>OZ010797.1:443397686-444683102 GCA_963932465.1 Maratus speciosus
ACATAGGAAACCAGTATGTAAAATAAGAAACTATGAATGACTCACAGAATCATCAGAGGAGCTTGTGAGTGAAGATGCATTATTTCATCCAATTTTGTCGGCATTAAGCCAAAAATGACAAAATGTAGCTCCTTATAAACGCAAACATTACAGAAAATAGATAATAAAAAGCTAAGAGATCCAAAGAAAGATACACCTCATACAGGATATTAAAAATTATTAGAGCACAATACCTGCATGACATACTAAGAGTCAAAACTACTGAATACCAGCATGGAAAACAAAGTTAAGACTATTTTAATATGTGATCTACAGTTGAGCATCTGAGTGAAACCCATAACTGTGCTGCCATCTGGTGTGAGAAAGGAAAAATGAAAATTGGAACTGGATTAATAACAATAATCTTGAGTGTTGCCATCTTAAGCCCCAAAAAAATAAAAAAAAAAGGAATGAAAATGATTGAAGAAATCAAGAAAAGACTTAGATTAACTTTTAGTTAAACTAGAATGAAAAAATAGGAATAAACTTAATAAGTACTGAGTGAATACAAAATAAAATTAAGAAAAGGAATAAACTAATACAAATAAATAAATAAATAAATAAATAAATAAAAATAAAAAAAAGGGCAACGGATTAAATTAACGTTTTAAAGACAAAAAATTGTAATATAAAAAATGCGATTATAAATAACATTTAAAAAGATGAAGAATATTTGAGATAATAAAATTTAGCCTTGTATTATGTAAATAAATGTGAAAATTTAAAAAGCAGTGAGGAATATTGGGATAGTAAAATATATCCTTAAATGATGATGCAATATGTGAAAATTTATTATATGAAATGCATGATACCCCTATTTTATTATTATTATTATTATTATTATTATATGTCCATACAATATATAAGCTTATATACATACACTTATACACGCTCACACACATAAAAACATGTAAGGTTTTAAACTTTTTTTTTAGCATTCCCGACCGCAACCCTCCATAATGGTATTTTTGTTTTTTATTTTTTATTTTTATTTATTTTTATTTATTTATTTATTTATTTAACCTATGCTTTCTAAATGACAGGGAAAATTTAGAAAGCAATGACTAGCGATAGAGAGAGACGGAAACATCAGTAACTGAAAATTACCTCGGTAAGAAGAGGTGAAAATATTTTAAAACCATTTTACATTTATGTTTTAGAGTATATATATATTTTAAACTGTTTGACATCTACACTATTTTTGGTGCATGTTAAACTGCGATGTCTTAGTGTGTTTTAATGTCTGTAAATAAATTGGAAGAACAAGTGAATATATGATTAATATATAACATTATAAAGAAACACAATTATAAAACCATATTCTATATAGCAAACATTTTGTAGTGCACTTCACTTATGCATATTAATTTCAATATGTTTGAAATAGCGTGACATCCTTAAAACACACTGAAAAAGAATTTTCCCCCATGGAGTAAAATGTAAGGTAATTCTTTTGAGTGTCGCTGTAAACGAACTATAAATTCTACACACTTCATTTTCAATGATGAATCTACTATGGTACTCTTCAATAACAGTATATCAATTATATGACAATCCGAGTGTGTGTACTAGAGGTAGAACATGAATGGACGGTCAGGAAGATGGCCGTATAAACCGAGTTCTCAAATTACTTTTCAACTAGTTAAAAAAGTCAAGTCAAGTCAACGCGGTGCTTAAGGATCATATACAGTGAGTCGTAACCCCTGTTAACCGAGCATCAAAGGCGACAAAAATATAACATAAAAAATTAGGATAATCATGAACTATACAATCGGGTGCAGCATAGAAAAAAAACGAAGTTTTCTCGTATTCCCGAGTTGAGGAGCGCGGGGTTAAATATAACCCCCAGTGACGCAGTTTCTCATCATCTAAATGCAATAAACATCCTCTAATCCGGCATCCTATGGTCCGGCATGCTGGATAATCTGGCACGACTTAAGGAAAAAAAATAGTACTCCTTCTTTAATCACTCCTGGTATTTATAATAAATAGTGGAACTTCCGAATGAGGAATGAAACAGGAAACTTTGAAAAAGTCATGGCGTAAACATTGGCCTGAAGTAATGGGCGAAAATGTTGAAGTTACTGAAAGCGATACAGTTGACGATGAAATAGAAGATGTTTGATGTTGTTGAATTTAGCGAACCCCATGTAACAACTGTATCTAGAAGAATTAAAAGAGTGGGTTGAAGTAAATTTCCATGGGCCGACAGAAGAAATTTTGACAGTTGAGGTCATCATTCAGTGTACAAAACAGACTGATATTCGACATTTGTTCAAGATGGCTTCTACGAGTATAGGCAGGGGTCTGTCCAGAATTTTTTCACAGGGTCCTGTTTTTGTAAAATTGTGAACAGCTTTCTATATTGGTGAAAATTCTAGTCATAATTTTGTGAATTTGAAATTATCGTTACATTCAGGTTCTTGCTTATACGTTTTTTAGAATATAAATGCATGTAAAATACATATATTTTCTATATACATGTACAAGTGACAATTCAGATTTTACTTTAAAATGATTAAATTTGTAACATGTTCAGTTTGGAGATGGAAAAGTTTTGTGAAAGGTCCATTTTTAAGATAAAGCATTTTGTGAAGGGTCCTGTTTGAATATGAAAAATTTTGTGAAGTGTCCTGTTTGAAGATGCTAAATTTTGTGAAGGGTCCCTTAACCTCTTCAGTTCCGAAGCTAAAATAACGATACAAATGCATATTCATTGGTTTCTTCCAAACAAAATGACATCGTAAATGATAGAAAAAATATCTTTTCTAAAATTGATCCTTTAGGCGCTTAGTAATTTAGGCTCAAAAATATGGATCTAAAATTACAAACCCTCTTAAAAACATCAATTTAATAACCATTAACCTAAATTAACGCAATCACAAATTTAAGAGCTTTAAACAAGTAAATAATCTACAAATCCTCAAAAACTTTTATTGAAAAAGATTTAAGTTAAATACTTATGAAAATTTCTCACTTTCTTGGCCATACTGTCTTTTGGCCATTTTTAGGCATTTTGCAAACTGAGGTGAAAATAACATTTATTTTTTGTGGGAATCAGCTTAGAGGCTGCCATTTATTCGTTTGCTTTGAACGCAAAAAACATTCAGCTGTTAATAAGTTACGTGAAAATGTAAAAAATTCGGACATTTTAGTTTTTATAAGGAAAAGAACAGAGGTCCCTGTATGGGGACCCAGGGGCCAAAGAGGTTAAAGAAGCTAATTTCTTTTTAAACATATCGCTGATAGGTGCACGTTTTCATTTTATAGTCATGTACAGTCGTGGAAAAAAAAAGTAAACACCCCCTACTAACTCCTCAATAAATTATCGTAGACGAAAGTGACTGGTACCGAACGATTGGAAATAAAGTCTACTTTTAAATGATGTATATAAAATTTGCTTAGGGGGCATCTACATATTAAAACGAATACAAACTTCATTTTTTTCAATGGCAATACCCAATTTTAACGAGATATTTCAAATCTTCAGTTCAAACTATGCCTAGACACCAAATTTCAAGTCATTTGAATTATAAGTTTTTGAATTATAAACATTCAAAATTGAGTGCTTCTAATATTAAATTAAATTTTCATATTTTTATTTATATCTCCTGAAATTATGCTCCTAATGTGCTAATTTTTTTGTGTAGCAATAATACTAATATACCCAAATACGCTGAATTTGCAATTTTTATAATTTTGTCATATGAATTATGAATTATGAAATTAATATTCGAAAAAATGATGAATTGCAACCTACAATTTTTTTGCTGGATTTAGATTTATTAAGTCCTGCTTTATGGAAATCCAAAATTTCACGTTTTTCTTCCAAGTAGTTTTCAAATTATGCTTAAAAAACGGAAAAATGATGGTTTAAGGGGCCGTCTATGATAGAAGTCAGTAGATATTTTGAAATTTCTTCTGCTGTCCTGTAATCTAACAGGCTTCATTGATTGCTTGAGTAACGCTGAAGATGCCTTGATCAAGAAGGGGGCTCTCTCGGTTAACAATCCAGTACCGAACTTCAATTTGGATACAACCCTTAAAATACACTTGTTTTAAAATAATTAATTTCTCTGGAACTTATGGTATGAATTGCATAAAAATTTATTTTTAGGCTAATTGAAGGGTGTAGAGTTCATTTATGCTGTCAGAATTGTGTACTGCTATTGAAAAAAACAAAGTTATGGTTCGTTTTAATATGTAGATGGCCCCCCTAAACAAATTTAATATACATCATTTAAAAGTAGACTTTATTTCCAATCATTCGGTACCAGTAACTTAATTTGTTGAGGAGTTAGTAGGGGGTGTTTACTTTTTTTTTCCACGACTGTACATATGTTGTACTTTGCATTATTGAGTATTTTTTTATTCTATTCAAGCTGTTTAAAGAATTAAAAAAAAAACATTATTTGTTGTCAGTTTTTGTTTAATTCTAACTTCTACACTTTTGTCCTGACATTCATCCTGTTATCCGGAAAAGTTCATAATCCGGCATGCTTCAAGTACCCAACGTGCCGGATTAAAGGATGTTTACCGTATTTAGTTTTATTACTTCGTTGACAAACTATAGTGGTCGAGACCGGAAAAGCAAGCAACGAGGGTACCAACAGGCCCAGAAAATAATTTAGAAAGTGTTATAAAAATAATAAAATTAGACTGTGTAGGATTATCTCGCGTACATAATGTTCATATAATCATTTTATTACCTTGTTGAACATCAATGATAACATTTCGCAATATACTTAATAAAATGCGCTTTTTTTCTCATTGTTCCACTTTTTTGTGAAGATGTACCCGTCAACACTAAGTACAGTACAAATAGATGGCACCACATTTTTTATAAAAATATTTTTCCTTTTTTTTTTTTTTTTTTTTCTTGCCGTTATATTTTTGTAGATTTTGTTATTTTATAGAAATTCCGAAACTTTTTTTAGTTAAATATCTTATTTCTTTAAATGATATTTAATCTAATGACATTTCAAACAGATTTATATGGTCGAATTAAATTAAAGTTCTGCAGCATTTTTTAGTTAGACATCTTATTTCTTTAAATAATATTTAATCTAATGAGATTTCAAACATAGTAGAATTAAATGTATTCTTAGCTGTATGTTTACAATTCCATAGGCTTAGAAAAATTGCTTCAAACAAAGTAAATTAATTGAACGATCTTATTCTTTGAAAATTGAATTAAAAATTCATTTAGATTATCAGTTTAATTTGAAAACTTAATTATTTCCATTGTATTCAAAGAATTCAATATTTATTTTAGAATTCATAGTTCGGATACAATAAAGATTTTAAATTCTTGAGTAAATGTTCCGTGAACAAATTGGACAAATATAACGAATGTGTATGTTTTCTAAAACTAATTCTTTTGGTTTTGCCTTTCTTGATTTTTTTTTAATAATACATGGTTTTTGGGGAGTAAAAAAAAAATTTTAAATCGTTTTCAAAATTATTTTATACTGTTAGAATCGATAAAAGAAGTTAGAAAAAACTGTCTCCTTTTACGTTTATTTTTAAGTTTATCATGTAGGGTGTATCTGAAATGCTTCAACAAACTTAGAGGGATGATAGTACTCATGAAGACGAACAAAAAATGCAATGGAACATGAGGTCGCAAATGACGTTTAAAGGATGAAAATCGAGAAAATGCGCCTGGAAATGGACAAACTGAGACAAGAAAGAAACTCTCCAGAAAATCAATTATTCCACAGAATAGGGGCAACACAACTCGTGATGCCCAGAGACAACAAATATTTTACAACAATTGTTCAAAATGTCGACCGCTGACATTATTACACGGAGTACATCTACGGAGGAACGACTGGCGGACACGCTCAAATTTGCATACGTGAATTCCTGCTCACAGATTTGTTTGGCATTCTTCCAAGTTTTTGTTATCTCTTTCTGACAGGATATGCACAAATTGAAAAGAAAACCAGCTTCGTGCTACTAGCCAGTTCTGCAGAAAAGCAGCATGCGAGATTTCGATATTTTTTATTAGTTTTGCGATTTTCACCCTTTAAACGTCATTTGCGACCCCATGTTTCATTGCATTTTTTTGTTCATCTTGATGAGTACTATCATCCCCTAAGTTTGTTGAAGCATTTCAGATACACCCTGTATAGAGTATTCATAAAATAATGTCCCAGTTACAGATTTCAATAATATCAACTCTAAACGATGTAGAGTGTTGGTTCAGAGTCACCAATAAAGAGTAATTCAAACAATTTTAGATAAGCGCATGCGCGAGTACTGCTTTGTTATTGACTCGCTTGCAGCGCCACATACGCAAAATGGTGACTCCTAAGCGTAAAGCGTTATTGATGGGCTGAAGATTTAAAAGCCGTTTGAGCCATGCAATTTTTTCCTTTGGGGCTTTATAAAAGGTAGTGTCTATGGTTCGTCGCTTCCTAAGCTGAGACACAAAATTAATCTAAAATTGTTTAAATTACTCTTTATTGGTGACTCTGAACCAACACTCTACATCGTTTAGTGTTCGCCAAAGCTGAGACACAAAATTAAAGAGGCTATTGCTTCCATAACTCAGGACTTGTTAACCGAAGTGTGGAAGAATTGCGTTTGTACCGTACACTGTAAAAAAAAAACGGACTAAAAAACGGAAATACTACTGGCAATCTAGACGCCAGTACTATTTCCGTTTTTTTACGGGAATTTTTACCCATAAATTACAGAAAAATTTCCATTTTTCTGATTAAAAACGGAAATGTTTCTGTAATTTATGGGTAAAAATTCCCGTAAAAAAACGGATATAGTACTGGCGTCTAGATTGCCAGTAGTATTTCCGTTTTTTAGTCCGTTTTTTTTTTTTACAGTGTATAACTACAGGTGCACATATTTAACATTTGTAAGAAAAACTAGGCCAGTTTACCTTCAAGTGGATGTATGATTTGTTGTAAATATTCTAAATTAAATTGTTATAATATACCATTGAAACTGGGACATTCTTTTATGAACATCCTGTATATATTTTTCTCGTTATAAAAAAATATATATATAATAAATTGCATCAATCTTTCTACAACCGTACGCTTTTCTGAAAAATAATATTATAGAACATAGCAAGAACCTAGTAGTGAACCTCCGCAAGAAAAGTGACACAACTCGCAAAAATTCCTTTTGCGTTTTATTCCACTAAAACGTCTGTTGTAGGTGTGTCTTGCTACACAAACGGTTTCATAAGTGTGGTTATACGGAAAATCCCTTTATTACGCTGTATGTCCATTCGCGACCGCAGGAGAGGAGTGGATTGTGTAGGGAGGTAAAATTACCCAACCTTCCAAACCTCATCATACGTCTTCATTCTTAAGCGTTTCATGCTTTTATGCAAGTTTTAATTAAAATTATGCACATTTTCTTTTGCTTCTCCTGTGAAATTTACTTTTATCGAGATGTGTCACTTTTCTCGCGGATGAGCGATATTTCCTTCTTCTACTCACAAATAAAAATTAAGACATTTCTCTTTTTTAAGAAAAATTCTATACTATGTTCTTAATAGTTTTTGCTTTAATGTCAAATGTCATACAAAAGTAAATGATACATTATCATAACACTTGTATCTGACTAGATATTATTCAATAAAATTTGTAGAAAAATAGTAGCGAGCTTTAATTTTTTTTTTTAAATGCCTATTTAAAAACATATATATTATTATTATTGTTGTTGTTATTACATTTCAGAAACATGTCTATCGATAAATTTCTGGTTATAGAAAAATTGCCGAAAACAAAATAAATGAACTAAACATTTTTTTTTTTTAATAATGGAAAAAAATTGCTTTGTCATTTAAATTTGGAAATTAATTTATTTCTTATGTAAGTATATTCTTAATCCTAAAAGAATTCAATATTTATTTTAGCATTTACAGCTTAAATTTTAAACAAGTCGGAAAATGTACGTCAAATGTGCCAAATGAGGTGCGTTGCGTTCGTACTATAACTAGTTTTATAAATATTCAGATCCTGGTGCAATAGCTGTTGCACTCTTATGCAAAAATGCATGAATACAAAATTCATTACGATTCTATATATTAAATTCAGTAATACGAAAATATAGGACTCCATCTTAAATAGGACGTCATCACCAAGGCAATCTAGAGTCCTTACCTGTCATGGGATATCATTGAATTCATTACATATGATAGGCTTTAATAGAATTAAGAAAACTTTTTTAAGTATCTTTTTAAGTTTTGATTCGATTTTCATAAAATTTTAAATGATTCGACAAAATTCTGAAACGATTTTATATATTATTTTTTTAAACCATTTGGTTGGGTAGTTTTTGCGCTATTATATGTGGACAGACGGACGGACCACACGACGACTATAGGTGCTACGTATTTATATAATTACGAACGCACTTAAACACAACATTCAAACTAGTCGTATAATCTTTGTTAGAAGTCGATTAAAAAAGGAAAGATAATTATGATATGTGAAAAAAAAAAAATAGAATTTAGAATCCCGTCAAAAGCTATGCGTGGACATTTAAAGAAAAGAAAAAAAAACTAATAACACAATTTTTGTTGGAAGTCGACTAAAAAAAGTAAAAGAAGAGTTTCAATATAAAAAAGACAAATTTTGAAAATCGGAACATCCGTTCAAAAGCTATGCTCAGACATAATAAGGCAAGTAAGAAAAATCATGCGTACAGCATTAGATTATGAAACACTTTCCAACACTCCCTGAAAGCTTTAACGAAACTTCGTTACTTAGGGAAATAAGGTAAATAAGATAACTAAGTAAAAATTTAAAAATCTGATTTCAGTAGTTACCGCCCATAGCCAAATATGTATTCCAATTCTTTTGAACAGCCCTGTATTCGATCTGTATGTTGATATATATACTATATAATGCGAAAATTTAGTTTAGCAAGAAAACGCATAACAGGTTGAAATTCATCTTTCAGCAATTTATACTAATGGATGGAAACATACTTGAATACTTTTGTACAGCCCTGTAGTTTACCTAGTACCTTTATTACATGCCACTATTTAGCTAAAATTTAATTCAAACTAAAACACGCTTAAAACTACTGGAATTACATTTCCAGAGATTATCACCCAAAGACGGCCATGTATCCAACTACTTGCGTGCCCCTGTATACCATTTTATCTATATTCTACAAATAATTCTTAGTACACTAAATTCAGTTCAGCGTAAAAGTGCACAACTCCTTTAAAACCCACCTTTAAGCAATTTATGCTCATACTCAGTAACCTTTACGAATTCATTTCTGTAGCTCTGTATATGAACTATAGCATTTATACGCACTTTATAGTATGCATAAATATAGTGAACAAGTAGGTAAGTGTGATCATAGATCGCACAGAGGATTTCGTTTAATATTCCTTTCAAAACACTTTATCCTTTTGAAAAATCTGTTAGTTCTACATTTCGCAACCAGGGGCGCAATCTATTCTAAACAAACCTCTATCCGAACGAAATTCCGCTTTAATGAAGGGAACGAATATTTTTTCCAACTGGATTAAATCATATTCGAGGGTGGAGTATCACAGTTGACGTTTATTCCAAGAGAGCGAAAAATGTCCAGACCAGGAATCGAACCTGGATACTTGGCGTGCCGTGCCAATGCCTTACCTGTTAGGCTATCCGGGCGATAACTGGCTGACATAATTCACTTTAATAGCCAACAAATAAGAGTGAATTATGTCAGCCAGTTGTCGCCCGGATAGCCTAACAGGTAAGGCATTGGCACGGCACGCCAAGTATCCAGGTTCGATTCCTGGTCTGGACATTTTTCGCTCTCTTGGAATAAACGTCAACTGTGATACTCCACCCTCGAATAAGAAACTCCGTTTTATAGACTATCCGTAGATATATTAGTCGAGGGGATTGGACCGATAGCACCCGAGATAAGTAGGCGCCCCTGGCGGTAAAAACTGGAACTAAAATATGTAAAGCTATGGTGCATAATATGAAAGAATGGTCAAAAGGGTGTCGGCAAAAGTTGGAAAAGTGCTCCCCGGGTGAAAAGGGCGGAGGTTAGAAAAATTGCTTGAAATACACAAGTTAGAGCCCGGAGGAGTAACTAATATAAGACTTTTTGAAAATTTTATGATTTGCCGTGTGGTCTGAGGTATTCAGCTATACATATGCAAAAATTCATGTCTCCAACTTAATTAGAGGCTCTCTTAGAAAGAATTGCTTAAAATACATATGTGGTAGCTCAAAGGGTTAAACGTAAGACTTTTTCAAGATTTTATGATTTGTCGCCTGGCCTCATGTGTTCTGCTATAAGTATGCAAAATTTCAAATCTCCAATTTAATAAGGGGCTCAGTTAGAAAGAATTGCTTAAAATACTCATGTGGGAGCCCAAAGGGTTAAATGTACGATTTTTTCAAAATTTTATGATTTGTCGTATGATATGTGGTGTTCAGCTATAAGTATGCAAAATTTCACGCCTCCAACCTAAATAGGGCAAAGAATTGTTTGAAATACACATGTGGGAGCTTAAAGGGTTAAATGTACGGCTTTTTCAATATTTTATAGTTTGTCATTTGATGCGAGGTGTTCAGCTATAAGTATGCAAAATTTCACGCCTCCGACCTAAATAGGGGCTCACGTATAAAGAATTGTTTAAAAGACACATATGGGAGCCCAAAGGGTTAAATGTACGACTTTTTAAAAATTGTAGGATTTGTCGTCTGATATGAGGTGTTCAGCTATAAGTATGCCAAATTTCACGCCTCGAACCTAATTAGGGGCTCACATAGAAAGAATTGTTTAAAATACACATGTGGGAGCCCAAAGGGTTAAATGTATGACTTCTTCAAAATTTTATGATTTGCCGTATGATGTGTGGTATTCAGCTATAAGTATGCAAAATTTCAATTCTCCAACATGTATAGTTTCTGAGAACGGGCTCTGTGACAGACAGACAGAGGAGCGAGACGAATAGGGTTTCGTCAGATGAACGAAACGCTAAAAAAGCGCATATCATAATTAAAAATGCATTTCGAGGAATCATTACTAATATACAGTAATTCGGATACAATATAGTATCTGAAATCTTTTCAAATACACCGCAAACAATTTCTCCTATACCATTATCAACGGAATTATTTTGCGTGGCCCTGTAAATAAACAATAACTATTCTTTGCACCGCATATTCAACAGAATGCATATTTTAGTGGACTTCATAAATGCATATCAATTTTATTCTGTTTGAAAGCGTAGGTAAAATCATTAAAAATCATTTGAAACGATTTTTTCCCATTGGCCGTAATGTAACGGAAATTTTTTGACTGTCCCTGTAAATGAACTAAACGTGCTACAAACTTCATTTGAAATAGGGAATGTGCTATGGTAGAGGTCACTAACATCCAAAAATTTCAGAACGATCCGAGCATATTTACGAGAGTTAGAGCGTTGACAGATGGACAGACGGACAGACAAACCGAAGTCATAAACACCTTTCAACTTTGTTGGAAAGTGTTAAAAAATGCAAAGTAATAGCATAGCCTTTATTAGCAGTCGATTAAAAAAATCCCTGCCGGCTCGGTCTACAGGCAGAGGGATTTCGAAGTTAAGTACTAATTTCACCAAGAAAAACTAATTCAAGATTAGAGATAACCCAATTTAACAATTTTATCTATCCACTTTTGACGAGTTTTAATTTCATTTTTCTGTAAGAGGTTTTATCAGGTTTTGTCAGAATCATATTAATACGATAATTTTTTCCTCAACCCCTATTTTTGTTTGTTTTTGCTGTAAGAGTTGGTTCTATCAAAAACCTGTCAATATAAAAGTTGTAGATAATACTAAGAAGATTTATAATAAATTTAAGCGGATTAGATATATTGTGAATTGGCGAAGTTATAACTTTTGTGCTTCTTCAACACCCCCCTTTTTTTCGATTCTTTCTTTTATTTTTTATTTTTTTCGGTAAGAGTTGGTCCTATCAAAAACTTGTCAATATAAAAGTTGTAGATAGTATTAAGAATATAAATAATAAGTTTAAGTGAATTTGATATCTTGAGAATTTGCGAAGTAATGCATTTTTTCTCCCTAAAACCCTATTTTTTTCGCCCCTTGAGCCCATTTTTAATTTTATCAAAAATCTGTTATTACATAAATTTTTGCCCCTTTTCCTAGAAGTAATAATAACTTTAAACTGATTTGATATGTATTATAATTAAGGAGTTGTGGTTTTTGCAATAAGTAGTATTTCTTATGAAATCCACCTAAAAAGTAAAAGAAGAACTGTGTTATAAAAAGAAGAATTTTAATAATTGGGGCGTCCATTCAAAAGCTATGCGTGGTTATACATTAACAAAACATACCAACTAATACTATAAACGATTGAAAAAAGAAAACAAATAATTATTTCTTTTAAAAGAATTTTGAAGACAATGCAAAACAAATCATTCTAAAACAACGCGTGGATATTTAAAAACTAGTCGGATGTGGCAATCCCAAAACATTCTTCTATCTCATACATGTTAATATTTTCTGAAAAATAAAGCATATCAGTGCTACCGGTTAGGTGATTTGCCCCAAAATCTAATCAGCAACAACAGTTGTAGCTGAATCTGAAGTTTGATAAAAAAAATTTTGAGGTAGAACTATTGCGAAAATCGTAAAAAAAAAAAAAAAAAAAAATTACATAGCGCCACCTGTTGGTCGATTTACTCCAAAAACTAATGAGGACTAATTAATATCAGCAACTAACTGAACCTGAAGTTTGAAGAAAATTCATGCATTAGGTCTTGAGATACAGTTATTGCGGAAATAGTGATAAATGCAGCCTAGCAGCGCCACCTGTTGGGCGATTTCCACTAAAAGTTAAGCAGCACTAATTTATACCAGGGACTAACTGAATCTGAAGTTTGGTGAAAATTCGTGCATTAGTTCTTGAGATAGAGCTATTGCGATAATCATGAATAATGCCGCATAGCAGCGCCATCTGTTGGACGATTTACACCAAAAAGTAATCGGCACCAGTTTATATCAGGGACTAACTGAATCTAAAGTTTTATTAAATTGCGTTCATTAGTTCTTGAGATAGAGCGCCCACAAAATTTGTGTCACACACAGACAGAGACAGACAGACAGACATTTTGTAAAATCATGTTTTTATGGTTCTCTGACCCATAAAACCTGTAAATCCGTCGAAAACCGGAATTCGAAATTTTTCATGAATCCAATACTTTCTTCTTGTAAAGATAGAAGAAAGTTAAAAAAAAAAAAAAAAAAAAAAAAAAAAAAAAAAAAAAAAAAAAAAACATAGAAACTAATAGTATAACCTTTGTTGGAAGTCGGTTAAAAAGGAGAAGGAATAATTAAATTTCACATATAGTATTTATAAATCCTAATTAAAAGTTCTTAACTACAGCTTATGCTTTTCAGTAAACCTATGATCATAGTAAATTTACCTCAAACAAAGTATATTTACTGAACAATTCTACTCTTCGAATAGAGAATTTTTTTTTTTTTTAACTCTTTAATTATTTTCTATATAATACTTAATCCTCAAAGAATCTAATATTTATTTTAGAATTCAGAGTTCGAATAAAATAAGGATTCGAAATCCTTCAGTAAATATCTCCGATAACAGCATCAGGTGGAACAAACATAAAATTGTAATTGTTCGTAAAATTAATTCTTTTGGTTACTGTTGCCATTCTTGAATTAAAAATCAAAGGAAATTATGTGGTTGCATTAGTTACTTTTTGTTTGCATAGCTTGCGAATTCGGAAGTGAAAATAGAATTCTTTTCAAATTTTATTTCGATTATTTTATACTAATAGGCATTTTGTATTGTTACAATAAATGAAGGAAGTTAAATAAATGCTGTTTATTTTTCGGTGCGTTCGTAAATATAGGGCAATTCCATCGCAACTGACGTACACTGTAAAAAAAATAATGCCAGTTTTCCTGTAGGAATAGGAAAAATAGTTGCCCTTATCGTACCGGAATAATTTCCAACCCAGCTCGGAATAAAATCCGTAAAATACCGTTTTACTGACTATTTCCTTATTTTTACGGATTTTATTTTATTCCGAGCTTGGTCAGAAATTATTCCGGTACGATAAGGGCAACTATTTTTCCTATTCCTACCGGAAAACTGGCAGTATTTTTTTTACAGTGTAACATTTTATCATCGAATTTTGTTTTCAAATCTATGTAGAAAATTTACTAATAAAGCAAGAACAAATTTTTGCAATTTAAAATATTTCTTACTAAGGTCTTAATACCGAAATACCTGCAGATTATTTCAAATCGCTCTTTGAATCCCAAAAATTGCAATTCAAAATTCTGTAACTGACGTAATATAAAATAGACAAACATTTTTTCTGCCTTCATTGAAATGTAAAAATGATCAAAACTTTCCCGTTAAAAAAAGTGATTTAATGTTCTCAACAACACTAAGTAATGCCAAATTATAACAGTAACTTGTTTAATTAATTTCTGAACAATAAAAAAGAAAAGAATGGCATTTAACTGGCGTAACTTTTATTGTGTAACTGACGTAACATTATGACTTTACAAAGACAATAATGGTACATAACTTAGTTTGTAAACAGTAATTTACAATGCCTCTTTATTGGGATTTTTCTATAGAATATAAAAATATCAAGTTTTGCAATCATACCCTTAAATTAAATATATTATAAATTTGATTCCTCCCCCTCCCCCCCTAAAAAAAATGATGATTTTCTGTGGAATTGCCCTATATTGTGGTGCTTCTGATGAGTGAGGTAGCGTGTTAGTTCTCTTCAGAGGCGTAAAATGATTAATATTTAGTTATGAAGAACAAAAAGATTTTTATTCACATTAAACACAAAGGTTTTCTGGGCTAAATATCAGCATTATATACAGAACAAAATTAAGTTGAATAAAAGTTTCTGATGGTAACAAAGTTAGTGGGGTGACGAGGTAATCAAAGTCCTAAATTACTGGTTAGATAGTTCAGCAATATTAAATAATCTCCGAGATTCTATTCATCCGCTCTTAGAAAATGTCACTCTGAAGAGTTAAAGAACTCTTTTCTCCGCTGACAACGTGTCGCTGTAACTTCACTGCACGGCTATCTTCCGCCGCACAGTGGAGTATTTGACCCGAAAAGATGGCCAAAAATATTTTTCTATGTAAATATAGTCCGATTGCCTTCAAATTGTTAGATGTTATTGGGTATCACTATGGCATGTTTGGTATTGTAAATGAAGTCTATAGCATTTACGGTTCATTTACAGTGACACCCAAAAGAATTCCCTTCCATTATGGTCTATGGGAAAAAATCGTTTGCTCTGTAGTTTAATGATATCACACTATTTTAAACGTACTGAAATTTATATACATCACTGAGGTGTACTAAGGCACTTATTGTAGAATATGGTGTGCATAAAATATATTGTTCATTTACAGGGACACACAAAAAAATTTGGATGAAGGATAAATTTAACTATTGAAGTCTATGACCAATAATTGCTGGAAGTGCGTTTGTAGTTCTGATATGCGTTTTTAAATTGAACTATTTTTTTTTAAATATTACTTGATGTGATACATTCTATAGATCATATACAGGGCTGCACAAAAGTTCTCAAGTACATTTCCGTTTATTCACTGAAATGGCTGAATAGAAATGTTTAATTGTGCTATGCGTTTCACTGAACTAACTTTAGCATACTATGTAGTATACATACAAATCCATACAGTGCGTGTAAAAACTATTGGGTGAGTGCAAAAGTTCTACTCGTCTTTTAGTGAAAACAGAAAGGCGGAAAACACAAAAAGTTAAGCACCTATGAATTCCCGCAAGCATCAGCATCATGTATGACATCTTGCCAGCTGTCTGCAGTAAGTGAATCCCACGCAGATAAAACTGCTCTGTTTTAGAATCAAAATACTGTTGTAACGCCGTTTTTACAATCTCCACAACATTGAAGGTTCGCCAAGCGAAGGCGTTGTGTATCGATAAAAAAAGGTGATAAATCGAAGGTGCAAGGTCGGGGCTATATGCTTCGTGATGTAAAACTTTCCAACCAAGATCCAGGAATTTTTGCCGAGTCCTTAAAGCAACATGAGGCCCGGCTTTATCGTGATGGAAGAGAATCTTTCTGTGATTGATGAGTGCTGGCGACTTAGACGTGAGTTTTGCTCACAGTCTATCCAATTGTTGGCAGTAGAGATCTGCATTGATCGTTTGGTTCGGTGCGAGGACCTCCTAGTTGATTATTCCCTTGGCATCCCACCATACATTGAGCAAAACATTTATGCGATGTTTAGGTCGATGGAATACGCTCTGCAACATCGGCACATGGTTCTTCGACGCTTCACCTTACGGTACAGTATCCTCTTTTCATCATCCGTTACAATTTGGTTCAAAAATGGTTTTTTACTGTTACAGGAAAGCAAAGAAACATAGGTGCTGATCCTCTCTTCACTTTCCCTTACTGTAAGCTGGTGTGGTACACACTGATCGAGCTTGATAATGAAGCCAAGCGCATGCATCAGTCTTTCGACTGTTGTTATGTGTTCCGAGAACGTTTCTGCTAATGTTTCGACTGTTGGATCTGGGGAATTTGTTATAGCTGTCTCCAGATCTTCGTCACAAACCATTGATGAGCGTCCAGAACGGGAATGATTTTCACAGCTCCAGTCTCCGTCCCGGAATTTACTAAAACAACGGCAGTAGGTGCTACAGTCCATGCATCCTCCGCATGCACTTGACAAATGCTGCGGCTACTGTAACGGCTTTATCCTACTCGTACAGTAAACAATGTCTGGTGTGGTCTTTCTTGCTTGCCATGCTGTTTCCCGTCCGGCATGAGTTCTTCTGACAAACATTGTGCCTATGCATACTCTACTGCTCTACGCGTTATTGGCCATTTTCCTGTCATCGAAACTTAAGCTGTAACGTTCGTACTCCACTTGATATTTACATATCTTCAAAGCGGGTAGAACTTTTGCACTCACCCAATATAAGGACAGCAAAAATTTCGATAAATTGAAAGTGCGACAAATGAAATGGTATTTTAATGTTGATTATAAAGTGGAAATACTAATATAAAAGTCAACAGAATGTATCTGCGTCCTTTTTATTGCGAAAAAATCATAATTAAGCAAAAAACCGCTATTTTTGACTGTGTAAAAACTTTAAGGACTCCTGTATTTTTTTTTTATAGAAATGGTATGTACAATTATTATTAAGGATCGACCGAAACAGGTTTTTAATGCCGAAACCGAAATCGAAACCGAGTTTCGGTGTATTTAATATATTACCAGTTTCAATCTGATTCTTCAGAACTCTGTTTTTCATCTTCTTCGTCACACTCTTCTAGGCTTTTATCAGAACTACCATCAGACCTAGGAGAACGCGTTGTAGGGTCTTGCTACTGAATGGCTTGCTCTTTTCCCTTGGTGTTTGTCTAAAGCAGTTTATAAAAGGATCACTGCTTAAAAGAAGCCAATATGGAACATCTCTATTGCAAACTTTTCTACTGCGAACTTCTCTATTGCACTCTCTTGAGTACTTGGTACGGTACTGTCTAAAGTGTTTGTTTCTGGCCTCAGCAGCTTCGTCTGACCGCTGGCCAATGGGTACGACTGCTTTCTTTATTACAGTGCCACCATGAATCAAAACCTTGTGCATTGTTGGAATCATGAGGTACCAATTGTAAAGGTTCACATACAGTCTTGCTGTTTCATCAGCAGATGTTTTGAACTTTTTTTCGTCAATACGATCCCCATTTGTTATGACTTTCAGTATTACTTACAACCTTTTAATCATTTCGGCGTCTACTCCAGACTTCTTTAATTCCCTCCTTTCTCCACTTATTTTCTACCTATGAGTCCCCGTATGTAATTGGAGAAACTTTTTTCAGTAAATAAGTATTTACAATTTGAGGCCGATCTGATATTTCTAACAAGAGATATCGAGTTGCGTACGTATGTACGTACTTACATACGTACGTACATGCATACATACAGAATCTGTAGAGGCAAAAGCTCTCAGGCAATATCCTGTACGCTAAAATCCTGCAATACGAGAGTAAAAATATAGTTTTTATCTCTTTATTTCGGTTGCTGCAAAAAATGGGATTTAAGTAGTCCCCCCGAAAAAATATTATCTAAAAAATGGCAACAATATGCGGAAGATTTTTTTGCAGAAATTGGCACTCAAGACTATAACTAAAACGATTATAATTCAAACATGGTCCGGCAAAGCCCGGCACTTATTTAAAAAGCTTTCGACTTGTTTAAATTAGAGACAAAAACGCTTTAAAAGTAACCTTTTTACACATTTAATGTTTTTTACTACATTAAAAACTAAACTATTTAAATTAACACATAGTTTAATACTAAGCTCTGATCTTTGTTAAACATGTAAGCCCTGTTTAGTTTCAATTTAACAATTCATTGAGCCACAAAAAAAATTATATTCAAACATCGCAACAAGGCCAAAAAGCAACAAAAAACCACGTCTTCTCACAAAGAAACTTCCTCTTCAACTGAGGCCAGGAGCCACCGGATATAACCCAGGTTCCTAAAATAGACATAGCTCGACGCACCAATTAGTTAGATATTAAAAATATGATTTTTACAGTTGTTAACGAATTTTTAATTTTTGCATTTTTGGCCAGGTTTTTGGGTCAAATACTCCACTGTGCGCCGCGAGAAAAATGTCTCTTTCACCCTCGGACTATATCTACGAGAAAAACTATCTGAGTGATCTCCGAGAGATTTATCTCTCGTCCAGTTAAGACCTGTGAAGAGTCCAGAAGCTAACTAACTTTTCTCTCATCAAGGATCTCCCATATCCTCTCATTTCTCTCCGAAAAATAATAGAGGATTTTTAGCCACTGGCGATGTTTTCCTGTCAAAATCATCTACTCGTTGTCCTGCCCTAGGCTTGCTTAGATGCAGCCCACTTTTTTGCGCTCGTTATCCCGCTGGTAGATTTGAGCGTGGGAAAGCATTTATTAGTTTCACTATGCCGGTGCCTCAAAGGGACCCCGGGTAATCCATGCTTTATCCTTGCTGTCTGCAAAGTGCCATCTTCTAAGATGAGTTAGGATTGACCTGTTCCTTTTTATCTCACCGTTTGAAGTGGGAACTTAGACGAAATTTCGAGTCTCTTTAGGAAATACATGGGTTTTCCTAGCTAATGAATTTGTATCACTTTGATGGCTTTTTATGTGGAATATTGCAAATAGTTTGAAATTCCACAATATAAACATGCAACACCTATAGTCGTCGTCTGGTCCGTTCGTCTGTCTGACCGTCTGTCCGCGTATAACAGCGCAAAAACTACCCAACCGAATGGTTTGAAATTTAATGTACGTGATCGTTGTAGAATCTTGTCCAGTCATTTCTAATTTTCTGAAAATTGAATTAAAACTGAAAAATATATTAATAAATTTTTCTTCATTCTATTAAATCCTATCATACGTAATTTTTTCAGTGATATCCCATGATAGATAATGATTCCTGGTTGCCAATGTGATTGCGTCCTATTTAAGATGGAGCCATATTATTTCCTTATGACTGAATTTAATATATATAATCGTAATAAATTTTGTATTCATGCATGTTTTCATAAGAGTACAATTTGCCGCGTTTGAGGTACAATTTCCGACTTGTTTTTTTTATGTCTATTTATTATTATTATTTATTTACACGCTTAAAATGATGTATTCTAAGTAAATATTTTTTAAATATGAGTACTTGAGTCACAAAAGTTATGAGGTTACTTCAGTCACCTGAAAAGACCCACTCATTGATACTAAACCTATGGAAGAAATTTTTAAAGATATCTCGTTTGCATTTTAGTATTTTTAAAGAAACCTTTTTGCATTGGCTAGCTAAGATCAATCTGTACAAAGGTTATTTCTTACTTTTTCGATTTTGTTTACAGATATTTTTAATTAGGACACTTTCATTTTTGGAACCGGTTTCGAAAGTGAAAGTATCCTCTTGAAAAATATCTGAAAACAAAATCGAAAAAGTAAAAAAGGGCAGATGTAGGGATCAATCTCAGATATACAATGCAAAAAAAAAAAAAAAAAAAACACATAAAAAAAAAATTTTAACGAGGTATTTTTTAAAATTCTTCCATAGGATTAGCATTAGCGAGGGAGTCATTCTAGGTGAGTGAAGTAGCCCCTCAAGCCTCCAATGTTCTGTCAACTGAGCTTATTGCTCAGTTTTTTAATTGATAACTCGAATAAAAAAGAATTAAAATTCATTGAGTATTTTTTGATAACGGCATGTGACTAAACAAACGCATAAAAATGGATATGTTCATCTTTTAGTTATGGTATTGCCATTCTTAACTTAAAAATCAAAGTGATTTATGTCGTTGCATTTGCACTTTTTGTTTTCATGCGTCGTGATTTATGGGGCGTAAAAAAGAATTTAAAATATTTTAAAAACCTGATTTTGATTATTTTATAATGTACAATGAAATGAAGAAAATTATAAAAGAAACCCTGAGTTGTTTCATGTTTATTAAATAGTTTTTATATACTTCGGTGTTAATAAAAGTTGATGTAACTTGCACCAGGCTTTTACACTGGAAAAACTTACTCAGAGTTATAAGCAACTTATAATTTTGTTCTTCATGTAGTCATAAATAAAAGTTTAATATTTTTTAATATTTATTAAAATTCTAAAATAACTCTATCCATAAATTATGTTCTAAGAATTTCACACAGTAAAATTAGCCGTGCCTTTTTTTATTTTCTATCATACTCGATATTTTTTAATTTAGTTTCTAAAAAAAATAATAGTGGTATTTCATTTTTATTAACGCCTGCTTGAAAAAAAAAATAAATAAAAAGGTGATGATATATTAAGCTTCCGTTTTTAAAACCTTTTATTAACTATAATCATAATGGATGGTCTAAATTACAAGAAAAATTATGCACCAGTTTAAAAACTAACAAAGATTTATAAATAAAAATTTTTAAGTTTCTCATACAATATATAGTACCAGATAACTCATAATATAAGAAAATTCTTAAACAAAATTAATAATGTTCTTGTTCATACATAAATTTCTATTTTGTTATGATTGTATAAAGCAAATATTTTCTAGTGTTCAATTCTCTGGTAAAAATTTAAAATTCGTCATTGGGTTAGCGTAATGAAAAGTTCGCAATCTCTTACATTGCACATACAATGTGCAGTCGTGGGGGAAAAATGTAAACACCCCCTACTAATTCTGCAACACATTATTGTAGAAAAAAGTTACCGATATCAAACGAGTGTAAATAAAATCTACTTTTAAATAATGTAGATGAAATTTACTTAGGGGGCCATCTACATATGAAAACGAGCTCAAACTTTGTTTTTTTCACTAGCAATACCCAAGTTTGACACCATAAATAAATATTCTAAATCCTTCAATTAGCCTAAATCTACATTTTCATGAAATTCGTACGATTAGTTTCAGAGAAATTAATTATTTTAACCCTTTATCTACTCAATTATGAATTCATGAAAATTTTATCTTCTAAAGCATTTTTCGTGAATTAGTTAAACTACATTAGAAGATTTACATAATCATTTAATAAATTTTAGAAGGATTGAAGGATTTAGAAGGATTCATTAAATTTGAATTTATAGGGATTTAGTGCACTATTTATAACCCCACTCAAATATTTTATTTTAAATATTTTTGTTAAGATTTTGTAGAATTAGGATATGTACAAATATAATGTTCTTACAATGGAAATATAGAAATATTTCCGAATAGAAAAATCCCCCCCCCCCCACACACACACACACAACACCAAGAAAGCTGAGAAAAATGCAAAGGCAAAAGAAATCATCCTTTTTAAAAATGTTTTCGTTTTATGTAACCAATAATGCTTTTGGAACAAGATAAAGTAATGTATCTATAACTCATTCTAAACTGTATTACAACTAATCGATGTATTAATGGAATTTTATAACAAGCTATTTTAATGGTACTTATAAGTACTGTCAGTAGATAAAGGGTTAAATGAGCCTATTTTAGTGGTTGTATCCAAATTTGAAGTTCGGTACTCGATTGTTGAAATGCTACAGAATGACAATGCCACTTCCATTAATGTATTATTTCTTGCCAATAGGAAAATTTCACTCGTTCAATAGGTTTCGACTATTTCCAGCCCAAATGTTTCAATAAAATGTGTAAAATATATATTTTTCAAATTATGATTTTCTGGACATGATAGACAGCCCCTTAAACCCTCATTTTGACCTTTTTTACTCAGAATTCGAAAACTATTTCGAAGAAAATATTGAAATTTGGAATTTGCAAAAAGCAGGACATGTAAATGTAAATCTAGCAAAAAAATTGTTGGTTGCAATTCATATTTTTTTCGAATATTAATTTCATAATTCACATTATAAATTTTTTTAAATTACAAATTCAATGTATTTATGTTTGGGTTTTTTAGTATTATAACCAATCAAAAAAATTATCACATTAGGATTATAATTTCAGGAGATATTAATAAAAATATTAAAATATAATTTAACATTAGAAATTCTAGATTTTGAATGTTTGTAATTCAAAAACTTATGATCCAAATGACTTGTAATTTCATTTCTAGGCATAGTTTGAACCGAAGATTTAAAATACAGTGTCAAAATTGGGTATTGCCATTGAAAAAGAAACAAAGTTTGGTCTAGTTTTGATTTGTAGATGGCCCCCAAAGCAAATTTTATATACATCATTTAAAAGTAGACGTTATTCTCAATCGTTTGGTACCATTAACTTTCTACTATTTTAATTAGTTGCAGAGTTAGTAGGGGGTGTTTACTTTTTTTTCCACGACTGTACATAATATAAATTTTCACTTTAAGCGGTTCTTTATATAAATGAGATACAGTGCATTTTCATACTTCATAATTATAGGTTATAAATATTCAATTATCTAAGAATATATCTGTTTTAGAATCCGTGATTTAAATCCATTCGAAATATTTAAGCTTACGTGAATAAATATTCACTAATAACTGTACCAGACAAAGTAAACATGAAAGTAAATATGTCTAGCTCTATATTAAAGTAATTTTTGATTAAATTTGTATTTGATTTGATTTAATTTCATTTTTAATTAAATAATAATTCAAAAATCTGTCTTTAAAATGATAATAATAATAATAATAATAATAATAATAATAATAATAATATATATATATATATATATATATATATACATATTATATATAAAACCATTATAAACCAATACAAATTATCATCAACAAATGTGAACATATAAATTATAAAAGAATTTATTCAAATTAAAAATGATACATTATAAAATTCTTTGAGACAGATCCTTATAACAAGAGCAACATGGAATTGAAAATATAGTAAACATTCGAAAAATGGAAATATTTGTGGAACAAATACTGAATCATCAGGCGCAAATTACCGTGATTACCGCAAATAACATGTACTGTTTCATCTTTGCATTAGCCATAACAAGCAAAAAAAATGCAAAATAAGGGCTACCGCGCACAATAAATCCAGAAAAAAACTCATAAATAACATTAGATAAAAAATAACTAAATGTATAATGGATTAAAAAGAAACATATATTATCAATTGAAGATCCATCCATGGCATAAATGAAACAGCATTAAAGATAAAGGAAATAATTTGCATATGTTGCCAAAAATATTTAAGTAAAAATCTATGAGTATATACCAGGGAACAAAAGTATATAGTGTAAGCAGGTTGAAATAGTAAATTTACAGTATTTTTACTAATGGAACAGAAATAGTGCTGCCCCCCAACGTTGAATAATACTTTAATGACTTCCAAAGTATTTACTAATGGATCAGATATAGTGCTGCTCTTTATCCTTAAATAATACATTTAAAGATTACTATCCAAGAATGTAATTTCAGGAAAAAAAACAAGGGGGATTAAAAACTAATTAATTAATTAATTAATTAATATTAATAACAAATAGTGAATTGAGCTTTAAATCAGTAACTGTATTTAGTTAATATAATTTATCATAATAAAAAATATATGTATATATATATATATACATACCCGTAGATAATATTAAATAAGTGAATAAATTAATAAATTAATAAATAATACTTAATAACTAACAGTGGTTTAAGCATAAATCAGTAATTTCATTAAATTAATATAATACATGAATTTAAATTATGTATATATACATAACAATACATAAAATTAAATAAGAAAATAAATAAAATTATGCTTTGGATGACTCATTAAATAATGATGCATTATAATTAAATGTACAATATTATGGCAGATTAATATATTTAAATTTCTGTCACAACAGTACATAATCACTTAAATTAATAAAATAAAATACTAAATTATGCTGCATATTAAATCTAATTTGATAGTTTAAAATGTTGAAAATAATAAATAACAATTAAAGTGCCCTCAAACTTGTATAAAATTTAAAATGCATGATTATGGGATACATACATACACACACACACACACACACACACACACATATATATATATATATATATATATATATATATATTGCTCATTCTGTTGCGATTTTTGAAATGAAAAATTAATATGAAAGTTATAACTTACGTTTAGATTTAGATAAATAAATCACATGCATTTATTTTTTCAAATTTCTTCGTGCTTCATGTTACAATGAATCACAAATTATATTCGGATCGAATTTTGAATATTTGCTTGGTTTAAAATTTCAAAATGTTAAATTTCGAAAACAAATATTGAAAATTAATTTTAGATGAGATACGTAAGCATTTGTATACTTTTAAAAAATGCTAATAAAGCGAAATGAAATGTTTAGGAACATAAATATGAATATTTTGTTGATATATTGAAAATGAATTTTAAGTAAATTGAGTATTAAGTTGGTTACGTAGGTTGGTACGTATTTGCTTTCTTTAATCAAACACTGCTAAAGTAAAATAAATGAAATATCTGCACATATAATTATAAATATTTTGTTGACATTGGTATATTTAAATATTTTGGATATTAAAATTTAAAAGCACAGAAGTTCATAAAACTGCAAAGATTATCGCGGTTTTGTTTTTGTTATTTAAGTGTTATTTTCTGGGGCGATTTCAGCGTATAGCCATTATCACTGGCGTATTTCGGTGAATATCACGAAACGTGCGATTTTAAAAACAAAATTTTTTGAAAATTTAAATCGTTTCAAAGCTTCTGATTCCTTTAAAAATGTTTTTTGAGCAGCTGAATAAAGGCATTTGCCCGTAAAATTGTTAAAGTTGGATGAGTTTAAGTTCATTTTTAAGTAATTATAATTATATGACATTTTCTTGCCATATGTATTCCAGGATAATGACAATTTCATTCTAAAACATTTTTCACATTCTTTTTTTTTTTTTTTTTTTTTTTAGATCTAACATTTTAATTTCGTTTAAAGGAACATGTTTCCTCTGTAGTACCTCAAATTCAGCAAAATGTTCCGTTTTATTTGTAAATTATTGAAGCCAGGAAAATGACATAATAAAAGTTTACTGAATTTTTTCCAAAGCCGTTAAACATATTATTTTCAAAGAAATATCTAAAAGATCTAGCTGGTAGCAATGATTTTGCTACTTCTGAACTATGTCAAGAACAAGAAGAATTACTCTGCAGCGCCATCTTTATACCTCATAAAGAACTAAAATGGGCATGCCAGGACAATGACATTCATTTTCAGGGACAGTCATATTTTAATTATGGAAAATTATTTCTAAAATACAGCACTTGTTACCTTCCTCATATATATGTTATATAACGTATAATTAAAAATTAGAAATAAAAAAAAAACTAGAAAAATATATTTGTACAGGATAGCAGAAAACCTTTTACTTTGCTCACATCACATTGTGACATGCCAGGAAAATGACAATCTGAAAGTTTAAGTCTTTTAATTGCTTTATTTGTGTTATTATGAATATAATATCTCTTGAAAATACTTCTAAGAATATTTTTTATTCGAATGTAAAAAAGAAAATTGCATTATCTAACATTTAATAGCCATTTTATTGTGCGGAATGCAATTATCGTATTTTGTGATACTGTCCCATTTAGATATCCGCGGACCCTGCGACTGTGGTGATAGGGAAGGGGTCCCAAAACGTTTACGGAACGCAGTGTAAGAAAGCCTAAGAAAGGAATAGTTTAAAAGATTTTGCGATTTTCACCCTTTATTAGTAAATTTTACTTTAAAACAAATATTTTGTAACCTAATTTTTCCGTATTTTGACATTAATTTCTAATTGTGGAATAAAGTACATAAATATTATGCACCCATTTAAATTAGATGGCTTTCTTTTTAATTGCCTGTGTATACTGGCAATTCTTTTTCGTTGATGCACTTTTATCTACAATAGATAATGTACATGTGACGTCACGCACCCAAAAAAGACGTACTTCTCAACTTGTTGTAGGCAGAAAGTAACAATTCTCGCAGAGTTAGTAATTTACACCGTATTATTTCCTACATATAATACAATATATTATATTTGAAAATTACGAGCATTTTAGCATAATTTCAAGTTATTTAGTTCAAATTAGGGATGCACCGAATATTCGGTATCTATTCGGTATTCGGCCTATTCGGCCATGTTACCGAATATTCGGTTTGGCCGACTAACAAACTATTCGGTATGCCGAATATTTGGCTTGGCCGAATAGCAAACTATTCGGTATGCCAAATATTCAGTTTGGTCGAATATCAAAATATTCGGCCAAGCCGAATACTTAAAAAAAACTTTTGAAACATATTTTTAAAAACCTTATACAACTTTTACGTTTAAGAGTCAACTTATAAAGATATTCGGGATAATTAAAAACAAAATCATATTTAAATAAAAGAGAATGTTTTTACATTATTTATTTGCTATTTGTTAAGTATTATTTAAGAAAATTAACCAATCACGAGGATTTTCATAGGAATTAATTATATACAAAGGCAAGTTCCTGAACATTGTCCAGTAAATAATCTGTTTCGTGTTACGATTTTCAGAATAACATTTACAATCTCTGAAAACGATTGCCCACTCCAGACACCGACTACTCGTAGGATGCATTTAAAAACTTCCTTGCTTAATCAAAGGGAGTAGAACAGTTATTCTTGCAAAGTTGCCACCCTATAAAATTTGAATAGATTGTATTATTTATTTACTTTTACTTTAGTCTCTTCCTGACAAACAAATAATATATGATCCTGTACAATTTTTCTTCCAATTTTTTCACAATTTCTCTTTGATTTTAAAATATTTCTTTTAGAATTTAAGAAAATTTTATTCATCTGTTTTAATTCTCAGAAGAAGAGATAACATTTAAAATTTTATTAATTAAAAAAGTTTTATAGCTGTCCTCTTCTTAAATAACTCAAAGCAGATTTTTTTTTCAGCGTAAAGTTTACTTGAAAAAAGTTCTTGTTTGTTAGAATAAAAGTTTCTGTTTTAAATATTATGTAAAATTGTTTTCAAATGTAACATTTTAGTGCCTTTAAACTTTTAAATATAAAAGTATTCGACAAGCCGAATATTCGGTATTCGGCCTAGCAGTTACTATTCGGCTAGCCGAATATTCGGTATTCGGTTCACCTGTAGGCCGAATATTCGGTATTCGGTATTCTGTCAAAATCACTATTCGGTGCATCCCTAGTTCAAATTTTTGCCTACAGCAAGTTGAGTTGTCATGCAACAAGCCAGTTTGTTGCCAGTTTGTGGATAGATAAAAAAAAAAAAAAAAAGAAAACAGACAGAAAAAAAGAACCCATTAGCTAATCTGTAGTTTGCTGGTGATCCTGAAGGGTTAAGAAACAGAGAGAGGTCCCGAATTTCATAGAGATTTACATGAATATATAAGCAAAGATTATCTGTAAATTGTTCTTTTCTTTCTTTTAAGGTGCATTCATAATTATATAAATACGTAGCACCTGTAGTCGTCGCCTTGTCCATCTGTCCGCATATAACAATGCAAAAACTACCCAACCGAATGGTTTGAAATTTAATATATAGAATTGTTGCAGAATTTTGTCGAGTCATTTCAAATTTTATGAAAATCGAATCAAAATTTAAAAAGATAGTGATAAAAGTTTTCTTCATTCTATTAAATCCTATCACACGTAATTAATTCAGTGATATCCCATGATAGGTAATGATTCTAAATTTTCAATGTGATTATTCTATTACATCCAATCATACGTAATTAATTCAATGATATCTCATGATGGTAGGTAATGATTCTAGGTTGCCATGGTGATTACGTCCTATTTCGGATGGAGTAGTATTATCTCCGTATTACTGAATTTAATATATATAATAGTAGTAAATTGTGTATTCATGCATTTTTTCATAAGCGTGCAACAGCTATTGCGTCCATATCTGAATATTTATAAAACGAGTTATAGTACAAACGCACCTCATTTACCACGTTTGACACACAATTTCCGACTTGGTTACTATTGGAAAGGTATATAGTAGTTCATGTAATTACTTTATACCACAGAACCGATTTAACTGTGAACTAAAAATTTTAAAAGTTTATGTGGATAGATTAAAAAAACAGACAGAAAAAAACTCCATCAGCTTAACTGATAGTCTGCAGGTTAAACAACTGTGTGGCCTAACACCTGTGTGGAGCCCGATCTAGGAAGGGTTAAGAACCAAGGCGAGGTCCCAAATTTCATAGAGATTTACATGAAAATAAAAGCCAAAATACTCTTAAAATTGTTCTTTTCTGTCTTTTTTCTTCCTTTTTCTTCTTTTGAAAATTTAGAAACTATTCTACGGATACAGATTATGTATGAACAAATATAAATTTAAAATAAGTTGACCGATTTTAAAATCTCTTTCTTTTTTTAAGCATGTTTAGAGAAAAAAATCGGTTGATGATGAATTATAAATCATTAATATCGGAAACACGTCTTAACTCTAATCAAGATAGATGATCTAACTTTCAAAATATTTTTCAACAATAAAAAAAATAAATCCATAATAAAAAAAAGTATTGATAAAGATTGATCATTTCCCCGTCTACACTAATGTTTCTCTGATAATCCACAACATCAGAAAAGTATTGCTGAAATAAAAAATTCCGATGAAAACTAAAATTACTGATTTATACTGTACTTTCAAATAAATGTATTGAATATCATTAATTTTCTGGTATTCAGTTGTCAAAGACATGAGACGTAATGCCGGTTTGATAAAATATAGCTGTCTTTCTAAGATAAATCAACCTATCTTTGATAGAAAAACTATATTGGTTATGCTGTCTATATTGCGCCAATATTGAAATCATTGGAAATTGTTTGGAAATACCAATATTGGCATTGCATTGTAAATATTTAAAATGAAATATTGTTGTTGCAGAAAAACAAGGTGTCTAAAATAGACTGGATGTTCTTAAAATGCTATCGTCATATCTCTTGTAGCAAAACTATATTGCCTGTGCTAGTTACATTATGCCAATATTGACTAATAGCAAAAGTGTGTTGGCCATACTATATATTGTCGCAATATTGTATTCATTGTACGTGTTTGGAAATACCAATATTGGCTTTACATTGGAAATATTTGCAATGAAATGCCATTGTTCCATAAAAACAGGGTATCTAAAATGGACTGTTTGTTTTTAAAATACTGTCGACCTATCTCTAGTAGCAAAATTGTATTGGTTATGCTAGTTATATTGCGCCAATATTGCATTAATTGGAAATGTTTGGAAATGCCAATATTGATTTTACATTAGAAATATTTGCAATGAAATGCGATTGTTTCCAAAAAACATGGTGTCTGAAATGGACTGACTGCTTTTAAAATACTATCGACCTATCTCTATTAGCAAAGCTGTATTGGTTATGCTAGCTATATTGCGCCAATATTGAATTCATTGGAAATGTTAGGAAATACACACTGGAAGTATTTCCAATGAAATGTGATTGTTTTAGAAAAATAGGGTGTCTAAAATGTACTGGCCATTTTTAAAATACTATCGATATATCTCTATTAGCAAAGCTGTATTGGTACTTATAGAGCCAATATTACATTAATGGGAAATGTTTGGAAATGCTAATACTGGCTTTATATTATAAATATTTGCAATGAAGTGTCATTGGTGCAGAAAAACAGGGTGTCTGAAATAATCTGAGTGTTTTTAAGATACTATCAACCAATCTCTAGTAGCAAAATTGTATAGCTATGCTAGTTATATTGCTCCAATATTCCAAGCAGTACAAACCACATTGGTTCAATAATGTTTTTGAACTTTTGAACTTTACTGTGAAATTGCTGCTGGTAAAATATTTTTTTAAGAGCGTTAAATGTACAATTTAAAAAATCATACCTTTCAAATTTATTATTGATAAATTATTTCAAATTAAATATTTTCTACTAGAATAAGAAAAAAACTACTATTTATTGAAAAACTATCTTTTTAATTGACTAAGTATTAGTCAAAAACTTGTTAAATTTCTATTTGATGGAAAGTTGCATTTTGTAGAAAAAACATACTTGTAACAGCTTTAATAAGTTTAATTTAAATCTTAAATTTTTAAATTCACATTTTAATCTTTTTAAGAATAATTTGCCAGATAAAATTACATTTGCATAAAATAAAAATCACTTTCACTAACTGACTAATATTATATTTCTCTTTTACACTGCATAAAGAAAAATAGAAAAGGGTTGTCAGAAAAAAATTAATTATACTACATAGTACAAGCAATTATTAATATATATATATTTTTTTGTACTCCCACCAAAAAACCTTTGGTGTGTAAACGGAATCCACCCAAAACAGATAAGGCAGATTTTCGATATTTTCAATTGAAAATCTGATATGTAATTATGTACCAAAAAAAATAAAAAGAAATACTAACACCCAGCGATAATATACTTTATTAATTGCTAAAAGGTGTAAAAAAAAAAACAGTAAAAAGTTTTAATAAACTGCCTGCGTGTTTTGGCTTCACAGAAACTTGATAAATTTATCAAGACAAATAAGAATTGAATCGCCACCATTTATACGTTTTTCAAGTTTTTCTTAGATTATTCACATGCTTTTATTTTATTTTTACATTGAAGTTTATTTTTATACTCGAACGATGGGGTAGCACAACTCATAAATTTGGTAAGTTAAATGAAGCTGTATTGTTAAAGATATCGTTAGTAACTACACACTTACCGAAATAAATACATAAAACAAACATATATTTATTCATCGAAAAAAAAAATGTTATCTTAAACGGTTGTGTAATTTTTTATTCTCATAAATTCAGTAAATTTATCTTTTTCCTAATTTGGGTAAACTTGTTGGTAGTTTGAGATAAGCTTTAATGACTTCTGATTGATTAATCAGAGCATTTTTTTTTTTTTTTTTTTTTTTTTTTGTATGTGTTCTGTTCTTTTGAACAAAATCTGTAAACGCTTCATCAATCAAATTAGATGATAAAACTTCTCGTTTCTTGTCAATTCTTATCATTATTACATCACCACTTTATGTACTATCTTGACAAAGAAAGTGTCTTGCTTTTTAATTTTCCCTTGTCATTAGAAATGCAAAAACCACTAAATTTATTTATTCTATTTCTTGCGCATATTTTTTTAAATTTTTAAAACGTTTCATATAATTTTTCTGGTGATCGAAAATAATAACTAATCTGTAGCATATTTATTAAAAAGGCAGTTATTACACTTACAATGACACAGTTTACAGAATTTGAGATTTTTTTTCTTTTTCTGTTGATTGAAAATTATAACTGCGCTATAACATGCAAAAGAGACGTTTAGGGGAAGGCTATGTACAGTCGTGGGAAAAAAAAATCTAAACACCCCTACTAACTCTGCAACAAATTATTATAGAAGAAAGTTACTGATACCAAACAAGTGGAAATAGAGTCTTCTTTTAAATGATGTATAAAAAATTTGCTTAGGGTGTCATCAACGTATCAAAACGAACCTAAACTTTGTTTTCCTCTATAGCAATATCCAAGTTTGACCCATATATAGATTCTACACTCTTCAATTAGCCTAAATTCAAATTTTAATGAAAGTCGTATGATTAGTTTCCAAGAAATTTATTATTTTTAAATGAGCATATTTTAGGGGCTGTATCCAAATGGAAGTTCGGTACTCGTTTGTTGAAATTCTACAGAATGACTACGTCATTTTATTAATTTCTATTAATGTATTATTTCTAGCCAATATAAATATCTCAATCGCTTAATGTGCTTCGACTATTGACAACCCAAATGTTTCATTAAAACGAGTAAAACATGTATTTTTTTTTTAAACATGCTTTACTGGACATCATAGATGCCCTTAAACCGTCGTTTTAACGTTTTTTATTCATAATTTGAAAACTACTTGGAATAAAAATTTGAAATTGAGAATTTTCATAAAGCAGGACATAATGAATATAAATCTATCAAAAAAGTAGTAGGTTGCAATTCATAAATCATAATTAATATTAAAAAAAATTTTAAATTACAAATTCGATGCATTTATGCTTGGGTTTTTTAGCATTATAATTAAACAAAAACATTATCACATTAGGATTATAATTTCTGGAGATATTAATAAAAATATGAAAATGTAATTTTACATTAGAAGCTCTAAATTTTGAATGTTTATAATTCAAAAATATATCATTCAAATGACTTGAAATTTCATTTCTAAGCATAATTTGAACAGAAAATTCAAAATATATTGTCAAAATTGGGTGTTGCAATTAAAAAAAAAACAAAGTTTGGTCTGATTTTGATTTGTAGATGGCCCCCTCAGCAAATTTTATGTACATCATTTACAAGTAGACTTTATTTCCAATCGATTGGTACTTGTAAATTTCTTCTATTATAATTAGTCGCAGAGTTAGTAGGGGGTGTTTACTTCTTTTTTTTTCCACGACTGTACCTCAGTCCTATTTTGACATTTTAATTTTTAATTTAATTAAAATATGTAGATAATGAAATATAAAGCTATTTTCTACTTATTTATCATGTTCTGTTTCATGAGCACAACAATAATCTCTTCTTCACCGTTGTCATCATTTATGCATATTTTCTGTCAGAAGTGGAAAGTTGTGATTTGAATTCATTCCATTAATGATACAAGGACAAACTTTCCTGAAATAACATTTTCATTTGTCGGATTTTTACGGAATAATATTCAATTGTGTTGTACTTTGGACCTGTTCAAGGTACAACACTATTTCTAGGTTTAAGGTACAAAACTTCGTGACCTGAAAAATAATGACTTCTTACAATTTTCTAGTTAGGCTTAACATGATTTGAAATTCATGTTCATAGTTCATAAGACACTATAAATACTCTTTTATATATAACTTTGAATTTAAAGCAAATAACTGTTTATAACGAGATATTATATGAAAAGTTGAAGCTTTAAAATTTTTTTTTTTTATGATCAAATCATTTTTTAACAATCGTCTGCAACATGTGCTGACTTATATTAAAGAGACCAACTGCTAAGTGACGCCTAGTGATATATCTCAAGACTACATTGATTAGTTTTATACAAATCCAATCCATAGAACTAAAAAACTTGTAATTCCAAGGTACGTATATGTTCAAGGTATAACACTGAACCCTACACATGTATTTTTTAATCAAAAATAAAGAATTATATATTTTATCTTGAATGGTAAAGCATATCCATACAATTTTTTTTTCACGCTAATTCATCCATTTTTTTTCTAATTTGAGGCAGGTTTACACTACAGTTTGTGATTACATGTAATTACTTTTGGTTGCCTGGTCTGAGAATTTTTTCTCATCTTGTATTGTTCTTTTGAACAAAATCCGTACAAACTTCATCAATCAAATTTGAAGATAAAACTTCACGTTTCTTGTCAAATCATATTATCATTACACCAACTTATTTTGAAAAAGAAATTCTGTTATTTTTTTTTTCTTTTTCATTTAAGAATGCAGAACAACTGAATTTATTTATCCTGTTTCTTCTGCATATATTTTTTCTTCGCTTAAGTATTTCATATTTTACTAGCCGCCCTTGGCGACCAGTTTGGTCTCCCTTAAACTTGATGCTTAGCATTGTATCATATTACTTTTATTCATAATTCAATTTACTTGTTCAATCCTTCACCAAATCGAAAGATTCTGATAGAGAAACCAAGAACTCGGTTTTTCTATGTTAGGCGGACGCAGGGGATAAATCGCCAAACATTGTTCCTGTCGCATTTTTTTCGTATTTTATTAATTTCATTTAAAATATAATCCTTTCACTCATTTTATTTAAAATACACAACTTTAATTTAAAACTGAAACATTTAAAATTCATGACTTTCACTTATTTCTTAAAAAATGAAAGAAAAGAAAAGAAAAATAATAAATAATACCATAAACCATGACATTTAAATTAAACATCAAAGCATTCCTTTAATTCACCACGCCAGAAATAAAAAATGCTAACTGGCAAGTTAAAAAATGCTATTGGAGAGATTTTTACCCGGCTAACATAAAAGTACCAAGAATTCTTTGCGATCATGGTAACATTTATGTTAGTTTTATTAAAAAAAATAATTTTGATTGAAAATGGCTGCGCATATGAAAAGTGTAATTGTTTATGGCAGTCACATGACTTGAACTATTATAACATAGATGAAATGATGGCGTTGGAACAATATTCGGCAATGAATCATCTGCGTCAAGTGCGAAAATGGCCGCCAGGCATATAAAAAGCAAAGCGGTCAACCCGGACTGGAGGTGACAATCACATGACGTAGGCTATTATTATAGAGATTCTTCAACACAAACTTTCTTACTAGTAAAAATAATATTTATTGAAAAGCTGTTGAATTTTTCTTCCAGTTGGTTTGTATTAGTAGTCGCAAGTGGTGACTATTTATAGTATTTTTGATAATATCATCTTATTTCATTGAAATCAGAGTGCGTCTGTGAAAATATTGTTAGAGCATCTTACTTATTTATTGTTAAACTTTTTAAAAAAATCATACTACAGCTGGACTGTGGTTTGTTTGTGACTAAATATGTGGAATTTGAAATTGGTACCTATTTCCGAAATGTAAAAACATCAATATGGATGGGATATTGTTTTTACATTGTTACACTAACTTTAGCAATTTGGCTAATCATGAAAGAAAAAGCTTTAGGCAAATGAAAATAATGTTATCAAAAGATTAGTCGTGAAACACTGATTACAAAATCGTTCTTTAACCCTTTATGTACTGAATTATGAATTCATGAAAATTTTACATTTTAAAGCATTTTTCGGGAATTGTTTAAACTACATTAAAAGACATACATAATCATTTAATAAATTTTAGAAGGATTTTAGAAGAATTGAAGGATTTAGAAGGATTAATTAAATTTGAATTTATTGGGATTTTGTGCAATATTTATAAAGCCACTCAAATCTAGTATTTTAAATATTTTTCTTTGTATTTTGTATCATTAAGAAATGCACAAATATAATGATCTTACAATAGAAATATAGAAATATTTCCGAATTGAAAAAAACCTCTCCTCCCTCCCCCAACACCGTGAAAGTTGGAAAGATGCAAAGGCAAAAGAAATCATCCTTTTAAAAATATTTTTGTTTTGTGTAACCCACAATGCTTTTAGAACAAGATAAAGTAATGTATCTATAACTCATTCTAAACTGTATTACAACTAATCGATGTATTAAATGAATTTTATAACAAGTTATTTTAATGGTACTTATAAGCACCGTCAGAAGATAAAGGGTTAAATTCCCCAACCTTACCATCTTTTCCTTTTAACGTGTGTTCCATTTTTCGGTAGTTGTTTTCAGCGTAGTTATTAATGTAAATTGAACTATCGGTTACAGAAACTAATAAAAGAAGTGTATACAGTGTGACCTCAAAAATCTGGCATTCAGAAATCAGGCAACTTCAAAAAGAGAATCAAAGTAATCCTCCACCCCTCACCCCACTTTTTTTTACTCTTCCAACTTACGGGAGGGAAAAAAGTAGCAATTATTTACGAATTAAAAACTTCGAGATCAAAAGCGATGTATGAGCGGACAGCGAGATCGCTGACGCTGTGCTATATATAACCGCCTATAAAGTTGGTAGCAGTTCAGACGAACGGGGACGAGGAACTGGCAAAATAAAAGGTGTTACTGGAAAAATTCATAATTTTGATAGGAAAATTGACATATGCTTTAGAGAAATAAGATTGTTTTTCAGTAATCTATATTCTTCCTAAGAAAAACTTGTTAAAGAACGACCGAAAAAAGTGAAAGAAATAAAATTTATATCGATATTTTTTTAATTACACGAGAAGAAATACTGCACTGTTTATTTGAATTTTATTGTGACATAGAAAATACCAATTACAGAAAGTTTTTTTTTAATATTTGATTTTCTCCTTTTCTCACATAAATATCACTTGGTTATATATTAAATTATGAATAAAAACCTCATTAAGAATATCGGAATTACCGTATTTTATGAAAGTAACGCCGCACCCGTCGTAAGTGCCGCACTCCTCAAAATAGGTCTGAATAAGCTTAAAAATATCGTCATCTCCGCCCCCTTTGTAAACGCCAATTTTTATCAATCATTTTCGAACCGCAATTGAAAAAATATGTATAATAATTGAAATTTACGAGAAATATGAATTAAATGTATGTTTTGTAGCATATAAGTGCTTGTTTTACTACGAAATTTTGCATGTTTAAATATATAATGAAAAGTTTTCAAAAACCGCATATGTATATGTCTATAGACCAGAATTTTATGTTGTTGTTGTTATTTAAAATTATTTACAGTTATTTCAATGAATATCTAAAATTTTTAATAGAGAAATAAATTATAATAAGTAAATAAATATATTATTTTCGTTTTGTTTCTTCATTCAAATACTTCAAATATTTCATGGTTTATTAAAAATATGTTTTTATATTTTTAATACGATTAGTGTCGGTAACGCTACTTTTGTCGACAGCGTCTCATTGACCTAACTTTATCCAAAGTTTTCTGAACAGTGTAATGTGCCTCATTTTTAATAACTTAAGATTCTAAAATGTTGTTTAACCCTTAAATGCCGGGTGTTGCTTTTCGGCAGCATACCCAGTTTGGGCTTCTAAAATACTATTAGAATAATATTTAAGCTATAATGCCTAATCTTGCCAATACAATACATTCTGAAAATATTATTAAATAGATTTTCAATATGCAGATGGCAACACCTGGGCTGTTTAAGAATAGAGATACATTTATTTTTTCAAATGTTGCTAAATGTTCTTTTTGTTTTGTTTGGAAGGTTGCGAAATACCTTATTTTCTTCTAGTTCTGAAAATTCTTGTGTGTTTAATATTATAGAATTTTATCAGAGAAAATTATTTTTTCAATTAAAGACCAGTATTTCCGATTAATAACAAACTGTTTTTTAGTTGTAAACCATACTTAAAACAAAATATGATTTTTTTAAGTATTTTTCCCGCGATTTATTTTAAAAATGAAAGCCGAAAAACATAATTAAAAGGATTTTTGAAAAATCAGGCATTTAAGGGTTAAAATAAATGTTATTTAAGTCAGGTTTTAAATATTTTTACCTAATTTTTTAATTAAGGAGACGACAGTTGATTTTAAAAGCATCCAGATCGAGGGACACGGGCACCTCTCACTAGGCGTTCCACATTCTTTTAAGTGGTCGGCACAACTTACAAGGAAGGTCTCCATACGGGCATATTCAGAAAAATCTGAAAAAAATTACAGAGTGTTCTTCTCATGAGGATATATATGTTTATAAAATTTTTTTGGCGGAACCACGATAGAACGTTCGTAAAAAAATAATGAAAATTTCGTTTATTTGGCGATTTATCATCGGTTGGCGATGAAATGAAATTTCAAAAAATACTTTTTTATGCCGAATACTCTTTAAGATAAAAATGTTTCATGTTGAGCTTGTTTAAATAAATTTAATGTATATGACTTTAGTTTTGTCAGTTTTAGATTGATTTAACTATAGTTTTGTCATATACATATTTATAATGAAAGTTAAATATCAAATTTTATGAATTAAAACAAAATTAAAATAAATTAAAATTGTTTCAATGTCTCAATATTTAATCCAATTGAGTATTGTAGATTCAATTCTGTTGCTATGGAAACGACAAATTCTTTGAAATGAATAACTGGTAAATGAATCTTGCCTATATTTTGGAATACGCTTAAATATATGAAAGTATTTTTTATACATGAAATTGTTTTTAAAGTAATAAAATTAAATAACAAGCAATATAAATATGTAATACGAAAAAATGTATTTATAAAACTCTCTCATTGTTTAAATTTAAACTAGGACTTCCCTCAGAGGGATTAGTCTGAGCGATATTACTGAGAACATAGATTTAATAATAACATGTGGAAGCAAAGAAAATGAGATGTTATCTTTAATTGTCCATATACTGCGATAAACTGAAATGATGAAAATAAACGAATCGTAGAATTACAAAATCTTATATATAAATTCGTATACACTGTTTAAAAAAATGGGAAATCAAACCATTCAAGACAGCCATGCATGGATATAAAATTGAAAGTACGCAATATATTAAAAGTAAAATAGAAAATGAAACACTAAATTACTTATATCGGAATTTTAACTGTATTAAATGATGTCAAGAGCATAATCAGACGCTCCGCACCAATTTAAGTAACTTTAAATGACAAATATATGATGTTTAAAAAGAATGGGCTATACTTTATATGGTGTGTGCTCCCCTGGAATAGTTAATATTGTACAATATCTGTTTTCCACGGATGCAATGAGGTTGTCGATAACATTTAAGGAATTCTCTCCTCAAAATCTAATATAGTATCAAAGTACCGAATACATCAACAGTGGCATGCAATGCTTCGTTAGAGTGTGTTTTAGATATGCTCGATCGGATTTAAAGGATGAGTGTATGCTGGCCACTACATACGCAGTATTGTTTTGTTTTCAAACATATTCTGCAGAAGTTGAGCTGTATTTAGCATGCATTAAATAAAAGAAATCTGCAATGATTACAACATAAAGTATGACACAAGATCTGAATATATCGTCTGCATAACTTTTGAGCTGTCAAAGTGTCATTTGAAGTAATTTACAAATCCATACATATTTATTCAGGTAATCATGCTGGCTAACATACGCCAATATGAACCCGATTATAAAATTTCACCAGAATAAGTTAATATATAAAAAAGCTACTAATGACAATTGAGAATATGACCTTATGATAAAATGTCTAGAAAAATGAATCGGATAAAAAATCCATATCACATTTAAAACGGCACTTCCCTCTGTTAGTGGCCTTGGCGAGAGAGAGAAAAGACTAGAGAAGGATCTCTTTAACAAGTACTTTCGGGCAACCTACTCACTGTTTCATACATGTCTTTATTCAATATTTACACAATTTATTTAATGCTAGGTGGGTATCTATCAGTTTTGTTGCATTTAAATCGCATGTTTTGCGGAGGAAATGCAGCATTATGAAATATTTAAAGTTGCTGTACCTAATAATTCCAAATTAATGGTAATTGAGATCGCTTTCCGTTAATTTCATCTTTTTAAATTTTAAATTTTTTAGAAACCATTCATAGAGACAATTGTATATTTTAAAACTAACCCGAAGCAAAATTTCAAGCTTTTGGGCTCAGCAGTAACACAGAAATAGAAATTTTTTTTGTTTTTGCACTGTTTTATATAGCGACATTTATAGAAATCGTTCTATTGCGAGAATTTACGTCATGATAAATACAGTCATGTCAATTTTCATGTTTATATTCCTAACAATTCCATGTACTTCGTTACTTAGATCATCTTTAGATCTTTTTCCGCTTTGTTTAGTCTTTCTATTTTTTAGAATTCGTTCTACAACGAGCATTTACATCTTATTAATTACTACCATGCCAAAGTTCTAGTTTCTAACCCCAACAGTATCCCAAAAATTTCAGTATTCCAAATAAATCCTAGTTTAGAACCTTTCTAGAAATTTTTACGTTTATCCGTCAAATTGAATCTTTTAGAGAGCGTTCATTACGAGTATTTACATCTTAAAAGTAACTACCGCACCAAATTTAAACTTTCTAACCCAATCAATATCACAGAAATCGCAATTTTAGAACTTTTTTGCTCCTGCAGCGATGTAGGTTCTTGCACTGACATAAAATAGTCTTTTTTTCGGAGCAGAGATGGCCACTAACATTTTTTTAAGTTGGCTATGTAGTTTCAGAGATTACACCTCACAAACGTACAAGCATTAATAATATTATATGCTTTATAATATTATAATGCTTTATAATATTAGCATTAGATGTACAGATACAAAAGCCATTTATCTGTTACAAACTAAAGTGCCCGGCGTTGCTCAGAATTTGAAGGATGTTTGTTCTGAAAAATGAATTTCAAAATTTAACATACAACACAAAAGAAACATTAAAAAAAAGCAGTCGAAATGTTGTATGAATGAATCATATGGAAACGCTATATAAAAATGTATAAATGTATATAACAGACGCAAAAGAATACAGCTAGCTACAAATGAACTTATTTCAATTTATAATTGGAGCAATAATGTTAAAATAGGCCAAAATATCCCTAATCGGGTTTTTATCATGCTTCAATACATTTTTCACACTCATATGACGTTATACTATATCCACTACGTCCTTTATATTTCCAATATGACGTAATATTTTCCTCTTTCACGTGGAAACCTTGAAATAGAAAAGTTATGAAGTTATATTCACTTTCATTTAAATTCGTCAAACCATTTATTTCATTTTCATATTTCACGTGAATATCTTGCAATAGAAAAGTTATGACGTAATATTCACCTTTTTTAAAAATTCGTCAAACTATTTATTTCATTTTCATTTTTCACGTGGAAATCTTGCAGTAGAAAATTAATTGTTGTAGTAATAATTTTATTGTGTTTCTTAATTGTTGCCAACTGCTATAACGAAAAATGTTTAAATTTGATAACAAATTGCTGTTAAATTGGTGATTTTTTATTAATTAAAAATTAACTATAAATTATTTCGATTCCGGATTACTTTAGTTTCCTCGGCCATGTTTTAATACACATGTACGTATCTTTTCACAATTTTGGCTTCCAAATTGTGGATTTTTATAGAATTACAAACAGACAGATAGACAAGTTTTCTTTTTTATATATATCTCTATTCTAAAAAAAGTAACTAACGCTGTCACCGCCGCCGCCGCAGGTTTTGAATTTTTTGTGACCGGAGGTCTTTCTTCGTTAATATTAAGAAAATTATTGCATACAAAAATATGAAAATCGGTGGTATTATAGCGAAATGTTTGATCAACACGCTAATGCATACAGTTTTCAAATCGAAGAATTATTTTAAGTGATATTTAATGCTAAAGTTGGACAAAATCGTTCCATTAAAAAATTTTTATAGGAGCAAAAGTACATGTGAATACATGTAATACATGTGAATTTAATCATTTTTAGATCATTTTATTCAATAGAAAATCCCGGTGTGCAGATTTCATTAATTTTTTTTATTTGACTCATTTTTTGAGGTTTTATTTCTATTTTAAATTCAAATATTCAGCATCTTGACTGATATTTTTTGCATATTTTAGAAAATGGTATTAATTTAAACTGTTGCCAACTGTATAAACAGCGCAAACAATAATGTTTGCTTCAAATAAAAAAATTATTTACACGTTACTATTATAAACAGAAAAAAACCTTCAAATTAGAATTAAATAATTAGGTATAAAAAGCAGGCACTTATTGGAAATTACGCCATTAAAACTATATTTACATGTGAATTTTGAAAGAGAAAGGATATTGTAAAATAAATTCATTAACATGCGTTAGAAGTCTGAAATAGAAGAAATTGCGTCACATTACACTTATTATGCAAAATATATTGCAATACTATTGCAAAACAGTTTAAATTTAAAAATTGCGCGATACAAAATATTAGAGGTTAAATATTAGATTTTTTCAAAATTTTATTATTTGTCGTTTGATGCGAGGTATTCAGCTATAAGTATGCAAATTTTCATGTCTCCAACATAATTAGGGGCTGAGTTAGAAAAATTGCTTAAAATACACAAGTTAGATCCCTGAGGGTTAAATATTAGACTTTTTCAAAATTTTATTATTTGCCGTTTGATGTGAGGTGTTCAGCTATAAGTATGCAAAATTTCATGTCTCCAACTTAATTAGGGGCTGAGTTAGAAAAATTGCTTAAAATACACAAGTTAGAGCCCAGAAGGCTAAATATGACTTTTTCAAAATTTTATGATTTATCGTGTTATCGCAAGTGTTCAGCTATAAGTATGCAAACTTTCATGTCTCCAACTTAATTAGTGGCTGAGTTAGAAAAATTGCTTAAAATACACAAGTTAGAGCCCAGAGGGTTAAATATTAGACCTTTTTCAAAATTTTATTATTTGTCGTTTGATGTGAGGATTTCAGCTATAAGTATGCAAAATTTCATGTCTCCAACTTAATTAGGGGCTGAGTTAGAAAAATTGTTTAAAATACATAAGTTAGAGCCCAGAGGGTTAAATATTAGACTTTTTCAAAATTTTATTATTTGTTGTTTGATGTGAGGTGTTCAGCTATAAGTATGCAAAATGTCATGTCTCCAACTTAATTAGGAGCTGAGTTAGAAAAATTGCTTAAAATACAGAAGTTAGAGACCGGAGGGTTAAATATGACTTTTTCAAAATTTTATGATTTATCGTGTTATCGCAAGTGTTCAGCTATAAGTATGCAAACTTTCATGTCTCCAGCTTAATTAGGGGCTGAGTTAGAAAAATTGCTTAAAATACACAAGTTAGAGTCCAGAGGGTTAAATATTAGACTTTTTCAAAATTTTATTATTTGCCGTTTGATGTGTGGTGTTTAGCTATAAGTATGCAAATTTTCAAGTCTCCGACGTATATAGTTTCTGAGAACTGGCTCTGTGACAGACGGACAGACAGACAGACAAAGGAGTGAGACAGGTAGGGTTTCGTTAGATGAACGAAACTCTAAAAACATGCTGAGGATGATTGTAACAATATCCTAAAATTACATTACCATCAGCGATCTACCAATCCCGAATTTAGTTTATATTCGTTTCATATATTCTTATTCTTTTGTGTGGCCCTGTAAAATAACTATCAATATTATATACAGTAAAACCTCTGAATAGTGGACACCCCGAGAATGCAGAATTTGTCCTCTATTTAGAAGTGACCGCTACTGAGAGTAAAACATGTACAGTTATTTAAGAGTTGGTAATCGAAAAAATGTTCGCTAAATAGAGGTATCCGCTAATCGGGTGTGTCCGCTATGGAGGTTTTATCAGTAAAACCTCTGAATAGCGAACACCTCGGGATGGCTGAATTTGTCCTCTATTTGGAGGTGTCCGCTACTGAGAGTAAAAATTGTACAGTTATTTAAGGGTTGGTAATCGAAAAAATGCCCACTAAATAGAGGTGTCCACTAATCGGGTGTGTCCGTTATGGAGGTTTTACTGCATAATAATATCATCCTTTACAAGAAAATTGCATGCTGTATGATAGACAGACAGACATCCAGAGAAAGATAACCTCCCGGAGCAATAAACACTCATGTCTTTTGTTTTAATCATCCACAATTGTATGTCATACAACAGGCCAGATTTTATACAACAGGCTAAAAACGGTCACCGTGGTACGGAGTATTGTATTATTATTTGTTTGCCCACCAAAACTGGTTGCCACGGGTTGTTGCAAGGTTTGTGATCACGTGGTTGAAACTGATCTATTCAATATTAATGCGTGCGTATTTTTTTTTTATTTGCTCCATGTGTTCAAACCAGTTGTCTACGAAAACATCAACCTGTGAAAGTGACGCACACCAAATTTCTGTGACGTATGCAGATAAATTGTGCTTTTTTATCAGTTTTTTGTATATAATTTTTAAACGGTTTGGAACTTATTTTTCATAGTAGGTGCATTCAGTAGGCGACCCTCATAGGTACCTTCTGGTGCAATCAGAAACGAAATCCGACAAATATTTTTTGAGTTATGCTTGACGAAAGGTTTTTATTAGGCTTTTTTTTTAGTAGGACATAGCGTTAATATCCATCGTAGTAGTAATGTGTCCGGACAGTAATATTTCGCTGAGTATTAGCCTTCGCTCCGCTCAGACGATTAATATCCATCGTAGTAGTAATGTGTCCGGACAGTAATATTTCGCTGAGTATTAGCCTTCGCTCCGCTCAGACAATTAAATACTATTCACACGCATTCTAAAAACCAATTAATAATCAATTTTCAGGTGCACTAAAATCGTTTGCTTTTGGCGAGGAAAAGTATTGCTCGCCAAATCGCGTGACGCTTTCGCCTTTTCGCGCCAAATACTCGAAAGTATTTTATTTTTTACAGACTTTCTACTGTAATTCCGCTGCTAAATTTGACTGATCCTTTATTACATACATAAGTAGTTTAATTAGTATTTTTTTTCAAACTATTCTGAGTATACCCAGTATGGAGACCTTCCTTGTTAGTACGTTTTGTGGGTCGCACCCAGTTTAGGCCTTGTTTAGTTTCTATTCCAAACACTCAAAATCTGAGTCGTCAATATCTGAGTGGATGTTGTAAATTTTCTTCGCCCACGCTATATGATTCGGTATCATCATCAGAAATGTCACGGTTTTCATTATCGGCAAAGTCGGAAAGTTTCGCTTTGTTGAGCAGGGGACTTGAAAACAGTCTAAAGGCTGTTCTCAAATCCAAAGGGTCAACTTTCTGACATAAGTTTTGATTCATTTTTGTTCGGAAACGTAGGAAACTAGAAGGGGTTGTTATTCAGAAACTATGTCATCGGACTGTTTTATCCGTTTTCTTGTAAACGCAATAGACCTTTCAGAAAATACTGTCAAAGTTGGCATTTTGAACCGAACTTCCGAACGAAAGAAGAAAATACAGTCAATAAGGGGAGAAAAATGTCGTGTCACGTGATCAAAATCGCTTATAACTCAATAGGTAATTGATTGTTTGAAAAATGGAGAAAACAGTTCAATTCCAAATCGCTTCCATGGTCAGGCTTTCCAATTTCATATCTTTCCGTTAAAAAATGAATTTGTAAATGTGTCAAAACGTTGAGTGCTTGTTGAGCAGAGCAGTTGAAAACAGCCTTAAGAAAATTAAATTTTATCCCAATTTTAAGCGCGCTCAAAAAAAAAAAAAAAATCGTAAATTAACCGAACCGAACATTAACCGAAAATTAACTTTCAAACTCGTAAACACCATGTTATTTCTTCCATAAAATACGGTACTTTTGATATTCTTTCAAAAATGTGGAATTTTCAAACATCCGGCTGAGTCTCGGTCCGGGCAATGCCGGATTTTCGAAGCTATACTGTAAATAGATGCTTTTCAAAGTCAAGGGGGGTGGGTGGGATTCTAAACCTATTTAATCTCAATAGTTTTATGAAACAAAACCCGACTTAACTCGAGATTCAGGATAGCATGTTAGTTGCTTAAATGAAAACATCAAAATACAAATATAATAATAACACAGAAAATTTGCTATTGTTCAAGAACATTATTGAAAGGGTCGCCAAAAGAAAACAAATTCAACACTTGCAATTTAGCGATTTCAATGTTCAAATTCGTCTATCGTTTGCGTAAAAAAGTTACGAATTTCGACAAACGATCAAGGAAAAATGTCGGAATTTCGTCAAAAAATCCCGGAAACAAATAGCGAATTTTGGCAGTTGGTCCCAAAAAAAAAAATCAATTTCGTCAATCGATCTCAAAGGGAAAAAAAATGTCAATTTCGTCAAACAATCTCAGAAAAAAAAAATCGAAAATTTCGTGAAACGAATAGCATCGGTTCGGATAAGGCGATTTTTCCACGGTCTGTGGTGTAGTCGTAAAAAAAACAGAGGGTATACGTTCTAAGCAGAGGGTATACGCTCAAGGCAGAGGGTATACCCTAGAGTATTTATACTATAGCTTTCTTGAGAAACAGAGGGTATACGGTGTTTCTTAAAAAAATCCAGAGGGTATACGGCGCATACCCCCGTATACCCTCCACTACATCCCTGTCCACGGGTCGGGTTTCTCTTTCTTTTTTCATAACTACGTTTGGGATCATCTTAGTTTTAATCTAGAATTTTCCTTGAATTAAATAAAAGTAACTTAACCCTTAAATGCCTGATTTTTCAAAAATCATTGAAATAATGTTTTTCGGCTTTCATTTTTTAAATAAATCATGGAAAAAATACATTAAAAAAATCATATTTTGTTTTAAGTATGGTTTACGTCTAAAAATAGTTTGTTACTAATCGGCAATACTGGTCTTTAATTGAAAAAATAATTTTCCTTGATAAAATTATATAGTATTAATCACACAAGCATTTTAGGAACTAAAATAAGAAATAAATTTTACTTGCTCACTGTAGAACAAAATAGGGTATTTTGCAAGCTTCCAAACAAAACAAAAAGAACAAGTAGCAACAATTGAAAAAATAAATCTATCTTTATTCTTAAACAGCACAAGTGTTGTCATCTACATGTTGAAAATAGATTTAATAATATTTTCAGAATGTATTTTATTGGCAACATTAGGCATTATAGCTTCAATATTATTCAAATAGTATTTTAGAGCCTAAATTGGGTATGTTGCCGAAAAGCAACACCCGGCATTTAAGGGTTAAATGTATAGTTCTGCAAGATGTCGAATACCCAGATTTTTTTTTCACGGGAATTTTCTTGAAGGGGGGGGGGGGGGGGGGGTTAAGTACTTTTTTGCAATATTGTATGGGCGTTTGCAATACTATTCATATGAATTTGTTTGCCAAACTTATTATTTGGCATTATTTATGCTGTGTTTTAATTCAACGCCCTTTTTTATGTCTCATGATGTTTTTTTTTTCTCTCACCCGTACCATTTTTTTTCCCGCCGCACCACTTTTTACGCCGCCGTGCTGCATTTTTTTTTCTAGACTTAAGTCTAATATAAGAGTTACTTCATTATTCAAGTTGTTTAGTTTTTTATAATTATGTTAAAAACTTTCGTTTTAACTTATAAAATAATAAAATTTGCGATTTCATTAAGATAAAAGAAGTTTGAATTATTTTCACCCAAGTATTAGTCAAAAGATGTTCAGCAGAGTTAAAAACTTTAATTAAAAAAGTAAAATAAAAAAATATATATTAAAAAAATTGCAGAATATGAAATCCTATCCAATTAAATTATTTCAAATCTTCCGAATTATAGAAAAAAGTACTTTTGCTTTTGACGAATTACATTGTAAATTGTTTTAAATATGATATATTGCTTTCTATTTTTTAGAATATGTGAGATAAGTTTCATTAGATAAAATTGGATTTTGCATTTATTTTTCTATCTGTTATATCATAAGCTATCTAGGTAGTCGTAACTGTATCCGAGTTATTTTGATAACTGAATTTAAATTGAAAACTTGTCGAAGGCGGAAAGACTTCATGTTAACTGAATCCGTGAATTTTTCTTTGGGGCTTTTATGCATTTTTTAATTATCGGATTTAAATTATTACTATTTGCTGAAACAGAATATTTTAATAAAATATTATTTTATCTTATTAGATTGGCAGTATCAAAACAAAATTAGAAATAAGGGATATGCAATTTTTCTTTAAAAAAAAAAAAAAAAAAAAAAAAAAAAAAAAAAAAGAAAGAAAGAAAGAAGAGAAGGAAAGATAAATACCTCTGTCTTAATCATTAAGATATAGCTACAGGAAAGAAAAAAAGATTGTTAAAACTATCTATTAAGGATTTAATTGATTTCTAAGCCTATTACCATAACTTAATTATAATATTGAACTATTAAATGAAAATAGAGTATTTTTTCTAGTACTATCTTTATTTTTACTTTCTTTTATCGTTACAAGAAGAAAGTATTGGATTCGTGAAAATTTTCGACTTCCGGTTTTTGACGGATTGACATGTTTTAGGGCTAAGAGATCCCCAAAAACATGCTTTTACAAAACGTCTGTCTGTAAGTCTGTCTCCCTGTGACACACATTTTGTGGGCGCTGTATCTCAAGAACTAATGCACGGAATTTAATGAAATTTTATATTCAGGTACTCCGTGATATAAGTTATTGCTGATTAGTTTTTGGTGTAAATATCCCAACAGGTGGCGCTACTATGCGGCATTTTTCACGATTTCTGCAATCGCTCTATCTCAAGAACTAATGCACGAATTTTCATAAAACTTCAGATTCAGTTAGTTCTTGGTATGAATGGGTGTTGTTCATGTTTTGGTGTAAATCGCCCAACAGATGGCGCTGCTATGCTGCACTTTGCAAGATTTACACGATTTCCGCAATAGCTCTATCTCAAGAACTAATGCACACATTTTCATCAAACTTCAGATTCAGTTAGTCCTTGATATGAAATAAGGCTGATTACCTGTTCGTGTAAATCGTCCAATATGTGGTGTTTCTGTGCTGCATTTTGCACGACTTTCTCAATAGCACTATCTCAAGAACTAATGCACAAATTTTCCTCAAACTTCAGATTCAAGTATGCCTTGATTAACCTCTTCGCTCCTTGGGTGCCCAGATGGGGACCTCCGTTTTGTCCCATTTTATTATTGGCACTCGAACATAATTACAATTTCGATATCGAAATGATATGTTTCGAACTCTAAGATTAGAACTAATGCAAATTAAATAAAAATCTCGCTCTAAAGTCAAATGGGAAAAGAAATAATTCAGTAGTAATTAATAATACTACATTAATACTCAGCAGCGAAGGGGTTAATATTGCTGTTGATTATGTTTTGGTGTAAATCTCTCAACAGGTGGCACTGCTATGCTGCATTTGTCATGACTTCCGCAATAGCTCTATCTCAAGAACTAATGCACGAATTTCTCCCAAACTTCATATTCAGTTAGACGTAGACATAAGTTGTCGATGAATAGGTTCTGGTGTAAATCGCCCAATAGGTGGCGCTGTTATGCTGTATTTAGCTGTATTTACACGATTTCAGTGATAGTCATATCTCAAGAACTAATGCACGGAATTTCATCTTTTTAGAATCCTCATGATGAGCGTAGATTGCCATTTAATTTCAGCACTGTGATAGCGAATTTTGAAGTATTAATCCGTATGAGACAGAAGAAAGTTTTGGGATTGGTACGTCCGACTAGTTTATATATACTTTCTATCAGGTCATAAAGTAATTAAACTTGTGATTACAAAAGGGCCATATTACCAACGGGGCAATCTTCCACCAGTAAATTTTAATAGAAATTTTCATCTTATATAAACGCCATATTCGTAAAAAATTACTGTCATGAATAACACAAAAATTTCTATTTTTTTTTACTGGTGGAAGTTTTCCCTGTTGGTAATCTGGACCTTTCGTAATCACAAGTTTCATACTTGATGACCTAATATTTTTTAGTATTTAAAACTAGCACAACTACCCGGCTTCGCCCGTGTCAATTTTAAGGAGCCCTCCAGGTAAAATAAATTAAAACGAAATAATACGGCATTCACAATAACTGGAATTTGTACATTCCCATTCACAAATCATTAAAAAAACAATCAGAAAACATGACGTTATTGTCTTGCAACCATAGTAAAATCCCTGATCTTTAATAACAGTATACGCGTTTTCTTTGGTGGGTGCAAGAGAAAAATATGATTTAAAAAAAAAAAAAATCCACCAAATCGCGCAACATATAGTGAAATTCTCGTTTGTATAGTATACATACACATTATGAAGTAAAAACACTAAGTTAGTGCCCATAAATTGTGTTCCATAAATTGTAACCCATAAAATGTGCCTTTACTGACTTCTAAACACAACACAATTTCATTTTTTACAGTGTCGAATTGAAAAAAGTTCTCAATAAAATTTGTTTGTTCAAATAAAATTTGTTTGAAAATCGTATTTCAATTTTCTTTTTTTAATGGATTTTAAAGTAATTTTCAAGAATGGATATTTTTAAAGGTACGTGCAACCCGATTACGAAAGATGAATCCATTTACTCTTAATGCAATAGTATAAAGAAAAGATATGTCTATGAGTAACGGTGATATCATATTTTCGGTGGCAACAACCTAACACAGCAATAAATTTCTTTTTTACTCCAATTTACCCTCTAAACATCGCGCATTCGATTGTTCCACCGGTCTTATAGAAAATAAAAATACTTTCAGTAATATTTATCTAAATTTTTTATGGATTAACAGATTTTTTATGGATTTTAACGTAATTTTCAAGCATGAATATTTTCTAAATAAGGTTGAAACCCAATTACAAATTATTTACTCAATTATTCAAAAATATTGTAAATAATTCAGAATTTTCTTGTTTTCGTGTAATATTCAATAACCGAATTGGCAAACGAAAATAAAACACCAAATATAAAATAAAATAAAACACGAATTTAACAGATATCAAATCAAACTACGCAAAATAATCTAATAAGTATATTTTTTTAACTTTTAAAATTAAAATACATGTTTTCTTTGTCACGCGTATCAGAAATATACGATTTCTCACAATACGGGAAAAAATACAATACATGCATCAATTATAAGCTTTGATTAAAGTATTGGATCAAGAGGGTTTCCACTCTAAATAAAACATCACTCTTACGCGTAAACTTAAATTTTTCATTAATAGAAATTAAATCTACAATGATTAGATGAAATGATGTCATTTTCCATAAAGTTTAAATCGTGACATCAGCCAAGAATTTTTTTGAAAAGGGAACTAACTTTTATCTTTTTACTATAAATCACAGAAAAGGTAACTACTGAATCTAAATCAATATAACACTTAGATATAACGTATAGCTATAAGATATGGCTGTAGTATACAATCGAAGTAGTAAACAAAATGTAGGAGACATTTATTTTTACAGTGATTTTGACTACACGTTGAAAAGATTTGATAGAATGTGCCTTTATTTTCTAGCCTTTTATCTAGCCTTTATTTTCTTTTTCCTTAATTGATTTCATGAAATTTTACTGTCTGTATTAAAAATAGATGTTTTAATCTAAAAAAAACATTCAAATTAAGGTTCTACGTTATTTTACCGCTCTTATAGTTAAAGTTTTTATTTTATATATAAAAAGAAATTGCATTTCCAGTTAAGAACGACGTCAATTTCAAAAATGCAAAAATATAGCAAGAAAATCTGAATTTTTATTGGCAAATAAAAAAAAAAATTCACGCATTATCGTTAATTTTTTCACATTTTTTGTGTCATGGGTGTGGCAACAGGAAAGAAACGATTTAATTAGAAATTTTAAAAAGAGATATTTCTATAATGTTAAATTATGTAATTTGGTAGAAAAAAGGGATAAATAGTGGTCTGATGATTTTTTTAAGTTGATAGTGATCTTTTCCACATTCTAAAACGTATTTACATCGAGTTTCGTGCAAATTGGTCAAAAATTGAAGATTTGTATAAAGGACATACACACAGAGAACGGCTTTTACATATATAGATATTTCGTTGTTGCAGTTGCGCATTTAGGTGGCATCTTTTGGCGAGAGTGCATAATTAATACGCTGTTTTTGTAACTTGTAAACAGTTTAATCATAAAGAATATGTGTTATGTGTGCGATTTATCACCTGCGACCGGCCAACTTAAAAATGCCTTATTATTCATTTTTTTATTTATAATTAAGTTCCAAAAACAATTAAAAGGTTCTATTATAAACTGAAACACACCTATGCACACATGTTTTTTTTTGTTTTGTTTTTTGTTGTTTATTCTAACATACCTGAAAAACAGTAAAAAATCAATTCTAAAATTTCATATTTATATTTGGAAGGATAAAAACCCTTTTAAAATTCAAAACTCAAATTAAATTTTAAAAATTAAAATTAAAATCCGAAGTTTCTTTCTCCTAACTTTAAATCTCACTCTAAAACCAGTTTTATCCCTTGTAACATTGTATCCCAGCAATAATCTTATTACTTACAGATATCATTTTCGCTCGATCTTCTCGGTTCTGGCATCTGAGCCCGGACAATCAATCAAAAGCTAATCAACCAATTAAAGAAATGTACCTCCCAATTTTACAACTGTGCCCTCAGCTGGGAAATATGACAAACCCCAAGATATTAGCTAATGCTCGCTCGAAAAAAGGGAGAAGATTTGAGATGCCTGCAAAAACTATGGCGATGTAGCTCCTAAAATCATCAACGTAACTGGCTTGAGGACCGGCTGCCGGACTCGCGAATCGGACTGTAAGATGGAGCGGCAAAATAAACAAGTTCGATCCAGCAAGAGGTTCCAGAGTCCAAATTATTTATTCCACCAGTGCTGTCAACCCCAAGATGTCCTTACATATTAACCCTTTATCTACTGACGGTACTTATAAATACCATTAAAATAACTTGTTATGAAATTCATTTAATAGATGGATCAGTAGTAATACAGTTTAGAATGAGTTATAGATACATTATTTTATCTTGTTCCAACAGCATTATGGATTACACAAAACAAAAATATTTTTAAAAGGATGATTTCTTTTACCTTTGCATCTTTTCAGCTCTCTTGGCGTTGGGAAAGGGGGGGGGGGGGTATTTTTCAATTCGGAAATATTTCTATATTTCTATTGTAAGAACATTATGTTTGCACATTTCCTAATTGTACAAAATACTAAAAAAGATATTTAAAATGAAAGATTTGAGTGGGGTTATAAATATTGTACAAAATCCCTATAAACTCAAATTTAAATAATCCTTCTAAATCCTTCTATCCGTTTAACCCTTAATTGCATAGTGATGTAAATTTCCATCATCTTTTTATTTAATTTTTAATACATAAATTAAGTTTTTACAACCCCTATATTTATATAGAAATATTAATCCTCTAAAAATTACAAAAATATGCTACTAAATAAAGTTAAAAATCTATTTTAAGATTTCTTGTGTCTTATCCTTAATATAAAAATCAAAAACACAATTCTAAAAGAATAATTCATGCAATTAAGGGTTAAAATCCTCCTAAAATTTATTAAACGATTATGTAAATCTTCTAATGTAGTTTAAACAATTCTCGAAAACTGCTTTAGAAGATAAAATGTACATGAATTCATAATATAGTAGATAAAGGGTTAAAGTAGGTCAACTGCTGCGAAGTGAACGGATCGCGATCCCGTACAGGTCCGGGACGCGATTCGTTACATATATAAAAAGAATTCGTTTGTGCAACCCAGTATATGATCTATAGATTTGTATATGTACTACACTGTAAAAAAAAAAAAAAAAAAAAAACTAATTTTTACAGGAAAAAATTGTATTTTTTACAGAAAAAAAATGTTTTAAAGAAAAATTACAGATATTTTCTGTAAATTAAACGGCTTTCCACTGGTCTCCAAAATTGACAGTTTTCTTCTGTCAATTTGAGATTTTTTTTTTTTTTTTTTTTTTTTTTTTACAGTGTACTAGCATGCTAAAATTTAATTCAGATAGAAAACGCATAGCACAGTTTTAAATTCCCCTCAGCAATTTCCGTCAATATACGGAAATGTATTTGGGATATTTTGTGCTGCCCTTTCATCCACAGCATTTGCGCACACCAATAAGACACAATAAAATACAGTTGGACCTCGTTATCCCGTCACCCGGTTTTCACGTCACTCCGCTTATCACGTCAGTTTTTCAAAGTTCCGATTTTCTGTATATGATTTTAATGTAAATAAACTCCGGATTTTACGTCGTTGAATAACTTTTAACTCCGGATAGCCCGACGGTTTAGGAAAATTGTCCATTTCTGATAATCCATCTTATAAGCGCGGAAATTAAGCGGAAAAAATGTTTTAACCAAACTTTTCACAAAAGTGTCTAAAATATCTATTGAGATAAATGAAAAATTTTACTTCAATCCTTTATGTGAATAAATAAACCCACACTCTATGAATTACCCACTTAATCTCCATATTGACCTATCAGTCCACTCGCGGTCTTTTTGTTCTGGTCAGGCGGCGCTTTCTTGTGGTTACGTGGCGTTTTTCACCCGACTAAAACCGAAGCATCGCATTGCATTGAAACTATCAGAAATTATCTAACATCCATTTCTGAAACAATGAATATTGATTACAATTCATTGTATAATATCAAAAAAAGAATTGTAGGCAGGACTTAATTTGCGCCGGAGCCCACCGGAGCCCAGCTCCGGTACTTCTCTGTTTTTAGTAAATTTTTAAATACTGGTCGGAATTCACCGGAGCTCATAAATTCCGGGCTCCGGAGCCCAGTTCAATAGCGAAACCTAAATTACCTTTTCCTTTGCTTCCCATCTCCAAGATTTTGCATTCTTTTTTATTAAAGCACTTATATGTACCGTAATGTGTCGCACACGTAGAGGAGGTGGTGATAAGAAAGGACTCAATTTTTATATCAGTTTTTGCGCTTGGACTGACTCAAGCTCAATCAGTCTTACATTCAAAATTTTATTTATTCATGTATAGAAAAAAAAAACTTTTCCTCCTTCAAAATTATGTTTTATATTCTATTTCAAATCATTGTAATGTTATTTTGATCAGAATGAAGGGAAAACAGAAATCGAGTTTTTCTATTCTACTGATATTTGCAAATTTATGTGGGCGACGTATTGATACGGCGCCACCCAAGAGACTGAACAATGAATTTGCTTTCAGTTCAATTTTCTTTTATGACAGTAGGATAATTTCTAATTGGCTGTTTTTTTTAAACAGATAGTTAGAGAATATTTTCTGTTTTTGCCAACGAGCATCAGCTTGAGGTTTTGTTTGTTTGAGGTTTTTTCACTTATATTGCGTACGAGTATAAAAATCACGTTAGGGATTTATTATTATTATTTTATTTTTTTTTTTCGTGAACACTACGCATGTTAAAGCTCTGCTCTGCTCATTTACGAAATCCAAATAGCTTTCATTTCTAAGTAATTACCATATATTGCTGTTCTGATAGATCAGTGTTTCCCCTTTTTTCTATATAAGCATCGAATCTTTCCGATAACGGTGTGAAATTTTTAATTGAATCTGATTTTCAGTGATTCACCACAAAAGATTGTTAATGAGGAAGGAATCGATTATATAGTTTGATTGCACCTTTTGTAGGAAATCGAAAAACTTCGTTCAATTCTTCAGCATATAAATATTAATTTCTGTAAATTTCATTCATTTTTTCATAAAAATTCATAGCTGAGAAGTATCCCTTTTTTGTGTTAACACTATTTCCGAATCATAATCCTTACCATATTTAATCCCACAATTCTGCAATTAACATTAAAATTGGGCAAAGGTTACTGGGGGGGGGGGGGGGGGGTACAGTTGTTAACAGGGGGTACCGCAGAATATTAGGGCTCCGGTACTTTTTTTGTTAGAAATTAAGCCCTGATTGTAGGAAGCACATCTAATCATCGGATAAGCAAACCTTAATTCAAGAATATTTCATGTAACAATAAAAAACAAGTCATCATAAATCTGATTTTTATACTTTTCAATTTTGTTTTTGTGTTTAGTTATGAATTTAAAATTGTCTTAAATTAATTAAAAATACTTATAAATAAAAATTAATTATAAATTTTTATAAACATATTTTTCTCGAACTCCGGTTACTGCGACACTCCGCTTATGACGACACTTTTTTCTGGTCATTAGAGTGTCGAGATAACGAGGTTCGACTGTAGTTTAATTTAAAAGCGCGTACCACAACTTAAAACACACTTCCAGTAACTAAGGACTAAGAATGGTAAACGCTGAATGTACCAAAAAATCGATTTTTTTTTGAAAAAAATGTCTTAAATGTCAAGCTTAACAGACACGAGAACACTTGAAATGCCAACACTATAGTGGAAAACGTTGAAAGTGCCAGGGATAAGATGCTCGGTGAATGGTGGTCGTTACACAACTTGATCATGTTGTTATTGTTTACATTTACTTCAATGGGATATTTTTAAGCAAGGTGAAAAATATTAAATAAATAAATAAAAGAAATTTTTACAAATGATAATATTAGGTATTTAAACACTAAACGAAAAGAAGCTAGGTACCTACATTTTAAAGTGTTGAACTAAGAGCCCAAAAGGAGTGAAGTGGAAAACGCTGTAAGTACCAAGAGCCCAAAAGGAGTGAGATGGAAAACACTGTAAGTACCAGAAATAGAACTTTTTCTTTTCTTCGTTCTCTTGAAAAATTTCCTCTACTGGACTTTCAGCTTTTTTCATTCTTAGTCCTCAATTACTGTATTAAACACTACTGTAACCGAATTATTCTGTGTGTCCCTATAAATGAATTATGCACACCATATTTTATAGTAAGCATCAATCATATACATCAATTTCAATGTGTTTAAAAAAGTGTAACATCATGAAAATACACTGCAACCGATTTTCCCTCCCCAATAGACGGTAATGCAACGGAATTCTTTTGAGTGTCCCTGTAAATGAACTATAAATGTTACATGCTTCATTTTCAGTACCGAACATGCCATAGTAAACCTCATTAACCCTCTCGCGGCGTAATTGTTTTATCAAAATAGCTTCGCGACGACCTTTTAAGTATTTTTATTCTTTTGCCACCGGTTTTTCAAAACAAAAATTTTTGTATAATTTAAATGGGAAAAATCTTCGATTAAATAATGCAAAATTTACAATAAAAAAATAACTAGCGGGAATAATCAAGGAGGGTTAATTAGACGAAAAAATGCATCCCCGAGGAAATCTCGGGTTGCGCAGCGAGAGGGTTAACATATATCAGTTGAATGGCTGGAGGAGGAGGGGGTGAGGTCTTTTTTAGTTAACAGCGCCTTTTCTATTTTTTTCTATGTATGTTCTTACTCTTCTTTTTACTCTAATTACAATAAAAACATTAATAAATTTAGATTTTTTTCGTTAGTCAAATTATTTTTACTTTTATAATTACAATATCAAGAAATAATTACAAGAAAACCTTTACGTTTTATATAAAATAATGAAAGTGGTTATATAAAAATATTTTTTGAAAGATAAAACTAATTGAATTTTTTTCACTAAAATACTAGTCAAAAGATATTCATCAGAATTAAAAACTTTAATTTAAAAATCTAAATAAAATTTATAATAAAATAACAAACATAAAAGACTGTATCCAATTAAATAATTTCAAATCTTCTGAATTAAAAGCACTGTAATCTTCTGAACAGAAAAGTACTTTTACTTTTGAAGTTCCAAACTGCTTTCAATTTGATATCTTGATTTCTATTTTTTAAATTATGAGAGAAGAGTTACATCAGATAAAATTGAATTTCCGATTATTTGTTTTTAAGACATCGTAATCTCTGTCTTGATCATTGTAACTGTATCAGAGTTATTTTGATAACTGAAATTAAATTTAAAACTTATGTTATGCTGAAAGTTTTACCTTAACAGTTTCTGTAAATTTTTCTTTGGGCCTTTTTATTTTATGCACTTTTAAATTATCCAATTTAAATTACATTATTTATTTTACTGAAATATAACACTTTTTATTAAAAGGTTATTTTATATTTCTAAATTAGTTTTATCAAAACAGGTAGAAGTAAGGAATATGTGGTTCATATTTTTATACTTTAAAGAGAAGGAAAAGTTCATATTTTTATACTTTGGAGAAAACAAACTGCGTCTTTTCTAGTAATGATTAAATTAAGTATGGTTAGGAAAAATTTTAAAAATATCCATCGAAAGTTTTATAAAATTTAATTAAGACGTGAATATCAATACAATTAAATTAAATGGAACGTAGTAGAGAATTTTAAATTCATTCCTCTAAATTTTAACAAGATCCGATATTTTAAAATTGAAAACTTCTTTATGAAAACAACAGTAAACTAGTATGTTGTGGCCATCACAAAACTTTCTTCTATATAAATCACGTCAATTAAATCATTTAAATAGTACAAGAAATGACAACGATTTAGCACCAATTCATATCAAAGTGTATCTGAATTTGAAGTTGGATGAAAATTCGTGCATTAGTTCTTGAGATAGAGCTATAGCGGAAATTCTGAAAAAAATGTAGCATAGCAGCGCCACCTGTTGAGCGATTTACACCAAAAGTAAACAGCACTAAACGATATCAAGGTATACCTGAATCTGAAGTTTGTTGAAAATACAAGCATTAGTTCTTGAGATAAAGCTATTGCGGAAATCGCAAAAAATACAGCATAGCAGCGCCACCTGTTGAGCGATTTGCACCAAAAATTAAACAGCACTAATTTATACATCAATTCATGTCAAGGACTAACTAAATCTGAAGTTTGATGAAAATCCGTGCAATAGTTCTTGAGATACAGCTCTTGTGGAAATCGTGAAAAATGCAACACAGCAGCGCCACCTGTTGAGCGATTTACACCAAAAATTAAACAGCACTAATTTATACATCAATTCATGTCAAGGACTAACTAAATCTGAAGTTTGATGAAAATCCGTGAAATAGTTCTTGAGATACACCTCTTGTAGAAATCGTGAAAAATGCAGCACAGCAGCGCCACCTGTTGGGCGATTTGCACCAAAACTTAAGCAGCACTAATTTATATGAGGGACTAACTGAATCTGAAGTTTGATGAAAATTCGTGCATTTTTTCTTGAGTTAGACCTATTGCGATAATCATGAACAATGCAGCATACCAGCGCCACCTGTTGGGCGATTTTCACAAAAACGTAATCAGCACCAAACTATATCCTGGACTAACTGAATCTGAAGTTTTATGAAAATCCGTGCAGTAGTTCTTGAGATACAGCTATTGCAGAAATCGTTAAAAATGCCGCATAGCAGCGCCACCTGTTGGGCGATTTTCACCAAAAACTAATCAGTTCCAGTTTATATCAAGGTCTAACTAAATATGAAGTTTTGTGAAATTTCGTGCATTAGTTCTTGAGATAGAGCGCCCACAAAATTTATGTCACATACAGACAGACAGACGGACAGACAGACAGACAGACGGACAGACAGACAGACAGACAGACAGACTCACAGACAGACATTTTGTAAAAACATGTTTTTTGGAATCTCTGACTCATAAAACGTGTAAATCTGTCGAAAACTGGAATTCGAAAATTTTCATGAAACCAATACTTTCTTCTTGTAAAGATAGAAGAAAGTAAAAAAATGACGATATTATTTACTTTTGAGTCGGTATTATTATTTTTAATTTATATGAATTTACTTTCGTTAACCTCTTCGGCGATTTTACCGGATATAAATAAGGCTTTTGTCACTATTGTATATTTGTTTATTTATTTAGTTTGTTTGTTTGTTTTACCTGTAAAAACACGTGTGTTGAACATGAAAATATTACTAACAAAATAGAGGTTACTATCCAATGTATATTTTATTCATAAATTTAAAGATCATGTAAAAATAAAAACACGTGAATAAAGTAAAACTCAATGTTTTTGTTTAATCTTGAAAACCATCTTCAGGAATAAAATTTTCCAAATACACAAAATTTTAAAAATCAAAAAACGAAAATTTCACTTCTAGAGATTAAACCGAAACGTTGAGTTTTATTTTATACATGCGTTTTTATTTTTACATCATCTTTAAATTTATGAATGAAGCATACGTTGGATAGCAATCTCTATTTTGTTTAGTATCGATTTTACAGAGTAAAGGACTTAAGTACTATGAAAATATTAATTTGAGAATCGATAGCATGCGAGAAACCGATATACTGGGTTGAGAAAACCGATAAATACAATATAAAAAGAAACTTTCTTTTTATAAATGAGCCTTTACATTTCAGAAATCTATTGACTTCGGGTGTTTCTAAATTTATAGAAACCCTTTTCAGAATTGTGGGTAACCCGGAAGGTGTTATACAGTGGAACTTGTCTAAAGTGACCACCCTCGGGACCGGCTAAAATGGTCACAGTTGATCACTTCATTTGTAGCAAGAAAGTCATTAATTTTTCGTTGCTTAAAACACTTCTTTTCAACAATTATGTTTAAAAATTTCTGAAAATGGTCATTTTAGTCTTTTAATTTGAAAATTTTCGGCATGCAGAAAAATGGATAGTCACATTTTACAGGTTCAAATAATATTGACAATGACAGGCTATCTGGTCACTTTACCACTATAGACAAGTGGTCACATTACCGAACAATTCTCATATTATGTTATATGAGTAGGAGTAAAATTTTGCAAAAGCTGTCATTTTAGCGAGGTGACCGCTTTACAAAGGTGGTCATTTTAGCAGGTTCCACTGTATTTTCATTCGTAGTTTATCATATTTTTGTAGATAAAGAAACTTTTTTTTTACTATACATTAACTATTCAAGACAATACGATAGATATCTGCACGGGCCGGAATTTCCAGGCCCGGGCCCGGCCCGGTGTAAAAATTGAAAGTTCGGCTCGAGCCCGACCCGGCCCGTTTACATTTTTACCGTTCTCGGCCCGGCCCGTACAAAAATCAGTGAAAACAGGTCCGGCCCGACTAAATTTCTACAAAAAATTCCGTTTTTTCTCGACATACAAATTAAGATTCTTTTAATGAATACTACATGCATATTTATGGGAACATTTTATAGTATATTTTAAATTACTATGTGTTCGCAAAATAGAAAACACACAATAGTAAACATTAACGATTACTTACAGTGTTTTAGTCAACGTCTCTACAAACGATTCAAAATTTAAATAAGTGTTCATTAAAAGATTATTGTAGTTTAGAATAAAGGGTTAAAAAACATGATAAGTTTTGAAGCTTATAATAAAAGGTAGATTTGTGAAAATATTTCTGTCATTTTTAACACTTTTCTCAAATCAAAAGGAGCTACATTTAGATACATTTATGAATTTATTTCTTTTCGGAAACGCATGAGATTGGCAGGTATTCTTATTCAGAAACCATGTAAATGCCATCTTTCAGAAAATACTGCCAAAGTTAGCGTTTTGAATCGAATTTCCGGAAGCGATAGCACAGGAAAGGAGAAAAACGCACAGTCACGTGACAAGAGTCTCTGTTATCTCTGTACGTAATTTGTGAAAAATGGAAACGCTATTCGATCCCAAATGCCTTCAATACTCAGGCCTGTCAATTTTATGCCTTTATAGTTAAAAATGAGTCTGTGTCTGAGAGTTTCGCATTGATGAGCAGTAAATATGGGAACCACCTTAAGGTACATTTCCAAAGATACTGTTAGCAGAAGTTCATTATCGCTATTAATACTTTTACAGAACATAATGCCTGTCCTACACATCCTGAGAACGATTAAGACCAGTTCCGTCCGGCACAAGTCTGCCGAAAAAATTAAACCCGGGATCAGGCATCATGTATGTAACTGTACGATGCCGATCTCTACGATGGACATGTTACATTTCTGTATTGATGTTGTTAAACTCGCATCGGCTCGTAACGCACATTTATACTTCTCGAAAAAGTCGTATTCATTGGAAATGGCCTCGTATTTTATCTGCTACTCTCAAATTCTTATATCGGGCCGATAGCCCGATTAAATTTTTATCGGCCCGGCCCTGCAGGGCCGTTCAATTTTTTTGCCGGCCCGGCCCGTTGAAAAAATTGTCCTAATCCTGCCGGCCCGGCCCGTTTGAAAATTCTCCTCCATTCCGCCGGGCCGGGTACGGGCCTCGAGCCAAGCCCGGGCCCGTGCAGACCTCTACAATACGACCATACAATCTTGTGTGACAATTACAATAGAAGGTATTTTATTTACTACTATGTTGAATTATAACATAACTAAAGAAATATTTTAAATGAAATCTCTTTTACACAATACCGCGTTTCTGCTGTTTATTTTCGTTATTTGAAAACACAATTCTTGTCACTTTTTACTACTATAAAAAATATTTAGCTAATTTTAGGAGAAATATAAATAAAGTACTTCATACTGTATACAGAAATGACATGTGACAGATGTGACAATGGCAGGAAAATGACAATATGACAGAAAGAAAATACATTTTTTCTTAATTTTGGCTTCGATAATCGATATTTTATTTTTATAGAAGGTAATTTTTATAAAACTAAAACTTTTAATTTATAATTTTTAATGAGATTGAAGAGATATATCGAAAATTCATAAACCTGGCTTTTAAAAATTAAAACATTTTAAAATTAATCTTAATGTTTTGGAAAATTTTTTCACTGTAATATGACTCCAGCAAAAACAAATGTTCGAGAGAAAATTCCTTAAAAAGTCCTTAAAACAAAGTAAATAAATAAAATTTTGTGTGACTGACTCTTTGAAAGATTTTTCAGAATTATTTTAAACTAAAATCATTTTTTAAAATATTTTTTATAAAAATATAGTGTTTTGTATGATATCTAATTTTTTATTCATTTTTGCAGGTTAACGAATCATTGGATGAGCAATGCTACGGATTACTTATGGTTTATCTGCAGGTAAACAATTTTTCTGATATTTTATTTCAATTATGAAATGGGGCAGAAATGCAAAATAATAGCATTTGTTTAAAAAAAAAAAAAAAAAAAAAAAAAAAAAAAAATGTAACAAAATTATTTTTACCCGAGTGCCAAGAAAGGTTATGTGTTTCACGCGTATCTGGGTATGTGGATTTCTTTATACCCTCGAAACATCCCAACGGATGGATGGATTTTAATGAGTGAGGTCTCTATCGATTCGTCTTAACTGTCCGATGGTTATAGGCTAGGTTTTGTTTTTATACATTCAAAATGGCGGTAGAGACGAAAAAAATTTTTTACGCACCCTATTGAGTGGCATATCATTGGATAGGTCTTTCAAAATGAAGACGATGTTTCGTTGACTATTTTACAGTCAGAAGCTCCGTTTAAATATTACACAACCTGGAAGTTGTGTAGGTAGGATCTCTCGCTTTACTGAAACTCTAACCTTCCTAGACATCTATAGACCTTATCAAAACAGTGTTTATAGATAGGAAGTAACAATTAAACACAACTTAAAAGTCATCAATACAAGTAAATAAAAAAATAGATAAATAATATAAAAAATAGTTTCAGATTCATGAGAAATAATTAAATAGTTCTCATTTTACGCAGCCGGGTTTTTTGATTTTTTTAATTTAATCATTTATTTGTATTGTTATTGGGCATTCTAAAAAATGTATATTAAATGTAAAAAGCCTATTAGAGTTTTCAATTTTAAAAAAGATGTCTCATTACTCTAAAATTCCTGCCGGCTCGGCCTACAGGTGGAGATAGATTTCAAAGTTAAGTTCTAATTTCACCAACAAAAACTAAATCAAGATTAGAGGTAAACCCAGTTCGACAATTTTATCTGGCCACTTTCGATGAATTTTTAATTTCATTTTTCTGTAAGAGATCGTTTTATCGGAATCATATTAAGGCGGTATTAAAAAAAAAAAAAAAAAAAAAAAAAAAAAAAAAAAATATCCACGTTTAATAACTCGAAATTTTCTGACACTTTTTCAGACTCATTTTTAAAAGTAAAAACAGGAAACTTGCTGAGGTGATTTTTTGAAGAGATTTATAAGCGACCTATGTTTTTATTTTTCGTTCCATTAATTAGAACTTGATTTATAATTATATTCTCAGTACGACCATTTTTTTCGTTTATCTTTTCAGGAAATTCGATGCAAAATGCCCAATTTGACAGTATTTTTTGAAATATATTCTGCCTTTATCAAAAAATCGACCAATACTGCACTTTATATAGTTTCTGAATAAGAGAACCTGCCAATTGGATACGTTTCAAAATGAATTGAAAAATGAGTCAGAAAATAAGCCGTTTGGATTTCAGTACACCCTTAATACTACGATAACTTTTTCGTCAAACCCTTTTTTTTTTTTTTTTTTTTTTTTTTTTTTTTTTTTTTTTTTTTGCTGTAAGAGTTGATCCTATCAAAAACTTATCAATATGAAAGTTGTAGACAATATTGAGAAGATGTATAATAAATTTAAGCGGATTGGATATCTTGTGAAATGACAAAGATGTGATTTTTTTTCTTCTTCAACACCCCCATTTTTTTTCGTTTTTAATTATTTGTTGCAGTAAGAGTTGGTCCTATCAAAAACTTGTCAGTATAAAAGTTGTAGATAATATTAAGAAGATTTATAATAAGTTTGAGTGAATTTGAATCTTAAGAATTGACGAAGTTATGAATTTTTTTCTCCCTAAAACCCTATTTTTGCGCCCCTTGAACCCATTTTTAATTTTATCCAAAATCTGTGATGCAGAAATTTTTGGCCTTTTTTTAGACGTAATAATAACTTTAAACTGATTTGATATGTATAAAAATTAAGAAGTTATGGGGGTTTTTCGGTTTTCACAAAACCCCTCCCTATTTCCACCCCTTGGTCTGATTTTTCCCATTAACGAACTTGATCGATATTTTCTACCCCTTGATTTTATTTATCAGTTTGGAAATGATTTGTGCAGAATTACGGAAGTTATCGTGTCCATAAGAAAGTGATATAGATAGATAGATAGATAAAGTTTTTTTACTGATGGTGGTTTTGGGTTGTAGGAGTCATGATCGTTGTAGATCTGCAAAAAATTTTCAGAAATTCCAACATAAGGGACAATAGGTAGTATTTCATACGAAATCTACCAAAAAAGGGTTTTCACCTGGGTCAATATCTGAAAAACGGACAATTTCATTCCCAAATTTTTATTTTTTTAAATTAATGTACCAAGTACTGCATGCAATTATCAGACCTGCCAACTGCTACGGAAAAATCGTAGTTGCTACGATTTGGACCTATAAACTACGATGCTACTAAAATCGGTCTTAAACTACGACTTTTTGCAAAAAACACAAATACATTTTTTTTGTTCCTCGTTTCAATTTTTATCTCCCGCAGCATATTTTTCAGGAGTGATTCTGTTCCAAAATTTCAAAGTATTTATTTCCGAAAGTTTAAAAAAATTGGCCATTAATCCGAAAATTCGGACATTAAAAAATGCTCATGGGAAAAAAAAAAAATCTGGGCTACAAAACAAACTTTTTAACATAAAACTCTCTTTATGTATATTAACCACGAGTTTATCGTGTTTCTGTAAATAGGTATAGTACAGGAATTCCCTTCCTTACAAACAGGAGTGCCATTTTAAGACTCTCTGGAGGGGGGGGGGGGGTGTTCTTTGAGGGGCAAGGTTTGAAATAGTGTGCAAAATCGCACGATTTCCGCACGGAAAAGGAAAGTCCTGCATAATGAATAATGTTGTGCAGTATTTCCCCCTGTAAATTCTTCCACAGACCTATGATTCTTCTGCAAGTATATTTTGAAATTTCTTGTAAGTTTTTTTTTTTTTTTCTTGCAGAATAAAGGAATTTCCGCAATTGGGAAAAATTGTGAATATCCTGAAACGATCGCGGGAAAAAAATCGCGAATTTCATCAAACTTTATTGCATTGGGATAAGAAATTGGAACCAGGCTCCTTTTACAAATGTCAAAAAACGCTGTGAAACAGGAAGAAATTCTAAAAATCGTATAAAAATTTTCTGAGGAAAAAACTATATATTGAGTTGAAACAATATTTGAGTTACACTATATTGAGTTGAAAGACTGAAACCTTATTCCTTTTACGAATATCAAAAGGTGGCTACGAAACACGATAAACCAACCAACCAATCTCCAAATTAATTTTAATTTTGTGTGCTACGATTTCTCATTTTCAAAGGTTGGCAGGTCTGAATTATATACTATGGTACATACTTTGTCATATAAATACTGTAGTGCTTTGAGATCAAGGATGTATATTTTATACGTAGTATAAACTGTTATGGAAGATAGTGTCGGTTAACATCATAATCAGTGTCTAATAATTGGAACTGAGATGATGGGAACTAAGGTGGTGTTTTTGTCTTAACAGTTGCACAGCCATTTTGTTGAATCAATTTGCACTCATGTAAATTATTAAATATGCCACGTGACATTGGTATGCTGCGTAAATAAAGTTACAATAAGCTTTTTTGTTATAAATAAAAAGTTAAATATGAGGGCATGAATGATGCTATACAAAAATACTCATCTCTATTCAGAACAAAAACTAAATATTTCTAAATATGAAACAAAGATAAGAACAACTTACCTTCATCCATGGTGGCTAGCTCAACTTTAGTTGCTGTTGCAATGGAAGTAATTCTGCCAGCGCCACCTAGTTTATATTAACCTAAATGTGTGTTTAGAGGGACTGAGATGATGCTCAGGGATAAATATATTTACTACAATATTTTACTGTACAGTCTATACTAAAGGACAATTATATTTTCCCATACTGTATATATATGGGTATAAATATATAATAGCAAAAGTTAATAATATTAATAGAAATTTTTAAAGTATACATTTAATATTGAATATTTATACCTGGGGACAGGGACTGAAATGATGATTTCGTTTGTTAAAGGCTTAAAATTAATTATTTATACGTCATTATATGTCCATTTATCATTGATAATTGTTATAATAAATATTAAGAAGCAGAAAATCAACGTTTAAAAATGCACAAATTTGTGCATTCTGCTTCTTAATATTCTTGCACAAAGGCTTTATTTGCTATTTTTATGTTATAGCAAATGTTACAATATATTACATTTTTCAGATTTTGGTTTTAGCATAATTAATGAAATATTATTGGCAGTGGACGCAAATTGTCCAATTTTCAGATATTGACCCACCTATATTCTGTATCCCGGGAAGGATGGGATTATCCCCTTCTACCAATAATAACCCAAAATACTATTTTATTAAATTATTTATTCTACTTTATTTTGCTTTTTAGGTGCGTTCGTAATTATATAAATACGTAGCACCTATAGTCGTCGTTCAGTCCGTCCGTCCGTCTGTCCGCATGTAACTGAGCAAAAACTACCCAACCGAATGGTCTGAAATTTCAAATATATGATTGTTGCAAAATTTTGTCGAGCCATTTCAAATTTTATGAAAATCGTATGTATAGTTTAATTACAGGGACAGTCAAAAGTTTTTCTTTACATTACGGCCAATGGGAAAAATTATTGCAAGTGCATTTTAATGATATGAGAGCCTTCCGAATGATCTGAAATTTTAAAGATATAACTGTTGCAAAATTTTGTCGAGCCCTTTCAAATTTTAGGAAAATCGGATGTATAGTTTAATTACAGGGACAGTCAAAAGTTTTTCCTTACATTACGGCCAATGGGAAAAATTATTGCAAGTGCATTTTAATGATATTACAGCCTTCCGAATGATCTGAAATTTTAAAGATATAACTGTTGCAAAGTTTTGCCGAGCCCTTTCAAATTTTAGAAAAATCGGATGTATAGTTTAATTACAGGGACAGTCAAAAGTTTTTCTTTACATTACGGCCAATGGGAAAAATTATTGCAAGTGGATTTTAATGATATGAGAGCCTTCCGAATGATCTGAAATTTTAAAGATATAACTGTTGCAAAATTTTGTCGAGCCATTTCCAATTTTAGGAAAATCGGATGTATAGTTTAATTACAGGGACAGTCAAAAGTTTTCCTTTACATTACGGCCAATGGGAAAAATTATTGCAAGTGCATTTTAATGATATTACAGCCTTCCGAATGGTCTGAAATTTTAAAGATATAATTGTTGCAAAATTTTGTTGAGCTATTTCAAATTTTAGGAAAATCGGATGTATAGTTTAATTACAGGGACAGTCAAAAGTGTTCCGTTACATTACGGGGAATGGGAAAAAAATATTGGAAGTGCATTTTAATGATGTATCAGACTATGCGCTTTATGAAGTGCAAAAAATTATACATTCAGTACAATATGGGGTGCAAAAAATAATTATAAAACTAGTTATAGTACGAACGCACCCCATTTGCCACGTTTGACGAGCAATTTCCAACTTGTTTATGTATTGTGTCCCTCAACGTAATATGTAAACATCATTTAAATAAGAGACATATAAACGGTGCTCTACTGTATTTTAAACACGAATTTGAATATCATGCAATAGAAAATGTATCTTTGGAAATCGTGAATATAGTATCTATAAACATATTATTGCGTTTGAATTAATATCCACAGTGGTAAATGTAAACATTTACAAAGACTTCAATTCAGGAAAAGTGTAAAGAAAGAAAGAAATACAAATTACACATAACCGCATTCAGTAGCATAAACCATTAAGCGTCAATCATTCTGTTAGCCGTAATTCTATTGTTCAGTGAAACAGACAATGCACTTATCACCGACCATCATTGGAAATAATGGGCCCGAAGAAATAAACAAGTCAAGGTAAATTTTATCAAGTAATTTAAAACGTGAATTTTACAAAAGTCTGAAACATATTTGAATACGAAAGTTGCTATTGAAAACTAGATAATCGAAGGCGTCATTATGAATAACATCATTTAGATGTGGTCACGGATTGTTTGCGTAACTTCACAATAGGTTTAAATATTTTAAATTATTTTTAGGATGTTAATTGAGGTAATAAATAAATCATATTTTGAAACTTGTTTATCTTTTAACATTATGTGTGAATTGGTTATGACATGAAATATATATTTGAATATGTAATAGATATTTGAATGCGTATTATCTATGTCTATTTGAATATATTAAAAATAATTTTTTTGATGAAATGATTTAATAAAGTAATGCGGTGAAAACGTCTTTTAAAAAAGGAAAACAGAGAAGGTAAAACTATAGCTTCAAGAGAATTGCGTTATTAAATATCTGAAGGACTGTTATATGAACCATAGATTCCAGGAGAGCCATATTGTCAAGGTTTTTTTACGTTAATGAGACTTACTCTTTAATTAATTTTATTTTGTTTAAATATTATAGTTATCTGTGTACTATTATCTACGCACTTGAGTTAGGGCGCATTTGCTTATCTACTAGATTAAAATGAGTGAAATGTATGAAAGAAAATTCCAGGTTATTGTCTACTGGAATGCGGGTGATACAACAGGAAGATATGTAGCAGTAAAAAGTAAGAGTTGAGGAACAAAAGATAATCTTCTTCGATAATCTGTCACTGTTTACAACGACACGTGGCACAGTGTAAGATTTTGCGAATCTAGCAGGACAAAATTCAATTTGTGAAAATTATCGATATTAAAGTAATAAAATTGATCTTACTAGTGATAAAATGGTTATGTATTATGAAAAAATACAGTGAAACCTCCCTGTGCAACCACCACCCTGAAAGACCATTTTTTCATGGAACGAAATTTATTCCCATACGCTCAATACTAATTTTACCTCCATTCAGAGACCATCCTAGTTGGACTCCCTCCATGAGCGACCAATTTCTTTGAAAAAAATTAAACAAATTCCGTTTTTCCCTGGTCGCTTGAAGAAGGTTTTATACCAAAGTAATTCCAGAAACCGCATTATTCATTAATCATCTAAACTAAGTTTAGAACTTTTTTTTATTCCGGTAACTTTTATGTGTTTAAACCCCTTTGCTCCTTTTTAGCCAGTGAATTTAACTCTGATGACAAATTAATAATGACGGTCAATAAACTCCTCTGCCCTATTCTGTCAGGAAACTCTCAAAGAAATAGATAAATTAATGAAATCGTCATTATTTGTTCCCGTCCAAAAAAAAAAAAAAAAAAAAAAAAAAAAAAAAAAAAAAAAAATTGCTTTTATTTACTGAACTTTGAAAGTACTTGGAAATAAATGTTATAAAAGATAAAACCGTAAAATCAAAGCAAACGTCAATGTATTCATTTTTTAAAGTCTGCAGTGATTAACTTATGTAATTAACTTTTGTTTTGATACTTAAATTTTCATATTTTTCCCTAAATTTTAGTAACATTAATTGTTACCTTTTTCCAACAATTAAAATCTCGATTTAAACATGACCTCCATTAAGAGACCACCTCTCGGAGCGGCCAAATTTTATTGGAACGGAACGTGGTCACTTTCTTTCGGCGATACTTCATTTTTCTTCAGGTTTTCGGAACTGTTATTTCTTTGCATCACCAATATGTAAGAGGCATTCGATAAATCTTAATTGTGCATGTTGTGCCGATAAGCCCCAAGAAAACTTGTGAGTATTATTCGTATATTAACGAATCATTTTTAAGTTATTCACCACCTTGAATTTTCCGTTACAGACATTACATTTTTAAGTTGCTTTATTTGAAGATAGAATGCTGCACATTGTGCTAGCTACCACTGTGTCTTTAAATTTGTGCTCTATGCCATACGTCTGAACATTGAATTCTACTACAGTTAGTGCAAGAGCTGTAAAGATTTAATTTCTGACAATTTCAAATTCTCCTGTTATTGACTGATTTAGAGTAAGAAGTAGGTGACGGCTGTGGATTTACCCATTATAAAATTTTGATTTTCTTCATTACAGCCCTTTTTTATATGACGAGTATCCGGCTTTTTGAACTATTTTTTAAAATGTTGTTGCTCTTTAAGGGCTTTCGGATATATTTTTTAACACATCCATAGCATCCTTTTTTTTCCAGATTGTCTCAGTTTTAAACACGTAGCGCGCGGTTATTCATTTGTATTCCGGGAATAACGAATCGCCTTTTGTCTTTTGATTTCGGTCCACTTAAATAAAAAAATTTCTTTGGTTTTCCAACCTTTTTCTGGTAGTAATTATTACTTCTGCCCTGTGAATGTATTTATTGTTAATATTCGAATCTGACCATCTCTTATTTTACATCAAAAAACGTTCTTTAATCGATGTCAGTTTCTCCATCTTTGATTACTGCCAATTATAAATGAATGGATCAGCCGCTTAATCTGATCTAACATAACAGATGAGCAATGTTGAAGATTATATTTGTGTAATAAATAGTCTATCAAGATATTTTTAGAATTAACAGGGAATGATTCATGTCTAGTAACATAATTTTTTTAAATCTCATGTAATTCTCTTTTCGAAATTTACACTTTTGTACCAGATAAAAAATTACTTATATTCAAGAGTTGCAACTAGTGGCAGCTGAAATTGATTTATTCTATATCTATATGCATAAATAATTACAAAAAAATATTTATTACAATGTACCGGCGTGTACAAAATTTTTGGCAGCTTTTTAAAATTTATCATATGCTATTAAATTTTCAAATAATTTTTATATTGACTTAAAAAATTATTTTTTAAGTATAACACTTCTAAATAACTATTGTAACTGTAAAATAGAAAGTATCTACATTGTTGTAAAGATTCCATACTATCATTAAAAAATATTTACAAAATAAGTACGTTTTTAGCCAAAAAATATCAATGACAATTACAACTACAACTACAGAATCGCCATTCTAAAAAGGTTAAAAGAAAATTTGGTTTTTGAGCCGATTTTTGATGGTGTTGTTGTGGAGTTAGGCTGCTATCTCTTTACATATTTTTCCTCCAATGTGTTAGATGTTATTTGAAATATCTAAAAGTGAAATTACTGCAAGTCGATTTGTGGTCTTTTTCCCCCGCTAGATTTGCAAAATCTTACACTATGCGTAGGGTTGTTCGTTAAAATAGAGAGGAGACCCCGGAAATTTAAAGAAAGAAGGTGAAGTAACATGGCAGATAAGAGAATCCGTTTTGAGTTTGAGGAGAACGGTGTTAGTCGTACTTTGAGCACGGGGTGTTTTCTGTTAGAAGTGTACGTGTGTGCCGAGTTTTCGGATAGATCTGTGCGGTTGTAGTATTGAATAGATCTAACAGTGTACGTTCAAGAGAGAAGGGAAAAGCGTATATATCTTGGTACTAACATTGTCAAATGTGTGTTGTTTTTATAAAAGCAACTATATCAATATACAAACTACTCGGAAACGTTTTTGAAAATCAGTCACAGCATAAGAAACTTTGTTTTTATGAAGGATTCTTTAAATCTGCGCAATATACTGATTTCTGAAGCTTCTAAAGATAAAGAAGGCTTTATAGAATCGTAGGCAAATCAAAAGGGGTTATTGTATATTTTCGTAAGTGATTATATTATATTTTTATAGATTAAGAAGCATTTGTCTTTTTTTACAGTGTACACGTATGTTTATGTACGTTGAACAGGAAAACATTTACTTGAGAATTGATTACACCCGAAAAACCATTCCGGGATGAGAAAACTGATTAATACACCATTAAAAACTATTCGGAAACGATTTCGAAGATTAGTAGCAGCAAAAGAAACTTTTTTTTTTATAAACGATTCTTTAAATCTCGGCAGTATATCGGTTTCTGAACTTCTAAAGATAAAGAAGGCATTTTAGGATCGTAGGCAAATCGAAAGGGGTTATTGAATATTTTCGTAAGTGGGTATATTATATTTTTATAGATTAAGAAGCATTTGTCTTTTACAGTGTACACGTATGTTTATGCACGTTGAACAGGAAAACGTTTACTTGAGAATTTATTACACCTGAAAAACCTATATTCATCGATAAGGAGGCTAACAAATGCACTATAATAACTATTCGGAAACGTTTTCGAAGGTCAGTGACAGCAAAATAAACTTTGGTTTTATAAATAATTCTTTAAATCTCGACAATATATCGGTTTCCGAGGTTTCTACACTGTAAAAAAAAAAAATCTCTCAAATTGACAGAAAAAAACTGCCAAATTTTGAGCCAGAAGAAAACCGTTTAATTTACAGAAGATATCTGTAATTTTTTCATTAAAACAGTTTTTTTCTGTAAAAAATATAGATTTTCTCTGTAAAAATTACAAAATCCACATTTGTTTTACAGAAAAAAACTGTTTTTCTTTATAAAAGTTTTTTTCTGTAAAAAATACAATTTTTGTCTGTAAAAATCACAGTTTTTTTTTTTTTTTTTACGTTGTAAAGATAAAGAACACTTTTCGAAAATGTGGGTTACTCGGAAGAGCTTATTATGTATTTTTGTTTCTAAGCTATTTTATATTCCCGTAGATTGCGAAACATTTGTCTTTTTTTTACAGTGTTAGTGTTTTTTTACAGTGCTTTTTTAGAGCCCTTCTCTAAGAATTAATGCTGTTCTTGAAATGTCAGATGCTTCTGTAATGTCACGATAAACGAAAGTTCTATAAAAGTTAGCGAATGTGGAATCTGCAAAAAGAAGAATTAGCTAAACTGTATCTTATATATATTTTTTATTTTTCCCTTTCTTATGATAAACAATGAAAGATTTTAAGTTTGAAAATTTTTAATAAATATTTTTTTTTTTTTTTTTACAAATGATGTTTTAAAAAGTCCCAGGAATGCGTTAGAATTTAATTATCGAAAATACAAGTAAAATATTCATACTGAATTTTTAAATTTATATTCCAATTTTCGGTGATATATTTTTTTCGTTTACTATGGGACTCTGTCCCGTCGTTCAAACACCGTAGGCTCTAAAAATGCGATAATTTGCTGTGTTTTAAAAAGATTACTTAATTACAGAAGATAAATGATATTATCACGACCAGTGGAAACCTTCTGTAATTAAGTTTTCATTCATTTCCCTTTCGCTCGAAGATTTTTCATCTCCTAAGGTCGCACCCACTGGTGGCGCGACAGCTGACGGCTGTTTTCGTGATCAGTTAATAAAGATTAATTATATATTTTACAATCAGCTTGTATTAAAGGGTTAAGTAAAAAATGTCGCTGCTTCGTGGACTTTTACCAGAACGCTATGAGAAAATCGTTTTAAATATGACTTTCAAGTGTATCGTTTTAAACTTGACGTACTTTTCCCCAATAAATACTTTTCGCGTGTAATAATTTAATTATTTTAAGTTTTGTTTTTCATTTTTAATATTGGCGTGTCATTTTTTTTTAATAGTTTGAAAATAGTATTATTTGGACTTTTTCAAATCTAGCAACAGCAGGTAATAAACGGCTATTTCAAACGACGAATTAAATCTCTATTCAGATAATGAAATTTTGAATAAAAAGTTACGGGAAAAAAATCGTACACTGCACATTACAATCTAGTCAAATATATGCATGCAAAGATTAAATTGTTATGCATCTATTTTTATCCTATAAAACTTATTTAACTGAAGTATCTTGACCGATTTCAATATTAAATAGGGGTTAAGGGATCTCGGGATTCTTAAACCTACAAAATTTTCGAAATTTTAATTTTCTTATATCTTAAACTGCTATCTTTTCTAAACATTTTGATACAATTGTTTCCCTGATTGGTTGGTTGTGTTTATGACGGCCAATTATCAGCACGGGGGATATAGGCCAAAGGGAGGAGAGTGCCCTCCGTGGGGGTCTTTCTAAGGGAACCTAACCCGTATTTACGCTTGGAAAAGCAAGGTTCGAAAAAAACCACGAAAACTCCGAACGATTAGGCCGACGGGCGCGATTGGGATCGAACCCAGCACCTCCCGTCTACCAGCTTCGAGAGCAGAACTTCTCGGCCACTGGTGGGGCAATTGCTTCCCTGAAATTTCTGTTATAACAAGTTATGGCTATTTGAATTATACTCGCTCAATAGCTGAAGAGGCATTTCTGAAACTTTGAAGTCATTTTTCTCCAATCACGTTTTTGGGCATAACGCGCACGATATCTCAAAAAATTCAGAATATCTTTTTCATGACATTTTCAAAACATATGTTTATGTTAGTCTGTATAAACGGAAGCTAAAAAAAAATTTTATTGTTCAAAAAAATATTTTTTTAGGTGATTATACTTTTGAAATTTTCAAAATTTTACTTTAGATAAATACAACTTTGAGAACGCTTTAAATGAAAATTTATTTAGGTTCAGTGTATTTATTATAATCTGAAGTATAAATAGGCGCCAAACTTTTCCTTCTAGTTGCAAAATTTATTTTGTAATCCTGCGCGTAAACTGTTATGTCAATTTTCTGCTCGTCAAATGCCTGACTGTTTGAAGCCTCCTATAAATGCTAATTCTGCATCTTGCAATTTTTTAAATGCATTAAATGAAAGAACATACTTGTATCTTTGATCCCAATAAAAATTGTGTTTTACAATTATATGCATTTTAAGATAATAGATGTTGAAATTGGTCTTTTTGATTTCATTTATTCCAATTTTAAGAGTCCTGATACCCCTTAAAATAATTCTTCGATTTAGTCTTCGATTTAGTCTGTTTCAGCGTGTTTCTCATACATTTCTTTATATACAGTTTTCATGTTTTTATGTGCAACAGTTTTTTCCAGTATAAGCCGAGAAAGTGAAAAAGTAACAATAAATTATATTGCGGCAACTGTAATTGCTTTTTTTAGAACAAAAAGATACATTGTTTTAATACTGTGTTTGTTCATGCAACTAAAATTACTAGATAATTTCATATGAATGCGATTTATAAAAACCGTCTAATACCAATTAAAGAAGCTCTTTATTATGAGTCAGGAAAGATATGTTTAATTCATAAAAATGGAATACCGCAATAAATAATAAAGTAACTAAAGTAAATTAAATAGAAAGCTTACTAGAATAAGAATAACTGAATATATATTATATATTGTATTTTTAGCAGTAATGCGTCAGAGGAATCGATTCTGTCAAAGAAAAATATATGAACCAAACGACAACGCAAGATTAATAATAATTTGATAACAATAATCATTGTGTGGGTTATTTTTAACATAGAATCCGGTCAGATGTTTGCTGGAAAAAAGCCAAGCTATGCATTTAGTGTATCATCCATCTCAATCTGAATGGCTATTACCTTATTATTTATTATAAGACAACAGTAATTTTAATCCGAAATTTAACCGTTATCAAACTACTTGTTCGAAGCAATTTCCCACTTTTAGAGCTTTTCACTTATACATCTCAATCGTCCGTAATGCATCTTCCAAAGCTACAGTTTTCCCATATATTTAGAGTCGCGATTATTTTAACCAATTATTTTCTTCTTCTGAAGAAAAGAAAATGGTCATTTTTTTTCCCATTCTGACCAGAAAATCAGAGTTCTAACTTTTTACGGCTGCTCTCATCTTCACCTAACACTTCATTAGAATGGCTGTTTCATGATAATAGAAGCCATCAGTCCATCAGAACAAAATGATGCATTCCAAAGGTATGAGTTCGATTGAAAAAAACTATTTCATGCTTTGAGAAGAAAGAAGAGGCTACACCTGCAATTTTCATGACACTAATAGAATCGCACAGCTGCCAGTTTGTGCGGCTTCGTTGCCTATTTATTCGTTGACATTTGTTAGATTTCGGCGACTGAATTAGGCAAAATTTACTGGTAAGTTTTAGTGGTAAGAAAAAATCTTAGAAATTGGTAGCTATGCATCAGTAGCGTAATACTGCAAAAAAAAAAAACTGCAGCAAAATTGACATCCTACAAACAAATAACTATGAAGAGCTTTTCCAAATTTCAGAACAATTCAAACAATTTCATTCCCCGTTCTTCTTAAAAGTAACGGAAATGTACATGAAATAATTGTTAATAGTAGCTACCAAAAAAATGAATGAATTAAGTGAAAATTTATATTTCATCTCCTTAGTTGGTGCTGATTTGTGTAAATCCAATTTACCCGAGTTTTTTGCTTATCCGAGATGAACTTAGTCCATATTTACTCGGATTGTAGTAAAAGTCACATAGTTTTATTTTATATTTACCTTTAACAGAAATTAAAACAAAATTTTCATACATAAAAATCATGTAGATGTCATTTTTTAAAAAGTACTTACCTTTCTTCACACTGTCAGAAAAATTCTTATTCATACACTAAATTATCAGTCATTTTTAAACAAATAATTTCCGTACTCCTAGAAAGCATGCTTTTTCCGTTAATTCTCCCCGGATGTTTGAAAAAGAGGGGGAAATTCTGTTTATTACTTGCACGCATGCGTATTGGCTGTATTAATACCAAAGTTCGTATTTATTTTTTTAGAGTATTAAAAATGTATTCGCATGTAAAATATATTATAAACGAACACAATAAATATATGGTAGTTCAATCAAGTTAAAAAAAATCAATTTTATTCAAACATTTCTTCTCGAATTCAATTCAAAATATAATATTCATATTTTACATCTAATTATCAAATTATGTCTTGTTAAAAATATATCTAATAATTTTTAACCTCTATAAGTGTTAAAACACCAAACATTATTTCATAACGACTAAATGTCCCTGCAATTAAATTTAAATTTCGGAGCTTTCTGAACAAGAAATTTAACAAGCTTTACTAACCCCATATTTGAAGAAAACCCGCATCTTCATTTTAAACTCGCCATCAACCAAGTGTTCGATAGCCGAGTCGTTAAGATAACTGGAGACGCGTGGTCTCAGGATCAAAACCAAATGGATCCATGTAAGAAAGAGAGACGTATTTTTTTTAAAAACTCCTGTTTATAGGTTACAAAAATCTTCTGTCCAAAACGAAAAAATAGAAGGAAATTTTTTCAACTCTTGGATACACTATATGGCCAAAGGTGACCGGTCACTTGCAATTTTAGACGTTTTGTTAAATATCCAGACAAATACATGAAGGTTTAACCTGAAACTGCAGGTGTGTAAACAGTATAGTATAAATCATATATTCCCGCGAAGATTTTTTTTCCCGAAACTCCATAGGGCACCGTCAACAAATTGAAAAATAACTAATATCTTTTGGATAACCCTGTAAAAACTAATGTAGCAAAAACGTTCAAACTCGAGATTATTAATAAGTGGCTTATTGTAATATACTGTGTTCATTTTTATTAGGATAGCATGTATACTCGTAGAGAAATTAAGGTTTTTATAAAAACAGTCCTAAATTTCGCCAAGTTTTTTGCTTATAATTTGCAGAGTTCTTAATATAAAAAAAGTTCGTTTCAGAATCTCCTAATTGGTAGATCATGGAATCGAATCCAAGTAGAGGAGGATTTGAAAAAAATGGAAATCTTTACTTTTTAATATTTATTTAAACTGTGAAAAAAATTTGAATAAAAAAATTCAAAGTTTCTGGTTTTAAAATTTAATTAAGCTAAAAGAAACCCCTTTTTTAAAAATCATTGAGCATTTATAATAATGATTCACAAATCATTTTTATTATTATTATTATTGTAGAGAATAGTTTGAATGAAAAAAATACAAAGTTTCTATTTTTAAAAACTTAATTAAGTTAAAAAAATAATTTTAATTTTAAAAACCCGTTTTCATTTTTTTTTTTTTTTATCATTGAACAGAGAAATATGGTGCAGCTTCTAGCGATAGGATCCGAAGTGTTGGAAAGGAATGCAGCATCCAAAATACTTTTGCTTTGACGTTGATGATATGACTTATCATCAATTCTTTTTTAAAAGGAAATAATTTAATGCATAATTTCTGTCTCTAAAACTTTGTTTACAAAGAAAAGAAATATAGGTGTTATGCTAAAACCAAAGTATTATGCCGTGATTTGAAAATAAATGGACAGTGCAAAATTACTTTTTTATTTATAATAATTCATGTATAAACCATAGGCGTAACCAAGGGGGTGCCCTGGGTGCCCGGGCACCCCCCCCCCCACACACACACACACACACACTTGCGCAGACTCAAGCACAATAATTTTTTAAAAATCGAAATCTACAAAAGAAGAAAAAAGAAGTGAAAGCAGTTCAATTAGCAAATTAGTTTAGTTTTGAAAACTAACAGCCTAAGTTTTGAACCGTGCTGAAAGAAAAAACCCATGATCTTTTTTTTAAATTATGTTTATCTTTTTTAAAACTAGAATATTTACAAGAATTTATTAGTCATAGTAAATCAAAAAGGTAGTTTTATAATCCCACTTTGACATCTTTTGTTTGTAGGAGATTTTTTTAAACCCGTTCTTTCTATTACATGTTTCTGTAATTTCATGAGAAATTAACGCAAGTTCTTGACGAAAGTAGAAACATAAACTATTTGTCACTTTACTTTCGTAGTCTAAAGTCTAGAAAGAAAAACAATTTGAAAGGGAATGAAGATGTGAAACAATAATTCCAAAATGCGACTAGCCGGGGAAGGGGGGATTGAATAGACATTGCCTCCTTTAAAAATGAGAAATAATAGCACAGAAAATTCGAATTAATCTGTAGGTTGGTTGATTGGTTGAATTTCTTGTTTCGCGACCATTTTTGACATTCGTAACAGGAATATGGTTGCAGTCTTTCAAGTCAATATAGTAATTTTTTTCCTCTGAAAATTTTATACGATTTTTGGAGTTTATTCTCGCTTTGCGGCGTTCTTTTGAAACTAGGAAATGGACCCGGTTTCAATCTTTTATCTCAGTGCAGTAAATTTTGATGAAATTCGCGATTTTACTCGGCGATCATTTCATGATATTTACAATTTTTACCTAAAATCGTTTGAAGAGATTCACGTCTTTCTACGCGATTTTTTGTAGAAATCCGCACATTTCACCACTAACCTTTGACAAAATTCGTGTTTTTTACCGCGATCCTTGACGAAATTCGCCTTTTTTACCGCGATATTTTGACTAAATTGGCATTTCTTTAGCACGATCCTTCGATGAAATTCGCGTTTTCTTTCCACGATCTTTTGACGAAATTCGGTCTTTTTTTCCGCAAACTTTTGACGAAATTCGCGTTTTCTTTCTGCGATCCTTTGACGAAATTCTCGTTTTTACTGGGATCCTTTGACGAAATTTGTTTTCTTTTGCGACAGATTGGCGAAACAGATTTTTTTACAGGGGTCATTTGTCGAAATTCGCGATAATTTTGAGCGACCGATAGGGAAAATTCTCGCTATCTTTCCGTACCAATTAACAAAATTCTCTACTCTTTTCCGCGACCTTTTGACGAAATTTGCAACATTTTTTCGTCAATTATTTATCGAAATTCGTGATTTCTTTTGCGAAATTCACGGTTTCTTTCTGGACTTTTTCATCGAAATTCATGATATTTTTCCACGATCATTTGAAGAAGTTCTCAAAATTTTCCGGGAATGAGTTACGATTTGATTTTCAGAAATTCCATAAAAGAAATAAAAATCGGAAAAAAGAAAAAAAAATTAAAATACTCAATGAAGGTCACTCACTGAAGGTCACTCAGGTCTGCGAAAGAATTTGGAGGGGGGAAATATTGCATAGCATTTTTTATTATGTGGGACTTTTTCTTTCTGTGCACAAATCGCGCGATCCCGCACGTTATTTAAAAACCTGCCTGCCAAAGAAAACTTCGTTTCTAGTGGAGTTTCGCTGGTTTTTTTTTTTTTTTTTTTTTTTTTTTTTTTAACGAACATAGAATTTAACAAATCCAGGATTGTGGGGGAGGGGGACTGCCTTCGGCTACGTACTCCCGAGCAAGCTACGACCACGTCTGTCTCGAAACAAACGAATCTTGAATTATTGCGATTTTGTATTTCGAGCCAAATTTAATTTTTAGCTTTCTTATAAGAACTGATTTGACTTTTTCCAATTCGAATTTAATCACGGCAATTGCAGAAATTACAAGAAGGTTTTTTCTGTTTCAAAAAAGTCAAAAAATCGCACCAAAGCACGAAAAACACCGCTAAAAATCGCATTACAAATTCGGAAATGCTTTAAAAACCTAACGGAGCTAAATTAACTAATTGGGTAAAAGATTTAAACCGGATTCCTTTTAGGAATGTCAAAAAAAAATCACCCCGAAATGCGAAAAACCCCTCTAAAAATAACATTAAAAATTGTTACAAATTGAAAAATCGCTGTAAGAATCCCGTAAAAACTTCAGTGAAAAGAAGACAAGTTTACTGGATAACATATTGAAATCGGATTCTTTTTTACTAATTTGAAAAAAAAAAAATGCCGCTAAATGCGAAAAAAATTCGCATAAAAAATTAATTGAAAAATTCCAGAAATTGTCTTCGATATGCATGACTTCAGGCATACAGGTACTTTCCTGTCAAAGCTTGCGGCTGTGAGGGCTCAGTGTTGAATTCAGACCCTTTTCTCCGGGAGGGATTTCTGTGGCTCCGGGGGGGGGGGACATCATAGAGTTCCGGGGGGGGTTGTACTTTTTGACCATTGAAAGCACAAAATCTCAAGTCTTTCTTGGGGGGGATGTCCCCCCCCCCCCCAGGCCACCCCCTGAGTTCAACACTGTGAGTATGCAACACTGTATTGTTTTTTCAGAGTTCAGCGCACTCGCACACACAGAGACAGACAAGCACCTATCTTTATTATTACAGTCGCATCATAATATAATTTTTATCATCTTGATAAAATTTAGTGTTTATTATCATGACCTGCTTCACCTAATAGATTCGAAACATTCTGAGGTAAAAACATGAATTATTAATGAATATTAAAATTATTTATAATATTATAATAATTATTTATATAGACTTTCCTCCAAAATTTCTTGGGTCCCTTCGGTGATCCCTAGGAAGTCATGGAATGACATTCTGAAAAACTTTCGTTGGTATGTACTGGTATACTACATGTATTATCTGAGATTTATCATCCGGCAAAATTTCATCTACAAGACTTTAACTGAGATAATTTTAGATCTCATGCAGTGTCCCTGTGCCTATAAAAGTTTCCAGCATGATTAAAGGCTTTTTTTTTTTATAAGAAATTAGGGTGACAAAAGATTTTACACTTGTGACCACACTTAGTTACTGTCTTATGTCATTGCTGCAAGGAGATTTACATAGCTTTTTTTTTACCATTAGTTTTAGTTTTGATGTTTTGAACCCCTTTTCATTCCCCTCACGCAAACAAAAGCCGCGTTTGAGCCATTTTTAAAAGAAATACCGCACAATTATACCTTCTAAGATGGAAACCTGTCTAAAACGAAAATTCGACCGGTTTCATGGGGTTCTGTTTTAGCAGGTTTTACTATATAAGATATTGTTTGTATCCAACATGTTCAGGTTGAAAAGTCCGGGCACCCCCCCCCCCCCCGTTCGAAAGGCTGGTTACGCCTATGTAAACAATAGTACCAGAATATTATGCCGTGATTTAAAAATATAAAAAATAATTAAAAAGTACAAAATTATTTTTCTAAATATATGCTTTTTGATTTAAATAATTATATGGCATTAAAAATTGGATTTAATAAAATATTTTAATAAGTTCTTATATAATGATTTCTAAACTTTTTATTGAAAATTCTATTAATCGAAATTTTCAAAAATTAAAGCTGATGCAATAATTCTGTGACCAGATGTCTCCACTTCTGCCCATCACCCCAATGAAAAAGTGGACTTTCCCAATATTCGTTCTTCTGTAGGGAGCCATCTAGGAATGAGACCCTAGGGCTCTGAACTTCGAAGCACGGTTTACAAGTATTTCGATTACAACGCCATCTGTTAACGGTTTTTGCAACAAAATTTTGCAACTTCTGTATAACTTTTTTACAGCTTAGCTAATAAACAAACCGTTTACCGCATAATTCTATTGATCTTTGTTTTTGAGATATTTAATTTTGAAATCAGGGTCTTATTCGCTGGACACCCTGTAATTGTATCCACATTCCATTTGAAACATTAATGTAACGAACATCGTTTATATTTGATGCAAACCTATTTTGCAGACCAAATAACGAAAGAATAACTAATATTTATTTCTTTCGGCCATATTTTCTGCTTCATCTTTCGTAATAAGGATTATTTGATGATTTTTTTTTATATATAGACTGAAATATAGATGCTAGGTAACTGATAAAAGAAAAGGAAAAAAGTCGAAATTTTATGTCAAATGAGGCAAATTAGGTGTGCTCGTACTATAACGAAGTTCTATACATATTCAGATCTTGGTGATAATAGCTGTTGCATTCTTACGCAAAAATGCATGAATACAAAATTTATTGCGATTATATATATATTTAATATATATATATTTAAAAGACAAGGCTGTTTTTTCAGTCATCTGGGCTGAGCTTTCTACTGAACAATTTTGTTATTATTTTTTTTTTTTTTATGAAAGCACTTAATTGGTAGATGTGCTCGCACTCTCTATTTTTTTTTTAAATAATCCCATTTTAATATTTTCATTTTAATTTTAATTTTTAAAGTCCTTTATGAAATTTCTTCAAATTTGTGGCAACCGGGTTTCTTCCATTGTTGAAGAGAGAATGGAAACAATGGGGATTATCATATCATTACGAATGCCATTTTTCTATTACAAGTAAAAATAACTTTTTTTAAAACTTTTGAACCGAAAATGAAGTCACGATTTAAAATGTTGAATTTTTACTCATAAAGCAGTTACATTTCGATTCCCCCCCCCCCCCTCCTCGCTGATACTGAGAATGAGACGTTAATGTCAGTGAACTTTAATGGATGAAAATGACGTATAAACTATGTTTATAAACTATGTTTAATTTTAAGTATCTATAGTAATGTTACAAACAAATGAAGGCCTGTGAATCATGAGACAGCCAGATTTTTTTTTTTTTTTTGGTCGAGTTTCTTTAATGGCGGCATCTTTTTGCTGCATTTGTGTATTCTTTCGCGATAGTGACGTCCTATACCTACTTTACTACAGATGTTTAAGAGTGGATCGCAAATGTGGAATAGACGCTTTCAGTGTGGCGTCAATCACGACGTTTTGGTTGGAAACTAACTCAGAACAAACGTTTGCTATGCGTCATTTCTTTTTAAATATAAATCGTAGAAAATGTTACTACATCATATCAAATATAAAAGACTTAGATGTGAGATATAGATATAAGATATAGCTATAATATACAACCAAAATGGAAAATACTACATAACAACCGCTTGGTTGGAGTCAGTTTCCAACCGAAACGTCATGACTGACGTCACAACTGAAATCGTCTCTTTTTAAGGGAATGTGAATGACGTCATTTTAGATAAAATAAAAGCGTGTGCTTTAAGTCTTAAAATTGAAATATGTTTTGTACTATTTATGTATACATTTTTTTTTTTTTTTTTCATCGAGGGCGACACTAAATTCTGAAAAAGCAGAATTCCTGTTTTCTAGATATTAATTCTATTAATTCTCTGGGTCTAAATGCAGTAGAACCTCGATTATCCGAAGTAATTGGGACCGACCCTCTTTCGGAAAATCGAAATTTTCGGATAATCGAGAATGCTTCCGTTTTAAGATTAAGGAGAAATTTATGCAATATTTCTTATTATGGTAACGAGTGCTTAATAAAAATAAAGCAATAGCGAAATAGAAACAAGAACAAATTACCTGAATTTTAATTTTGAAATTAAGTACCTTTTACATACATCATAAGGGCTTGAAAAAGTATTTTGTTTGTCGCAGTTTCGATTGCTTTTGCTTTGAAGCTCTATCACGGAGTTTTTAAGTTGTATTAGTTCATCACTAACACAGTCTGTCAGCTGCTTCAGCCGTGCCAAACCTTTTGCAAAAGATTCAAAGGCTTCAGAATTGCTAATTTGTTTGTTTTCTTCGTTCCACTCCGCAGCTTACGGGAGCTTAAGTTAAATTCAAAGGAACTCTAAGAAAGGGGATCGAAAATATTTATATGTACTCGTAATTCAGAAAGGACCGCTTGCACACAAGGAATATGATATAAAAAAAAAAGCTTAAAAAACGGATTTCTCTTAACCGAGAGTTTCGGATAAAAGAGGCTCTACTGTATTTGAAAACTGTTCTTCAATCCAAGTTGGTCAATTTCTAATGCCTTAACGCAGTCATTTTCATTCTTATATGCAGAAAATTTGCAGTTGTTCATACTCAGAAACTAAGTCTTCTTTGTATTTTTATGAATTCAGTTTTTCCGTCTGTCGGGCTATATCTTCGTGCTCTAACTCGCTTAAATATTGTCCGATGTTTATGAAATTCGTGAATTTTGTTGGGCATCACTATGGCATGTTTGGTATTGAAAATAAAGTGCGTAGCCCTTACGGTTGATTTACCGGGATACTCAAAAGAATTCTGTTACATTACGGTCTTTGGAAAAAAGTCGTTTGTGGTGTATTTTAGAATTTATCTTTCATTTACAGGGACATTCAAAATAATTTGGTTACTGAAGAAATTGAACAATAATTGAACTACTGAAGCTTATGAACAATAATTGCTGGAAGAGCTTTCAGCTGTTGTACGCGTTTTTAAATTGGTCAATATTTTTTCTATTGCTTGGTGTGTATAATTCTATCGATCATATACAGAGCTGCAAAAAAGTTTTCAAGTACATTTCCGTATGTTCACGGAAATTGCTGAATGGAAATTTTCAACAGTGCTACTGAACAAACTTTTTGTATACTACTTATATATTCAAATTTATAGATCATATACGCTTCACAGTACTTTTCTGACAGCAGATGATAATTGCAGAAATTGGTTTTTCAAATGTGTTATGTGTTTTTCAAATTATTTATTTATGCATCATCTTTCACCTTAATAAACTGTGAAGTTTTGTTTCAGTATTCTGAAGAATTTGCTGGAAATTGTTGCATAATCTAATTTTTCATTCTTGTTTTGTTAACGTTAAACAAACAAACATAAAAAAAAACAAAGTAATATAAAAATTTTGTTTTTAAAGTCAATTCCTACTTAGGTCATCAAAGAAAAATGTAATATAATCCCTTAAGCTAACATTAGTTTTTGTTGCATTAAAATATCTCAATTTGTTGATCTTCTATAAGCAAGTAGGTTTACAATGGAAGTCTATGGGAATTTGGCGAAATATTAGAGATATCGCGAAGTTGGCGTCACTTTTGGCGACTCATTTTGGTCGCCAAATTTGGCGATATATCGCCAAGTTGGCGACAAACTTGGCGGTATTTGGCGACAGAACAGGGTCCCCCCCCTATGGTAACACCCCTTATAGATGTAAAGATGCATTAAATGCTGTTCAATAACCAATGTCCATCATTTTGTCTCCCATATAAAACTAAAATTAATTAATTAAATTTAATTAATGAATTAATATTTGAAAAAAACTGTATTAACATCAATTGTCATCCAGTACAAGTTTAAAAAAATTTATTTCAACTTGATAGGATGAATAATAAGTATTTTATTAACGATTGAAAATTTGAACAAGATATATATATATATATATATATATATATATATATATATATATATATAGGGAGAGTGTGAACTAATAGTAGGAATTGAAAAAGGTCAGAAAACGCTGTGAAAGTTGGTCTTTGAAGCCAATTTTAGAAACTCAATAACACAGAAAGTTTGTGATGATCTAACAATCAATTATAACTGAAGATTTAATACAAATATGAAAATGGAAAGCACCATTCTTTTACAAATCCCTTCAAATGTCATGTCTGCAAATTTTATCATTTTTATTTACAAAAATCGCCCCGTGAATTGTGCTAGAAAAATTCGCATTGTTGATCGGGAATTTTTTATTTGAAAGCCGATATCAATAACTCGAATAAGCAATAAAGGACAAAACGTTTCCTTAGTTTGTTCATGATGATTGCTGTCCTTAATAGTTTTCCTTGACTGGGAAAGTCCACATTGTCATCCCTCCGTCAAAATATCTTTCCTTAAATCAATAAAAACTCTCCTATTCATGGACTGAAAACAGTTGTTACGTAATATTTATCACGCATTCTTCATCTGTGTCTTCTATCACGTGTAGAGACAGGGAACACAAGACTGAGTACTTATTTTCTCTGCTAGGGTAGCTGTGTTTGTACCTGTATTATCCGAGCTTCTGAAACATGAGGTGGAAGCAGCTTTGTGAATAATCCACTTAAAGACAGAAGCCTGCGAAGTTGCCGCCATTTGCTGCTGATCTTTAGGGCTTCCCTTACTGGAATGAAGGTTTAAAGGTGGTTTTCATTTTATGTATATTTCAACCCATTCAGAGAAATCTGCTCTGTAAAGGTATACTTTTCAGCATCTGATATTAAGGTGATGCGCCTGACATTCAATGCCTGTGACATTATTTACCTGACAGCTGGACTGAGGACGGGATGAAATTTGCAGGTAAATAAATGTTCCTACAATTTTCTTTTTTTACACTTTTTCCAGTGCAGATGATAACTGTTTGTAACTTAACTCTTTAAACTCAACAGCTTCGATTTTAAAATTAGTTACTCAGATGTCAGAAAATATCATTTTAAGCATGTGAAAAATAATTTGAGAAATCTAGAACATAAAAATAACAAGAACAAAAAAATCATGCGTCCATCATAGATTACGAAACACTTTCCAACACATTCAAAGTATTGTAACAAAACTTTACAGCCTATTAAGATGAAAGCTGATGTCTAAATAAACAATTTATAATATTCATTTCTTCAATTACCATCAATAGTCGGAAAAATATCCGAATTTTTTTGTGCAGCCCTGTATATGATCTATGTATTTGTACGTATACTACCTCATATGAAAATGTGTTTAATTCAATTAAATTGATAGCACTGTTGAAAATTCCCATTCAGTAATTTCCGTCATTAAACTGAAATGTACTTGAGATCTTTTTTGCAGCCCTATATATGATCTATAGAATTTATACACACCAAGTAATATACATTAATAATAATAATAATAATAATAATAATAATAATAATAATAATAATAATAATAATAAAATTTCAAACTCGTATCACAACTGAAAACGCGGTCCCAGCAATTATTGTTCATTTTCAGTACTGTAGCCAAATTATTTTGCTTCTCCCTCTAAATAAACGATAAATAATATGCACACCAGATTCTACTGTAAGTGCCTTGTAGTATGTCTCAATGATATATATAAATTTTAATATTTTTTAAATAGTGTAATGTCATTAAAATACATTGCAGACGATTGTCCCCCATGGACCGTAATGTTATGGAATTCTTCTGAGTGTCCCTGAAAGTGAACCGTAAGTGCTACTCATTTTATTTTCAATAACGAACATGCCATAGTAAACCACAATAACATTTAATTACATCGCAATCCGAGGATATTTACTACAGTAGAGAACGAACAGACGGCAGATAGCGTTGATTGAGTTGCGTTGATTGTTGACGGTCAATTATCTACTCGAGGGATACAGGCCCGAGGAGGGGGTGCCCTCCGTGTGTGTGGGGGTGTCTTTCTAAGGGAACCTAACCTGTATTTACCAGACGGCAGACAGACAAACCGAATTCATAAACACTTTTCAACTTATGTTAGAAACTGTTAAAAATGGTCGACTAAAGGGTGTATTTTTTATATCTTCAACAAACAGAAATTTACTAATTTCTCATAAATATTGTCTATTTTCTAATACAAAATTGTAAAGTATACGAACTCTTCTTTGTAAAACATCTATTTTAAGACGTTTTCAGTCTTTTTATTTTTACAAAATTTACGAAGTTAGTTTTAGCAGTAACGATGTGAATCTGCTCAAATGATAAATCAAACTTTAGTATGAAAAATTAACCCAGTATCGCCATCTGTTGGGAATTCTACGAACAATTTATATTAACTCTTGTGTTACACTGTAAAAAAAAAAAAAAAAAAAATTCTGTAATTTAACAGATGTAAAGTTATATGATTACTAAAATTTTATCTGTACACTGTACAAAAAAAGATGTAAATCTACAAAACTAGTTCTTGTAAAGCTCCATAAATCTGTAGCTTTACGAATGAATCTGCTAAAATTACAGTAATCTTACTAAAATTTTATCTGTAACCCTGGTTGCAGTTACATGAAAAGTTCTAGGCATCCAGTTTTCTAAAAAATTCTTACAAGGAAGGTCTTCTTACTGGGCATACTCAGAATATTTTGAAAAAAAATACCATGTAAACTACTTACGTATGTAATAAAGGATCAGTCAAATTTAGCGGCGGAATTACAGTAGAAAGTCTGTAAAAAAATAAAATACTTTCGAGTATTTGGCGCGAAAAGACGAAAGCGTCACGCGATTTGGCGAGCAGTACTTTTCCTCGCCAAAAGTAAACGATTTTAATGCACCTGAAATTTATTTGTTAATTGATTTTTAGAATGCGAAAAAATGTAAAATAATAAAAGTTCATTTGAAGTATAATAATTCGTAGATGATAGGATTATTGCATTTATTTATGAGGTCAAGTAAAATCAAACAGACAAAAATATCTATAATGTCCTAGAGAAAGACTCCTAAATCATCATTCCAAATCGTCATAATCATCATTCATCCTAATAAGATCATCATTCATCCGAATCATCATTCCAAATCATCATTACGAAAGCCACCTAAATCATCATTCCAGTAAAACCTTAAAGGGCAGCATGCGGTAATTTAAACATAATCAATTTAAACATAAACAATGAGAAATTTTAATAAATACATTTTTTCGTATTACATATTTATGTGCTTGTTATTTAATTTTATAACTTTAAAAACAATTTCATATATAAAAAATACTTTCATATATTTAAGCGTATTCCAAAATAAAGGCAAGATTCATTTACCAGTTATTCATTTCAATAAAGAATTCGTCGTTTCCATAGCAACAAAATTGAATCGATCCGTCAGTGTTCAATTGGACTTAATTTTGAGATATTGAAACAATTTTAATTTATTTTAATTTTGTTTTAATTCATAAAATTTGATATTTAACTTTCATTATAAATATATATATATATATATATATATATATATATACATGACAAAACTATAGTTAAATCAAACTAAAACTGACAAAACTAATGTTATTTACATTAAATTTATTTCAACAAGTTCAATATGAAACATTTTTATCTTAAAGAGTATTCTACATAAAAAAGCATTTTTCGAAATTTCATTTCATCGCCAACCGATGATAAATCGCCAAATAAACGAAATTTTCATTATTTTTTTACGAACGTTCTACAGCGGTTCCGCCAAAAAAAAATTATAAACATATATATCCACATGAGGAGAACACTCTGTAATTTTTCAGATTTTTCTGAATATGCCCATATGGAGACCTTCCTTGTTAGTAACTTTACAGATTTTTTTGCTTTACGGTGCAAAAGTGTTGTGTATCTGTTACATGAATTTTTGTTTTTGTCGTTACATGAAAAGTTCTATGAATCCCAGTTTCCTAGAAAAATTTTAGTACACAGATTTTTTTTTTACAGTGTAGAAGATAGAAGCGATAAATAAAATCGTTTTTTAAAGCCCACCGTATAAGTAACATTAAGTTTTGGCTGTGTTGCAGATTTGCAAAATGGTGAAACAAAGAGATAAGATTCTCTATCTCTATTTATCCATATTCTATTTAAAGATGAGAAGAACGCCAATAATTGAAATAATTTTAATGGAACAGTCAAACAGACACAATATATTCGGTAACGAGAAAAATTCCCTGTGACATTATAGATATTATCTGTTTGATTTTGCTTGGACGCATAAATAAATGCAATAATCCTATCATCTACGGGTTATTATTATTTCAAATGCACTTTTATAATTTCGCATTTTGCGAAATTACCGCATGCTGCCCTTTAAGGTTTTACTGGAATGATGATTTAGGTGGCTTTCGTAATGATGATTTGGAATGATGATTCGGATGAATGATGATCTTATTAGGATGAATGATGATTATGACGATTTGGAATGATGATTTAGGAGTCTTTCTCTAGGACATTATAGATATTTTTGTCTGTTTGATTTTACTTGACCTCATAAATAAATGCAATAATCCTATCATCTACGAATTATTATACTTCAAATGAACTTTTATTATTTTACATTTTGCGATGTTACCGCATGCAGCCCTTTAAGGCTTTACTGGAATGATGATTTAGGTGGCTTTCGTTTTATGTGTATTTCTCCTTTTTCTAAAGGCTGTTAGTCAGTCAGCTTCCGAATTCCCCTCGCTAAGGTTAAACCTCTGGGCGTAAAATGTATTCATATGTAATTCCTTTTTTTAACAAAAACTTCTTCAAGCGACCAGGAAAAAATGTAATTTGTTTAATTTTCTTCAAAGAAATTGGTCGCTCATGGAGGGAGTTCAACTGGGATGGTCTCTGTATGGAGATAAAATTAGTATTGCGCCTATGGGAATAAGTTTCGTTCCATGAAACATTGGTCGTTCAGGGAGGTGGTCGCTTAATGGAGGTGGTAGCACAGGGAGGTTTCACTGTATATATATATATATATATATATATATATATATATATATACATATATCTGTGCCCTTGAAAACGTAATTCAATTTAAGCTATTCCATTATTTGTCGGTGTCCACTTTCTTATTTTTTCTTCCATAATAATTCTTATAATAAATTATTTGGCACTCTTTTTTTATACTTACAACTTTAATTCATAATATTACGGTTTTTGATGGTGGTAGGTTATGTTTAATTATTGGTTACATATATATATATATGTATGTATGTTTTATAGCACAGCAGAAATGAATGCAATTAATTATATTACAGTAAAACCTCCATAACGGACACTCAAATATGTTCAATTTTATACAAAAAAGATAAAATTTATGTTAGAGATATAATCGTAGACTACATCTCCATAATTTTATTAAAACACAAGTTGATTTTATTTCACATCGATTTCGGATTGAAATGTGTCGGTTTCGGGTCGGATGCAACTCGACAGCACAAGACTCTACTGCTCTCTAACTATCACAAGAACGTCAATATTAAAAAGAAATTTTAATGCGATAGTCATATCGATCTTCACATGTAAATTATGTAAAATATTAGGCCATAATTTTGACAGTTTTTTTACAAGGATCCACATAGATCCAATTAAAGTATAATTTATTATTTCACATATGCTTCAAATTAGCTTTAAATAGCAGTTATTATTTTATTTATTTAATTAATTAGCTTGTTAGGCTGGTTATCATTAGCAGCTATTTATTTACTTATTAATTATTCGTGTTCAATAATTATTTTCAAACTAGCCGCCCTTGGCGACCAGTTTGGTCTCCGTTAGATGTTTGCTAAGCATTGTACCATGTTACTTTTATCCAAAATTTAATTTACTTTCTAAATACTTCGCCAAATCAGAAGTTTCTAGTAGAGAAATCAAGAACTCCGTATTTTTATGAGTGCTACTTGGTTATCCCGTCGACCAAAACTATATCGCCAAGCTATAAGATTAAATATCAATAATGGTTGATCATAAATGTCATATTCGCTTGTTTTTAAGCAAGTTACACGTGTTTACGTCATCAAGTTATTTTTATTTCGACGTTTTATTTGTATTTTTATTAATGTTATACTAATTTATTTGTTCTTTCGCTATTTAAAATAAAAATTATGTCAATTTGTATAATTTGGCAAGTGGTTTGGCGATTTATATAATTTGGCGAAATGGGTCGACGGTATAACTAAGTAGTGCCTTTTATGCTAGCCAGGCACAAGTGATAAATCATCAAACATTGTCTTTCCAATCGCATTTTTTCATATTTCATTAAATTCATCTAAATTATAATAATTTCACTCATTTTATTTAAAATTCATAATTTTAATTTGAAATTCATGACTTTCACTTTTTCTTTCCCTTTTTTAAGAAAAATAATAAATAATACCAAAAACCATGACTTTTAATTTCAATATCAAAGCATTGTTTTAATTTACCACGCGAAAAATAAAAAAATGTAAAAAATTGTCACCTGGCATATAAAAAGTGAAGCGGTCAGCCCGGAACTATTGATGACAGTCACATGACTTAGGCTATTATTATAGAGATGCATTTTAATGTCGTTATATTTTGTTAAACTCAATACTTTGTCTAAAAATAACTAAAAAGTATTTATCTTCAGATTTTTCTGGTTCGCATGTCCATATAGTTTAAAGTCAATAAAAACGCTGAAATTAGAACTTCTAATTTTCAAATAGCTATTAGTATGTTATTTATTAAAAACTATTACTGTTATAGTTATTTGTTTTGTTTTTACAAGATTATGCAAATTAATTCGATTGCGTTATTAGCTAAGGACTGCAGTTCACGGATGATTATATAATCGAATTCATTTGGTATTCAAAGGCGCTGTTATAATCCTGGTATAATCCTTTCGGCAAATGCCAAGGTCAGTGTCAGCGTCACCCTTGCAGATTCTGCATTGAGTCCCGTGAATTAAATCGCGGCGAATTATTCAATTATACTTCTATTTATGAACTATTATCTATTTTAATTTATTTTAATTAGGTGACCCCCCCCCCCCCCCCCAGTAACTGACACCTTAAGGGGAATCGGTTATTTGTATCTTGTTAATGTTAAATTTATCTCCAAAATTCATCTTACTAATAAAATGACATAAATGTTCCGTTACTTAAAAGATGATTCTCGATTTTTAATATTTTTTTTAATAGTTTAATCATCTTTAAGTAACGATCATACATGTAATTTTATATTATGTTAAATTTGTCATATTGATGACCCTTTATCTCAAGAACTGTTCCAAGAAATCAGATGAAATTTTCAAAGCTTATTTCCTATATATTTTTACACACTTTAACACAGGGATTTTTTTCAATTAGCTGTAATTATAATTTTATAATTTTTACTGCAAACTACTAAAAATATTTTTTAATTAAATTTAAAAACTCATTAAAATGTAACAAAACTTCAAATTACAAAAAGCTTGTGTGTAAGCTATGTGCATATGATAGAAAAACGTGTGTTAAAAATTTCAAAAGTGTATCATGTATTTTTGAGATAAAGGGTCATTTAGTCAAAAAAAAAAATCAGATTATCAGAAAAATGCAAAGAATGTTTATAATGTTAATATAAATTGTACATCAATAAATTTAATGCATTTCTCCACCATAGGAAGGATTATCTTGGCGTAATATATACGAAAAATATCGCAAAATATGTCAACCGATCGTTGATAAAAATTGCGAATTCAGTCAATCAGTCGCGGTAAAAAAAAAAAAAAAAACGAATTTTGTTAATCGGCCGCGGGAAAAAAAAAGCATAATTAGTCAATTTGTTATTTCAACAATAAGTTTCCATTTTTCGATTATGAAGTTATTCTTCAATAAAAATTTATGTCATTAAGGTTAAATTTTTTTTAGAAATGTTGTGTAATTTTTTTTCTTGGCAACAAGTCTTCATTAATGAAAAAGGAACAACTATTTGTCATAAAGTGTTGTTTGGTTGTTCATATTGATATGTGTAGGCTATGTAGATAGTCCTGCATGCAACTATTTATTTTAGTTTGCTTATTTTTTTATAAACAAAAATCATCATGAGTGAAGAGTTATTGTTTAGAAAATTTTGTATAATTAATACATATGTAGTATATTCAGATGTTTGAATGTACTATGTAACATTTTCATCATCAACAGCAATTTCAAATATAAAAAATGTGAACTTTTACTCGTTGTCAACCTCAATGTTTCCTAGAAAACTGTTTTAATTTCTTATACTAGGGGGCTCGGCCCCCTACGAGCTACGCTCGCCTACCCCCGTCCAGACACCGCAGACTCTAAATGCACGCTAATTTGATCGGCTTTAAAAAGATTTCGAAAGATTGAATTATAATTTAAAAAACAGTGGCGATCTCCCTATAAACGAATTTCTATTCATTTCTCTTTGATTGGGGAATTTTAACGCCAAATCCACTGCGGTACTACTTGATTATCCCGTCGACCCATTTCGCCAAATTATATAAATCGCCAAACCACTCGCCAAATTATACAAATTGATATAATTTTTATTTTAAATAACGAAAGAACAAATAAAATCGTACAACATTAATAAAAACACAAATAAAACGTCGAAATAAAAATAACTTGATGACGTAGACACGTGTAACAACATTTCAAAATAAGCTAATATAAAAGGAATTAAGTAAAGAGAGTCTTTGTCTCCTGGTATTTTTTAACAAAGCGAAAAGAAAGCTCTTTTAAATGAGACGTTTTAAATTAATTCTCAAAATATCAAATAAATGTCTAGCGCAATTTCTAAATTTAAACTTTTTTGCAATATTATTTTGTGTTCATTTTATGTAATAACTATAATGTGACGTAAATATGACGTAATTTCTCCTAAGACTTCTAACGCATGTTAATGAATTTATTATTTTACAATATCCTTTCTCTTTTAAAATTCACGTGTATACTTTTTATGACGTAATTTTTAATAAGTTCCTGTTTTTTATACATAATTATTTAATTCTAATTTGAAAGTTTTTTTCCTGTTTATAATAGTCACGTGTAAATAAATTTTTAATTTGAAGCAAACATTATTGCTAGCGCTTTTTATACAGTTGGCAACAGTTTAAATTAGTACAATTTTCTGAAATCTGTAAAAAATATCTCTAGAAATGCTGAAAATTTGAATTTAAAATAAAGATAAAACCTGAAAAAATGAGTCAAAATAAAAAAAATTAATGCAATCTGCACTCCGGCAAATTCTAACGCATAAAATTATCTAAAAATGATTACACTGCCATGTATAGTTTTTGCTACTATAAAACTTTTTTAGTGGAACGATTTTGTCCAACTTTGGCATTAAATATCTCTTAAAATAATTCTTCGATTTGAAAACTGTCTGCCTCAGCGTGTTTATCAAACATTTCTGTATAAAACCACCGATTTTCATATTTGTGTATGCATTTTTTTACTTAATATTAACGAAGAAAGACCTCCGGTCACAAAAAATTCAAAACCGGCGGCGGCGGCGGCGGTGACAGCGGTAGTTACTTTTTTTTAGAATAGAGAGATAAAAAAAAATACCACTAAGAGAGATTCTTCCATATTATAAAAATTTACAGTTGTGAGTTATATTTTAATGCATAATACGAGGTTTAGATTTATACTGTGATTTATAATATGATAAATTATAATTATTAGCCCCCGATAATATGCTATTTCTTTTGAGCCACAATTAAAGTGTCGTCCCTAAAAAATAACATTACGGTGCATAAGCCAACCGTAAAACGAAGCAGATGTATCATTGTACGGTTAAATACTGATAATCTCCACTGCAATTTTTTTAACTTCTAAACATTGCCATTTTCAATTTTTACATTGTCGCATAAGAAAAAAAAAGTACTTTTAAATACAATTTGTTTCAAAATTTCATCTCAATTTATTTTTGAGATATTAATTTTTTTGTACTTTTGAAAGCCATTTTTTTAATGGTGGCAACTGAAGTCCTCCATTTCTGTAGAAAGTAAAGAGAAAATAGTCTGGAAAATAGTAGATAACTACATCTTTTTGTTGCCATTTTCTCATAAAAACTGAAAAAAAGTAATTAGATTACATGATTTGCCAAGGGTATAGTCTGCTATAAAAATGTATTTTAATGTATATATGTGTGACTTTTTTCCTACGCATTTATTTAATTCCTATCAAAAAAGCTGAAAGAACGATATTTTATTAATCCCTGGATAATAACATTTTCCGAATTTTGAAAAAATTTAAATGATTGATTTCTGATAAAACATGGAGTTATTATAAACTATGTTTAATTTTCAGTATCCATATCAATGTTACAAACAAATGAAGGCTTATGAATCATTAGATACCCGATTTTTTTTTTGTGGAGATTCTTGAATGACGACATCGCTTTTTGCTGGGTTTGTGTATTATTCCGAGATAGTTATGTCATATGCATACTTTTCTACCGATGTTGTTTTAGACTAGATCGAAAATTCGGAATTCTTCAGCTGATGCGAATAACGTCATTTTATATAAAATAAAAGCGCGTATTTTAAGTCTTAAAACTGAAATTTATTTTGTACTATCTATATTAATATTTTTTTTTTCTTTTCATCGTGGGCGACACTAAATTCTGAAAAAGCAGAATTCCTGTTTTCTAGTATTTGTTATAAAATTTGAATTGATCATTTTCTGTTGTTTAACTTGATATCCACATTTTATGATTCAATATGTTAAAAAGTACAATTTATAATAGTATATGCCCACATAATATTCCTGTATTGATGCTGTCAAACTAGCATCGGATCGTACAGCACATTTATACTTATTATAGGCCCAGCCTCGTCCGTTGAAATTTTTCATATTTTGTCGGTTTAGTCACATCCTTTTAAACTTGTTGTATCAAGTCGGTCGGCCCACTAAATTTTTTATCGTCCCGTATGTCCCGTTCAATTTTTGTGCCGCCCTAACCGACCCGGTTTTTTTTTCTTTTTTTTTTAAAAAAAGCTCGACCCGTTAAAAGAAAATTTGTTTATTCTATCGGACCGACCCATTTGAAACTTTGTCTTCCTTTTCCGGCTCATCCCATGGTGGGCGGGGTACGGGCCTGTGCAGATCCCTACCCCTTCCCATTTGGCCGTTTTTTAATTGTTGAATTTCTGTATTACTATATTTATTAGCTGTCAACTTAACGATAAATACCGTAAAATTGTGTCAATATGACATAGATTTTTTAAAAAAATCATGTTTTGTACCGGAAATGTTTCTTATGAATAAGTCCAAATAAGATTCGAAATTAAAGTAGTTAAATTTATGAAATAATTTTACCAGTTCGAAACATGTTTATATGATACAGAAGATATCTGTAAGTTAGCAGGTATGTACTAACATGTATTAATAAGTTTAACAAGCTGGAAATCGTACGTCAAACGTGGCAAATGAGGTATGTTCGTACCATAACTAGTTTTATCAATATTAAAATGTTGGTGCAATAGCTGTTGCACTTTTATGCAAAATAGCATGAATACAAAATTTATTACGATTATATATATTAAATTCAGTAATACAGAAATAATAGGACTCCATTTTAAATAAGACTTCACCACCACGTAGAATCATCACCTATCATGGGACATCACTGAATTAATTACATATGATAGGATTTAATAGAATAATCACCATGACAACCTATCCTATAGAAGCATTACCTATCATGGGATATCATTGAATTAATTACGTATTATAAAATGTAATAAAATAATCACCATGGCAACCTAGAATCATTACCTGTCATGGGATATCATTGAATTAATTACGTATGATATGATTGTTTTTCAGTGGGTAGCCTGATAAAAAATTCTAAGTTTAGATTATTTCTTTATAATATCAATTTTAAAATATGTAGCCGTGGCAGCGGATCACAAGTACATCTGTTGTAGAATTTTGTCCCTCCCTTGATTTTTTTCAGCTGGCGCCCATGAGCACTAATCCTTGAACGCCTTAATATTCCCCAATATTCACATCATTACGGGTCAGAAATTTTATTCTAAACTAGTGTTATTTTCACACTCTTCCTTTTGTATTTTCAACAACATTTCCTCTTGCCTTTGGTACCCTTCAGAAATTTTCACTTGCGTGCCAAAATACTTTCTCCTTCTTTTTATAACTAACCACTTGTCGTGGTTAATGAGCACACGCGACAGGGCCGTTGAACCACCCTCTTTTCATCCCATGCACTAACAACCAGCCACACCAGACTCAAAACAGCACTTTCAGTTATTGGAGATGGCAACAGGTGATAACGCCACTGTTAGAGGCTTGCTTAGAGTGCTGGGGCCATTGTTAGCTTTTAGAGGGACGTGATGATGAGATATTGTTAAAGAGAGGGGGATTTTGATTTTTATTAATAAAAAAAATCGTGACTTTAGTATCTGATTATTGTTAACTTTTCAAGTAGTTCTGAAGGGGATTTTAGATTATTTTGACTTTGCATGTATCAAACTTTCCTCGGGCTATAAAAAAGTGAATTAACCCTTACGCTTCAAAAAATATATCGATAGCACTGTAAAACATATAGGTATCAATAGTTTTTGATAATATAGTACATTTTTTATTTGTAATATAAAAAATGAGACCAGTGAAGTGTGACGGACTCTAAATAGATTTTTTTCACCCCTTTACAAAGCACCTTTCGATTGTCAAAAGTTACTTATACAGATAATTCTGAAATTTTCAACAAAAGGAGTAATGATAGCAAATGTGTATTCTCTTTACTTATTTCTTGAATGTATTATCACTTCTACAAAGTGTTAAAATAGTATCATTTGTTCTCTTCTGTCATTATGAGATTTCAATCTTAGGATTGCCACCTGCAGTGCACATTACAAATGTCGAATCAGTTGAATACGAATATCGTGCTGTTATTAAAATAAAGGATGCTCTCAAAGCAGCACTTTTAGTTATTAATTCTTTAGGCACCAGTCTTTGGTGATCCACAGCACTATTATTATCTTTTAGTGACGATACGTGATGCTGCTAAAGAAAGGAGGATTTTAATTTTTATAGAGAGAAAATAAGTCATGATTATACATTTTTTTAAAGTACATGGTTAGCATGATTCATCCGGTTTTAAAACATTGTGTACTGAGAGATATGTGACCTAAAAAGACGGATGATACATGACAAGATACATACAGTCACCAAGTTTAAGGGTGTATTCCGATCCAAACTGCATATTTTCTGATTCATTTTAAAATTCATTTTTGCTCTCAAACGCTTCAAACTGGGAAATTCTCTTATTTAGAAACTATATAATGTGCCGTGCTTCTTAATTTTTTGATAAATGCAGAAAATACTGTAAAAAACGCTGTCAAAGAACCGAAATTTCCGAATCGGGCGATCTGGGAATGAAAAAAATGGTCATACTGAGAAAATAATTGTTTAAAAATCAAATTCTAATTAATTGAGCTTAAAATGAAATCACACGGCATGTTAAACATGTCTTCAGAAATCACACCAGCAAGTTTCATGTTTTTACTTTTAAAAATGAGTCTGAAAATGTATCAGAAAATTTCGAGCTGTTGAGGGTAGAAAAATATTTTTTTCGAATACACCCTTAAAAACCCGCCTCGTGGCTAGCGTGCAGGAGCACATCACTAGTGCTGTGACGGACATTGGCAGAAACGTGCTATTGAACGTTTGGACGGAACTGGATTACCGTTATGATGTGTGCCGGGTGACTAAGGGCTCACATATTGAACATTTGTGGTATGCACCAGAAACTTGGTGAGTGTATGTATTTTTTCATGTATCATGTCTTTGTACGTCGTATACTTGTAAACTAAGCATAAGCCATGCTTTGTTTGGATTTGCGAACAATTATTTAATAAGATAAATATTGGAAAGTAACAATATTTTTTTATATTATTTTTGCATCTTTATTAAGCAAAAACGTTATTTTATGTCTTGATGCATTTTAATTTTAGAAATGTAAATTCAGCCAAATAACTAAGAATTCCCTCGGATTTTTTTATTATTATTATTATTTATGATATAACGAATTTAACAATTAATTTTATTTGTTTACAATTCTTTTGTTGACACTTTACAAAAAGGAAAAGTATAATATAATTCTTTTAAAATAAGTATCGTCTGCGTAAATGATTTCACATTATAAGAATAAATTGTGTATTTGAATTCTTAACACTGAAAAATACTTTTATAATTGAATGTAAATGACTGAATTTTCACAAATTTTAATTCATTAAAAATATGCTACAATTTTCATAAAAAAGGGCATTATAAAAATTTTATAAAAGAAAAAGTGAAACTATTTAATTAATCATGATTCTATTTATAATTATTAACTCCATGATTTATTTTTTCTTCTGAAAATATATGTGTCTCACCTTTTATTTGCAAAAATGCGTCCGTAATGGAAAAACATGTAAAATAAATTTATTAAAATGATAAACTTTTTAAGGTTATTCTGTAAAAAAAAAAAAAAAAATAACATTGTGAAAATCTACAGATCATAATTTATTTTTATCTTTAATTTCAAGTCGAAATACTGAATAGTTTTTTTGTAAAGTGTACGACAAAATTTAATTTGTGTAGCCTAGTAGAGGATTCGCTTCACTGATCCTACTAAATACTCTTTTGAAAACCATAGAAATCATTTTAGCTAACCCTGTATTACCTTTTGTAGAGATTCGAGAAGGATTTTAGTCTATAGGGCAATTATTTTTTTTATAACAATGTAATAAATAAAGGTATTAGCAACAGTTTTCGAAATAAAAATTCAACTTGAATATTTTAAACTCTTTCAGGGGCAAGTTGTGTTTCTGTAATGTTGAATTCACACAGGAATATTCGAAAAATTTTATTTCTAAATAATGAGAAGCAATTTTGCGACTCTTTTTCATCAGAGTTATAATAGTAAAATTTAATTAAAAATTTCTGGTGGCTATCTTGATTAAAATTAGGTGGGATATAATGCATCTCACCGTCCCTCAAGGGGTTAAGGAGTATTTTTAATGATGAAGCGCCTGTTTTGTTGATATTTAATTTTAAAAAGAAGAGAATGATAATGACTCTTTCGATAGTTCCAATTAGACCTTGAATAACATTAGACAAGTGAGGTTTTTTGTCAAACATTTTCTGTCTGCCTATTTGTCGAACATTTTCTGTCTGCCTAAAAGGACTAGTAGCTGACTCTCAAAACCACTAAGAAAAGATTGTGTTAGAAGATGTAAACTCTAATACTAATGGTGAAGGCTTCCTTGTTTCTATCTTTATGTCGCACTTTTAAATTGGATAAACTATAAATTAGGTGAATGGTTTATGATGAGGGATTCTTCGAGAATTAGGACTGTTGACATCTCAGCAAATGATTTGCTGAACAATCTTAGCATTCTTCCATTTCTTTTAATTTTATGGGTTGCAATAATTTTCGAGTCTTGCGGTAGAAACAAATAACATTGCAGTCCTGTTGTCGAAATCTCGGTCTTTTAAACACTGTAAAAGGACGAAAAATTATGCACAGGCATAGATTATAAAACATTTTCTCACACTAATAGAAATAGCATTAAGAAATTTCACTTTTCCTTAGAATGAAAAGGGAAATTTAAGTAAGCAAGTTAAAAAATTTCTCATATTCTATTAAAAATGCATTTTCAGTAATTGCTGTCCATATCCGCTAATGTCTCTTTCGAAGTCTTTCGTGTAGCTCTGTATATGATCTATAGAATTTATACACACTGAATTTAGCAATAAAATTTATACACTCAAATTTAGATCAGTTTAAAAATGCTTACCTCGGAGGAAAACGCACTTCCCAGCAATTACCGATCTTAGTCAGTCCTTTAACCGCATTCTTTTGCGTGTCGCTGTAAATGAACGGCAAAAGCTATGCATTCTATAATCTATAGAAAACATGCAGCGCATTCAGTTATTTCGATATGTTTGAAGAATCTTAACACCATTAAAATGTACCGCAAATGTTTTTTTCACGTCTATCATAATGCAATGGAATTCTTTTGTGCTTCCTTGTAAAAAGGAAATTGTATTCCTTGTATATGAAAATTTGTCTGTCTGCAATTCTATACAAATTTACAGTTTGGAAGCCAGAATTGTGAAATGTTACGTGCATGTGTATTAAAACACGGCCGAGGCAACTAAAGTAATCCGGAATCGAAATAATTTACAGTTAAGTTTTAACTGATAAAAAACCACCAATTTAAAAGCAATTTCCTATCAAGTTTAAACAGTTTTCGTTATAGCAGTTGCCAACCATTAAAAACCAACAATAAAATTCTTATCACAACTGTTACTTTTCTATTGCAAGATTTTCACGTGATAAATGAAAATGAAATAAATAGTTTGACGAATTTTTTTAAAAAAAGGGAATGTTACGTCATAACTTTTCTGTTGCAAGATTTCCACGTGAAAAATGAGAGTGAAATAAATAGTTTGAAGAATTAAAAAAAGGGTGAATATTATGTCAAATTGGAAATATAATGGAATATATATGGCGGCAGGTGAATATATAACGCCATATAAGTTTGAAAAAACGCATTGAAACTTGATAAAACCCGATTACGGAAATATTGGCATATTTAAACATTTTGAGGTTCTCTGAATTTGTTTATCTGTTTGATCTATTTGTTGATCTGTTAATTTTGAAATTGATTTTTCAAAACAAACATTATTGAAAATACGAGCAACGCCGGGTACTTTAGCTAATGAACTATAAATTTTACTTATTCGGTACTCTTGAGAAAGCGTATTTCAGTTCATTTCAATGATGCATCTCGATCTCATTATGTTCGAAATTTCGTAACATCAATAAAATGCAACGCAAAATATTTTCCCCGTACAGCGTAATATAACAGATTTTTTTTTTGTGCGACTCTGTAAACTAAATATGAATGCTTCACACATCATTTTCAATACCAAACATGCTATAGTAAGCCTGAATTACATACAAAACTTTCATGGCAATCCGAGTATATTTACGAGAGTTAGAACACGGGCAGACACACACTTTTAAAAATTTCTGTAAAAACATACAAAAAAATCCCAAGACTCCCTGTAAATTTAAACTAGTTCTGCGTTAAATGCATTCCATTGAGTTTCTCGGTCATCATTTTACAGACATTTTCCTTTTCTTTGATAAAATTCCCTGTAGGGATTTCCATGTCTTTATTTGAAGATATTTTCAACTTTGTTATAATCTGTAAATTCAACATACACACTTTTAAAATTCTTTTACCTTTTTATAAGAAACATTAAAGAAGAAAATTATTTAAAAAATTGTTTTATTAAAAAATTAGATTATTTTAGAAAAGGGAAATTCGTCACTGCGGAGTTAGCGGGGATTTTTATCGACAATCACTTTAAAGACGTGCATGAAGCTTGGTAATATTACAAGTAAATTAAAATAATTGATCATAAAAGACCTCCTTTGCATACGGCAGTAACAGCTTCTATAACACAGTCTGTACAATGTCCGTCTGCAAACCAAAGGACTCGGGATCGAATCCCGTGTTGGGCAGAAATAAATCTTGTAAATTAAATTATACAATTGTTCAAATTTGCTCTAAAAATTCACTAATTTCGAAAAAATAAGTTAAATTATTATCGTTCTATATAAGTTTGTATATTTATCAATGAAAGTTTACCGAGTCTTCTGTAAATTTACCGAATAATTTCTCTGTTATTTGACAGAATCTCTGATTTTCTAATCTCTGTAATTTTACATAAGACATAAGATAATGGATTACAAGTAGATTCTCTGTAATTCCACAGAAAATTTTTTAACAGTGCAGACTGTATACGGTAGACAGTCAAATCGAATTTATAAACACTTTTCAACTATATTAGAAAGCGTTAATAAAGATGTATAATATAGCTTATTAATGTGAAGCCCTTGATAAACTATCAGTCGCGTCTAACTATCTGGCTTCTGTTTATGATAATAATGATTTAAATTGGAAATTGCTCGTATAAAGACTTGAAAATGCATTGACATTTTCATTAAGTAAACAAAGCGGACATCATCTCTGTAGCAGTTACACCGAGGCCAAAGGAAGGATTTTAGTTTTTTTGAAGATTAAGATTGGAGTAGTGATGTCTCTGGTAAAGGCTTCAGCGATGGTATCACTTGTGCAAATCTAATAATCCTTACATTAACGGCATTGCTTCACGAGGAAACGTGCGTTGAATGTTAAGGATTTTGATGTACCGATAGTATTTTATAAGGAAATGGCATTGATATGCATATATGTATTATACACATATATTTATGTAAAATATCATTTTATGCTATCTTTAAATTAGAGATTGGGTCATTTTGTTATACGAACGTGTTTGTTGTCGTTTCATTTCAAAGGTGTTATATGTAAGGACGTGAGTTTCAAAGCTCGCCTTATCCAAATTTAAAAAATCATGTTTTCTCTATCAATCTGTTCTATTGGTGAACATGTGCATCGAATAAACACTACTTCCTTCATAAATAGTAGTTCTACCGTGTATTTCTGGCATTGTAAATGGATTTCTGGCATTATGCGTGTTTACAATGAAAACCAATGGACGCAGTCAGAGGATTTTCGCGATTTCCCAAAATTTTATTTTCCGTATAGGGCGAGTTTTGAGACTCATGTCCTCATATACACAAGTATATCATTCCCGTCAAAAATGACAGAATGTTTATCTACGTTTCATTTTCTTAAGACTTTATAGAGACAAACAGCATGAAGATTTCATTATTGAAAAGTTTGTACAGGGTTCGCACGCTATTAAGCCACGCCCCTTTTTGTAAGGACTCTACCACCAGTATACCATAAAGATCATTTTCTTCCTAATGAGTTCACAATTCATTAGCTAGAAGATAGTTTTATGGGATTACTGATGGAAGAATCCTTACAAAATGGGGCGTGGCTTAAGAGCGTGCAAACTCTGTATGTATTCTAGAAAAGTACATTTTAAAAATTACAAATGATTTCTACAAATACAAATGATGAGGAAATTTTTACTCGCTTATAAAAATAAAGTACACGTGCATAATTTTTTTTTTACCGAAAATAACTTGCAAATGAAAAAATACGTCCAAAAAGTCATGCATCTAAAAGAGAAATAGTGAAAAATATACATTTTTCATTATTTCTCTGTTATCTGAAACAACAGAAGTAAATCAATTGCCACCATTTTGAAGAAATTTCATAAAAAACTTCTTAAATTAAAATTAAAATATAAAAATGGAAATATTTTTAAAAATAGCTAGTGCGGTGCAAAAATATAATTATCAAAATTGGTTCAGTAGAAGACTCAGGCTGATGACTAAAAAAAAAACCTTGTGTTTTAAATGAATAGATGTTAACTGCACTTTCCTACACTTGGATTTTATATAAGTAGATGAAAGGATAAAAAAATAAAACCTTTTTAAAATTCAAAGTTTGAATTAAAATCCCCATGTTCTTTTTTCAAAACTTTGAATCTTATCTTCAATCCGTTCTGCCCCAGGTAACTTTGTTTCCCAGCCCCACATTTATTACTTTCTAACTTCAATTTCGGACGACCTTGAGATAAAAACTGCTGAGTTTGTGCTTCTTGCAGACGTTTTTGGTTAGTGATGCAGCCAGATCTTGTTCCAGCCTAGTTTCGTCATAAAACCCGAGACATAAAAAAAAAGCTAATTAACCAACAAAGGGAAAATACCCTTCCAGATGACACCTTCGCCCTCTGCTGGAAAATATGCTAGAATTCTTTTTTTTAAAAAAACTCATCTGCTCACGCCAAACGATCATTTTTTTAGAGATTTGAGCCTGCTCTAATAATCTGAAAATGTGAGTTAGTGAAAGATATGGTTTCTCTTGGCCTCTGGCTGACTCTCGACTACCTTGTATCTTCCAACCGAAAAATAAACGAGGTATTAGTTCAAGGAGTGAGGTCTCGAATAAAATTATTTAATACTTCTGCTACTTACTGTGTAATATTTACATAACAAATCTTCATATGCGACCGAAAGTAGCCCGTGAATCCACCTGAATAAGCAACATTGCTTTAATATGGTTCTTTATATACTTTCTTTAATTTTAACTGTTAGTAATTATTAACTGTAAACATGATGTATAGTTTTCTGGTCATTTGAATGTTATTGCACTGATAAGGGGTTAAATATTAGTCCGAAACGTTTGCATTATTAATTGTATATGTATTTATGTCATTTTTACTTGTACGTCTGTTGAATTGTAATATATTTTTTAATTTTAAATTTTGTATATCAGACGTTAAACAATGTTTATTTATTTCATAGACATATAGTTCCAATTACAAAGATATTTTAAATGAGGTAAAAAAATATTTTAAAGGTCCTTTTGATCAATAATAACATTTCTTAAAATGTTTCAAAAAAATTTAAATTTGTACGCGGTCGCCCGGCCTTATAAGTGATATTTAGTAAAAATATCCTATTACACTAACAATCAAGACAAAAAAAAAGTTCCATTGATTTAACACTAAAATTGGCCGAGTTATGAAACTTTGGATTGCATGACCAATTTTATACCAATTTTCTGTATATGCGCACAGATGAGTAGGGCAATGCTTCGAGGAATCGTACACACAGTGCTTTAAGTATTAGAAGGATTTAATTTCGCATGTACATTGCTGCATCGCAGCCGAAGAGAATATTCGAGCAAATATTCAATCAAATAATACTCCAATATTAATGCAGTTTTTAAATACAGTAGAACCCCGCTAATCCAAACCCTGCTGATCCGAAATTTTGGTTAATCCGAACCGATTTTATTTTCGAAAAATATACTTGAACAAGTTAAAACTTTAATGTATTTATTTTAGTACTTTGTTAGTATACTTTAAAAAACAGAATAAAAGAATACTCAGTAATGTAAAAGTATAACATATGTACACGAATATAAAATGAAAACATGCACTGTAAGCCGACTCGTAGAAGCCATCTTAAAAAAAATTCTCGAATATCAGTTTTTTTGCCAGTCACTATAAAATTCTTTTCTAAAATGCAAAAATGTATTTAATTCAGATGATAAACATTTATTTTGTCCTTTCAACAGTTTGGTTTCTCAAATTATCTACAGAAGTGTTTTTTTTTTTCACCCCTCGCCGACGTGGTGATTGAGCTATTTATAGATTCGCGATTTTGAACCGTTTGTAATGGGTTGTTACATAATTCCTCATTATGAAGTTCCATTGGATTATTATAAACAACAGGAGAGATTAAACAGGAATACTATTTTTTACCGAAAGTCGTGCCGGACCTTAGGATGCCGGATTACATGATGTTTACTGTACTATTGAGTACTTATAACGTACATTTTTTATAGCACGCCTCTTTTTCTTTTCAATTTTTACCATAATTTCGGGTAATCCGAATTTTTTGTAATCCGAACTGGCACCGGTCCCAATTTGTTCGGATTAGCATGGTTCTACTGTAATGTTAAAAAGTACGTGGTATATTATGCATCACCTATGATTTTTTGTTATACTATAAACATATTAAATAATTTTTCTTATAACACTTTCGCTTGAAATTTATTTCACAGATGTATTAATTAACTATACGACATATTACTAAAGCTTTCAATTTAATTTTTAATAAAACACATACTATTCTAACAAAATATTTGTGAAGATGAACAATTAAAAAATCATTTCACCATTGCACTCAGCTTATAAAGATTTCAGAAAACAAAACATTTAATTAAAATGTCATTTTCTTGTGTCTGATTAATTAGCTTGATATTAAGTAGCGCAATACAGAGGGGAAAAAATTTTGCAAGAGTATCTTTTCAAAGAAATAATTGGAAGGTAAATGCTATCTGTCAGATTTTTATTTTCACTTTAATAAATCTGATAAAATTAATTTTCAAATTCATAAGGCTTTATATGCTACTTTATTAACATTTTATGGGACACTTGTTTTCGGTAAACGTGAACGCTTTTATAATATTAAAAATAACATAAACTGACCATTCGAACGTTTTATATTTTATTAAAAAAATACTTATGTGTTATACATTGAATTATGATAACCACCATAACTATTAATAGTATCGTTTAATAATTATACATAATAATAGCCATTGATTCAATAAATTATTTCTTAATTAAAATATTACATAAATTATGCAATTTATATGGAATCCTAACGAATTTTTAATGAATATTTATTTAACCTCTTGCACTCTTTTGTCAAGTGAGACACGAAAAAGCTTATCGCTAACACTATTTCAGAATTAAGCTTTTTCTACCATTATTTCAGAACAAAATCGTAAATTATAAAAAAAAAATGTAAGACAAAATTCTTTATAGTATATTTCTAGAACATTTGCGATGGAAATCTATGATTAATACTTTTCTTTAGAAATAGTAGTGGTCGCTAAAAATATGATCGATATTATTAAACAGCAATCTTCAACGAGTGAAAAAAGGTAATGAATTATTGTTGTTATTGTTGTTGGTATGGGTTGGTGTTATTTTTGACGGCCAATTATCAACACGAGGGATATGGACCCAAAGGGGGGGGGGGGATAATGGCCCTCCGTGTGTGTGGGGGGGATCTTTCTAAAGGAACCTAACCCGTATTCACGTAAGGAAATCCAAGGTAATGAATGGAATTTACACATCATAAAAACAGTTTTACCTTACCACGGAATTATTATTATGCCTTTTACAATATCTAATGTATTGTTAAACAATATTTAATTAATAACGGTATTTATACATCATATAAAAACATTTTTGCGTTGTAACATAATTATGAATATATTTTATGTTCAGGAACAAATATGAATTAACTTTTCACAGCCTAGATCATACACAAAATTTAAAATCTAAAGGCAGTCGCCAAACTAAAAATACTGGTCGCGACAATTTTATACTTGTTGTAGATCCTCCATTGGTATTTACAGTTATGAGTTTTCCGTTACAAGACAACTATTATTGTGCCTTTTGGAACATCTAGTGTATTGTTAAACAACATTTAGTTTAAAACGGTATTTACACATCATAAAAAAAAAAATTTGAGTTGTGTCATGATTCTGGATATATTTTATAGTCAGAAATAAATATAAATTAATTTTACATGACCTAGACCAGCTCACGAAGTTTGAAATCTAAAGGCAGCCGCCAGACTAAAAGTACTAGCCACACTGTAAAAAAATGTCCTGAAATTAACAGGTGTTATTCTGTGATTTTTCCCTTTTTTAACTGAAAAGTTCCGTTTTAGATAAAACTCTTACTTTTCCTGGAATTCCAGGAAATGTTCCGTTTTCTGTTGGCCTTGAACTCTCAGAAATTCCATATCTGGCAGTAGACGCACTAAAAACGGTATATCTCCGTATCCGTATCTAAACAAGTACTCCGGCGACAGCCATGTTGATTTTATATTATCATCGGTTATCAATGTTCGGGCTACATTTAGAAAGAATTTCTGCGATCACTTGATGTCATTCTGACATTTAGTTGCAGCAAAAAGAAGCTGATTCATCTTGAAATCATTGAAAAAGGAGTTTGTCTTGCCTTTCCGCGCTCGCTAAACACGTTGTTTTGTTTACATTTATTTCCTGATCTGCTCCATGTTTCTGTTACTTTTGTGAAAAAGAGGTAAGTTATTCAGCTTTATTTTGTAATTATTTTTTATAATGAACGTTGTATTTATTTTAAATAAGTGTTTTACATAAAACTTTGTTTATTTCTGCGATTGCACGTTTGGCCTGTAGAGCATACATTTTAAGACACCGATACATGGTATCCAAGATCGGCGGGTATAATGTTTTCGTTCTTGGGAGGGACAAATATTTTTTTTTCCTCTACACGTATAAAAAAAAAGGTTAACGCTAGTATAAAAGATTCTCTGGGATGTTTACTAATTTGGGTTATCATTAGCAATCTTTACCAGCCAGGAAGCAGAAAATGTTTAATCTTCTTTCGATGAAAATTTTATTGAGAATTAGTATTACTTAACCATTTTATACCTTTATTTATTTGCAATATTTTTGTTTTTATAGTAGTAGGCTATGAATTTTGTTAGCCTATAGCATGTTTAATGTAAAGTGGGACACGTGTTTTCATTTTTATAAGTTTTTTTTTTTGTTGTTCTTTTTCTTTTTTCCCCCTCCCCGAAAAAGCTCCCCCCCCCCTAATTTTTACTGAAATATAAATTAAAAAATTTTTCTTTAATCGCTTAAGTTTATTGAATTTTTCAGAACTATTTTTTAATTACTGTTATAATTATCATATTCCAGTTTTTTCTATATTAATCTATCAATATTTAGCCATTCTCATAGTTAATTTTCCATTAATATATCAAATACATACATTTCCAGAAATACATCAAAATTACAGTAATGGAACATCCAATGAAAAGTACTACCGAATTGTTTTTATGATTGTATTAGCAGAATTTAATAAAAGTACACTAGTAAAATTATTTTCAAATATAATATATTTAACAATTAGAATATCAATAATTAAAATTATGTTTTTGCGAATGATTCACTATTTAATTATTCAGATTGTCTCGAGATCAATAAATTATTTCAGATAGAGGTTTAAAATACTATATGATAGGAAGTTATCAAACTGAGACAGTGTTTGGGGGGGGGGGGGAAGGGGGCGGAGAAGTATTTGCAGGTTGAATTTTTTTGTGTACTAACTTTCATAACATTCCAGAACTGATGTTTAGGACCACTGATTTGCAGATTTACTAGTTTTGTTACTATTCCTCAAGCAGAATATTTTGCAATGTTCTGCAATAAACGTTTTTGTTCCAAAAATGTTTTCTCGGAATAAAAAATAAAAACACGGGGAAATATTAGTGCAATTTCATTTTATAAAGAAGTGCAAAATATATTTTTTAAAACATACTTGGGATGCACCGAATATTCGATATTCGGCCATGTTGCCAAATACTTAAAAAAAAAAAAACTTTTAAAACATATTTTTAAAAATCTTATACAACTTCTACGTTTAACAGTTAACTTATAAAGATATTCAGAATAATTAGAAACAGAATCATATTTAAATAAAAGATAATGTTTTTACATTATTTATTTGTTGTTTGTAAAGTATTATTTAAGAAAATTAACCAATCACGAGGATTTTCATCGGAATTAATTATGCACAACCTTTCAAGAGAAGGGCCACTTGCAAATATGTCTGGGTTGTCGAGAGCCACATCAATTTATATTTCGGGTAGATGTGTGCAGGGCCGAAACTAACCTTTTTAGCACCCGGGGCAAACATGGATTTTGCCACCACCTTCCCCCCTTCTTCCGCAAAGTATATTTACAAAGAGAAATTTACTCATTTTTTAATAGCCGACTTATTTTAAAATTTAAAATATGTAATACTGAATAGGGATTGACCGAATACCGAATAGTCGATTTGATATTCGGTGATTCGGCATTGTGAACCGAATAATTGCGGATAAGTATTTTCTTAGAAGTAGAAGAATTCTCTTTTACTTAGAAGTAGAATAGGTTAAATGATGAGTTTTAATATTATGTGCATGAGTTCAGAGTTCAGCTGCACTGCAAAAAAAAAAAATAAAATAAAAATAATAATAAATAAAATAAAATAAATAAGACAAAGCCATTTTTAATTTAAAAAAAAAATACCGAAAATAGTCTACATAAGCGTGAAATCGGAACAACTGTCTACGATAGATAAAAAAAAATAAGGAAGATGGGTATCTTTCCCTTATCATTTAATTTTAATTATTTCTACATTAGTTTTCTTAATTTAAATTTATTTAATGTGTATTTTCTTTAATATATATTTCAAATAAGAATATCAAAGTTCATCTCTGTATATCTAAGGTGTATATTAAAAAAATACACAAGTAAAATTATACTCATATGCCTATCCTATTAGCTTTTATAACCATGAAATTAAAATCACTCAGATTTGTTATCTTCATCACCACAATGTTAAAATATTAACCTTTAACTGATGTCACAGAAATTGCCACATAACTAGTGTGAAGCGGTCTGTGAGACCACTCCGTCGAAAGATGAATAAAAGGCACGATTAACTCATAGGATTGTGTTTTTGTACTAAATTTTTTGAACAGGACTTTTATAATTACAATTCACCCATTCAAAAGTCTCTGGTGATAGTACTTAAGTTCCTAACGGAACAAAATTTCGGTAGTGTTTGTAGTTAAACTGAAAATTGCAAGTTAAACTATAAAAATTGAAAAAAGCCGCGGTCTGAGAGACCGGTAACATTAGTTACAGGTTAATCAAAATATAAATATGTATCAATAATTTGAGAGAAAATAGTTAAATGTACAAATTGATATACCTTTTGTATTTAAGAACATTCCTATTCAATTCAATATGTTTATAATTAGACTTAGACAATCAGTAAATCAGCTTAATGACAACATTTTTCTTTTTATTTGAACGAACTTTTGTTTTTCTGACAATCCTTATCCTTATTTATAGACTGTACAGTTTAATAGTTTCATAGGTTAATTTGGGTAATGACTAGTGATAAAATAACAAAAAAATAGGTGATGAGTTAATGAATTGGTTGGTGGAAAAAAGTCATTAATTTTTTAAGTAATTACACTTAACAATACAAATGTAACTGAATTAAATTATTAAGATTTTAATTAAGTTTATAAAAAAAGTTAATATATGCAAAAATATGTATTGAAAATTTATTCGGTATACACTTTGACCGAAACTTCGGTATTCGGAAAAATTGCTGCTTCGGTCAATCCCAAATAATGAACTACGTAATCTGCTTTGTCAAATATTGATTCATCAAAATCTTGCAAACGAAATCAAAAAGAATCGAAAAACAACTCCGCTTTATACAGTATCCTTATGCCATATTATCCTTAGATTTTTCTATGCTTTGGCATACCTCAGACAGGAGGATTTTAACAATACTGCGCTAAATATAGATATGAGAAATATCGCCACACAAAATCTTCATTTGGCGCTCCTTGGTTCTGGCGCCTTGGGTGCAAGACCTTGTCCTGAAGAGATTTTTGTCTGATAGAAAATTCTACATTATATACTTAAATAATAGCAATTTTATTATCAAGTGTTTTTAATCACTTTCTTTTATTGTAAGAGATCAATTGTTAGCCATAATGCAAGGCATAGAAATTTTCCAGCCCATTTTCATTTGGTTATTTCTAATATCCAGAAAAGTTTTCAGCCTTGACCGATATATACTTCTTGCATCCATGTACTGGTGCCCGGGACGCCACGCCTCCTCTGTCCTCTCCTTAGTTTCGGCCCTCTGGAATTGGAGGGGGAATCTGTGGTGTAATAAGACTAAAAATATGATTTCAGAGGTGGGACAGTTTTACCCTCTAAATTCTAGCCAGTCAGCTTACCCGATTCAGTAGACAAGGATACATGATTATACAAAATTCAGGGTAATTTTTTTTACTAATGACTGATTGACAAATTTCACTGTAATTTTCAACTGCCGATTGGCAAAATGTTCACCAACCAGTGCTTTCTCTAAACTCGATTGACGAACCTCGTGATTTTTTAGAACCAGAACAACTAACTTCGCGATTTTTTCGCACCTGATCAACAACCTCACAATTTTTCCGAGCCCCATCGCCAAAACTCGGAAATTTTCCGAGCTCGATTGATGTAATTTGAGATTTTTTGGTGCATGAACAACGAAACTTGCACTTTTTTCCTGCAACCTATTGCAAAAAATTGATTATTTTCAGTTATTAATTGGCAAAAGTTAATTGCGTCATAAGTTAACCCATCGCGGGCCACAGGTTGTGCATCTCCCATTTGACGAAATTCACTGCGCTTATGAAAATCGCATTTTCTCGTGACCATTTGCTGTTCACATTTTTTTGTGGCAGTTTGTTCTTGTTTTTTCCACAACCCTTTGAAAAAGGTTTTTTCTAGGACTGTACTGAGTACTCTGTACTTACTCGGTACCCTGCATACTAAACCAATTTACCGAGTTCAATACCGAGTAGTTGTAAGAATTTCATTTTTTAAGCTTTATTATCATTATTGAAGACAAAAGGAACTGATAACTGATCTGTAAAAGTTATTTGAATATAAATGTATAAGATATGTAATTATTCATAAAACTATTTATTTAGCATATAAAAATGTCAACAAAATATAGAAAAGTTAAGAAAAACCAATGGAGTTCAAAATTTAGTTTTAATATACAAATAAAAATGGGTAATTTTTAAAACTAAGAAAAAACTATGATTTTGGATACAGAAACATTTTGTAAAAAAAAGTTAATAATTAAATTTGTTATATCATAAATTATGATAATATATTTAAATTTATATATGAAATATATTTAAATTTGCAGAGTTTCACCCAAGCAGTTTCAGGAAGGTGCTGCACCCTGCCTGCCCTTTGCTTTACAAAATAGCACCCTTCTTGCCTCTCCATTAAAAAAAGGGCCTTTTTTTGCATTAAAAATTTACTTACATAGTAAAATCTGACTCAATGTTGTTTTAAAAAGAGATACAGTAGCCTCCCTCTTAACCAGATTCTCTTAACAGGAAATCCGCTTTAACCGGACGACTTTTTCCCCGGGATGACGGCCTCGGGAACTCAGCTTACGCTTTCGAGTTGAAGTGGAATCCCGAGTGGAGGGAGGCAAAATTCAGAAAGGAGAACGTTGGTTCTAAATGCATACACGTTGAATTCAGGGTGCGGCCCGGGGAGGGGGCATCCCTCCCCCCTGCCAGAAACAATGAGATGTCCCCCCGGAAGATTTGAGATTTTGTGTTTTTAATAGTCAAAAGTGCACTCCCCCACCCCCCCCCTGGAACTCTATAATGTCTTATCTATTTGCAAACTGTTTTGTACAAAAATTTAAAAAGCTTGAGGGATGCGAACAGATCACCGTATAAAATGTATAAGAGTTGTTTGAGTCTGATAAAGATCTCAAGCATGAAACATATTTTGACGAGGATATAATTAGGACTGTAACTGATGTTGTTCAATACGAAGACGATCATTATGATGATCCAGTTGAAGTTGACACAGCTAAATTTCCACATACGGAAGGGATAAAAGCATTGGAGTTGGCGCTACGCTTAGTTAAGCAGTGGCTAACAGCTTCCTCGGTTAAACTTATGATGCTAAAGAAATGGAGAGATTATGCTGCAAATTGTTTGCCATCTTGCCTTCAACAGAAGAAGGCCACTGTTTTTTTTTATGGTTGATTAACTTAAATATACATAATGTAGAATAATTTCAACTTCTTATAAAGGTGTGTGATACGATTTTCAACAATTTTATTTGCGTTAAATATTTTGCATTATTTGTTATCAGTGATAATTTTTCTGTCAATTCAGTTAAGTATAAATAGTATAAATTTCAGAAAATATGTACTTTTTTAAAACTACACAAATTGAAAAAACTTAATGCATCTCACGGGTTTAATTAATTAAATTATGCAGATACTTGTTTACTTCTCCACTTTAATCGGTTTTCTCTTAACCGGCTAACCCTCGGTCCCGTTTAGGCCGGTTAAGCGGGAGGCTACTGTATCTAAGTTTTAAATATTAAAAGTGACTTTAACCACTTCACCGGCGACAGGTATGGAGAAACAATGCTTTTACCCCCGATTCAGGGCAGCCAGTGAAGTGGTTAAAAATAAAAAAAGTGGTCTTAAGAATCCAAAACATGCCCTTAAGAATAAAAAAAGTGCCCTTTTCTCACCGGCAGCACCCTGCCCTTTTTTAAATCAAGGGGTAACTCTGAAATTTGCTTTTATCTTTTATTCTCTAAAACATTAATTAATTAAATCAAGAATTGATTAATTAAAAATATTCTTTAATCAATTAAAAATCAAATTTCTTTTAATAAACTCTTGTAAAAATTATATTCAATATTTTACTTAGATTAAATAATGATACAGTTGTGAAAGCACGAGAAAATTTGAAAAACCCACAATGGATTTTTTCAAGTGGGGCCCGCCCGAAAAAACCCGGTAATCCTACTTGGGCAAACCCTGACAATAACATACAACACTAATTGATTACAACATTTGCAATTGTTTGTAAATTAGGTAAAGTGGCCCATGAGGGGTTAACTTGTGGCCTGAGAATTTCGTTGATTAATAACTGAAAAAAAAATCCCAATTTTTCAATAGATCGCAGAAAAAAATTGTGAGGTTCGTTATTCTGGCGCTTAAAACCTCGAGTTTTATTGGTCGAACTCAAAAAAAAAAAAAAAAAAAAAAAAAAAAAAAGTAATGCCACCATAGCCTGTCTTTTTCGTTAGCCCCAGCCGCACATATAGTAGATAGATATGAAATGGCTACATTCTATATGCAATTATTTTAAGTGGGAGTAAATAATTCTATTTTTGAGTAAACCCTTTATGCACTCGCAGTTAAATAGTATTTTAAAGTACCATTGAAGTAAGTTTAAGCTAAAATGTACTTACTCAGTCTATAAATAATGCTATATTTCTTTACACATAAAATACTCTGCTCAATAAAATTTAGAAAGCGTAGAGAAAACGGTTAAAGCTAAAAAAAATTTTTTAAAGGTGATACATTTTCTAAATCATTTACATAAGTATGTTTTTAAGTATTTATTAAGTTTACATGAAACATTTTCAACTGTAAAAAAATTATTTACAGAGAGGATCATAATACATGCAATTTGATACATTGTTTTTATAAGAATTGTGATATGTGCGTATGGTGTAAGTCCTGATTTTATTGTAGATGATACCAGACGTACAGCATGTTTGTCCTATTTTATTCATATTTGAACTGTTACTTTTCATTTTCTAGTGAGGTTCTACCTTTTGACAGGTGAACAGATCAGATACAAACAAAACAGGACATACACCCATTAGACATTGTGATAATATTGCATACCACTTGACTTCGCTGAGTGTATACACGCTGTGGAAAAGAAGGCACAGCTGACCGAATAATATCTATTCTTGCGGGTTGCAGCAAAGGGGATTCCAAAAGATGAAGCAGTCATAAATGACGTCACTTGATGCCGTTCATACCGCCCTCTTGCGCCCGTCATATTTAACCGATTCTTGCATTGGAGACTGCTGACGGTCAATCAAATATGGCAGACGCGGGAGAGGACGAAATAACTCATTTTCCGCGCCAAAGCTTTCCATAGTCGAAGATTGATATGGCTACTCCTGTCGCAGGAGATAAGAGAAACTTTCTATGGCTCTTTGAATTTCTCCATCATCGCAGACAACTGTATTGGTCATTGTATAATTCGCAATTTAAATTAGATTGAATTCGTTTTATTGCTTCCAAACTGCACTAGTGTTGCACAACCCTTAGATCAAGGAATTATTCAAAATTTTAAGATAAATATACGAAAGCTGCTTCTAAAATACTTCCTTGCTGCAATTGATCAAAAAGATAACTTTTACGTGTCTGTGTTAGATGTCATGTATTAAGTAGCCTAGAGTTGGAATATGGTATCAAAGAAAACCATTGAAAATTGCTTTTGACATGATTGGCTTCCAGAATGTGAAGAATTATCGTTCGAAGACGACAACAATGAAATGATGCTGTGCTCCTACTTGCAGAAAAGTTACGGAATGCTGGCTGCACAATACAAGACGAACTGACATGTGCAGTTATTGACAATGAGGTCACTATTACTGGTGAAGCTTCCATACCGTAAATTATTTCGGAAGTTTTAAATAAAACACTGATGGAAGCTATGATAAAGAGAGTGAGTCTGAAGCTGAACTGAGAACGCAAGCAGAAATACTAAATATCCTCAGATATTTTTTAACACGTCATTCATCGATGACTGACGGTCTAAAATATGTCATAAAACTAAAAATATATACATTGTTTTAAGTAATTACTTTAAATTTATTTAAAATTTACTTGCCTTTTATTTATTACAGGATTATACTTTTTTAAAAATTACTTAAAACATTGCAAATTTTTCAGCTTCAGTATCAGTCACCGTGCACTCAATTTGTTAACCAATTCCGTTGGTACAGAGGAATATTTTAAATACGTTCGTCAATTAGAAAACTAATTTTAACAATCATGATAATAAACAAATCTGCATAAAAGATTATTTTAAATAAAAAATAAAGCTTTACTATATATTATGCTCAACAATTCGAAAATTTAAGTGTAAAGAAATTCTTGTTTATACTTCTTCTCTTATAAATTATATTTTCATATATATTTTTTTTTTGTACATTATTTTACTAATACAACTAACACAATAATATTTTGTCAAAGTAAAATTCTTGTTTACACCGCATATAAGGTCACCCCCGCTTATATGGTCATAATTTTCAGGACCGCATGGGTGACCATATATCCGATACTGATTGTATATATTATGTGTGTGTGTGTGTGAAATAACATATGGTGAAATATAGAAGGTGAAAGATAAGAATTTAATTGCAAAAAGAGTGGTTATGCATTGTAATAATCATCAAAGAATCAACTTGAACATCAGAAAATACCCATCCCAAATGGTGAATTAATTTCTTTATAAATGCAGTGCAGCTTCAGGGATCGATCCAGGCAAAATTTGGGGCCTATTTAGGGTCACTTCACAAAAATAAATTTATTAAAATGGACCCTTTCACAAAAATGAACTTAATAAAACAGGCCCCTTCACAAAATTCCTTTTTATAAAATAGGCTCCCTTCGTAAAATTCTTTTTCATAAAAAGTGTTTTAAAATGCGTAATTTGTAAATAAACGATTTAAAAACAAAAACTTTAGCAAGGGGGTATAAAGAAGTTTTTGTTAATAAATTTTTGGTTCGAATTTGAGTAATTGGATTTCAAGTAACGTTACAAAATGTTTAATAAAATTCACAAAAAGTAACTTCTACTTTTCGCAAAATCAGCCCCAAGAATAAAAACTGCATCAACTCTTGAGCTTGGTCATTAATTTTAAATCATTTCCCCCCCCCCCCCAAAATTAATTTATGTATAATGGTGTGAACTCTTATCCTTATATGTGAGAGTATGAGTTATTGTAAGTCATCTTTTAAGATTTTTTTTTGTCTGTTATATTGCATGCAAGATTTCTTATATGACAAAAGATTACTGTAAAATAAAATTAAAAGTATAACTGTGGTAATTGTGTATCATATATCTTTTTACATCTTTTAACTTTATCAGTGTCTTTTGTTACAAACTTTCGTATTTTCATTTTTCAGAATCTTTGCCAATATTAATCCGGATAAAGGTAGCAAAGCACCTAGGATGAAAGGGAAAAGAAATAATATGGTTGCCAAGCCAATTATAAATCTTGTGAATGGACTTACAGACTTTAAAAGTCATTTTAATTTGTAATGCAACAATCAATAATTTTTTTTGTTTTATTTAGTGTTTTCTTTACTGCAAATTTTATATTTATCTCATATTTTCAATGTAGTTTGATCTCACCAGGGTAATTATGATTATGATCTTGTTTCTCACAAATGCCACTGTTGGGAAGTAAAGAAATTACAGTGAATTTATCAGGATATTTGTAATCTTGTACGGTGATACAAGAAGTCTAAATTTTGTTATTTGAAATAGTTGCATTTTCATTTGTATATTAATCTGTACACATTTAGCTGTTATGGTTTTATTATAAGCACTTGTCTTGATGTATAACTAAGCAATCTAGAGTTTTCATGAATTTAAGATGTACCAAATGAAAATGTAATATTGCATTTAAGAAACATGGTCTTCAGTAAAAATTCTTTTGTGTGTAGCTGAATATTTAAGATAGAACAATTTTAAAATTCTTTGTTTGCAGTTTTAAAGATTTAGAAAATTTTCACTACTTGATAATAAAGTCTGCATTTACCAGGGTTCTTCAAGTGTCAAATTGAAAACCGGTCAGTTTTAGCAGCAGAGAAATAGTGTCATACTGATATTTCTTCACATGAATTGGTTGTCTGTATCTGATATTGATTCTAAAGTTGCAAATAATAGTGAAATTTTAAAATAAAATGCTTTACTTTATATATATTTACATATTAACTTTCTGATAATGGGTATTTCAACCTGAAGCTTTCAATATGCAAAGATAAAATTAGTTCAGAATGGACTATAATAAAGAAATGCTGCTTTTTAAAATGAAACAAAAAAAAAATAATAAAATTTGCTTTCATTTAATTAAAATAATTATTAATTATTTAATTATTTTTAAAGGATTTGGAGCTATTATACTTTTAAGGTAGTTCTTCATATCCATAAATGTCGACGGAATTTTTGACTCATTTAAAATTAACAGAAATCAAAATGAGTTTATTATTATTATTATTATTATTAAGTAAATGTTTTTGGCATACCTTATATAACGTGAAGTTTTTCAAGGATTAACTAAAAATACACTTGCCGTGTAAGAAAATATACTCTCTTATAGGAAGTAAAATACATTTCTCTACTGAATATGTAACATAAATCTGGATAACTGCATACCTTCTGTAGTTATTGCAGCATATTCTTATTGGTGTATATGTCTGAATCATCCAATTTGCCAAGGTTATATATGGTCAAAATGTTTAATATACTTATTTTGTTTCTGTTATGGAGAAATTTGCAAAAAAAAAAAAAAAAAAAAAAAAAAAAAAAAAAGACAGAAACTTATACAATCAGATTTCATATTTAAAAATTAGAAAATGTATTAAATATAAAAGCGATAATTTTTCAAGCTAGGGTTTTTTTTAACACGTTGACGGACACTTGCGTATATAGCCGTCAAAGCGAAGTTCACTTAATTCCTAAATTGGCACCAGTATTTTAAAATTAAATTTTGCATTATTTAATGTACGTGAAGTTAAGCTTTTACTTATTTTCATATTTTTTCATGTAAATCCTGGTGTCAATCAATCATTATGCCACATAGTGAACTTCGCTTTGACGGCTATAGATGCAAGTGTCCGTCAACGTGTTAAAGGACAAATGTCCAAACAGCTTATTCATTATTAGAACAATTAGGCTATCACCCCCCCCCCCCGCCTCTTTTCTTCATAATGAGTTCTGTTTATGTAAGTAAATGCAAAGTGAATTGTAGACAGTTAATCAAAATACTTTAAATTATTTACACTAAAACTACTGTTATATGCAATTGAAATGTAAAGTTTTAATAATTTTTCAAAATATTTCTCTAAATATGAAAATAAATTAAAATCGTTGGTTATTTCATTACATTTGTAGCACATGTGTGAAAACATTTGTATTTTTTAAATATATTTATATACGCATAAATAAACAAAGAAAATGGCAACAATTTACATATTTAACCCTTTCGGGACACATAATTGCATTTCTGCAGTGTTGAATTCACAACAAAATCACCATGGGCAACATAATTTGTGACAATGGAAAACAGTTGATATGGATCTTTTTTCCCAAATCTAAATATTGCAAATTATATTGCCAAAAATAAGTAAAATAATTAGTTCTTGAGTAAATACTATGTACATAAATATCAGCTGCAATGTTGGTGACATCTCTATTTTACCTCTAATGTTAAACCAATGAATGTGTAATGTCTACATTCTAATAAAATTAATATTTTCAACTTTTTTTTTCTCTGCACTTTTTCTTGAATAGCTTTTTTCTTTTTGTTGTCTAAATATTTCTAATATGTAATTTTATTTGAGTATTTCTTTGATTTGATATACATGCAATTATAATTTTAGAAATATTTTGACAAACATTCTTTACACAGAAAAAATTGGTTACAAATAGCTATTTACTGACATAAATGCGAATGTATTATGTGCCAATAGGTTTCGATCAGTAAGGAGAAATTTGAAAATGTCAGTTTGTAAAGGTTGAAATAACCATGCTTAAATCTAAAATTTGTTTCAGGAATGGAAAATTTCATTCTGAAAATCAATATTTGTCTCAAAAACGGAGCGTTTCAGTCTCAAAAACGGAGCGTTTAAGTCAGAAACGGAGCATTTCAGTCTCAAAAACGGAGCATTTCAGTCTCAAAAACGGAGCATTTCAGTCTCAAAAACGGAGCATTTCAGTCTACAAAACGGAACTTTGCAGTCTACAAAACGGAGCATTTCAGTCTCCAAAACGGAACTTTGCAGCCTACAAAACGGGACTTTGCAGTTTCCAAAACGGAACTTTGCAGTTTCCAAAACGGAACTTTGCAGTCTCCAAAACGGAACTTTGCAGTTTCCAAAACGGAACTTTACCGTCTCTAAAACGGAACTTTACCGTCTCCAAAACGGAACTTTTCCGTCTCCAAAATGGAACTTTTCCGTCTCCAAAACGGAACTTTTCCGTCTCCAAAACGGAACTTTGCAGTTTCCAAAACGGAACTTTGCAGTTACCAAAACGGAACTTTGCCATCTCCAAAACGGAACTTTTCCGTCTCTAAAACGGAACTTTTCCGTCTCTAAAACGGAACTTTTCCGTCTCCAAAACGGAACTTTTCCGTCTCCAAAATGGAATTTTTCCGTCTCCAAAATGGAACTTTTCCGTCGCCAAAACGGAACTTTTCAGTCTACAAAACGGAAAAGTCATGTAACTGATTTTCTGTGATTTAACGGAAAAGATACGGCAACTCTGCTGCCAGTACCTTTTCCGTTTTTTTACTGGAGTTTATTTTTACAGTGCACCGCAATTTTATTGCAGCTGAAATCCTTCACTAGTATTTACAAATCAAGAAACAGTTCTGCATTATGACATAATAATTATTATTATACCTTTCGCAATACCTAATGTGTTGTTGAATAATGTTTAGTTTATAACGCTATTTACACATAATACAAAACAATTTTGCGTTGTGATATAATTATGACTATATTTTATTGTCAGGGACAAATATAAATTAACTTTTCACGAAATTTAAAATCTAAAGCAGCCACCAGACTGAAAGTACTAGCCGCCACAGTTTTATTCCAGTTGAAATCCTTTAATGGCCTTTACATATCATAAAAACAGTTTTGCGTTATGACATTATAATTATTTTTATTCCTTTTTGTAATACCTAATGTGTTGTTAAACAATATTTAGTTGCTATTTACACATTATATAAAATGATTTTGTGTTGTGACATAATTACAAATATATTTTACTGTCAGGAACAAATATAAATTGACTTTTCACGAAATTTTAAGGCAATAAGATTGGTATTTATATAGTCAGGAGGGGTAATTATGACCACTTTTTACATTTTCAACTTTGTTATTTTTTTCTGCTTATTTCTGTTTGGAAAAGTGCTGTTTTTAGTACATGGGAAGTAACCTTGATCCTTTAAGAACACATTTTAAAAGTTTTAATTCTCATAGCTGTTTTTCTTTTAAAGTTAAAAGGGTGGTTATAATTACCCCACCAAAAACTCACAATCACATAAGTTTGGGGTCATTAAGACCACTAGTGGGGAAATTATGACCACTATATCTTCTCTTTATACTTGCCAATACACATTTGTTTGGGGTAATTATGACCACTTTGAACTCCAAAGTAACAAATCCGTTTATCAAAAATTTTATAGACTTAGTTTCAAATTGCTATTTGGATCTCAAAAAGGCTTCAGACTAGTAATAAAGAATACCTCAGATGAAATATACATTATGAGGTTAATATCTAAGCTTGAAACAAAATTTTACCATCACAGTTTTCTCCAATATGACAGTGGTCATAACTACCCCCTGGTCATAATTACCCCACCTGACCCTACTACATCGCTTGCTAAAATTTAGTTCAATTAAATGCATAGCACGGTTTAAAATTCCCATTCAGCAATTTCCGTCAATAAGTGGAAAAGTATAATCTATATCCTTTGCGTATCCTTGTATATGATCTATAAAATTTATACACACCAAGTAATACACAAAAAATGGTTAAGTTTTAAAACATGTACCACATCTGAAAAGCACTGACAGAGATTGTTCTTCTTAGGCAGTAGTACTGTAAAAAATTATATTTCTATGTCCCTGTAAATGAACGATGAATTATATACATACCACATTCTACAACGTTCATTTATTTTAATGCAAGTTTAACTTGTTTCTGCGTGTAGTTTTTTTTTTTTTTTTTTTTTTTTTTTTATTAGGAGTAATAGTCCAGGGGAAATGTACCAAAAAAAGGGGGTTACCTTGCAAAAGGTCGGGTGGAAGATTTTTTTCTTCTGAATTGTGTATAATGATGCCAGCATGGAAAAACCAAGTTTTCTAACAAAATTTCTTAAGGCTAAATTTTCTGTGGCCAAAAAACAACAAAATTTTGGGACCTTTTTTGAATTTTTTGAAATATCTCGAGACCCGTTGCCGTAGCATATTATTTGTCAATTACAACATTAAAGAAAGTAAAATTCTCTACAACTTTCATATTTACAACTTTTTTATACATTCAATAGCAAGCGCAGTACGCCATTTCAAAAATAGGACATTTTTTTCAATTTTCTTAAAAACCGTGAAAAACGTAGTTCTGCCCAGATTATTCAAATGTTTCCCGCGGATTTAATCGTGTATGTCAACTTCTATATAATGGTAGCAGTAAATTATGTGTTTCAGGGCCAAAATTAGCCTTTTTTACAGCTTTTTGGCAAACATGGATTTTGGCGCCCCCGCCCCCCTTTAAAAAGGAAATTTACCACGAGAATTTTAATAAATCTCTAATAGCCCGATTTTGAAAATTTTAAGTGTGTAATCATTAAATACGTAATTCTGAACTATGTAATCAGCTTTGTAAAATATTCATTCATTAAAACCTTGAAAACCGAACCGAATGACACCGAACTATATACCGCTTTAAACAGGTTTCCATCTTAGCAGGTATAATTGTTCATACTCTTTCGCTTGAAAATATATACTTTTTTCTTTAAAGACCGGATCCCGTATATAGAGATTTCATTTTCAAATATTTTACGGTAGTTGTAGTATTTAGGCGTTTAAAGTCATAGTTATATGAATTATGAGACTGAATTAGTCACACGAAGACATTCGCAAGGTAATATTAAACCTATGGAAGCGTTCTTGACAGATATCTCGCTTGCATGTTATTACCTTTAAATAATCGTTCAATCAATGATATCCTGATCAAATTCAATCTTGAGATCAATATCTAATGCTGTGCTTTTGTTCTTTTTCGGGTTTGGTTGCATTTTTTTTTTTTCGGACACTTTCAATTTTGGAAAACTGTTTGGAACCCGTTCTGAAATTTAAAGTATCTTCATTTAAAAAAATGCAACCAAATTCGAAAAATTAAAAGCACACAACGTTAGATATCGACATCAGGTATCATGTGAAAAAAAAATTAAATATTGAAATTCAAGCAAGAATTCTGAAAAGAATGCTCCCATAGGTTTGACATTAGCGTGCAAATGTTTTCGCGTGAGACTACATTAGTCCGCGAAGAAAGTGGAATAAAGTGCAGAAAAATGCTGATAAATGGGAAATATTAGGCTTTATACCTCTAGATGATCTAGATATCTGTTTTATTCAGGATAAGGATATTCCTTTGAAACGGGATGCTAATAATTCTACAACAGTGCTATCAAAGAGATAAAAATATTATTAAATAAATAGCTTGTAGAAATTATTATTATTAAAATACATTTTTTTTCATTTAGCTTATGTAGTCCTATTGCGTACCTTACTTTATTGTGTAGGGAATGTGGAGTTGAATAAGTCAGGGATCAATGCGAAAACAAAAATGTTTATATGGCCTACAATCATAAATAAATTGGTATTTCATTTGATAAATGGTTTCACTGAGATCATTAAACAGATATAGTTTCAAAACAGTACATAATACAGAAAATTATAATATTCCACAAAGCATATTTTTCAACAAGCAAAGTAAGTTTTTCTGTTTGATCTTTAAAGCAATTAATAGATAATGTTAAAGTTTTATATATTTTTGCATGCTAAAATGATATAATATCTTGTTATATTTATTGTTATAAGTGGATAAACAAAATTGACTGTATTATTTAAAACTAATCATTTAAATATTTTTATGAAAGTAGTGATCTCGAATATTTTATTGAAAGAATTTTTAAATTTTACAAGAGATAAATGCATAACATTAGTTAGTGAAATAATCTGTTGTCATTTTTATTCTAGCTATTTTATAAAGTAAAAGTATTTCTTACATAAAAGATATTTCTTTTTTGCGTCCCTCCTTTTATATGGAACTACAGTCCAATGTTTGCTATCTTTAAAACAGTAAAGCATTCAAAACATATGTTATCAATAATTGGAAAATAAAATATACCATTTTAGTGTGGAATAAAATATGTTTTTCGCAAATTTTCATACCAATCCCATTGATACCTGGGAAAATATGTATGCATTATAAAAGTTATTAACATTACAAAATTATTAAAATTATTAAAATTAAACGAGAATTCTTTCTTATTTGAAACTACCGTGCCAATACGTTACTAAATATTGAAATATTCTTTTAAACAATGCTTTGAAGTTAACATTGTATACACTTAAAGTTTTGTCTAAATATGAAAATTGTCTCATTCATCTACACTCTGCCCTACTTTTAAAATTATATAAATTTATTGAATATAAAATGTCTGTTGAGATGAAATTAAAGACGTGAGTGTGCAAATAATAGATAATTTACTGCTACTAATTTTTAGAAGTCGACGTACACAATTAAATCCGCGGGAACATTTGAAGAATCAGGGCAAAACTACGTTTTTCACGGTTTTTAAGAAATTGAAAAAAATGCCTTATTTTTGAAATGGCGTACTGCGCTTGCTATTGAGCATATAAAAAAGTCGTAAATATGAAAGTTGTAGAGAATTTTATGTGCTTTAATATTGCAATTGACAAATAATATGCTACGGCAACGAGTCTCGAGATATTTAGGAAAAATTAAAAAAAGTCCCAAAATTTTGTTGTTTTTTGGCCACAGAAAATTTAACCTTGAGAAATTTTGTTAGAAAACTTGGTTTTTCCATGTTGGCATCATTATAAACAATTCAGAAAAAAAAATCTTCTACCCGACCTTTTGCAAGGTAAAATGTACATTTCCCCTGGACTACAAATGTAAAGCCAAATAATTCCAACTAACACATGCGAACAGCTAAAATCCATTCGTAACACATGAACTTTTATCTTATTTCAAACATTTTTAATACACACGATGTAATGAAATTTTAAGATTTTTCTCAGGTAGTTTGTTGGATAGAAATAAATATAAGCAAAATACATTCGAAACACACTCATTTTTTTACATGTTTTCTCGGTGTGCAAACATTTATGATACATCATTTTAATGTGATTTTAACATGTTTCTGCGATAGTTTGTTGAATAGAAATAAATATATGTGTTATTTAATTAACACATGAGGAATGCAGAAAAAATATCAAAATCCGTTCGTAGCTTTCTAGGTATTCAAACGATTATCATAATTATAAGCATTTTTAATCAAGAACGAAAAATCATGCGTACAGCATAGACTATGAAACACTTTCCAACGCATTCTCAATACTGTAACAAAGCTTCACAGTTTACTAAAGTGAAAAATTATGTCTAAATGAACAATTTGGATAAAACATAACCATAACGCATTTGAAAACCAAATTTCTGCTATTACCATGAATAGTCGAAAAAATATACGATTTTTTGTGCAGCCCTGTATATGATGTATGGATATGTGTGTATACTACATAGTATACTATAAGTTTATTCAATTAACCCTCTCGCTGCGTAATTGTTTTATCAAAACAGCTTCGAAAATTGCGTATTTAACTCCATCGCGACGAGCGTCTTTTAAGAATTTTTATTCTTTTGTCACCGGTTTTTCAAAACAAAAATTTTTATCTAATTTAATCGGGAAAATTCTCCGATTAAATAAGGCAAAATTTACCATAAAAAAATAAATGGTGGTAATAATCAAGGAGGGTTAATTAGACAGAAAAAATGCATCCCAGAGAAGATCTCGGGTTGCGCAAATTTTGCTACTTTTACGTTGTCCGAGGAAATCTCGGGTTGCGCAGCGAGAGGGTTATACGCATTGCACAGTTGAAAATTTTCATTCAGGACTTCCCGCCAATAAACAGATGTTGTTGAGAAATTTTATGCGGCCCTGTATATGATCTATAGAATTTATAAACACCAAGTACTACTTACTGTAAAAGCACTTATTTTCGCGAGGCTTAATTTTCGCGATTTTCGCGAGCCCGTCGTAATCGCGAAAATTTAAGCCTCGCGAAATATATTTTTTGTTCGCCTCAAATAATAATGAAAAATCAGAAATTTTTCACTTTCGAAATTTAATGATTACAGTTACTTAAATAAGAAATAAGTACAAAGATTTCTTGGATACTTACAACTATTTCTTGAATATTATACAACTACTTCTTGAATAAAAACAATAATACAACTAATAGAATGCAGCTCATTCACTTACAATATTTATACCAGCTTCTTTGAAGTCATTTTTATTTTTAGAGCGATGGGGAGAGGGGGGGGGGGAGCGAAGAACTTTTCTGGCAAAAGAAGTTTCTTAAATTGCCTTATGCAAAAGGGGTTCTAGTTAGGTAGTTTCGGAATTTTTCAACTTTCGGTTCAGGTCATATAAAATTCGCGAAATTTTCAGCTCGCGAAATAACCGATATCTTAATTTTCGCGAAAATTACGGCTCGAGAAAATAAGTGCTTTTACAGTAAATCATAGTTAAATTTAAAAACGCATACCACAACTGAAAACGCGATTCCAACAATTATTGTTCGTAGGTTTCAATAGTTCAATTACTGTTCATTTTCTACTGTAGCCAAATTCTTTAGTGTGTCCCTGCAAATGAACCATAAATTCCATGCACGCCATATTGTATAATAAGAACCTTGTAGTGCACTTCAGTGATATATATCAATTTCAATATGTTTAAAATAGTGTAGTATCATTCAAATACACCGTAACCGATTTTTCCCCCATAGACCACAAGCAATGGAATTCTTTCGAGTTCTCTTTAGAATGTAGATGAACCGAAAATGCTACACACTCCATTTTCAATACCGAACATGCCACAGTAAACCCAAATAATATACAGTCGGACCTCTATTTAACGAACCTCTATTTTGCGAATTTCTCTATTTTGCGAACTTTTACTTGGAACGAAGAACATTTTGCAAATTTCTTCGTAAAATAACCTCCAAATAGCGAAGTGCATTCTCTATTTAACGAACTTTTTCTTGGTATCTAATTTTTTTCTCTCGCTATTTTACAAACTATTACTGGATATTTCAAATTTATTCTTTCTTTTAACACATTTCATGATGATCAATGACCAAGACCAGGTCTTACCAGGCACCTAACTCACCGAGAGCAATAAAATCGCTGTGATTCTTTGCTTTTCATCCAAGAAGTGCAAACTTTCAATATCCTCTTTTAACACCCTTTGGAGCTGCCCCGTGTCTTTAAACTAGTCTCCCGTTTTCTAGATTGTTGATCATGATCAGTCGTGTTGGTAATTTCGGTTCTTGTAGCTCGAAAATGTCAAAGCGAAAATGCTTGAGCATCAAAGAAAAAATAATATTCTTGATGAGGTGGATAAAGGCGTGAAGAAAAAGAAATACTGCTTTAAAATTTGGTATTCCTCCAAACAGCTTATCAACCATAATAAAAAATCGTGATTTGAATGTAATCTTCTTTTTTTTTTTTTTTTTTTTACTGAAAATACAATGTATTTCCAGACAATGTTTTGTTTCATTCTTATTTCCCTTGCAGATTTCTTTTTCATGGGTAAAATAAATAAAATAAATAAAACAAATAGATATATTTTTTATAAAAGTGTGATTAATTACTTTTTTTAATTACATTTAGTGTTTATAGACATGTTTTATGTAGTTTAAAGTATTTTAAAAGGTGACTCTCTATTTAATGAATTTTCCATATAACGAACTTTTTTTCGGGATTTAGCGATTTCGTTAAATAGAGGTCCGACTGTATATCAATTTCATGACAATTGGACTATATTTACGCCAGTCAGAGCACGGACAGACAGACAGGCGGGCAGACCAACCGAATTCATAAACACTTTTTAACTAGTCGGATGTGCCAATCCCAAAACTTTCTTCTATCTCATACATGTTAATACTTCCTGAAAAATGCAGCATAGCTGCGCCACGGGTTAGATGATTTACACCAAAATCTAATCAGCAACAACTTATGTCAACTTCTAACTGAATCTGAAGTTTCGTTAAAATCCCCGCATTAGTTTTTGAGTAGAGCTATGGCGGAAATCGTAAAAAAAATCTGCGTAGCAGCGCCACCTGTAGGGCGATATATACCAAAATCTAATAAGCAACAACTTAAGTCAACTTGGTAACTGAATCTGAAGTTTGATTAAAATCCGTGCATTACTTCTTGAGATAAAACTATTTCGAGAATCAGGAAAAATGCAGCATAGCAGCGCCACCTTTTGGGCGATTTACATCAAAACATAGTCAGTACCAACTCATATCAAGGACTAACTGAATCGGAAGTTTGGTGAAAATCCACGCATTAGTTCTTGAGATTAGTCCTTGAGATTAGTCGCATTAGTCCTTGCGGAAATCGTAAAAAATGCAGCATAGCAGCGCCACCTGTTGAGCGATTTGCACCAAAAACTAATCAGCACCAATTTATATCAGGGACTAACTGAATATAACTTTTTATTAAATTCCGTGCATTAGCTCTTGAGATAGAGCGCCCACAAAATTTGTGTCACACATAGACACACAGACAGACAGACATATATTTTGTAAAAACATGTTTTTCGGGATCTCTGGCCTCTAAAACGTGTAATTTCGTCGAAAACTGGCATTCGAAAATTTTCAAGAATCCAATACTTTATTGTTGCAAAGATAGAAGAAAGTAAAAAAGTATGTAACCTTGGTTTCTGTCTCAATCAAATTATGATTAAACGATGAAAGATTATAAAGATTATTCATTTGACAAATATCTTTCATTTAAAATTCATTATCATTATCGTATTACAGATGCATGTGTTTTCTTTCATTAATTATATTTATTAAAAGCTACAAAATATTTAAACTGGCAACTGTTTTTCCTCATTAACGGTTTGAAAAATGACATAATTACGCAGCTATTTAAAAACAAATGTATAAAAGATGAAATTATTACTTTAAAAGCAGCTTTTGAAATTATCGGCCAGGAGGAAAATATATAAACGCAGCCAAATAAACTGAAAGAAATAAGGAAAATAATGAATAGAATTTCGGTAAAATAAACTTCAAAATTTGCAAAGCTTAGCGTTTCGTATTCGTAAAAACAATATGCTCGAATGTTTCTCGGGGAAAACTAATGGCTCCATTATTTTAGTTATTTAGTTATTTAAGCTATGAGGTATTCGCTACGGCTTTTGCCGGCATGACCTCAAATGATCACAAAAATGGCATTATTTCCTTGGGACAACCACAGATTCAACCTTCCTCCACGAGGAAAAAAGGCAGACCCCCCCCCCCCCCCCATTATGTATCAAATGTGTATATTTTGCCATTTAGTCATTTGTTTCTTAAATTATTACAGGATAATAACTGTAAAATGCATTTTGTTTCACAATTACATGCCCTGTCGGGACTGAAACTATAGCGTCTGGAAAAAATAGTGTGGAAACCGGCTATCCTAGTAATACTTAAAAAAGTACTAAAATATTGGATTCCTTAAATGTCAAACGGTGCTGAAATCCCAAGAATCGATCGCAATGAGATCTGCAGGATATTTTCTAAAATTCCAAGACAATTTGGTCTGGACTCTGTAATAATACAATGTTTACATTGAAATTTGAAAATATACCACAGATATCGCTGCGATCGTCTCTTTGTATTACAGCATCATTGCACATTTAAGGATAGACATTTTTAGCGCTTTTTGGATAGCAGAATTCTACACTATTTATTCTGGGTGCTGTACGAAAACTATTTGCATATGTGTTGTACGATCATCGTCTGCCAAGTGTTTGCCCTTTTTTATTTTTTAAATACTTTCCAACATAGTTGAAAAATGTTTTTGATTTCGGTTTGTTTGTCCATTTGGCCGTCTGTCCGTCTGGCTGGGTTCTAACTCACGTAAATATATCCAGACTGCCTTGAAATTTTTGTATGCTGTTAACGTTTACAATAGCACGATCTCTATTGAAAATGAAGTGTGTAGCTTCAATAATTCATTTACATGCATAATCAAAAGTATTCCATTACAGTACGCTTTTAACGACCCTGGTAAGGCCGCTACGTAGTAACTCAGCCAAGTTCATATATGAGTTTTAAAACACCTTTATTTAAAACTAAATTGGACTAGGGAATGATAGAGAGCCTCCCAGATTTTGCCTAAACTATTCGGCGAAATGGAAAGATTTAAAAGGGTTAAAATTAATATAATTTTTTTAACCGATTACACCATCGATTAGAAGAAGGTTTCATCTTTAAGAACATATTTTTGATTTGTCGGTACCTCTAAAATTGCGCCCTGGACGAGTAATAATAGGTTCGAAGTAGCAGGAGTCGTTTGGTACCTTCATCTCCCCCAAGCCAACCCTTTCCTCTTTTCGGTGTCTTTAATTTGAGTAATTTCCCTTTTAAATTTGCCCGGTTTCAATTTTTGATTTTTTTTCTCAACCTGGCTTTCACTAGAGTGACTGTTACTCGGGACGTGGCTGGGGACCTATGAACCTTACTTCCGCAAAAGAGTCGGGATAAGTAGAAGAATAAAGAGCTGCGGACGAAAAGAGGTCGCTCGCCGCGGCGGTTGAAGCTACCGAACGACTCCTGCTACTTCGAGCCTAATATTAGCTTTTCAAAGAGGGGAAAAACGTTTTTCGGAAAAACGACCCTTTTTGGATTTTTTTTTCAAAGGGTTAACTGGGACATTTTTTTGAATTGATTGTGGCATTTAAGACGTAAGAGTACAATATTTCAGAATATGTCTTTTAATTTTAAATGTACCGAGTGATTTGGTTGATTTAGCTTAAAACAATACTATTAAAAAACACAAATAAAATCGAAAGTCGTTTTTTCGCTAGCCTCCGATGCGTAAATGGGTTTGTGCGCGTGTGTAATCATTGTCTTTGGCTAGGGATCAAATAGATGTCTTTTTGATGAAAGTGAGTTGCGATGTTTAATTAATAATTCAACTAATTGTTAGAAATTGAAAATTCTGAGTCTCAGGTGCATCAGGAGACATTTTGGGCTACACCACTGCCATCGAAATACTCAAGGCCACAGGACACGAGTTGTGACATCATCACTAATCGGCCGACTTCTCACTAGTGTTGGAATTCACATCGGAAAATTTTGAATAGTAATTTTCATTTACAGTAGAACCAGAACCTCTTTTATCCGAAACTCTTTCAACCGAAACTGTCGGTTAACCGAAATTCACTTTTAACTCTCTTTTTTTTTCCTTACTAACGCATTCTTCATGTGCAAGAGATCATTTCCAACCACGAGTACAGATAAATATTTTCGATCTCCTTTCTTAGAATTTCCTTGAATTTAACTTGAGATACCGTACGAGATTTTTTACTAGAGTAAGAATTTTCATTTTTATCATGTATACAAAAAGAAAACACATTACTTTAAGTAAAGAAGAAAAAATTCAAATCATAAATAGTGTAGAATCGGGTGTGATTATGGCAAAACAAGCTTAAAAATACGGTACAGGTATATTGTTTTGAAGATAGATGAAGCAAAAATAAAAAAGTTTTATGCAGAAAGCAGCATAAAGACTGTGATATTCTTGAACCAATAGTATATAAAATAAAACTTCGTGCTAGAGCTGCAAAGCAAAGGCAATCTCAACTGCAACAAACAAAACTTTGTTTCAAACCCTTCTGAAAAATGTAAAAGGTACTTAATTTCCAAATTGAAATTCAGGTAGTTTATTCTTTTTCTATTTTGCTATTGATTTATTTTTATTAAGCACTTGTTACCATAATAAGCAATAACGCACATATTTGCCCTTAATCTTAAAATTGATGCATTCTCGATTTTCCGAAAGATAATCGGTCCCAATTACTTCGGATAATCGAGGTTCTACTGTATTGTATTTATGGAATATCTATCACCTTACAAAATAGTAATAACTATTTAAACTTACTGGTGAGAATTCGGAATCCCTAAATAAAAATTCAGCTAGATGCGGAAGGCGGATGTGTTAACGCATCTGGCTAATTTTTATTGGGGGATTCCACTCTCACTAGTGAGTTTAAATAGTTATTATTGTTTTATAAGATGATAGATAGTTCACAAATAAAATAAAAGAAAATTGTTATTTAAAATTTTCCGGTGTGAATTCCAACACTAGTGAGAAGTCGGTCGATGACATTTCAACTCGTGTCTTCTGGCCTTGAGTATTTCGATGGCAGCGGCTACACTCACAAAAAATTTCTGCCTCGTACGTGTTGTATATTTCGCTATCCATCGCAGACACACAGACATACAGAGCGAAACTTTCTTTTATTAGTATAGATTAATTCAGAATACAGGAAAATTTACCGAAATTCATTTGTAACACACGATTGTTTTTACTTGCTTTTCAGGTATTCAAACATTTACGATAATTATAACATTTTATTTTAAATAAATAACTTTTAGTTTCTGTCAAAATCAAAGTTGCGATTAAAAAAGAAAGACCAAATCATTAAAATTACTCATTTGAGAAATTATCTTCATTTTAAAAGTCATTATCATTACTGTATTACTGATACATGTTGTTTTTAATTTAATTAAAAGCAGATTTTTAAACTGGCAAAAGTTTTTACTCGTTAAGATTTTGAAAAATGACATAATTACAGAGTTCTTTAAAAATGGCTGTATAACAAATCGAATTATTACTTTGAAAGCAGCTTTTGAAATTATCGAAACGGAAAATAAATAAACGGCACGAAATAAACGAAAAGAAGTAATGGGAATATTGAATAACATTTCAGTAAAAGAAATTTTGAAAGTTACAAAGTTAATACATTTTCATATTCATTCGTTGTGTTTCATATATTTCATTTGTTGAGTATGTTCGAATGTTTTTGCAGAAAACTAATGCGCCCATTATACTCGTAGTTCAAATAAATCTCTGTGTTTCTCGGCGCGTATTTTTGACATTTAATCGTGTATTTGTTTCTTAAATTATTACAGAATAATAAATATTTAAATTGGTTATATTTCATACTTACATGCGGTATTATTATTTTCATTCATACTATTAACATTTCAAATTATGTAAATGAATATAAATAAAGAATTAGAATTATGTGACGGATAGATTATGGCAAACCATAACATTCGTTATAAGAGTCATAAGATAAAGCTATTTGGAGTATAGTTCTCTTTTTATGATTGCCTATATGTCTGGCATAATTTTTAGGAGCGTTCGTAATTATATAAATACGTATCACATATAGTCGTCGTTTGGTCCGTCTGTCTGTTCATCTCTCCGCATATAACAGCGGAAAAACTATCCAACCGAATGATTTGACGTATAATATATATAATCGATGCAGAATTTTGTCGAGTCATTTCAAATTTTATGAAAATTAATCAAAACTTAAAAAAATATTAATAAAGTTTTCTTCATTTTATTAAATCCTATAATACGCAATTAATTTAATGATATTTCATGGTAGGTAATGATTCTGGGTTGCCATGATGATTACGTCCAATTTAAGATGGAATCACATTATTTCCGTATCATTGAATTTATTATATGTACATTATATTTTAAAATAAATATAGTTTTTCTCTATTTAAAAAAAAAAAGTAACTAACGCTGTCGCCGCCGGAAATGATTTTTTTTTTTTTTTTTTTGGGGGGGGGGGGGGGCTAATGTTAAGAAAACTATTGTTTCTAAAATATGAAAATGTATAGTTTTATAGAAAAATGGTAGATAAATGCGCTAAGCCAGCAGTTTTTAAATCGAAGAATTATTTTCATAAATATTTAATGTTGAAGTCGGTCAAAATAGTTTCGTTAGAAAAGTTTTATAGGAACAAAAACTGTGCATAACAGTTTAATCATCTTTTCCAGAGACTTAATTGACAATCTTGTGGTGTACAGTGTGCCAATTTTTTTTTTTTTTACTTTGACTAAATTTTTGAAGATATTTTTTTAATTTTTTATTCAAAATTTCATAATTTTAATAGAGATTAATTTGAATTTTCAAGATGGGCCTTTTTATATCTTTGCCAAACTGTAAAACAACGCAAATAATAAAATTTCCTTTTAATTAGAATAAGAACGGAAAATCATGCTTACGGCATAGATTATGAAACACTTTCCAACACATTGAAACTACTATAACAATACTTCACAATTTGCTAAGTTAAATGATAATGTCTAAATGAAGAATTTGGAAAATGCATTACGTATTTGAAAAGACAATTTCTGCTATTACCATGAATAGTCGTTAAAATATATGATTTTTTTTTGTGAAGCCCTGTATATGATCTACAGATATGTATACATACAACATAGTATGCTAAAAGTTAGTTTAGTTAAACGCATAGCACAGTTGAAAATTTCCGCTCAGCAATTTCCGCCAATAAACGAATGTTTTTGCGAACTTTTGTACGATTCTGTATATGATCCATACAATTTACATTCACCGAATAACATTTTAAAAGATAATTAAATTTGAAAACGCACTTCTAGCAATTATTGTTCGTAGGCTACAATAATTCAAGTATTGCTCATTTTCTTCTATTGGAAAATTCTTTTGTGTGTCCCTGTACGTGAACGATAAGTTCTATGCGCACCTTATTCTGTAGTAAGAACCCTGTAGTACACCTCAGTAATGTATGGGGTAAGGTGCCTTATTATCGTCCCCCAGTCACTTTTAGGCCCTTGGAAGTTGTCATTTTCAGTGAAAATCTACCAAATTTGGATTTTACGTAGACTAATTACCCACGCATGTAGTAAAAAAGCCAAATATCTTACAAAAAAATTTTAACAATGCCAGGAATTGTTTTTTGAAAGTATCTAAAAAATGCAAAAGAAGAAAAAAATGGTCCCAATTTCGTCCCCCAAAAAATCCAATACGCCGAGGCTTAACTTATAACTAAATCAAAATTTATTTCAAAATGATTAAGTAATTTAATTTACATTAAAGTAATGCACAAAGAAATGTACCAATTAGCAATGGATGAATAACATAACGAAACCATAGCCATCCAATCATGAGGAAAAAATTTAAAAAAATGTCATGAAAAAGCATTCTTAATTTCGTCCCCGGGACGAAAATAAGAACTGCAAGGGGGGCGAAATTGGGATCACGCTATTTCCCAATATGACGGAGCTTCAGTTCCCGTGAGAGGAACTGAGCGTTCTAAAACTCACTGTATGCTACTATCAGCATGTTACCAACGTAAAATACATGCAATGAATAAGAAATAAATGTTTACAGTACAGTAAATAACGTTCTACAAACAACGTAATAAGAACTCAGGTCACCTAAAAATAGGAAATTCGCCGTCTTTAATTCATTTATGCGTCTTGGAAAACGAAACTTTCACCACTGACCCCTTTGACATCCCGTCTCCTGTGCCTTCCGTCATAAGTGGCGCCACTTTCGCAGAAGCGGAGATGTTAAGGGGGACAAAATTAGAAGAGGGGACGAAATATGGGCACTTTACCCTATCAATTTCAATATGTTTAAAGTTCTGCAATATCATTAAAATACACGGCAAACGATTTTTTCCCATAGACCGAAATGTAACGGAATTCTTTTGAGTGGCTCTTTAAATGAACCGCTAATGTTACACACGTCATTTTCAATACCTAACATGTCACAGTCATATCCAATAACATATATCTATTTCATGGCAATAGGACTAGATTTACGCCAGTTAGACCACGGACAGACAGACAGACCGAATTTATAAACACTTTTCAACAATGTTGGAAAGTGTTAAAAATTTATTTTCACGTGATTGTTAAAAGCAAAAAGAAACCTTTAAAATAATAATTAAATGATCTGCTCGTGTAAAAAACAGCAAATGGAAAAATTAAATCATATTGAAAATGCCCAGATAGTAATATTGGCAAACAGTTTCAATTAAAAAATATATTTACAGACAATATTTATTTCATATTTCTTTTACATTGTTTCACGTGAAAATATGTTTTTACATGAATAATAAAAAGAGAAACAAAACTTTGCTGAAAATTACCTCATGTTTAAAACGATTCATTTAAAATATCTTATTTAAAACGATTTTCTTAAAGCATCGTTATAAAATTCCGGGAGTTAGCAATGTTGTTTTTAACTTAAGCATTCTATACAAGCTGGGTCTCAAATGCTTATTTAAGGGGGCATTCTGCATTAGGAGGGGAAAAAAAAGCATTTTTTATGATTTTTTTGTAAGAAAACTGCATGATGGATCTTTTTGAAATTTTAGCAGTTTATTGTACATATCTTAAGGTATAGACAAGACTTTCTTTATTAGATTTTGTTGCTTCTAGTCTAAGTTATAAACAAATATGTTCAACCACAATTTTTGACACGGTGGGCAAGATTAAAAAAAACACTCAATGGATCATCTTGTTTTTTTTCTTTTAATTAAAGCTTATTTAATTGCCTTCGATATGAATTAAAGCTTTTACTATAATTATTTTTTTAAAAAAGGTTATTAACAAATAAGAACGAATTTTTTTAGCATTTTTTTTTAATCAGTCATTACACATTTTTTTTAAAAATAAATTTATGGGTTCCTTTAATTTAACTAGAAGCTATACTCACGAAGTTTACGAAAAAAAATTATTTTTGTGTTTCAAATAATTCTACAAGACGCTATCATGCCCACCGTCCAGGCGAAATTTTCCAAACGAGGTGAACATATTTGTTTGTAACTTAGAGTAGAAGGAACAAAATCTAATTAAAAAAAATTCTTGTGTATACCTTAAAATATGTACAATAAACTGTTAAAATTTCAAAAAGATCCATCATGCAGTTTTCTTACAAAAAAATCATAAAAAGTGCTTTTTTTTTTTGTTGTTTCCTAATGTAGAAGGTCCCCTTAATTAATCACGAAAAGAGTCATTAGCTGTCTCGACAGCATTTCATTCGGTCTTAAAATCATTCAACAAAGGCAAATCAAGGGAAACTCGATTACAGAAGGTCGCCACTGGTCGTTTAATTATAATTTAGTCTTTTGGAATCTTTTTAAAGCAGATCAAATTAGCGTGAGGCTAATGTCTATTTAGAGTTTGCAATTCAGAATGGGAGTTGACGAGCGTAGCTCAAAGAGCCAGAGTTTCATAGTTTAACAAACTAGAAAAGAAGTATAACAACGATTTTGTTTTAATTATTTATACAATACTTTTACATTTATTTTCTGGTATAACTGGTTTTATGTATTATTTGTATTTAATTTTTGATAGCATTTATTTTAAAACAACTAGGGGATAACCCGGGTTTCCCGGGTAATAGGTGAAAACCATCATAGGCAGGATGCATCTAAATCTTGGTCAAAATTTTTAAGGGTTATAGTACACACCAAGACAAACAATATTAAATAGGAAACTAAGGGTCAAAACGTCTTCCGCAGGAGATAGGCGCTATTAAAGTTTAGGCTCCAAAATTTCAAATGATTATAAAAAACAGTAAAATTGCTCGATTCGTTTGTGGTTTTCACTAAAACTATTCTTTATGTCAGTATTTTCTTGAAAATAAATTTTTAAGTTAAACAAAAAAGGCCGATAGAGGGCGCTTTAGACTTTGGAGTAAAGAACAACTATTTTTTACCGTTATTTTTTGTATCTCATTAAATGCTTTCAAAAGCTTAGACTTAAACTTAAATTTTGAGCTCAAAATCTTCAAATTTCAACTCTTGAACTACTTAACCACTCCCAACGATTCAGATTTTGAGCTCAAAATTTAAGTTTAAGCCTAAGTTTTTGAAAGCATTTAATGAAATACAAAAAATAACGGTAAAAAATAGTTGTTCGTTACTCCAAAGTCTAAAACGCCCTCTATCGGCATTTTTGGAACTTTATCTTGAAAATTTATTTTCAAGAAAATACTGACATAAAGAATAGTTTTAGTGAAAACCGCAAACGAATCGACCAATTTTTCCGTTTTTTATAATCATTTGAAATTTTGGACCCTAAACTTTAATGGCGCCTATCTCCTTCGGAAGACGCTTGGGACCCTTAGTTTCCTATTCAATATTGTTTGTCTTGGTGTGTACTATTACCCCTTAAAGTTTTGCCCAAGTGTTTAGATACACCCTGTATATTATTTCTGATATCAATGTTCCTTTTTTTTTTTTTGCACATACTAAAAACACAGTGATGAATGAGGTATTTTTCGAAAGGTTCCGGAAGAGGCTTTTGAAGTAGAAATTTATATATCGTAAAACGCGTTATTTGAGTATTGCAGTTAATGAAAAAACCTATCAACAAGTAATCTCAATGATTGCGGTGAGAAAGTCTCTCGCAGATCTACTGCTTTTTTTTTTTTATATATAACTCAGATTTTTTACGTTTAACGTATTTTTTAGAATACCCATTAACAATACTGAAAATCATATCAGCCTTTTTGATTCGGTTCATTATAGTGGCTTAAGTGCGAAATTCGATTGCATGTCTTAAATTTGTGTTTTATTTATATTTTATGTTTTACTTATTGATTAATGGATGTTTTATTAATTTCATTATAGAATATATGCTGGAAGCAAGTGATGAGTTGTTTATATTAACTTAAATGCCAACGGTTTTATATTTCACAATCATCTGCATACGATATAGATGCATTTGAAAAAAATTCAAGCTTAAAAATTACTTTTAAAACAATACAAATTGAATCAATGGCGATACAATTTTAAAACAAACTGCGATATAGTTTTCAAACAATTTGCATTTGAAAGTACATTTTTTCCCCTATTCAACGGTGTAAAAATGGAAAATTTGCGATGCTTAGAAGTTTTAAAAATTTAAATAATTGCAGTAAAAGAAAATTTTGATCGCCTACTGTTGCCACCTTTAAAATGACGTCAGCGTTAGGCACAGACACGTTTGTTCTTTATAATATAGATATTTTTCTTTTAAATATTAAACATTCTTTTTTATTTTATTAAAACTCCCAAATTCTAACAAAAATAAGTCTTACATTAATTGAATTATAAATTAATGTATAAGGCTTTTCAATTTTAATTAATTGATTTATGACGAAAAACAAACGATGCATAAAATATTGTTTTTCTTTTCATGTGTAGAATGCATGGCTTAAGCAGCTAATTGCATTTCGTATTAATTTTCTTGAAGTGGTCCATTTATTTGCAGCTTTGGTACCCTCATCTATTAGCCCCAGGCGATGATGATTAAAGGAAATTGCCGCACGTTTTATAATCAATTTATTTAGCCCACTTAAACTAATACAGAATAATTGCTTCAATTATGTTTTTGAACGTTGCAATTGTCCAGTTCAATTAGCTTGTTATTATCCTTTTTCTGAAACTTACCTAGTTATCAGTATGCTGTAAAGTATTTTGTCGAAAATAATAAATATTTTACACACTTGGCATTCTCCTTTTCATTACTGACATTTTTTAACACTTTCCAACAAACTTGAAAAGCGTTTATACATTCGGTTTGTCTGTCCGTTTATCCGTCTTTCCACGCTCTAACTCATGTAAATAGACTCGGATTGTCCTACAAATGATGCTTACCATGGCATGTTCGGTATTGCATACGAAGTGTGTAGCATTAGTAGTTCATTTACAGGGGCGCTCAAAAGAATTCCATTACATTGTGGTATATTGGGAAAATGGTTTGCATTGTCTTTAAATGACAGTCAGCTATCCCAAATGTATTTAAACTGATATAAAGCATAGTGATATAAATCACTAAATTTCAATACAAGATGATTATGGTAGAATAGGGCATTCATAGCATTTGTCGTTCATTTACAGGGACACGCAAAACTAGTCGGTTACATTACTGTCTTTGAGCAATAATTCAATCCATTTTTGTTTAACCAGTGTTTAATTTGCGCCGGAGCTCTCCGGAACTTCTTTGTTTATGGGCAATATTTAAATATTGCACTTGATTAATTTTAACACAATTATTCTAATTGGTAAATAAATCATATTAGAATAATTGTGTTAAAATTAATCTAGTGTAATTACGCATCCAGCGATTTCTAGAGTTCCATTACCTGTGATTTATTCTGTTGAGCTGTACCAGGTTTCAGACCAGATGCTATAATCATTAAGGTTAGCTGGGTGAAAAAGCTCCACCAGATTCGTCCGGGATAGCTCAGATGGTAGAGCACTGGCGGCTTCAGCCAGGAGATCCCTGGTTCGAATCCTGGCCCGGACATTTTTCGCCCAGTTGAAAATTTACATCTAATATGATTTATTTACCAATTAGAATAATTGTGTTAAAATTAATCTAGCGTAATTACGCATCCAGCGATTTCTGGAGTTCCATTACCTGTGATTTATTCTGTTGAGCTGAACCAGGTTTCAGACCAGATGCTATAATCATTAAGGTTAGATGGGTGAAAAAGCTACACCAGATTCGTCCGGGATAGCTCAGATGATAGAGCACTGGCGGCTTCAGCCAGGAAATCCCTGGTTCGAATCCTGGTTCGGACATTTTTCGCCCAATTGGAAATTTACATCTAATATTTAAATATTGGTTAGGAATTCACAGGAGTTCATAAGTAGTGCAGATGCAAAAGTTACATTATCCACTTTTTTAAGGTATTGAGTCATTCACATCAGCCTGTTCGTCTTTTTAATCAAATCTGACTGCAGTAGTAATTTCGACGATAATGAACATGTTAAAGCTGAAAAAATGCTGAAAATCTCGTTTTAATGCATAGCTCATATAATCCAACAACTGATTTGCAGCAAAACTCACACTCTCCAATTCAACCAATCAGGGAAGCTTGTAAAGGATCGTATAAGTCTCTAACAAAGCCAGGAAGGGTAACGTTCAACATGAATCCACCAGTTATCCCCAAATCAAATACAATAAAACAATCAAATAAGGACAACGTTAATAATTTGTTGAAGAAACACTATGGTGAAAATGGAAAGAAAATGAAGGTTTGGTTTTTTACAAAAACATTATTGATGAGGCAACTACTAATAACAATGAAGGTGAACCAACTTGTCAGCCAAAAACCGAAGTAGATTACGGTAATGTATAAAGAAGTAAGATACCACGCATACCACCTTTATCGTCTGAGGTCTTCATATACATATAAAAAACCATGAAGATCTAAGTATTGTAGAATTTTCAATTTCCTGTACAATATCTCAATACATTTAGTCCAAATGACAGGAACGCATTAAAATGAAACTTCAATAATTTAATATAATATTGGGGGGGGGGGGGTTACATAGATTGTTGTAGAGTTTTTCCTTATCTCACAACTTTTGATTTAAGAACAAAACGAAAAATATTATTATATATCCGTAAAATGCAACTCAAAAAGTTTTTTTTAAATAGCACAAACAATGAAACGAAACAGCACCGAAAACTGGCGATATGAAACAATTAAAATAATAAAACTTTGTAAAAAATCACCATAAAATAAAAACAAAACATAGGACGCGTTTCGAGCTAAAAATAATAACAGTTCGTCATCAGCTTCAGTAAACACGTGTCCGTAAGGGGATAAGGGGACGCGTCCGTAAGGGGACAAGCCTTGTCCCCTTACGGACCGTGTTTACTGTAGCTGATGACGAACTGTTATTATTTTTAGCTCGAAACGCGTCCTATGTTTTGTTTTTATTTTATAGTGGTTTTTTACAAAGTTTTATTATTTTAGCACAAACAATGTTAAATACGAATAAAACTGCGTTTCAAAATGATCAAATAAAGATTATAACCAAATATTATTTGCTATTAAAATGTCATTAAACTTATCAAAAGATCTTTCCTGTACGTACATCTGGAGTAGCGGATTTTCTTTTGAAGAACCATAATCATTGCTTTCTTTTGTGCAAAGAACAACTCAGAAAATTCTTTTTAAATAACACAAAGTTACATACGCGTAAAGGTGCATTTCGAAACGTTATTAATCAAATATGGATTATAATCAAATAATAATTATAATCAAATATTACGTTAATACTAGATTTTCAAAAATAATTCCAAACGGATCTTTCATGTACGTACTCCTAGAGTGGCGGATTTTCTTTTGAAGAACCGTGCACATTGCTTTCGTTTACGCAAAGAACAACTCAAAAAGTTTTTTTAAATTATCCCAATAAAGCTAAATACGTGTAAAATTGCATTTCGAAATGTTAGTAATCAAATATTGATTATAATTAAAATAATGATTATAATCAAATATTACGATAATGCTAAAATTTAAAAAAAAATCGAAAGGATCGTTCTTGTACGTACTCCTAGAGTGGTGGATTTTGCTTTGAAGAACTGCTTTCTTTTGTGAAAGAACAACTCAATTTTTTTTTAATAGCACAAACAAACTTGCATACGCGTAAAGTTGCATTTCAGAAAGTTATTAATCAAATAATGATTATAATCAAATATTACTTAATATTAAATTTCATTAAATTTATGAAAAGTATCTTTCCTGTACATTCTCCTGCAATGGCAGATTTTCTTTTGAAGAAATATGCACATTACTTTCTTTTGTGCAAAGAACAACTCAAAAAAAAAATTAAATAACACAAACAAAGTTACATACGCGTAAAATTGCATTTCAAAACGTTGTTAATTAAATAACGATTATAATCAAATATTGCTTAATATTAAGTTTCCATTAAATTTATCAAAAGGATCTTTCCTGTATATACTTCTAGAGTGGCGGATTTTCTTTTCAAGAACCATGCACTTGCTTTTTTTTGCGCAAAAAGTAACTCAAAAAGTTTTTTAAACAACACAAGCAAAGTTACATACGCGTAAAGTTGCATTTCAGAACGTTTTAAATCAAAAAATTATTATAATAAAAAAATTCTTAATATTAAAAATTTAACAAAAGGATCTTTCTTGAACTTATTCCTGGAGTAACGGATTTTGTTTTGAAAAACCGTGCATTGTATTCTCCTCTGCAGTGGCCATTTTGAATTCTCAAGTTTCAGCCTTTCACCATGCGACGCCACTGGGTTCCCGCATAAATTGGCGGAGAATACTTAACTTTGTTTGTGTTATTAAAAAAACTTTTAGAGTTGTAACAGTGTCAGAAAAATTCGCCTATAACAGTAAATTATTCCTCATTTTTTAACAAATAATTTCCGTACTCCTAGAAAACATGTTTTATCCGTGAATTCTTCTCGAAAGTATGAAAGAAGGAAGAAATTCTATTCATTTCTAGCACGCATGCGTATTGGGTCTATTAATGCTAAAATCCAAATTCATTTTAAAAACGGAATACCAAAAATTCTATAAATGAAGATTTCTAATTTAATTTTTAAAAAATGATAAATAAAAAAGTAAACCATCAACAAAAAAAAAAAAAAAAAAAAAAAAAAAAAAAATTCGAATTTAAAATAAATAACAATTTTCTTGTTCATTTAAAAGTATTCACAATTTTTTTTAAAAAGTTATAAAAAAATATTCACATTTAAAATATATTTTAAATGAACGCATTTAAAATAGATATTTTATAAAAAAAAAAATATTCACATATGAAATATTTTTTTAAATGAACGCATTTAAAATAGATATTAAAAAAAAAATATTCACATTTAAAATATATTTTAAATGAACGCATTTAAAATAGATATTTTATATAAAAAAAAATATTCACATTTGAAGTATTTTTTAAATGAACACATTTAAAATAGATATTTTAAAAAAAATATTCCCATTTAAAATATATTTTAAATGAACGCATTTAAAATAGATATTTTAATTAAAATATTAAATGAAAAATAACGATTTTATTCAAAAATAAAGAAATTCTCGCCTAAAAATATATATTCATATTTTACATCTAGCAATCTGCATAAAAATATTTATAAGTCATACTTTTGTCCTATTTTAATACTAAAGTATTAAAAACCCAGCCACAATTTCATTAAAGACGAAATCTTCCCGAAGTTAGCTTCAAAATTCAAAGTTTTTTAAAGAAATTTATCCAGTCATACCCATCTGAGGCAAATATATTTGCTTCAAACAGTTTCATTAGTGTACAACTGTAGCTGAGTGGTTAGAGTACGGTCTCTTAACACTAAGGTAGCTGATTCGACTCCAAGATCGGCAACTTTTATTTTATCCCCATTTTTTTCAATTGACGAATATTTTACCTCCTGTAACGGAGACAAAAAAGAAACGGATATTCGTCTATTAAGAGAAAAATCCTGGTAGCACTGCTGCCAGGAAAATTTCAATGAATTGAAGAAAATATTTCTGATAGTGTATTTTACGAATATATAGTAATATTTTTTTGACACGTTCTTATATCAAAAGTTATGAGGTAAGAAACCCTGACAGATATTGGGCACCCTGTATTTTTTCCAGATCCCTCGATTTGGATGCAGATTTTGGTTTTTGCGAAAAAACAAGAAATAGTACCAAAGAAAGCTAAAAATGAAAAATTGACGCATTAAAAGTAAAATGCCAAGACAAACACCACCAAAGCTATCAAGGCGTTAATAAAACCGGTATTTCAATAAATAAATAAGATATTCCATGGTGCATCCACTATTTGTTAGTGAATACTGTTCAGGAAATTTTATTTTATAATTTTCACTCAGGCATATTAGGGATTCCTTTTTATATATAGTTCTTTTCAAGTGAGAAAAAATGAACTGTTGTTGTACAACTTGTATCCCGTCACAGTCATGGTTCTTTTCCCCAGCTCCACCCTTGTCTTCCTGAAAAAACAAAAAACAGGCATAAAAAACTAATAAATGCTTCGCTCTACCGCTCTTTAGTATCAATGTATCCAAGATTACTACTGTTGTTTCATAAAAGAAAGATCTCATGTAAATCCCGTTTGTCATCTTTCACAAAGAAAGCATCAATCTGGGGATTTAAAAGAGGATTTCGTTCAAGAGCGAGTTGAGTTGTTATTCGCTTCTCCTTTAAAAATGTTTAGAATTTTTTCTTTTTCTTTCCTTTTTTAAAATACGTATTTGTGAACCGTGCAAAATTACTTTATCAATGGTGAATGAAGCTTCAAATGAAGTTTTTTGCATTATAATCTTTATATTAATTTAAATAGCTTAATGACACTGAAATATAATAAAGCAAAAAAAAATCCATCGGTTATAGTTTATTTTGTGGATTATTTTTCCTAGTGGCGAGCTATTTGTTTAATACAGGTTTTATGATCATTTGTCAATATACTCGGACACTTCGCTCTTGATTCTAAACCCAATATATACGCCAATGCGCATGGCCCGAGTACCGACAGGGCAAATTTATACCAGTAAATTTTAATAGAAATTTTAGTAAATTCTAAACGCGGTATTCGTGCATAATTACTGTCGTGAATAAAGCAAAAATTCCTATTCCTTTTTTCCTTATTTCTGTGTTATGTTTGTTTGTGCTAACATGTTGATGTCATATAAACAAGCAGGCTCTTCCAGAATTCAATTCATCAATTCCAGAATTCAAACATATATAAATTCGATATGATATTCACATATAATATCTGATATTCTTGCATAAAATTTTAAAATCACAGTCTCTTGACCAAACCAGTAATAACACAAATGAATTGGCAACAATAAGCTTTACGAAACGTACATGGTTTAAAATTTCATAGAAAATAGATAAATATGCAATCAAACTTCATTAACAAAAAAGTTGCATGTTTAAAAAACATTTTCCCAAAAGAGTTTAAAATTACAGTAGACTCCTTCAAATCCGCACAGCTTGGGACCAAAGGTTGTGCGGATTTCAGAATTTTGCAGATTTCTGGTCACTGCTTTGTTTACATTTTTTAAATGGTAATTTGAATACAATAATGCAATAACAATTATAATGAATGCATGCAATATAGTAAAATATTAAAATAATTAAGTAAAGTAATAAACTAAAATGACAAAAAGTAAGATAATTTGAAAAATTATTAAAAGTGAAGGTCAAGCAAATCATTCATAATGTATAATTAAATATGCATATTAAAGATGAGATACATTTTTCTTGAATTATTCAATGAAACTTGCCTCATAATGGTACCCTATTAATTCATATCAAAATAATAAAGTGAGGATGTTTCATTTCAGGTTTAGCCAGTCTTAATAACCAAAAAATGTAGATTAATAAATAAATGTATTTGGTAAAAAGATTGCTATTACCAAAGATATCAGCAATATCTTTATTTTATTTTTATTTTTTTCAGAAATAAATTGTACTCCCTTCATGAAAAACCATGAGTTCAGTCATATTATAGATAATTAATTGCATATTAAAATACAAACGTAATGATATAAAACCAAAAAAATTCTGTAATTTTGCCCCTACATCTGAACTGAAAGTTTCATTGTTTACATCTGCGATGATGTGCGGATTTCAGGCGTTTGCTGATTTTAGGGTTGTGGATTTGAGGGAGTCTACTGTATTTATATCTACAAACACTTGGTTTGTTAATTTCAATTTTCTATAAAGATTAGATTTTCTAAATATAAATTCTTGTGTTTATACCGATCATGCTCCTAATAATCTATCTGTCATTTTCGGTGAACTGGGGATCAAGAGCGTCATTTCAGATTTTGCTTGAAGGGAGCTAAATTCTTTTGTTGGACATAGTAAATCCAGATTTTCTGTTAACTTTTTTATACTTATTTTCCATGATATATTTTTATTGTTATAATTTATTGACACGTAATTATTAATTTATTGGTAATACAAATGAAAGCATTCATAAAAAAATTAAGGAATTAGAGTGATAAAAAACGATAAAGAAGTCTGACAGTCAGTAGTCTGGCAGTGATGTTCTATATTTAATTTCTGTGAAAAACTAACGAAAGTAATTATTTTACACCATTAAATTTTTACATTGTTTAAATCCTTAACGGTCGCATTAAATTACGGTTTAAAAATTCAAATTGCTTATTGGCACCACTTTTTGAAAAAGAAATATTCACCTTATTTAAGGACAGGTAAAATGATACCATAATAAAGCCAATTACACTATTTTATAAAACTCGTGGGAATCAAACAATCTGAATAAAAGACACAGCCCGTGAATATCACGGGAGCGAAAATTAAGGGCTTAATGCGGACAAAAAATGGCCTCCTTTGGAAATATGCATTAACGGGAGTTTGTTGCATTTCGAAGTTCAAACTATCGTTGTAATGTTAAAGAAAATTACGATAATGATAATTATTTTTATTTATTTCTTCATTTATTGTCTTTTCAATCTGTATTCTAAAACACTGCCTCAAACATATGTAATAACTTATCTATATAAAATATTTTTAAAAATATCTCAAACGCCATATATGGAAATACAATTGTCTCACATCAAGGTAATTTGGCAAACAACAGCCCGTTGTTAAGAAGGAAATTATTAAATAACCCGAGGTTGCAGCTGTCGTAACTAGATATCTAGAAAAAAACCTAATAATGTGTCACAACTATACAAAATTTCTAATTTTGTGAAAAGTTCGCGCCCATGATCTATCTCAACGGGCGCGGTTATCTGAAGTAACAAACCATAACCCATAGTTATCTGGCCGAATTAAGAAAAAGTATTGCACAAGTTTCGAAGTTTCTTCTTTTACTTTAAAATCGATCCGAGCTATCTGCGATCTTATGCAAATATCATAATTATTCGGTTAGTGCAGGCAAAGAATGGCTTCCCTTGGAAGCCCGAACTAGCAGAATTCTATTTTAATTCGAAGTTCAAACTATCGTAATAACATTATAGAAAATTACGTTAATCATTATTTTTATTTCTCTTCATTTATTGTCTTTTCAACTTTTTTTCTGAAACACTGTCTACTAGATTTCAAACATATGTAATAACTTTATGTAAAATATTTAAAAAATCTCTCAAACACCATATATGGAAATTATCATTACATATTGTCTCACATAAAAGTATTTTCGCAAACCACATCCCGTTGTTAAGAAGAAAATTATTAAATAGCCTGCAGTTGCTGTTATCATAACAAGGTATCTAGTTTATGAAAGGACCTAATCATATGTCACAACTTTACAAAATTTCTAATTTTACGAAAAGTTCGCGCCCATGATCTACCTCAACGGGCGCGGTTATCTCAGGTAACAAACCATAACCCATAGTTATCTGGCCGAATTAAGAAAAAGTATTGCACAAGTTTTGAAGTTTCTTCTTTTACTTTAAAATCGATCCGAGTTATCTGAACTCTTATGCAAATATCACAGTTCTTCACTTTTTCAAATCTTGTGAGAAGTTCATGTCCCTGATCTTTTTACGGGCGCGTCTAAGTAAAGTAACAAAATGTGAACCCACCCGGGAAAGTTAGAAAAGCAAACGATATGAGGGCGTCACCCCCCTTCCCAGAGAGGGTGTGGTCACTTCTGTAGAATGTAAATGAGGCCAGATAAGAATGAATCTTGACCTTTACTGACGAAAACTGTTAGTTTTTGTTTTTCTTAGTTGTCGGAACAAACGGAGCGATGAAACTGGCCAACGCGTCCAGCTATCTTTGAGGTATCTTGTTGGTGGAAGAAAGGGGAAAGTCTAAAACATTTTCGTTATTTCTGAATAAGAACAAAAAGTCGTTACTATAAGAAATTCAAATATTTTAAGGAATTTCTTTGATTTCTCTTAAAAGATTCTCAAAAATATTTTCTTTTCCCCTACTCAACAAAGTGACACATTTTCTGGCTCATTTGTAAAAATTAAAGCATGACACTTTCAGACATAATTGTTAAAATGATTTGAATCGAATTTTTTTTTTTTTTTTTTTTTTTTAAATTAATTACATCTTGCGTTATAGACTATTATCTTAGGACGGCAGTTTTTTATCCCTGCGCTGTTGCGAAATACCAACTTTGGCAACATTTTCGGAACATTCTTGTCCCTTTACCGTAAAATTGAAAAAAGTTCGATTGCGTAGTTTCTGAATAGTTTTCAACTGCCAATTTGATACGTTTGCGGGCAAAAATGAATTTAAAAATATGCCAGAAAGTAGCCAGTTTGAGCTTGAGGACGACCTTAACCCCTTGAGGAACGTTGGGATACATTATATCCCACCTAATTTTAATCAATATTTGCTCCAGAGACTTTTAAATAAATTTTTCTTTTATAACTTTGGTGGGAAAAAGTTGTAAAATCACTTTTACTTATTTTGAAGTAAAATTTTTTTTTAATTCCAGTGTGAATTCAACATTAAATAAGCACAATTACTTAGCCATGAAACGCTTAAGGCTGTTCTTTAAAAAAACAATTTCCCCCTTTCTGCATACACGAATTTTCGTGACATGCTCACGGAGTTCTTTAAATAGGAAAATTAGTGAAATTTTCAAACATGATTGTTAAAGTAAGTAATTTGGAATCGAATAGAATTTTTATTGTTAGATAAATGTATTACATCTTTTGTTATAATTGGTTGTTGTCTCAGGACGATTTTACCTGACTGGTCTGAAAGTCGGCTTAAAACACCAACTTTTACAGCATTTTCTACAAAATCCTTTAATACAGGGTGTCCATAATTAAACGACCCTATTTTAAAATTGTCTTCAGACGAAACTTTTCCCCATAAAGTTGTGAAATTTTGTGAAGAACATAACGAAGGTATGGGAATTTGTTTGAGCAAAAAAATAGTTAAAAGTTTCGCCACCAGAGGGTGTTTTTAATGAATTACACATTTAGCATGCATTTACGATAGTTTACAAATTCTATTATAACAAAACACGTTCCACATGACGGCCATCATTTTCAGATACCATCTGTAATCGTATGATAGTACGTTCCACAACTGACCTCCACAGTTGACCGCAGTGTATTCTGGGAAATACTAAGAGCATATCGTGAAATGCTATCTTTAAGATCAGATAAAGTTTTTAAACAAAATTTGTAAACTATCGTAAATGTATGCAAAATGTTAAATTCATCAAAAATGCCCACTGGCGGCGAAATCTTGAACTATTTTTTTCGCTTAAACAAATTCTCACCCTTTTATTATGTCCTCCACAAAATTTCACAATTTTCTCACTTTAAAATAGAGTCGTTTAATTATTTACACCCTGAATATATATATATATATATATATATATATATATATATATATAAAGAAAGAAAACAAAAAAGAAAAAAAAGAAAGGGAAAAAAAACGTTTTTTTTAAGTTTCTGAATAAGAAAACATGTACGCTTCGTGCATTTAAGAATAAAAATGATCTCGTGGGTGTTTTAGCAAGCTGTCAGATTCGATTTGAGAACAACAGCCTTAAATAGAAACCAGATATCTTAAAAAGAAACAGAATTAATCAAGAAACATGTTTATACCTCTTGAGCAGTTGCCCTATAATTTTTTGTTGCCTTAGAATGAATTAAATTTATTTTAGGTTTAAGCAGAAATTATTTTAAACTGGATTATAAAAAAAAAAAAAAAAAAAAAAAAAAAAAAATTGTTTTAAAATGAGTTTTCTATATCTTTTCCCCATTATATTTACTTACCTTGCCGCTATTAACATTTCGCGCCAGCGTTTATATTTGGTACATTAACCTAAAAGTAACAATATTTTTTTCTTTCGATTAGGTATAAATCATTATCGCGTTAATTACCATTGTTTAACCAAATAATTTTAACGATAATAAAACACTCATACTACAATATATATTAAAACACACATACACACTAAATAACGCCTGCATTCAACAGTTAAAGGTATATATAAATATTATACAGACATACATACAATAAATACAATAAACCCAACTGGAGTGAAAAATTAGCTAGAGCCGGGAATCGAACCCGGGACCATAGTATACAAGACTGCTACTGTAACCACTAAGCTACTCCGGCCGATGCCTGAGTCTGCAATTCCTCACTAATAAACCATGTTGGAGAAGTCACCAGCCATCTATACACAGCCTTGGATGACAGAACAACGACGAATAGATTTTACTATTACATCGATCTACGATAAATATAGTAAGTCGCTGTCGTATAGATGGCTGGTGACTTCCCCAACATGGTTTATTAGTGAGAAATTGCAGACTCAGGCATCGGCCGGAGTAGCTCAGTGGTTAGAGCAGCAGTCTTGTATACTGTGGTCCCGGGTTCCATTCCTGACTCTGGCTAATTTTTCACCCCAGTTGGGTTTATTGTATTCATTGAATGTATGTCTGTATAATGTTTATATATACCTTTAACTGTTGAATGCAGGCGTTATTTATGTGTTTATGTGTGTTTTAATATATATTGTAGTATGAGTGTTTTATTATAATTATCGTAGATCGATGTAATAGTAAAATCTATTCATTGTTGTCCTGTCATCCAAGGCTGTCGTATAGATGGCTGGTGACTTCCCCAACATGGTTTATTAGTGAGAAATTGCAGACTCAGGTATCGGCCGGAGTAGCTCAGTGGTTAGAGCAGCAGTCTTGTATACTGTGGTCCCAGGTTCGATTCCTGGCTCTGGCTAATTTTTCACTCCAGTTGGGTTTATTGTATTTATTGTATGTATGTCTGTATAATATTTATATATACCTTTAATTTTAACGATATTGCATTATGATATTTTTTCCATTAAATGTACTTTTAAATATTTTCATGGAAATTAAAAAACCGAATAAAGAATAGAACTAAGAAAAGAATTAATTTTATTTAAAGGCATAAATAATGATTCTTTTTCTTATTTACTTATTTATTTAAATCAAAATTATTATTTTTAAAATAGCACCTAGAAGTAAGTTAGCATGGCCTGTTTCTTAGTGTAATCATTGATTTGTTTTTTAATTTCCATTTAAATCCCTTTACATTGAGAATATTTCAATCTTCAATTTTCGCATTTTTATTAATTATTAGCCTTTTCATATTGCAAGAATTAGTTCAACAAAAAATCTGCCCGAGAGGGTTTAAAAGACTGATTTATACGTTGTGGTGAAATTTTGTATACTTTCCCTAGATTGCATACTTATTGCTAGAAAAACTGTTTTACAGTCTTTACAGATTTTTTTTACTGCCCGTTTAAACCATTTTAGATTGCGAATATTTTAATCTTTAAATATCGCATTTTTATTAATTATTGGTCTTTTTATATTGCAAGCGTTAGTGAAACAAAACAAATCTGACCGAGAGGGTTAAAAGACTGATTATTACGTTGTGGTGAAATTCCATACACTTCCCTCTTGTTGAACCAAAAAAAAATCGGACTCGAAAAAGTAAAAACTTATTATGTTCTCGTGAAATTTCGTATTATTCTCCTTGTTTCTACTCTTGTTGCTAGAAAAACTGTTTTTAGGGCTCTACAGATTCTTTTTTTTTCCCCTTACTGCGCGTTTAAACCCTTTAGATTTCGAATATTTTCCTGTTTAATTTCTCATTTTTATAAATTATTGGCATTTACATTGCTAGAATTAGTGGAACAAAAAAATCGGACCCGAAAAGTAAAAAACTTATTACGTTCTCGTGAAATTTCATGTTCTTCTCCTTGTTTGTACTCTTATTGCTAGAAAAACTGTTTTGCGGTCTATACAGATTTTTTTACCGTGCGTGTAAACCCCTTTAGATTTCGAATATTTTCATGTTTAAATTTCTCATTTTTATTCATTATTGGCATTTTTATATTTCGAGAATTGTGGAAACAAAAAAATCGGACCCGAAAAAGCAAAAAACTTATTATGTTCTCGTGAAATTTCGTATTATTCTCCTTGTTCGTACTCTTATTGCTAGAAAAATGTTTTTAAGACTCTACAGTTTCTTTTTCTTTTTTCCTTACTGCGCATTTAAACCCTTTAGATTTCGAATATTTTCCTGTTTAAAATTCTCATTTTTATAAATAATTGGCATTTACATTGCTAGAATTGGTGGAACAAAAAAATCGGACACGAAAAGTAAAAAACTTATTATGTTCTCGTGAAATTTCATGTTCTTCTCCTTGTTTGTACTCTTATTGTTAGAAAAACTGTTTTGCGGACTATACAGATTTTTTTACCATGCGTTTAAACCCCTTTAAATTTCGAATATTTTCATGTTTAAATTTCTCATTTTTATTCATTATTGGCATTTTTATATTTCGAGAATTGGTGAAACAATAAAATCGGACCCGAAAAAGCAAAAAACTTATTATGCTCTCGTGAAATTTCGTATTATTATCCTTGTTTGTACTCTTATTGCTAGAAAAACTGTTTTTAGGGCTCTACAGATTCTTTTATTTTTTTCCTTACTGCGCGTTTAAACCCTTTAGATTTCGAATATTTTCCTGTTTAAATTTCTCATTTTTATAAATTATTGGCATTTACATTGCTAGAATTGGTGGAACAAAAAAATCGGACCCGAAAAGTAAAAAACTTATTACGTTCTCGTGAAATTTCATGTTCTTCTCCTTGTTTGTACTCTTATTGCAAGAAAAACTGTTTTGCGGGCTATACAGATTTTTTACCGTGCGCTTAAACCCCTTTAGATTTCGAATATTTTCATGTTTAAATTTCTAATTTTTATTCCTTATTGGCATTTTTATATTTCGAGAATTGGTGAAACAAAAAAATCGGACCCGAAAAAGTAAAAAACTTATTATGTTCTCGTGAAATTTCGTATTCTTCTCCTTGATTGTACTCTTATTGCTAGAAACACTGTTTTGCGGGCTATACAGATTTTTTACCGTGCGTTTAAACCCCTTTAGATTTCGAATATTTTCATGTTTAAATTTCTCATTTTTATTCATTATTGGCATTTTTATATTTCGAGAATTGGTGAAACAAAAAAAATCGGTCCCGAAAAAGTAAAAAACTTATTATGGTCTCGTGAAATTTCGTATTATTCTCCTTGTTTGCACTCTTATTGATAGAAAAACTGTTTTGCGGGATATACAGATTTTTTACCGTGATCTTTACCCCTTTAGATTTCGAATATTTTCATGTTTAAATTTCTCATTTTTATTCATTATTGGCATTTTTATATTTCGAGATTTGGTGAAACAAAAACACTGGGACCTGAAAAAGTAAAAAACTTATGTTCTCGTGAAATTTCGTATTATTTTCCTTGTTTGTACTCTTATTGCTAGAAAAACTATTTTATGGGCTCTACAGGTTTTTTTTTTTTTTTGTACTGTACATTTAAATCTGTTTAGATTTCGAATATTTTCATGTTTAAATTTTTCATTTTTATTACTTATTGGCATTTTTATATTGCAAGAATTATCGAAACAAAAAAATCGGTCCCGAAAGGTTTAAATGACTGGTTGGAACGCTGTTGTGTGATTTCGTATACTTTCCCTCGATTGTACTCTTATTGCTAGAAAAACTGTTTTACAGATTCTACAGTTTTTTTTTTTTTTTTTTTTTTTTTTTTTACAGTCCGTTTAAACCCTTTTAGATTGCGAAGATTTCAATACTTAAATTTCGCGTTTATTATTAATTATTGGCCATTTTATATTGCAAGAATTAGTAAAACAAAAAAAAATCTGACCGAGATGGTTAAAAAGCTGATAATTACATTGTGGTGAAATTTCGTGTACTTCCTCTTTTTTGCGTACTTATTGCTAGAAAAACTGTTTTACGGGCTCTACATTTTTTTTCTTTTTGTGCGTTTAAACCTCTTTAGATTTCAAATATTTTCGTGTTTAAATTTCTCATTTGTATTACTTATTGGCGTTTTTTATATTACAAGAATTAGTGGAACAAAAAAGTCGGACCCGAAAAGGTGAGAAAACTTATTATGTTCTCGTGAAATTTCGTATTCTTCTCCTTGATTGTACTCTTATTGCTAGAAACACTGTTTTGCGGGCTATACAGATTTTTTTACCGTGCGTTTAAACCCCTTTAGATTTCGAATATTTTCATGTTTAAATTTCTCATTTTTATTCATTATTGGCATTTTTATATTTCGAGAATTGGTGAAACAAAAAAAATCGGTCCCGAAAAAGTAAAAAACTTATTATGGTCTTGTGAAATTTCGTATTATTCTCCTTGTTTGTACTCTTATTGATAGAAAAACTGTTTTGCGGGCTATACAGATTTTTTACCGTGCGTTTAAACCCCTTTAGATTTCGAATATTTTCATGTTTAAATTTCTCATTTTTATTCATTATTGGCATTTTTATAATTCGAGAATTGGTGAAACAAAAAAATCGGACCCGAAAAAGTAAAAAACTTATTATGTTCTCGTGAAATTTCGTATTCTTCTCCTTGATTGTACTCTTATTGCTAGAAACACTGTTTTGCGGGCTATACAAATTTTTTTACCGTGCGTTTAAACCCCTTTAGATTTCGAATATTTTCACGTTTAAATTTCTCATTTTTATTCATTATTGGCATTTTTATATTTCGAGAATTGGTGAAACAAAAAAATCGGACCCGAAAAAGTAAAAAACTTATTATGGTCTTGTGAAATTTCGTATTATTCTCCTTGTTTGTACTCTTATTGATAGAAAAACTGTTTTGCGGGCTATACAGATTTTTTTACCGTGCGTTTAAACCCCTTTAGATTTCGAATATTTTCACGTTTAAATTTCTCATTTTTATTCATTATTGGCATTTTTATATTTCGAGAATTGGTGAAACAAAAAAAATCGGTCCCGAAAAAGTAAAAAACTTATTATGGTCTCGTGAAATTTCGTATTCTTCTCCTTGTTTGTACTCTTATTGCTAGAAACACTGTTTTGCGGGCTATACAGATTTTTTACCGTGCGTTTAAACCCCTTTAGATTTCGAATATTTTCATGTTTAAATTTCTCATTTTTATTCATTATTGGCATTTTTATATTTCGAGAATTGGTGAAACAAAAAAAATCGGTCCCGAAAAAGTAAAAAACTTATTATGGTCTCGTGAAATTTCGTATTATTCTCCTTGTTTGTACTCTTATTGATAGAAAAACTGTTTTGCGGGATATACAGATTTTTTACCGTGATCTTTACCCCTTTAGATTTCGAATATTTTCATGTTTAAATTTCTCATTTTTATTCATTATTGGCATTTTTATATTTCGAGATTTGGTGAAACAAAAACACTGGGACCTGAAAAAGTAAAAAACTTATTATGTTCTCGTGAAATTTCGTATTATTTTCCTTGTTTGTACTCTTATTGCTAGAAAAACTATTTTATGGGCTCTACAGGTTTTTTTTTTTTGTACTGTACATTTAAATCTGTTTAGATTTCGAATATTTTCATGTTTAAATTTTTCATTTTTATTACTTATTGGCATTTTTATATTGCAAGAATTATCGAAACAAAAAAATCGGTCCCGAAAGGTTTAAATGACTGGTTGGAACGCTGTTGTGTGATTTCGTATACTTTCCCTCGATTGTACTCTTATTGCTAGAAAAACTGTTTTACAGATTCTACAGATTTTTTTTTTTTTTTTTTTTTTTTTTTTTTTTTTTTTTTTTTACAGTCCGTTTAAACCCTTTTAGATTGCGAAGATTTCAATACTTAAATTTCGCGTTTATTATTAATTATTGGCCATTTTATATTGCAAGAATTAGTAAAACAAAAAAAAATCTGACCGAGATGGTTAAAAAGCTGATAATTACATTGTGGTGAAATTTCGTGTACTTCCTCTTTTTTGCGTACTTATTGCTAGAAAAACTGTTTTACGGGCTCTACATTTTTTTTCTTTTTGTGCGTTTAAACCTCTTTAGATTTCAAATATTTTCGTGTTTAAATTTCTCATTTGTATTACTTATTGGCGTTTTTTATATTACAAGAATTAGTGGAACAAAAAAGTCGGACCCGAAAAGGTGAGAAAACTTATTATGTTCTCGTGAAATTTCGTATTCTTCTCCTTGATTGTACTCTTATTGCTAGAAACACTGTTTTGCGGGCTATACAGATTTTTTTACCGTGCGTTTAAACCCCTTTAGATTTCGAATATTTTCATGTTTAAATTTCTCATTTTTATTCATTATTGGCATTTTTATATTTCGAGAATTGGTGAAACAAAAAAAATCGGTCCCGAAAAAGTAAAAAACTTATTATGGTCTTGTGAAATTTCGTATTATTCTCCTTGTTTGTACTCTTATTGATAGAAAAACTGTTTTGCGGGCTATACAGATTTTTTACCGTGCGTTTAAACCCCTTTAGATTTCGAATATTTTCATGTTTAAATTTCTCATTTTTATTCATTATTGGCATTTTTATAATTCGAGAATTGGTGAAACAAAAAAATCGGACCCGAAAAAGTAAAAAACTTATTATGTTCTCGTGAAATTTCGTATTCTTCTCCTTGATTGTACTCTTATTGCTAGAAACACTGTTTTGCGGGCTATACAAATTTTTTTACCGTGCGTTTAAACCCCTTTAGATTTCGAATATTTTCACGTTTAAATTTCTCATTTTTATTCATTATTGGCATTTTTATATTTCGAGAATTGGTGAAACAAAAAAATCGGACCCGAAAAAGTAAAAAACTTATTATGGTCTTGTGAAATTTCGTATTATTCTCCTTGTTTGTACTCTTATTGATAGAAAAACTGTTTTGCGGGCTATACAGATTTTTTTACCGTGCGTTTAAACCCCTTTAGATTTCGAATATTTTCACGTTTAAATTTCTCATTTTTATTCATTATTGGCATTTTTATATTTCGAGAATTGGTGAAACAAAAAAAATCGGTCCCGAAAAAGTAAAAAACTTATTATGGTCTCGTGAAATTTCGTATTCTTCTCCTTGTTTGTACTCTTATTGCTAGAAACACTGTTTTGCGGGCTATACAGATTTTTTACCGTGCGTTTAAACCCCTTTAGATTTCGAATATTTTCATGTTTAAATTTCTCATTTTTATTCATTATTGGCATTTTTATATTTCGAGAATTGGTGAAACAAAAAAAATCGGTCCCGAAAAAGTAAAAAACTTATTATGGTCTCGTGAAATTTCGTATTATTCTCCTTGTTTGTACTCTTATTGATAGAAAAACTGTTTTGCGGGATATACAGATTTTTTACCGTGATCTTTACCCCTTTAGATTTCGAATATTTTCATGTTTAAATTTCTCATTTTTATTCATTATTGGCATTTTTATATTTCGAGATTTGGTGAAACAAAAACACTGGGACCTGAAAAAGTAAAAAACTTATTATGTTCTCGTGAAATTTCGTATTATTTTCCTTGTTTGTACTCTTATTGCTAGAAAAACTATTTTATGGGCTCTACAGGTTTTTTTTTTTTGTACTGTACATTTAAATCTGTTTAGATTTCGAATATTTTCATGTTTAAATTTTTCATTTTTATTACTTATTGGCATTTTTATATTGCAAGAATTATCGAAACAAAAAAATCGGTCCCGAAAGGTTTAAATGACTGGTTGGAACGCTGTTGTGTGATTTCGTATACTTTCCCTCGATTGTACTCTTATTGCTAGAAAAACTGTTTTACAGATTCTACAGATTTTTTTTTTTTTTTTTTTTTTTTTTTTTTTTTTTTTTTTTTTTTTTTTTACAGTCCGTTTAAACCCTTTTAGATTGCGAAGATTTCAATACTTAAATTTCGCGTTTATTATTAATTATTGGCCATTTTATATTGCAAGAATTAGTAAAACAAAAAAAAATCTGACCGAGATGGTTAAAAAGCTGATAATTACATTGTGGTGAAATTTCGTGTACTTCCTCTTTTTTGCGTACTTATTGCTAGAAAAACTGTTTTACGGGCTCTACATTTTTTTTCTTTTTGTGCGTTTAAACCTCTTTAGATTTCAAATATTTTCGTGTTTAAATTTCTCATTTGTATTACTTATTGGCGTTTTTTATATTACAAGAATTAGTGGAACAAAAAAGTCGGACCCGAAAAGGTGAGAAAACTTATTATGTTCTCGTGAAATTGCGTATTCTTCTCCTTGATTGTACTCTTATTGCTAGAAACACTGTTTTGCGGGCTATACAGATTTTTTTACCGTGCGTTTAAACCCCTTTAGATTTCGAATATTTTCATGTTTAAATTTCTCATTTTTATTCATTATTGGCATTTTTATATTTCGAGAATTGGTGAAACAAAAAAAATCGGTCCCGAAAAAGTAAAAAACTTATTATGGTCTTGTGAAATTTCGTATTATTCTCCTTGTTTGTACTCTTATTGATAGAAAAACTGTTTTGCGGGCTATAGAGATTTTTTACCGTGCGTTTAAACCCCTTTAGATTTCGAATATTTTCATGTTTAAATTTCTCATTTTTATTCATTATTGGCATTTTTATATTTCGAGAATTGGTGAAACAAAAAAATCGGACCCGAAAAAGTAAAAAACTTATTATGTTCTCGTGAAATTTCGTATTCTTCTCCTTGATTGTACTCTTATTGCTAGAAACACTGTTTTGCGGGCTATAAAGATTTTTTTACCGTGCGTTTAAACCTCTTTAGATTTCGAATATTTTCACGTTTAAATTTCTCATTTTTATTCATTATTGGCTTTTTTATATTTCGAGAATTGGTGAAACAAAAAAAAATCGGTCCCGAAAAAGTAAAAAACTTATTATGGTCTCGTGAAATTTCGTATTCTTCTCCTTGTTTGTACTCTTATTGATAGAAAAACTGTTTTGCGGGCTATACAAATTTTTTACCGTGATCTTTACCCCTTTAGATTTCGAATATTTTCCTGTTTAAATTTCTCATTTTTATAAATAATTGGCATTTACATTGCTAGAATTGGTGGAACAAAAAAATCGGACACGAAAAGTAAAAAACTTATTATGTTCTCGTGAAATTTCGTATTCTTCTTCTTGTTTGTACTCTTATTGCTAGAAAAACTGTTTTGCGGGCTATACAGATTTTTTACCGTGCGTTTAAACCCCTTTAGATTTCGAATACTTTCATGTTTAAATTTCTCATTTTTATTCATTATTGGCATTTTTATATTTCGAGAATTGGTGAAACAAAAAAATCGGACCCGAAAAAGTAAAAAACTTATTATGGTCTCGTGAAATTTCGTATTCTTCTCCTTGTTTGTACTCTTATTGCTAGAAACACTGTTTTGCGGGCTATAAAGATTTTTTTACCGTGCGTTTAAACCTCTTTAGATTTCGAATATTTTCACGTTTAAATTTCTCATTTTTATTCATTATTGGCTTTTTCATATTTCGAGAATTGGTGAAACAAAAAAAAATCGGTCCCGAAAAAGTAAAAAACTTATTATGGTCTCGTGAAATTTCGTATTCTTCTCCTTGTTTGTACTCTTATTGATAGAAAAACTGTTTTGCGGGCTATACAGATTTTTTACCGTGATCTTTACCCCTTTAGATTTCGAATATTTTCCTGTTTAAATTTCTCATTTTTATAAATAATTGGCATTTACATTGCTAGAATTGGTGGAACAAAAAAATCGGACACGAAAAGTAAAAAACTTATTATGTTCTCGTGAAATTTCGTATTCTTCTTCTTGTTTGTACTCTTATTGCTAGAAAAACTGTTTTGCGGGCTATACAGATTTTTTACCGTGCGTTTAAACCCCTTTAGATTTCGAATACTTTCATGTTTAAATTTCTCATTTTTATTCATTATTGGCATTTTTATATTTCGAGAATTGGTGAAACAAAAAAATCGGACCCGAAAAAGTAAAAAACTTATTATGTTCTCGTGAAATTTCGTATTCTTCTCCTTGATTGTACTCTTATTGCTAGAAACACTGTTTTGCGGGCTATACAGATTTTTTTACCGTGCGTTTAAACCCCTTTAGATTTCGAATATTTTCACGTTTAAATTTCTCATTTTTATTCATTATTGGCATTTTTATATTTCGAGAATTGGTGAAACAAAAAAAATCGGTCCCGAAAAAGTAAAAACTTATTATGTTCTCGTGAAATTTCGTATTATTCTCCTTGTTTCTACTCTTGTTGCTAGAAAAACTGTTTTTAGGGCTCTACAGATTCTTTTTTTTTCCCCTTACTGCGCGTTTAAACCCTTTAGATTTCGAATATTTTCCTGTTTAATTTCTCATTTTTATAAATTATTGGCATTTACATTGCTAGAATTAGTGGAACAAAAAAATCGGACCCGAAAAGTAAAAAACTTATTACGTTCTCGTGAAATTTCATGTTCTTCTCCTTGTTTGTACTCTTATTGCTAGAAAAACTGTTTTGCGGTCTATACAGATTTTTTTACCGTGCGTGTAAACCCCTTTAGATTTCGAATATTTTCATGTTTAAATTTCTCATTTTTATTCATTATTGGCATTTTTATATTTCGAGAATTGTGGAAACAAAAAAATCGGACCCGAAAAAGCAAAAAACTTATTATGTTCTCGTGAAATTTCGTATTATTCTCCTTGTTCGTACTCTTATTGCTAGAAAAATGTTTTTAAGACTCTACAGTTTCTTTTTGTTTTTTCCTTACTGCGCATTTAAACCCTTTAGATTTCGAATATTTTCCTGTTTAAAATTCTCATTTTTATAAATAATTGGCATTTACATTGCTAGAATTGGTGGAACAAAAAAATCGGACACGAAAAGTAAAAAACTTATTATGTTCTCGTGAAATTTCATGTTCTTCTCCTTGTTTGTACTCTTATTGCAAGAAAAACTGTTTTGCGGGCTATACAGATTTTTTACCGTGCGCTTAAACCCCTTTAGATTTCGAATATTTTCATGTTTAAATTTCTAATTTTTATTCCTTATTGGCATTTTTATATTTCGAGAATTGGTGAAACAAAAAAATCGGACCCGAAAAAGTAAAAAACTTATTATGTTCTCGTGAAATTTCGTATTCTTCTCCTTGATTGTACTCTTATTGCTAGAAACACTGTTTTGCGGGCTATACAGATTTTTTACCGTGCGTTTAAACCCCTTTAGATTTCGAATATTTTCATGTTAAATTTCTCATTTTTATTCATTATTGGCATTTTTATATTTCGAGAATTGGTGAAACAAAAAAAATCGGTCCCGAAAAAGTAAAAAACTTATTATGGTCTCGTGAAATTTCGTATTATTCTCCTTGTTTGCACTCTTATTGATAGAAAAACTGTTTTGCGGGATATACAGATTTTTTACCGTGATCTTTACCCCTTTAGATTTCGAATATTTTCATGTTTAAATTTCTCATTTTTATTCATTATTGGCATTTTTATATTTCGAGATTTGGTGAAACAAAAACACTGGGACCTGAAAAAGTAAAAAACTTATTATGTTCTCGTGAAATTTCGTATTATTTTCCTTGTTTGTACTCTTATTGCTAGAAAAACTATTTTATGGGCTCTACAGGTTTTTTTTTTTTTGTACTGTACATTTAAATCTGTTTAGATTTCGAATATTTTCATGTTTAAATTTTTCATTTTTATTACTTATTGGCATTTTTATATTGCAAGAATTATCGAAACAAAAAAATCGGTCCCGAAAGGTTTAAATGACTGGTTGGAACGCTGTTGTGTGATTTCGTATACTTTCCCTCGATTGTACCCTTATTGCTAGAAAAACTGTTTTACAGATTCTACAGTTTTTTTTTTTTTTTTTTTTTTTTTTTTTTACAGTCCGTTTAAACCCTTTTAGATTGCGAAGATTTCAATACTTAAATTTCGCGTTTATTATTAATTATTGGCCATTTTATGTTGCAAGAATTAGTAAAACAAAAAAAAATCTGACCGAGATGGTTAAAAAGCTGATAATTACATTGTGGTGAAATTTCGTGTACTTCCTCTTTTTTGCGTACTTATTGCTAGAAAAACTGTTTTACGGGCTCTACATTTTTTTTCTTTTTGTGCGTTTAAACCTCTTTAGATTTCAAATATTTTCGTGTTTAAATTTCTCATTTGTATTACTTATTGGCGTTTTTTATATTACAAGAATTAGTGGAACAAAAAAGTCGGACCCGAAAAGGTGAGAAAACTTATTATGTTCTCGTGAAATTTCGTATTCTTCTCCATGATTGTACTCTTATTGCTAGAAACACTGTTTTGCGGGCTATACAGATTTTTTTACCGTGCGTTTAAACCCCTTTAGATTTCGAATATTTTCATGTTTAAATTTCTCATTTTTATTCATTATTGGCATTTTTATATTTCGAGAATTGGTGAAACAAAAAAAATCGGTCCCGAAAAAGTAAAAAACTTATTATGGTCTTGTGAAATTTCGTATTATTCTCCTTGTTTGTACTCTTATTGATAGAAAAACTGTTTTGCGGGCTATACAGATTTTTTACCGTGCGTTTAAACCCCTTTAGATTTCGAATATTTTCATGTTTAAATTTCTCATTTTTATTCATTATTGGCATTTTTATATTTCGAGAATTGGTGAAACAAAAAAAATCGGTCCCGAAAAAGTAAAAAACTTATTATGGTCTTGTGAAATTTCGTATTATTCTCCTTGTTTGTACTCTTATTGATAGAAAAACTGTTTTGCGGGCTATACAGATTTTTTACCGTGCGTTTAAACCCCTTTAGATTTCGAATATTTTCATGTTTAAATTTCTCATTTTTATTCATTATTGGCATTTTTATATTTCGAGAATTGGTGAAACAAAAAAATCGGACCCGAAAAAGTAAAAAACTTATTATGTTCTCGTGAAATTTCGTATTCTTCTCCTTGATTGTACTCTTATTGCTAGAAACACTGTTTTGCGGGCTATACAAATTTTTTTACCGTGCGTTTAAACCCCTTTAGATTTCGAATATTTTCACGTTTAAATTTCTCATTTTTATTCATTATTGGCATTTTTATATTTCGAGAATTGGTGAAACAAAAAAATCGGACCCGAAAAAGTAAAAAACTTATTATGGTCTTGTGAAATTTCGTATTATTCTCCTTGTTTGTACTCTTATTGATAGAAAAACTGTTTTGCGGGCTATACAGATTTTTTTACCGTGCGTTTAAACCCCTTTAGATTTCGAATATTTTCACGTTTAAATTTCTCATTTTTATTCATTATTGGCATTTTTATATTTCGAGAATTGGTGAAACAAAAAAAATCGGTCCCGAAAAAGTAAAAAACTTATTATGGTCTCGTGAAATTTCGTATTCTTCTCCTTGTTTGTACTCTTATTGATAGAAAAACTGTTTTGCGGGCTATACAAATTTTTTACCATGATCTTTACCCCTTTAGATTTCGAATATTTTCCTGTTTAAATTTCTCATTTTTATAAATAATTGGCATTTACATTGCTAGAATTGGTGGAACAAAAAAATCGGACACGAAAAGTAAAAAACTTATTATGTTCTCGTGAAATTTCGTATTGTTCTTCTTGTTTGTACTCTTATTGCTAGAAAAACTGTTTTGCGGGCTATACAGATTTTTTACCGTGCGTTTAAACCCCTTTAGATTTCGAATATTTTCATGTTTAAATTTCTCATTTTTATTCATTATTGGCATTTTTATATTTCGAGAATTGGTGAAACAAAAAAATCGGACCCGAAAAGTAAAAAACTTATTACGTTCTCGTGAAATTTCATGTTCTTCTCCTTGATTGTACTCTTATTGCTAGAAACACTGTTTTGCGGGCTATACAAATTTTTTTACCGTGCGTTTAAACCCCTTTAGATTTCGAATATTTTCACGTTTAAATTTCTAATTTTTATTCCTTATTGGCATTTTTATATTTCGAGAATTGGTGAAACAAAAAAATCGGACCCGAAAAAGTAAAAAACTTATTATGTTCTCGTGAAATTTCGTATGCTTCTCCTTGATTGTACTCTTATTGCTAGAAACACTGTTTTGCGGGCTATACAGATTTTTTACCGTGCGTTTAAACCCCTTTAGATTTCGAATATTTTCATGTTTAAATTTCTCATTTTTATTCATTATTGGCATTTTTATATTTCGAGAATTGGTGAAACAAAAAAAATCGGTCCCGAAAAAGTAAAAAACTTATTATGGTCTCGTGAAATTTCGTATTATTCTCCTTGTTTGTACTCTTATTGATAGAAAAACTGTTTTGCGGGATATACAGATTTTTTACCGTGATCTTTACCCCTTTAGATTTCGAATATTTTCATGTTTAAATTTCTCATTTTTATTCATTATTGGCATTTTTATATTTCGAGATTTGGTGAAACAAAAACACTGGGACCTGAAAAAGTAAAAAACTTATTATGTTCTCGTGAAATTTCGTATTATTTTCCTTGTTTGTACTCTTATTGCTAGAAAAACTATTTTATGGGCTCTACAGGTTTTTTTTTTTTTGTACTGTACATTTAAATCTGTTTAGATTTCGAATATTTTCATGTTTAAATTTTTCATTTTTATTACTTATTGGCATTTTTATATTGCAAGAATTATCGAAACAAAAAAATCGGTCCCGAAAGGTTTAAATGACTGGTTGGAACGCTGTTGTGTGATTTCGTATACTTTCCCTCGATTGTACTCTTATTGCTAGAAAAACTGTTTTACAGATTCTACAGATTTTTTTTTTTTTTTTTTTTTTTTTTTTTTACAGTCCGTTTAAACCCTTTTAGATTGCGAAGATTTCAATACTTAAATTTCGCGTTTATTATTAATTATTGGCCATTTTATATTGCAAGAATTAGTAAAACAAAAAAAAATCTGACCGAGATGGTTAAAAAGCTGATAATTACATTGTGGTGAAATTTCGTGTACTTCCTCTTTTTTGCGTACTTATTGCTAGAAAAACTGTTTTACGGGCTCTACATTTTTTTTCTTTTTGTGCGTTTAAACCTCTTTAGATTTCAAATATTTTCGTGTTTAAATTTCTCATTTGTATTACTTATTGTCGTTTTTTATATTACAAGAATTAGTGGAACAAAAAAGTCGGACCCGAAAAGGTGAGAAAACTTATTATGTTCTCGTGAAATTGCGTATTCTTCTCCTTGATTGTACTCTTATTGCTAGAAACACTGTTTTGCGGGCTATACAGATTTTTTTACCGTGCGTTTAAACCCCTTTAGATTTCGAATATTTTCATGTTTAAATTTCTCATTTTTATTCATTATTGGCATTTTTATATTTCGAGAATTGGTGAAACAAAAAAAATCGGTCCCGAAAAAGTAAAAAACTTATTATGGTCTTGTGAAATTTCGTATTATTCTCCTTGTTTGTACTCTTATTGACAGAAAAACTGTTTTGCGGGCTATAGAGATTTTTTACCGTGCGTTTAAACCCCTTTAGATTTCGAATATTTTCATGTTTAAATTTCTCATTTTTATTCATTATTGGCATTTTTATATTTCGAGAATTGGTGAAACAAAAAAATCGGACCCGAAAAAGTAAAAAACTTATTATGTTCTCGTGAAATTTCGTATTCTTCTCCTTGATTGTACTCTTATTGCTAGAAACACTGTTTTGCGGGCTATAAAGATTTTTTTACCGTGCGTTTAAACCTCTTTAGATTTCGAATATTTTCACGTTTAAATTTCTCATTTTTATTCATTATTGGCTTTTTTATATTTCGAGAATTGGTGAAACAAAAAAAAATCGGTCCCGAAAAAGTAAAAAACTTATTATGGTCTCGTGAAATTTCGTATTCTTCTCCTTGTTTGTACTCTTATTGATAGAAAAACTGTTTTGCGGGCTATACAAATTTTTTACCGTGATCTTTACCCCTTTAGATTTCGAATATTTTCCTGTTTAAATTTCTCATTTTTATAAATAATTGGCATTTACATTGCTAGAATTGGTGGAACAAAAAAATCGGACACGAAAAGTAAAAAACTTATTATGTTCTCGTGAAATTTCGTATTCTTCTTCTTGTTTGTACTCTTATTGCTAGAAAAACTGTTTTGCGGGCTATACAGATTTTTTACCGTGCGTTTAAACCCCTTTAGATTTCGAATACTTTCATATTTAAATTTCTCATTTTTATTCATTATTGGCATTTTTATATTTCGAGAATTGGTGAAACAAAAAAATCGGACCCGAAAAAGTAAAAAACTTATTATGGTCTCGTGAAATTTCGTATTCTTCTCCTTGTTTGTACTCTTATTGCTAGAAACACTGTTTTGCGGGCTATAAAGATTTTTTTACCGTGCGTTTAAACCTCTTTAGATTTCGAATATTTTCACGTTTAAATTTCTCATTTTTATTCATTATTGGCTTTTTTATATTTCGAGAATTGGTGAAACAAAAAAAAATCGGTCCCGAAAAAGTAAAAAACTTATTATGGTCTCGTGAAATTTCGTATTCTTCTCCTTGTTTGTACTCTTATTGATAGAAAAACTGTTTTGCGGGCTATACAGATTTTTTACCGTGATCTTTACCCCTTTAGATTTCGAATATTTTCCTGTTTAAATTTCTCATTTTTATAAATAATTGGCATTTACATTGCTAGAATTGGTGGAACAAAAAAATCGGACACGAAAAGTAAAAAACTTATTATGTTCTCGTGAAATTTCGTATTCTTCTTCTTGTTTGTACTCTTATTGCTAGAAAAACTGTTTTGCGGGCTATACAGATTTTTTACCGTGCGTTTAAACCCCTTTAGATTTCGAATACTTTCATGTTTAAATTTCTCATTTTTATTCATTATTGGCATTTTTATATTTCGAGAATTGGTGAAACAAAAAAATCGGACCCGAAAAAGTAAAAAACTTATTATGTTCTCGTGAAATTTCGTATTCTTCTCCTTGATTGTACTCTTATTGCTAGAAACACTGTTTTGCGGGCTATACAGATTTTTTTACCGTGCGTTTAAACCCCTTTAGATTTCGAATATTTTCACGTTTAAATTTCTCATTTTTATTCATTATTGGCATTTTTATATTTCGAGAATTGGTGAAACAAAAAAAATCGGTCCCGAAAAAGTAAAAAACTTATTATGGTCTCGTGAAATTTCGTATTCTTCTCCTTGTTTGTACTCTTATTGATAGAAAAACTGTTTTGCGGGCTATACAGATTTTTTACCGTGATCTTTACCCCTTTAGATTTCGAATATTTTCATGTTTAAATTTCTCATTTTTATTCATTATTGGCATTTTTATATTTCGTGAATTGGTGAAACAAAAACACTGGGACCTGAAAAAGTAAAAAACTTATTATGTTCTCGTGAAATTTCGTATTATTTTCCTTGTTTGTACTCTTATTGCTAGAAAAACTATTTTATGGGCTCTACAGGTTTTTTTTTGTACTGTACATTTAAATCTCTTTAGATTTCGAATATTTTCATGTTTAAATTTTTCATTTTTATTACTTATTGGCATTTTTATATTGCAAGAATTATCGAAACAAAAAAATCGGTCCCGAAAGGTTTAAATGACTGGTTGGAACGCTGTTGTGTGATTTCGTATACTTTCCCTCGATTGTACTCTTATTGCTAGAAAAACTGTTTTACAGATTCTACAGATTTTTTTTTTTTTTTTTTTTTTTTTTTTTTTTTTTTTTTTTTTTTACAGTCCGTTTAAACCCTTTTAGATTGCGAAGATTTCAATACTTAAATTTCGCGTTTATTATTAATTATTGGCCATTTTATATTGCAAGAATTAGTAAAACAAAAAAAAAAATCTGACCGAGATGGTTAAAAAGCTGATAATTACATTGTGGTGAAATTTCGTGTACTTCCTCTTTTTTGCGTACTTATTGCTAGAAAAACTGTTTTACGGGCTCTACATTTTTTTTTCTTTTTGTGCGTTTAAACCTCTTTAGATTTCAAATATTTTCGTGTTTAAATTTCTCATTTGTATTACTTATTGGCGTTTTTTATATTACAAGAATTAGTGGAACAAAAAAGTCGGACCCGAAAAGGTGAGAAAACTTATTTTGTTGTCGTGAAACTTCACATTACTCTCATTGTTTGTACTCTTATTGCTAGAAAAACTGTTTTACAGCCCTACAGATTCCTTTAATGTGCGTTTAGACCTCTTTATATTGCAAATATTTTTATCTTTAAATTTCGTATTTTTATTAGTTATTGGCCTTTTTTATATAGCAAGAATTAGTGACGCAGACAAATAGGACCCAAAAGGGTTAAAAGATTGGTTATCACCATTATGGTCAAATTTTACACACTTCCCCTTGGTTGTACTTTTATTTCTAGAAAACTATTTTACAGGTACTACAGAGTTGTTTTTTTTTTAACTATACTTTTAAATCCCTTTAGACTGCCACTATTTTGATCTTTAAATTATCATTTTACATTTTTATTACTCATTGGCCTTTTTTTATCCCCTTGAGAGGCGGTGGGATAAAATATATCCCACCTAATTTAAACAAGATTCTCACCAGAAAATTTTAACTAAATTTTATATTTTTATCTTTGGAGGAAAATAGTTAAAAAATTGCTTTTCCTTATTTAAAAATAAAAATTTATTATTCCGGTGAGAATTCAATATTTGGAGAAATTTTTGCTTGCCCCTCAAGGGGTTATATTACAAGAAATAATAATAATTTTAAAAAGTGCCCGAAAAAGGTTAAAAGATTGGTTGTTACGTTGAGGTCCAACTTCATATACTTCCCCTGGATTGTACTCTTATTGCTTGAAAAACTTATTTATACAGGCTTTACAGAATTTTTTTTCTTTTACTCTACGTTTAAACCTCTTTAAGTTGCGCCTTTAAATTTCCCATTTTTATTATTTATTGACCTTTTAATATTGCAAAAATTAGTGAAACAAAAAAATATTACTAGAAATTATTAAAAGATTGGTTGTTAGGTTGGATTAGATATAGCTTACTTCCCCTTGATTGTACTCTTATCGCTAGAAAAACTGAATTACAGGTTCTACAGATTGTTTGTATTTTTTATTATTTTTTTTTTACTGTACGTTGTTTCAAACCCTTTAGATTGCGAATATTTTCGTCTTTAAATTTTGCATCTTTACTATTTATTGGCCTTTTTTATATTGCAAGAATTAGCGAAACAAAAAAAAATCTGACCGAAAGGTTATAAAGACTAGTTATAATTTTGCATTTTGATTCTGTATAGTTTCCCTTGTTTGTACTCTTATCGCTAAAAAAACTGTTTTACACGTTCTACAGATTTTTTGGCTATGCATTTAAAACTCTTTAGATTGCGAATATTTTATAACGTTGTAGAATGATTTCACATACTTTCCCTTGATTGTATTCTTACCGCTAGAAAAACTGTTTTACAGGTTCTACAGATTTTTTTTTTTTTTCTGTACGTTTACAACCCTTTAAACTGCGAATATTTTCGTCTTTAAATTTCGCATCTTCATTACTTATTGACCTTTGTCATATTGCAAGAATTATCGAAACAAAAAAATCAGACCCGAAATGTTTAAAAGACTGGTTATAACGTTGTAGTGTAATTTTGCACACTTTCCCTTGATTGTTCTCTTATCGCTAGAGAAACTGTTTTATAGGTTCTAGATATATATATATATATATATATATATTTTTTTTTTTTTTTTTTTTTTTTTTACTGTACGTTTACAACGCTTTAAATTGAGAATATTTTCGTCTTTAAATTTCGCATCTTCATTACTTATTGGCCTTTGTTATATTGCAAAAATTAGCGAAACAGAAAAATCAGGCCCGAAATGTTTAAAAGACTGGTTATAACGTTGTAGAATGATTTCACATACTTTCCCTTGATTGTTCTCTTATCACTAGAAAAACTGTTTTACAGGTTCTACAGATTTTTACTTTCTTCTATCTTTACAAGAAGAAAGTATTGGATTCATGAAAATTTTCGAATTCCGGTTTTTGACGGATTTACACGTTTTAGAGGTCAGAGAACCCGAAAAACATGTTTTTACAAAATGTCTGTCTGTCTGTCCGTCTGTCTGTGTGTCTGTGTGTGACATAAATTTTGTGGGCGCTCTATCTCAAGAACTAATGCACGGAATTTAATAAAAATTCATATTCAGTTAGTCTCTGATACAAATTGATGCTGATTAGTTTTTGGTGCAAATCGCTCAACAGGTGGCGCTGCTATGCTGCATTTTTATGATTTCCGAAATGGCTCTATCTCAAGAACTAATGCACGGATTTTCATGAAACTTCAGATTCAGTTAGTCCTTGATAAGACTTGATGCTGATTACGTGTTGGTGCAAATCGCTCAACAGGTGGCGCTGCTATGCTGCATTTTTTACAATTTTCGCAGTGGCTCTATCTCAAGAACTAATGCACGGATTTTCATCAAACTTCAGATTCAGTTAATCCTTGACATGAATTGATGTTTTGTACAGTTTGGTGTAAATCGCTCAACAGCTGGCGCTGCTATACTGCATTTTTTACAATTTCCGCAATAGCTCTATCTCAACAACTAATGCTTGGATTTTCAACAAACTTCAGATTCATGTATACTTTGATATGAATTAGTGCTGTTTGTGTTTTGGTGCAAATCGCTCAACAGGTGGCGCTGCTCTGCTGCACTTTTCAGAATTTCCATTATAGCGGTATCTGAAGAACTAATGCAACAATTTTCACTAAACTTCAGAATCAGTTAATCCTTGATATGAATTGACATTTTGTACATTTTGGTGTAAATCGCTCAACAGGTGGCGCTGCTATACAGCATTTTTCACGATTTCTGCAATCGCTGTATCTCAAGAACTAATGGACATATTTTCATCAAACTTCAGATTCAGTTACTCTTTGATATGAAATGATGCTGACTACGTGTTGGTGAATATCGCCCAATAGGTGGCGCTGCTATGCTGCATTTTGCACTATTTCCTCAATAGCTCTATCTCAAAAACTAATGCACGAATTTTCATCAAACTTCAGATTCAAGTACACCTTGATAAATGTTGATACTGATTATGTGGTTGTGTAAATCGCTCAACAGGTGACGCTGTTATGCTGCATTTGTCATGATTTGCGCAATAGCTCTGTCTTAGGAACTAATGCACGGATTTTCCCCAAACTTCATATTCAGTTAGACATTGACATATGTTGATGATAATTAGGTTCTGGTGTAAATCACCCAATAGGTGGCGCTGCTATGCTGCATTTTGATGGATTTACACGATTTCATGGACAGTAATATCTCAGGAACTAATACACGGAATTTCATCTTTTTAGAATCCTCATTATGAGCATAGATGCACTGTGATAATGAATTTTGAAGTATTGACAAGCATGAGATAGAAGAAAGTTTTGTGATGGCCACAACATACTAGTTTATTACTGTACGTTTACAACGCTTTAAATTGCGAATATTTTCGTCTTTAAATTTCGCATCTTTATTACTTATTGGCCTTTGTTATATTGCAAGAATTAGCGAAACAGAAAAATCATACCCGAAATATTTAAAAGACTGGTTATAACGTTATAGCCTGATCTTGTATACTTTCCCTTGATTGTTCTCTTGTCGCTAGAAAAGCTGTTTTACATGTTCTACAGATTTTTTTACTGTACTTTACAACCCTTTAGGTTGGGAATATTTTCATCTTGAAATTTCGCATTTTTATTACTTATTGGCCTTTGTTACATTGCAAGAATTAGCAAAACAAAAGAATCTGACCCGAAATGTTTAAAAGACTGGTTATAACGTTGTAGTGTGATTTTGCATACTTTCCCTTGATTGCTCCCTTATCGCTAGAAAAGCTGTTTTACATGTTCTACAGATTTTGTTATTGTAGTTTACAACCCTTTAGGTTGAGAATATTTTCATCTTGAAATTTCGTATTTTTATAACTTATTAGACTTGTTAGTATTGAAAGAATTAGTAAAAGAAGAAGAAAAATCATGTGTCAAGGCATAAAGCTCTTTTTAGAATAGATGTTTTGCTCCATTCATACAACACACTTGAGTATTTTCAGTGATGTATTTTTAGAGATACATTTCAGCAGCAAAGACCGCTTTAAAGCGCATATGTTCAGTATGATTTTTTTCCCCATTTAGAAAGGAGATGAAAAATCTTAAACTCTAAACCATCCAGAATAATGCACTGAAGATCCTGGAGAAAACTGGTACAGACGTGCGTATGCAAATATCGGGGGTATGCAACCAATCAGCGTAACTCGATGCGGTCGGCAGCGCCCAGATATGACAACAGGTGTCTGGCGATGCTGTTAAATCGGTTCCTGTTGCTACAATTGCTGGTTATCACTATTTAACCCTTAATTGCATAGTGATGTAAATTTCCATCACCTTTTTATTTAATTTTTAATACATAAATTAAGTTCTTACAACCACTATATTTATATAGAAATATTAATCCTCTAAGAATTACAAAAATATGCTACTAAATAAAGTTAAAAATCTATCTTAAGATTTCTGGTGTCTAATCTTTAATATAAAAATAAAAAATACAATTCTAAAAGAATAATTCATGCAATTATGGGTTAATTGATTTTGAACGTTTATAATCGGCGCACGGGAGATGGGACGTAGTATCTCCGAGGTAGCGATGCAAGTATAGATTTTCACCTACAACAATTGCACGCATGTGCCGCGAATATCATTTAACCGATAAAACATCAAATCTGCAACAGCGGTGCGGCAGTAAAAAAAAACCCTTAAAAGTACGGGACTTTTGACGACTGATGAGAATCCTTAAACGAGATAGACGTGCAACACTTCCTAAAATTGCTACGGATTTCAATGCTGGGGCTTCAAAATGTGTCATCGTGAGAACTTCCGGACCGTCATTTATATTAGCTTTTGGAGCGGCAGGCCGACTCTTGTATTGTTGTTGACTGCATAGCACAAAGATTTACGCCTCCCCTGGGGCAGCCAAAACCTTCAATGGACTGTTTGTAACTGGAAACACTTTGAGTTGTCTGATGAGTCTCGTTTCCATATGTATTGGGCGGATGGACCTGTACAAGTATGGCAAAAACCTCATGAATCTATAGACCCTACATATCAATAGGGGACTGTTCAAGCTGATGGAGCGTCTGTGATTGTATGGGGCGTGTGCAGTTGGCACGATATGGGACCCGTGACGCGTCTAGAGACGACTCTGACATGTGACGTGTACTTAACCCCTTAATTCTCTCTCCCGTGATATTCACGGCTGTGTGTTTTATTCAAATTGTTTAATTCCCACCAGTTTTATAAAATAGTGTAATTGGCTTTATAATAGTATCATTTTACCTGTCATTAAATGAGGTGACTATTTCTTTTCCAAAATTGTGGTCGCAATAAGCAATTTGAATTTTTAAACCGTAATTTAATGCGACTGTTAAGGGGTTAAGCATCCTGTGCGATCACCTACACCCATTCATGCCCATTGTGCATTCCCACGGACTTGGACAATTCCATCAGGACAATGCGAAACCTCCCACATCAAGAGTTGCTGAGTGGCTCTAGGAGCATTTTTCTGACTTTAGATACTTCCGTCGACCACATAAATTCCCAGACGTGAACATTATTGAGTACATAGATTAAGGACCAAGATGGGACATTTACGGCAAAATCTGTAATGGCAACAGTACTAGCGTCACTATCGGCAAGGGGGAAGAACTAACAAACCTCCGAAATTTACCTATGTTGAAGAAATATGTTTATCCTCTATGGTTTGAATATCTATTCGTTCCTAAAACGAAGCAGGTGTCAGACGATATTCTATTCATGCTTGCTTTATTTATTTAGCTGCTTTTTTTTTTTTTTTTACCGTACTTGTATTGTTTATTTTTAACTTACAAGATGATAATTAGACTAATAATATAAAAGAAAGCCGCAGAAAACTCTGTTAAGAATGCAAATATGTAAGTTTATAAGATTAAATTGTAAAAAATCAAATTCAGGTATTGTGTCAATTTATTCATATCGAATAAAGTTTTATTGAGTGTAATGTCAGTACCTCTATTTATTTTTAACTTTTAGATTTATACAATTCTAAAAATTTGTCGAAAAGAATTTTTCCCTATCTGTAATATTATTATTATTATTTCTTATATGTTAATATTATAAACATTATTGAATTGATTGTACGTTATTTATATTAAAACAATATTTTTATTTTATCTGTAAGGAAGTGAAAATGCATAAATTTTAAAAGATTATTGTAACGATTGTTTAATACGTTAAACTTCATAAATTTATAAAACACGGGCTATAAAAATTTTTCTGCCAAAGGGGAATAATTATGAAATTTTCTGGGACTTGTAGAGTTCACCATTTCGTATATTTTTATATTACACCATTGCTTTTGATATATAGCATTCAAGACGAAATTCTTACATAGTATTCGTTGCACTTAAAACCGTTCACTAATCATGTAAAAAAAAAGGGGGAAAAAAACATATATCCGTGCATGAACATAGAATAGATATTAGATATATAAAATAGAATGTCTATTCTATGTTCATGTATCGGTGTAAGGATTCTATCGAAAACGTAAACATGCAACATTAAAAAAAATAGATCACAATAAGGTAGATACTCAATAATAAGCATACTACAAGGATGGGGAGTTTCTTCCCCACTGTCACTAAGGGCGCTACGATCGCAGTCGCATTACCATTACGCTCTATGGGAATGTCCGATCTTGTATGTTAATCTATGATTGAGTATATCTTGGGTGCCTTGCAACGGGTTGTTCAGAGATCTCCACCATCTCACATTCCTATGGATTTGTGGACTACCCTGGAAAATACATGGAGTGAATTGCTTCCAAAATACCTTCAGACATTAGTCGAGTCCATGCCACCTCATGTTGCAACACTTCTCCGTACTCGCTGGGGCCCTACGCGATATTAGTCAGGTGTATCAATTTTTTTAGCACTTGGGTGCATTTGTTAAATAACGGATAAGTGGGCTTAACTTAAATTTTTCAGATATATTTTGATTTGCAACTTCATCATACTGTGCCCCCTTTTCTTTTTACTTACCCATCATACGTAGTATAGGGTAAGTCTTGTAATCGTTTTAAAAATCGAAAAAAATGTTGATGGATTTACACATTTCAGACACTGGAGATTCCGAAAAACATAATTTTAGAAAAAAAAAAATGCCGTCCGTCTGTCTGTGTGTGGATCTGTAAACGCTCTATCTCCCGAACAAATTGAGATAAAGACTTGAAATTTGGTGTATATTTAGTATGTATCAATGGGAAGAAGCCTATTGAATATCAGTAACCTCGATTATCCAGAACTATTTTTTTTTTTTTTTTTACTCTCGAAATATTCGTTCTGTTAAAAGGTATGGAAAAAATTTCGAAATTGTTTATTTTGAGAAGTGAATGTAAAAGACAATAAAAAAACATAAATTTTGCATAAAGAATGAAGTCGATCAATAATTAGTTGGCGAGATATTTGTAATCCTATTTTCCACGCTCTTCGATTTTTCATGACCCTGTATTTCATTCGAATTTCAAGTCGAAGATATATTTTAATTGGAAATGAGACGCTTAATCCGATGCAGTGAACAGTTAGTTTTAATATGATTATAATTTTTGGAGTTATAAGGATTTTGCTTTTACGCAATTCGGTACTTCTTGATTATCCGGTTGACCAAAAAACTATCAGATAAAGTTAAAAAAAATGCTATAAAAAGTGATAGAAAATCTTTATTAAGATTGACGATCGTCAATCTTAATAAAGATTTTCTATCCCTTTTTATAGCATTTTTTAACTTTATCTGTTTATAAGTGATTATTATACATGTGTTTACAAAAAACTATCATCAAACTATAAGATCAAATGTCAATATTGGCTTATCGTAAATGTCACATTCACTTGACATTAAACAGGATACACATGTTTGTTGCGTCACCGAGTAATTTTTAATTCTACGTTTTATTTGTATTTTTATTAATCTTTTACTAATTTATTTGTTATTTCGTTATTTAAAATAAAAATTATGCCAATTTGTATAATTTTGCGAGTTGTTTGGCGATTTATATAATTTGTCGAAATGGGTCGAAGGGATAATCAACTAGTACCCGCAATTCAGTAATTGAGCATTACTATGTATTAAAAATATTTAAATATACGTTTAAATTTTATTTTGGAATTGCAATGCATTTTATAAATAGTTCACACATGTTTTATTTTCATATTTTGCATTATGCATATCCATGATGGATAATTATTACGGTGGCCCCCAACGACTAGTTTTATTCTGTGAAACCTATGCATTTATTGTTAGATTAGTTTTTCTTATAGTTTCTATTTTATAAAAGTAAAATAGAAATCTACGTACAGTTGTATTTTATTTCCTTTTATAAATGTCTGTTAAATCTAAATAATAAGAATGTGCTGGATTGTATAGATAGACAATTTAATCTGTCTTTTTTTTTTTTTTCTATTCTGTATTTCCCACTTTCATGCCTGGTTATAACTATCGGTGATATCAGAGTACTGTAAAGCAAAAATTGCAAAACAAGTAGCCAAGTAGCCGAAGACAATAGAAAATTAAGAATTAAAGTATCAGGACTAACAAAAGACGTACATTGTCTGGGAATCTCTTTCGCAGCACGCGAGCACATTTTTTATTTTTTATTTTTTGTTTCTTTGTATTTTTTTTTTTATTAGCTTCTAATCAGAATCAATACCTTGAAGAATCTTGATCTTATCTTTGGTAAAATTCTGCTTTTCACTTCATTTTCAAAACGTTATTGTTCTTAAAGTTCAAGGCTGAATTGCTTGAATTCTTCAGGAAATTATTTACTTTTTTTTTCAAAAATATTATACGGTACTCTGTCAAAAATTATCCCTGAAGCAAGGAATATACATATTTAAAGTAAAAGGGAAAGTGTTAGTTTTTATTTCTTCGATATTTAGCAACAAAGTAATCACTGTTTCTTCTAATTATTGAAAAGGCGTTGTTACTAAAAATTAAAAACTATTCATGGTTACATCCACATTTAGGTTTGCGATTATCGAAGATTATTCATTAAAAGAATTCAGAGTAAAGAGGCTATACAATTTGTTTATATTTTTCTATGTATGTCCACGCTTACTTTTGAATGGATACTGCGATTTTAGTAATTTTTTGTTTAAACTCTTCAGTTCCGAAACTAAAATAATAAAACAAGTGCTTATTCATTGGTTTTTCCCAAACAAAATGACATCGTAAATGACAAAAAAAATATATCTTTTCTGAAATTGATCCTTTAGGTGCTTAGTAATTTAGGTTCAAAAATATGGATCTAAAACTATAAACCCCCTTAAAAACGTAAATTTAATAACCATAAACCTACGTTAACGTCATCACAAATTTTAAAGCTTTAAACGAGTAAATAATGTACAAATATTCAAAAATTTTTATTAAAAAAGATTTAAGTTAAATATGAAAATTTCTCACTTTCTTTATCATACTGTCTTTTGGGCATTTTTTGGCATTTTTCAAACTCAGACGAAAATAACATTTATTTTATATGGGAATCAGCTTAGATGCTGCCATTTATTCGTTTGCTTTGAACGCAAAAAAAAAAAAAAAAAAAAAAAAAAAAAAACATTCAGCTATTAAGAAGTGATGTGAAAATGTAAAAAAATCGGACATTTTAGTTTTTATGAGGAAAAGAACAGAGGTCCCCGTATGGTAGGGATGCACAACCTGTGGCCCGCGATCACAATTTATATAATTTCTTCTTTCTTTTACATAATTTCGTCAATTTATAACTGGAAAAATTGCAAATTTTTGTCCATATGTCGCAGGAAAAAATCTCAAATTTCGTCAACTTGCCCCGGGAAGAAATTGCAAATTTCATCAGAGCCAATTAAGAATCGCAAATTTCGTTGATCGAGTTCGGAAAAATCGCGAAATTTATCGATGAGTCGCAGAAAAATCTCAAATTTCGCTGATCAGCTGAGGGTAAATCTCGAGTTTTGTCAGTTTATCGCGAGAAAAAATCGCGAATTTCGACAATTTGCCGCTGAAAAAATTGCAAATTTCGTCAGAGTCAGTTAAAAATCGGGAATTTCGTTGATCGGACACGTTAAAAATTGAGAATTTTGTCGATTATGTAATCCTTGATCGGTTGCTGAAAAATCGCGAGTTTCGTTAGTTGATCGTGAGAAAAAATTGGAATTTTGTTGATAGCGGGAGGAAAAATCACAAATTTTGTCGACTCGGCGCGGAAAAGTCTCAAATTTCTTTAGTTGGGCACAGAAAAATCGCGAATTTTGTCGATGAGGAAAGGAAAAATTGCAAATTTTGTTGACCGGCTGCGAAAAAATCGTGAGTTTCGTCAGTTTATCGCGAGAAAAAAATGTGGAATTTCATCAATTTGTCGCGTAAAAATTACAATTTTCTTCAGAGTCAGTTAAGAATCGCGAATGTCGTTGATCGGACGCGGAAAAATCGCGATTTTTTCGAGGAGTTGCGAAAAAATTGCAAACTTTCTTGGTCGGCTACGGAAAAATCGCGAGTTTCGTCAGCTTATTGCGGGAAAAAATCGCAAATTTCGTCAATTCGCCGCGGGAAAAATTACAAATTTCATCAGAGTCAGTTAAAAATCACGAATTTTGTTAATTGGGCACAGTAAAATCACGAATTTTGTCGATGAGGTACAAAAATTGCAAATTTCGTTGATCGACTGGGGGAAAAATCGCAATTTTGTCAATCTGTCGCGGAAAAAAATCACGAATTTTGACAATTTATAGAAAAAATTACAAATTTTGTCAATTGGTCGAAAAAAAATTGCGAAATTTGTCAATCGCTCGTGAAAAAAAAAAAATCGTGAATTTTCCCAAAAATTCGCGAATTTCGTGAATAGCTCATGGAAAAAATTACAAAATTTCTGTGTCGGTCCCAAAAAATATCATGAAATAGAAATTCATTGGTCGCAGGAAAAAATCGCAAATTTCATCGATTGTGCGCGTAAAAGAAATCTCAGTTTTCGCCAATTTATTGCGCGAATCACAAATTACATCAATGTATATCAGGAAAAAAATCACGTTTCGTCGATTGGTCATTGGAAAAAAATTGCAAATATCGTCAATCTGTCACGTAAAATATCGCAAAATTCGCCAATCACACATGAAAAAAAATCGCGAATTTTGTCAATCGTTCATGGAAAAAGCTTTTTCAAACAAATTTCGAAGATCGATTGCAGAACAAAAAGGTCGCGAAATAATTCGATGGGGGGCGGAAAAAATCGCAATTTTCATAAAAACAATCGCGAAATTTGAAAAGTTATCGCTGAAAAAAATCGTGAACCTCGTCAATTTATCGCAGGTATCGCAAATTGGTTGTTTGAAAAGATTGCAAATTTTGCCAATTGCCAGTTGCCAATGCAAAATTATTGCGAAATCTGTCAATCGGTCGTTGATAAAAAATCGCGAACTTCGTCAATCAGTTGTACTTGATTGACAAAAGAAAAGAAGAAACGAGTTTTGTTAATAATCCGCAGAAAAAATAGCATAATTAATCCATCATGCCTTGTTATTTCAAAAATAAGTTTCCTTTTATTTTAAATGAAACTATTCTTCAATATTTTTTTAATATAATTTTCAATAACGTTCAATTATTTAGAAATTTTGTGTACTTTTTTTCCTTCAAGTTACCATTTGTCAATAAGGAACCGTTAGTCTTCATAAAGTGTTGAATGGTTATTCATACAGATGCGAAGAAGCCCTGCATTCCTTCATACAATTATTCATTTCCGTATATTTTTATTATAGACAAAAAATAATTATTCATCAAGAATAAAGACTTATTACCCCCCCCCCCTACCTCCCTGATATAGAATTTTCTCTGTGGTACTGATGTGGCCCTCGACAACCCAAACATTTTTGTAAGTGGCCCTTCTCGTAAAAAGGTTGTGCACCCCTACCGTATGGGGACCCAGGGACCGAAGAGGTTAAAAAATCTCATTCTGGTGGTGGTCCCGCATAAATGGTGTGTCAATCTGCCTGTCGGCTTCCATGTTTGTTTGTTTTTTACTTTCTAGGCTTCAAACTAAACTCTGTGGTGCTACAATTCCTAGGGATCGTGGGGTATAGTGACCAGCTATGTTTTCTTGACCATGGGCTCTTTGGTGCTACAGAGCATGTGTTCCGGTCAGGTGGTCAACCAAACGTGGGACCATCCCGTGTTTAGTTCGCAAGCAAACTTGGTACTCATTTTACCGACTACGAAGAGAAGAATGGTTAAGTAAATGGTTAAGCCGAGCCCGAAGTCGAACTGTGAACTTGTAGCGTGATAGGGCGATGTACTGACCAGTAATCTACAGGGATTCTTTTTTAGGCTCTACATTCAGTAAAAGCTGCCCAATCTGCTCGACATTTGAATATGTTGTTAAAGTATGCAACATTACTATTTTTAAAAAATAATCGTATTATTGTGTGAAGATTTTTTTTTTCTTTACCTGGACAGCTGAAAATTTTTAATATAGGATCACCTATTATGCATAAAGCATGAGCGATAGCAAAAGAACTGTGGGATAAAATGCAAGTAGAAAACAATAAGGAATTTTTGAAAAAACTTTCGTGTTTACGAAACCACTCTCGCTAAAACGCCAACTTGCATGCAATAAGTAAATTGAAAAGGTCGAAATGGAAGACCATGATGTTTTACATGAACGTTTTTGCAAAACTGTAACAATGGATTAACCAATGATGAAATGAAATCCTTTTCTATTTTGTTTTGTTTTTATTTACATTTTTAGGACACCATGTGTACTGGCCCTATAAAATAGAAATTACTGATATTGCAGAAGTCATACAATGTGTCATATTTATTATGCGACGATCGATAAAAATATGTAATTTTTCTTTTCAGGTTTGAAGCTGTTTTGCCTTATTGTGACTGCGTCTTGCATTAATTGCCTTCCAGATGGAGGTAAATATCAATTTCTTTCTCAATCCATCCATCCGTCATATCTATTTGCATTCTAATCTAATTGAAATTTACATCTACTGATAATTTTAGTCAATGGTTTATACACTTCAAATCGCATTCTCGATTATGCAATACATGTTGAAAGATTCTTCAAACTAATCAATTGAATAATTTGAAGCGAAACACTTCTATTTTAAGATTACATTTTGGATATCCGAAAGGACCTTAATAATAAGTCATTTTTATTAAAATTTTCTGGTATCTGTTTCATTTTTACGCTTACTTATAATTTTAGTAGATAATTTAATCGCTTCAAATTATACTCTCAATTATATAATACATTTTAAATGTTTCTCCATTTGAAAAGTTTAAAGCGACACATTTATATTTTAAGATTACCTACTTTGGATATACCCAAGGCGCCTAGTAATAATCCCCCTTCATTGCAATTTTTAGTTCATTTTTATACTTATTGATAATTTTAGTGATTAGTTTATACACGCCATCATAAAGCATATTTTGAACGTTTATCCGAACTAATCAATTGAATAATCTGAATCGATACACTTTTATTTTAAGATAACTTAATTTGGATGTCCTCAAGATATCTAATAATAATCCATTTTCATCGCAGATTCTACTTCAGTTTTACATCCACTGATAGTTTTAGTGAATGGTTTACGTACTTCAAATAATATTCTCGATTATGAAGCACATTTTGACAATTTCTCCGAACTAATCAATTGAGTACTTTGAAGCGATACATGTTTAAGATAAGCAATTCCGGCTGTCCTTAAGCTATCTAACAATAGTCCATTTACATTGCAGTTTCTAATTAAGTTTTACATCTGCTAATATTTATAGTGAATTTTTTATACACTTCAAATTCTAATCTTCATTATGAATCACATTTTAAAAGTTTCTCCGAACTAACCAACTGAACAATTTAAAGCGATACACTTTCATTTTAAGACAAGCTATTTTGGATGTCCTTAAGTTATCTAACAATAATCTATTTACTTTGCAGTTTCTAATTCCGTTTTAGATCTGCTGATACATTTAGTGAATGGTTTATACTTTTCAAATTTTGTTCTTCATTTTGAAGCACATTTTGTAAGTTTCTCCGAACTAACCGACTGAATAATTTGAAGCTATACACTTTTACTTTAAGATAACTTAATTTGGATGTCCACAAGATATCTAATAATAATCCATTTCCATTGCTGTTTCTACTGCCGTTTTACATCATCTGATAGTTTTAGTGAATGGTTTATATACTAGCTCAAAATATCAGGGTTCAGAGAGTGGTGACTATTTCTAGACCACTATTTAGAAAAAAAATAAACTTTACAGTACATTTTGAGCATTTGCCCAAAACTTTCCATTTGAATAAATTAATGTGGTATATTTACACTTTAAAGTAACCTATTTTGGATGTCTTTATCGTAGATTTGAACATTTCCTCAAAACTAACCATTTGAATAAATTGAATTGATACATTTATATGTTATGATAACCTATTTTGGATGTCTGTAAGGTCAAGGTTGAGGGCGTGGTGACTATTTACAGACCACTATTTAGTAAAAAATAATCTTTATAGTGATTTTGAACATTTCCTCAAAACTAATTGCTTGAATAAATTGAATTGATACAGTTATATTTTATAGTAACCTATTTTGGATGTTTGTAAGATCAAGGTTCAGGGCGCACTGACTATTTACAGACTACTATTTAATAAAAAACAATCTTTATAGTAGATTTGAACATTTCCTCAGAACTAACCATTTGAATAAATTTAAGTGACACACTTATGTTTTAGTGTAAAGTATTTTGAATGTTCGCTGGATCAGGGTTCAGAGGGTGGTGACTATTTCTAGACCACTATTTAGAAAAAATAATATTTACAGTATATTTCTTTATAGTGGAATTTGAACATTTGCCCAAAACTAATAACCATTTAAAGAAAAGGAAGGGATACACTTATATTTTAAGATAACCTATATTTGGATGTTCACAGGATCAGGATTCACAGAGTGATGATTATTTCTAGGCCAATATTTAGAAAAAGTAATTTTTATTGGATTCTGTAGGAAGGCATTTTAAAGAAATTTATCACAAAATTTATTATTTGGAAATTGTGGTCTAGAAAAAATCGTCTGCTTGGTAAAAAATTATTTGTACCGGTTCTCTTTTATACTTATTAATGATTTTAGGGAATTTTTTATACGCTTCAAATCATATTCTCGATTGTGAGACACATTTTGAAAATTTCTTGAAGCTAAAAGATGAATAAGTTGAAGCAATACAATTACATTATCTATTTTAGACGTTCTACACTAGATGTCTACTCATAATCCATTACCATCGAAATTTCTAGTAGAGCCGAACCACCCGGTTAATATGCGCTCCAAGGAACTACACAAAAGTCGCATATTAAGCAGGAATACGTATGAAACATGATTTGCCTAAAGTTTCAGGAACTGAGCTTAATTGAGCAGGTAATAATCTAAATTAATTTTAAAGCTCTCGTGTACACGTTTATGACTGAAAACTGTCGTTTACGAATATTTACATTAAAATTTAACTTTATTCACCTTTAACTCACTGATTGTTTTTATACGACTGGTTGAAATAATAGCTGAAAAAAAATATTGATTCAAATATGACTTTATTGTCGAATAATACGTTACAAGTAAAAATAAATTCCCTGCTGCTTCCCTCCTTTCTTTTCTTTTCTTTTTCTTTTCTTTACACAAAATTCATTCCGAAATATTTATTTATTTTGTGAATGCTTTTTTTTTAAATTTAGCATGGACTTCAGAATCATATTTTTGTATAATTTCCTATATATTTGACACGGATAATGATTTCATATTGATTCCATGACTATTCTCCATAATTAGAGAAATTCTGCCTAAACTCGCCGCACAATCAGAGACAACTTGACTCCACGTAACTCGTGTAACAAGTAACTCATCGACCATAAATAAAAACTAGTCGAATGTGGCAATCCCAAAACTTTCTTCTGTCTCATACATGTTAATACTTCCTGAAAAATGTAGCAAAGCAGAGCCACCAGTTAGGTTATTTACAGCAAAATATAATCAGCAACAACTTATATCAACTTCTAATTGAATTTGAAGTCTGATGAAAATCCGTGCATTAGTTTTTGAGGTAGAGCTATTGCGGAAATAGTGAAAAGTTCTGCATAAGAGTGGCACCTATTGGGCAATTTACACCAAAAGCTTATCAGAATCAATTTAAATCAGGGATTAACTGAATCTAAAGTTTGATGAAAATTCATGCATTAGTTCTTGAGATACAGCTATTGCGGAAATCGTGAAAAATGCAGCATAGCAGCGCCACCTGCAGGGCTATGTACACCAAAAAGTAATCAGCACCAATTTGTATTAGGGACTAACTGAATCTGAAGTTTGGTGAAGATTCGTGTATTATTTCTTGAGATTGCAATAATCCTGAATAATTCAGCATAGCATCGCCACCTATTGAGCAATTTGCACCAAAAAGTTATCAGCCCCAAATTATATCAAGGACTAACTGAATCTGAAGTTTTCTGAAAACCCGTTCTTGAGATAGAGCTATTGTGGAAATCATTAATGATGCAGCATAGCAACGCCACCTGCTAGTCTATGTACACCAAAAAGTAATCAGCACCAATTTATATCAGGAACTAAATGAATCTAAAATTTTATTAAATTCCGTGAATTTGTTCTTGAGATAGAGCGCCCACAATATTTGTGGCATACACACAGAGACAGACTCATAGAGTGTTTTTCGTAATCTCTGCCCCCAAAAACGTGTAAATCCGTCGAAAAGCGGAATTCGAAAATTTTCACGAATCCAGTACTTTCTTCTTGTAAAGATAGAAGAAAGTAAAAATAGGAGCAGGCTGGCATCCGAGGAAAGTGAAATTGAATTTAAAATGAAATGTTTCTCTACCTCAGTAAAAGCAATTCACGAAAGTCAGAAACAAAGGATATTACGATGCGTGATCAAAAAGAGATGCAGTTTTGTTAATTTGTGTTTTATTCAAATATTTTCCGCTACTTCCGATTAGTAATATTCGCGTTACCAGCAATATCATATAAGTGAACTTTTTATTCAAATAATTATCACTATTTCTGAATAGTAATAATTAACCTCCATTAATCTGTCATTAAGCCACCCGGTTTTTATTAATTTGGAAATTGTGATAGATATCAGATGGGAAAAAAAAACGATAAATTTGAAAGACTGGAAAAGAGTAAAGAAATTCGTACCTTGGTCTATAAATTCCCATCTTAAGTGAGATTTTTTTGTATCAAGTGCTCTAAACTCTATCGCGTATTAAGCGGGATCGCATAATAACCATTTGCGTATTAAACGTCTTATTACCCGACTGCCAAGAAGGGTTATGTGTTTCACGCGTATCTGGGTATGTGGATTTCTTTATACCCTCGAAACATCCGATCGACTGGATGGATTTTAATGAATGAGGTCTCTATCAATTCGTCTTAACCATCCGATGGTTATAGGTAAGGTTTTGTTTTTATAAATTCAAAATGCCGGCCGTAAAATACAAAATGGCGGTTGAGATGGGGAAAAAATTGCGCACTATATTGAGTGACATATCATTGGATAGGTCTTTCAAAATGAAGACGATGTTTCATTGGCTAATTTACAGTCAGAAACTCCGTTTAAATATTGCACAACCTGGAAGTTGGATGTGTCGGATCTCTAGCTTTACTGCAAATCTAACCATCATAGACATCTATAGACCTCATCAAAACAGTGTTTATAGATAGGAACTAACAATTAAACACAACTTAAAAGTCATCAATACAAGTAAATAAAAAAATGTAGGTTAGTATAAAAAAAAATAGTTTCACATTGATGAGAAATAATTAATTAATTCGCTTTTTACGCAGTCGGATTTTTTGATTTTTAAAATTTAATTTTTATTTTTCCATTAGTGTTATGGCGATGTTCACGGGACTGGAAAATATCCGCGTATTAAGCGGGATCGCGTATTAACCGTGAGTGTCTTAACCGGGTCCGACTGTATATTTTTACACATATTGAAAATTTTAGTGAATATTCTAATCACTTCAAGTCGCATCTTCCATTTTACAATGCATTTTGAAAAGATTTTTTAACAAATTGTTTCAATTAAAACGATACAGTTACAATAAAATAGCTCGCCACTATAGTTGCGTTTATTTTAGTCCGTAAAGAATAAAGACACTAATTAATAAACCATCAAAGGGAATAAGGGAATGCGAAATTTCAATTTCCCACTCGACTTCCTTTTTCAATTACCGCTGGCAAACTTACACTTGTTCATTGATTTCAGTTTTCGATTACAAAAGATTCTTCGATTAATTCTCTCTTTCCTTCATAACCTTTGAATATAAAGCAGACCGTAAAGCATCTGAAGTCGAAATATTAACGCAATTTTGTAAAAATAGTCGTGTATTTGAAATGTTAATAAGGTATTTATTTAGATCTGGTTTCAAAATGAAGTCTTATCAGTTCTTTAATTTGAAAAGATATGCAAATGTTTATTTATAACATATAGCTAGTTTAAATGAATAAATAAAGAATTCTGAAGATTTACGTTATCCTTGGAAAACAATTTCCAAAAAATGTGTATGATATGAGCTGTTTATTTTGAAAGTGGGACAAGTCCATTTAGTGAAATAAAAAATAGTTTCTGTTAAATTTTATTACGAATTAACATAAAAGTAGTGTTTTTAATCAATTCACAATAAAAATCTTTTAATATCAGTATAAAGATTTAACTAGTAATTTATTGGACCAACGATATTTCGAATGCTTTTATTTTTGAAGTGGGACAAGTCAATTTTGTGAAATAAAAAAAATTAAAGTTAAATTTTATTATAAATTAACATAAAATTTATGATTTTAATTCATTCACAATAAAAATCTTTTAATATCAGTATAAATTTTTAAATATAGTAATTTACTGAGCCAACGATATTTCAAATGCGTTGTTTTTTAAAGTGGGACAAGTCAATTTTGTGAAATAAAAAAAATTAAAGTTAAATCTAATTACAAATTAACATAAAATTTATGTTTTTAATCAATTCACAATAAAAATATTTTAATATCAGTATAAATTTTTAAATATAGTAATTTATTGGGTCAACAGCATTGCAAATGGGTTGATTTTGAAAGTGGGACAAGTCAATTTTGTGAAATAAAAAAATTAAAGTTAAATCTTATTACAAATGAACATAAAATTTATGTTTTTAATCAATTCACAATAAAAATATTTTAATATCAGTATAAATTTTTAAATATAGTAATTTATTGGGTCAGCTATATTGCAAATGCGTTGATTTTGAAAGTGGGACAAGTCACTTTTGTGAAATAAAAAATAGTTAAAATTAAATCTTATTACAAATTAACATGAAATTTATGATTTTAATCCATTCACAATAAAAATCTTTTAATATTAATATAAATTTTTAAATATAGTAATTTATTAGGTCAACGATATTGCAAATGCGTCGATTTTGAAAGTGGGACAAGTCTATTTTATGAAACAAAAATAGTTAAAGTTAAATCTTATTATAAATCAACGTAAAATTTATGATTTTAATTCATTCACAATAAAAATCTTTTAATATCAGTATAAATTTTTAACTAGTAATTTAATGGGTCAACAATATTTCAAATGCGTTGATTTTTAAAGTGAGGCAAGTCCATTTTGTGAAAAAAAAAATAGTTAAAGTTAAATCTTATTATAAATCAACGTAAAATTTATTATTTTAATTTATTCACAGTAAAAAAAGTTTAATATCAGTACGGATTTGTTACTAGTAATTTATTGGGTCAGCGATATTTCAAATGCGTTGATTTTTAAAGTCGGGCAAGTCCACTGTGAATAGAATTATTTTTTGTGTTGCATAATATTAACAAACACAATCAAAATTTCATCACGAATACATTAAAAATCTTCACCATCTTAATTAAGAACTGTAATTATAGGCATGCAGCTTGTTATTGAATTTTTTTCTTATTATTTCCATTTTAAACTTTCTTCTTTCTAAGAAGAAATTTTCGAGATTCGAGATTTTATCGACTGCTGGTTTTCAACGGATTTACTTGTTTTAGGGTGCAGCGATCCCGAAAAGCATGTTTATTCAAAATGTCTGTCTGTCCGTCCGTGTGCCCGTATGTCCGTGTGTCCGTATGTGTGTATGTCATCCGCTTTTTATCATCGAAAACTGCATGAAGTTATGCATAGAACTGAACCAAATTTTTTGTGTATGTTTTTCGCTATATCCAGCAGGTCCTCCTTGAATTTGGAAATATTCCGCGAGATGGGGACACTGTAATAGCAATTTTTGTGCCATTTTCATTGTTGTACCATCGAAAAGCCTATGAAGTTATGCATAGAATTGAACCAAATTTCATGTGTATGTTTCTGGCTATGGCCAGTAGGTCCCACATGAATTTGGAGTTCTGAAACTTATGAAATTTCTTCTCTTTATATGAGACTACATCACTCACATAATATTTAAATTTGTTCGAATGATCAGTTTTTAATAAATGGCATAGTAGGTAAAGAGTTCTGAAATTTCTTCTCTTTATATAATACTACATCACGCACAGAATACTTAAATTTGTTCGAATGATCAGTTTTTAATAAATGGCATGGTAGATAAAGAGTTCGGAAATTTATTCTCTTTATATAAGACTACATCATGTACAGAATGCTTAAATTTGTTCGAATGATCAGTTTTGAATAAATGGCTTGGTAAGTAAAGAGTTCTGAAACTGTTATAATTTTTTTTTCTCTTTATACACAACTATACCACTCACAAAACACTTAAATTTGTTTGAATGATCAGTTTTGAGCAAAGTTTACGTTAATTAAAGAGTTCTGGAATCGTTATGAAATTCATTTCGGTACAAAATTTTGATAGTTTAACTAATTTTGCCTGCATTGTATTTTATTCATGCCAATGTAAATAATATTTTTTTGCATTCAAATTATATTCTGGAGCATGTAAAAATCTTATATAAAATATGATGAACCAAATAACAACATAAATTTCTTAGCGAAATATTGTAAAATCCAAATCGAACTGTACACTCTATTAACATCGCAAAATTGGACGGAGAACATAATAAGCCTATTAAATAGTCCTCTTAAAATGTTTACGGTTTGCTTTAGATCCAAATGTTCTCGAAGCAAGATAATCGAAATCTTTTGTGATCGTAAATTGAAATTAATGGGCAAAAATAAATTTGCTAGAGGTGATTTAGAAATGATGTCAAGTGTGAGACAGAGATTTTGAATCCCATTCTTCTCTTTGATGGTTTATTAATTAACAATATGGATCTCGGTAGAAAGTTAATTTTAATATAAGGACATCTATTAAATTAATTCGAATGAACAGTTTTGAAGAATATTCAAGATAAGTAAGCAGTTCCGGAAATACTATAAAATTTTTCCGGTGAAAAGTTTTGATGGTTAATTTATAAAATAATTATGGCTAAGTTGTATTTAATTTATCGAAATATAATCAATGCAGTAAACTCCCAATTATCCGTGAATTTGGTGACGTGACAACCGAATTTCGCGGATAACTCGCAGTTGGCCGAAAAAGAACATAAATCAACATGAAAATGCTTTTGAACAATTTTCATTAATACAGAGGCCTACAGATACAATTATGACTTTAAAATATTTTCTGTGTTTACAAGTTTGTTGCTTTACTTTTTCACCAAAAAAGGGTCCAGAAAACTCGTTTTTCTGTGTTAAAACACCTCTTCTTTATTTATGATTGCAAGTGATGCATCGTCTTGTTCCTCCAGCTCCAGATATTGAAGGAGCCCGTCAATGTGTGCTACAGCTGCCTCGTGGCTCACTTGCTCATGTGTCTTTTCCTTTTCTTTCTCACTCTCTTCCAAAACCATAGTTAATGCTCCACCTACTATTTGTTCCCTTGTAAAATGTTCAAAGACTGGATCATTGGCATCACAATCAAACCATTCAACAGTGTTATCTTCATCGACATTACCTCCTCTAGTCATAGATTTCGCTAAATTAGCCGTATAATAGAGTGAAGCCTCTTCTTCCTCTGCAGACTCTAGCAAAGTATTTTCCATATTTGGTAAAATCTTCCGTCAGGATTTTACAAAAGCCTAACTGAATCCCAAACATTGTTTATGTCATGAATGTGGTCAATAATCACCTGTTGTGACTCAAGCATTTTCTCTCAAATCGCATGCTTGCGTAATACTTCGTCGGGAATAAGAACCCAGTGCTGCCAAGTCTCCGGTTTTTTGGATACCAGTATTTTAATACAGAAAATGTTGTTTTATTTAATTGGAACATTTGGGCGGTTTAAAAGGACAACATTTTCTGTAAAATAATATAGGTGTGCAAAAAGCCGTATACTTGGTAACTCTGTGAACCAAAGGAAGGAAGACCGACAGCGCGGATGATCCGCTCGGATCATCGGGAGTTTACTGTATTAGAGTTTTTCATTCAAATTTTGTTCATTTGAATCAAAGATATAAGCTATTAAAGCACACATACACACATAAATAACGTCTGCATTCAACACTTAAAGGAATATACAAATATTATACAGAAATTGCAGACCCAGGTATCGGTCGGAGTGGCTCAGTGGTTAGAGCAACAGCCTAATACGCTGTGGTCCCAGGTTAGATTCCTGGCTCTGGCTAATTTTTCACTCCAGTTGGGTTTATTGTATTTATTGTATGTATGTCTGTATAATATTTGTATATACCTTTAAGTGTTGAATGTAGGCTTTATTTAGGTGTGTATGTGTGTTTTAATATACTATATTGTAGATCGATGAAATATCAAAATCTATTCATCGTTGCCCCGTCATCCAAGGCTGTATGATAGACAGCTGGTTTATTCTAAATGGTTTAATAGTGAGAAATTGCAGACCCAGGTATCGGCCGGAGTGGCTCAGTGGTTAGAGTAACAGCCTAGTACGCTGTGGTCCCAGGTTTTGTTCCTGGCTCTGGTTAATTTTTCACTCCATTTGGGTTTATTGTATGTATATCTGTATAATATTTGTATACACATATAAGCTATTATTCGGGATATGCTTATACCATGCAACCTAAAAAATAAGAACTAAACTAAACTTGCGGATCTACAATCTATTTCGAGTCATGGCCCACAGTTCCCAGCCCTGTTTTCTTCACTGTGGATCCTGAGGTGCTAAACAGAATATGTCCTGGCCAGGTGGTCAGCCTAACGCGGGACCCTCAGTATTTAGTTACAAAGCAAGCTTGGTACTCATTTCATCGACCGCAAAGCGAGGAAAAGTTGAGCTAACCTCGCCGAGTCCGCAGTCCAGAATCGAGCTATGGAGCTGTCGCACGGTGGAGAGATGCGCTAACCACTATGCTACTAGCCCAAAAATGAGACCCGGTCTTATTATTGATTTTTGCTCAAAAATACATATTAGGAATATTTTCAGTAAATTTCTTATATTTTCCATGCACAATAATTTACATTCATTCATTTAAAACAATCTACATTTACTTAGGTATTCATATAAAAGTATTTACATTGATTCGTTTATTTTCATGGACAAAAATATACATTTATACAATTAGTCATAACAATTAAAATTTATTTTTGTACGAGTTTTAATTGTCCGGTTCTTATGTAGTAATATGTTATGTAGCATATATTGTATCTTGTGTAAATCTTATGTTATGTAGTTAAGTATAATTAAAATAGGTATGTATTTCTGTAAATAATGTACGTTCTAATACCTGCAGTAAAGGTGTATGTTAACCCTTTGGTAAAACATTTATTAGCTATGTGTTTATGCTTAAACAATGGTGTGATTTCACGTCTGTGTATTAACGCCTTACTAAATTTTGCGATATGCAAATGTTTCTGCTACAACTTTTAAAAAAACTTTATAAATTATTTTGGTTTTAAATATGAGTTTTGTTTTGAATACTTATATCTTTGCAGTAAAAATTTAGTTTTTTCCAATGTTTCTCTGTATGCTTGTATTCAGGATAAGTGTTTTTCCAGCATAAGTTCTCCCTCTCCCTGTCACTAAAGTACAAAAGTTTATTGTTTTTTCAACTTTGTTACACTTTTTTCAGAATTTTAAAGCAAGGTGATATGTTAAATAGCGACTATTTTAATAAGTGAGACCTACATATTCACAAGTCTGCTGGGTTGTGTCATGTTTTCTAGCTTTTGGTAGTTGATTCTTACGTATTTTTTAACGCTGAATCTGAAAAGGACCTCCATTTTAACCATCACGTCAGGACTTTTTTGCAAATCGCAAATTTAAAAATTTTTAAAAAGTCGAAATATTGCAAAAATCTTATTCTATTAAAAAAAAAAAAAAAAAAAAAAAAAAAAAAAACGTAAAACATTTTTCCATAATAATTTATTCTCTTTTGGCTTATACTATACATGATGCATATTTTCTTTCACTTTGAGCCACGATTTAAGTGGGATATCTCTCTCACGCGGGCCAATGACCCCCTCCCTCCCCTTCGCCTTCCCTCATCAGATTCTTCAACTGTTTAGTGAATAAAATATTCTGAGTAAATGGAATAAAATAGTTTGAATTAAAATGTGAATAAAATATTATGAAAATAAAAAGTTATGCATTCGCGATTTTCGCGATATTTCGACTTTTTTAAAAATTTTGAAATTTGCGATTTGCGATAAATACTGACGTGATGGTAAAAAAGTAAAGTCATTTTCGAATTCAGCGCTAAAAAAACATAAGAATCAATTATCAAAAGTTAAAAAACACAACCATCGCAGGCTTGTGTTATTGGAGCGAGAGTTATTTCTGAAGTAAGGATTTTTTACGGAGAGTTATCCTGAAGAGCCTTCGACTTCATAGATTTTGTGCAAAAAGAATCATTTAAAAATGTTGAAATACAAGCGAAAAATTCCTTGAGAACGTTTCCGTTTGTGTAACACTATCTTGAATATGTCGTGTGCCGCGAATGTTAACCCTTAAATGCCTGATTTTTCAAAAATCATTGTAATAATGTTTTTCGGCTTTCATTTTTTAAATAAATGATGGGAAAAATACTTTAAAAATCATAATTTGTTTTAAGTATAGTTTACGGCTAAAAAACAGTTTGTTACTAATCGGCAATACTGGTGTTTAATTGAAAAAATAATTTTCCTAGATAAAATTCTATAATATTAAACACACAAGAATTTTAGGAACTATAATAAGAAACAAATTTTACTTGCTCACTGCAGGTCAAAATAGGATATTTCGCAAGCTTCCAAACAAAACAAAAAGAAGAAGTAGCAACAATTGAAAAAATAAATCTATCTTTATTCATAAACAGCACATGTGTTGCCATCTACATGTTGAAAATCGATGTAATAATTTTTTCAGAATGTATTTTATTGGCAACATTAAGAATTATAGCTTCAATATTATTCTAATAGTATTTTAGAGCCTAAATTGGGTATGTTGCTGAAAAGCAACACCAGGCATTTAAGGGTTAAATACTTATGAAGTACAGGAATGTAATAAATCAAACCATTAAAATTAGTTTATAAATAATTTGCACGTGGGCCATTCCATGAAAAACGGACAAAATGTCCTGCAGGTGATATTTACGTAAATAACTATATTTATTAACTTATAAGCTGTTGGAATATAAACTGTACATTAAAAATAACAGAAAACCGTAGATTTTCATACCAGCATAGTTGTTTCAATTTGAGGATACCATAACATTGTTAAAACAGCAGTAATATGTAGAAAACCTGTGGAATGATCATTTAGTGTGGAATGATCATTTAATAGATATTAAATCTCCACATTTTAAACTCTAGTTACCTAAATAAGCTCCTCATTTTAAATCCTAGAGCTAAGTAATTTGCACGTTTCATGACCATTCCATGAAAAAAGGAGAAAATGTCCTAGGCGTTACACTTTCATAAATACCTATATCTATTAATTTATAATTTGTTAAAATATAAACTATACATTAAAAATTGCCAAAAACCCTAGATTTTCATATTAGCTTAGTTGTTTTAATTTAAGGACGTAATAAAATTGTTAAAACAGCAGTAATATGCAGAAAAGCTGTCCCACGCGTGACACGGAATAGCCCACGTAAATATCATTCAGATACTGAAACGTTAGGCATAAACGTGTGAATGAAGATAGCCTCTCGTGCTTACGGATGTAAATTCTGTTGCAGATTTGTGTCGTTGGATGAACGGCCGCAAGTACTACATCGAGGCGGGCGAATCCGGCATTATCGGTGTCGAAAATGCAACGAGTGTCACAAAGGGCAATCCCAGCGCTCAACCGCAAATTCCCCAGAGGTGCAGCGTCGAACTCATCACCTGTCCATCGTGCCATCTCGAAATCACCATCCAAAGGCTCGATATTCCTACGTGCTCCAACGACAAGTCTTGCAGGTAAAAGAGTTTTCTTTTCTTTTTTCTAATGGATGTTTTGTTTTGTTGTTACTATAATTTTAACCTTCTCATGCATGGTTTACAGTGGCGCCAACTTGTATGGGCCCGTGGGGCGCGAGCCCACCCAATAATTTGATCTCTCCGCCCGCCCAATTTCAATTCATTTAATTCCTAATTTATCTTTTAGCTCACAGGCTATCAAAGCCTGAGAGCTAATGTGCCCGCAAGTTCTCTGTGTATGCATACATACAGTGCGTGTAAAAACTTTAAGGACAGCAAAAATTTTGATAAATTGAAAATGTGACAAGTGAAATGGTAATTTAATGCTGATCATAAAGTGGAAATACTAATATAAAAGTCAACAGAATGTATCTGTGTCCTTTTTTATTGTAAAAAAAAAAAAAAAAAAAAAAAAAAAAAAAAATCATAATTATGCGAAAAAACCTATCTTTGACTGTATAAAAACTTTAAAGACACCAGTATTTTTTTTATAGAAATGTTATGTATAATTATTATTAAGGATCGACCGAAACAGTTTTCTAAGGCCGAAATCGAAACCGAAATCGAATTTTGGCGATCTTCCTATTTTCGGCCGAAAACGAAAATGAAAATGTCCAAAAACTTTTTAAAGTACTTAAATTGTATGTATTAAAGTAATTAATACATGCATAAATATATTATTAATTAATTATACGTATTTATTAAATATACATAATTATTAATTAATTATACGTGGGGCGCAAATTGTCCCTCTGTACCTTAGATCCAAAACATTTTTTTTTTCACATAAAATAAAGCGTAATTAATTCATCTACGACACAGAAAGATTTTCTAATTATACGAATTTCATTTAATAAAAAAATAGTTTAGTTTTGTGTATACTAACCTCGATTTATCTTTTATAAGGATTTCTGTAAATGATCATCTGTTATACTAGAACTTTCTCAAAGGGTATTCGAAACTCTTCTGCGGTTTCAAACTGAAAATTTTCTATTACTATTATGTCTGTAGCTTTTAATGAGCACGTGAAAAAGTTTAGTTACGTATACATTGCTTGCTTTATAATTTGCATTCACGCCTTGAGTCAGTCATGACTGATAATTACAAACAACGAAATTCGTAGCAATAAATAGTATCATTAGAGCCGGTCGATAAAGCTCAAATCGATGAGAAATGTTAAAAATTTCCGAAGGAAGAAACCAGATTTTTGGAATACTGATATTTTAGGTTGAGTTTCGGTCCAAAATCTGAGTTTCGCCGAAAACGAATTTTCGGCGGAGCTCAGATTTTGGACCGAAACTATCAATATTTCAAAAATCTCCTTTCTTCCTTCGGAAATTTTTAACGTTTCTCATCGATTTGAGCTGTATCGGTTGGCTCAAATGAGACTATTTATTGCTACGAACTCCGTTGTTTGTAATTATCAGTCATGACTGACTCAAGACGTGAATTCAAATTAAAAAGCAAGCAATGCATATGTAACAAAACTTTTTCACGTGCTCGTTAAAAGCTGCAGATATTAAAAAAATAGAATTTTTTCAGTTTGAAACCGCAGCAGAGTTTCGAATACTCTTTCAGAAAGTTCTAGTAAAACAGATGATCATTTACAGAAATCATTATAAAAGATAAATCGAGGTGTGTATACATAAAGCTCAAATATTTTTTAATTAAATGAAATTCGTATAGTTAGATAATCTTTCTGTGTCGTTGATGAATTCATTACGTTTTATTTTATATATGTATATAAAAAAAGTTTTGGATCTAAGGCACAGAGAGACAATTTGGGCCACACGTATAATTAATTAATATGTATATTTAATAAATACGTATAATTAATTAATAATATATTTATGTATGTATTAATTACTTTAATACATACAATTTAATTACTTTTAAAACGTTTTTGAACATATTCGTTTTCGTTTTCGGCCGAAAATAAGAAGATCTCCGAAATTCGGTTTCGATTTCGATTTCGGTATTAGAAACCTGTTTCGGTCGATCCTTAATAATAATTATATATAACACTTCTATAAAAAAATACTGGTGTCCGTAAAGTTTTTATACAGTCAAAAATAGCATTTTTTTTTTGCATAATTATGATTTTTTCTCAATAAAAAGGACACAGAAACATCCTGTTGATTTTTATATTAGTATTTCTACTTTATGATCAACATTAAATGATCATTTCACTTGTCGCATTTTCAATTTATCAAAATTTTTACAGTTTTTTGCTGCCTTTAAAGTTTTTACACGCACTGTATGTATGTATGTACGTAACACGATAACTCTTGATAGAAATATCCGATTTGCTTCAATTTTTTTATAGGTTCATTCTGATAAGGCACTTCCTTGATTAGTTTTGGTGGTTCATTGGTTATAAAGGGGAACAGGGGGCTAATCCCCCCTCCTTAACATAGATAAATGGGTTTTTCATGCAGAATTATCAGATTTACTTCACATTTAGTACACCGGTTATTTCTGATAAGGGGCTTCTTTGATTAGATTTGGTGGTTCATTTTTTAAGCATAAAAGGGGGAACGGAGTTTAATACCCCCCCCCCTTTTTAATTTATATAAATTGGTTTTTCTATCCGATTTCCTTCAAATTTGGTATACCGGTTTATTCTGATAAGGCGCTTCCCAGATGAGATTTGGAAGCTGATAGGTTAAGTGTAAAGAGGGGAAATGGGGAGGGCTAATCCCCTTAATTTATTTTTGGAGGGGCATTATTCTTTGAAATGAGAGTATAATATACAATTAGTGTTAATAGCCTGTGAGCGCAATGCAATCAGTTTAACTGGACACTTTTCTTTTTATTTAATTATTTAATCGCTGAAATGAAATTTGGTTTTATTAACGTCCTCAAAATAGTTTTGTTTGAAAAATAGTAAAGACATCAATTAGACTTACAGGAGCATTGAAAACCCCTTCAGCCGATGTATAATTAAATTTCTCATGAAAACAAATTTCCTGCCTATTTTACCATCTGTTTTGGTGCCTTGAACTGATAAAGCACTTGGTGACTAAAATGTATTCTTTTCTTGACATATAGTTTTTCGCACTATTAATAGTTAGCAATTCTAATGTTATTTAAAATAAATATTAATGTATCTATAAGAAAGAACTTACAAGAATATAATTTAATAAAATTATTTATAAAATTCGCATTAAATTATAATAATTTGAAAATTTGCTTAGAAAAAAAAATTAATTTCGAATTACTATTTTTAGTCATTCGATCCTCTCCTCTCTTTCTCCAACACATACGCACTAAGGGGAAAAAAATATAGGTGTGTTATTTTACTCAAAACTTTTGAGCCCACCCAATATTTTTGAAAAGTTGGCGCTAATGCATGGTAAACTCGAGGCTAACGAGAAAGACAGGCTACCGCGGTGGGTCCGATTCTTCTTTTTTTACAGACCGCTGGAGTCACGTGATGCTCGTTTCGTACACCTTCATTGGTTCATTCGAGCATCACGTGACTCCAGCGGTCTGTCAAAAAAGAAGAATCGGACCCACCGCGGTAGCCTGTCTTTTTCGTTAGCCTCGTGGTAAACTCATATGACGATACAAACAAAAATAACTATATTAATCCAATTTAAAACGGTCTTATGTGATTGATTATGCTTATATGTTTACTCGCAGGTGTGACTTTTTGTGGATCAAAGAGTCCGCTTATAGCAAGTCTGGTCGAGAGTATTGTGGCCACAGGGAAAATGGGTCTGACGATCTGATATTCGAATCCAAAACAAAGCTCGTTTCTCTGGACTTCCTTTACAGTGGATCGTACAAAGAAGCTTTCAGTTTACAGTTTAGTGCTAAAAGTAAGGTTATGAATTTTCTCAGTTTCAGTTATTGTTGTTTTTAATATTATCATAATAATATACAGTCGTCTCTCTGTTTAACGTCGCTCTACTTAACGACGATCTCTGTTTAAGGACGATATTTTGCGGTCCCGGCTCCTTTAAGTAAAAAAAAAATCTCTATTTAAAGATGAAATTGTTTCTGTTTAACGACGATTTTCACGTAGTTTTTTCTCCCTAACGCTTCATACATGTTAGACGAAGGAACTTTCTCTGATAGAAAAACAAGTTTTCTTGTAATTCAGATGAGTGCAGATAAAGGAGAAGGGTGAAATGGATTTTACCCATGTGACGAAGACGTTTTAACAACCGACTTCAGAAATTTAGATCAAATTTATGAAGACATCGAAAATGAAAATGCAACATCAGATGGTGATGAAGCTGATGATACAGAAAGCGAAACACCACCTCCTTCTTACTCAGATGCGAATTCTGCCCTGGATATTCTTTGCCAGTACATTGTTTCATCAAATTTGAAGATGACTCATCCAACATTCTTTAAAAGATTGAAGCAAGGGTACAAAAAACTAGACCACCATTGAAACAATCTACACTTTTCGATTTTTTAAAAACTTAATTTGTTTAATTAAATGTATTATAAATATTTTTATTGTTCTTTAAGTAACATTGTATGCTGTAATATTGTTCTTGTATGCAGTATAATAACAGTTCTAAACACGCCAGTATATTGAAAAATGTATTGACAGTTCTAAGCCTGTAATCTGTGAAGGGAAATGTTTTCAAATATTATTTTTCCACAAATTCTGTTTAAGGACGATCTCTATTTAAGGACGATTTTTCGAGGTTTCTTGAAAGTCGTTAAACAGAGAGCGAACTGTATATTCCAAACGGAAAAGTCAAAAACATATTATAAAAGTATATTAAAAACCTATATTGACATTTTTCAACTCCTTCATTGAGTCGTCATCAGAATGTATAACAGAACTACAAACGCAACGAAAACCGGAAAAAATTCATCGAATACAAGCTAACACTTAACGCCCCCTATATTTTTGATATCGCACGTGTCCCTTCTATGCCGCGATTTCGCAAGTTGTCCAACCACTCAATCAATATATTCGGGATGCGTAGTTAGGACTAATTTATATTTACATTTGTCGTTTTTAATTTTAAAAAAAAAAACCATTTTTCTTCTTAAAGAACATAATTTAAAAACAAAGGATTTTTTTTTTTTTTTTTGAAAAGCAGTAGTAGTAGCATTAATCTATGAGCGAAAAACACATCACGCTTAGTGTTCTATTTGGTGTAACTGTAATTCAATAAATACAGTACACTGCTTTACACTAGAAGTTATGAAGATTTTAAATCATTTTTTCTAAAATATAACTGTAAATTATTAAAAAATTATCTTTTTATAAAACACGAAGGAATTTTTTTCAATAGATAGTAAAAGAATATTTCCCTCCTAGGCCTCATTTTTCAGAGGCTTGTATCTAAACAAGCCTAATACTTAAATGATAAAACTGTAAAGGGTCCTCAAAAGTAAGTGTGTGTAGGCATATAGATATATAAATTTACTTATTTATTTATTTATTTATAAAACTGTTTATAATATTCCAAAACAAATAGTTGAACAGTTACCAGACTGTGTGGTCTTCAACACCACCAATCGTAAACGCTGTAAGTATGCACTTTTAATTGAAGACGAAGAGTGAGATTCCCTCATTCTTCAACTAAACTTAAACTCTCTTTGTCTGTTTTAAGTATCTTAAATATGCTTTCATTTCTACTTTTTATTTTAATCATTATTTTGATTTTTCTTCATTTTAAGTGGTTTAACCACATCTAAACAGCTTTCTTTTTATGGCTATCTAATGCCTCTATAATTTGAACTATCTGTAAATTGGATGTTAAGCTCCTCCGCAGCAGCGTAATCCACAAGAGGCTACTTACAATGTTCCATTCTTTTTTTCTTTTTTCTTTTTTTTTTACAAAATTTCTGATTTTGATTGATTAAAAAGAATACGAATTTTGGCAATTATGCTTTTTGGTATACCCGAATGTTTCATTCGAACATAAAAACCATTCATTATTCCCATCAGTACTTCATATAGTGTCTTATTTAATTTCCATTTTTTCTCAGTAACTATTGATATTTCAATTTTTTTTACTTTCTTCTATCTTTACAAGAAGAAAGTATTGGATTCATGAAAATTTTCGAATTCCGGTTTTCGACGGATTTACACATTTTAGGGGTCAGAGATTCCCAAAAACATGTTTTTACAAAATGTCTGTCTGTGACTCTGTGAGTCTGTCTGTCTGTCTGTCTGTCTGTGTGTATGTGACACAAATTTTGTGGGCGCTCTATCTCAAGAACTAATGCACGGAATTTAATAAAAATTTATATTCAGCGAGTCCCTAATACAAATTGATGCTGATTAGTTTTTGGTGTAAATCGCTCAACAGCTGGCGCTGCTATGCTGCATTTTTCACGATTTTCGCAATAGCTCTATCTCACGAACTAATGCACAGATTTTGATCAAACTTCAGATTTAGTTAGTCCTTGATATGAATTGATGCTGATTACGTTTTGGTGTAAATCGCCCAACAGGTGGCGCTGTTATGATGAATTTTGCAGGATTTACACGATTTCCCCAGTAGCTCTATCTTAAGAACTAACGCACGGATTTTCATCAAACTTCAGATTCAGTTAGTCCTTGATATGACTTGCTACTGATTATGTGTTCGTGTAAATCGCCCAACAGGTGGCGCTTCTGTGCTGCCTTTTTCACGATTGCCTCAATAGCTCTATCTATAGAACTAATGGACGAATTTTCATCTAACTTCAGATTTAGTTGTATGTTGACACAGGTTGTTGTTAATTAGGTTTTGGTGTTAATCACCCAATAGGTGGCGCTGCTATGCAGGAATTTTCACAATTTTCGCTATAGCTTTATCTCAAAAACTAATGCACGGATTTTCTCCAAACTTCAGATTCAGTCAGGCGTTGACATAAATTGTTGCTGATTAGGATTTGGTATAAATCACCCAATAGGTGGCGCTGCTAGGCAACATTTTTCTGGATTTAGACGATTTCAGCGATAGTCATATCTCAAGAACTAATGCACGGAATTTCATATCTTTAGAATCCTCATGAGATGCATAGATTGCCATTTAATTTTGACAGTGTGATAGCGAATTTTGAAGTATTAACATGTATGAGATAGAAGAAAGTTTTGGGATTGGTACATCCGACTAGTTTTATGTGCTTTGCAACATTTTAAGGGGTCTCTGGATTCTTAAAATTGGAAAAAAAGGACCATTTTCAACATTTAATATCGTAAAATGTATTTGATTTTAAGACACGATTTTTATGGGGATGAAAGATATAAGTAAACGCTTTCATTTCAAATATTTTAAAAAATTGCAAGATGCAGAATTAGCATTTACAGGGGTTCCAAACTGTCAGACATTTGACGAGCAGAAAATTGTGGCATAACAGATTACGCGCAAGATTACAAAATAAATTTGGCAACTAGAATAAAACTTTTGGTGCCTACATATACTTCAGATTGTAATAATTACCCTGAATCTAAATAAAGCTGCATTTAAAGCATTTTTAGATTTTTAATACGAAGTTGTATTTAGCTAATGCAAAATTTAGAAAATTTCAACGATATAATCACCTAAAAAAATATTTTTTTGAACAATAAAAAGGAAATTTTAGGTTCCGTTTATACAGACTAACATGAAACATATGTTTTGAAAATTTCATAAAAAAAATATTCAGAAATTTTTGAGATATCGTGCGCGTTATGCCCAAAAACTTCATTTGGAGAAAAATGACTTCAAAGTTTCGGAAACGCCGCTTCAGCTATTGAGCTGGTATAAATCTAAAAGCCATAACCTCTGTTCTAATGGGAATTTCAAGGAAACAATTATATCAAAACGTTCAGAAAAAATAGTAGTTTAACATCTAAAAAAATTAAATTTTCGGAATTTTTGAAGCTTTAAGATTCCTGAGACTTCTTAAAAAGCATACAAAGTTTGGAAATTATGCCTTTGAGCATGCCCGAATGTTTCATTCGAATATAAAAATCATTCATTATTCCCATCACTACTTCATAATAATGTCTTATTTAATTTCCATTTTTTTCTCACAAACTATTAATATTTCAGTGTTTTTTAATATGTGCCTTGCAACATTTTAATGTTGCAAAACCTGAAAATTTCCGTGAGTATTATTTTTTATTTTATTTTTTTTAGCTCCCGGTATGCTATTTCTTTCCAGCTATTAAAGTGCCATCTCCAAAAAATGACGTTCCGTTGTATAAGTCAGCCGTAAAACAAATAGGATGTATCATTGCACTGTTAAATACTCTATTGGAATTTTTAAACTTCTAAGCATTGCACATTTTCAATTTTTATACCGTCGTATTGGGGGGGAAAGTGTACTTTTAAATGCAGTTTGTTTGAAAACTGCATCTCAATTTATTTTTGAGATATTAATTTTTTGTAGTTTTTAGCACCTTTTTTTTTTTCCAACTCAAGTACACCATTTCTATAGAAAGTAAAGAAAAAATAGTTGGAAAATAGTTATTATATCTTTTTGATGCCATTTTCCCATAACAACTGAAAAAAAAATTGTAATCAAAATAGTGCTATTTTGAAAAAAATATAAATGAATGATTTCTGATAAAACATGGACCTATTATAAACTATATTTAATTTTAAGTATCTATATTAACATTACAAACAAATGAAGGCATATGAATCATTAGATAGCCGACTTTTTTGTCGAGTTTCTTGAATGACGACATCTCTTTCTTGGAATTGTGTTTTTTCAGCGATAGTGACGTCCTATGCGTACTTTACTGTAGATTTTGTTTAATACTGGATCGTAAATGAGGAATTCTTCAGCGGATGCGAATGACGTCATTTTATATAAAATAAAAGCGTATGTGTTTTAAGTGTTAAAACTGAAATATGTTTTGTACTACCTATATTTATATACATTTTTTTTTTTTTTAATCGGGGGCGACACTAAATTCTGAAAAAGCAGAATTCCTGTTTTTAGTTTAATTTTTTTTGTTGTTGTTGTTGTTACAAACGTTTCAAGACTCATTTTCTTTCTTTTTCAGAAAATATCTATATTTATAAAGGAGGTTATGACTACTATCAGAGTAACAGCTCAGGTTTAATCCAGTCTCCCAACTTTCCTGGTGGCTATCCCAGCGATTATAGCGCAGAGTTTATCTTGCAGAATATCGATCCTTCAGGATTTGTGCAACTCATCTTTACAGATTTCCAGCTGTCACTGTGGTCTTATGTTGAGGTACGTATAAAGACAAAACATCAATATGTGACTTTCAAAACTTTTGTTTAAAGATTAAAACTCTCGTATACAAAATGTGTATAGTTTTAAGCTTTCGGCAAAAGTTTTGAATACAGAAAGTTTTTAAAATTTAATACATAAAGAACTAGTTTATTAACAATTTATTGTGAGCATACAATTTCACGAAAAAATACCTAAAATAAGATATTCTGATTTTTTTTTCTCTCTTCTATATATTTAGGTATTATACGAAACATTATCTGAATTAAATAATAAGTCAGCTCAGTTACTTCGTAACATCAAAACTCGGTACTCGGTAGAAAAATGAATTTTTTTTCTTTTTATTTTTTTACTTGTTAGGACATAAATAATGATTTTTCTTAATACAGTAGAGTCTCGATTATCCGAGTTCCGCTTAACCGAGTTCCCGCTATAACCGAATTATTTTCTTCTGATGGAATGATGGCTTCCGTTATTATGAAACAGCCATTATAAATGAAGTGTTGGGTGAAGATGAAAGAGCAGTCACAAAAAGTTCGAACTCTCATTTTCTGGTCAGAATGTGGTAAACAAATTCCCTTTTTTTTTTTTTTTTTTTTTTTTTTTAATTTATTACAGCCGCCGTCTGTTTGTGTGTGTGTCTGTAAACGCTCTATCTCCAGAACAAATTGAGATAGAGAGCTGAAATTTGGTGTGTACGTAGTATGTACTAATGAGAAGAAGCGTATTGAATTTCAGTAACCTCGATTGTCTGGAACTATTTTTTTCAGACTCTCGAAATATTCGTTCTGATAAAAGGTATATAAAAATTTCCGCAATTGTTTATTTTAAGGAGTGAATATAAAACACAATACAAAAACATAAATTTTGCATAAAGAATAAAGTCTATCGGATAATTAGTTGCCGAGATATTTGTAATCCTATTTTCCACACTCTTCGATTTTTCATGACACTGCATTTCATTCAAATCTCAATTCAAAGATACATTTTAATTGGAAATGAGACGCTTAATCCGACACACTAAACTGTTAGTTAATATGATTATCATTTTTGGAGATATAAGGATGTTTCTTTTACGCAATTCAGTAATAGAGCTTTTAAAGTTTATGACGTCATCAAGCCACGATTTCAAACACTCTATCTACCGAACAAATTGACAACGTTTAACCCTTTATGTACTGAATTATGAATTCATGAAAATTTCACCTTCTAAATCATTTTTCGTGAATTGTTTAACCTACATTATAAGATTTACATAATCTATATCTATACTCCTATTATAAAGAGGAAAAAATTGTTTATTTGTCGGAGGTAAGCTCTGGAACTACCGAACCGATTCCAAAAGTAATGGTATCAAAATGATGGTGTGAGTCCAACTTAGAACATAGGCTATATCTTATGTCGATGCCACTACCCCAAAGGGGGTGTAGGAGCAAAAAACGTTCTAAAAATGCGATTTTAGCGTTACTGAAGGGCCTAGAAATATGAAATTTTGAGTATTAGTTACTTGTAAGATATAAATGATGTCTAAGAACAGTTCTTAAACAATTCGAAATTTAAAAGGTGTGAAAATGCACAAAAAGCGTTCTAAAAAACGTTCTAAATGGTAGTTTCCACACAATCTCAGGAAATACCAAACCGATTTAAAAAATATTGGTGTCAAAATGATGGTGACAACGCTTGCTCCAAGATAGGCTATGTTTTATGTCGGTGTCACTAACCCAAAGGAGGTGCAGGAGCAAAAAACGTTCTAAAAATGCGATTTATGTGTTACTGAAGGGCTTAGAAATATGAAATTTGAAATATTAGCTACTTATTAGATATAAAGGATTTCTAAGAACAGTTCTTAAACAATTCGAAATTTGAGAGGGGTGAAAATGCGCACAAATCGTTCTAAAAAACGTTCTAAATGGTGGTTTCTACACAATCTCAGGAAATACCAAACCGATTTAAAAAATAATGGTGTCAAAATAAGGGTGTCAAAATGACGGTAACAACCCTTGCTCCAACATAGGCTATGTTTTATGTCGGTGCCACTACCCGAAAAGGGGTGCAGGAGCAAAAAACGTTCTAAAAATGCGATTTTTGCGTTACCGATAGGGCCTAGAAATATGAAATTTGAAATATTAACTACTTATTAGATATAAAGGATTTCTAAGAACAGTTCTGAAACTATTCGAAATTTAAATGGGTAAAAATGCGCGAAAAGCGTTCTAAAAAACGTTCTAATGGTGGTTTCTACACAAGCTGGAAATACCAAACCGATCTAAAAAATAATGGCGCAAAATGATGGTGACAAACTTTGCTCCAACATAGGCGATGTTTTATGTCGGTGCCACTAACCCAAAGAGGGTGCAGGAGAAAAACGTTCTAAATTGCGACTTTTGCGTTAAGGAAGGGCCTAGAATCGAGAAATTTGGAATGGTAGTTATAAGATATCAATGATCACTAAGGACATTTCCTAAAAAAATCGAAATATAAAAGGGGGTCAAAATGCGCAAAAAGCGTTGTAAAAAACTTTCTAAATTGCGATTTCTATGGAATCTCAGGAAATACTGAACCGATTTCAAATATAATGGTGTAAAAATGATGGTGACAGATATTGCTCCAAGATAGGCTATATTTTATTTCTGTTTCCACTACCCCAGAGGAGATGCAGAAGCAAAATGCGCGAAAAGCGTTCTAAAAACGTTCTAAATGCTGATTTTTCGGCAATATCTCAGGAAGAATGAATCTGATTTCAAACGTAATAGTAGGAAATTGATGCTGACAGCCTCTGATCTAACATAGACACTATTTTATGTCGTTATCACTATCACCAAGACGTTGCAGGAGCAAAAAAGCGTTCTAAATTTCGATTTTTGTGATCGGTAGGGGCTAGCAACTTAAAATTAGGCAAGGTACATATTTATTAGATATAAATGATCTTTAAGAAAAGTTTCGAAAAAAATGGAAATTTAAAAAGGGGGGAAAATGCGCGAAAAGCGTCCTAAAAACGTTTTAAATTGCGATTTCTACTCAATCTAAGGAAATACCAAAGCTATTTCAAAAGTAATGGTTGCAAATAAATGGTGACAGTCCCTGCTATAACATAGGTTATATTTTATGTTGTTGTCACTACCATCTGAGGCTGAGGGTTGCAAAAGCAAAACATATTCTAATTTGCGTTTTTTTGCACAACTGAGGGGTCTAACACTTTGAAGAATGGCATGGTATTTACTTACAAGATGCAACTGCTTTCTAAGAACAGTCGAAAGAAATTTCCAAATTAAAAAAAATTAAGTGAGTGAAAAGCGTTATAAATTACAATTTTTAAGCAAACTTATAAATTACCAAACCGATTAAAAAAATAATGATGACAAATTTTGGTGATAGAATCTGCTCAAACATAAGCTATATTTTATGTCTGTTCCACTACCACCAGAGGGTTGCAGGAGCTAAAAACTTTCTAAATTGCGATTTCTGTGATACTGAAAAGGCTAGAAACTTTAAATATGACATGGTAGTTACTTATAAAATATAAATGCCCTCGAAGGAACGTCGAAAATAAATTCGAATTAAAAAGGGGTGAAGCGAAGGGGAGTTGCGAAAAGCATTCTAAAAAAGTTCTAAATTACGATTTTATGCAATTTTAGGGAATATAAGCCGATTATAAAAGTAATAGTTGCGAATCAGTGGTACCAGTCTCTGATCCTACACAGGCTATATTTTATGCTGATAATTCTACCATTTGGGGTTCACAGGAACAACAAACGTTCTAAAAAAGGGCTTTAAAAGCTTTTTAAATTACGTTTCTGTGGAATATTAGGAAATAACAAACCGATTTAAAAATTAATGTTGGCAAATTAATGGTGACAGTTCCTGTTTCAACATAGCCCTTTATGTTGGGAGAGGTGGTAGGACTTGGAATTTGACATGATGGTTAATTTTAAGATGTAAGAAGATGGTTTCTAAAAAATTCAAAACTTCAAATGAATACTGAAATGAGCGTATTAATTGAGCATAAAAGTTTCAAAATATTTTTTAAATTATCTTTTATTTAGTTTTACTTCATTTTATCAATTTAAGTCTCATTTCTGCCTAATGCAGTGTAATAATGATGTTTAATCAAACTGTGTTTTAAATAGTAATTTTTGAATTATTCCTAAACGTAATAAGTACCTTTTAATAAAAAAAAAAAACTTTTAATAAAATAAAATATTACCTTTTAATAAAATAAAAATTTAGTTAGTACCTTTTAATAAAAATTAGACATGTAAATATCACTTGGCATATTTCAAATATTACGCGAGCAAAGCCGCGGGGTTTGCTAGTCATTTAATAAATTTTTAGAAGGATTTCAGAAGGACTGAAGGATTTAAAAGGATTCATTAAATTTGAATTTATAGGGATTTTGTGCAATATTTATAACTACACTCAAATCTTTTATTTTAAACATTTTTATTGGTATTTTGTTGAATTAGAAAATGTACGAATATAATGTTCTTACAATAGAAATATAGAAATATTTCCGAATTGAAAAATCCCCCCCCACACACACACACACACACTTTCCAACGCCAAGAAAGCTGAAAAGATACAAAGGCAAAAGAAATCGTCCTTTTAAAAATATTTTTGTTTTGTGTAACCAATAATGCTTTTGGAACAAGATAAAGTAATGTATCTATAATTCATTCTAAACTGTATTACAACTAATAGATGTATTAAATGAATTTTATAACAAGTTATTTTAATGGTACTTATAAGTACCGTCAGTAAATAAAGAGTTAAATTTTATTTTGGAATTGCAATGCATTTTATAAATAGTTTGCACATGTTTTATTTTCATATTTTATATTATGCATATCCATAATGGGTAAGTTTTACTGTGGCCCCCAAGGACTAGTTATTTCATCGCAACAATCGATGTAACCTATTTTAAGCATTTAAGCATCTATGCAAATAACAATGCGTTAAACATGGTTAATTAATTTTGTGATACCTGGAAGGCTTAAGACTAAAACTTTTGTAGGGGAGATCGGGGAAATGCCGCCACCCGGGGTTATGCCATCACCCCGCCTAGTTTAAAAACTAACCGCAGTTTGAGATAGTGAATGTGCCTGCACTACAGCGGCCAACAATAGAAACACTGCCTAAAGTCAAAGTGATTTTGCTGTACGTCGTTCGTTTGTTCTAGTGAAAAAATTAGATTTCATATAGTTGCTTCTTATTTTGGAGCTTCAAATGAGTAGAGATAAGCACCTTTTATTGTAACATTATGTATTTAAGATAATATTACCGGTAATCTGCATGCATTCGCCGACATTTTGATGCAATGTGTTGAACAAGTTTGGTTCTTCTTTTGGCTTTGCTTGGGGATTTCCGCCATATTGTCCTCTCGGGGTAATGCCGCCACCATGCAAATCAGGTGAGAAATGGCCTCATTTGTATGTAGTGGAGCCGATTCAGCAAATATTTATGTTTGTGACTTTTGCAATATGAAGTAAATTGTAATCTTAACCATTATTCTACTCAATTACATTGCTTTCTAACTATTTTCAGTAGGTTATGTGTTTCCTAGTATCCATTTGATGCATGTACTAGGTCATTAACCCTTTCACCGTCCGAGGGTTTTTGGGTATTTTTATAAGAATGCTTGTAAATTCCAGGATAAATATATTTATTATTCGCAGTTTGATGGTATAATACCTTTAATATCACTTCTTTCTATATATGGTTCAAAATAAAATTCTGCTTAAAATAGTTTTGTCTACAGCCATTTTAACATAATTTCTAGAAACGGAAAAATCCGGGCTGGACGGTTAAAGGGTAAAGATTGGCGGCATTACCCCGGTGCGGTGGCGGTATTACCCCAGTATCCTGAGTAATCCCGCCACTGTGCAGAGGTTTAAAAAATATTTTTTTTTATGTCTGCTTACTTTACAGTTATGATTACGGGTGAATTTATACAGATACTAAAGATCATGCTTCAGCTTTAGAATTTTTACTATAAAAAAAATAAGCATTTTTTTGAGGTGAAAAAAATTAAATTCCCTTAAGGTGTCGCCATTCCCCCGGCCTCTCCTACTTTTAAAGATAACGTACTATTAATACCTACATTATACCTTTTCTTTCCATTATTACCTTGAACTTTGTTTAAAAATTGTTAAATGACGCTAGAAAACAAATCATCTTATCTCTTAGTCCTATTTTCGTTTTCCTATCATCAAAGAGTAAGTCTGAACTCGTGACATTATCAACGCCAATTTCTTTTTTAATTCATCACAAAGCAATCCTAAACTTTTGAAACCTTGATCTTAAAAGATTTTGGGAGTGTTCGATGAATATTTTTACCATTTAAATTTTCATAAATGAATAAGAGTACAACGTTGCTTTAGAAATTCAAAAAAGACTATTTTTAGAGTTTCAATTGGGCAGGAATTTTTGTCTTTTATCATATTTATTTAAGCAATTTTGTCTTTGAAAGGGGGCATCAAAATGCTATAAACGGTTACTAATTTGAATGCTTTACGGATTAATAAAGGTAATTTTTATGTAGCAATTAATTCCCGATGCCTTGGGAAAAGTGCGTAAATATTTTTGATATTAGTTATTGCTTTTTTTAACACTTTCCAACATAGCTGAAAAGGGTTTATTAATTCAATTTTTCTGTCTGTTTATCTGTCTGCCATTTTTCTGTCTGTGCTCTAACTCGCGTAAATATAATCGGATTTCCATGCAACTGTATAGTATGTTAATGAGATTTACTCTGACGTGTTCGGTATTGAAAATGAAGTATGTAGCGTTTATACTTCATTTACTGGGACACTCAAAATAATTCCATTGCATTACGGTTTATAGGGAAAAATCGTTTGCGGTGTATTTTAATGATGTTAAATTATCTCAAACATATTTAAATTGATATATATATATATATATAACTGAAATGCACTACAAGAGGCTGACTATGGAATATGGGGAGCGTAATATTCATCGTTCATTTATAGTAACGCATAAAAGAGTTCGGCTACAGTGCTGTCTAAGAACAATAATTGCTGGATTTGCATTTTGCTGTGGAACGCGTTCTTAAGGGGGTCCCGGACACATTTTAAAATAATTTTTATTTGTTGAGTTAAAATTCTGAATTTTTTTGTGATGGTTAACCTTATTATTTGTAAACAAAATCACATGATAAAACTTCTCAAAATTTTTTAAAAAATTTTAAATTTAAAATTTATTAAGTGGGGTAATTTAAAATCGTTATAACTCGAAATATTATTTATAGAATTTCATTTTTTTTTCATTTAAATAAACAGGAATATATAAGTTTTAATTTTGATTCAGCATTTTAAAAAATATTAATTTATAAAAAAATTAAAAATATTTAACGAAAAAATTTCAAAAAAAGTGGTGCAACTTTTTTTAAAAAAATCATATTTTCAAAAGTAAATATTTTTCTCAAATATGCTGAATCAAAATTAAAGTAAAACAATTGAAAAATATATGTTCCAAGTTTGAACCCTGTATCTTTAACGGTTCTTGAGTTATAAGAATTTAAATATGAGAAATGGGGGGGAAACCTATCATGAAGAGTTGGGTTGGGTTGATTTTTGACGGCCAATTATCTACACGAGGGATATAGGCCCGGGGGGAGTGCCCTCCGTGGGGGTCTTTCTAAGGGAACCTAATCCGTATTAACGCATGGAAGATCCACGGCTCGAAGAAAACCACGAAAACTCCGAACGATTAGGCCGACGGGCGCGATTGGGATCGAACCCAGCACCTCCCGTCTACCAGCTTCGAGAGCAGAACCTCTCAGCCACTGGTGGGGCCCTATCATGAAGAAAAACGCATTTTTACAAGAAGTCGTTTCCATTGCTTGGAAACTTGATTTTGAAAACAAACCAAAACGAAAAAATTAATATTTTTTGTTCTAATTCAGATAGAAACATAATTTAAATGTCATTTTAAGCAGGAAAAAACAGAGAAATTTTTTATGAAATAAAATGTTTTCGCAAAATTTGAAGATTTTTGTGTCCCGGACCCCCTTAAACTAATTTTTGCCTAATAAAAAAAGCGGTGCATTTTAACTCGTGGGGAGAGAACCCTACATTTTTTTTTTAAATAGGCTAAGTGGGCTATCGTTTATTATGTATTTTTAATTCTGAATTGAATGGCATCGTCCGCAAGTCAGTACGATCATTTGTTACAAAGTTACGGCTGATTTTATGAATACAAAGTCGAAAATTATTACGAGAGAAAATTTTATTATACCTAAACATAGTAAAACAACTTTATTTTGGGGGAACTCATTGGACCTTCTTTTCTAGTACCGAAGCACAATTCTTCCTAAATTTTTGTGAATCCTCAGTTAATGCTGTAAAAACCAATATACCTGCACTAAAGTATAGTTTTCGACTTTGCAACAAATAATCTTACCGACTTGCGGATGGTGTCATTCGATTCGTAATTTAAAATTACCTAATAAACGATACCCCACTTGACCTACTTCAAAAAAGTTGAGTTCCCCCTCCGACTTAAAATACACCCCCCCCCCTTTTGCCCCCCTAAAACACGGTAAAGAAACTTTATTTTTTGGGCACTCATCTTATATTTATTTCTAATGCCAAAACGAAGCTCTTAGCCAATTTTCGTGAATAGCCTTCAGCTGTTGCTGTAAAAACCAATTTACCTGCACTGAAGTATAATTTTTGACTTTGCATTCATAAAACCTGTCGTAACTTTTTAACAAATGATCTATCGACTTGAAGATGGTGTCATTCGATTCAGAATTAAAACATACATGAGGCATTCTCACAAAATTTTATCTTTCATGAATAAAATTCTGGTGAAAATAAACTTAATAAAATAACATCTTAAACTTATAGACGAATGCTTTAATGATTCAAAATAAAGAAAAAATGGTCAGCAGCGAAAAATATTTTTATTTAACTGAGGTTTAAGTTAAACTTGCGATTTTAATTTTCCTTACCGTTTTACCTCTCTAACTTTTTATTTTCTTCTAAATTTTTACTTATAATGAATTTGCATAGCACCCACAGAACATTCAAATAAGAAATAATAAAAATTAAACAAAAACCTAATTTAGAGAACAAATTAAAAAAACAAAATTTATTTCCTACATTGTTTAAGCCCGAGAAGGGACAGATATTAAGATATTTCATTCAATTCGTTCTACATTTAATGTTGAATTTTTGTAACCAATAAGTTAAACCAATTGAACATTAAAAAATAAAAATGAAATTCATACAATATAATACTTAAAACACTTATATACTTAGATTCCGTTCAAATGAAATCGAAATAAATCTTAGACTTTTTTTTAAGTTTTGTATTTTGCATGCATCTTATCATATTATGTACAATCGTCATAAATATAATGCAAAATCTGCAGTACAAATATTTACAACTTAAAAATGGAAAAAGTCTAAGATTTATTTCGATTTCATTTGAACGGAATCTAAGTATATAGGTGTTTTAAGTATTATATTGTATGAATTTCATTTTTATTTTTTAATGTTCAATTGGTTTAACTTATTGGTTACAAAAATTTAACATTAAATGTAGGACGAATTGAATGAAATATCTTAATATCTGTCCCTTCTCGGGCTTAAACAATGTAGGAAATAAATTTTGTTTTTTTAATTTGTTCTGCAAATTAGGTTTTTGTTTAATATGTCGAGTTTTTTAATAACTACTGCATTCAAATGAACACATTTCAAAATTAATGGAGGGTATCCTCATCAGGCTTTGATTTGTGCGATATCGCATCACAATTTGTGATGTAATTTACCTGTGTATGATTCAAAATTTCTCACCAGTGCAGTAATGAATATTGCTGTAGTTTGCACGAAAAATTCCAATCTGAACATAAACAAGTAATATAAAAATTTTGTTTTTAAAGTCAATTCCTACTTAGCCCATCAAAGAAAAATTTAATACAATCCCTTAAGCTAATATTAGTTTTTGTTGCATTAAAATATCTCAATTTGTTGATTTTATATAAGCAAGTAGGTTTACAATGGAACTCTATGGGAATTTGGCGAAATATTAGAGATATCGCCAAGTTAGCGTCACTTTTGGCGACTCATTTTGGCCGCCAAATTTGGCGATATATCGCCAAGTTGGCGACAAACTTGGCGGTATTTGGCGACAGAACAGGGTCCCCCCTATGGTAACCCTTTATTGAAAATACTTTCATTGAACTTCAATAACCAATGGAAGCCATTTTGTTTCCCATGCAAAACTAAAATTAATTAATAAAAATTTAATTAATTAATTAATATTTGAAAAACTGTATTAACATCAATTGTCATCCAGTACAAGTTTAAAAAAATTTATTTCAACTTGATAGGATGAATAATGAGTATTTTATTATCGATTGAAAATTTGAACAAGATAAATATATAAATAAATAAATAAATATAGGGAGAGTGTGAGCTAATAGTAGGAATTGAAAAATCTGCTTGAAAATGTCATTTTTATTTCCACCATGACGTCATATTCATCTTCTTTTTAATTCTTAAAAAAACTCTTTCAGTTTCTTCAGTTTCATGTTTCACGTGAAAATCATTCAACTAAAAATAGGCAAATTATTATTACGGCTTTTGAATTATTTACAACAATGAAAAAAATTTTTTTATTTTATTACAAAATGTCCGTTGAATCTCAATAAAAAAAGCGAAATTTGGAATTATTAAGAAAAATATTTGAATAATGTATATAAAAATTAGCCAATGTTACTCTCTAGATTATAATCCATCTATATGCAAAGGCATTTTATGATCCGTTTTGACCCTGACGTCTGGCAAATGTTTTTACACTTTGAATTTATAATATTATTAGAATTAGCAAAGAATTAAAAATGAGTGGCATCAGGAACAAAAAGGTGGGAAGAAAAAATGAAAAAGTTACCATCTCCATAGGCTTTTCTATGTTAAATTAACATTGAGAAGTGACACTGGAAATAAATAAGTATTGCGCTGCCGCGCAATACTTAAATGAACTATTTTTAATACAAAATTTTGGTATAACATTGTCTTAAAGGGATGTTAAGGAAAAGACGGTAAGGGGAAAAGGGGGGCGGTAAGGGAAAAATGGGGCGGTAAGGGAAAAAAGGGACGCTAAGGAAAAAAAGGGTCGGTAAGGAAAATTACCACCTATTTTTAGGCAAATCATATTAAGACTCCGTGATAGCCACATGTTCACTGATTTTAGGCAAGAGTTATTTACATTGGATTAAATTACAAAAACAATTTAATTTACCTCGAAAAGTACAGGAATAAACCTTGGAGACAGTAAGACTACTAATAAAGCCACAATGCTTGAAATTGATATTTAAATGCTGATTTAAATTGCTGTAAATTTCCTGTTATTATTTAAAAAAGAATTTTAGCCAATTCTTTCTCTAGCAAAAAAGTTGAAAAAAATTCTGTAGCTGCATCTGAAGTGATTTTCTGTACAATTTTAGCAAGAGGGGCGGTGAGGAATCTAAAATCCATGGACAGAGTTCAAAATATAATAACAACCGTAAAAATGTGTGCAGGTTCATTTTTTGCTACATATTCATACAAAACAATAGTCCCAGTTTCGGAAAAAAATACATCGAATTACTTTTATTGAAAAACAGTTTTATACAGACAGCAACAAACTTAAAAATCAGCATCAGGGACACTGGACGGTAAGGAATTTCGTGATATATTTGGACGCCCAACATCGTCCAAAACTTATTTATCTCGTTAATATTGTTATACAGTCATGTAATGAGATGTTTTAAAGTATAATAAATAAAAAAGTACACAAGAATATGTACTAAAATAAAAATTATTATTCAGGGATTTAAAAGTCAAAATTATGTGAGCATGCTTCACAAAATAATCGATACCTCACTTGACCTCCTTGAAAAATATAATTAAAAAGTTAAAATGCCCCCCCCCCCCAAAAAAAAAAAAAAACACTGTAAAACAACTTTAGTTTGAGGGAACTCTTCGGATCTTCATTTCTAGTACCGAAACGAAGTTATTCCAGAATTTCCATGAATGGCCATCAGTTCTCCTATTTTACTCAACTTTTGGGGGTTTTTTACCCGCACTAAAAATTTCTTTCATCCATTTTATTACCTTCGCAGAGCTCCCAAATGGCCAGCTTTTTTCCTACCAGTATTTACAAAAAAAAAGTTTTCTATCAAATTTGCAACACAAATAACCTTAGGGGCAGATTTCTGCAAAAGCAAGGAAGATTGTTGTTTAAGAAAAATAAGTACTTACGTATTAACTGGACCAGGCCAGAGACAACTGTGCCAACCATAGCGCCAATTGTACGATTACAGTATCCCCCTTTTTTAGGCACGTTCGTAATTATATAAATACGTAGCACCTATAGTCGTCGTTCGGTATGTCTGTCTGTCTGTCCGCATATAACAGAGCAAAAATTACCCAACCGAATGGTCTGAAATTTTAAACATCTAATTGTTTCAAAAATATGTCGAGTCATTTCAAATTTTATGAAAATTGGATGTACAGTTTAATTACAGGGACAGTCAAAATTTTTCCTTTACATTACGGCCAATGGGAAAAAATTATTTCAAGTGCATTTTAATGATGTTACAGACTTTCGAACAGAATGAAATTGATATGCACTTATGAAGTGCACTAAAATATACATTCAATAAAATATGCTGTGCAAAAAGTATTTATAAAACTAGTTATAGTACGAACGCAACTCATTTGCCACGTTTGACGTGCAATTTCCAACTTTTTTGTTTTATATATATATGTTTGTTTATTATAGTTTATAGTTTATTTTTTATTATACTTTATAGTTTTTGGTTATTTATTTATTATAGTTCATTTATTGTATTTTACTTATTTTATATCATTTACCATTTTTAACAATATTATGTATTTAATGTTAAATTGCTGTTTCGAATGAGATTGGCAACGATAAACAAGATTGGCAGTTGTCAACCAATTTTTCGATCTATTTCCTGGCCCGAATAATACGTAAGTACCCAAAAAAATCTGTTATCCCAAATGCGAACCATTTAGGAGCCCCACTTTCGGTTAATGAATGGGTCTTTTAAATATTTCAGCTGGAATTTTCCGTAGTCGGCGCATCTTCCCAGCAGTCTTTCGTAGTTGAGGTACGCGGAAGAACATTTCTTTAAAAATATCGCTCTAAAAATATCTATATTACATGAAAAGTACTACCTTTACTTTCGATTATTAGTATCAGATCCGTTTAAAAATAGTTAAATGACGTTAGAAAATAAATCATCTTATCTCTAATCCTATTTTCGTTTTCCTATCGTCAAAGAGAAGCCTGAATCCATGACATTATCATCGATAATTTATTTTCTAGTTCTTCACAAAGAAGTTTTAAACTTTTGGAAACCTTGACATTAAAGAATTTATGGAATATTCAATTAATATCGTTACTATTTAAACTTTCCTAATAGGAAAAGGGTACAATGTTTCAGAAACTGCGAAAGGACCATTTTTAGAAATGCAATCGGATAAGTATTTTAAAAGTTTTCGTCTGAAAGGGGGCATACAAATGATGTACAGTGAAACCTCCCTATTCGACCACCTCCATTAAGCGACCATCTCCCTGAACGACCATTTTTTCATGGAACGAAATTTATTATCATAGGCTCAATACTAATTTTACCTCCATTTAGAGACCATCCCAGTAGAACTCCCTCCGTGAGCGACCCATTTCTTTGAAGAAAATGAAACAAATACCGTTTTTCCCTGGTCGCTTGAAGAAGGTTTTATTAGAAAAACAATTCCGGACAGCGCATTATTCATCAAACTTCTAAACTAAGTTTAGATTTTTTTAATTCCGGTAACTTTTAAATGTTTAAACCCCTTTGAACCTTTTTAGGCAATGAATTTAACTCTGATGACAAATAAGAATGACAGTTAATAAACTCCCTGCCCTCTTCTGTCAGGAAACTCTCAAAGAAATAGATAAATGAATTAAAATCGTCATTATTTGTTCCCCTTCAAGGGAAAAAAAAAAATGCATTTTTATACTGAACTTCGAAAGGACTTAGAAATAAAAGTTATAAAATATAAAACCGTAAAATCAAAGCAAACGCCAATGTATTCATTTTTTAAACTCTGCAGTAATCAACTTACGTAATTAACTTTTGTTTTGATACATATTTTTTTACATTTTTTTCCAAATGTGAATAATAAATTTTAGTAACATTAATTGTTACCTTTTTTTAACAATTAAAATTTAGATTTAAACATGACTTCCATTAAGAGACCACCTCTCGAAGCGGCCACTTTTTATTTGAACGGAACGTGGTCGCTTTAGGGAGGTTTTACTGTAAATTGTTACTACTTTTGACGCCTTACAGGGTTCGTACGTTTCAAGGACTTTCAAGCACTTTTTACGAGAATTTTCCTAAAGTAATATTTGCCTCATTTATCGAAAATAAAATCTATCTTCAGATATAGCAACCAGTACTTTACGAAATTTCTGGTACTAAAACACCTAAAATCTCCTGAATCTGTTGACGTGTACGAATTCTGGTCTTACGAATTAACCCCTTTACGGTCGCATTAAATTACGGTTTAAAAATTCACATTGCTCATTGGCACCACTTTTTTGAAAAATAAATATTCATCTTATTTAAAGACAGGTAAAAGGATACCATAATAAAGCCAATTACACTATTTTATAAAACTGGTGGGAATCAAACAATCTGAGTAAAAGACACAGCCCGTTGTAACGTCAATAAATTAAACTTAAAGAACTAATCTTAAAACTTAAATGAGAAGAACTTTGAGATCATTTTCCACACATTTATTAACGATACGGACAGCACACACATAGCACACATACAATCACGGGACATATAAAAACTTAAACTTTAAATTCTGACGGAGCTGGCTCGCTCCTCGCTGGTCCAGACGAACACGACCGTCCTCGGTCGCTTCAAAAACGCAACTCATCTCCATGGGCCCTCTTCGACAGTTCAGTCTATCTTAATTGCAACCACGTGGTATTCTGATTCATCTTATTAAAAAGTTTAGGTCTTCAAGTGCCAGCAGCACTTCTCAATTTATTCACATCATTAAAATCCGTTTACAACTTTACATCTGGATTTCGTGAAGGCATTGACATGTGAATTTATAGTTTAGATATCTGGAGGGCCAATTAAAAGTGTTTATTACGTTACGTGGTCATCTGGGTTTTGCATGAGCTCAGATGAAACGTCACACCGTGAATATCACGGGAGCCAGAATTAAGGGATTAATACAGTTAATTTTTATGTAAAGGATGTTTTTTTAGAGGTGCGGTTTTGAAATTGGCAACACTGTTTCTAGTCACAGTCAATTTGACAGCTGACAAATGATTTGTGCTCAATATGTTTTGCCATTTCACCCTGCACCATGCATAGATTTACGCCAGAACAACGCTTGCAAATTGTGCAAAACACCATCAGTTTATCGTGGGAGACATTCGGTGACCGCATAATTTCGCTTAAGGGGGCTGGTCACTCAGCTTAGGAATTCTCCTCCGTGATGTTAAGTCTATGGACTTTTGATGCATTCGTATATTTAAAATATCTTCTCGGAAAATTCATATTTTTAACATCTTTTTTCTGTGTACTCTTCTTAAAGGATGTCTCTTTTTTTCTTAGTTTTCAAAATATTTCTAAAATCTATGCTGAATTCAATATTTTATGTGTTAAAAGCGAGCGAACTGGGAGTAAGATTTTAACACTTCCTATAAAATTAAGTCTATACTTTAGAAATATTTTGAGAACTAAGAAGAAAAGAGACATCTTTTAGGAAGTGTAAACAAAAAATAGAAGTTAAAAATATTATTTTCCCGAGGAGATATTTTAAATATACGAACGCATCCAATGCCCATAGACTTTACATTAGTGATGAGAAATCGGAAGCTGAGTGACCAGCACCCTTAATGGATTTGTGAACTGGCCTCCATGGTTATGTGATCTCACACCAATGGATTATTTTCTGTAGGGATATATGAAGTCGCTGGTCTACGCCGATAAACCATAGACATTGGACCACTTGGAAACCAACATTCACCGCGTTATTGCTGATGTACGGCCCCAACCTCGATAAAGTGGTCGAAAATTGGACATCCAGATTGCGCTTCATTCGAGCCAACCGCGACGTCACTGTGACCGAAAGCTTTTTTAAACACGAATGGCATAAAATTATTTATTTAACCCCTTAACCTACGATTTGCGTCTCAACAGCCTGGGTACAAAACGTAAACAGGATCGCGCAGCCTTCGAGACATTCCATGGTGCGGCGAATCCCTAGCTACCGCTATAATTTAATAGAGATTTTCGTCTTGTTTAATCATGAGATTTTTGACGATTAAATAAGGTAATATTTGCTATAAAATTTTAGTGGTAAGAAGAATTTATATTTGGCTCGATCATTGACTACGGGCTAGGTTCGTGATAATCAGTTTCGGCCCGAATTTAAGACCATGAATCTCATAGGTTGTTGTAAGTTAAGGAGTTAATAAAACCAATATCACGACCATTAACATTATTTTTATGTGCTTTATTTTGTTTTAAATTTGTATACCACTGAAAAAACACACTTTAGTAATTAATTCACGATGCCTTGGAAAAAGTGTGTAAATATTTTAGTTATTAAAAGTTGCTGTTTGTTTTTATAAAATTAAATTTAATGCTTTTTACTTTTATGGATACTTATATACGCTGTATATGGCCCAAAGTCAAGGGAAAGTCACCATCTGGAAGAGTTAAGATAATTTGAAAACCTTTGTACTTTTAAATATAATATACTACTAATAACCTTATAGCTTTATTATTATTATTATTACCTTCAGCTTCGTTTAAAAATAGTTAAGGGGGTCCTGGACACAAAAATCTTCAAATTTTCTTTAAAAAAAAAAAAAAAAAATATATATATATATATATATATATATATTACCTTAAAAATTTCTCTGTTTTTTCTGCTTAAAATGATAAATCATGTTTCTATTTTAATTAGAACAGGAAATATAATTTTTTTCGTTTTGGTTTGTTTTCAAAATCTAGTTTTCAAGGAATAGTTGTCATGGAAACGACTTCGTGTGAAAATACATTTCTCTTCATGATGGGTTTTTTCACCGTTTCTCGCATTTAAATTGTTATAAGTCAAGAACCGCTAAAGATTATTGGTTCAAACGTGGAACATGTCTTTTTCAATTGTTTTACTTTAATTTTGATTTAGCAAATTTGAAAATTTGGAAAATATTATTTTTCTAAAAAACATTACGTCATTTTTTTTCAATTCTTACTTTAAATATTTTGATTTTTTTTAATTAATATTTTAAAAAATGCTGAATCAAATTTCAAACTTATATATTTATGTTTATTTAAATGAAAAAATGCAAATTCTACATAGAATATTTCGAGTTATAACGATTTTAAATTACCCCCGCTTTTTTAATAAATTTTAAATTAAAAGGAAATTATGAGAAGTTTTATTGTGTGATTTTGTTTACAAATCATATAGTTAACCATCACAAAAAAAATACAAAATTTTAACTCAATAAATAAAAATTATTTTAAAATGTGTCCCGGACCCCCTTAAATGAAGTTGGAAAATAATTCATCTTATCTCTAATTCTATTTCCGTTTTATCATTAACAATTTATTTTATAGTTCGCAGTCTTAAACTTTTGGGAACCTTGACATTAAAGACTTTATGGAACGTTCAATTAACATTGTTACTATTTAAACTTTCCTAAATGGAAAAGGGTACAATGTTTCTTCAGAAGTTGAGAAAGGACTATTTTTAGAAATGCAATCAATCGGATAGGTATTTTAAAAGTTTTCGTCTTTATCATATGTACTTAAGCAGCTATGTCATTGAAAGGGAGATGATGAAAAATGATAGAAACAGTTACTAATTATGACGCCTTGCGAATTTAATACAGGTAATTTTTATGTAGTAATTAATTCACGATGTCTTGAAAAAAGTGTGTAAATATTTTAGTTATTAAAAGTTGCTGTTCGTTTTCTAAAATTAAATTTAATATTTTTTACTTGATGGGTACTCATATACGCTGTATATGGCCGAAAGTCAACGGAAAGTCATCATCTAGAAGCTTTTTTTTTTTTTTTTTTTTTTTTTTTCATCATAGAGATATAAAATTTTGTGCAAATATACATTTCACTATAAGTATATAGAACACCTTAAAAGAAATTTCCCGTCTTATTAAGATTTTTTTTTTTAATTAACATTTTAAAACGAAATTTTAAAATGCTTCATAGGCGCCTTAATTTTTGAGATATTTCATCGATTTTACATTTTTATCATTTGAAACACTATTATAAACAAATCTGTGTATCAATTTTTTAATCCCTTGAATATGTAATTTTTTAGAGATTTTTTTCTAAATTCCATATCGATTTTCATCAAAATTTTGCCTTTAATAAGTTAAAAATCAAATTTAATTATCTTAATGAACTCTAATTTTAAAATGCATGTGCAGTTGTTTTACAAACAATATCGGGTCATTCCACACAAAATGAGCAAACATTTAAAAAAAGTTGTGGCTGCATAGTAACCAATTTTAATAAAATTTGATACACAGATTCAATTCATATTCAAATAGAGCATTGCAAAATATTTCGACAAAAAAATAAAAATTTTGGAAGTTCTGGACATTTAAAAAACTTGTGAAAAGTATTTAACATAAATTCAATCTTTTTATAATATTGTAATCTCTGGAAAATTATATTCATATTTATTTAATAATAATAATTTGGTAACGTCATGATTAATCTTAAATTTGTTGTAAAAATTGAAAATTTGTCAATTTTGAGAAAATTAAAAACGTTATAAAAATTAAAGGAATTAGAAAACATCTGTGAAATTGATGCCTGATGTACTGTTACATATTAAGATCAAATTGCTAAAGTTTTTAAGTTGCCATGTATTTCCTTCACCATAAAAAAAAAATAATTTAGAAACTTAAGAAAAAATGACAAAACTGTACTTTCCCCTCTTATTGGTAGGCAAAAAAAATATCGAAGGAAAAGTCAGACATTATAGTTATAGCACAGACATAAAGATCAATAAGTCCATGATATGCTAAAATAATTCAAGTTTGCCTTTTGATTCCTAACGTCACAAAATTTGATTTAAAAAGTAATATTTGTTGCATTCCAAGAGCTTTATTCTTTGAATAAGCGAGCGTTTTTTTACAATGTTGCACGATTTCAAAGGGAAAAAAGATGCAGTGCTGCCATCTATGGATTTAGAGGATAAATATATATATATATATATATATATATATATATATATATATATTTGTTCAAAGTAATATATATTTTTTTTTTACTGTAGTTTAAAATAAATATAGTAATAGCCAAAAATAAACTGAAAGCAAAAATTAAAGTTTCTATATTTAAAATATACACTTTTATCAATAATATGAAATAATTTAAAAGTTTAATAAAGCTTTTTTCACTTAAAAAGAAGTGATAGAAATATTGCATTTTACCCCAACATTTTTTACTGTTTATTTTTTTTTTCTCATTAAGGAATAAAAAGGCAAGAATTAAACTTTCGATATTTAAAATATATACATTTAGCTATAACGCCAAAAAAAAAGGTAAAATTGTCAAAGCTGTCCTTCATGCTTAAATGAGCAGTAGAAATATCGCATTTTTAACAAAATTTTTGGAAAATAATTTTTTTTTCTCATTACGGAATAAAAATACAATTACTAACTTACGCCAATCTGTTACTTATTATTCATTCCTAATTATAAATAATTTTTAATATAGTCTTTCCATTCCTAAGGCTAATAATCAGAATTGAAATTTTAAGCATGTAGACAATACCTCGATTTTGCATTCACTTTTAATGTATATTTTAATACTTAAATAAACAATCCTGAAATCTATTATTTTACATTTACTTATAAATAGATATGATCTACATATAGACGGGTTTTCATTAAAATCTGTGACATGTCTGCCACAGCTGAATTGCTCATTTTGCACGGTATGACCTTATCAGGATTCTTCCTTATCAATTTCATGAATTTTGATCAAAAATTAAGACGTACGGGGCATTTCAAAAATCTAAAAACGTTGAAAAATCAGTTTTGAGAAAAACAGTTTTAAAGTTTATTAAAAGACCGAAAAAGCATTTGTGAACAAAATTAAAACAGTTGCAGCTTTGCGAAAAATCATCGCATCTGCATGCGTTTTTTCACAAATAACTCAGTACAAATTGGAGAATAATAATACACACAAAAAGAAATTTTTATTTTTTGGGCCGATTTTTGATCAAATAAAAGTCCACGGTCCCCTTAAAGATAATATACAATAAAACCTCCTTAAAGCGACCACGTTCCGTTCCAATAAAAATAGGTCGCTCCCAGAGGTGGTCTCTTAATTGAGGTCACGTTTAAATCTAGATTTTAATTGTTGAAAAAAGGTAACAATTAATATTACTAAAATTTGTTTTTCACATTAGGAAAAAATATGAAATAAATATCAAAGCAAAAGTTAATTACATAAGTTAATGACTGCAGAGTTTAAAAAATGAATACATTGACGTTTGTTTTGATTTTACGGTTTCATCTTTTATAACTTTTACTTCCAAGTCTCTTCGAAATTCAGTAAATAAATGCAACTTTTTTTGGACGGGAACAAAAAATGACGATTTCATTCATTTATCTATTTCTTTGAGAGTTTCCGGACAGAATAGAGCAGAGAAGTTTATTGACTGTCATTCTTAATTTGTCATCAGTGTTAAATTCATTGCCTAAACAGGCACAAAGAGGTATAAACACTTAAAAGTTACCAGAATAAAAATAATTTGAAACTTAGTTTAGAAGTTTGATGAATAATGCCCTCTCCGGAATTATTTTTCTAATAAAACCTTCTTCAAGCGATCAGGAAAAAACGGAGTTTGTTTCATTTTCTTCAAAGAAATGGGTCGCTCATGGAGGGAGTTGAACTGGGATGGTCTCTGAATGGAGGTAGAATTAGTATTGAGCCTATGGGAATAAATTTCGTTCCATGAAAAAATGGTCTTTCAGGGAAGTGGTCGCTTAATGGAGGTGGTCGCACAGGGAGGTTTCACTGTACTATTAATACCTGCATTATACCTTTCCTTTTCATTACTACCTTCAGCTTCGTTTAAACAATGTTAAATGACGTTAGAAAATAATTCATCTTATCTCTAATCCTATTTTCGTTTTACCATTAACAATTTACTTTCTAGTTCCCAGTCTTAAACTTTTGGAAACCTTGACATTAAAGACTTTATGGAACATTCAATTAACATTGTTACTATTTAAACTTTCCTAAATGGAAAAGGGTACAATGTTTCTTTAGAAGTTGAGAAATGACTATATTTAGAAGTGCAATCGGATAGGCCTTTTAAAAGTTTTCATCTTTATCATATTTACTTAACCTCTTGGGACCTGAATTTAAAATAATTATAAATGTAAAAAAATCTCTTTTCTTTTTTTAAACATGCTTTCATTAAAATTCACAAAAATGCAGAAATACGGATTAATTGATTTAATTGGGAATTTCGCCAAATTAGCCAGCTATCGCCAAATTGGCTTCCTATACGGCACCTTATTTTTTCAGCCAAATTTGGCGAGTTCGCCAAGTTGGCCACAATTGGACGCTATTGTGGTAACCCTGCTATTAGCACTTTTCAACAAATATTCATTGTTGAAGCTGATACTGATTTCTCCATAGGAAATCAAACTATAATTGAGTAACTAGGCGCTTGGGTGAAGCCCCCTCCCTTCCCCCCTCCTTAGGGGTCGAATTTTGAAAAATTTCGAAAAATGTGTTTACTAATTTTATTTAACTATAGGGATTTCAAGTTTCAAGGTTTTATTTTCATTGGTTTGTGAGATAGGGGGGTATTTTTTTCTTTTTAAAATTGCTCCCCGTTGCTTATTTTGGGGATCGAATTTTAAAAAATCCATGTCCTATTCATGTATTGCCCTCGGGGATACAAAAATATATTACAAATTTCAAAGCTCTGTGTCGACAGGAAGTGGGTGAAAAATGAGTAACGAGATTTGACTGATACATACAATCTGAATTGTAAGTAAAAAAAAAAAAAAATGCAATAACATTACAAATACACATCCATTGCTTTTGCACAAACAAAATGGCACCCTAGATCACAGAAAGAGCCCTTTCTCTGAAATTGATACTTTACGGCAGGCCTATCTAACCTTTCAGTAAGCACCTCACATTTAAGCACTCAATGAAGTGCGCCATTATTTACATGATTGGAAACATGCGGCAATATTATCTCACAGTATTAATACATATGCAGGTCTTATGTAAAGCGAAAAAACATGTCTGGATTCCATATTTTTTTATTGCTGTTATAAGCGTGATTAAAGTTTCTGGCATTTTCCTCTGCAAACATTTCTGAGATAGACCTCTCGTAGAAAAATGTATAATTCGAAATTTACTACTGTTTCTGTTTTTTTTTTTTTTTTTCTGAAGATTGTTTTTACATGTAGTTCCAGAACCTTAAAGGCCTTTTATCTACCATTGTGAGATTTTAAATACTTTTTACTGGTAGTTTCATCTAACAACAATAGATAAAAGACCCTTAAGGTTACGATAGATAATATTACGTTGTTATGTGCCGACAGACAGACGGACGCACCAGGTGACGACTATAGGTGCTACGTATTTACAGTGAAACCTCCCTGTGCGACCACCTCCATTAAGCAACCACTTCTCTGAACGACCATTTTTTTCATGGAACGAAATTTATTCCCTTAGGCTCAATACTAATTTTACCTCCATTCAGAGACTATCCCAGTCGAACTCCCTCCATGAGCGACCCATTTCTTTGAAGAAAATGAAACAAATTCCGTTTTTTCCTGGTCGCTTGAAGAAGGTTTTATTAGAAAAATAATTCCGGGGAGCGCATTATTCATCAAACTTCTATAGTAAGTTTAGAATTTTTTTTTTCCGGTAACTTTTAAGTGTTTAAACCCCCTTGTGTCTTTATCGGCAATAAATTTAACTCTGATGACAAATTAAGAATGACGGTCAATAAACTCCCCTGCCCTATTCTCTCAGGAAACTCTCAAAGAAATAGATAAATGAATGAAATCGTCATTATTTGTTCCCGTCCAGAAAAAAAATTTTATTTACTTACTGAACTTCGAAAGGACTTGGAAATTAAGGTTATAAAAGATAAAACCGTAAAATTAAAGCAAACGTCAATGTATTCGTTTTTTAAACTCTGTAGTAATTAACTTAAGTAATTAACTTTTGTTTTGATACTTAAATTTTCATATTTTTCCTAATGTGAAAAAACTATTTTAGTAACATTAACTGTTACCATTTTTCAACAATTAAAATCTAGATTTAAACATGACCTCCATTAAGAGACCACCTCTCGGAGCGACCAATTTTTATTGGAACGGAAGTGGTCGCTTTAGGGAGGTTCTACTGTATATAATTGCGAAAGCACCTGATAAAAGTATGTTAAAACATAAACAAAATATATTGATAACCTTCAGAGACTTTCAAGCATTTCTCTCTTATATGCTTTATAGCACGATAAAGATTATAATGTCTCCCTTTAGAATATGAATAGAGCAAACACATTAACTATATAAATTAAATACTTTCTTCAGTTACTTAAACATTTTAATACCTATAGAACCGTGCTCCCGCATTCAATTTATAAACAGAACATAATACCTTAACGCACAGTTACATAGTTCGCCTTGAAAAGATTTACGAATTAAAAAAAGGCCCTCTTAAATATTATTAATCTTTTAAACAGCAAAGTGTGCGGAAGTTTCTCCTTTTAAGATTAAAAGTGTGATCGATGAAGAAATAAATACGGATTGATAATGTCATGGGCTTCCGATGCATGCTTTGACGATATAATACAATTAGCAGCTGATAAAAATTGGGTATTTTCGGCAACACGCACTTCCTCGTTATGGACGTTCAATAAACCAATTATGATTATGCATAAGCAAATTAGTACTGTCCTTGAAACTAATATACGTATGCTAGATATGAATAAAGCTATGATTAAATAAGGATGAAAGTAAAAACTGTTTTTTTTTTTTTAATAAAAGCATAAATATAAATTTTTTTAAAAACATGATTTCAATAAAATTCACAAAAATGTAGAAAAAAAATTTTTTTTAATGCACTTAAAAGTAAGGAAGTCTTAAATAAAAAAGAAAAATGCCCAGTTAAACTGGTGGCATTGAGCTCACAGTCTATTCACACTAATTGTACATTATACTCTTACTTCAAAAAATAATGCCCCTTGAAAAATAAATTAAAGAGGGAGCCCCTGTTTCGCATGTTTATACTTAACCAATGAGCCTCCAAATCTCATCAGAGAAGCGCCTTACCAAAATAAACCGGTATGCCAAATTTGAAGCAAATCGGATAGAAAAACCCATTTATATTAATTAAGGGGTATTACCCCCCATATCCCCCCTTTATACTTAAACAATGAACCTCCAATCTAACCAAGGAAGCTCCTTATCAGACTTAACCGGTATACCAAAATTGAAGCAAATCTGAGAATTCTGCATGAAAAACCCATTTATTTAAGTTAAGGGGGGATTAGCCCCCTTTTATATTTTACCAATGAACTCCCAAAACTAATCAGGGAAGCGCCTTATGAGAATGAACATAGAAAAAAATTTTGAAGCAAATCGGATATAAATATCAAGAGTTATCGCGTTGCGGACGTACGTACATACATACGTATATACAGAACCTGCGGCACATTAGCTCCCAGGCTTTCACAGCCTGTGTGAGCTAAAAATCCTTAAATGCGCGGAGTTTAAATTAAATTGCGTTGAGGTAGATCATGGAAGATTACTGGATTTAAATGGGAATTTCGCCAAATTGGCCAGCAATCGCCAAGTTGGCTTCATATAAAGCAACTTATTTTTAGTCGCCAAATTTGGCGCTATTGTGGTAATTCTGCCCGTTAGTACTTTTCAACAAATTTTCATTGTTGAAGCTGATACTGATTTCTGCATATGAAATTAAATTATAATTGAGTAACCATTAACTAAATTTGTCCTTCGTTGTCCCCCTTAGGTACCGAATTTTTTAAAAAATCAATGTCCAATTCATGTATGGCTGTAATTGTGAGTGATTTTGTAAAGAGTCCTGTCAATTTGGGAGCAGATGAATTTTGAAGTAAAAATACCTCAGCGCACAAAAGATTCTCGAAATAAAATAAGTACAAAGAAATGCTAATAATGGGCTGGAAGTAGCTAGGAGTCGTTCGGTAGCTTTATCACTCCGAGCCCAACCTTTCCCGCTTTTCGGTGTCTTTAATTTGTGTAATTTTCCTTTTAAATTTGTCCGGTTTCAATTTTTGATTTTTTTTTTTTTTTTTTTTTTTTTTCCAATCTCGCTTTCGCTAGAGAGTCTTTTACTCGGGACGTGGCTGGGGATATAAGAATCTAGATTCCGCAAAAGAGTCGGACTAAGTGGAAGAATAAAGGGCTGCGGACGAATAGGGGCCACTCGCCGCGGCGGTTCGAAGACACAAAAATTATATATCCCTCAAAGAATTATCATGATTTAATCATCCGCGAATCAATAGAAATTATTACTAAAGAAAATACTGTTTGCAATGATGTTTTATCCTACAACATACCCAGAATTTGGCTCAGTTTACTTAAATAATCATAAAACGAGTAATATTCCACTTCCCTGTATCCATGTTTTATTTATTAATGTTTTCCGGATCTAAAAATTAACTTCAACTTTCACTCCTTTCGTCACCATCTACGTGAATTTTGAAAATTAGACGCCAACAACAATTGTATTTCTTATATTCCTCAGACGAAAACTATGTTTTTTTATAGTTGAAAGTACTAAGGTATTAAAATAATTTAACATCTTTTTAGTATTCTGTCATCTTTTAAGTAGTTTTGCACATAGTGTAAGTTTAACTTTTTAAAGATGAATTAAGCATTTCTATGTATTTATTTACTGAAGAAATGCTTCTTTTTTTAAAAAAATTCGAATTCACACTAAATAATAGAAATGGTCAGAGATAATGATACAATTTAGGAATAAACTAAAAGCTTTATACTTAAGTATATTCAGAAAGATAATAATTAATTTAAGGAGAATTTAATAGGATTAATGATAGATATTATTAAAGAATAAGAAATTAGTAAATATGCCGTTAATTTAGCATAATAAAAGGAAATGTCGCGAAGGAAGAATTAATAATATAACATATACAGAGTGTTGCCGATTTCGACCGATACATTCAGAGGAATGCTAGTAGGCATCAAGAGGAACAAAAATTGCCATGGAATATGGCGTCGCAAATCACCTATTTAATTAAAAGTACCTAAAAGCAACCTTAACTCATCTTGGTTTGCCAGTAATAACTTTCAGAAAACAGAAGTATATTATAATGAAACTTTTAATAGACATGCTCATTTTTGTTGTAAATGTGACAACATAAAAATAAACATCTGCAAAGTCTGGATTAAATTCTGTTTATTTGAATTTTATCCTCGGGGGTCGAAATTCTCAATAAAAAAGAAAAGTGCCCAGTTAAACTGATGGCATTGAGCTCACAGGCTATTCATACTAATTGTATAATATACTCTTATTTCAAAGAATAATACAGCTCGAAAAATAAATTAACGGGGGAGGATTACCTTCCTTCCGTTTCCCCTCTTTATACTTAACCAATGAGCCTCCAAATGTCATCAGGGAAGCTCCTTATCGAAATAAACCGATATACCAAATATGAAGTAAATCGGATAGAAAAACCCATTTATCTCAGTTAAGGGAGTATTAGTCCCTCGTCCCCCCCCCCCTTATGTTTAACCAATGAACTTCCACATCTAGTCTGGGAAGCGCCTTATTAGAATTAACCGGTATACCAAATTTGAAGAAAATCTGATAATTGTGTATAAAAAACCCATTTATCTAAGTTAAAGGGGATTAGCCCCCCGTTCTCCCCTTTATACTTAACCAATGAACCACCAAAACTAATCAGGGAAGTGCCTTATCAGAATGAACCTAGGACAAAAAATTGAAGCAAATCGGATATTTCTATCAAGAGTTATCACGTTACGTACAGTCGTGGAAAAAAAGTAAACACTCCCTACTGACTCCTCAACAAATTATCGTAGAAGAAAATTACTGGTACCGAACGATTGGAAATAAAGACTACTTTTAAATTATGTATATAAAATTTGCATAGGGAGCCATCTACATATTAAAACGAACCCAAACTTCATTTTTTTCAATAGCAATACCCAATTTTAAAGAGATATTTCAAACCTTCGGTTCAAACTATGCCTAGACACCAAATTTCAAGTCATTTGAATGATAAGTTTTTGAATTATAAACATTCAAAATGTTGACAGCTATTGTGACATATAATCTCCAAACAAGGACATTAAAACAATCAAGGTAAGTAAATATTTTTTCATCTATCAAATTGATTATGAGATTGAAAAAAAATTCTCAATAAAAACATTGTCACTAATTGATAAAAATAAAATCTGGTAATCCGATAGGGTAATTTATTAGAAAAAAAAATAAAACGAATCTTAGCAACATTATGGCTTCTACAAAAGATAGCACGACCATTGAAAAATTGAACGCCAACAATTATACAAATTGGCGGTTCAAGGTCGAAATGCTATTGATTCGAGATGAACTTATTGAAGTTATTACGGAAGAGGCCCCCACTCCATTGAACGATGCTTGGACCAAGAAAGACAGAAAAGCAAGGACTTTAATAAATTTGTCCATTGACGACAGTCAAATAGTGCATGTCAAAAATTTAAATACAGCTAGACAAACATGGGACGCACTTAAACAAATCCATGAGAGATCTAATCTCTCTAGTAAGCTGTACTTGCTACGAAAATTGTACAATACAAAATTAACTGAAGGTGGCAATATGACAGCCCACATAACAAAAATTTTAGAGATAGTGGATAAACTGTCAGCCATTGGCGAAAACATAACTGACTCGCACATCTCAGCACTGCTACTGTGCTCGTTGAAACCGTCCTACGATACCCTAGTTATTGTCCTGGAGGCCAGAGATGAAGCTGAATTAACCGTACAATTTATAAAAAACAAGCTTACGGATGAATATACTCGCAGAGTAGATAATAGTGAAAATTCCGAAAACAGCAATAAAGCATATAAAACACAAGGTAAATTTAATCATTCAGAACAGAAAAGAGGCAGCCATAAGTACTGCTCACACTGTAAAATGAAAAACCACTCAAATAAAGACTGCTGGTTTCTAAAAACGAAAAACGAAACACTATAAAAATAAAAACAATTCAATATCCCTAGTTTATGAAGAAAATAATTTACATAAAAATGCGGAACCTGAAGAAAGAAAACTCACAGTAAATGAAAACAACAGTGTCGCTTTACTAACCGAAGAGTCCGAAAATAAAGGCACTTTTATAGTGGACAGTGGCAGTTCCAGCCACATAGTAAATTTAAAAGAATTTTTTACCAAAATTACAAATAATAATGAAACAAATGTCACGGTTGCCAATAGTAATAAACTGATTTCATATGGATCTGGAGAGGTAATAATTCATATCGAAAATAAAAACAAACAAGTTATATTGCGTGACGTACTATACGTTCCTGACATAGAAACTAACCTGCTGTCAGTGGTAGGGCAACTAAAAACGGTTGCAAAGTCAAATTTGAAAAAGATAAATGTGACATAATTCATGAAGGTAAGATTATACTTCAAGGTAAACTTAAAAACAATCTTTATGAAATACATGTTAATAAAGATGAAAATCACAAGCACTATGCAAATGTTACCTACAACTGCTTAAATGCAAATTGCATAGATTTGTGGCATAGGCGAATGGGGCATAGAAGCTACTACACAATAAAGTCCATGTTATCAAAGGACTTAGTTGAGGGAATTAAAATCAACAACTGCAAACATAATGCGAAATGTGAGGTATGCATCAAGTCAAAAATCAGCGAGACCCCATTTCCTAAATCAGGTGCATATAGAGCTACAAAAAGGCTCGAGTTAGTTCATTCTGATGTATGTGGCCCTATAAATACACCCACAATTGGGGGGAAAATACTTCGTCACTTTTATCGATGATTATACGCGATTTTGTGTAATTTATTTAATTGCAAATAAAAGTGAGGCCTTAGAAAAATTGAAATACATCTCAATAGTGAAAAACAATTTTGGAAAAATGCCTACTGAGATAAGATCGGTCAACGGTGGTGAATATACGAGTAACGAAATAGAAAAATATCTAAAAGAAAATGGGATACATCATCAGTTCACCGTACCATTTAACCCAAGCCAAAACGGTGTCGCAGAGCGTAAGAATAGGTCGCTACTAGATATGGTTAGAAGTATGCTAAATGAAGCAAATCTCCCGCACAAATTATGGGGGGAAGTCATATGTACCGCGAATCACTTACAGAACCGGCTACCTTCAAAATCGGTAAGCACCACACCCTATGAATTATGGATGAATAGGAGACCAAATTTGAAATATCTCAAAGTTTTTGGCTGTACTGCATACGCCTACATACACAAATCAAAGAGAGGAAAATTAGACAATAAAGCGGAAAAGGGCACTTTTGTCGTATAGGACAGTCGCTCTAAGGCGTACAGAATCTATACAAGTGACGGAAGAGTAATATTGGCGAGAAGCGTAAAATTTATAGAAAATAAAAATAATCCAGATACTAACGAAAAATCTAGATAGAAGAGAATTAATCGCGGAAACAAACAAACAAACACAACAGAAAGACACGAACGAAATGGAAATAGATCTGACACCAACACAAAATGAACTAATTCCACCACCCGCGTCACAACAACAAATTCCACAAGTGAGAAGATAGCAATATTTAAACTTTGCTATCAGTAATTGCGTGATGTTCGGTTTTATCCTCAAAAAAATAATTATCTATTTCTCAATATAAAACAAACATAGGTAAGATAAATTGGGCTTACCTTGTATTTATGTATATCCGTATATCATCTGGTAACACACGTCGGTAAGGGTAATTATGTCGTGATCTTCTCCTATATCTCTGATTTATCCACATCTAGTGATCGTGTGATGTTCATGTCATTTAAAAGACACATGTTTTTTTTTGTGTGTGTGACTTGTAAAACTTAAATTTGTCCGGAAACTTTTAAATAGAGAGAAAATTAATATTTAATAAAAGCTTTAAGATATATCTCTCCGTTGGAGAGTCTGGGATACAAGTGAAAAAAGAGAAAACATGTATAAAATATTATCAGCAATAAAAAAAAAAAAAACAGGAAATTAGTGACATAAATCAGAATAACAAATTATTTGTATCAATATTTATATTTATAGTAATTTAAAATATGAGTCTATCAATGTCTATAGTTCTTGAGTATCGCGAAATGTTTATAATAAAATGTCTGTTTACGATTGTGCAATCACTTTTCACTTTCCCTTCCTTCCTTCAGATCATAAACACTTTTGATAATTACTTTTATAAATCACATTAGACACATGAAAAACAATTTACTTAGCTTGATTGTTTTAATGTTCTTGTTTGGAGATTATGTTTCACAATAGCTGTCAACACAAAATTTAGTGCTTCTAATGTTAAATTACATTTTCATATTTTCATTAATATCTCCTGAAATTATACTCCAAATGAGCTAATTTTTTCTGTAGCAATAATACTAAAATATCCAAACATAAATACGTTGATTTGCAATTTTTATAATTTTATGATATGATTTATGAATTATGAAATTAATTTTTGAAAAAATTATGAATTGCAATCTACAATTTTTTTGATGACTTTAGATTTATTTAGTCCTGCTTTATGGAAATCCAAAAGTTCACATTTTCTTTCAAGTAGTTTTCAAACCATGCTTTAAAAACGGCAAAATGATGGTTTAAGGATCCGTCTGTGATAGAAGTGACTAGATATTTTGAAATTTCTTAAGCTATCCTGTAATCTAGCAGTCTTCAGTGGCTGCTTGAGTGGCGTTTAAGATGCCTTGATCAAGAAGGGGGCTCTCTCAGTCAGCAATCGAGTATCGAACTTCAAATTGGATACAACCCCTAAAATACGCTCGTTTCAAAACAATTAATTTATCGGAATCTTATCATATGAATTGCATAAAAATTTGTTTTTAGGCTAATTGAAGGGTGTAGAGTTCATTTATGCTGTCAGAATTGGGTACTGCTATTGAAGAAAAACCAAAGTTATGGTTCATTTTATTATGTAGATGACCCCCCAAGCAAATTTTATATACATCATTTAAAAGTATGCTTTATTACCAATTGTGTGGTACCAGTAACTTTCTTCTATGAGAATTTTTTGCAGAGTTAGTAAGCGGTGTTTACTTTTTTTTCCACGACTGTACATACGTACGTACATACAGAACCGGCGGGCACATTAGCTCTCAGGCTTTGATAGCCTTAAGCTAAAAAGTGGTAGAAGTTTTCCATTATGCGGTATGCACATGCCGCTTCACATTTTGGACTGCGATTACCAGTTTATACGGTATAATCGATTGTGTGAGCACCCTGTTTTTCCAAAACTTTTCGTGATTTTCTCACATTTCATACCAAACGGGGCACATATCGTTACATTTCCATTGCAGTATTTTTATTTTTGTTTAAAATTATTACCGTCAACACCAGTTCAGTTGGGGTGAAACACACTATGACGAAATAAGTGGTTTGCGACCCCATTGTTCTATGGTAATTTTTCATCCACCTTGATGCCTACACCATTGAATTTGTCCGTCGAACTCGGCAACACCCTGCATATATACTTTTATTTAATTACAACTTTATCTATGCATTTTCGATAAACACATCTCTTTCAAGGACAAAGCTAATCTGCTTATGCATAATTGGTTTATTTCACGTTCATAAGAAAAAAGTTTCGTAATTCCGAAAATTCACAATTTTAATAAGCCACAAATTTTATTGCATCGTTAAAAGCATGCGGTTGAAGCCCATGACATTATCAATTCATATATATTCCTTCATTGATCCCGTCTTAATCTTAAAAGAGGAAAACTTCTCCGCACTTTTGTTTTCAAAAGATTAACAATATTTGAAAACTTTTTTCTTACCTCTTAAATCTTTTCAATGCGAACTGTGTAACTATGTGTTAAAGTATTTTGCCTTGTTTATAAATTCAATACTTGACAGTATAAGTATTAAGCTGTTTGCTTTACGTAATTAAATGGAGTATAAAATTCCAGGGCTGCCACTTGCGACTATTTTTAGGTGTGTTCGTAATTATATAAATACGTAGCACCTATAGTCGTCGTCTGGTCAGCCTGTCCGCATATAACAGCACAAAAGCTGCCCAACCAAATGGCTTGAAATTTAATATATAAAAATCGTAGCAGTATTTTGTCGATTCATTTAAAATTTTATGAAAATCGAATAAAAATTTAAAAAGATATTAATAAAAGATTTCTTCATTTTATTAAATCCTATCATACTTCATTAACCCTTTGAGCTCCGGGTTATTAAAATTTTAAAAATGTGCTAGAAAAACACTTAAAATGTGATTAGGGGACTGTCTGAAATTGAACCATCTGATTAAAAAAAATTTTAAATACCCCCTTTAGGCTGGGGGACATGGGAAGTTTTTCCACCATCAGAGCTCTAGAGCATTCATTTCAACACGCTAATACAAGAAATGACACCGCAAAGTTATTCTAAAATTACTATAATTGCTGAAATTTTAACATATTTTAAGCAGTTACATTGTTTAAACAAATTCTAAGACTATTAAAATATTTTAAAAATCTATTAAATGAGAAAATTCAAAATTTAAAATTTTTTAAATCATAATATAAAAAGATAAACTAATCAAATTTATAGATGAAACAATTGTTAAAAATATTTAATTTTTGTTTAGAAATATTTAAAACATAATAAGCTCGTCAATCTGCTGAATTAAACACAAATTTAAATTCCTTGGAATTAAATTATAAGCATCTAAATTTTGGTTCTGAAACACTGTCTGGTATGTAATTTTAGTGCTGCCATCTAGTGACAAAGCACATTTTTGTAGTCCTTAGAGCTCTGCTGGTAGAAAATTCTACCATTACTTATTTCTATCCCCTGTAATTATTTAAATTTTCAGTTTAGTGATTTGCATGCAATTATTATTAAATGTTTGATGTGTCCAAGAGAAAAAAATGTTATATCCTTTGAAAAATATTTCTTTATAATGCTTGAAAAATACAAAATTTCTAAACCTTCAAAATTGGAGTGTTTTTAAGGTCGCATTAAAAACCTACTAGATATTTGCAGAGAATAGTGCTGCCATCTAGATTTTAAGAAGACAAGTAAAATCTACAAAACCCAGTTTTTGCTTTTAAAATGGAGAGTTTTTGAAGGAAATTAAAAGATTTTGATTTTATGTGGGTGAAAATTCACCCGGCAGAGCTCAAAGGGTTTTAATTCAATGATATCCCATGATAGGTAATGCTTCTAGGTTGGCATGGTGATGACGTCCTATTTAAGATGGAGTCCTATTATTTCCGTATTATTGAGTTTATAGAATCGTAATAAATTTTGTATTCATCCATTTTTGCATAAGAGTGCAACAGCTATTGCACCAAGATCTGAATATTTTTTTAATTAGTTATAGTAGGAACGTACCTTATTTTCCACGTTTGACGTACAATTTCTGACTTGTTTAATTCTAATTCACACCATTTTCTCAAAACAATAATTTTTTACACACATTTTCACAACATGTGCAAGAGAAATATACTACAAACTTTTTTTTTAAATAGTGGTGCAAGTAGAATATAAAAATAGTCACCAGTGGCAACTCTGAATTTAGACATATAATAAAGACTGTGTTTACTTCATATTACTTATATATAAAGGAAAGACCACACATTGTAAATTGTTATTTGTTTTTACTTGCTTTTACATGGTAAAATTATTTATAATGTCCTTAATCCGACATAAATATTTGTTTCATTTACGAGTGCCACGCCGTGTGCATGATATACAGTTGAGTTATATCAAATATATACGTTTCGTTAAATCTATATTATAAAGCAGAGTTGGCGAACCTATGGCACGCGTGCCAGAGTTGGCACGTAAGCTAATTTTTCTGGCACACGAAAAAATTTAATTTGGTAATCGTTATACAGATAAAATCCATTTTTTATTTCTGTTATAACCAATATTTTTTTTTACATACGGACAGTACACAAATAATGCAATTATTTCTTAAATGAATTAACACATCAGAATAATTTTCTTTTCCTGCCATGCTATGCAGCATTTTCGCCATATACTTTGCCTTTCTATACGAATTTAAAAAGCTGTAACTTTCAAATGATTTTCGTTTGACAGTGACTGCAATAAAATGGCAAACGAATTCAACTTAGCTATGTATTGTAAAAATAACAAAACATGAACCAGATATAGAGCATTTTCCATCGAACGTACAACAGCAAAAATCTCAAAAATACATTATTAGCACATTGTTTAATGCAACTTGGAAAGTTATAACCGAGATGTTGTATTAATAATAAGTTAAAAATTAATGAAATAAAAACTGGCATCCCCCCCCCCCTCCTTAGTACAGTACATACCGCATAAATAAATCCTATTTATGAATTAAAAAATGACTCATTTAATGGCTAATACAGAAAAATAAATCGCATTTCGATTTTTAATATTTTTTAATTATTAATACATGAAAGCAACTGATTTTATAACCAATAATTCGTAAAAACACCGTACTCTTCAAAATTATTTTTGCATAAGTTTGGCACGCATTGTTGATAGATATTGTTAGTGAATTTTTGGCACACGTACGTGAAAAGGTTCGCCGAGCCTGTTATAAAGCAACAAGTCTGAAATTGTACGTCAAACTTGACAGATGAGGTGAGTTCGTACTATAATAGTTTTATAAATATTCAGACCTTGGTGCAATAGCTGTTGCACTCTTATGCAAAAATACATGAATAAAAAATTTATTACGAATATATAGATTAAATTCAGTAAAACGGAAATAGTACGACTCCATCTTAAACAGGACGTAATCAACATAGAATATTTTTGCAAAAAAAAAAAATTATCGCCATTTTTTTCCCCCATTCCGACCAGAAAATCAGAGTTCTAACTTTTCACGACTGCTCTTTCATCTTCACCTAACACTTCATTTATAATGGCTGTTTCATAATAATGGAAACCATCAGTCCATCAGAAGAAAATGATCCATTCCAAAGGTAAAAGTTCGACTGAAAAAAAACTGTGAACTAATGAATGAATTAAGTGAAAATTTATATTTCATCTCCTTAGTTGGTGACGATTTGTGTAAATCCGGTTTATCCGAGTTTTTTCGGTTATCCGAGGTGAGCTTGGTCCATATTAACTCGGATAATCGTGACTCTACTGTATCTAGTATATTTATATACATAGGGGAAGGTGGCCTAAAATAATCCCCTTAAGGGCAAAACTTGTGTAAAATAACATAAATGTTTAAATGAAACTTAATCCCTATGCTAATATGTTTTACACTATATTTTGCATTATAAACATATTTTAATAATATTTTAAACCCAAATTGAGTAATGAAAAAAATAGATTTTTGAAAAAGTGTCCAAAGGATCATTTTACCCTCACAGGAGGGCAAAATGATCCTTCATTTGAAAATAATTGTAAATTGATTTTTACCGGCAAAATAAAGGATATAAAAGTAATTATGACAATACATAATGAAATAAAATAAGTTTTGCAATGAAAAAGCATACATAATTTATTTTATATAAATTTTAAAATAAAAAAGTGTCACAAATAATTTTGAAAAAACAATAAATGCAATATTTGAAAATTATGATCGTAGGATAACACATGGACTCAAAGAGAAAGGTTTGGGCAGTCGCACATTTGGCTCCCAAGATGCCTAGGACGCCGTATCGGATTTTCTTCAGCCAATGAAATGGGAGTAAAACGATCCACAGAATGGATCATTTTATCCGGCAACATGGTCGTCTATTTTAGGTCATATAGCTGGATGACGCCGTGAAACATACCAAACTTAGCAAGTGTAATTCACATCTAAAAACATACTCTATTAAGTAAACCAAGTCATATTTCTGTACATGAAATACTGTATGTCTAAATAAATGTGAAAGTTAGTGGTTATCTTATAAGAGATGTTATAAAAACCACCTTTTCAAAGAATTCTTTTCAGGCGCGTAATACTGCGATCGCTTGAATACCGCCATTGCTTGTTCTTCATTTGGCACAACTAGTTTATGTGTTATCCTGTAGATAGGGTGACCTGTGTGGTAGAAAACCTATGTGGATCGTTTTGCCCGCTAGGATCATTTTAGGCCATCTTCCCCTATATATATATTTTTTTTTTCCATCGAGGGGCGACAAAAGCAGAATTCCTGTTTTCTAGTTTGCTTATTTTAAGTTTCAGTTATAATAAAACTACAATTTATAATTTCAGGTTTTTGATAGCAACGGAACTCGGATAGACGTATACAATGGTAACACCTTTCGCCCCCCAGCCATAATTTCTTCCGGACCAACCCTTACTGTGAAATTTCAAGCCAACGACGAGTATCCCAGCACAGGATTTCAAGCAAAGTATACTTTCGTTAGCTGTAAGTTGTTTTTTTTAATTCTATGGGTACAATTTAAACTTGTACGACTCAACATTATAAATTTATAACGGGACCTATGTATGTTTTTCATTGCAGATCCTGAAAAATACTGGCTAAACAGACCTTCCACAGGTACGTATCGCCTATCAACAGTTATACTATTTCCATAAAGATTCTCAGCCGTTTGCATTAGAAATTAGGATATTTCAACCAGAATCTCGACTAAGTTTATTGCGGGATTTAGGTAAATGGTATAAAAACTTAACCACAATATTGATTACACTTGATCTGAATACAATAATAAACATTTAATAAAAATTAAAATACAAAATAGAGTAAGTATCAAATACTTGTACAATGGGTCAACACAACTAAAAATGATCGTATGGACCCTATTCTTCCTTTCGGTTCGAGGCTATAAAAATCGCCATTTTACCAATTGACACGTCACAAAAATAGTGCCCATACCGATATTACAGTCTTAATATGACAGAAAAACACTTTTGCTTTTGTTCATTAAACAAACATTGAAAGGTAACTGAACTTAAAAGTTGTATGAAAAAAAAAAAGAATAACTTCTACGAAAATCATTCTAATAATAACCTCTCATCATGACCCGTGAATCTATCATGGATCGTGAATCTTTATATTCCATTGAGTTGAGATGTCATCTTCGTTTTTCTCACATATATACACACACACACACACACATATGTATAAACGAAGTTGTCGCAATTCCAGGTCAATTTCTAAAGAAATCAATCTAAAATTCCACATTTTAACTTTTTTTTATTAAATGAAAGTGAATTTTTGTTTTCAGATTGCGGTGGTTTTGTTGAAGATTATGGTGGCGCTATCACCATGATGAACATGGTTCCAAGCAACACCCTTAGAGCTTTTGATTGCATTTGGTTAATACGTCCTCGAAACTCTCATGTGCCGGACACTCAAGTTTCGATTAGAGTTGCCCAGTTCGAAGAAATGGGTAAGAAATGCGTTAACTTTTTTTTTATCTCTCTCCATTTTAAATTACGTATTTAGGGAGAATCTGGGACATAAAATTTCATTTCATTTCATTTATGTGTATTTTAACAAAACATATTAACATGTAATAAAACTATATATAAAAATCACTTGAAAGCATCAAACTAATTTATTTGTGGCTAAAAATGATAAAAATACATTTAAAAGTCAAAAAATACCTTTATTTATTCAGTTTCGAGATGTTTCATTTCTCTGACGGCAACATTCTCGAGAACTAAAATGATACAAATATTTTCGCAAAGAATTTTTTTTTTTTTTAATTGAAAACTTGTAAGCAAAAGTCACGCGAACTCAAGCATAATGAAATTAACTACAGTATTAAAAATGGATATTTGTGAACGTGAATTATTTTACATCATTGTTTCATTATTCTGTAGAGCATCTTTTTCCAATTTCAAGTTCGTAAATTTATTTCTGTTCTTCAAAAACGATGGAACTACGCACATAAGATCTTCTTACGTAGTGAGAATATATGCAATGATTCAGCCTCCATGGAGCTTCCTAAAATTCGCGTGATTTACCAGTTTTCAGTTTAAAAAAAAAAAAACTTTGTGAAAATATTTGTATCATTTTAGTTCTAGAGAATGTTGACGTCAGAGCAATGAAACATGTCAAAACTGAATAAATAAAGGGTTTTTTTGTTGTTGTTTTTTTAATGTATTTTTATCACTTTTAGCAAAAAGTAAGTTAGTTTCACATTAACATGTTTCACAAAACTTTGGTGTTAAGAAGGGCCCGACTATTGTATGGACACATGGGGCCCTGAGCCCGGAGAGAAAAAATTTTACAGTCACTAAAATTTTCCATAATGCCATCTATACTTATAAAAGGATATGTCCAGACTAACTCATAATCAACGCTTCTCAACTCTTGTTCTTGTACTCTCGACAATGAAATTTGGTATGTATTTTCGATACACTGTCTCGGACCCACATGTAGGCAGTTATACACTACCCCTTTGAGCTCTAATGGGCGAATTTCTTCCCACTTAATTTTAATCTCCAAATGCATTGGCACCGGAATATTCAACTAAATTTATTTGAAAATAGATTAATGCATTTTTTGTGTTTATTATAAGTGAATCTTTTGTTTTCAAAATATTGGTGCCAATGTGACATTTAAACTTTTTGATGAAATCCACCCCCAGAGCTGAAAGGGTTAAGTGAGCACCCACTAAGAAAGGATTTTTGAAAATTCCGCTCTAAGTAAGTGGAGTCGAAAATTTTAGGTCATTTCGCCATCTCAGCAACAGTTTTAAGTAGGAGAGTGAAATTCATGATAACAAATCTATTAAAAGAATAGTTAAACGCGTATTTCAGCGATTTTAGAAATTCAACCACTATTAAGAGAGTTGAATAAGGGGTAGAACGTTTTAAGTCATTTCGCCATATATGGCGAAATTACTTAAGACGTTCTACCCCTTATTCAACTCTCTTAGTGGTTGAATTTCTTCACTGTTCTATCTAAAACTGCTGCTGAGGTATACCTCAGCAGCAGTTTTAGATAGAACAGTGAAATTCAGTATAATAAGTATACTAAAAAAGTAGTTAAGCACGTATTTCAGAGATTTTAACACTTCAAACACTAAGAAAGTTAAATAGGAAATCGAAAGTTTGAGGTTATTTCGCCATACCTCAGTAGCAGTTTTAGGTAATAGCATGAAATTCAGAATAACAAATCTACTAAAAAAATAGTTAAACATGTATTTGAGCTATTTTAGAAATTCAACCACTAAGGGGATTGAATAGGGGGTGAAAGGTTTCAGGTCATTTCGCCATATCTCAGCAGTAATTTAAGGTAGGAATGTAAATTGCTCCATAACAATCTACTGAAAAAATAGTTAAATACGTATTTCAGCGATTTTAAAAATTCAACCACTAAAGGTGATTAAACGGGGGAGTCGAAAGTTTTAGGTCATTTAGCCATATCTCAGCAGAAGTTTTAGGTAGGAGCGGAAATTCAGCATAAAAAATCTACTAAAAGAATAGTTAAATACGTATTTCAGCGATTTTAAAAATTCAACCACTAAAGGTGATTAAACGGGAGAGTCGAAAGTTTTAGGTCATTTAGCCATATCTCAGCAGAAGTTTTAGGTAGGAGCGTGAAATTCAGCATAAAAAATCTACTAAAAAATAGTTAAATACGTATTTCAGCGATTTTAGAGCTATTTTAGCGATTTTGTCTTCAACATCGACTATGAGCAGGATAATGGAAGATTAGACGAATAAAACAACTATTGCTGATTTTCGATTAGATATTTTGCGTCAGACATTTTTCCAAGGCAAAGTTTTTTTTATATAATTTCATATTTTATTTTTTATTTTTTTAATTGCGATTTTCGTCTTTTAGTGATCGGCAATTTTTATACAAAATATAGTGAATAAACTCATGAATTAAATTTATTATTTATGTCGCGAAATCTTTATTTACAGGCTTTTTAAATATTTTTATTATTTATTTTCGTATAATTTAAAATAAATTATTTTATTTGTAACATTGGTAACACAAAAGAGGTTATTGTATAGTTTCGTTCGCGGTTATATTATCCTGGATTAAGAAACATTCGTCTTTTTTAGATTGTTTATGTCATCATCTTTGGCCTGGTATTGCTTCAGACGAATCAGTGCTTCATTAATACCTAGATAATCCTACAAGTTTGCAAATAAAATTTAAGAACTTCAGGCACTACTACTATTGATTAATATTACAAGAATTTAGAAACAATGTTGTTTTTAACACTTTCCAACATAACTCAAACGTGTTTAGGAATTCTGTCTGTCTGTCTGTACGTGCTCTAACTCGCATAAATATAGTCAGATTGCCCTGAAATTGATGTATGTTAGTGGGTTTTACTATGAGATGTTCGGTATTGAAAATGAAGTGTGTAGCATTTACAATTTATTTACAGGGACAGTCAAAAGAATTCCATTACATTATACGGTCTATGAGGGAAAATCGTTAATCCCTTCGGGACGGGAGCCTTTTACGAAAATTTTAATCTTTTGTCACCGTTTTTTAAAAACAGAAATTTATGTCTTCTTGAATCGAGAAAATGCGCTGATTAAATAAAGCAAATTTTACAGTAAAATTTTACTGGTGAGGAAAAACAAGGATTCTGAGCGCTTCTTGCGTAGCATACGTGCGAAGTATACGTGCCGCTCGTCCCCAAGGGGTTAACGGTGTATTTTAATGTTATTACACTATTTTAACCGTATTGAAATTTATATGTACATCTGAGCAGTGTTGTAATCGTAATACAAGCAGAAGGTATACGCTATAGGCAAGGGGTATACGACAGAGTCATGAACGGCCATAGCTGGAGTATACGCCATACCTTTATCTGAGAAACAGAGGACAGATGGTATGTGGACATTTTTTTTAATCCAGAAGGTATACGGCGTATACCTCCGTATACCCTCCACTACATCCCTGCATCTGAGGTATATTACAAGGTGCTTACTGTAGAATCCGGTGTGCATATAAATTTATCGTTCATTTACAGGGACACACAAAGGAATTTAGCTACAGTATTGCCTGTGAACAATAAATGCGAAACGAAAGTGCATTTTTAGTTGTGGTACACGTATTTAAATTTAACTAATTCTTTGCATATTACTTGGTGTGTGTAAATTCTATAAATCATATTCAGGGCTGCACAAAAGATCTCAAGTACATTCCCATTTATATTATCCCGTCATTATAGAAATGACTGAATGGGAATTTTCAACTGTGCTATGTGTTTAATTGAGCTAAATTTTAGCAATGCAGTATACATACAAATATGTAGATCCTACAGAAGGCTGCATAAAAAAAATCGGGAATTTTTTCGACTATTGGTGACAGTTGCAGAAAAGGGGTTCCCAGATGCGTTATGCACCTTAATATACTCTGAAGTTTTGTTACAGTATTCTAAATGTGTTGGAAAGTGTTTCATAATACAGTAGAGTTCAGATTATACGAGTCCCGCGTAACTGAGTTTCCGCTTTAACCGAGTTTTTTTCTTCTGATGAACTGATGGCTTCCATTATTCTGCAACAGCCATTATAAATGAAGTGTTAGGTGAAGATGAAAGAGCAGTCGTAAAAAGTTAGAACTCTGATTTTCTTGGCAGAATGGGGGGAAAAATGGCCATAATTTTTATTTGAAAAAAAAAAAAAATATGGCCATTTTTTTCAGAAGAAAATGATCCATTCCAAATTTATAAGTTCGATTGAAAAAAACTATTTAATACTTTGAGCAGAAAGAAGAGGCTACACCTGCAATTTTTATGATCATATAACTGCCAATTTGTACTGTTTTGTTACCTCTAAAATTGAATACAAACTTTTGTCATATTTAATCGTTGACAATTGTTAGATTTCGGCGATTGAATTAGGCAAAATGTATTGGTAAATTTTAGTGGTAAGAAAAAAATCTTAGAAATTGGTAGCTATGCAATAGTGTAATACTGCAGCCCCCCCCCCCCCCACACACACAAAAAAAACTGCAGAAAAAAAAGAACTGCAGCAAAATTGACATATAACAAACAAAAGAACTATCAAGGTTTTTTTCAAATAAACAATTTCATTCCCCGTTTTTCTGAAAAGTAACGGAAATTTACATCAAAGAAATGTTACTAGTACCATGAAAATTAATAAATTAAGTGAAGATTTATATTTCATCTCCTTAGCGACGATTTGTGTAAATTCAGTTTATCCGAGTTTTTTGCTTATCCGAGGTGAGCTTGGTCCATATTAACTCGGATAATCATGACTCTACTATATTTACAAGACGCAGGATTTTTTATTCATGTTAAGTATTCTTTCCCGAGAAAGGTAATTAAAGTATTTCATTTGCATTTTTTTCGAAGAGATTTTTGTAAGTTATGACGCTTATGTATCGAGCAAAATATATGTTGGTATAATAAATTTTATACAATAAAACAATTTTTTTTTTCAGGCCCAAAATCCACGCTAACTATAAGGCAGGGTCAACATTCGGTGGCACCTATGCTTGAAGCAGTGACTACATATCAACATCATAAAATGCCCAGGGGTCAAGAATTTGTTGTTCCAGCCACGAGTGGGTTTTACATCAGGCTCATTGGATACTTCACAAATAAATCACATTTGGCAATTATATACACAACTTTTAGATACGAAGGTAAGAGAATACTCAAATAAGCTATACATATGCTTGCTGACATAGTAACCCGATACGTTGCAGTTGCAATGCATGAGATCGTTCGATTTTTTGAGAAGAAAAGAAATCTAATTTAATTCTACATTTCGAAAACATTTCTAATATTAATTTAATTAAATTTCTTATCATAAGCAAGAAATCGTGTTTATAATGTAAACTAATAAATACAAATGAAAAACAGTTAATCAAATAATTCAGCTATTTTAGAAATTCAGCCACCAAGGTGCTTAAATAGGTCTGTAATTTTGGGCCATTTAGCCATATTTCAGCAGCAGTTTAAGGTAGGGGCGTAAAATGCAACATAACAAATCTACTCAAAAATTTGTTAAACACGTATTTCAGCGATTTTAGAAATTCAACTACGAAAATTTTAGGTTTTTTCGTCGTATCTCTACAACAGTTTTATGTAGGAGCGTAACGTTCAACATAAAAAAGAGAGATAAGTAATGCAATTAAATTTCTTATTATAATCAAGCCATCATGTTTACAATGTAAATGAAATGAAAAATTACGAAAATTACAATTTGCAAATTATATAATTTTGATGCAATTATAGCAAAATGCCTTTATAAGAAAATGGCGACACAATAAAATTCCTTTGATCGAGAGGGTTTTGGATACAAATTTGGAGAGCTTACCATCATTACCACGCTAATGTTTGTTTACTTGTCTAACAAGTCTAAGAGAATTCTTTCAGGCAAGTGCCGTCAAGTTCTGTCGTGTGTAGGGCTGCTGTATTTTGGACAAAAACTTTTAATCTAAACATATGCCCTATACGTACGTTCAGACTCCATGTTCTATCACAGTCCATCCATTTACATTTTAAATAAATTCAGAAAATATTATTTCGTACGGATCAATAATATTAAAATACTTTCAGCTCTTCTAAATTAATTTTACTAAAAATGGAAATAAGTCATATGATTATTCTTTACATTGTATTTTTAAAGAAAATTTAAATAAAAAATCATTAAATTGATTTACTCAAATATATATATGTATATATATTTGTTTACTATTTTGGATAGCAGACGACATCCCATTATTTAACATTCTGTTTCCATTATTTTCACAAAAATTGGGTAATTTAGTTACCATCTGTAGAGAAACTTCGTTAACCCTTTCGAGGACGGTGTCCTTAAAAAAGGACACCTAATTTTAATTCCAAAACTGACAAACGGCACCAAAAATATTTAATTAAATTTTTCTTTTTATAATGTACGTGAAAATAAGCAAGTTCATATTTTCTGAAAACTTCGTTTATAAATTCTGGTGTAAGTCCATTATTTCGTTAGTTTATAAACAAAATTACTCCGCGCCGGAAAGGGTTAAAAGGGTTTTTATCTCATAATATCTCATAAACTAATTCAAATTTTAAAATTCTGAAAGTTTTTAGAACATCCTGGGATCTAAGCGGATAATTGATATTAATTTTATTGTCCTGTATTCCATATTCTACGAGAAGGAGTTGTAAAATATAAACAATTAGATTTTAATATGATAGACACATATTTCACTTCTTATCGCTGACCAATAGATAATGTCCAAATGCGTTAATTTTAGAGGCGTACTTCCAATTACAAAAATGTTCCATATGTTATTCGTCATCATCTCTCAAATCATTTAAATCGAAATAGTCTGGATCCTTTAAGGGGGCTGGTCACTCAGCTTCGGAATTCTCCTCCGTAATGTTAAGTCTATGGACTTTTGATGTATTCGTATATTTAAAATATCTTCTGTGGAAATTCATATTTTTAACATCTTTTTTCTGTGTACTCTTCTTAAAGGATGTCTCTTTTTTTCTTAGTTCTCAAAATAGCTCTAAAATTGATGCTGAATTTAATATTTCATGTGTTAAAAGCGGGCGAAGTGTGAGTAAGATTTTAACACTTCCTATAAAATTAAGTCTGTACTTTAGAAATATTTTGAGAATTCAGAAAAAAAGAGACATCTTTTAGGAAGTGTACACATAAAATAGATGTTAAAAACATTAATTTCCCGAGGAAATATTTTAAATATACGAATGCTTCAAATGCCCATAGACTTTACATTAGTGAGGGGAAATCGGAAGCCGGGTGACCAGCACCCTTAAGTTATCTTTAGTTTAGAAAAATATTGTCTAGGCTCTAACAAATAAAACAAAAAAATCCTTTATATACTATCAAAACCCATGGAGTTACGCTACGTTTGATTTCTATCAACTTTCAGCGTTTTCTGTCCCCAAAAGCGTGTCTTTCCATTTTTAGTGCCAAAAAAGGCTGAATCCAAACTTGCCAACTTAACGCAAAACTGTTCAAATTGACTTAAGTTCACCCTTTATATCCCAAATTATGAATTCATGAAAATTTCCTCTTCTAAAGCATTTTTCGGGAATTTTTGAAACTACATTAGAAGATTTACACAATCATTTAATAAATTTTAGAAGGATTTTGCCAATTAAATTTTATTAATTCAGTTTGAATTTATAGGGATTTTGTGCAATATTTATCACTCCACTCAAATCTATTTAAAATATTTTTTTAGTATTTTGTAGAATTAGGAAGTGTACAAATATAACGTTCTTAGAATAGAAATATAGAAATATTTCCGAAATGAAATCCCCCCCCCCCTCTTTCAACGTCAAGAAAGCTGAAAAGAGGCAAAGGCAAAAGAAATCATCTTTTTAAAAGTATTTTTATTTCTGCAACCAATAATGCTTTTGGAACAAGCTAAAGTAAAGTATCTCTAACTCATTCTAAACTGTATTACTACTAACCAATGTATTAAATGAATTTTATAACAAGTTATTTTAATGGTACTGTAAAGTACCGTCGGGGCTTAAAGGGTTGGGTTAACATGTTCGAAAAAGTAAACTTATTTAATAAAATGTGCCTAACGTTTACGTTATATTTATTTGATTTCATTTATTAATATAAATTTCTGGTTCGAAACATATTTATTTGACTAACGCCAAATTGAACAGTTTTAGGTGAGGATGACAGGCTTGTGAATTATTTTTCTGGTTCCACACTAAATCATAAAAACATTTTTGTTGTTGTTGTTTTAAAATCTAAAATTATATAACATTTCGATTATTTAAAAGATAAATTTAAATAAAAGACATTACCATCATTTACTTTTTAACCTTTATTTTTTTTAAATATAAGATAAGTGAAAAATTAAATCTAAAATTACGTTTCCTAGAACTAATTAAATTGCCAAAAATGAACATATTTATTGACTAAGACGCAGAAATAAACTGTATACTATCATAACGCATGTATCCAAAGTTACATAATGAAAAGGGAGGGAGCAGAAACTAAAAAAAATTATATCTGAATCAAACAAAAAAGATAAAATTTAACATCTTAAATTCTAAATACAGTAATCCCTTAACATTCGCGAGGGTTAGGTTCGTGGAAACCTCCGCGGATGTTGCTTCCCGTGAATAAAAGAGGGTTAGGTTTTAAGATTTTGTTTTAATGGAAAAAAGTAATTGAAACGTAAAAATCGTATTAAAACCATGACCATTAATTAATGTGGCAAAAATATGTTATAAAACACTGAAAAAAAGCATTAAGCATTAAAAAACATTGCTGTAAATAAATTTGAATAATTATACTGTACAAAGTTTAGTCGCTAATTTATGTCTGAAAAAATTTATTGATATTCGATTATTTGTAAGAACAGATCTTTTGTTTATGAAATTCTATATAAGGAAAAATTGTGGTCTCCATTTTTCTTTTAAATTTGAGATTACTCACCAGTTATGGATCTCATTCTATTGCTTTCTTAACATGTTGTTGTTGAAGTTTTAAATTTCCCATACAATTTTTACAGAGAATTTTTTCAGTTGCAATAAAAATTTTGATTTTTAGAAAATTTAGGATTTTTTTAGCTTTAGCATCAATTTACGCTTCGTGTTTCTCTAAATTACTTATCTATATTTTGCCGCAATACAAGAGTTGAATTTCTCAGAACTTAGGTTGTACTGTACAATGCAACTGTCCAGTGTGAAATAGTTTTATGGAATAGGTAAAACAAAAAGAGTTTACTTTGTAAAAAAAATATTCTTTATTGAACAAAATTTGCGGATAACCAAATTAAGTATTCGCGAATGTTGAAAAGTGCTTCATTTTTATTTCGCGAATAATCAAAACTCGCGAATGTTAAGGGATTACTGTATTAGTTGAAGTAAAGAAGTTCTTAAAATAGAAACTCAGTCGCGAATATCTTTATTCTTCAAATTTTAAAACGTGAGTTGTATTTTTATTAAACCGAATTCGTTTTGGACCATATTTATTTATTTATTTAAGTTTCAGGTTGTTATGCTATATCTGACTTTGAATGTGAAAATGGACGTTGCATCAAATCAGCTTTGAGATGCGATGGTTTCAATCACTGTGGTGATGGTTCAGATGAAGCATCCTGCTTCGGTAATTATTATTACTTAGTATTATCAATTATTATGTTAATTCACTATTAGTATACAGTAAAACCTCTTTTATCCGAAACTCTTTTAACCGAAACTCTTGGTTAACCGATAACCATTTTTAAAGCTTTTTTTTTTTTTTACTATCACATTCCTCGTGTGCAAAATCCACTTTGAAAGACCTTTTTTTTTATTATTATCATATTCCTTGTGTGCAAGTGGTCCTTTCCGAACTACGAGTACATGTAAATATTTTCGATCCACTTTCTCAGAGTTCCATTGAATTTAACTTGAACTCCCGTAAGCTGCGGATTGGAACGAAGAAAACGAACAAATTACCAAATCTGAAGCTTTTGAATGTTTTGCAAAAGGTTTGCCATGGCTGGAGCATCAGAAAGACTGTGATACTGGTGGATTAATAATATTTAAAAACTCCGTGATAGAGCTTCAAAGCAAAGACAATCGAAACTGCGACAAACAAAACATTTTTTCAAACACTTGTGATATATGTAATAGGTACTTAATTACAAAATTAAAATTGAATTAATTTATTCTCGTTTCTATTTTGCTATTGCTTTATTTTTAGTAAGCACTTGTTACCACAATAAAAAATATTGCATATATTTCTTCTTAATCGTAAAATGGAAGCATTCTCGATTACCCGAAAATTTCGATTTTCCGAAAGAGGGTCGGTCCCAATTACTTCGGATAATCGAGGTTCTAATGTACTTTTAATCTTTCAGGGGCTGTTGTAATTTTTCTTACGAGCGGGTGCGATCGTACTTTACGACACAAGTGTTTTGTTTAGTTACGATAATACAAATGCAAGATGATATTTCATAACTGGTAATAAAAGTGGTAAATTAGAAATCAATTAAAACTTATCAATAGAGAAAATTAAATTTAAATAATATTTTAAAGCTGAAAAAACATATTTAAAAATGTATGTTTAAAAAAGTAAGTACTATTTTTCAGTGATGAAGCAATAGCATTATTTCGTAAAAAATACAGTGACATGATTTAATGCAAGTTAGACACGAGGTGAAGAAAATCTATTGTTTTTAAAAATGATCCAATTTCATCTTCTGTACTTTTCGCAATTTATTTTTTTTTACATACCAGAAAGAATTTTTCGTTTTTGAGATATTGGCATACACTATTGTATGCCATTTGTACTTTTATTCTTACCAGTATTAATTGTCATCTTTAACTAATCTTTCTGGATCGTCGTCAGATACATATCTTCTCATTTTTCCAGTTTTGATGCTATAGTGACAAAAATTCTACTAAATATTTTTCGTTTGACTAAATAAAACGAAATCATAATTCAGCTTAACACATATGAATTACATTATTACAGAAATTAATCTTTAAAAGGTGAAATATTTAATAAAATTATCTGATTGCAAGTGCGTCCTCGCTAAGCAAATTTTATAAAAGAGCATAACACTGCTTTAGAAATCGAACAAACTGGTTTTATTCCAAAAGGAAGAAATAAACTGATAAATAGCTATGATCTTCAGACAATTTCGGTGCTGAATTCGAGAGCTATTTAAAAAATATAAAATTTGCGGAGATGCGCTAGCTGAAATATTAAAAGACGGAATATGTATGGTTTTCCTTCAATTACAATTGGGTATTTCCACGAGCACTTGTCGTGTAAGTCACATACTATGATTTTTGACTACCAGTATTTTAGAATGGAAAAATGTGACTTATTTTATGGGAGATATCTTATTAATTGAAAAAAGCCAAACCAAACTTTTATAAAATAACGGTGGCCAACAAGCATAGTATGTGGCTTACACGACAAGTGCTCGTGGAAATATCCAATTAGGAATGCAAGTCAGATACCCAAATATAATAATCCCTCTGTCCCAAATTAGTTGCTATATTTGATTACTTTTCTACTGATTATTGATACTGATGATTTTATGATTTTGTTTGAACATTTTTCAGAGATTTCAGGGTGCTATGCTATCAATCAACAATATTTACTTACCAAGCATTCTCTCCGTCTCTCCTTAAATAAGTACCAAATTAGTTTAAAAAATCCAGAGTTCGCACGCTCTTAAGCCACGCCCCATTTTGTAAGGATTCTTCCACCAGTAATCGCATAAAACTACCTTCTAGCTAATCGTTAATGCTTTAGGGAAAAAAATTATCTTTATGGTATAATGGTGGTAGAGGCCTTGCAAAATGATGTCGATCTACTAAACTGCATCGGAAGTAATTTATGACTCCACCCACTTGAAATGTAGTAACTAATTTGAGACAAAATTTTCGACCTAAATGTCGCAACTAATTTGGGACGGAGGGAGTATATTTTGATACGAAAAATAGAAAATATTTGTTCTGCAATATCAATCATCAAAGTGCAGCTCTTTGCCTAGACGACGAAAATTATGATATAGTTTTTTTAGAAACTTTATATGTACCATTTAGAGGTTTAATTCATTGTTTAGTGATTTTAGTATATAACTTTAAAATCCCATTTTCATCTCTCTCAACATATTACAGCCGCCTGATCATCCCGAACATTGTGCCAATTTGAGCCAATTAAATAATACGCTTTGAACCAGAATGTTTATTTAACAAAATTCGTCTTGCCTCTATATGGTACAGTCGTGGGAAAAAAAAGTAAACACCCCCTACTAACTCCTCAACAAATTATCGTAGACGAAAGTTACTGGTACCAGACGATTAGAAATAAAGTCTACTTTTAAATGATGTATATAAAATTTGCTTAGGGGGCCATCTACATATTAAAACGAATCCAAACTTCATTTTTTTTCAATGGCAATACTCAAATTTAACGAGATATTTCAAATCTTCGGTTCAAACGATGCCTAGAAACGAAATTTCAAGTCATTTGAATGATAAGTTTTTGAATTACAGACATTCAAAATTTAGTGCCTCTAATGTTAAATTACATTTTCATATTTTTATTTATATCTCCTAAAATTATGCTCCTATAATGTGCTAATTTTTTGTGTAGCAATAATACTAATATAACCCAAACATAAATACGTTGAATTTGCAATTTTTATAATTTTATGATATGAGTTATGAATTATGAAATTAATATTCGAAAAAATTAAGAATTGCAACCTACAATTTTTTTGATGGATTTAGATTTATTAAGTCCTGCTTTATGGAAATCCAAAATTTCACTTTTTTCTTCTAAGTAGTTTTCAAATTATGCTTAAAAAACGGCAAAATGACGGTTTAAGGGGCCGTCTATGATAGAAGTGACTAGATATTTTGAAATTTCTTATGCTGTCCTGCAATCTAGTTTCAATGACTGCTTGAGTGTTGCTTAAGGTGCCTTGATCAAGAAGGGGGTTCTCTCGGTTAATAATCGAGTACCGAACTTCAATTTGGATACAGCCCTTAAAATACTCTCGTTTTAAAATAATTAATTTCTCATAAACTTATGGTACGAATTGCATAAAAATTTGTTTTTAGGCTAATTGAAGGGCGTAGAGTTCATTTATGCTGTCAGAATTGTGTACTGCTATTGAAAAAAACAAAGTTATGGTTCGTTTTAATATGTAGATGGCCTCCTAAGCAAATTTTATATGCATCATTTAAAAGTAGACTTAATTTCCAATTGTTCGGTACCAGTAACTTTCTTCTACGATAATTTGTTGAGGAGTTAGTAGGGAGTGTTTACTTTTTTTTTTCCCACGACTGTACATATTTGGTGCCATTTATTGAGTAAAATATCTCATTCAAAACATATTTGAATTGGTCAAACAGACGCAGTTGCTCCGGATGGTAAACAGTTAATGATTTAGAGACCCGGTTTCATAATCCGGGAACTGGTGACATCGAAACTCCGTCATCCCGGAATTGAAAATTTTTTATTTAAATCGATAGTAAAAAGTCGTACGAACAAAATGAGCTAGGTATGACCAGGTTTGACAAGCCAAAAAATATGTTTAATTACATTAATTGTTATTAAAAATCTACAATGTTTTACCGTCATCGCGGATTTTGATCACTCTTAGAGAATTGTATAGAAAATTTTGTGCTCTTTCAGGAAAACTTTGTATGGCAAACTTTATTCTGTCATAAAAGTCTGGCATGCCTATTTTAAGGAGGAGATGAACAGAGCTGAACAGTAGAATAGTTTTGAGGGGTTTCCTAGCTGTTAACAGCTTAACACCCAGACTGAAGAAGTGTTACAAATTAATGAGCCACTAGGAAAAAGTAAAGGTGTAGTTAATAAAAACTACATAAGAATTAAGAAAAAATATTAAGGATAGAATCTAAAACTAAGAACTTATTTAAGAGATAAAAAATTAAAGTTAAGTCTTTTAACAAAGAAAAGGGAATAAGAATTATAATAAATATAGGTATAACTGTAGTTGCAAGAACTACTATAGAAAAGATAAAAAATGTGAAAAAGATTTAAAGTTAGCACTTGTTCAGAATTTACACTTATCAAGCTAGGGCAGGAAAAGCAGTAAGGGAGGCAGCAAGGCCACTTTAACAAAAAAGGCACTAAGCAGGTCGATATATATATATTTTATCCCTGTATATATGGAAATATACATAGATAAGGTATATTTAAAGTTTTATTTTGTTGTTGCTTGTTTGTTTTAAGGAAGCGGCCGGGTGGTAAAATTTAAGAGTTATTTTGCTTTGAATTTTTACCGGTGTTGGCTTTATTTCGCGTCTAGGCGTTGGCCAAGTATCGACATTCCGCGATAACGGTAAATCATTATAGCTTTTTAATAAAAGTTATTTTAACTAAACATATTTTCGGCTTGTCAAACCTAGTCATATCTAGTTCATTTTGTTCGTATATGACTTTTTACTATCGATTTACATAAAATATTTTCAATTCCGCGATGAGGGGGCTTTCGATGTCACCGGCTCCCGGACTACTAGGAAGAGAGAGAAAGGGGCTTTTTATATGATTCAACAATCTGACAAAATACAGTGAAACCTCCTTGAACGGCCACCCCTGAACAACGACAACATCCGAATACCGGTCACATATTGATGGAACCAAACACGTTCCATAGTATTAACATTAGTACGAACCAGTGTTGCCAGATGGGCTACTTTTTTTAAATTCGGATTCTTTGGCAGCACTTTTTTGAAATGGTAAAATGTCACTTATTTGATGACATATTAATTAAGGTGAAAACAAAGGGAATTTTAACGTTTCAAAAAAGTGGTGCCAATCAAGAAATCTGAATTTTAAAATAGTAGCCCACTGGCAACACTGGTACGAACCTTTAAATAAGGAATTCTGAACAACAGTTTCTCAAAAGTCACGGAAAAAAAATTACAGCTCCTAGTACAATTTCATATGTATTTGCAAACCGAAATGTGAAGCAGATCAAACAAAATTTGCTTTATATGTCAATAAACAGAAAATGAAGACATTAATAATGATGGAGAAAATTTAGATAATATTCTTAGAACGGCAGGCATAACAAACATAAAGGCCAGCGAGTTTGTATGTCTGGACAAAGATTTGGTAGTTACTGCCGTATTTGATTCCATACAGCAAATGTTGGAAAGTAGGAGAGAGAAAGAGGAAATAAATTATGGAATCACGCAAAATTTTTAGTATATGCTGAAGATTTGATGAACCTTCGTGAAACCCAAAAATTCGCATTAAATCATAATGATGATGAGTTGGATAGCAAAACAACTCATTTCTTTGGAGAACGATATTTGCAGCAAAAAACAAAGCAACTGCAAATCACTGATTTTTTTTTAATTTATTAAAACAATGAGGATTAATTAAAATGACTGTGTGTATTTCTATTTAAATTTATGTAATTTTAATTTTTTATTTTAATGAAACCTCTGAATAACACCCGCCCCTGAAAAGCGTTCACTTTTCACCGGTCCCACGGTAACCGTTATTCAGAGGTTACACTGTATACGCTAATAATAAAACTCCCAATTTTCTTACATATACATCGGTAATTTCGATTTATACGATAAGGAATAGAATAACATTGCATAACAAAATTTCCTTTCGAGCGCATTATCGGTCACTCTTCCTAATGAAGCATCATCGCAGAAACTTTCATCGAAGTAAAGCAACTTTATGTGCGAAAATGAAAGGAAAATGCCATGTCATTCACTAATGGTGTAGGGAAATACCATTCTTCTCACTGTTAAATTCTGTTTTTGGAGACCAATTTATTGGAACGTAGTGATTTTTTCTTTCATGGCCCATCCTCATTCATATAAGAAATGGGAATACTCTGTACTACATCTCTTTTCTATCCCAAAGGGATTTTGAATGGCTTTTACTCGTCACTAAAGTATAATTAGTATTTCTCATAATGAATTAACTAACTTTTCTAATAACAGATGAGAATATTTGCCTTTTTGAAATGAATGTCGGTTCACTGCAAATGTAATAAAAAGCTCTACATATATATATGACGAATAGGGAATGGAATTTACGTATTAAAATCTGTGTTTCCAAAGAACGCTAATAACAATTTTTTTGAAGGCTTTAAAAATTAATGATAATTTTATTATTTCAATGCAAAATTAACAAATTTCTTAACTTATTTAATGATGTGTTTGGAGCTCACAGGTACAAATCTAGGAACAGCTTTACTGGAAGATGGCTAACTGGTGGAGAATCCTCACTCCTAATTACTATTTCCCAAATCCCATTAATAATAAAACTCTCAATGTTCTTAGATATATACTTTGGTAATTTAGATTTATACGATAAGGAATAGAAAACATGGCATAACAAACAGAAAACCATTTTTTTTTTCAAGTAAATTATCGGTTACCTTTCTTAATGAAGTATCTCCGCAGAAACTTTCATTGAAGCAGCTTTATTATGTGCAAACGTGGAAGAAAAATGCCATGTCGATTCACGAATGAGGTGTGGAAATACCATTCTTCTCACTGATAAATTCTTTTTTTAGAGACCAAATTATTAGAACGTGGTGATTTTCTCTTTCCCATTCACATAAGAAATGGGAAAAATTTGTACATCGCTTTTGTATTCCAAAAAGATTTTGTATGACTTTTACTCCCCACTAAGGTATAATTTGTATTTCTCGTAATGAATTAACGAACTTTTCTAATAACAGATATGAGTATTTGACATTTTGAAATGAACGTTGGTTGATTGCAAATGTAATAAAAAGCTCTATATCTATAAAAAACGAAGAGGAAGTAGAATTTATGTGTTAAAATAGTGAATTTTTTTCAAAGGGTTTCAAAAAGTAAATAATTTTATTGCTTCAATGCAAAATTAACAAATTTCCTAACTTATTTAATAATGTGTATGGAAATCACAGGTACAAATCTACGAGTAGGAACAGCTTTACTGGAAGTTGGCTAACTGGTGGAGAACCCTCACTCCTAATTAATATTTCCCAAAGCTCACTAATTATTAAACTCCCAATGTTCTTGTATATATAATATACTTCGTTAATTTAGATTTATACCATAAGAAATAGAATTACATTACATGACAAACAGAAAAACATTTTTTTTTTTCAAGCACATTATCAGTTACACTTCCTAATGAAGCATCTTCGCAGAAACTTTCATTGAAGTGGAGCAACATTATGTACAAAAATGAAAAGAAAATGCCATGTCGATGCACTAATGGCGTATGGAAATATCATTCTCCTCACTGATAAATTCTGTTCTTGGAAACCAATTTATTAGAACGTGATGATTTTCTCTTTCATGGCCCATCCCTATTTACATAAGAAATGGGAAAACTTTGTACATCGCTTTTGTATCCCAAAAAGATTTTGTATGACTTTTACTCCTTAATGAGGTATAATGTGTATTTCTCGTAATGAATTAACAAACTTTTCTAATAACAGATGGGAGTATTTGCCTTTTTGGGTATTTTTCCAGTATAGAGGTCTTAGCGAAATATAGAAAATGACCTTGGTGAGAAAGAAATTTGGCAACATATTTTCTGGCAACATATTCACTGTTTCATAGCATTTTTCTTCAATATTTCTACAACTTATTTGATATAAGGAAGACATTTATCTATTCTTACACACAAACAAGGAGTAAATTGTATATATACAAAAAAAAAATAATAAAGTGACATATTGGAGCTAAAATCAGTTGGCGAAATCTGTTTCAGTTTGGTCTTCCATATACTGATGCACAGGCATAGGCCCGATGGTTATATCACTAAGAAAATATGTGAACTTCATAATTAAGCAGTCGAATTCTGTGTTTCTAAGCTTTATTACGAAATCAGGAACAACTAAGCAGAGAAATGTTCTAGCAACTCGTTATTAAAAAAATGATTAGTTAATCATTTCTATGTGGCAGTCGGAGTTTCAAGTCTTCTTTACATGATGATATCTTAGCCTTATTAACATGATATTACCGAAGAAAAGATATTAGTCAGGTACCACAGATCTTATTAGGTACTGTATAAATATCACTGGGTTTGAACATGACAGTCGTAGTGGCTACCGGACGTCTCGGCAAAAGCTTCGAATAAAACTCCGAACTCTCGAAACCCGGAAAAAGCTTCTCTCTCCTGTATCCGTCTCTCGGATCTGGCTACTCGCTCGTATTTAAGTTAATCTAGCGCAAAGTGGCAAAAATATTATATTGCTGTTTTTATTGTCTGACAACAAATTTTACTTTCTAAAGCCCGAATTACGCCAAGTTTCTCTCTATTCTAAAAAAAAGTAATTACCGCTGTCACCGCCGCCGCCGCCTGTTTTGAATTTTTTGTGACCGGAGGTCTTTCTTCGTTAATATTAAGAAAAATAATGCATACAAAAATATGAAAATCGGTATTATTATACAGAAATGTTTGATAAACATGCTGATGCAGACAATTTTCGAATCGAAGAATTATTTTAAGAGATATTTAATGCTAAAGTTGGACAAAATCGTTCCACTAAAAAAGTTTTATAGGAGCAAAAATTATACATCGGAATTTAATAATTTTTAGATCATTTTATACGTTATAATTTCCCGGTGTCCAGATTTATTATTTTTTTTAATTTGACTCATTTTTCGAGGTTTCATTTCTATTTTAAATTCAAATTTTCAGCATTTCCAGAGATATTTTTTACTTATTTTAGAAAATTGTACTAATTTAACCTGTTGCCAACTGTATAAACAACGGAAACAATAATGTTTGCTTCAAATTAAAAATTTATTTACACGTGACTATTATAAACAGAAAAAATACTTTCAAATTAAAATTAAATAATTATGTACAAAAAGCAGGAACTTATTAAAAATTACGTCATAAAAAGTATACACGTGAATTTTAAAAGAGAAAGGATATTGTAAAATAAGAAATTCATTAACATGCGTTAGAAGTCTTAATAGGAGAAATTACGTCATATTTACGTCCCATTACAGTTATTACATAAAATGAACATAAAATAATATGGCAAAACAGTTTAAATTTAGAAATTGTGCTAGACATTTATTTGATATTTTGAGAGGATCTTTTCAACTATTTTTGTTAGGAAAGCGCAAATAATATTTCTTTTCTAACGAAAGTATTTTCACGTGAATATTTAAAAGAGAAAGAATAGCTTGGTCAAAATAACGTCAGATTAAAAACGATTAATTTAAAATGTCTCATTTAAAAGAACTTTCTTTTCGCTTTGTTAAAAAATACCAGGGGACAAAGACTCTGTTTACTTAATTCCTTTTATATTAGCTTATTTTGAAATGTTGTTACACGTGTCTACGTCATCCAGTTACTTTTATTTCGACGTTTTATTTGTATTTTTATTAATGTTTTACTAATTTATTTGTTCTTTCGTTATTTAAAATAAAAATTACGTGAATTTGTATAATTTGGCGAGTGGTTTGGCGATTTATATAATTTGGCGAAATTGGTCGACGGGATAATCAAGTAGTACCGCAGCGGATTTGGAGTTAAAATTCCCCAATCAAAAAGAAATGAATAGAAATCCGTTTATAGGGAGATCGCCACTGTTTTTTAAATTATAATTTAATCTTTCGAAATCTTTTTAAAGCCGATCTAATTAGCGTGCATTTAGAGTTTGCGGTGTCTGGACGGGGGTTGGCGAGCGTAGCTCGTAGGGGGCCGAGCCCCCTAGTCTCTCTATTCTAAAAAAAAGTAACTACCGCTGTCACCGCCGCCGCCGGTTTTGAATTTTTTGTGACCGGAGGTCTTTTTTCGTTAATATTAAGAAAAATAATGCATACAAAAATATGAAAATCGGTAGTATTATACAAAAATGTTTGATAAACACGCTGATGCAGACAGTTTTCAAATCGAAGAATTATTTTAAGAGATATTTAATGCTAAAGTTGGACAAAATCGTTCCACTAAAAAAGTTTTATAGGAGCAAAAACTATACATCGGAATTTAATAATTTTTAGATCATTTTATACGTTATAATTTCTCGGTGTGCAGAATTCATTAATTTTTTTAATTTGACTCATTTTTCGAGGTTTCATTTCTATTTTAAATTCAAATTTTCAGCATTTCGAGAGATATTTTTTACTTATTTTAGAAAATTGTACTAATTTAACCTGTTGCCAACTGTATAAACAACGGAAACAATAATGTTTGCTTCAAATTAAAAATTTATTTACACTTGACTATTATAAACAGAAAAGATACTTTCAAATTAAAATTAGATAATTATGTACAAAAAGCAGGAACTTATTAAAAATTACGTCATAAAAAGTATACACGTGAATTTTAAAAGAGAAAGGATATTGTAAAATAAGAAATTCATTAACATGTGTTAGAAGTCTTAAATAGGACAAATTACGTCATATTTACGTCCCATTACAGTTATTACATAAAATGAACATAAAATAATATGGCAAAACAGTTTAAATTTAGAAATTGTGCTAGACATTTATTTGATATTTTGAGAGGATCTTTTCAACTATTTTTGTTAGGAAAGCGCAAATACTATTTCTTTTCTAACGAAAGTATTTTCACGTGAATATTTAAAAGAGAAAGAATAGCTTGGTCAAAATAACGTCAGATTAAAAACGATTAATTTAAAATGTCTCATTTAAAAGAACTTTCTTTTCGCTTTGTTAAAAAATACCAGGAGACAAAGACTCTGTTTACTTAATTCCTTTTATATTAGCTTATTTTGAAATGTTGTTACACGTGTCTACGTCATCCAGTTACTTTTATTTCGACGTTTTATTTGTATTTTTATTAATGTTGTACTAATTTATTTGTTCTTTCGTTATTTAAAATAAAAATTATGTCAATTTGTATAATTTGGCGAGTGGTTTGGCGATTTATATAATTTGGCGAAATTGGTCTACGGGATAATCAAGTAGTACCGCAGCGGATTTGGCGTTAAAATTCCCCAATCAAGGAGAAATGAATAGAAATCCGTTTATAGGGAGATCGCCACTGTTTTTTAAATTATAATTTAATCTTTCGAAATCTTTTTAAAACCGATCTAATTAGCGGGCATTTAGAGTCTGCGGTGTCTGGGCGGGGGTTGGCGAGCATAACTCGTAGGGGGCCGAGCCCCCTAGTTTTGTAAAAAGAAAGGTCAAGGCTCGTGCACTGGAAAAGTACCCTATTTTGAATTGAACATCGGTTTACTACAAATGTAATAAGAAGCTCTACATCTATAAATGGCAAACAGGGGTGTATTTATGTGTTTAAATGCTAAATTTTATTCAAGGGGTTTCAAAAAGTATATAATTTTATTGTTCAATGCAAACGTAACAGATTCCCTAACTTAATTAATAATCTTTTTGGAAATTGCAGGTACAAATCTAGGAACAGCTTTACCGGAAGATGCTAACTGGTGGAGAACCCTCACTCCTAATTACTACTTCCCAAAGCCCGAATCTGGATCTGGAGTTGGTACAAATACATTAATTCTGGTGACCAGTATAGCCGGACTTGGCATGTTTGTACTCACCACAGTCATGATTTTGGTGAAACTTCACAGGCAAAGACAGGATGACAGCATCAGCCGAGAAATATTGCACACAGTCAGTGGAGATCTAGGCAAGTTATTACACCCTTTTATTTAACTCAATCTGATTTTTATATGTTGTAAAGATGGAATTTCGCAATCAATTTTGTAATCTACTTCCCAACAGGCTAGAATAATACAAATTATGTACAAAGGTGTGTTTCCGATGACAATACAACATTTTAATATTTTTACAACTTAGTTATAAATCATTATATTAATTTTAAGGCATTTTTTCAATTATCCCGCCACAGGTGATAAATTGCCAAGTATTCTGTTTAACCGCGGCCAACGACATACAAGGTTAGTTCATGAGGTTTAAAACGTCGCGGAGTGAATCATCTTTACACGGTGATTGATAAAAAGCGGCGCGCCCATCGTTTTGTGCCAATCGCCATGTAAAGATGATCCCTTCCGAGGCTAACGAAAAATACAGGCTACCGCAGTCCATTCCACGTATCTTTTTTTACAGACCGCTGGAGTCACGTGATCCTCGCATGCACCAATCCAAGTGTACGAAAAGAGCATCACGTCACGCTAGCGGTCTGTAAAAAAAGATACGTAGGATGCACCGCAGTAGCCTATGTCTTTTTCGTTAGCCTGGTCCATTCCGTGTGACGTTTTAAAAGTCATGAACTGGATTTGTATGTTGTCGGTCGCGGACTCGTACAATTGTATCAAAGTTGAAAAAACGGTGAATTTCATTATGCGCCAATAATCGCTTTCCAAAATAGGCCAAATTGCTGTGAAACTGCAACAATGAAACATTTTAAACACTAAAAAGTAGAAAATAAATTATAAATAAAAGAGTGTAATATTAAAAAAAAATACGTTTATCAATTGATAGTTTAATATTAACCCTTACCGGCGCAGAGTAATTCTGTTTTACAGATGAAATAATGGACTGACACCACAATTTATAAACGAATTTATTAGGAAATACGAACTTGCTTATTTTCATGTACATTATAATAGGAAAATTTTAGTTAAATATTCTAGGTGCCGTTTGTCAGTTTTGGAATTAAAATTAGGTGCCCTTTTTAAAGGACACCGCGCCGGAAAGCATTAAGTAATTTGCGATTCTACGTTGAGAAATCAATGTAGAAATCCGAAAAAGATAGTTTAAATAAGGTTTCTTTTTGTAAATAAAATTAAAAAGTCTTTAAATAAGGTTCTCTGCTGTCCTATCTTAAAAAAGAAACATATCAAACATTATATATTTTTTTAATAAATTCACTTGCTAGCGTGTTCTATAACCATGGATGGTTATAACACAGGAAAGTTTTCGCGATTAACCGCTGTCATGCGGGTAATAAGAAAGTGCTACCAAAAATGATTTTTGGTGTAGTTCGTGGGCAATCTAAAATAATGTAATAAACGAAAAAAATCTATTTGAATTTTCAATTAAAAATTGTTTTCACCGTACACCGGGTAGCAAATCGGACATGTTTAATCCCGGAAACCCGGGTTGGATCGTCAGGTTTGAATAACATTTTAACAAAATTAATTCAAATTGAAAATGTACAGTATTTAGGGGTGTATAATGCGCTTTGACATGTTAAAACGAAAAAGGAATACGCCTTCTAATAATGCCGCCGATACTTTTTATGAAGCAGAAAAAACAGAGATTAAAGTAAAAAAAACCTGTAGAAATCCCGGCTTAAAATATTTAATTCTTGAACATTAGTTATCGTAATCACTGATATATATTCTGCTCCCCTAATTTAGGTACAAGAAAGTTATGGTTTGTCAAATATGTATTTTTCTCCCATTTTTGCACTTCGTTTTGATCTATTTATCGAAGTACGCATTAAACACTGTTAAAAAAAAAAAGAAAAAAACATGTTTTTAGGTGCGTTTGTAAGTATATAAATACGTAGCACTTATAGTTGGCGTCTGGTCCGTCCGTCTATCTGTCCGCATATAAGAGCGTAAAAACTACCCAACCAAATGGTTTGAAACTTAATCGTTGCAAAATTGTGTCGAGTTATTTCCAATTTTATGAAAATCGAATCAAAACTTAAAAAGATATTAATAAAAGTTATCTTCCTTCTATTAAATCCTATCATACGTAATAAATTCAATGCTATCCCATGATAGGCAATGAATCTCGGTTGCCATGCTGATGACATCCTATTTAAGATAGAGCCATATTATTTCCGTATTACTGAAATTAATATGGGTAATCGTAATAAATTTTGTATTCGTGCCCTTTTGCATCAGAGTGCAACAGCTATTGCACCAAGATCTGAATATTTATAAAACTAATTATAATACGAACGCACCTCATTTGCCACGTTTGACGTCCAATTTCCGACTCGTTTCAATTTGTTAATAAATAAAATTTTCACATGGAGCCCGAGTTAACGGCTGATATAGAAATTGAGCCAGTCCGTTTCGGGCTCTGGTTGACCCCGTCTCATCTCTATTACGCACTCAGAGAAGTAAAATTAATAAAAATCGCGGTTCTAAATGTGTATTTTCATTGCAGGTTGGTCTTACTTGCATTTTGAAGTTATGTTGTAATTTAGTAAATATAATTTGTCTTTAGATTACCAGAGTATCAATATTATACATCAACTACTAACATCAGATATAACAGCAAAAAAACTTTGTGAATAATTTAAAAATATATATTTTGCATTTTCGTGTTTATGCCAACAGCAGATGTGGTGCATATTAAATTATTCTCCAAGAGCCGACAGCACAAAAACCCGTGTTATCAAGTATAAGAAAAAAATTTTTATTTTATGGGCGATTAGAAATAGAGAAATCTAATGATGCATGTCTGCCGGAAGTGAAGTTGTGCATAAACCAAAAATTAATACAACCAGTGGTTGACTCGTAGGTTTATCATTGCGTTTGTCCTACAACTATCCTCCATGTTTTCATACCTTTGTTTGTAGGACAAACACAATGATAAATCTACGAGTCAACCACTGGTGGTATTAATTTTTGGCTTATGCACCACTTCTCTTCCGGCAAACAAGGATCATTAGATTCCTCTACTTCTACTCTTCCATAAAATAAAGGTTTTTTTCTTGTGCTTGATAACATAGGTTTTTGTGCTGTCGACTCTTGGACTAAAAGTACCATAAATGAAAAGATTTGTACGAACACTTGAATAATCCTGTATATGTGAATATAGTACGACAAACATTTCAAGGTACGGCAACAATTTCATAGGGTAATAATTTGGGGGGGGGGGGATTGTAATGAGAATAAGTAACTATTAAATTTCGAATTTGTTTGATTGAGGTAAGCAGAAATCTTTCCGCATTTCTTCAAACATGTAAAAAACATAAAACATACTGTAAAAATACCATATAAATCAATAACGAAGTATATCGATATCAATTATGCTCCAACACACAATAAAATATTGGTTCAACAAATTTCTAATTCGTTTCCTAAATTTATTGAAATTTTCCCGTTAGCTTTATTTATATATTTTCAATATTAAAACAGTTCGAATACTCATAAAAAAACGACTCCTTGAATCTACATTCCTTTATATTTGGATACACGTGAGCAGTCGAAAGAAGCATGAATGAAAGAAATTATACTGACATTTAGGATAACTTACTAATTGTGTAAAACTGGATCGTACTCAGTTTTTATTCTTCATTAGAGAGAAAAACCTCTCAAGAGTTAAGAAGTCATATTTTAAATTAGAAAATAGAATTTTTTAATTAATTTTGTAACACGAAAAACTTTTTTTTTATTTGAAAATAACAATTTCTTATTTTTGTTTTAGACATGGAAAATTCACCTTTACATCGTGGCGGCTCTGACTTGCCCTTATATGATCCACCTCCATCATATGAAGATGTTATTAAAATGTATCTTCCACCACCTCCACCTTACAGCAGTATCGGTAGAGGTAGAATCCGAAATAGTCGATATCAAGCTAATGGCGTTGAAAACAGGGCATACAGAAACGATAGTCCTAATACAAACTCTTGTATTAATACAAACTCTTGCATTAATGTTCACCCAAGAAGAGGAAGAGGGCACCATCAGTCAAGACAAGGAATGCAAGATCCTATGATATTAAAAGTACCCTTACCAGAGGAAATGGAGCCAGGGATCCTTTCAATAAGAGATATCTGTGATAGAAATAACTATGAACAATGTGCTAATTCTGTTCCTAGTGAACCACCTCCTTCCATGCAGGAAAGTCGAATGCATAATCATATTTCGCCTGAACATTCGAAAAATAACAGTGATGTGTGTCCACAAAGCGGTGTGATAAACCTTACAAATTCTAGTCTTGGTGAACCTGTCCAATCATGTGAATGTCAGGGAGCATGTTCCTGCAAACTTATGAACAATAAACACTTCACTAGATGTAGCAGTGACGGTAAAATCCTTGTCAATCCTAAAATCTTAGATCAGGGGAAAATGACTGCTACTAAAAAGCGAAGTTTTAAAGAAATGATGCATAAAAATCCAAACAAAACACTGCCTAGTGCAATAATACCCCATCCTGAGTCAATGACTATAACAGTTCGTCCACCAAAGCCAAAAAGGGTAGTGAAGAAAGGTGACTCTAGAAGTGCTGGTCCATCAACCCCTACTTCAAAAACAGCACCAGGATTTCACAGTACTGGTACAAATAGGAGAAAGCCAACATTAGGTCATTATAGATCATCATCTGGCCCATCTTTCCTTGCATCAACAGATTTTTCATTAGATTCATCAGTCGAAAAGCCTGATGAACCTTCTTCAAAACCCATAACTGAAAGTCAAATATTAGATGCATCCAATCTTAGCCAAGTTAGACACTTAGCATCAGTATTATTTGATGGTTTGCAGCAATCCTTCAATTTTAGGAATGATGAACCAAGTTCTTCCAACCAAGCCATAGCATTTGATGATGACAGAATGCGACCTCCAGTTACATGGACTAGCTTACTTATTCCATCTAGGAGAAGGTCATCAGAACAAACTGAAACATCCATACCTAAGACAAGATCATGGACTGCTTGTGATACTTTACCTTTATTGCCCAGTGGATCTCAACCACCTGCTATAGTGAAGTTTAATGATTTAAATACATCAACTTCATTAGACTCAGAGCAAAGCTGTGAGGATGCATCCAAAAATGATAACTAAAACTTTGTTGAAATGAAAGTTTAACACTTTATGATCCACTGTCCAATGGTAATGGATATTACTTTTAGATCGAGCAACCCAGCATTTATCCATAAATCAACTATGCTAATATATTACCTTCTAAAACAAAATTTTCAGTAGATAAATTATGATCAAGCAGGGCATCAGCAATGGGAGGCAGTGAAGAGCCGTTGCTCTTCCTTGGATTTTGAAATTTACTTAAATAAATTTTCTTTATCTGATGATTTTCAAAAACAAAATTTCAAAAATTATGTCTCAAATGACTTAAAATAATTAAACATTAAGAGAAAAGGTAACTAAAATGTTTTCGTCAAGAGTAATTCTCTCCCCCCTCCTCCCCCAAAACCTTCTGTGCAATACAAGTTTAATTAATTTTTTTCTTTACATTCATGTATTTAAAAATTATATAAAATGAGAGGTGAGAAATCAGTGATGAAAAAAGAATATAAAGGTCGGGGAGGAAAAAAAATTATACCCTCGATTAATTCTTCTGCAAATCATCATATAAAACTGCTACTATTACCAGCCGATAAATAACAGATTAATAACGAGTAATAACCATACCTGCCAACTGCTACGAAAAAATCGTAGTTGCTACGATTTGGAGCTATAAACTACGATGCTACGAAAAACGGTCTTAAACTACGATTTTTTGCTAAAAACACAAAAGCATTTTTTGTTTCTAGTTGCGATTTTTATCCCGCGCAGCATATTTTTCAGGAGTTATTCTGTTCCGAAATTTCCAAGTATTCATTTCCGAAAATTTTTAAAAATCGGCCATTAGTCCGAAAATTCGGACATTAAAAAACGCTCCTGAGAGAAAAAAATTCTGGTCTGCAAAAAAAACTTCTTAACATAAAACACTCTAATCGTGTTTTTGTAAATATTTATACAAGAATTCCCTTCCTTAGAAACAAGGGTGCCATTTTAAGAATTCTGAAGGGGGTTCCTTGAGGAGCAAGGTTTGAAATAGTGTGCAAAATTGCACGATTTGCGATAAACTATCGCGAATTTCGACAAATGACCGTGTAAAAAAAAATCAATTTCGTCAATTGGTCGCAGAAGAAAATAAATTTCGTTAAGGGATCGTGGCAAAAACGTGAATTTTGTCAAAATATCGCAGAAAGAAAACGCGAATTTCGTAAAAAGATCAGTAAGATAATGCAAATTTCATCAAAAGATTAGTAAGAAAACGCAAATTTCACCGAAAGATCGCAGAAAGAAAACACTAATTTAGTCAAAGGATCGTGGTAAAAAAAACGCAAAATTCGTCAAAGGATCGCGTAAAAAATGCGAATTTCATCAAAAGTTCATGGTAAAAGTGCAGATTTCAACAAAGAATCGTGATAGGAAAATGTAAATTACGATTGTGGGAAAAAAATTGTGAATATCCTGAAATGATGGCGGGAAAAAAATCGCGAATTCCGTCAAAATTTACGGCGCTGAGCTAAAATATTGGAACCAGGCTCCTTTTACAAATGTAAAAAAAAAAACGCTACGAAACGAAAATAAACTCTAAAAATCGTATAAAAACTTTCAGAGGAAAAAATTTACTATATTGAGTTGAAAGACGGAAACCTTATTCCTTTTACGAATGTCAAAAGATGGCTGTGAAACACGAAAAACCAACCAACCAATCTCCAGATTAATTTAAATTTTGTGTGCTACGATTTCTCATTTTCAAAGGTTGGCAGGTCTGAATAACATCTATTTTTGAAACCTTATGCATGGGTTAGGGTTTTGAAGGCATCTACATATTAAAAAATGCATCAACTTTTTGTTTCAAATGGTAACACCCACTTTTGACTTTCTTTTTTTTCGGGTTCCTTGGTTCAAAACAGACCAGAAAAGGATGCAGTTTATACATTTTTCTTAAATCTTCATAGCACTACATGTTGACTAAGTTTGCTAGTGTTAAATGCACGCGGCAAATTTTAATTTATATACCCCCCTCCCCTCATTGAATTTTCCTTTTATTTGTTCAGTGTGAAAGAATTAATAAACCCAAACATATTCTAAACATGTTTTCGATTCTAAAACATATTTTTAATTCTGAAAATTATTGATAAATTTATTTTAAAAAATATGAATTATGACTTACAATAATTTTTACATAAAACGAATCACAACTGTGAAAAATTGTGTAAATTTCAACTTACTCGAATATCGAGATATGCAGAAAACGTTAATTTTCAAAAGTTCTTGGGGAATTACTCTGCTTTTATCAGAGGATTCACAGAAAAAAAAATTATATATATAGAAACTTACTGGAAAAAAAAAAGTGTAGGATTTTTTTTATTTTTTTAAACAGTGAGCAGTAACGTAAAGTTTATATTTTATTTAACATTCTTGTACAATTTCACTGGTGAATAATTTGGTATTTTTTTTTTTTTTGTAAGATCTTAATTTTATTTTCTGAAAATCATAGATACAACTCTAACATATTTCGTTTTATAATTTTATGAAGATTTAGGAAAAAGTATATAAACTATACCTTTTTCGGGGCTGTTTTGTTTCAAGGACCTTAAAAAAAAAAATAGGGGTCAAAAATAGGTGTTACTATTTGAAAAAAGAAGGTTACAGTTTTTAATATGTAGACCGGGTACAAACCCTAACCCATTACATTTAAAAGTTTCATAACGTTTAAAAGTAGATGTTATTATTAATCGATTGGCATTAGCCGCATTTTTATACGATAATTTCTCGCAGAATTAGTCGGGGGTTATACTTTTTCTTCCCTCACTATACAAAAATCTAATTCTTTTTAAACGTTAAATTTCTGTAATTTTTTTGTGCCCAGTTAAACTGATGGCATTGAGCTCACATGCTATTCACACTAATTGTATCTTATACTCTTATTTCAAAGAATAATGCCCCTCGAAAAATAAATTAAGGGGTAGGAAGTTGCCCCCCCTGTTTCCCCTCTTTATACTTAAACAATGAGCCTCCAAATGTCATCAGGGAAGCGCCTTATTGAAATAAACCGGTATACCAAATTTGAAGCAAATCGGATAGAAAAACACACCCGTTCTCCCTTTAGACTTAAACAATGAAAATTTCAAATATAATCAGGAAAGCACCTTATCAGAAATAACCGGTGTGCATGAAAAACTCATTTATCTAATTTAAAAGGAGGATTAACCCTCACCCCCCCCCCTTTATACTTAACCAATGAACCCACAAAACTAATCAGGGAAGCGCCTTATTAGAATGAACCTAGAAAAAAATTTTGAAGCAAATCGGATATTTCTATCAAGACTTATCGCGCTTTGGTAACCTGTGAGCTAAAAAATCTTACTCTAACCAATTTCATGTTTAAATTCTCCATCGAAAAAAAGCGAAATTACCGGAGGGATTGCTTAAGAAATTTTTATAACTGATTGCTATTCTCACAATTAGAGTTTTCCTGGACTTTTTTACCTTGGCTTTCAAAAACGGCGGTTTGGCGCGGTATTTAAGGGGGGGGGGGGGAGTCCAGTCTGCGGATCACAGTGATATCTGTTCTAAAATATTGCCCATCCTTCAAATTCATTCTGCTGTCACCTATGAATAAATTCAGTCGAAATGAGATATCTATTACCATTGGACAATGGCTATTAAAAGGTTAATGTATGAGCTTTTAAATGAAAAATTAACGTTTTTCATGATATATATAGCATATGTAAATAAAATTTCCTATTAAATGAAGAGAAAAGAAAAGTAATTTTTTTGCATTTACTTTAAGAATGGAAATTATTTTTCTCAATTTTCAGCATTTATAAAAATAATATTTTACCAATCATTCTTATTAATTTCTTCAGGAATGACTTTAAAACACAAAAATAATATTTTTCATAAAACTATGCAAAATGGCATAATTTAAACAAGTAATTTTATCATAAATTTCAAGCTACTACTAACCATATATACGAGTATATAGACACACAAAAAGAAAAGTACAAAAATATTAAAAACTATTTCTATGAATCGATAATATAGGCCTCCCACTCGGTGGTTTTTGAATACCACTTTAAACAAAAAACTTCATTTTTAGATTTTTCTTACAAATTTGTGCACAAACCTACTCAAAAGGTAATTTTTGTTGCAAATGTCGTAAAAAACCTAACATGAAAAATTTTCTTCAGAAATACTGGTATTCAAAAAAAGTATGGGTAGCAAAAGGCATTCTGTGGGTGCATAAATATATTTCTTATATGAGTAAAGAGATTATATTTCAGTATTTTTTACGAGGGATAATTAAAATTACGAGATTTATATTTAATTTTCTAATTAACTTATATTTAACAAGCAATGAAAGCTGTAATACAATTATTACCAAAAGGATTTATGGGCATTTTCTCCAGTAGCAGAAATAGTGGTTTACATAAAAATAATCTATACAATATATCTGTAAAAATAAAAGTGTTTTAAAGTACAGAGAAACTCCAATTATCCGGTCTAATGTGTTCTAGAAGCAATCCGAATATGCAAAAATTCGGATAACCATAGTCTGTTCAAAATTAACAAAATTATGGAAAATAAAGCACCTGCGAATTAACAACTTTTATAATGCAGTGGTTGCTATCAACGTCTGCTAAGTGCGAAAGCTCGTCATTTCCAAAGAAATTGCCATTGTTTTGCTTAGGGCCGAAACTAGCCTTTTTTGCAGCGGGGGCAAACATGGATTTTGACGACCCCACCCCCTCTTCCGCAAAGCATATTTACAAAGAGAATTTTACTAATTTTGCAATAGCCGACTTATTTTAAAATTTAAAAAATGTAATAATAAAATATGTAATACTGAACTACGTAATCTACAATGGCGGATCCAAGGGGAAGGTCACGGGGTCATGACCCCCTCTGAACACCATCAAGAATAGTCTAAAGATCATTTTTTAAATGAAACATACAGTAGAGTCCCGCTTAACCGAGTTTCCGCTTTAACCAAGTTATTTTCTACTGATGGTTTCCATTATTATAAAACAGTCATTATAAATGAAGTGTTAGGTGAAGATGAAAGAGCAGTCGTAAAAAGTTAGAACACTGATTTTCTAGTCAGAATGGAGAAAAAATGGCCATAGTCAGAAAAAAAAAGTTATGGCCATTTTTCCCTCCCGTCAGTCCATCAGAAAAAAATGATGCATTCCAAAGTTATAATCCTTCATTTGACGCCCCTTCGTTCTGACGCGCGGGGCGCGTGCCCCCTCTCCCCCCCCCCTTAGTTTCGGCCCTGGATTTGCTCTAAAATATATATATATATAGTTTGTTTTCTATCAGTTTCATCAGTATTAGTTTATATTATTTAAAATAGGTAAAGGAAACGAACACACACACATATATATATATGAGTCGTCTATTTCCAAAATTTGTTATGTCCAGAAACTGAAATTTTGCACGAAATTAAAAAAACTTCTTTACTATCCTAAAAATGTAGATATTGTTTTGGATTTTTTTTTTTTTTTTATATAATTTCATAAGACTACGTCCACAAATATTATAGTTTTGGTTTATTTACAAAATCAAAATATATGTTGGACATACACATATTTTGCAACTGAATGATGGACGTAATGAGTTCCGGAACATGCTTCCAAAATTTATTATGTTTATTTCACATCATTCTAAGAAACTCGAGTCAGAAAAGGCAACATTTTACAAAATTACTTTATTATCTAAAAACACTCTAGGCCTAGGCCAAAAAACTAAAATTAGTTTTCAAAAAAATGTTGAACCCTCGAAATACTATTTTCCTGATCAAAAAGTATGTCAACAGCATCATCTGTAGCTGTAGCGTTGAAAATGACGACATTTGGAACTGTTTTGACTTCTGAAATGTGTGCATATGGATAAAATTTTTTAAATTTTACAAAAAAAAAAAAAAAAAAAAAAAAAAAAATATCAAATTGCAACGACCATTTCGAAAACGATTTTTTTAAGACTAAAATTTAAGACATAAAAAATCGCACGGAGTTGATCATTACATTACATACGCCATGAATTAAACATTAATAGTGTTATTACACGTAAAAATTGCAAGCCAAAAATATCGCCTGCGACCCGTCAGATTTCATGAAACTTAAGTATTATCCACCTGAAACTTATGTAAATATCCAAGCATTTCATTGGCTGTTCGGGAAAAGGCTTTTCCATCGTCAGATTTCCAAGAAATCTGACGGCCAATTTTAAATGAAATTTCATTCTTAAACTTCTAAACATCCGACAATATTACTTCTTACACCGTCGGATAGAGAAAAAAATGTACTTTTAAATGCAATTTGTTTGAAAGCTGTATCTCAATTTGTTTCTGAGTTATTCATTTTTTTGTAGTTTTTATTACTTTTTTGCCATAGTGGCAACAAAAAGTATCCATCGTTGTTGAAATTAAAGGGGAATACAGATTACTGTATAGACCAATCAGAAAACGAATAAATTGCAGATTAAACCAATGAAAACCTTCAGATATGCTTTTGATTTCCCATCCTGACGAGAACAATAACCATTTTTCCAAATGGTAAAAAAAAAAAAAGGACGAGTTTCGGAACTGGGCGAATCGTATATATATATACTCTCAAAAAAAGAAAAAAAATCGCATTTAATAAAAGCTCAGAAGGAAATGTTTTTAATACTTAAAAATAATATTACAACTTAATACTGTACTTGCGATAACGAATGTTTTGATGAAAAGTGCATAAAAAATCAATCAATATTTAAATTGTGTAGTTAATATATCAGTTAAATGTAATTGATAATTTGAACAGTTAAACTTTAAATATCTGTCGAGAAACTTAAAAAAAAACCATTTATAGATTTTAAATTAAAAACAAGCGAAAAAAAAGAAAAGACTGCAACTCACTAGAGTAAATTAGCTACACTTATATTTATTCTGTGTCTCACTAGATTATTAAACACTTTCTAACACCTTCAGCACTTACAAAAGGTGGACTAAGATGTCTAAGTAAAAAAATTGGAAAACGTATAGCTTCTTTGAAAATCCAATTTCAGCAATTATCATTTATAGTCAGGAAAATATCTGAATTCTTTTGTGCATCTCTGCATATGATCTATCTAAAACTTAGTTTAGTTAGGAAATGCGTAACGCAGTTGAAAGTTCCCCTTTAGCAATATTCGTCAATAAGCAGAAATGTACTCAAATTCTTTTGTGCAGCCTTATGCATGATCTATAGAATTAATGCACACCAAGTAATGTGCAAAAAATTAGTTAAATTTAAAAATGCATACCACAATTGAAAACATACTTCCAGCAATTATTGCTGATAGACAGTGCTGTCAAACTGAATTATTTTAAGGCGTCCTGTAAATAAACGATAAATGTTATGCAGACAATATTCTACAGTAAGCATCTTTTAGTGCATCTCAGTGACATATATCAGCTTCAATATGTTTGAAATGGTGTAACATAATTAAAGTAGACTACAAACTTTTTTACTCATAGACCATAGTGTAATGGAATTTTTTGGATTGCCCCTGTAAACGAACTATAAATGCTACACACTTCCATTTTCAATACCGAACATGCCATGGTAAACCTGAATAACATATATCAATTACATGGCAGTACGGGTATATTTATGCAAATTAGCGCGCAGGCAGACAAAGTGAATTTATAAAAAAAAATTCAACTATGTTTGAAAGTGTCAAAAAGTATGTGTTGGAAAATGAAAATCTCTTTGAAAAGGCTGTTCTCAACTTCACTGCTCAACAAGCGCGCAGCTTTCTGACATAATGACGGACTCATTAGGTGCGTTCGTAATTATATAAATACGTAGCACCTATAGTCGTCGTTCGGTCCGTCTGTCTGTCCGCATATAACAGAACAAAAACTACCCAACCGAATGGTCTGCAATTTTAAATATTGCATAGTTTAATTACAGAGACAGTCAAGAGTTTTCCGTTACATTACGGCCAATGGGAAAAAAATCATTGCAAGTGCATTTTAATGATGTTACAGTCTTTCGAACAGAATGAAATTGATATGAACTTATGAAATGCACTAAAATATACATTCAGTACACTATGCGGTGCAAAAAATATTTATAAAACTAGATATAGTAAGAACGCACCTCATTTGCCACGTTTAACGAGCAATTTCCAATTTTTTTTTAAACGTAAAGGTATAAAATTAACAGGCCTGACTTTGGAAGCTATATGGGATCAAAATGATTTTTCCATTTTTTAATAAATAACCTATTGAGTTATAAGCGATTTTGATCACGTGACAAGATGTTTTTCTCCTTTCTCGGGCTAGTTTTTCAACTTTCGTCGGGAAATTCGGTTCAAAACGTCAACTTTGACAGCAGGAGTGATTCTGAGTGAAAAAAAAATCAGAAATTCCCAGCAAATTTTCTGAAAGGTTACACAGAGGGGAGAGGGGGGGGGGGAATCCACTCCCAGCACTTTGTGTTTTTTTCGCGCCCCTTTGGCGATATTTGCGGTTTTTTCGCGATATTTTGAGGAAATTTGCGGTTTTTTCGCGGTCTTTTGACGAAATATGCCGTTTTCCGCGATCTTTTGAAGAAATTTGCCGTTTTTTTCGCGATCTTTTGACGAAATTTGCAGTTTTTCCGCGATTCATTTACGAAATTTGCGGTTATTTCGCGATCCTTTGACGAAATTTACGATTTTTTCACGATTCTTTGATGAAATTCGTGGTTTTTCGCGATCCTTTAACGAAATTTGCGGGTTTTTTTGCGATCTTCTGACGAATTTGGCGTTTTCCGGCGATCCTTTGACGAAATTCGCGATAGATTTTATGTCCCAATTTTCGGATTTATGACCTTTTTTTTCCGGAATATTCGGAACAGAATCATCCCTTTTTGATAGTATTTTCTGAAAGATCTATTGCGTTTATAAAATAACAGAAAATGTCTTTCGATTATTTAGTTTCTGAATAACAACACCTGCCAGTTTTATGCGTTTCCTAACAAAAATGAATTAAAACATATGTCATAAAGTGGTCACTTTGGATTTCAGAACAGCCTTAATAAAAATGTACACCTAATGTATTCAACTTGTATTAGATATATCATTTAACCTTTAAATGCCGGGTGTTGTCTTTCGGCAACATACCCAATTTAGTCTTCTAAAATACTCTTTGACTAATATCGAAGCTCTAATGCCTAATTTTGCCAATAAAATACATACTGAAAATATTATTAAATCAATTTTCAACATGTAGATGGCTGCACTAGTGCTGTTTAAGAATAAAAATAGATTTATTTTTTCAATTGTTGGTTTAACATTATAGAATTTTATAAAGGAAAATTACTTTTCAATTAAAGCCCCATAGTGTTACCGATAGGCAACAACCTGTTTTTTAGCCGTAAACTATACTTAAAACAAAATATGATTTTTTAAAGTATTTTTCCCATGATTTATTTAAGAAATGAAAACCGAAAACCGTTTTTAAATTGGGTTTTTTTAATCAGGCATTTAACTGTTAATAAGATCATTTTTACTAAAATTCAAGTAATTTTTAAGGTCAGGAGAAAAAAAAAAAGAAAAGAAAAGAAAGAAATGATTTCAAAACACGCTTCTTACCCTTGTATTTTTATGGCAACACTTTATTGTACTCCATATTGGAATCCTGCATGAATCGAATTATACCCAAACCAAAATTGATATACTTTAATCCAAAATCAACCAAAAGTGCAAGATAATTAAATCATATTTTAATGTAATTTATGAAAAAATACTACTCTATATCTCTAATATCAATTTTATCTTTGATGTAGAAAAATGAACATATATATGTACTTATTTATAATCAAATGCATAATTTTTACAACTGAAACAATATTGTGGATTTTTTAACATTTTCTAGCGAAGTTGAAAAGTGTTTATGACTTCAGTTTGTCTGTCCCTCTGCCCGTGTTTTAACTCTCGTAAATATACTTGGATTGTTCTGAAATTTTTGGATGTTAGTGACCTCTACCACAGGGACAATCGAAATTATTCCGTTACATTACGGATAATTGGAAAAAATCGTTTCAAATGATTTTTAATGGTGTTACGCTCTTTCAAACATAGTAAAATTGATTTGCATTTATAAAATCCACTAAAATATGCCTTCTGTAGAATATGCGGTGCAAAGAATTATTATTCATTTACAGGGCCACACAAAAGAATTCCGTTACATAATGGTGTAAGGGGGAATTGTTTGCAGCATATTTGAATTATGTTAAACTATTTCATATATAATGAAATTAATATACATCGCTGAGCTTTAGTATAAGTTATTTCATGTATAATACGAAATGCATAGCATTTACAGGGACACACAAAAGATTTCAGATGCTATATTGTATCCGAATTAGAATTACAGTATATTAGCAATGATTGCTCGAAATGCATTTTTAATAATGACATGCGCTTTTAAGTTTCAATATATTTATGCATACTATATAGTGTATATAAATGCTATAGTTCATACACAGGGCTGTTTCAAAAATATTCAAGTATGTTTCCATCTATTAATATAAATTGCTGAAAGAGAAATTTCAAACTGTTATGCATTTTCTTGCTAAATGTTTCCATTATATAGTAGATATATCAACCTACAGATCAAATACAGGGCTGTTCAAAAGAATTGAGTACATATTTGGCTATGGATGGTAACTGCTGAAATCAGTTTTTCAAATGTTTTATGGGTTTTATAAAATGTTTACTTAGTTATTTTATTTACCTTATTTCCCTAAATAACGAAGTTTTGTTAAGGGATTCAGGAAGTGTTGGAAAGTGTTTCATAATCTATGCTTAACGCATGATTTTTCTTTCTTTCTTTTTCTTTTTTTAACAAAATGGGTTACCAAATCAGACACACAAAGTTAAAATCCAACTAGAAATCCAAATATCATTCATTTTGACATGAGACAATTATTTTAAAAATGTAAAGTACTACTGTGCACCTTAACACCGTATTTAAAATTTTGTGACGATTGGTCAATTTTTACAAAAGTTAAAATTTATAAAGGTAAAAAAACAAACAAGAAAACAGACAGGCAGACAAAGATATTATCAAATCCTGGTGATATTGAAAAGGGACCACCAGCATTTCCAACAAAAAAAAAAAAAAGGGAAAATTGACGAAGTATCCATTTAAAAGCTAAGCGAGGATTTACATTAAACAATTAGTATAACCAGCTTTGTTGGAAGTCGGTTAATAAGATGCTCGCTTACATTTAGATGCATTAGTTGAACATGTCCAACGATGTTACTTCTTTTGCCGTTAACTCTAAATACTAATTTAGAATGATCTAACTATAACCTTTGTTTAAACAAGAGTTTCGAGGAAATTGTATTTTTTTAAAAGAATATACAAATTTGCATTTCAAAAAGTTTTTTTGCCTTAAATGTAATGTTTTGGTTCAGATATTTGGGAAACCAGATAATGCAGTTCGAATAATTGGAGTTTTACCGTACCTCTTCTCCTCTGTTCAAAATGGAAAAAATGCTCATGATTATTTAAGCTTATTGTACTCTAAATATTGATGTAATATATTAGATTTAAGTCTACATCAAACTTGAGAACAGACTTAGATTTTAGTCAAGTTCATCTCATCTCTGGTACACAATTATAATGCTAAAAGAAATATGATACATTTGCCATATTAATTACAGAGTTAACCCCACTCCCTTATGCTACATACCATAGTATTTTTGGTATTTTTCTTGTATATAAAAGTATTTTCATTTATAAAAAAGTGTTATAGTGTGAAAAGAATTAATTTTTGTATCTTTTGTACATAATTATGAGCCACTGAGACGAAAAAAAAAAAAAAAGTTTAAATCGTTCAATTTGAAAAAAAAAAAACATAGAAGCTTTTGGATTTTTAATTATTTCTTATTTGTTAGATTCTGTATTGCTTTTAGGTAAAAAATTATTAGCTTATTTCAAGTTTATGTTCTTCATGTTATGAAATGTGGGGTAACTGTGGACTGAAGGCATATCTGTTCAGAAATCTTTATAGATTTTGTTCTGATGGCACTCATGAGTCAAATGGTGTGTAAAAATAGTCACACAATTAAACCTGAATATTGAGAATGTTTTGTGTCTATTGACTGAAAAAAGAACTTCACAATAGAATAAATAAATAGATCCCATTGTGGCATTATTAAGAATACATATATTTTTTACATAAACTTCTTCATGTGATTTTCATCGTAGTGTTTGTCATCGTAGATGAAAATTTTTACTGGGTGTAAATTCTAACATCCTAAGAATACAGAAGTTAACTATTTCATTCATTTTAACACTTACTATGCTTACCATTTCATTATTCTGTATATATTATTGTTCATAAATTTGTTTTGAAAAATAATGGATTGTTAACTTGCTGTTTATTTCAGAGATGTACATAAAAATATATACAAATAAAAGTATTAAGAGAGAAATTTTAAATAATGTTGCCATTTTATTTAAAATTGGTCTCAATTTTTTTTTTTTTTTTTTTTTTTTTTTTGTGTGTGTGTGTGTGTGTGTCACATTTATAGAAAAATTTGTAAACGTAAAAACATACTTGCAGGCATGACTATTAAAATGGTTTGAAATCAAATAGCATCTAACAAGTCTGTGATAAATGCATTACATGCTGAATTATAAAAATATTGCTGCCCCCAGGACAGCCTTTGTTGGGTCGTTGCACCCTAAAATTACATTCAAACAAGTTTGACAGTATCTTCTGAAAGACCTTTTGCCTACATCAAAAAATATAAATACTATTCAAATTTAAATTTTGTGAATAAGAAAACCTCCCAATTATTTATAAAAATGAATACAGAAATGTGCTAGAAAGTGACTACTTTGAATTTTAAAACAGCCTTAAAGACTGGGGGGGGTGGGGGAGAAAAAAAAAGAAAAATATACTGCACTGGTTTGCCTCAGCATATATAACTACAACATGTAATTCAACAGTACAATCACAACATGATCTAGCAAAATGTATAGAACTACAAAAGAATAAAAAAACAGAAAAACTTATTTTAAGAGTCCTACTTTTGCAAAAAACTGCATCCAGTTAAAACTTCTCATGCTCTTACGCTTTTAAATGGATAAAAAACATATTTTGTATTAAAAAAAAAGAGATTTGAAATAAATTCTTAATAACAAATAATGTTGAATTTTTAAAAACTTACATTTATTACCAAACAAACCTGATATAACAGTCCATGAGACAATGACATTTTATGCAAGCTGATTTTTAAATGTGTAATTGATTTTACTTAATAAACCACGAAAATTACTGCCAGCTGTTTTGAAATTGGTGCATGCAACGTCGGGAGCCGCGATATCTCCCAGTCAAAGGGATTGAAAACCTGATCATAGAAGATTGCCAAGTCATGGTAACATCTTTGAAGCTTCTGTAATTGGATAGCCATTCATTTCCCTTTGGCTGAGGGATTATTATTCATTTGGACATCGGTCAATTTCTTCATACAAATATAGTTGCAATGTAATTAAATGTTGCATAATGCCTCTTAAAAATCCATAATGAAAACCTGATCATGGAAGACTGCCATTACTCGTGGTTATATCTTTCAATCCTTTGTAATTGGGTTTCCATTCATTTCCCTTTGATTGGGGGATTATTATACATTTAGACATTGGTCAATTCATTCATAGAAAATTTGTTGCAATGCAAATAAGTGTTGAACAATACTTCTTAAAAATACATAACAGCAAGACTGTAGTACATTTTCTGTAATCCAATGTCACAATAATTTAAATTAAAAAAATCTATATACAGTGGAACTCCACTTATACGTTACCCAAGTTGTATGTTTCTCTCAGTTATACGTTTCAACTCAGCGGTCCCGGTCGTTTGCCATTAAAAATTAGCTGAGTTATAGCTGAGCCTTTTTGAGTTATATGTTTCCCTCAGTTATACGTTAGGTTTTTGCCAGTGACCCGGAGCCGAACAATTTTTGATGCTCCAGCTCCAGCTCCGCTCCTAGAGAAAATACTGTGGCTCCAGCTCCGGCTCCGGCTCCGACTTCGCACTTTTGAGTTGCAGATTTTAATTTACACGTTTAATTTTTTGCTCACAAATACTTTCTACCTTCATTAAAGATCTGACAAAATGCATTTTTCTTCTCATCAAACTTCAAATGCTTGTTCAGAAAGTATGACATCTTTTAGCTTTTGCTTTTAAAATAGAAAGTTTGGTGGAATTTTAAAAACAAAAATCTTAAATTTCTTCTACACTTTTCAAACAGCCAAAATTGTACAACTACACATGCAAACAACAGGCGGCCATATTTGTTTTCGAATAGCGTTGTCACTTAGTTCAAGTAGAAAGTAGAAGTAAAGTAGTGTTACCATGTTTCGAGAAGGTTTCCTTCTCTAATAATAATAATAAAAACCTAAAAAATGATATAATTAAAATACTGAATAATGATGTACAGTAGAAGATCTTTATAACGCAAACCTAAAAATGCAAGGTTGCGTTATATAGAATTTTGCATTATATGGATCACATTTCACACATCATTAAATTTACCTTATAAACACGACCATATAAATCTGAAACATACCAAAATACATTAGAGTATCTTTATACTGCACTTCTTGTCACCAGGAATTATCCAAATTATAAATTTTTGCATTATATGATCATTTTATATTGTTTATTTTATAAACATGGTCCAACTATACCTGGACCCAATCATTCATTATATTACTCATTTCCAAAAATATAATATTTATTGTAATAATAGCAATTTTTTTTCATTAAAAAGTTTTGAATTAAGGAGATAAAGTTGAATTAATGTATCAAATGTAGTTTTTTAGAGAGTAGCAATTTTTACGATGTGGGATTTCAGGTGCTTCTTACCTGCAAAATTCATTGTTTACATCTGAGAAGTTGTGCGTTATATGGAGAATTGCATTATATAGAATCGCGTTATAAAGATCTTCTACTGTAATTAAAATATTTTAAGCCTAGAAATTTAAAAGACTGAAAAAAAAAGAGATTTAAAAGAATATTAAAAACTAAAGGAGCCCTGGAACTGGGGAAAATTTAGAGCTCCAGCTCCAGGGAAAACACAGCTCCGGAGCGCTCCGGCTCCGGGCTCCAGCTCCAGCTCCGGGTCCCTGGTTTTTGCGTTTCCGGATGAAATTTTGTGTCACTTTTACATTTTGTTGAAAATAATTTCAGAAATTTTGCTATGCCTTGCTTTCCGTCTTTGCAGACTGACGATGTGTCTGATTGTGATGATCCCACTCAGAACAATATTCGATGCGGAGTTGCTCTGAGGGCTTTTGACATAGTAAAGTGGATCGTCAGGAGTACAAGCAATAACTATAAAGCGGTTGCATTATTAACAGAAATGCACAGTTTACAGTTCAGTGTCAATTCTGGAGAAAAGAAACAATACAAGATTAGTGATTATTTCAATAAAATTTAGGAAACTACTGAAATGTCTTTTGATAAATGATTTACATGCCAAAGCGATTCCAGTAATTTCTTTTGAGTACTCTACATGTGTAAAAAATATTTTAAATAAAGTGTTTATGATAAAAAAACTTCATGTGTACTTTTCTTATGTACCTTTATTTTTTTACTCTGTTACATTTCTGCAAATTTATGTCATGGGTGCAGTAATACATACAAAATTTCAGTTTTCGATATCAAAGGTAAATTTTTATGATATATTTTTTTAAATGGTTCCGGTGGATCATAAGTTGAATTGTACGTTTTACTGAGTTCTACGTTTTGTTGTCCGGTCCCAAGCAAAACATATAACTGGAGTTTCGCTGTATAACAATTTAAAATACTTGTAAATAAACTATAACATAACTTCAATGTTTATATAAAAATACCTTACAAAAAAAAAAAAAAAAAAAAAAAAAAAAAAAACTTTACTTGAATGCCTAATTGATATTTTCATATAAATACAGGGTGTTGCCGAATTCGACTGACAAATTCAGAGGAGTGATAGTTGACATCAAGAGGATGAAAAATTACAATAGAACATGGGGTCGCAAACCAGCTATTTAATGAAAAATACTGGGTGTTCTACCACAATTTAACTTGGGTTGACGATAATAACTTTCAGAAAATTGAAGTATATTATAATGGAATTCTTAATAAGCATGCTCACCTTTGGTTGTAAATGTGATAAAATAAAATAAAAGTGGTAACAGTTTCCATTATACGCGCTAACAGTACGCACTTGACACAATGCATTTTGGGCTGCGATTGTGTGAGTACCTGTTTTTCCAGAACTGTTTGTGATGTTATCACATTTCATACAGAACAAGATACATATCGTTACATTTTCATAGCAATATTTTTATTTTTCTCAAAATTATTACTGTCAACCAGGGTTCAGTTAGGGTAAAACACCCTATATTTGTGACCAAGTAAGTGGTTTGTGACCCCATGTTCTATAGCTATTATTTATCCTCTGGAAGCCTAATATATATATATATTTAGTGTTGTTGGTAGGCAATTAAAAAATATATATTAGCCATTTTTCATTTACAATTGCAAAAATTTTCTAAATCTGAATAGTAATATTTCCACTAATATGTATTTACACATTAATTTTGAAAATGAAAGGAAACTTTAAATAAATTTTTACAAGGAAAAACCATTTACTGGTTAAAATTATGTCACACTTAAAGAAAACTGTGTGTTTTCAAACGTAGTATTTTTTACCGATACATGGAGCATGACTTCATATTGGTACGTGGATAACAGTACTTCAGGAAAGTTTTTGCTATCATGGTTAACAGACTTTTTTTTTCATCTTATTTTTGATTTTTAAGAATATTTTTAACATTTACTTAACATAAACTAACTTAATTTAGCATAATTAACTGATTTTTTTCATTTATTTTTTTAAAAAACTGAGTAAAATTATAAATATATTGATATCAATGCATTAGCATTTAATGTGTAGTTTTTGTACATGCTGTTTTTGTTTTGTACATGAAAGTTGTGCAACACTCAGGAAAACATATGCATTTGCCTTTATAAATCATGAACTTTAAAACTTCCACTGATGAAAATGTCATTATATTTAAAATGAAAACTTACACTGTATTTTATTATGCTTACACAAAGTGACACAATTTCACTTTTGAATTCTTAATTCCTTTCCTGCATATTTTTCTTTATTTAATTTTTCTTTTAATTTCGGGACGAGAAGGAGGGGGCAGCGAACAATGATAATTTATTAAAGTAAAAGAACTTTTAATGCTTATTTTGCTCACTGTCCATTTCTAAAAATAATAAGCATCTCCAAATGGCTGTTGAGTTTTTATACTTGCAGCCATATTTTTTTCTCTTTTTTCAGCTTTTTCAAACAGAACAAATTAACATATTTTTAGAGACCACAGGATTTGAACAGAGGTTGACAGACATAACTTGTAGGGTTCAAAGATCCCTAGTTTTAAAAAAACTACTACATATGTTCATTTTAAAATTTAGTTTTAATACTGTAATTAAACGGGTGTCCGGAAGGAGGGCTCTGTTAGAAATTTAAAAAAATTTACAGGATAAAAACACTAATATCATTGATTAGCAATATCCTGAGCAACTATTACAATGTAGGCTCATCTTACAATCTTAATTATCCTTCACTTTTGTCTTCATGCTGAGCACTGGTGAGTAATAAAAAACTAGTTAGGTGGGTAAGGAAAGTCAATATTATTTTTAGTTTATTGTTTTTACTTTCTTCTATCTTCAATAGAAGAAAGTATTGTAATCGAAACTTTTTTTGACTTCCGGTTTTCGCTGGATTTACATGTTTTAGAGGTCAGAGATACCAAAAAACATGTTTATAGAAAATGTCTGTCTGTCTGTGTGTCTTTCGCCATTGTACCATCAAAAAGTGTATGAAGTTATGCATAGATTTGAACCAAAATTTTTAAAAAAGTTTTTGGCTATGGCAAGCAGGTCCTTCCTTCACTTGGAAAAAATCTGCCAAAAGGGAGCTCTGTAATAGTGATTTTGCATATTATACCATCAAAAAGTGTATGAGGTTATGCATAGAATTGAACCAAATTTTTTAAAAAGTTCTTGGCTATGGCAAGCAGGTCCTTCCTTCACTTGGAAAAAATATGCCGGTAGGGGATGCTGTAATAGCGATTTTTGTGCCATTTTGAATATTGTACCATTGAAAAGTGTGTGAAGGTGAAGTTATGCATAGAACTGAACCAAATTTTTTGTGTATGTTTTTGGTCATGGCAAGAAGGTCCTCCCTGAATTTGAAAAAATTCTGCCGGAATGGGGCCCTGTAATAGCGATTTTTGTGCCATTTTCAATATTGAACATTTCAAAAAGTTTATGAAGTTATGCATAGAATTGAACCAAATTTTTAGTGTATGTTTTTGCTATGGCAAGAAGGTCCTCCCTGAATGTGGAAAAATTCCGCCAGAAGAGGGCGCTGTAATAGCGATTTTTGTGTAATCTTAATTTTTGTAGTTCTATTGTACACCAGTGGCTCGTTAATCGACGGGAACTTCCCATCCAGATAAGCCGACTATTTGCAACTATTCGTGATTTTAAAAAATATCATAACCGAGATTAACTCATTTTTACTCCGATTAATTGACTGAAGCAGAAATTTAAGATGAAAGTCAAAGTTGATATAGTATTGAACTAATAGAAATGAAATATTGACATCTGTAACAACATTTTGAAACATTAAAATATATGAGATAGAAGAAAGTTTTGGAATTGGCACATCCAACTAGTTTTATTATTGTTTAAAGTAAACAAACTTGCATATTATGTAACTGCAATTTTTAACACTGGGTAATCATCAATCATTCCACTTTTGCCTTTTTTCAACAAAAAACGGGACTTTCCAAAACTTGTAAAAGAGGATTTTCTTTCAGACACCCTTTTAATTGTAAAATTTAGAGTCAGGGTTGGAAAAAATCTGGTTATTTTTAAAGCAAAAAAACTGGTTTATTTGGTTTAAACCAAGTTCTTTTTGGTTTAAATCCCTTTTTTTAAATATATTTTCCTATTACATATACATGCATATTGATAAAAATAAACATTGTTGGATATATAAGTAATATAACTTCATTAAAAATAATTTAAATTATATAATTACAGTCAGCTATGCAGAAAATTAAAATAATTTAAAATTTAGACATTATTAATAACAGCTATGGCTTATGTTCCAAGAATAAAATATGCTACATAGTGAAATATTGATATCTTGAAAATCTTAATAACCAATCTTTTGATTACTACTACTACTACTACTAAACAAATAAATATATGTAGTTTCATGAATATAATATACTTTCACATGGCTAAAAAAAAAAAAAAAAAATATTAGAAATTATGTGGGATATCTGATTTTTCTGTTAGCTACATGAACAATTATGATCTTTTATTGAAAATAAAGACTTTTCATAATGATTTCTTGAAATGATTTGACATTTAGCAGTTGAGTCTTTACACTTTTCAAGAATTTTTGTGTACTGTCACTTGATACTTCTCTGAAACTGCCATGTTTAAAATAAAAAAGTGACAATAAAATAACCAGAAATCAGACCTGCCAACTACAACGAAAAAATCGTAGTTGCTACGATTTGGACCTATAAATTACGATGTTACGAAAATCGGTCTTAAACTACGATTTTTTTTGCAAAAAATACAAACGCACTTTTTGTTTATAGCTGCAATTTTTATCCCGCACAACATATTTTTCAAGAGTAATTCTGTTCAGAAATTTCAAAGTATTCATTTCCGAAAGTTTTAAAATAAATGGTTATTAGTCCAAAAAATTCGGACATTAAAAAATGCTCATGGGGGGGAAAAATCTGTGCTGCAAAACAAACTTTTATAGCATAAAACCCTCTTTATGTATATATTAACCATGAGTGATTCGTGTTTCTGTAAATATTTATACAGGAATTCCCTTCCTTAGAAACGGGGTGCCATGTTAAGAATTTCTGGAGGTGGTTCTTTGAGGGGCAAGGTCTGAAACAGCGTGCAAAATTGCGCAATTTGCACACTGAAAAGAAAAGTCCTGCATAATGAAAAATGCTGTGCAGTATTTCCCTTGCAAATTCTTCCACAGACTTATAATTCTTTTGCGAGTATGTTTTGAAATTTCTTGGAAGTCCGTAATTTTTTTTTTCTTTTATGGAACTTCTCTAAATTAATTCATGAATCGGTCGCTGAAAAAGTTGAGAATTTCTTTAAATGATTGTGTAAAAATATCGGGTATTTCTTCAAAGATCTCAAACAAATAGTAATTATCTTCAATTGGTCGCCGAATAAAATTTCTAATTTCGTTAAGAGTTCAGAAAGAAATAATGAATTTCGGTAAACTATCGAAGGAAAAATTTTTCAAATTTCGTCAAAAGGTCGCAGAAACGAGTAGTGAATTTTGTTAATTGGTCGCGAAAAGATATCGAAAATTTTGCCGATCGGTTGCGATAAACTATCGCGAATTTCGACAAATGACCGTGTAAAAAAATTGGTTTTGTTAATTGGTTGCAGAAGAAAATTAATTTCATCAAAGGATCGTGGTAAAAATGCAAATTTTGTTAAAATATCGCAGAAAGAAAACGCTAATTTCGTCTAAAGATCAGTAAGAAAATGCAAATTTCATCGCGAAAGATCAGTAAGAAAACGTAGATTTCACCAAAAGGTCTCCAAAAGAAAACGTAAAATTTGTCAAAGGATTGTGGTAAAAAATGCGAATTTCATGAAAAGTTCATGGTAAAAAGTGCGGATTTCAACAAAGAATTGTGATAGAAAAATGTGAATTACGAATGTGGCAAAAAAACTGTGAATATCCTGAAATGATTGCGGGAAAAAAAATCGCAAATTATCTCAAAATTTACTGCACTAGGCTAAAAAATTGGAACCAAACTCCTTTTACAAATGTAAAAAAAAAAAAACGCTTCTAAACGAGAAGAAACTCTAAAAATCGTGTGTAATTTTCAGAGGAATAAATTTACTATATTGAGTTGAAAGACTGAAACCTTATTCCTTTTACGAATCTCAAAAGATGGCTGCGAAACACGAAAAACCAACCAACCAACCTCTAGATTAATTTTAATTTTGTGTGCTATGATTTCTCATTTTCAAAGGTTGGCAGGTCTAAGAAATACATATTTACCAGCTTTTTAGACTACTGAAAATATTGATATTAAAATGGACAGTAGTTTTACAAAAGCTGTCATCCACTAAAACATTTAAAAAGTCATCAGACTTAATAAACAGGTTTTTTTCTAAACTATCTTATAATACACATTATTTCTACATGATTGAACTAAACATTAATAACATATCTTTTTAGGCATATTTTATGAGACTTTTTTTTTATTATGCCTCAAAGCAAACCTTATCTTGATTTTCCTCATTTTCTTGTTAGATCCAAAATAGTAGGTTCCATTATGTTAGAGAGGATTTAAATATATCTTGTTACATATTTTAGTAAAAAGTAAACAGGTGCCCATTCAATAGAATTTGGATTTAAAAATTTACCTTTTTTCAAGTTGGTTTAAACGCTGGTTTAAACATGGTTAAAACCAATTGGTTTATACCATGCCAATTGTGTTTAGAATAAATTACTTTATTACTAAAAATTATCATGACACACTACTTTGTAATAAAAAATTGGTTGTTTAACAATTTCAGCTGTTTAGTGACCAGTCTGATTTTCTTCCTTTTATGAAAAGAAAAATTTATAAAAGACTTATTTTTAAGAAAGATTTTTTGAAAGGTCCTTTAAAAGATCAATGTTTTTCATTAACAGATCATTGTAGCCACAAAAAAGTCATGAAGTTTCTCAATACTATATGCAACAAATTTCAGTAGAAAAAAAATGATTTAGAAACTTTTTCAACTCATAAAATTTTTAATACAAAACAGTTTACACATAAAATCAGTTTTTTCAAAACTAGTCACACATCTCAGGAACTGAATTGAGTTGCAATATATCCATTTGAATCAATGACATATTCAAAACCAGATGACAGATTAGGAGAATGAATGTTTATTTTTGCTGGAAATCGTGTACCACAAATGTCCACTTCAAAATCACTTTTTAAAATAAAATCATTTGTAATGCTCTGGGGTTCTCCGTTTTCATCTAAATTTTGAATGAATCCAAGACAAACCTAAAATAAACAAGTAATATAAAAATTTTGTTTTTAAAGTCAATTCCTACTTAGGCCATCAAAGAAAAATTTAATATAATCCCTTAAGCTAATATTAGTTTTTATTGCATTAAAATATCTCAATTTGTTGATTTTCTATAAGCAAATAGGTTTACAATGGAACTCTATGGGAATTTGGCGAAATATTAGAGATATCACCAAGTTGGCGTCACTTTTGGTGACTCATTTTGTTGGCGACAAACTTGGCAGTATTTGGCGACAGAACAGGGTCCCCTTATGGTAACCCCTTATTGAAAATACTTTCATAGATCTTCAATAACCAATGGTCGCCATTTTGTTTCCCATGCAAAACTAAAATTAACTAATTAAAATTTAATTAATTAATTAATATTTGAAAAAACTGTATTAACATCAATTGTCATCCAGCACAAGTTAAAAAAATTATTTCAACTTGGGATGAATAATGAGTATTTTATTAACGATTGAAAATTTGAACAAGATAAATATATAAATAAATATAGGGAGAGTGTGAGCTAATAGTAGGAATTGAAAAACATAATTTAAAAAGACAGAAAAAAAAGCAACAGAAGTCAATTTTACATTTTAAAAACTATTACATGTTACAGGAAGAAATAATTGCATCTAACTTTTATTTAATCAAATAACACAATTTTCAGTTAACTAGCACAGATTTAATGATAAATTTAACCTATGAGTTGCCTTTTTTTATAAGCCAAATTTAACATGTTGTTAGGTTACTATTAGACTGGACAATTCTTTAAACAACCAACTTTTGAGCTGATTTTAACTCCAACTTCTCCACAAAGAAACCAAAAATGTTGTAACTAGGGTGTCAATGATTTTAATCAAATTATTACTATTATTTTGTTGTTGTAGTTAAATCATTAAATATTAATAAATTTTCTAAATTCTTAAAATGATGTAAAAAGTACTTATAAAATAGTAAGTACTTATAAGTTATTGTTTGAAACATTGAATGCCAATAAAGCACAATGAGTGGTAATAATGCTACTATTTAATATTTTGAAAATTTCAGATATAACTGGACATATTTCAAATGAAAATCAAATTTGAAATTTGAAATTTGATTTTCATTTGAAATATTGTATTCAAGGCGAATGTTTCTCTCTGAAAAAATTTCCAAATATTAATATAACTGGACATTTTCATATTTATTCTGTATATGTGTATGAATTAATTGATGCAACTCATTTTCATAAATATTTTGTTTGCATACACATGCATGTGTGTAAGTTCAGATTTATGTGATTAACAGTAATTTTTTTAAATACAAATGCAAAGCGAGCTGTCATGATATTTGTGTGTTTCATTTTTTATATTATTAACAAGTGAAATTACTTATTTGCAGTTTTTATTATTTCTGCAATTACTAATTATGATTTTATTAATTAGAGAATAAAAATGCAGATATGTTCATAATAAAAGGATAATTTGTTTAATAATTATTAATTTTAATTTCTGTTAACAATTTAATAATAATAATCTTAATAAATGTAAATACCAGCAGTATTAAATATAGGTAATTTATTTTTTAAATCCCTGCCGGCTCTGCCTACTGGCGGAGATAGATTTTGAAGTTAAGTATGCACTAATTTCACCAACAAACACTAAATCAAGATTAAAGATAAACACAGTTTAACAATTTTGTCTGGCCATTTTTGATGAGTTTTTAATTTCATTTTTCTGTAAGAGCTGGTTTTACCAGAATCATGTTGAGGCAGTATTCAACATTAGAACCTCAAAATGTTAAAATACGCCAATACTTCCGTAGTCGGCTTTTTATCATGTTTCAATACATTTTTTCAAGCTCACATGACATTATATAATCACCTGCTGACATCCAATATATTTCCAATACATAATTAGGACGTAATATTCACTTTCTTTTAATTCATCAAACTATTTATTTCACTTTCATTTTTCCTGTGTAAATCTTGCTATAGAAAAGTTATGATGTAATATTCACATTTTAAAAAAAATTCGTCAAACTATTTATTTCATTTTTCACGTGGAAATCTTGCAATGGAAAAGTAATAATTGTAGTACGAATTTTATTGTGTATTTTAATTGTTGGCAACTGCTATAACAAAAAATGTTTAAATTTTCCTGTCATTTTGCTGTAAAAGCTGGTTTTATCAGAATCATGTTAAGGTTGTATTCAAAATTTTTAACCCTCCCCCATACTAACTTGGGTTGATTTCACTCATTTGCAATCCCCACCGACATATTAGCCATCTCAATGTGTTTGGCAAGTTTGAAGACGATCCGTGCATAATTGCGACTTTTATCGTGCAGAAAAAATTTAGTACATACATACATATATATAAACTTTTTATAAGAGGGTGGTTTTGAGTACCGACGTCATATAATGAAAAGTTATGCAGGAGTTTTTCAAAAGTTGAACCATGGTAACGACTGCAATAGGTAGTATTTCTTATGAAATCTACCAAAAATATCAATGTGTATGATGTTATTGCATACAACTAACTAACGATATTACTTTTTTGCAGCTTTTATTATTTCTATATTAATAATTACAATTTTATTAATTAAAATATAAAAACATAGTTTACGTTTCCTTATTAGAAGGTTAAAGGTCAATCCATTTCAAATCACCCAGGTGGTGTTGCTTGACATTTTTAATTTTCCATATCTTTAGTCAAGTTTTCTGAGTTTAAAAATATGAATAAAAATTTTTTTGATCATATACTTTTTTGGAGGTGGCCATTTATAAAAAGCTACACAGCCATTTTTGGGCGAAAAATGTATTCTACAGAAAATGTTATAGCTGCTTTATTTTCTACCTATCAAGGTGAATCAAAAACCAAAACATTCAGTATAAAATTGTTGACATTTTACATAATTATAAAACATTCATTAGATTTAAGGATCCAGGCTAAAAACATGCTCAAAAACCAGAGGAATAAAAGGTCAAACAGCACATTCCACAGCCATTATTTTTTATATAGGAGATCAGTCTCACCTTAATTTTTTTTTTTTTTTTTGACCCAGATCTCTTATAGGACTACTTATTTTTATAAATTTCAATCCTGAAAACCTCTTCCTCTTTTTTTTTTTTTTTTTTTTTTTTTTTTGGTACAGTTCATCAAAAATTGTTTTTGGCAATTTTCACAACTTAATATCTCATAAACTTTTTTACCAAAAATAAAACCGACTTCAAAAACTACTACAAAGTAAAAAATAATTTTTTTACATAATTGTTAATAAGAAATTAAATTAAGAGCATTGTATTTACCATGCGTATTATTATATTTATGTACATTAATTTGATTTTTTGGAGTCGGTGCCAGCCAAACGAAGTTAAGTATAATTATCCAACAGATACACATCCAAATATCTACGAGTTTTTTTTTACGATTTGTTATTTAGTTAAAAAATTTGAATTTTACCATTTTTGAAACATTTCATCTCATTTTATAAACGTGTATTTTCAAGTGAGATTAGTTGTAATTATGTGTGCTAAATTAAGGGTTATTTTAAAATTAATGCGTTTATACAGGCTATTATGTAAAAAAATCGTAGCCAAACACAGATTTTCAAATGCAGGATGGTGTCAGAATTGATTGAGAATGGAATTTTTTTCCTAAACGGTTTTGCTGAATCTTGTTACGATTTGTTTTGGATAAACAATTTTAATTTTGAACTTGGCTTGGCTGGCACCGACTCCAAAAAATCAAATTAATGTACATAAATATAATAATACGCATGGTAAATACAATGCTCTTAATTTAATTTCTTATTAACAATTATGTAAAAAAATTATTTTTTACTTTGTAGTAGTTTTTGAAGTCGGTTTTATTTTTGGTAAAAAAGTTTATTTTTCACTTTTTAGTTTTTTTTTTTTTTTTAGTTACAATTTTTGCATCATCCTTTTGGAGGAAATTACGGACTTTTAAAGAAACTTTTAGAGATGTTATTTGATAAGTAAATACTTTTGTCCAGATTTGTGTGTACATTAATAACAGAGGGTTTTTGTGAAAATTCTTTATATATATATTACATTTATTCTTCTTCAGATTTAATAGCTTTATTTTTTAATTAAATATTTTTGTTTCTATATTTGGACACGGGTAGAACGACAAGAGATGCTGCTCGCATGAAAAAATATCGAACTTTGGAAACTGACAATAAAAAGTTCTTCGGCTTACTAAAAATGCTCTATGAAATAAAGAAGAGAGACCCAATGACTTATTTTTCATATTTTCTAACCGATGACCAGGCCCTTATCTTCCGGGTTGCCCTAGATGAACGGGTTTGATACCTGGCATCGGCGTAGGAGACCACGTAATCGCCACGTGGCGGTAATAAACCTGATGAATACCTAGATCGTTTTACTATCGGCAGTGCCTATTTCTTAATTATGAACTTTTTTATGCCAGTTACTTAACATTTATATCTTGTTGTTTAGCACCTGCGCATTGCTACTCATGTTGATCTCGTAATTTAGAAGGTTAATCAGATGACGAGACCTTCATCTGGCAAAGCACCTCAGAGGTATAATTCATAGGTAAATTCGAGGTCTTCACACCTATCGACGGAGTTTACATGCACCAGGAGCCGTTAGGGTACATGACAGCCGAATAACTTATGAAAGAAAGATCGTGAAAAGACTACAGGGGGAAAGTGTTGAATGGCGTTCCCTCAAATGGCTGGTCATTGATTAAATTTCTGTGGTGTCAAAAGAGAATTTATATATAATTCATTTGAGGTTTCAAGAATTTAAAAACAATTTATTTTTTGGTGGCATTAATGTTTTCTTATATGGATATATTATGCAAGTGCCAATATGTAATGTATAATGTATACGTAATGCCAATGTGCTTAAATGCATGCTCAGCATTTCAGCATGGTACTTTTATTCATAATTTAAATTATTTGCTTAATCTTTCGCCAAATCTAAAGATTCTGATAGAGAAATTGAGAACTCATTGCATCATGACGGCATTTTGTTTATTTTTATTTGTAATCTTTCTTGACAAAATCAGCTTAACTCACTTAGGCATTTATGCTTCTTATTGCATCATCATTTGCAATACGTTGGGCACTGGAGATTTTAAAACTATTAAGTAATCTACCGTTATTGCGTCCACTACCAATTGTTGTTTCTGAGCTAATATGATTTGGTGCATTGAAGCGTTTTGCGAATTAAATATTTTATGATACCCACATTTACATTAAACCAATTGCTGCTGATATTTTTTTGTTTCACGCTAGCCTTAACTGTGGGCTCGATTACGGAAGATTAGAAATTCATCGTCATGCTCATTTAATAGTCTTGGTGAAAGTGTCATTGGTCTGCATAGTAACTGACATATTTTAGTGAGTATAGTACTGCAAAACATATAGAACATATAGAACTTTCGGAAGCAACTTATGATATTCGCATTTCCTTTAAACCATGTTTGCTGTTAGTATCGCACACTTTTTGCTTTTATCGGGCAATCTGATCCAAATTTATTTGCTCTCATTTCTTGATACAATTCAAATGTTTTCATGACTGCGTAACTCACTGACTTGCTTTCGCCATTATGCTTATGCCTACTGATGTTTAAATTCTGTGCCATGTAAATACAACGCACCATAACAATGCCGTCTGTAATACTAATTAGAGTAACTCCTTTTATTTCTTTCTATGTTGTTTATCTTGTACTTTAACAGCATAGGGATCTTGGCTCAACTTCTGTTTGCATATAAAAGTAGACAAATGGTTGTTTACAATAAATAAATTTATAAATATTGAAAAACTTGCTTGTGAGACAGTGGTACTACTTAGTTATCCTGTCGACCAAAAATCTATCGCCAAACTATAAGATTAAATGCCAATAATGGTTGATCGTAAATGTCACATTCACTTTACTTTAAGCAAGATACATGTGTTTACGTCATCAAGTGATTTTTATTTCGACGTTTTATTTGTATTTTTATTAATGTTATACTAATTTATTTGTTCTTTCGTTATTTAAAATAAAAATTATGTCAATTTGTATAATTTGGCGAGTGTTTTGGCGATTTATATAATTTGGCGAAATTGGTAGACGGGATAACTAAGTAGTACCGAGACAGTTAATAGGTTGTCAGAAAATATGCGTGAAATTTTCATTTTCTCTCCAAGGCCCCTATACAGGAAAGTTATCATTAATGTTATCTAGTGGAAATATTAAAGGTAATAAAAAGCATTCCTACATATAACTGTTTAATATAATATAATATAGGTATGTATATAATATTATGGCACTTCTTAGTTATCCCGTCGACCAATTTCGCCAAATTATATAAGTCGCCAAATCACTCGCCAAATTGTACAAATTGACATAATTTTTATTTTAAATAACGAAAGAACAAATAAATTAGTAAAACATTAATAAAAATACAAATAAAACGTCGAATTAATGGTTTTATTGGCCATTATTGGCATTTAATCTTACAATGAATTAATTAATGGCAAGCCATTATTGGCATTTAATCTTACAATATGGCGACAGTGATTTGGTCGACGGGATAACTAAGAATTACCAATATTATATATATATATATATATATATATATATATATATATTATGTGCCGCCAATCTTATGTTATGTGTTTAATTAAACTAAACTATTGTATACTAAATTATTGTTTTGTATTAAGTTAGTTTGCTTCTGTATTATTCAGCATTTGAAATAATGGTGTATACTTAATTAATGTATATTAAATTACTATTTTGAATGCGATTGCCAATTGAGAATTTTAAATATGACTGTCGATTAGAAAATGCGAAGAAACAGATTGGGGAAGATCCATTACTGAATTTGAATGGGGATATCGCCAAATTAGTCAGTTACAGCCAAGTTGGCTTCATTTATGGTGACTTATTTTGGTCGCCAAGTTTGGCGATAATTCACGTAACTGCGCCAAGTTTTGCGACAACTTGGCGCTAACGTATATGAACACATAGTTTTATCCTTATGACTGAGAAACCGGTTACAACAATGAAAGATAATTTGGGTGAAATCCTTCATTTTATTGGTTTTTGTTGAATTACTAAAAAACTACTCAACCAATTTCGATGAAACGGAAGTGGTACCAATTCGAGAGTATCCTCTTTCAATTAAAACAAAAATCGCATAAATCGGACAAAAAGTTCCGGAGCAATCGGTGAACATACATTAAAAAAAAAAAAAAACATACATACGCGTCGAATTGATAACCTCCTCCTTTTTGAAGTCGGTAAAAAGGGACTACCTAAAAAATTCTGAAAACTTAGGATAATAAACATCTTTGTAATGTAAAGTTAAATTGTAAATTTTATGTGGGTGAGACTTAACTGGTTTTTGAATAACAGTTCACTAAAAATGTACTCTCACCCCCCTCCTTTTCCTTTTTGTTTTGTTCCAGATGCATAGTATTACAGGAACTTTTTTCTTAGGTACATTAAATTGATGATAAAAACAAATTTTATGCATTATTCCTTAGTTAAATAGGGCAGTAGCACCTTTTCAAAACTTTCTTGAAAAGGGGAGGGGGGAGGGGAGGGCAGGGGGTGATTTTATTGCGCACAGCTGAGGAGCACCTGATGCAGTTTTAATCTGACATGTTTTTGAAATTAGCCTAAGTACTCACTAAGAGGTTACTTCACTTATGCAAAAGCGAAACGAAAACACCTGTTCGCTAATGAAATTTTTATAAAATATCTCGTAAAAGGCAAGGGGCAGTGGTGTATGCAAACATTAAAAAATATGGCATGTATCTTTTTTCATAAATAATTAATTTTTTTTTTTACTAAATAATAATAATACATAAATTAATATTAAAAGCTAAAATTTATGTAGATTTTATGACAATTTAGTTTAAATATTTGTCAAAAAATAGAATAAAGATGATTTTTTTTATATATAAGAATTTTTAAACATTGTGCTTTAAAATTTAAGTTCTGCTTTGAAGGAAAATCCCAAGAATATTTATATCTTAGGTTCTCACAGGTTAAAATGTTAAATTCTAACAGTACCAAAAGAAAAATTTTAATTTGTCTCAGTTCACTTTTTTCTCAAAAGTAATTTTTTTCAATTAAACAAAGTGATACTTTCCTTGATAAACAAATATTACAAGGAAACCACTTTTGATGAAGCCTACCACTGAGATGTGATGCATTTTATAACCCTATAGGCTAAAGTTAGAGAACAGATAAAATTTGTCTGCAAAAATCATAATAGATATTTTTTATATACATTTAATTTTAAAACAATAAATGTAATTGTTAATTTCACGCCAAAAGTGAGTTAAGTCACAAAATATGGTGCTACGAATCCAAACCACTACTTACACATAGCCGACAACAATGGTATTTGGCCAGGGTTGCCGGAAAAACTCTATAGCAATGAATAAAGTCAATTTCACACCAACAAAAAAGTAATTATAATGTTGTATATATATATATTTTTTAATGAAATTTGTAAATTCTTGAAGGAACTTTTAAACATTTTATTCTTACTATTAACTAATTTGTATTTTAATGGTTTTTTTGGGGGGTTTTTTTCTTACTATGTTAATAATTTGATAAGTGGTCACAAAAATTGCATTTTCAGAAAGTTGTGCTACTGTAAAATCAATAAATACTATTTTTTTATTGGTGCGAGCTTTACCAAAAGTTGTTCATTTGTTAAGTATAATAATTTAGGTTGTAAGAACTTCATCAAAATAGATATTTTACCATTTTATTCAAAGTGAATCCATATCCAGCAGTGGTAGTCAAGCCTGCACATTTTCCATTTACATAAATAGGTTCAGAACCCCATGGCCAAATATCTTCATCCTTATCATGATCCTCAAGCACCAGCTGAATATAGCGTCTTTTGATACCTTCCTGCTTTTGCTGTAAAAGAGCTTCTTTACCCATGAAATCTCCCTTCTGAAAAATGAATTTATGATTGCAGCATAAAATAAATGCAAAATATTGATATAGTTGTGGCAAAAATTATACTGAATATTTTAGTTTATTTTATACTAAAAGACACATTATTTTACTGAATGAAATTCATGATAAGTTAACATAAGTTAACAAGTAGTTACTGCAAACACTATAATTACACCAATAATAATTACACCATAATAACACCAAACACCACAAATTATAATACTGAAGCAAGCATTTTCTACTAACAAAAGGAAAGATTAAAAATCTAATAACATTTAATCCTAGATCATTAGGCATTCATCATATTACACATTAAATCTCTTGACTTACTCTAATGCATCAAATATGTTTCTGTAAATAGGTAACGATTACTAGGAGTCCATTTAAGATAATATTTTTAGCACAATAACTTAAAACAGAATTAAAAATTGTCTATTTTTAAGGAATCTTTGTCAAGGAATTAGGGCAAAAAATAACAAAGTATTTTTAAGTAATAATAATAAAAGGGGAGCTCTGCCCCCTTCCTTCTCTAACAAAAAATGATTAATACCTTTTTTTATTTTCTCTTAATGTTTAATCATTTTAAATCATCTGAAAAGAATACATTTCATTTATTTTGAAAATCATAAAAGAAAAAAGAAAATTGCACCCCCCCCCCCCCTCCACCACTTTCTTCTATAGAACACTGTATTCTACAGAATAGGTACTATTTGTGTTTGTTGAAAATCATTGTTTCCAAAAATTACAGGATACTGACTATGGGAGACTTTCTGGGTTTAAATGCATAGTTATTAAATTTTAGTAATTTTTTTAAATTATTTTTAGGGTTCTGTATTTAGAAAGTAAAAATGTAACCATTTTCAGATCACTCCTGTGTCTGTCTGTCCATCTATCACAGCCATTTTGCTCTTAAACTATGTAACATGGAAAGTTCAAATTGGCTGAAGTAATAAAAGCTACTGACCCACATATTTATAAATTATTAACCATTCACAAATATATTTAGTAAAAAATGTAGAGGGGCTAATTAAGTTACTTTAAAAAAAAAATCTTTTCTTTATATATCGTGTGAAAGCTTTCATAACGCCAAACTCAAAAATACATTTCTTTTAATTAGGTATTATATTTTCAAAGACATCGTCAAAAATATAATGCAAAATTATGTCCCTTCCAACCTCTATTTCCGAAACTAAAATTCTGAAAAAATTAGTGGTAGTAGAAGTTAATTTAAACCTTGCAGGAAAACTACAGCGATTACCCTGGGACACATAGCTTTAAAGAAAATCTCATTTTTCTGTTACACATAAATTTCCATTTGCAGGCATTCAGCAAAGGAGTTGAGGAGCATTGGAAATACCTATTGCCATGGGAATATAAAAGGTTTGCTGATAATTTTTTTTTTTTTTTTTTTTTTTAAATTGTCAGTAATTAGCCGAGATATGAACTCTTAAAAACACGAGCGGTCTACTCTATGTGCCATTTGCTTTTAAAGCCTAGATAACGACTTTTAATGATATATTTCTGTAATGCAATGCTCAGTAGTAGTATAAAAGCAATAAACAACAAACTGTTAAAAACAGACAAATTTAATTAGAATTAATCACATAATTACTATGGGATTCACGATTAATTTGCATTGAGTGGCTCTCTCAATACACCACCCGAGTCTTTAAATGTTAATTAAAAACCTATCGGAAAAAACATGGCACGGACCAAGGTGACATTGCAACTTTGAGACCTCCTTTCAGAGCTCACTCAGTACAATGCCAGGTTTAAACCTTGAATAAAGATTTTGTTTTAAGTACACTGTAAAAAGAAAAGCTTATTACTACGCTGAATTTGGGTTTATGCAATACCAAATGAAGTTTAAATGTGCACTACTTTTATTGTCAGCACCCAATTGAGTTCATCATAAACAGATCAGGATAAGATTAAAAAAATAAAGAGTTATACAGAATAGCAATAATTGATACTATTTAAACTTCATATCTCTCTGAACTTTCATGGTATATCTATTTATACTTTTCTAGTATATACAACTATACCCAACAATATGTTGCATAGTTTTTATACAAAGTCTTATTATTCTTTTAGCAATGATTTTTTTTTTTTTTTGTAATAATACAATTACTAATTAATATATTTATTGTACAGAACCCTCTGTGTGCGAGTAATACTCGCACTTGACTGTTTATTTATTTATTTTTTTTTATAATAACTGATGCACAAACAGAGAATTATAGTTTTGAATAAATTTATTTTTTACTTAAACTATAAGATACTTTTTTTGTAATTACATTTTTTAAATGTATTTTGTATGCTTTCATATAATGGAAAAGGGAAGTGCAAAAGGGACAGCTTTCAACTCTGTATTGGTAAAGGTGACAAAGTAAAATGATGAAGAAATTGTCTTAAAACATTCACAATCTGCTTCATCTTCAGGTTTTATTCATGCTCCAGGAGAACATAATAAACCTTCTACAGTATACATAGAATACAAATGGGAATTTCCCTATAAACGTTTATAACACACATTATGCTAAATGGATTTTTATCAGACTTACATTGGCAATTAGGTAATTTTGGGAAGAAGGTTTTAAGTATGATACATTATTCTATGTTGCTGAGATATAGAATTATGGGAGGAAGTTCTATAATTATACCAACAAAGGTCTGAGAAGGGATTTCATTCCAGATGCTTTTAACTCACAGTTTGTTAATCAGATTTTTATAGGGCTTCATTCTCAGTTTGGTAATTTTGTAGGGTTGATTTTAGTGTATAACACATCATTTATGGTGCTTAGTTATAGAGTTATGGAAGAAAGTTCTATAATCTATTATATATACAGGGTGTTCCACAGGGTATGCACCGTCTAATTTGTACAGATTCGGATAGAGCATGTTAACATGAGTATTATGAATGGTAGTGGGGTCTCAGAATATAGCGTGATTTCATGGGTTTTTTCTCGTGTTTTTCATATGACAAGCTTCACACCTTACTTACACTATCACGCTATATTCGGGGACCCCACATGTTACCATTCAAAATACTCATATTGACGTGCTCTATCCGAATCTGTACATATCAGACGCTACGTACCATGTGGGACACCCTGTATAATGAATGGGAATTTCATTACAAATGCTTATAACTCATGTTCTGATGAATGGTTTTTTATGGGTCTTACATTGTCAGTCAGATAATTTTTGGGGAAAAGTTTTAGTATACAACACTTAATTCTACAATGCTTATTTATAGAGGTATGGGAGAAAGTTCTCTACTTAGGTGAACCTGATTATGAAAGAATAACTTTTTCCAAATGTTCTACTGAAAGAATTTTTGAAGGGTGTTGCACTGTTAGTTATATAAATTACTTTTAAAATAAAGTAAAAATTATGTCAAATTAGCATTGTGAATTGTGAAACATACATTCTACATGAATGAAATCATAAACAAAAGCTAGTTTGAAATACAAATTAAGAAACATTTATTCAACTTAACCACCCTGGGCTATATGTATATAAAATTTACCAATAAGGAAGTCTTCTAATTTATTTATGCTTAAATTTTTAAAGTTATCAACTATGTTTCTTATAAAGATTGAAGATACATTCAGTGAATCCTATCTAATGTGACCACTCTTACCTAAAAATTAGAAAATCTAATGAAAGTTATAAGCCTGGAAAATAGATCATCCTATAAAAGTGGTATTAACCTCATTGGACAAAACACAAATACTGAATTTTTATACAAAGAAAAAAAAAGATATAGCATAATGAAGATTTAAAGATATATACTGAAGTATGAATTCCGAGTAATCTTTTTATGCATTTTGTAAAATATAAATAAATATAATGCACACACATATGTGAACAAATCTTTAGCTGTAAAAATATTTGCAAACAGCCAGGCTAATTGTAGAAACATCTGTCTTTTTCCAATCCGCCTGATACTTTTCAGGCTTATAGCAAAGAGCCTCTACAGTTTTATACTAACTGGAAAATGATATTTTTTTTCTCAATCAGCCTGATAGTTTTCAGGTTTATTGCAAAGAGTCTACAAATAGATAATGTTTTTAAATTTAAAGAAATTCTTAAATTCAGGCACTCAAATGTATAGTATTTGACATTCTATTAATTAGATAAAGACTTCTTTGATAGCATATAAATCTTATTTCATATTTGAGCAATTATTTTGAGCTATTAATCAAATTGCAATTAAGGGGATATTCTAAATATGAAATCTTTAAAAGCAGTGTTTCTCAAACTGCAGTCCTCTTAAATTTAAGGGAGGGGGGGGGGAAGACCAGAAAAAATAAAATACAAATAAATTATGAAACATATGCAATAACATTATACCATAAGATTATAAATGAAAATATCAGAATTTGAAAATTAGACATGGCAATATACAGATGGTCTGAAGAAAAGTATGCCTTATAAAAATGGTTCCCACATACAAAAAGTTCGAGAAACACTGCTTTAAATTATATAACACATGCAAAAGTTTTGATTTTAGAAAATAAAAACTGTGCAAAGGATATAAAAAAACACACTTTTTCTTTAACCGCAACCCTAAAAAAATGTCTAATTAAGACACTAATATTTTTAAATGTAAATTGCAGAGAATATATCACAAATATATATAAAAAACTAAAACAATAACATAATACATTGTTAATAATTAACCTATCTTAAATTATTTCAAAATTTTTCCCACTTAATTTTACTATAATTCATTTAAAAAAATACTTATTCCATTTCCCCTTTCAAAAAATCCTAAATGATTTCAAAGCGTCACATACGTATTTTTCCTTCTTTTCCCTTTACAAAATTTCATTTTTACACCTGTAATTTTTTCCCCTTACAATGCTTTCAAATGGAACATTCTATTTGGACCACATCTTTGAAGAACTTTTTTCCCATGTGTTTTGGGAATCAAATTGCTCAGTTTTGTTTAATCCACAGTCATTCTGGTAATCGGGGATTTGATTGGATAAAATCCATGTAAATATCAAAATCCATGTGAATGTAAATAATCCCATGTGTGTGGTCTTCCGCAAAAGGTTACAAAACCAGTTATATGACTTAGTTACATGACCAGTTATATGATTCTGAATAGAACCTTTTAAGTGTTACTCTCTGCTAAAAATAGCCCCAATATGAGAAAAGATGACACCACATTTTTTAGAATTACACCGTTAACATATTTTTCATTAAATTCTGTGGTGATTGATTCAGAAGTGCTCTATTTTTTGTGTGAAGAATATGTCAATAAAGAAGTTTAACTCAAGCTGTTTTGATTTTTTCTCTAAAAATCATCGAAGGATTTTCAATGCTTGCCACACCTGTTTTTGATTCACTTGATTCCACGCTGGTATGACTGTAGGATTACTAGCTATGGTTTCACATTTAACTGACTGCATGCTCCTGTTTTTAAGTTATGCAGTGCTGGAATGACTGCAAATAGGTATTTCTCCTCTCCAACATCACTGACTATGTGATTGTTTGTAGTCTATTATCTTTAATCTACGGCAGTCTAATGTTTTTTATGACTGTTCACTGAAATCAAACAGCTTCTGCTATCATATAATTGCTGTGTGACTACTTAATGGGATATCATCATATACATTTTATACACATTCATTTTACTACTACTACTTTACAATTTATATTCTTATTAATTTCCAAAAACAGAAAATAAATTCAATTAACTAAATAAAATATTTGTTTTCAATATGTATTTAACAAAATTTTAATCATAATCTTTGTAATTAAAGATCTTAGCGTGTACACTGTTTATAAAGAAACAACAACCATCATAGGTCACATTAAAAAAAAAAAATCTTGCTAACAAAGGAAAAAAAAATCTACCAATAATAAATTTTATTTATTTTAATCTCAGAAACGTTTAAATTACTGTATTTTATAAAAAAGTTGGGTACTTTTCTGTTAGCCAGGTTCAAATGCCATCAACAGCAGATATTATATATATATATATTTCGGCAATAACTCATCCTGCCATCCAATGTTTAAAAATTCAAATGCATACATCAATAAGGAAAAAACAAACACATTTGAAAAATAAAAACTTTTAGTTATTTTATTTAAAATACAAAAAGAAAACAATTGCTTTTTATGACAAGATGTAACATAAATACAGAGCATTTAATTTAATCAATAAAGCAGCATTTGTAATATACACATGCAGAAATAAAAGAAAAAGTCTATTTTTCTCATTTTCAGAAATATGAGCATCATAATTTATTGCATAAGCTGTATAAGTAGACAAAATACACCTTTTTGGGAAAAATATCATGGTTTATTCAACCATTATAGATAAGCCTATAATTTTCATTATAAATAAGATCACAGGAATCTTGGTAAATTAATCAAGCATTGGATTTCAGAAATCTGTGTGGTGTATGACAGAAAAATTTTCCAGAGTTACAATTGAAATAACATTTGGGGATTTGTCACCTGTACTTAGCTAAAGGAAAAGTACCATAGTATATAAATTCTACCCCCCCCCCCCCCCACACACACACACACCTCATCCCACCCAAAAAAAAGCATACTTACTTCAAAATTCACTCGATATACTCGGCCACACTCAAAAGGTGTTGTTGTAGTATCAATATCTTGTCCCCAAAAAGCAAAGAATTTTTCAATACGTAAAGCTCGAGGTGCATAGTAACCAGCATGTTGAATGCCATACTTTTTTCCCTTTTCCATCAATTCATCATATACATGAAGAGCATACTATGAAAAAAAAAAAGAACAGCGTATCATGAATTTTGAAGCATAGTTTTAATTACAGTAACATACACACTCCATAACACCTCAGAGGGATTTTTAAAAAAAAAGTCAACTTAATGAGGTACAAACAAACATATAATACATAAAATTATTTCATATATAACATTATTTAAAAAATAGCTTATGTACTATGATTTTAAAATCATAAAATATGTATAATGAATAAGAATGTACTTACATAAGAGTTAAACAATAGAATAATTAAACAGTTGAAAAACTCTCATTTAATAAACTGATTTTCATTTATTTTTAGATCCTTGGGTTATAATAACAATATTAAAAAATTAATTATTTTATGAAAAATAATTACGAGAGTTTGTCTACTTTCCTTTCTGATGAGATAACAAAAACTCTTCAACACTGCTTAATTCACTCATTAAATGTACCACTTTCTTCTGCATATGCAGAAAGCATCATATAACTTCAAAAGCTTTCAATGCATTGTGACGAGACATAGGTAAAATGACAAATGGAAGAATGTTTCGTGTATAGGACAAAAGTGATTTTGAGCAAATTAAGAAGTTAATTTAGAATATAGAAACAGATAATATATTTAAAATTGAGAGCACAGATCAATGAAGGAGCTATATAATTTCTAAAATTAAATTGTGATAAAATATTCTTCGACTTAAGCAGATTCTTGTTAAAATGAGTTAAGTTAGCAAGTTTCTTTCTTGCTGAAGTTAATATTGTACAAACTATGTGAGTAATAAATGACAAATTACCTGGATCAACTTATGGTAATTTCACTTACTTCATTTGGAATATACAGAACATATCCCAATTCTCCAGTATGCGTCTGATGAAATGTCTTGATTTTATTTGCTAAGCCAATGTTAAATTCCTATTAAAATAAAGAAATAGCAAAAATGTATAAAATTACAGATAAATTGAATGTGGTAAATCATAACAGCAAAATGCACTTTACTTCACTATAAATTTAGAGGCCGAAAATTATTTAACTCAACATTCAATTAATACATATATATATATATAAGTTAAATTGAAGTCATATGCAACATATGTAATGCATTCAGATAATAATAATACATATAAGACTGAGAAACTAAAATTGAAATCTAACTCATGCAAAAGAAAAATATTGTTTAACTGTTTAATAAATTAAAAACAAAATTTCATAAACAAGCAACAATGAGACAAAAGCAAATATAATAGTTTCATTTACCTTACATGTAAAAAAGGGAAAATCTTTATAGGACACTGAGCTATCAGTTACATCAGACATGACACTTTGTGCTAAAGGACCCATCAAACAAATAGCAGTGTAAAGGGATGTAATATCAGTTACCAAAACTGGGCTGTCAGGAGGTAAATTTCGTCTCAACCATGATTGACATCTTGTTTGTTGAATAGTTGGTGATATGATCATAAATCTGCCATAAAATCAAAATATAAACAAATGATAAACAAAAAGTGCAACCATGAAATTGAAACATCTGAAAAGTACTCAAAGAAATTAAAAAATATAAGTATGGTCATGGTGAGAGTAATAAACAAAGAAAGTAATAAATGTGAACTATTATTTTCATTGTTTATTGAAATTCAGCTTCAAATATCTATTAGCATGACAATTTTGTCAGAAACTTGAATTACAAAAGAACTAAAAAAAAAATATTTTTTAAATGTTATTTTAAATTTAAAGATGGATAAAAACATGCATAAAAGCTTAAGCTGAATTCAAATACTAAAATAAAAATGACAGAAAATGAACTTTAAAAAAAATTAAAATAAAAAGTTTTCTTTAAAAAAAAAATAATAAATTTAAAAAAAATGCTATCGAAAAAAGTTTTCCAATACAGAGCCTCTTATAATCAATCAATGTCAAAGAATTTTTAACACAGAAGATTACAAACCTATTATAGTCCATTCGAGCAACACTACAGTCATTTTCATAGCCTCCATATTTATTCTGCATGCCAGTATGGACCAGAGAATGTTTAGGGATGTCGACATTATTAGAGCATAAATACTGAAGAAGATCCAAAGCCTCCCTACCAGGTGACTATATTTTATTAAAGAAAAAGTATAATTGTAAATAAGAAATAATGCATAAAAAATTATCTCTTTAACATAACATAGGAAAATGATGTATAATTAAGATAAAGTGGCTTAATATATATATATAAATTTGTAGAAGTTATTGTTTGTAAAATGTTAATATATAGATAATTTGAATAAGCAGACGTTTGAATCACAACACATACACTTTAATACAATTCTATAAGGGTAACTTTACATCACTTCGTTGATACTTTTCTAAATACAGCACCTTTCTCACTTAAAACTTACAACATATTTCTTACGAATAATTTTATTAGGCTTAACAATACCTTCCTTGGCATCTCATAAGCCGATGCTTCATGTACAACATTATTTTATAGACTGACTCTTTTCCAATCTTTGAATATATCCAAACATGATCTCGTGATCGTGAATTTTCATAACTCGTGCTTTGAAGCCATGGATAATAAAAATATCAGAGCGTCAGTTAATTTATTGATAATGCACGTCATAAAGAAAATAAACGATGCTTAAATTTAAATCCTACAAATCGGTCATCCTGACATGATGGCGCCTTGACATCAGTATCTTGACTTATTATTTTTTTATGCTTAAACAGCTAAATTTTGGAAACTTTTATATATTTTTCTGTCACAAAATTTTGATTACTTGTTCGATACACATACACATATACTTAATCTATTTGACTTATCCAGGAGTTCAACCCATAGACCATGGTTTCATGTATTCGGCTTCGGTTGACGTCTTTCCTGGACCTTCATGATCTCCTACCTTCTCTACTTCATACCGATCATGATTCTTGGCGGCCGTTATTTCATATGGCCCTAAGTATTTTTCCTTAAGTTTGATAGCATTGCCAAATTGCGTTCTCTTTATGGCGACGATGTCTCCTATTTTATATTTTCGTGGCTGTTTTCTTTTCTTATCAAACTGCACCTTGTTTTCTTCTTGTATTTTGAGTATATTTTTCTTTGCTTCTTCTCTCATGGCTTCGCGTTCTTCCATTTTACATTCGGTAAACTCTTCTTCCAAAATCTTCTTAATGTTTTGCATGTCACTATCTTTCATCTTAACTCCTGTCATTAATTCGAATGGACTATACTTGGTGCTTCGTGTTACTGTGCTATTGATAATTCTTTGTAATTTTGGTACATATTTATACCACTTGGATTCGTCATTATATACTTCAGGTTGAATTAAAGCTTTTCCTGTAGATCTTGTTGCGTTATTATTTTTCTTTTCTTTAACATTTTTTGTATTATTTCCAATAGGATTATCTTTTATTTTCTGATCAGAATTGTTTTTGAACTTTTTTCTTTCTAACCGTTTTTCTTTTAGGTCTTTTTCTACTCTTTTTGTGTTTATTTTCGATTTCCTTCTCAGTGTCTTTACTTTCGGATCTCTCCTGTCTAGTGATGATGAATTTCTTATCGGTTTCTTTTTCCTTATTCGGGATCACAGGAGCCGTAAAATCTGAGGTGCTCCATTTGATAATGTCATTATCCAAATACTGTCGTACTTGTTTATTGATGATTTCCTGCTCAACTAAAGAGAATCTTTTTGGACATTCGCAGATAGGTTTGTTATCTTCCGTTAGTATTTTCATGTTTAATCCATTATCTTTCGTTTTGCAGGATTTTATTAATCCTTGTATTTCTTCTCTGTTAGCTGAATTTGTAATATAAGTTAAATCCATTCCGCCATTTTCGCAGTCAATATTAACCATATCTTCCCAACCTCGATTATCGTTGCTTATATTTGGTGTGGCTACTTCATCTGTTTTGGAAGGGACTTTATTAATTTTAATGTAACCTACTCGTACTTTATTTTTGTTTATTATTCTAACGACATCTTCCTCTACTTTTAACGTCAGGCCTTCGATTGCTTTTCTGCCTATTATTACATCAAAGTTAGTTTCTTGTACCACATAAAATTTATCTTGTATTTCTATACCATCAACATAAATTTTATGCAAGAAAAAACCCCTTGTCTTAATCTCTTCTCCACCTAAGCCTGATATAGTTATATTGTCTCTGGTTAACTTTGGCGCGTTTATTGCAGTATGATATCTTGAATTGGCGATTGAAATATCACTCCCTGTATCGATTATTATGTTTGTTTTTATTCCTTGAATATCCAAGATTCTTCCTTTCTTATCATTTAACTACTTTTCTTTGCGTGTTTTGGCTCCAATCTTGGTATTTCGTTTCTCGCCAATTTTGATTACGTTGCGGGTTATAATTTAGATAATTTTGTTGTGTTTTACTTCCCATGGTACAATTCTTACTCACGTGATCAGGTCTGCCACTATTATAACATATTATATGTGCCTTGTTTCTTCCATGGTTCACATTGTGCCTATTATCAACTTGGCGCCTTTTCAAATTGGCATAGTCAGCCACTCTCGATCGTTTATCCTCAAAACTCCCACTTGTATTCCTTATAGCTTGTTTATTGCAAACCCTTCGTGCCGTTTCGTAAATATCTAATTTGTTTACTAAGTCATCTATCTTTTTTATTACTAACAATTCCTCTGCAAAATGCGTCTTTGTTTCCGCAGGTAAATTATGCCTAATTTGATAATTCCGATAATTCCTCAAAGCTATCTATTTCAAGGCCGTCGGTCCATTGTTTGAAATATACCTTGATCTCATAAGCGAAATCGCGGCAATTTGCCGATGGCGCTTTTTTGAGTCTTCTGGCGATAGTTTGTACCGTTTTAAAAGAATACTTTTTATGTAATCATAATCATGCATTTCGGAAACACTCTACCTAGTTATTATATTAATCACATCTAACGGCATTAGGTTAATTAAATAGCTGACCCACTCTTTTTTATCAATGCCCGTTTGCGCCATTTGCCTTTCATACATGGCCAAGTATAAACTAATATCATTCATACTATCATATTTTGTTAATAATCTAAGCAATTCATATTGCTTACCTGGATTTGTCCTTGTGTTTACATCGATGTGTTGTCTTGAATTTTCTTGCAGTTGCATTTTCTTAATTTCAAATTTTCTTTCGCGATCTTTTTCTTCCAATTCTATTTTCCATTTTCTTTCTTCCATCTCCATCTCCATTTTCAGTTTCTTTTCTCCGATCTCTGCTCATAATTTCTTTTCTTCGATCTCTGCTCGTAACTTCTTTTCTTCAAGTTCCGATTCCGCTTGTGCTTTTCTAGCTGCCACAATTACTTCTAGGCGGTCCTTTATAAAATCTTCATTGTAATCTTCCCAGTTTTTAATTAGCTTTATTAGGATATGGATTGTCGGTTTTTCTGGTGGTTGAATTCCGCATTCCTCGCAGAGATCTATTAGATCAATTCTTTTAGCTTTATTTAAGGATACCATGTTTTTCAAAGTTGTACTTGGATAAATATGACTACGGTTTTTACACACTTGCCTTGTTCATTCACAATCCATTTTTTGACACTGGCGATTGACAATTTCTCTTCGATTAATATTTTACTATTTATTCCACTAATAGTCGCTTAAAATCCCGGCATCGAGCCCCCAAATTTGTAGAAGTTATTGTTTGTAAAATGTTAATATATAGATAATTTGAATAAGTAGACGTTTGAATCACAACACATACACTTTAATACAATTCTATAAGGGTAACTTTACATCACTTCGTTGATACTTTTCTAAATACAGCACCTTTCTCACTTAAAACTTACAACATATTTCTTACGAATAATTTTATTAGGCTTAACAATACCTTCCTTGGCATCTCATAAGCCGATGCTTCATGTACAACATTATTTTATAGACTGACTCTTTTTCAATCTTTGAATATATCCAAACATGATCTCGTGATCGTGAATTTTCATAACTCGTGCTTTGAAACCATGGATAATAAAAATATCAGAGCGTCAGTTAATTTATTGATAATGCACGTCAAAGAAAATAAACGATGCTTAAATTCAAATCCTACATATATATTAATTCACTATCGATGTAGCAGATTTAGACTATGTTCGTATCTCACCCACTTATTTTTGTAGTAATGAAAATCCGTTGTCAAAGGGAAGAAAAGAAGTTGTTTTTGAAGTTGGATTTAATTAGATCATCGTAAGATATCAGTAGCCATACCCAACAAAACTGTCTTATTAAACTGTCAATCACAGTCAGATTCTTATTAAATGTGATAAATTCAATGAACAGGTTAGCAGTTACATGTTGATAGCATGTTAGGGTAGAATTAAATTCATATAGAGTTTCACTTGAATCAGTGATCAGATCAAACACTCAAATTGCCAGAAAGAAAGAAATTTAGTGATGTGTTTAAATCATGTCAATTGGAAGAAATGAAAACTGTGACCAATGAATAAAAATATATACTAGTTTTGGTAAATTTTCTATAACCTGCTACCTGCAGTTTTCAAAAACTGCATAAAATTTCACTTATCCCAACAGAAAATCCACTTGCTATCTGCAAATAGATTGATGTAACTCATCGTCCTCAACTACAGTTATTTCTATTTATATTTGATTCAAGTTTAAAATTCATTGATGATATATAAATAAGGAAATTAAAAAAAAAAAAAAATTGTTGTAATCTACATCTACTGTTGTCCAAATATTAAGGGACAACGGCCATTATACGCTTTTGTATGTGCACAGTTTGTCGAATATCAACAGAAATTCTTGATGAATTGTCCTTGAACTTTGAGGATGTAAAGAACATGTTTGACTTCATATATTTCAGTGAAGATTTAGTCGCGGGGAAGGTTATGATCCGTCACTGTAGCAAATGACTATGTGAGATACAGTGAGCTGGTTGACAAATTATGGAAAATTCCTTATAATAAAGCTACTTTTAGAAAGCGACTCACTATTTCACCCCTATTCTTCTAAATTTTTGTGATATTTGACTGGACTTATTATATAAGTTGTTCTAAATAAAAATTTTGGAATCTTTCACGCATGCACAGTTAAATATTATTTCATACAAATGCCCATATCTCATCAAATATTCAATATATTCACGTTTTAACTGCAGTATACTGTTTCTGATATTCTTTTTCAAGTTTTCGGAAAGTGGTGTTAAATTTGGTTAAAAACTCTGTATTCTATAGTCAAAAAACATTTGAATTTTTCACAAAAACATTAACACCTTCACAAATATATGTGTTATGTTTAGGCAAATACACACAAAAGGTTAAACAGGACTCACATAGTCATTTGCTACAGTAAACATTTTGACCATTTTCTACTACATGGGTGATCGCAAATCTTGTTTTATTATTAAATTTATTCTTGGTCCTCTAATTGTCTCTGGGACTAAATATTTGCTGAAAAATATGAAGTCAAACATGTTCTTTACATCCTCGAAGTTGAAAGCCAATTCGTCAAGAATTTCAGTAGGTATTTGACAAACCATGTACAATTGAAAGTATCCGGCCACTGCCCTTAATTTTTGGACATCAGTGTATAATATTTATTTGTATGAGGCACCCAGAATCAAAGTGGACCAAGTCCATTTTTTTTACTGAATCAAGTTTGAGATAAATTCTTGTTCTACAGACAATAATTTCTTCAATGCCGTAAAATAATTAATCCCAAGTTGAAAATGTCAACGAGAACTAGTGAGTTAGTCTCTTATGATTTTAAATGAGCTATACAAGAGGCCATTAACTTTATTTCCAAATATCTTTGGATATAGGCTATTTTATAGGCTTCATTATCTTTAATTTTGAACACCTCATTTTTATTCTAAATATTATAAGTGTAACAGCTCCTCATTATATGGTGTGTTCCAAGTTCCAAAAGACCAAAAAAAAAAAAAAAAAGGCATAATATAATCATAATTGAGAACATGAGAAAATTAAACATGATAACCTTTTATAGGCCTAACATATTTTAAAGATAATAAATACAGACACACTTATTATAATTGATATATGCATAAGGTTATTAAAAAATTGGTTATGGTAGAATTTACTCTTTTTTTTTTTTCAGGAGACACAATAAAGAATGATATATTTGAATGAGTAATATAACAAGATATGATATAACAGAAGTTCATGTACTTCATTTACATCCAGGAATGGCAAATGACTGTCACAGTGGGGAAAAAATATATCAATACAATGGAGCACTTATCAAATGTAATAATAAACAAATTTTTTCATTATTAATCATTTTCAGGTTTTTATTATTATTATTACTATTATTTTAGTAGTATAAACTTTTTAAGCATCAAAGTTTTATAAGGATTTTCAAAACTATCCTATAAAAGTATGAAAAATGGTTTTCATTCCATTTGAAAACAATTTTTTAGTTTCAAAAGAAATAAAAGTGTACGGACTTTTTATATTTCATACCTCTGCACTGATGCATTGTGATATGTAGCATGTAATAAAATAAAGTTAAAATTCAATAGTCTAGTCCAAGAAATGCGAAACTTAATATTTCTCGATGCAAATTGTTTCCATTTTATTTTCTTTGCATATAAGAATTTAGAATCTTTCTGTAATTCTATTTTATCATCATGGTAAAGATTTATATATGTTACAATTTCAGGAAAAGAGAAAACACACAATTGTTAAATGTGGAATGTTCAGGCATGCTTTATACAATGGAGGAAAATAAAAACATTCTTTGGTGTGTTTTTTTTTTTTTTTTTTAATTGAAGTAGTACAGATCATAATAACTTGTATATTGTCCTGGCAGAGATACAAGACTGCAAGGGTTTCAAAGAAATTGCTTTGAATTAGTATGAGAAAATATATCCTGTATGTAATTTTTTTTTTTTTTTTTTTTTTTTTTAATTATTTGGAAAAATGGTTATTGTCCTCTGTCAGGATAGGAAATCAAAAACATATCTAAAGCGTTTTGTTGGTTGAATCTGCATTTTATTCGTTTTCTGATTGGTCTATACAGTAATCTGTATTTTCCCTTTACTTTCAACAGAGATGGATACCTTCTGTTGCAATTTTTATATTGTGTTAAAAGAAAAGAAAACATTGATGGGTTTGGAAAGTGTTGATATCACAAGAAAACATTTTTCAAAAAATCATTAGTTAATTAAAATGATTCAATTGCAGACATGGTACAAAAATAGCTCAAGGTGAAAAAATAAATCACATAAGATAAAAAACTTCTAAGAACAGGGGCAGCTGACCCATTAAGGCCTCTGCCCCACCAGCATTTTCCGTTCAAAAAAAAAAAAAACATGCATACTTTATAATTTAAATACAGTTGAACCTTGTTATCTCGACACTCTAAAGACCCAAAAAAAAGTGTCAAAAGCGAAGTGTCGTGGTAACCGGAGTTGGAGAAAAATATGTTTATAAACAGCTGTATTTTTAATTAATTTAAGACAATTTGAAATTCATAACTGTTCTTGCAGTTTTAAACAATAAAACATTGTTTTATAACACAAAACAATTGTTTATACAAATATTGTTTTATAACAAAATAAACACAAAAACAAAATTGAAAGGAATAAAAATCAGATTTATGACGACTTGTTTTTTTATTGTTACATGAAATAATATTGAATTAAGGTTTGACTATCCCTTGATGTGCTTCCTACAATTCTTTTGTCAATATTATACAACAAAATATTATACATCAATATTCATTGTTTCAGAAATGGGTGTTAGATAATTTCTGATTGTTTCAATGCAATGCAATGCAATGCTTCTGTTTTAGTCAGATGAAAAACGCTGTGTAACCAGAAGAAAGCGCCGCTTGACCAGAACAAAAATACACGAGTAGACTGCTATGGGGTCGTTCAAGTATTACATAAGCAGTAAGTGGGAGAGGGGGGGTCCAGTGTCTTGCTTATTTTTGCTGACAAGGGAAGAGAGGGGTCTCGAAAATTCTTACGTAAGCATTAGACAATGAAGCAACTATAGTTTAAAGCAAAAGAGCATGATTTAGATGAGCATTCTGCGGATGTTGAATGACTTGAGAAAAAAGATATGGAGTAAACAAGGACTGGAAACGAGGATCATTCCAGCCCACCACTACATTGAAAACTTAATAATAGACAAGGCAGAAACATGGATTCAAAGATCTTGGACACCAGACTAGAAATGTGAACGCCAAACACATAATATTCTATGATTCTTGTTAAATTTTTTAGTTATGTGCCTAAATAAGTTAGGCTCGGTTGTATTTCTTAAAGTTTTTTTTGTTGTTGTTGTTGAATACGATAAATAATAATATATAAAAACTATTTTGTATTTTCTGAATTGTTTAATGCCATATGTAACAATATATTAAACTGATTTTTTCCCCTTCAACATCACAACCCCTATGTGTCTGTTTATGTAAATTTGCTGGATTAATAATGCAATTTATCGCTAACTGTAATTTTTTTATGGCAAATAGTGTTGATGTTAGAATGCCATAAAATCTTACGTAAGCAAAAAGGGGGGGGGGGGTCTAGTATTTGCTTATTTTTCCTTACAAGGAGGAGGGAGGGGTACAAAATAACTAAAAATATGCTTATGTAATACTTGAACGGCCCCTACGTCTATCTGGAGCTTAAGTGGGTCATTCATAGTGTGTGGGTTTATGTATTCTGATAAAAGATTGAAGTAAAATTTCTTATTTATCTCAATGGGTATTTTAGACACCTTTGTGAAAAATTTGGCTAAGACATTTCTTACCACTTAATTTACGTACTTAGATGGATTATGAAAAATGGACAATTTTCTAAACTGTCGGGATATCCGGAGTTGAAAATTATTCAACGACGTAAAGTCTGGAATTTATTTACATACATACCATATACAGAAAATCAGGACTTTGAAAAACTGACGTGATAAGCGGAGTGACGTGAAAACCGGGTGTCAGGATAACGAGGTCCGACTGTATTTTAAAATTCAATTTTAAGATCCACTGAAATAAGAACCCATTTTAAAAAAGAATTATTTTCTGAGAAAACGCTGTGCAAAGATACTCTTTAAATTTTTCCAGCCTCGCTTTTTCAACTGTCAGCATCTGTTTCTCACCAAAGCAATAAATCACTTTATTGACTGACCACTACTTCCTGTTGGGCACAGACTGAAAGTGTCCAATTTGGCATGTTCACTCCTTCACACATCCTATAAATGGGTCTCATATATAGCAATTTACTGCTGTCTTAGTGATAAATCTTCTATACTTTTTTTTGTAATAAATGGGCATTTGGAAATTTGTCCACAATGGAAAGAATAAGGAGGGATAATTGAGTTTCTTTTAGGATACGTTAATCTTAGAATTTGAAAACAAGTGGGTAACTGTAATCACAGATCGCACAGAGGGTTTCGTTTAATATTCCTTTCAAAATACTTTATCCTTTTGCAAAATATGTTAGTTCCACATTTTGCAACCAGGGGGCGCACTCTATTCTACACAAACCTCTATCTGAGTGAAACTCCGTTTTACAACCTATCCATAGATATATTAGTCGAGGGGATCGGGCCCATAGCACCTGAGATAGGCAGGTGCCCCCTAGCGGTAAAAAGTGGAACTGAAAGATGTAAGGCTATGTGCATAAAGTGAAAGAGTGGTCAAAGGGGTGTTTGCATAAGTTAGAAAAGTACCCAATGGGTGCAATGGTGGAAGGTTTACACAAGTTAGAGACTGGAGGGGTAGATATAAGACTTTTTGAAATTTTTATGATTTGTCATGTGACCGCATGTGTTCATCTATAATTATGCAAAATTTCAAGTCTTTAACTTAATTAGGGGTTCAGTAAGAAAAAAAAGCTTAAAATACACAAGTTAGAGACCAGAGAGTTAACGATAAGACTTTTTCCAAATTTTATGATTTGTCGTTTGATGTGAGGTGTTCATCTATAAGCATGCAAAATTTCAAGTATTCAACTTAATTAGGGTCTCAATTAGAAAAAAATGCTTAAAATACACAAGTTAGAGCCCAGAGGGTTAAATATAAGACTTTTTCAAAATTCCAAGTCTTCAACTTAATTAGGGGCTCAGTTAGAAGGAAAAGCTTAAAATACACAAGTTAGAGCCCAGAAGGTTAAATATAAGACTTTTTAAAATGTTATGGTTCTTCATTTGATGTGAGAAGTTCAGCTATAAGTATGCAAAATTCCAGGTATTCAATTTAATTAGGAGCTCAGTTAGAAAAAAAAGCTTAAAATACGCAAGTTGGAGCCCAGAGGGTTAAATATAAGACTTTTTCAAAATTTTATGATTCGTCATTCGATGTCAGGTGTTCAGCTATAAGTATGCGAAATTCCAAGTATTCAATTTAATTAGGGGCTCAGTTAGAAAGAAAAGCTTAAAATATGCAAGTTGGAGCCCAGAGGGTTAAATATAAGACTTTTTCAAAATTTTATGATTTGTCATTTGATGTGAGGTGTTCAGCTATAAGTATGCAAAATTTCAAGTCTCCAACATATATAGTTTCAGAGAACAGGCTCTGTGACAGACAGACAGACAGACAGACAGACATAGGAGCGAGACAAATAGGGTTTCGTCAGATGAACGAAACCCTAAAAATTTGGTGATTTTTGTATTACTATTGCTAATTAATTGTTAAATTACGCAATCGTTTTAATATTTTAGCATTTTCTTTAGACATGTTATAACAGTTTAACGTGTCTCTAAATGACATAATTTCCAGACTTTTTACTCTGCAAACAGCGAGATTAACATTTTTGCTGATAATCTGTTACAAATACTCTTTTTCAGCAATGTAAAGCAGCTACAGTAAAAAGTATGTATTATTTATTTCTATTAAATTATTAGACAATAATAATTTTTTTTTCTTATATGACTTATATGCTCTTTTAGTTTTTTAATCAAATAATATCTGATTAAAATTAATTAAATGGTAATATTGGTAATTAATGGTATGTTTAATATTGTAATTGATTAAATAAATATAAAAGTAATGTTGATTATTTGGAAAAAAAAAAACTAACTGCTTATCTCTAAAAGTAAGATTAGTTTTTCATTTTAATGTTAAATAATTTGTTTCCATATTTGAATAATAAATATTATTGTAAGAAAAATTGACATTTATTGTAGTGAACTATAGCCTCCCAGTGAAAATTGCCATGAGCAGCCACTGATGAACTTAAGGCAAACTGAAAAACATATGAATAAGATAACTCCAGACCGTTATTTTCAAGTTCATTTAGATATGACTTTATTCCTAGGGAATGTAGAAAAGCCAAATTCTGAGAAAAGATAATGAAACTGAGGGATACTAATAAAAATCATATATTTATAAAACCTTATTTCTAAATGGAATTTTTAAAAAATGCTTTTTGTTTATTCAAGAGAAAAATTATTATACATTTACAATAAAAACATTTTATTAAAAAACTCCAAATAAAAGAAAAGAATTTGATCATTTCATTAATAATGATGCATATACAAGGATCCCAAAAAGATTGAAATGAGTTTTCAATTTTGCAGCTATTGAAGATATGTAGGCAATGGAAATTGTAAAAGTGTTCAAAATAAGGTAGGATCAAGACTATGTTGACGAAATAGTCCTGTTATTAATTTTCAAAAAGTTGCGCTTTTTAATTTTTAACGTAGTGAAGAAGGTCCAATAAGTTATATTTAGAAATATTTTATCCATGCTTTGACAAGTAAAACAGTAAAATTTTGATTCTCCTATGACCAAATCTCACCGAATTATAATACTTTGAATTTTATGACATTTCAGAGCTTTCTGGCACTAAAAAATAGTCTGTGTTTTTAGTACAGGAAAGCTCTGAAATTTCATAAAATTCAAAGTACCATAACTCAGTGAGTTTTGGCCACAGAAGAATGGAATTTTTACTGCCTTAATTATAAGAGCATAAAGAAATTCTTTCTAAACATAACTTATAGGATCCAAGAATTATATAAAAATTTTAAAAATGTAACTATTTGAAAATTAGTGGCAGGACTATTTCACCTACACATCCTTAATTCTCAGTTAATTTTGAACACTTTTGCAATTTACATTGCCTTCATATCTCCAGAAAGTAAAATAATAAAGAACATTTCAATCTTTTTGGGACACTCTGTATATATTTAGATACATATATATTATATCATGTAGGTTTTCTAGTCTGAAACAAAATAAGAATTTAACAATAGTGTAACATAACTACCTACCCAAACCTCTAACTTAGTAAAAGATGAATAGTCCAACAAAGCCACTTTTCTCCGACAAGCCATATATTCTGATTCTAGATAATCGAACCAAGGAGGTTTAAAAAATGTTGGTTTACAAGTGGATTCTTCATCTACAGAGCCTGTAAAAAATAATTATAAATAGTGATATACTTTTAATTATATAAATGGATATGAATGAATGTGCAAAACTCGTTAGAATTTGCAGAATTAAAAACTTTTGTACAGAACTATTAGATGAACTCAAAATTAACCTGCAAGAAATAACTGCAATGTAAAAATCAACTTCAAATTTGCTAAAAACAATTTTGAACTATAATTAACAATGTTATTTCTATTAATTTTAACTTTTTCCATTACTGAAAAATTCAGCTTTGCTCATTTAATCTATAGCTTACTTCAAAATAAAGTAATCAGTGACATGTAATCCAATAAACATAAAGTAATCAATTTATGCCCTAATCTTTGTTATTAACCCCTTGACTGCGTTGTCAATGAAACTGACTTTAGTTTCAATGCTTTTTACCATGTACACATCGTACGTGGACATAGTCAAGGGGTTAAGAAATGAAAATTCAATGAAAATTAAAACGACATAATCATAGTAAGCTTCATTATTTTTATGAAGGAAAAAAAAATATTTCAAACTAAACATAACATCATTTCAATGGCACAAGCTTTTCATTCATAGTTCTCAAATTCTAGATCTGTATATCATTTTAAAATATTTCAACACACAATAGATTATTAATAAATACATTTTCAGCAAAAACTAATATCATGTTTACCAATGACAGCTTTGAATACAGATTGATATTCACATTCTACAGGCAACTTTAGATCTTAATCTCACTGGTGGTAGAGTAAAAAGTCTAGAAATTATGTTATTTCGACACATTAGTAGAAAAATATTACTATATTTATATCAATGAAAATGCTCGTTTCCTGATATCATATTTAAATATGATACCATTTTCACTCGCTGTAACCTTTTGCCCTCCCATTTCAGAAATTAGGCTCTCATACTTATGAGTCTATTACTCCAAAAATTAAGCCAAACACTCTTGAAAAATATTCACTCTTTGGTGTTTTGGTCAATGTTAAAAAAACATAGCACCCATCAAGCGAAAAGCTTTTTCATACCCAAAACATCGTGTAAAGTGTAGTGGACACAGTCTATCGAGATGTTTGCTGTTTGCGATATCAGCAAGTTCATGTATCTTAAATCAGTGATCATTCAATATTTCTGGAACGATTTCATTGGCCGCAGTGGTTTTCTGGATGTCTGAGTGTTCATCATCTTGAATGAATAGTCACACGACGTTTAAATTTGTCACCTGACTTTTTTTATTGGCGAGTATGAAGGGAAAGAATCCTTTAAAGTGGAATGTAACTCTTTTTGTATATCTGTAGGGGTTAAACCTTTTATAACGAAGTATTTTATGACAGCTCAAACTTCAATTTTATCTATTTTTAGAAAATGTAAAATCTTGTTTACTTTACTTTATCGCCAAGCAATAACCAATAAACTCATGCATGTGAAACTTTACAGCATGCCATCTAAAGGATCATACTTTACAAATATCATTGTCATTTAGTCATACTTTCGCTATCTCTCTGTCAGGCCGAGAACTTATCGAACTATCCTCATAAGTATGAGGCCCTAATTTCAGAAATGTTACCTCAATCTCATAGTGTACCAGCAGTATGAAATAATATTTTAAATCATTTCAATACAATTGAATTGAAAAAGTCCTTCCGGCAAGTACCGGGAGGAAAAGGTGGCTTTCATATTTTATTTTACTCAAACGCACAAAGCTAAAGTTAGATGAACTCGATCATAGATGATTCAATAAAAAAAAATCTGTACTGAATATTAATAAGAATTTCGCCAAATTAATCAGCTGAATCCAAGTTGACTTCATTTAGAGGGATTTATGTTTTGTTGCCAAATTTGGCGATATCTTGATGTGTCTGCCTTTTTAAAACAAGGTGGTTGAAGCTAACCAATGAACTTGGTCAAGACCTTGGTATGTTCTGTACACATGCTTAGTCACATTCAAATCGGTTTAAAAATATGCATGCTATCACTTGACAAAAATCAGATTGTTTCAAAATGTCACCCAACATAGAAATTCAAACTGCTATATCTCCGCCATTTTTTATGATAAAGATTAAACAAAAATGCATCATAATCTTTGTTCAAACACTTAAAGAAAAAAAATTTCAAATTTTTTGCACTGCTTTTTAAATTTTTAAACATTTTTAAATGGTCGTCATTTTTAAACAAGATGGCGGTTGAAGCTGTCTAACGAACTCGGTCCAGACCTAGGTATGTACTGTACACATGCTTAGTCAACTCCAAATCAGTTAATTAATACACGTGCTATTGCATAATGAAAATCAGATTGTTTCAAAATGTCAGCACCCCTAGAAATCGAAATTGCTTTATCTCCAAGTTAATGAAGATGCTTCAGGGTCCTTGTATCAAGGTCAACCACTTAAGGGAAAAATATTTTTAAATTTCTAAATTTTTTGTACTGCTTTAGAAAAAAAAAAATAATAATTAAATGGCCACCATTTGAAACAAGATGGCGGATGAAGCAAGCTAATGAACTCAGTTGAGAAATTGGTATTTACTATTGCTATCTCTATGTGTGTGGCCGTGGATCGCCGTAGTGGTTGTCTGAAAATTAAAATGAATTGGCAACCAATGAAAATATTAAGAATTAAAGTTAAATATACAAAATAATTAATTTAGAAAATGTTGCCATAAAAACATCGGAGGCTGAAAAATAAAAATAAAAGAGACTCACCCATTTGAGGTAAATAGACAAAATTATGAACAGTTAACATGAATTTAATTTTCTTTACCAACACATAATCATACTTGGCCAAGCAACTTCGTATTTTCCATTATTAAGATGAATACAAGATATAAATCAATTACTATATATTTCAACAGCTATTTTCCGTGGTTATTTTGAAAATGTCTCTAAAGTGTAACAGTTCGGATTATTGTCCAAAAAGAATTCAGTTCGAAAACATAGATTGTATAGGACTAATTAACGGTTCACTTATATCACGGCATCAGGAATAGTTCGCACATTAATCTTGGACTTCGATGCATATATGGTTACAAATTTTACACACACAAATTAGGAAGATAATCGTCAATTTTGTTGCAGCGATGATTACGAATTTTATACAGTTCTTTTATATAAGTTTAACAGGAACATTACAGATATTCGTCGATGTCTGCTTGGCTCAGCTGATTGGAATATATTTAACAATGCTTCAGCTTCTGGTTGATTATTGATTGAAGATATGAGATATCGTCGTTCAGGTGAATCTTAAGTCAAAACAATTGGGAGATGGTGGAAGATCTATTTATGGAAGGAGCTTCAGCATGCTATTACATCTGTGGAGTATGGAAAGTATGCTCTTAGGTTCGGATAGGAGTGCTGTACTTCGCCATCATTTTCTCCGTCTGAGGCCTCAGCCTCAAACGTCCATGCGAACACACCGCTACATCTTGACAAACTGTGAGAGATAAAATCCAGATGGCCCGAAAAGAACGTTAAAACCGACGCTCAACTTAAATTCGCCAATCAGCGACCGGCACGTGCACATCTGAGTCATCACGATAGCGATTTTCATCGCAATCAAAATATCGATAACGATTTGTATCGTAATCGAAGTTGCATTCCCCCTGCATTCCTGAGTACCGGCGATATCACGCCATGATACCAAAACAAGATGGAGGATAGAGTGATGTCACGACGTCCTTTTCTGCAAGGAAGAAAGATAAAAAAATGTCTAACTGCGTCGGGGAAAAAAAATGGATCGCGCGTCTTTTAAAACTGACAGAAGTGATTAAATTTTGTAATGCGGATATCTCGCTAAATTACGGTTTAAAATTAATGAAGTTTTGGCAATCGCTTAGAAATAAATAGTAGCATCCAATAAAAATAGTTTTGGAATAAAATAATTAATATTAAATAACTTTTTTAATTTATATTTTCGGAAGTTAGCGATTGTAAGAAAAGCATTGTAAGTTACTTTAACGAACGATATGCCGTAATGTTTATATTTTAAAAGATCCGTACACTATTAGAATTATATTTAATTGCATATTATAATATTTATTACTTTGAATAATTATTAATTATAGGATTATTAACGGAATATAAATTATTTAGAATGCTTTTTATTTATTTACTCAATACGTTTTTAAAGTTGTTTTTGAACTTAAATATTTAAATTTAAATAGAGAAATAATGCAGACGATAAATTAATAATCAGAAATATTGAAAATGTAACATTTACCTGCAGCCTATAAAAAAAAAATTATGAAAAAAAAAAGTTCGAGATACTGGGATCTCAATAATGCATAACTGAATGCACAAACAAACTAAACGTTCAAGTGAAGCACTCAAACGATTGGAAAATCTTCAGAGATGCACTTCTCTGTAAGTAATCCAATAAAAAAAGCAATTACAGTACACTAAACAAATGCAAAACAAAATGAATATAGAAATAATACTGAATACTAAACACAAAATATGTTGAAACAGATACACAAGAATACATAGAATATACAAACGCTTCTCTGGGTGAGTGAAAAATTAATAAAATCCTACTACTTAATTGAAACGTAAATATCCATGTGAACACCATTACAATTCTTATTGCAATATAAACAAACGAATGATAGAGATATACTATATGCATAACTGAGTTGAAATTGCACATTGTAAAAAAAATATGAGTTATTGCACATGATTAAAATTGCTATACTTTATGTAAAATGGAACTGAGCAAGAGTCAATGACATATAGCAGGACACTACTGAAGTAATGATGTGATTGTGAGACAAACATACATTTTAAAAATATAACAATATAAGTGTGTAAATATAATGCAATTGAAATTTAAGAGAAGACATCACTTAAGAATTGCACAAGTGTCGAAAAGAAAAGGAATACATGGAAGTCATCGACACAATTTCACACAAATTTTCAAAATTCTCCAAATTATACCATAGACCATACCGTGAGGGAATGTCGGAAGGGCAGAATTTGTGCTAAATTTTACACCCCAAACTAAGCCGAGTTGACCCTCTGTGTGTAATGGTCCAGAATTTAAAGAAAATCGAAAATTTTTTTAGAAAAGCTTAGAGCAGAAACTCCATCTTTTACATAGAATTTAAATCTCTTCTAGAACCATAAGGCATGCGCATTGTAGAGATTATCAAAATAATATTTATGAAATCAATTTAATATTTCTTTCTTTCTTTTTCTTTTTTTTTTTTTTTTTTCTTTTTTTTTTTTTTCGTCTCAATATTTAATTAAACTTAATAGATTGATATTCTTTAAAGAAAATTAATAATTAGGATCCTAAATTAAAATTATAAAATAAAGTCACATCAAGTTACAAACAGCAGTAAAGTGTATAGGTTAAAAGCCAAAATAAAGTTCAATCCTTTATAAAAGAATACTGAAAGGTCAAATATGACTTGTGACAACTAAGTAAGATTTATATTGAAATAGGTAGTTATGGAAAAAGTTAAATTAAAGAATTATACTATAAATGAATTAAGTCGTAAAGAATATTAAAAGATACTTCTCAAAACATAACGAGTTAGCTAGACACATATGCATTGAGTAATTCAAAAGAAGCTACCTCATGAACCGTTTAGTATCAAATGAGTGAAACCGGATAAGTTGTCACACTATTGAGTTTAAAATTAAATTTAAAATGAAAATTGAAATGAAGTTAGAATAATATACTATGATTTCGAATAATAATAAAACTTAAAATTGTACATAAAGGATGAAACAATATTAGAAATGGCAGAAAAACCTTACTTTGTTTGTCCAGTCGGAATCAATTTGCTAACATGTAATTTAGCACAATTTAGTGGTTCATTAACATGCTCAATTAAGTAATTATGACCCCTAAAGACTCCTGTAATTTTAAAAGGTCCTGTATTTTTTGGCATGAAAGTAGGAGTATGAATTAAATTCTTTAAATACACAACATCACCAAGCTTTAATACTGGAGGCGGACGACCTTTTAAATATTTTTCATTCTGAGCGAAATATTTTTCCTCATTCTGTTTAACCAATTCTCTTGTTTTTGAAATATGATCTTGTAATTTTTTGAAATATATACTTGGTTCTTCAACCTCTTTGGCCGGTTGAAAAGTGTCGATTGGCAAATTTAAATCCCTACCTAAGAATAAATTGGCTGGCGTAAAATTTGTTACAGCATGTTTAGAGTTATTATAATGGAGAACGAAAAATTTAAGTCTGTCTGACCATTCAATGACTTGATCAGACAGAGAGGCAACTGACTCTTTAAGTGAATGATTAATTCGTTCAACAAGACCGTTAGATTTCAGGTAATAGATGGATGAATTTCTATGGTTAATTTTTAATGATTTTAAGAATTGTTTAATTTCATTAGAGGTGAAATATTTAGCGTTATCAGATAACAAAACTTTTGGTATCCCGTACCTCGAAAAATAATCATTAAGAGATTTAATAACAGAATGAGATGTCACATTAGCAAGTGGAATAGCCTCTAAAAATCGTGAATAATGATCAACTATAGTTAAAATAAAAAATTTTCCATCATGTGATCTAGGAAGTTTTCCCACAACATCAATAGCAATCATTTCTCCCGGCGCTAAATCAGATTTGGAAATAAAACTAGGTTTTGTATTTGTTTGTTTACTTTTGTGAGGTAAGCACTGTTCACAAGTATTTACAAAATTCTGTATATCTTTAACCATACCATCCCAAAAATAAAGTTTTGAAATTGTATCTACTGTTTTATTTATCCCAAAATGCACTTGATGTCCCAGAGCAATACAGCTGTTAATTAAAGTTTTAGGAATATATATTTTCTTAGATTTATTGACTCTATTACGCTTTTTCCTGGCAATCATAATTAAATTGTTATCTGGATTTATAGAATAAGAAGAATTAGGCATTTTATTAGCAATTAATTTATCTCTTATATCTTTAAGTTTAGCATCTTTAAGTTGTTCTTTTAGGATATTCTCGGTCGTTAGGGAGTCATTAGTGGGAATAAAAATATTTAATGCGTTTACAATTAAGTTAGGGTTGTCAGGGGGGTCAACAACACGAGAAAGGAAATCTGCGGGGTTCACAAGACCTGGGATATGATCAATTTTGTAATTAAAGCCCTGTAGATACATTATCCATCTAATTATTATTTCAGATTGTTTTTCTAATTTCATATGATAGGTGAGTGCTTTGGCATCAGTTAAAATTTTAAATTGCCTACCATATAAGTATTCATGAAAATGTTTAATGGAGGAATAAATTGCACAAAATTCTCTTTTAATGGATGGATAATTAGATTCGCCCTTGTTAAGTTTTTTGGAATAAAATTCTATGGGATAAAATTGATTGTCATGACGCTGTAACAAAATTCCACAGATAGCATTTTTTGACGCATCTGTTACCAAACATACCTCTTTATTTTCATCCAAGTTCTTAACTGTAGGATTATTGAGGAGAATATTTTGAATTTTCAGGAAGGAATCTTGACATTCTTTACTCCAAAAAAATTTAGCATTCTTTTTTGTCAAATTAACTATTGGTTGGACAATATCAGCAAAATTAAAAATTAAATGTCTAAAATAGTTGATCATTCCTAGAAAACTTTGTACTTCTTTTACATTAGTGGGTCTTGGAAATTAATTTATTTTATTTACATTATCTGGTGATGGGGAATGACCATTTTGATGCAAATTAAAACCAAGGTAAGTTATCTCTTGTTGACAAATTTGTAATTTTGCTGGGTCTAAAGTTAAATTAAATTCCTTAAGTCTATGAAATACTTTTTGGAGCCATGACAACATTTCCTCTAGAGAATCAGCAGCCACAATAATATTGTCAAGAAAATATTGAACATTTTTGCCCCTTAATGGGTCCAAACAATCGTTAATTAATGTGTGAAAATAAGAAGTACTATTAACGAGGCCAAAGGCTAATCTGGTAGGTTCAAAATTTCCATACTCAGTTGCAAATGCTAATTTTGCCCTGTCCTTTTCCTGCAGAAGAATTTGAAAAAATGCTGATTTTAAGTCTAATACAGTATACAGTTTTTTACCTGAAATGTTTTGAACTACCTCATTAATTCTAGGAAGACAAATTTTATATGGTTCAGTAATTGCATTTAAAAGACGGTAATCAATAACCATACGGAATTTTAATTTACTTGGATCATCAGTAGGAAGAGATTTTTTATGTACAAAAAGAACTGAAAAGCAATAGTTAGAGGAAGAGTTTTGAATTATTCCTGCCTTTAAGAGATCAGAAATTTCTTTACGAGCAAAATCTTTGGCTATTTTAGGAATGGGATAGGGTTTTGTTTGCAGTGCAAAGTCATGAAGCAATTTAAATTCAGGAACTACTTTATCAGTGCAGCCAAGAGTGTCATAAGACGAAGAAAATACAGCGGAGTTATCCATTAATAGACTAAGAACACGTTTTTTCTCAGCATCAGGTAAGTGGGAGATATTAAATTTATCAGACGTAAGTTCTTTTTCTCTAAGTTCTAGCATTTCCTGAGTAATTAAAGAATTAACTTGATATGTTTGAGTATTGTCATGAGTTGAAATTTGGTCTTCTGAAATGGGCTTTATAAATCCTAATTTAGTTTTCTTTCTAATTATTATGTTTTTATCAGTATTGTTGCGGACATATAAAAGAATGGCATTGTTTGCATCAGGTTGATGTAGACTGAAATTTAATTTTAAAGATAATTTATTTGATGTTGGACAAAATAAATAGTTTAAGGAATTACTAATTTTATGAAGAGGTTTAAGTTTAATAATTTTGCCTTGATTGGGTCTTAGAGTTAATTGATTGGCTGGTTTAACAAAATTTTTTGACATTTCAGAATTATTTTGAGAAGAAATTAAATCATTAGAAAATACTGGATTATTTAGAGAAGAATTTAAGTCATTTGAAAGTACTGGGTTATTATGAACATTAGCATTAAACTCTGAAGGGGAAGGACTATTAACAGAATTAGAATTATCAAAATTATCAGCAGGTGAAATGTTACTATTGTCATTATCATTTACAGGTTGCAAAGAATCAGGGTTTTTATTGGCAAAAGGAAAAGTAAGGTGACCCATAAGTTGCTGATTCGCTGAGTCCAAAAGAACTTTATTTCTATTGAGGAAATCGTAGCCCAAAATAATTTGATAATTGGAGTGCCAATTGTCATGAGTAATGAAAAATGTGTTAGTGAACCAAGTGTTCTGAATTCGAAATTTAAGTTGTACCGTTGAAAAAAAAGGAATAGATGAGTTGTTGATAGTTTTTATATTTACAGAGCGTGATAAGAAATTTAATTTATTTTGTTTTTTAAGAAGATCAATTGCATGTGGTTGTATTAGTGACAAATTCGCTCCACTGTCTAAAAGTCCATCAAAAGCAAGTTTTCCAAATTTAAGTTTAATTATTGGTAATTCCGAGTTATCTATATTGCAGCTCATCAAAATTTTATCAGTATTTACATTAGGATTTAATTTAATACCCTCATCATTATAAAAAAAAGAATCTAGGGCCCTGCAATCATGAGGGGGGGAATTATTTACATCAATTTCAGAACCCTTTACCCGTTTAAATGTCTTCTTGAACGGTTGTATGGTCTGTAATTGTTACGACCTCTTCCACGGTTATATCTTATGCCATTATCCTGAAAACCCCTTTGATTGTTATTATACCAATTGCTATTTTCATTAACAAAATAATTCGCCTCACTGTTATTCATGCCCCCTCTTGAAAAATTTGTACCGTTTCTACCATTCGAGTTTTGAAACTCTAGGTAGTACCAGCAATCTTTGGCACTGTGTGCCTTGCGGCAAATCTGACATAACAGCTTTTCCTCTTTCATCTTCTTCACCGTTTCTGTCAGCTGAGCAATTTGTTTATTCTGATCTTCCTGGCATTTCAAAAGTTTTTCTAGCAAACTGTCTGGATTACTGGTGGATGGTGCAACTTGTAAAGTGTTAAGATCAAAAGTATTATGCTCCAGCGCTTTTTCAATATCTACGGCCTTAGCCACAATTTCATCAAATTTTTTTTTTCCGAATTTAAGAACTTCAACTTTAATGTCAGTTTGTAAGGCCTCTAAAAATTTGGAAGACATTAAATTAGCCTTAAGTGAGTCTAACGCTGCATTATCCTCAGAACCTGGAGCCATATTGTTAACCGTAGCCCTGACTTCCTCCGCTAAATCAAGCACACTCTGTTTCGGCTGTTGAGTTATGCGCCCATACTGATACGACGCTTCCTGGAAATTTTGTTTGTATTCAAATTTTAATTTCATCAAATTTGCTACATTTCCAAAACTTTTTTCTTCGCTTACACGTTTGTCAGTTGACAAAAATTCTGAAGCCTTTTCCCTACACAGGAGTCTCAACAGAGTAATGCGGTTTTCATCTTTGATATTTTGAATGTTGCATACATCTTCTAAATTTTGTAAAAAGATGTTAACATTTTCATTAGGGTGGCCATGAAAAGGCGGAATCGCCGACATCATCGACCGAAAAAGTGCGCGATTGTTTGCCATGATTTAGCAAAATAGAATAAAAATTTTAATAAGCAAAATATGAAAATACAACTAAAAAGTAATATTTCTTTTTTCAAAAGACTGAGAAAATTATATCTGTATAAATTAAATTTATCAATAAACAAATATAGGTAAATAATAATAAAATCTTTTCAAAATCTATTGTATAAAATATAAGAAATGAAACAAATAAAATATAAGAATATATATATAAAATATAAGAATATATATAAAATACACTTTATATCAAAATATTATTATTGTATTTCTTTTTTTTGGTGTACACATGGACGGGAAAAAAAAATCTTATCTTAGGAATTTCTTTTTATAATTAATCATTTGAATCAAGTTAAAATTTATCAGCAATAACAGAAAATATTAATGAAGTTAAAATAAAATAACCGTTAAAAAAAAAAAATCGTTAAACGATCTTTGAAATATAATATTGCACATTATAATTTCCAAAAGTTAAACATTTAAAGTTAAGATTTTCAGACATTGACCAGGTTCGAACACCTAAAAATTGGTCAAAGGCACCAAATGCTATCTCTATGTGTGTGTGGCCGTGGATCGCCGTAGTGGTTGTCTGAAAATTAAAATGAATTGGCAACCAATGAAAATATTAAGAATTAAAGTTAAATATACAAAATAATTAATATAGAAAATGTTGCCATAAAAACATCGGAGGCTGAAAAATAAAAATAAAAGAGACTCACCCATTTGAAGTAAACAGACAAAATTATGTACAGTTAACATGAATTTAATTTTCTTTACCAACACATAATCATACTTGGCCAAGCAACTTCGTATTTTCCATTATTAAGATGAATACAAGATATAAATCAATTACTATATATTTCAACAGCTATTTTCCATGGTTATTTTGAAAATGTCTCTAAAGTGTAACAGTTCGGATTATTGTCCAAAAAGAATTCAGTTCGAAAACATAGATTGTATAGGACTAATTAACGGTTCACTTATATCACGGCATCAGGAATAGTTCGCACATTAATCTTGGACTTCGATGCATATATGGTTACAAATTTTACACACACAAATTAGGAAGATAATCGTCAATTTTGTTGCAGCGATGATTACGAATTTTATACAGTTCTTTTATATAAGTTTAACAGGAACATTACAGATATTGGTCGATGTCTGCTTGGCTCAGCTGATTGGAATATATTTAACAATGCTTCAGCTTCTGGTTGATTATTGATTGAAGATATGAGATATCGTCGTTCAGGTGAATCTTAAGTCAAAACAATTGGAAGATGGTTGAGATGGTGGAAGATCTATTTATGGAAGGAGCTTCAGCATGCTATTACATCTGTGGAGTATGGAAAGTATGCTCTTAGGTTCGGATAGGAGTGCTGTACTTCGCCATCATTTTCTCCGTCTGAGGCCTCAGCCTCAAACGTCCGTGCGAACACACCGCTACATCTTGACAAACTGTGAGAGATAAAATCCAGATGGCCCGAAAAGAACGTTAAAACCGACGCTCAACTTAAATTCGCCAATCAGCGACCGGCACGTGCACATCTGAGTCATCACGATAGCGATTTTCATCGCAATCGAAATATCGATAACGATTTGTATCGTAATCGAAGTTGCATTCCCCCTGCATTCCTGAGTACCGGCGATATCACGCCATGATACCAAAACAAGATGGAGGATAGAGTGACGTCACGACGTCTTTTTCTGCGAGGAAGAAAGATAAAAAAATGTCTAACTGCGTCGGGGAAAAAAAATGGATCGCGCGTCTTTTAAAACTGACAGAAGTGAGTAAATTTTGTAATGCGGATATCTCGCTAAATTACGGTTTAAAATTAATGAAATTTTGGCAATCGCTTAGAAATAAATAGTAGCATCCAATAAAAATAGTTTTGGAATAAAATAATTAATATTAAATAACTTTTTTAATTTATATTTTCGGAAGTTAGCGATTGTAAGAAAAGCATTGTAAGTTACTTTAACGAACGATATGCCGTAATGTTTATATTTTAAAAGATCCGTACACTATTAGAATTATATTTAATTGCATATTATAATATTTATTACTTTGAATAACTATTAATTATAGGATTATTAACGGAATATAAATTATTTAGAATGCTTTTTATTTATTTACTTAATACGTTTTTAAAGTTGTTTTTGAACTTAAATATTTAAATTTAAATAGAGAAATAATGCAGACGATAAATTAATAATCAGAAATATTGAAAATGTAACAACTATGTACATATTAAATTACAGCCAAATCGGCTCATAAATATGAGAGTTACAGCATGACAAAAATTAGATTGTTTCAAAACATCAGACAACTTCGAAATTGAAACTGATATATTTCAGCCATTTTTAAATGTAAAGACAAAACAAAAAATGCTCTGGAGTTCATGTTTTAAGGTCAAATACTTAAGGAAAGAATATTTTTTTTTTTTAATATATTATTTGCACCACTTTTTAAATTATTATTTTTTTTTTAAATTTAAATGGCTGCTATTTTGAAACAAGATGTCGGATGAAGCTGGCTAATGAACTCGACGAGACATTCATATGCCCTAGGCACACACTTACTCTTATTCAAATCGGTTTATAAATACGAGAGTTACAGCATGACATAAGTCAGGTTGTTTCAAAATGTCAGCCATCTTAGAAATTCAAACTGTTATATCTCAGCCATTTTTTAAGATGCAGACGAAACAAAATATGCTTCAGAATTCTTGCATTAAGGTCAAATGCTTAAGAAAAAAATATTTTCAGTTTTTAATTTATTTGCGCTGCTTTTTAAATAATAATTTATTTTAAAAATGGCCGCCATTTTGAAAGAAGATGGCGGATGAAGCTGGCCAACGAACTCGGTCGAGACATTGATATGTACTATGCACTCACTTAATCTCATCCAAATTGTTTTATAAAGAGTTACAGCATGACAAATAAAATATCAGATATCTATATATATATAAGTCAGATTTGAACAAAAAGTGGTTTTGGGGTCTGGAGGTCATGATCAGTGAAAATATACCAAAATTTTTCAGAAGTGCTTTCCTTCGGATGGCTATAATAAGTAGCTTTTTACTTTTTTTAATGAAAGCTACCTAATAAAACAATTACATGAATGAATTACAATAATTTTTAATTGCAATGAAAATGGCATCAATAGCGATATAATCATTTCCATTATGAGAAAAAAAGATCAATACAATTCTCCATTATTTCTTTTTTTACACCACAAAAACAAAGTAGCCTAATTACCACCATTTTGAAAAAATTTCATTAAAAATAAATTTTGAACTGTAAATATTTTTAAAAATAACTAGTGTTGGCACATCTACAAATTAACAGCTTTAAATTAAAAGAAGAATTGTTAAAATTAATTCAGTAGAAAGCACATGCTAGATGTTGGGGGAAAAAAGTTTAAGTTTTAACTATACAGAGTACAATAATAACTTCCCTGATACGTTTGAAAAAAGTGACAGGTTTCAATAATAATTATTTCATAGCTTTCTTTATTAGGAAAATCACATGTACGTAAACAGATCCAAAATACAAAGGCTGCTAGTGCTTTTTGAGTAATTGTACACTTCAACTTATCAAAATAACTCTAAAATTCTTCTTCTTGATACTAGTTGCTTATTTAACACTATAGGGACGATCGTCACGTATACATGATGCATAAGGAGCTCAGATTCGGTGATTATTCCCACCAGTTATTTTTTATTGTAAATTTTGCTTTATTAAATCAGGACTTTTTCCGATTCATCTTGCCAAAAATCTCTGTATTAAAAAACCGGTGACAAAAGATTGAAAACTCAGTAAAACGCACTCATCGTGAAGGGGGTAAAGTAATTTTTAAATAATTACTATTGCAGTTGTTTTTAATTCTAGTGAATTTATTATACCATCAAGATAAGGATACCCCGAATAATGCTTTTGGCAAAATACTCAATACTGATTATTCAGCTAGATGAATACTCTTGTGTTTTAAGTTTTAAAGGTACTAAAAAGTTAAATTTTAAGACAATTTTACATCATAAATATCACAAAGACTTCCATTTTGATGAACAAGACCTTTTCACAAATAAACTTTAAATGTGTAAAAATTGAAAATGTGTGATGCTTAGAAGCTTAAAAAATTGCAGTAGATTATCAATATTTAACCGTATAATGATGATACACTTGCTTCGTTGTACGGGTGGCTCACGGTTAAATGTAGTGTTATTTTTTAGTGACAACACTTTAATTGTTGTCTGGAAAAAACAGCATATCGGGGGCTAAAAGAAAAAAAAAAAAGTTAAAAAGCACTTTAGCTTTTAAAAATGTGTAGGAAAAAATAAAGTTTTCTGCATTAAACCCCCTTTTTTAACACAAAATGTAATAAATGTATAAACAGAAAAAAAAAAAAAAAAGTTTTGAAGGAGATACAAAAAGATAAATTTATACTTTAATAGCAAATTTAAGTTTTATACATTGGCACATATTAAAATTATGCTAAGGGTTTAAATTTTCAATTTTATGTAGAATATTCAATATGTTATAATAATCTTAAATTGATGTATTTAATAGAATGAAATTTTCCCAAGAATGATGTAATTTTTTTTGTTTTGGGGGTGGGGGGGAGGACTAAACTCCTTTCCTGACTATAGTTTTGGAAAATTCTAAATTGTCTTGGGGATGAGGACGTTTTGGTATACTGAGCCACCTCATTAATGTAACATTAAATCTAACAATAGACTGTATAAAATATGGAAAATCATTTTACATGGATTGACAATATTAGAACTGTAAAAAGGAACTAAAAATTAAATGAATTATTGAAAAAGCACTTCTGGAACAATCATATTTTTCTATGATTTTGAAATTTTTTTGTATGATTTTGAAATTTATTTATTTATTTTTATTTTTTCCAGATTATGATGATTGGTAAGCAAAAATTCCAGGTTGACAAAATCTCTCAATATTTCTATATTTCCCTGGTCTGTGACAACCTGATTTTCTCCCTGTGGTGAATAATTTTGTTTTTGTTGATAAATAAATTAAAAAGGTATATTTTCGTATCATTTTAATTTTAATCGGCATAATTTAAGTGTGCCACAGAAGCTTGAAAGTGTAGTGAGATTTTTTTTTTTTTTTTTAAGTTTAAAAACCCTGTTTTATAACAAAGAAAATTAATTACAATTACTAAGATTGCTTTTAATAAAATATCTCAAACTCTTACATTAACATTGAATTAAAATTAAGTTTAATTGATTTTAAAAGAGACAATCCATACCAAAATTTAAAACAATGTAAAAATATTAAAAAAGAATTACCTGTTTTATTAGTTTGAAAGTAACAAGGACGTTCATATCCCATGGACTGGCTGAATACAGCACCAGCAGCTTTTAATCGGGGGTAAATAGGTGACATTCGAATGTTGCGACCAGTACTGAACTCAAAATTGGGATACTTCACTTTATAATGTAGCCCTTAAAATAATAAATAAATATCATTTAATGCATAATAAAAACTTATTGTTAACAGATACAGTTAATGGTTTAAATTAAACAGCTCAACCTAGAGAACAAGCAGGATTCCAAAGTGGATTTAGCACAATGGATCATATTCAAACAGTAAAGGAACTCATAGAAATTAACGGCTAAAATGAAAATGGCTGGGCAGATTACAAGAAAACAAAACAATAGATGGGGCAAAAAAAACCTACAGTGGTATCCCATCCCAGAGGTATGAAATGACCAAGAAGACGACCTCAAGTAAGATGGAGTGACGAAATCAGAAAAGTGGCTGATGTTAATTGGATGACTAAAACACTAGACAGGAAACAATGAAAAAATCTGGGAGAGACCTACATCCAGCAGTGGATTGAAAACGGTTGTTGTTGTTGTTGATGATGAATATATAATTCTTAAGTAAGAGGGTTAACATCAACATTCAATAAATATAAATAAAATTTAAAGTTTGAATTATATTCAAGCTATTAAAACTTGGAAATTTTCATAAGCAGGAATCATTGAAGTCTAGATGATTCCAAATGTTAGGCTTTGTTCATTATTAAAGGAGCATTAGTAAATTTTTAAGAAATACATTTTATTTGCAATCACTAAACACTTTTCATTTATCAAGGTGAAAAGTTGTAATAGAATAAATAAAATGCAGCAAAATGTTCTGCAGACTGCAAAACTAGACATTGCAAGTTCCTAGTTGTAATCTGGAACACTTAATTTTGCAGAAAACTGGTAGATATTAAATGTTGCAGAAAAGATAACTAATAAATTAAGAATGTAGTACATAAGAAACATAAATTAAGACATATATATATACATACCAGGAACTTCAACCATCCTGTCTCTCAAAAATAATGGATTATTATGAAGACCAAGAAAACGTCTGATGTCTACATCCCAAATATTCTTTCTGGGCTCACCATTAACAATCCAGTCAGCTGTTATTTTTCCAACACCCCCTGCAGATGCTATGCCAGTAGCTTTCATTCCAGTTGCGACAAAATATTTTTTTACCTAATTAAAATTAAAAATATGAAATTGCAAAATTATATTTTAACAAAAATTAAATCATTACATATAAAAACAGACATATATCAATGAAACAAATCATTTTAGTACTTCGTTCTTTAGCCAGGTACAAACATATATTCCCAAATATTATTTCAATTATCTACATTGCAAGCATTTCTCATTTCTGTCATGTTTCGTACAGATTTCTAGCAATCAATTTACTTTAATAAGATTCCAGTGCACTTAACTACAAAGAAAATTTGGGATTTGACTCCAGCACAAGAACAACAAAAATCCTTTCGGCCAGTGGTGGGAGGAAGAGATAACTTTCATATTTCTTGGTTATAAAATTTTGCAAGTTTTACTCAAAGATAATTTTATTCAAATTTTAAGAAGCTAAAATGTGACAAACTCGATAAGAAAAAAAAACTAAAACAAAACCTGTGGCTGTACGATCCATGAAGGATCAGGGCCTACAGCGCCCAACTTTGTTTACTTGACCCTGGGCCCCGAGGCCAGATGGTCAACCCAACGCAAGACCCTCAGTGTTTATAGTTCCCAAGCAAGCTTGGTACTCATTTTATCGATCCCGAAGATGAAAGGTTGAGTGAAACTTGCCCAGCCGGGAGCAGAACTTTCGACATGTAGCGTGGCACACAGGCATGCCGACCACTATGCTACTGGGCTTCCCTTGATAAGAGAATATTCATCAATACATACTGAATTTGAATGAGAATTGCACCAAATTAGTAAGCTACTAGCCGCCCTTGGTGACCAGTTTGGTCTCCCTTAAAATTTATGTTTGGGAAAGCATGCTAAGCATTGTATCATGTTACTTTTATTCATAATTTAATTTACTTGGATTCCCTTAAATATAATTAATATAATCCCTTAAGATAATATTAGTTTTTGTTGCATTAAAATATCTCAATTTGTTGATTTCTGTAAGCAAGTAAACCCTATTGGTTTACAATGGAAGTCTATGGGAATTTGGTGAAATATTAGTGATGTCGCCAAGTTGGTGACTAATTTTGGTTGCCAAATTTGGCAATATGTTGCCAAGTTGGTGACAGAACAGGGTCCCCCTTATGGTAACTCAGGTATGGAGATGCATTAAATGCTGTTCAATAACCAATGGCCGCCATTTTCAAACAAGACGGCGGATGAAGACAAAATGTCAGCCACCCTAGAAATTCAAACTGCTATATCCCAGCCATTTTTTAAGATAAAGACAAAACAAAATATGCTCCGTAATCCTTGTATTAATGTCAAACTCTTAAGAAGATAATATTTTTCAGTTTTTAATTTATTTGCACCACTTTTTAAAATTTTAAATTTTTTTAAATGGCCGCTATTTTGAAACAAGATGGCAGATGAAGCTGACCAACAAACTCGGTCGAGACATTGGTATGTACTATGCATACAATTAATTTCATCCAAATCGGTTTATAAATACGAGAGTTATCACAAAAATCAGATATATATATATATATATATATATGTCAGATTTGAACGGAGAGTGGTTTTGGGGTCTGGGGGTCATGATCGATGAAAATAAACCAAAATTTTTCAGAAGTGCTTTCGATCAGATGGCTGCAATAGGTGGCTTTTTACTTTTTGTAATGAAAGCTACCTAAAACTATATATATATATTAATGAAATGAGTACACCACCCCCTCCAACTTCTCCTCTTACTGATAAAGACATTTCATCTATTTAACAAAGGATGGTGTGATTTTTTACTGCCAAAAGAAAAAAAAAATACAGTTGGTAACTTTTACACTTGGCTTAATATGGGAAAGTGCCATCATTTACAATTTACACACACACACATGAAAAATACATAAATAAATAACAATTAAAAAGAATGTCTATTTGCTCTAAATTTTGGGAAAATGAGACTTTAATTAGTAAAAATAATACATATATATGATTTAGAATATCTATAACATTTAAAAACGCCGTTAGGAAAACTGTAAATGAGAAATAGGAATGAAAATAAATCATGAAATCATATACAATATAATTGTTTTTAAAAATATAAATATCTTAGTTGAAATTTAAATGTAACAATTTTAAACTAAATTGCATGCCCTGAAGGAGAGGAGGGGGAGGGATATTATGCAAGTTATCATGAACATTTAGAAAAAAGCCTGTTATACATTTTTCAACAGTATATTAAAATTTTATGAAGACATAATTGATCACTTTCATTAAAGTGAAATAAAAGTTAAGAACTCAATGAACAAAAAGACATGTCCTTAGTAAAATTTATCAGCATCCTTCTAAATGTATTTCTCAAGAAACAAACCAACAAAAATATAAAAAAAGGTCAAATATGGTAATTTTTTTCTGAAAACACAAGTATTCAAAAACAACTAAACTCATTAAAATTATTTGAAATGGAATGAAATTAAACAAAGTAACAAAATTGGCTCCTATACTAATTCAAGCACAAGAAAACCATCTAGCAATGTCCCTTATTCGGGAAAATTTGTTTTAATAGTGTAAAACAAATTAAGTACTGAAAATGAGGCCATAAATCGAAAATGGTTGCGACAATTCTTAAAATATGCTTTATTCAAATATGAGAAAAACATCAAAATAAGTGTATAGACCAAGGAAAAATTTGTTTTGATAGATTAGAGAAATTTTCTATGATTAATCTTCTGTAATCGTAATTATCACCAATACAATTATTGGTCATTGATTATCAAGGCGATTACGAATTATGTCGAAGACAGCACTAATGATTTGCCCTTTATACTAAATAGGGCACAAGAAAGCAGTCAAGCTAGGTCCCAAATCAGGTAAAATTTGTCTTAACTGGCTAGAACAAACTCAGTATTGAAACTGTTACTATAAATCGACAAACTGTGAAAAACAATAACAAAGGTTTTATTATTGTACAACAAAATTAATCTTGCAAAACTAGTTTTGCCACAATTTTGAAGTCCAGGTTCCATGTTTTTGAGTCATCATTTCTTTTTTATACCACTTATTATGTTGTCTTTTTTTGGTCATTTCGAATTTTTCTGGTCCCTTAAAAATAATTCTGAAAAATCTTGATTTTGCAGATCTTGAACTCCCTTTTCAAAAGCAAAAACAGTTAGGTTATGGGTTTGGATAATTTTCATGAAGTACTATCTGAACTGTTTTACATACTAATTCGAGAATGGAAAAACCATTTAACTAGGTCTTGAAGTCAAATATATCTATTTGACAAAGTGCATATATGCACTTTGATAGGTTTAAACAAAATTTTTTGTTAGTAATCTTCCGTAATTGAAGTTCTCGCTAATATTATTTATCATCGATCTGCACCACAATTACAGAAAACTTTAATTTTAAAGGAGATATAATGTAAGCAACTTTGGGTGGGTCTGCCATAATTTTAGGCATCTAGCCAGATCACCTGTTCAGTTATTCCACAGCAATATTGTCTTTTAAATGATGCTTGATGATTTAGATTTTTCCATGGATGCCTTCTGGTCTAATACAATCAACATCATAAAACAAAAACATGTCACTAAGTAATGCTGATGTCATAACTGCCATGCAATGACTGAGCCACCAACAATTTATTTTTACCAAAAATTTAATAACTTCTAAACATTGTGTAATTTAAATTTTTACAACATGGAGTAGAAATTTTTTAAGCAGTTTTGAGTAAATCTCAAAAATGAACATGCAACCTGATTACAGAAGATTAACGGATTTGCACTTAAAGCAATGTAAATAAGTTAGGGGTTTTTTTCTGTGTAATATTCCATAGCAAAATAATAGTAAGATTTTATTTATTTATTTATTTTTTTTTATGTATTGGAGAGGAATCTAAGAAAATATACTAATTGTAAAAAATGTATTAGACTCTTCAATAAAAAATAATTTTCAGCAATGTTCTGTACACTGGGTCAAAGTCGGATATAAAGTTTAACTTTTAAGCTTAACTTTAAAGTTTAACTTTATATGCAGCTTTACACCAGGTAGTATGTTCTGTGATACAGTCAAAGACTAAGTTGACACGAAACAAGGCTCATGCACTGATTCAAGGATGAGAAAATGATGAAATAAATATAGATTTCAGCAAAAGTTCTTTTTGATAGGTTAAAATAAAATTAACATTTGACGTGCTGTCATTTATAATGAAGGTAAAAGCTATAAAATTTAAATTTTGATGACACAAGGTTCAGCAATGACAAGGAAATGCGATTGAATGATATTCTGATAAACACAAAGTTATCCGCCCATGCTTCTGAAAAATTGCCTATTACAATGTTGGAGAAAGTTTTATAAATAAGTATGTCATCAATTGGAGTAATTTTTTTTAACATGGTCTAGTACAAATCTAATTTTGTTATAACCTGGTTCGTTTTTTAAATGATTACTGTATATACTCACGTATAAGTCGACCTCCTAAGTTTCGAATGCAAATTCAGGAAAAAATTAAAAACCCGCGTATAAGTCGACCTCCTAACTTTCGAATGCAAATTCTGGAAAAAATTAAAAACCTGCGTATTAGTTGACCCCCTAACTTTTTACTTCAATTTTGTGCAAAATCAAACCAAAGATTTCACTTGTCAATGTGAAAAGGTATTAAGTAAACAAAAACAGATCATTGAATTTTTTTAAATGATAAACTATTTTTATTTGTATATTTTATATATTATTTTTTTATTCATACACATAACAAGCCACAATTTTGCAGTATTCGAAGTTTTTGTTTTTGCTTTCTTAACTGACTCATGTATAAGTCGATCCCCCGAAATTTGCTTACCAAAAATTGTCAGAAATTCCTCGACTTATACGCGAGTATATACGGTATATAATAAAAGTTCAAATTAAAATATATATTCTTTTATATTAGCAACATATTATTATTGCAGTATATTTACATTTTTAAACATTATCTGACAATTTACTAAAAGATATGAAAAAAAGAACAAAATTTTTAAAACAAGAAAACATCATCATTTTCTTTTATTAGTTTCAACTATTATTTGTATAATTTATTTTAGAAAAATTAATTGATTTGGTGAATTTAAATATTTGCATAAACCTTTTGTAAGTATCTAACATTTCTTGATAGATAACTGCTCTCATACTCTTAATATAACCACAACCATAGTATTTGATGCCATGATGATGCATGTGCTTATGGAATTTTAGCTATAATGCTAATATTCTGCAATAATAAATAGTTCACTAAAAACAAAAGTTCTTTAGATAAAAAACCCTATTTTTAATAATGTAAAAAAAAAAAAAAAATAATAATAATAATAATAATAATATCATGGTTTAGTTTAGCAGGTAAAACCAAAAGACTTTTTCAGCCAACCGGCTGTGAAAGTAGAATCATTTTCATTTTTATATAACATGGAGAATAGCACTCATGATATGCCTAACATTATCGCATTCATTTAGAAACATTTGTTTTAGGGTTTTTATAAATGACGATCCAAATGTCCTTCTATAGACAGAGTTTTATATATACATTTTTTTTTTATGGAAAGAAATATTGAATACTCTAACAACCAACCAACTTAGTACTTAACAACTGCAGAATACGTAACAAAAAGTGCTCTTAAAAAAGTCTTTCATGATCAATACTGATAAAATGAATACAGCATGAGAGACAAATAAAAAGCTCAAAATACAAATTGTTAGCACTTGTTATTACTTTTAGAAACTAGAAGTGACATTTTCAAGTAGAAATATATTCACTTAAGTAACATATAAATAATAAACAAATTTAAAGTAAAAACAACTAATAATTTTTACCTCGGGTGCTTCACCAACAATTAATTTACAATCTGATGAGAAACTCTCTGGACAATTATATAAATTTTCCACTTCTACTTTGCCCAGAGATGGGATCCTGAACAGCATTTGTTCTAACAGAGTATCTAGAGGAGTAATAAGAAAAAATAAATTTCAATATACTTCATTAAATAGCAAAAAAGTGTTAAATAGGAACTATCAAAACAACAAAAAAGTTTTTTATAAACTGTTTACATGTTTTAACTCCGTGGCAGCCATCATCGAAACAAATTAAAATATTCTATAGTTCCACAATCTATAATGTAATGATTTGAAACACAATTATTCAATGTTTCACATGCTTTCACAGATTATGTATGTTATTTCATTTTATTTTTACTTAGATGTTTATTTGCATATCTGTAACCATGGAGTAACTTAACCCATAATTTCCCACGAAATTGTTTTATAGTTTTTATAATCAACTTTTAGCAATTTAATGAAGTATATTATTTCTGGGCACTGTGATTTGTTATATATTACAAATTTTAGTAGTTTCTAATAAGGATTGTATAATGCATTAAATATTTAAATATCCAACACATAATGAATGCATGGGACTAGTGGTTGTTTTAAAAATTCAATAACAGGTAAGCAGTGACAATATTGAAATTACTCTTGAAGGAGAACAATGTGTCATCAGGAATTTCTTTATTATGCTTCTTTGTTTTAGTCTGATAATATCATAGATACATGGCATTGCACAGTCTTAAATTGCAACAATGATATAAACCTTGCAATTTCAAAATGCAAACCTTTTATTTTCCATTTCAACAACTAAACACAATGAATGGTAAATAATAAGTAACTTTTATCCATATAATAAAACACACATACTACAATATATATTAAAACACACATACACACATAAATAACGTCTGCATTCAACAGTTAAAGGTATATATAAATATTATACAGAAATACAATAAATTTATTGTATGTATGTCTGTATAATATTTATATATACCTTTAACTTTTATCCTACTTTAAATGCTAGTTTGTACATTCTAACAATTTGGAACAGCACAGCACCATTTATTAACGATATTTATAAATATAATAACTAGTAATCTTCAGATCAGGGGCCTCAATGTCAATTTTACAAGATATTTTAATTTCAGCTAATTCACGAAATATCCAACATCCTAAAATCCACAGTTTCATATTGGAATATATATACATTTCTAAGCATATAAGATTTCCCAAAAAGATCAAGACAACATAATTTTAAGACCTTTTTAAGATGATTCCATAAAATTATACTCTTCAATTATTTATTTTTGGAGCTTTTTAAAACAAAAATGTATCTTTCTTTAGGAGGCTGGAGCCCTTCTGAACCCTGTGTTGTGAACATTGAATTTTTGTTAGCACATGTAAGTAATTGTGCTATTTCAAGATTCTAAGTATATCTACGAGTGTGTTTTAACTAAATTATCTTACTGTACCTTCTAAAAAATCAAGACAAAACAATGGCAACAAGAAGGATGCTTTTCTATCGTGGAAGCATGCCGTACAATTTTTTACTGTTATGTACGTTAGCTTTCTGGTACAGATACTTACAAAAATTGATTTAATAATTCACTTCGTCAGTTATATTCCTAAATGTTCACTAGCAATTCATTTGCAACATGTTCACTTATATGTAAACATTTAAACCAGTTGCATAATCATCCATAATCATTCCACTGCTAAATGCCATATTTTAGCAAGTGTGATTTTGTGCAATACAGTGGGTTTTGTGATGTTTCTTTAATAGTATCTACTTTCATTTGAACTATATTATTGCTAGTTTCTTTCATGTTTGATGTTAACCTTGTCCATTGATTCGATTACAGAAGATTAGCTATTTCATATTTTATTTAAATTTTCATCAAATCATTTGTAATTGGGAAAACCTAATCAGCACCAATTTATGCCTAATTGAATCTGAAGTTTGATTAAATTATGTGCATTAGTTCTTGAGACAGAGTGGCCAAAAAAATTGTGCAACACACAGACTAACAGACACAGACATTTTGCAAAAATACTCAAATCATATCCAGGACATCCCAAAATGTGTAAATGTTTTTCAAAAGACAAAAGTAAAAAATTTTCATGATTCCAATAACCAATACTTTCTTCTTATGTATATAGTAGAAAGTAAAAACAGTAAGAAATGTAACTGTTGATTTATGAGAACAAGAAATGCATGCTTTGAAAGAATCATTAAAAGAATTGAGAATCACAAATTGAGGGCATACATTTAAAATTATTTTAGATAACAATAAATAATTATACTAAATGTGCAATAAACATTTATAATTTAAATGAAGGCAAATTTTTGAAAAAAATAAAATAAAAATTATAATATTAATAAGATGGTAAATATTACATGAATATAAGGAGTAAACAAATATCCTACTTACGAAACTGATCCCAATCTTCTGGTAATGGCTTAACAGTTGTGGGCGATTTTATCTCCTTCAGATCTATTGGTTTAGATACAGGCTCAAAACCACCAGCTAGATAACCGCCATTTTTTTCTCTTATGTAAAAATAACCATCATAGTCCCTAATAACTAAATTAAAAAAAAAAAAAAAGGTTTCAAGTAAATCCAAAAGATGAATGTAGCATTATTTTGTTAACGAAAGAAAGCTAGTCATTTTATGAATGAAAAGACATTTAATTATACACAACTGTACTACCAACATGCAGAGCACAGATTTGCAAAACAGTTGATCCCTTATCTAGAGGCGAAAATGCAATGCAATGAATGCAACTGGCCAGCTAAACGATGAATACAGGATCAATATGCACCTCCCATCTACCCCCAACTGCCAGGGTATCTATCCCTTTTCAGGGAAACAGATTACCATGTACACAAACACATGGTGCTTTTTAATTTTCCTTTTCAGGGAAACGGATCACCATGTACACAAAACACATGGTGCTTTTTAATTTTCCATAAGCTGATATAGAGATAGACTGACTAATATTGGCTTAAGAAAAATTGCCCTCCCCCAATTATGGGAAAACACAATAAGAATGAAAGAAAGAGGAAAGGACAGACAAGAGAAAGAGAGAAGAAATAGGAAAAAGAGAAAGATTGTTCAAGAACCCAGGGTCACAAAACCTGTGAATATCTAGAGGTATTCTCTTGGAGAGATCCCCTACTGAAATACTTTATTTTAGATCTTACTCCGCAATTACGTTTGGTGCATACTTTGAAACAGGCATTTATAAACTGTACAAAAAAAATGACTGCACCTTACTTCCAAGATCTGACTGAATGACTAACAAGGTATCATTTGAGCAAAAGGATTAAATATTATAAGCCGCATGTGACAAAGTATTAAATAATTTATTAAGTGCAAAATAAAACTAGTCGTTGGGGGCCACCGTAATACTTACCCATCATGGATATGCATAATACAAAATATAAAAATAAAACATGCATAAACTTTTTATAAAATGCACTGCAATTCCAAAGTAAAGTTTAAACGTATCTATATATATAAAAGTCGTTCTCTGTGTGTATATCCTTTATACAAATCTTTAATTTTTGACCGATTTGCACGAAACTCGATGTACATACGTTTTAGAACGTGGAAAAGATCCCTGTCTACTTAAAAAAATTATCAGACCACTATTTATCCCTTTTTTCTACCACTTCCATAATTTAACATTATAGAAATATCTCTTTTTAAATCTTTTTTAATTCAAACGTTTCTTTCCTGTTGCCAAACCCTAAAAAATGACACAATAATGTGAAAAAAATAAGGATAACGCGTGTATTTTGTTTCTATTTGCCAATAAAAATTCAGATTTTCTTGCAACATTTTTGCGTGTTCGATATTGACGTCATTCTAAACAGAAAATTTACATTTTTTTGTATATAAAATAAAAACTTTAACTATAAGAGCAGGAAAATAATGTAGCACCTCAATTTGAATGTTTTTTTAAAATTAAAACTTCTATTTTAATACAAACAGTCAAATTTCATGAAAACAATTTAACAAAAAGAAAAAAAAGGCTAGATATGACGTCACATTCTATCAAATCTTTCCAACGCGTAATCAAACTCATTGTAAACAAATGGCTCCTATATTTTGCTTACTACTTCGAATGTATACTACAGCCATATCTTATAGCTATACGTTATTGCTAAGTGTTGAATTGGTTTAGATTCAGTGCTAAAATTTTCTGTGATTTATAGCAAAAAGAGAGCGGTTAGTTACATTTTCCAAAAAAATCTTGACAGATGTCTTGATTTAAAATTTATGGAAAATGACATCATTTCATCTAATCATTGTAGATTTAATTTCAATAAAATTTCAAATTTTCCAAATAAAATTTTAGTAACTACTACCTCATTTGGATGTATTTTTTTGAATTTTCTCCCGTATTGTGAAGATATTGTATACTTCTGTTACGCACACCAAAGAAAACATGTATTTTAATTTTAAAAGTTAAAAAAATTACCACAATGTGTCAAAAGAACATCCTTTTTCTGAATTTAAATTTTGCGAGTTCCAAAATTAAAACTAAAAATGTGAGTTTTTTCATAAACTTCAAGTTAAGGCTGCTCTCAAATCCAAAAGAGCTATTTTCTGACATATTTTTTAATTAATTTTTTCTCGGAAACGCATGAAATTGACAGGAGTTCTTATTTAGAAACTATGTAATTGAAAGATAGTTTCCATTTGTTGGTAAAGGTATAAGATCTTTCAGTTGGTATTTTGAACTGAATTTCGGACGCAACAGTGCAATAAAGGATAAAAACCTACCGTCACGCAACCACAATTGCTCATAACTCGATAAGTAATTTATTTATGAAAAAAGGAAAAACTCATTTCAATTCCAAATCGCTTTAATGGTCAGGCCTACAAATTTTAAGCCTTTACGTTTAATGAGTAAGAAAATGTGTCAGAAAGTTTCGCGTTGTTGAGCAGGGAACTGAAGAAGCACCTTAAGCATTATTGTAGGTTAGTATTTTGTAATCTAGTTGCATGCCAGATAGTCGCTTAAAACAAAAGTCATTCTATATTGTTTTAAACAAAGGTGCATGCCATAATAGGTGTCAGGCACACTCATTAAAATAAGAATACCCTACCGCACAGCCCCATTACCGAAGATAAACCCGTCAATATACTTAGAGATAAAAATAGTTCTGCATTTTTCATTCAGCTAATAAGACTAATCCTTCATAATTGGGTTCACATGATTATATAACTTTCCCCTATAATTCTATGACTAAGCAACGGAAAACAATATGTTAAGCACTAAAATCTTCCCTAAAAAACTAATAGTGCAAGTTGCCTGGAAATCCGTTCTGAAGAATTCAAGTTATATGCACCCGGAACGAAAGTCCCATTTGAATGTTATATACTTATCAAGTTATTTTGTGTAGTGTGATTTGATATCTGTTAAATTCGTGTTTTACTTTTGGCGTTTTAATTTCGTTTGCCAATTTAATTATTGAATATTACGCGAAAGCAAACAAATTCTGAATTATTTACAATGTTTTTGAACAATTGAGTTAATCTTTTGTATTTGGGTTGCAAGCATATTTAAAAAATATGCATGCTTAAAAATTATTTTAAAACCCATAAAAAATTCGTAAATTGAGATAAACATTACAAACAAATATTACTGAAAGTACTTTTGTTTTCTATAATATGTTGGAACAATCAGATGTACAATGTTTGGACGTTAAACTGAAGTAAAAGGGAAATTTATTATTGTGTTAGGTTGTTGCCACCGAAAATATGATACCAGCACATTACTCATAGACATGTCTTTTCTTTATACTATTGCATTAAGTGTAAACAGGTTCATCTTCCGTAATCGGGTTGCACTCAACTTTAAAAATATCCATGCTTAAAAATTACTTTAAAATCCATTAAAATCAGAAAACTGAGGTACAATTTTCAAACAAATTTCATTTGAGAGAATTTTTTTCTATTCGACATTGTAAAAAATGAAATTGTGTGATGTTTAAAAGTTAGAAAAATTGCAGTAAAGGCACATTTTATGGGTTACAATTTATGGGCACTGACATAGTGTTTTTACTTTATAATGTAGATAATACCATACAAACGAGAATTTCACTAAGTGGTGCGCGATTTGGAGGAATTTTTTTTTTTTCGTATTGTCAGGAAAATCACATATTTTTCTCTTACACCTGCCAAAGAAAACGTGCATTCTGTTATTAAAGCTCAGGGATTTTACTATGGTTGCAATACAATAACGCCATGTTTTTTTATTGTCTTTATAATGATTTGTGGATGGGAATGCATAAATTTCAGTTACTGTGATTGCCGCATTATTTCGTTTTAATTTATTTTACCTGGAAGGCTCCTTATAATTGACACGGGCGAAGCCGTGTAGTTCTGCGAGTATTTCAATATTTTTAATACATAGTAATGCTCATTACTATGGGTACTACTTGATTATCCCGTCGACCCATTTCGATAAATTATATAAATCGCCAAACTACTCACAAAATTATACAAACTAGCTGCCCTTGGCGACCAGTTTGGTCTCCCTTAAAATGTATGTTTGGGAAAGCATGCTAAGCATTGTATCATGTTACTTTTATTCATAATTTAATTTACTTGGACTTCCTTAAATATAATTAATATAATCTCTTAAGCTAATATTAGTTTTTCTTGCATTAAAATATCTCAATTTGTTGATTTTCTGTAAGCAAGTAAATCCTATTGGTTTACAATGGAAATATATGGGAAATTGGTGAAATATTAGAGATATTGCCAAGCTGGTGTCACTTTTGGCAACTAATTTTGGTCTTCAAATTTGGTGATATATCACTATGTTGGTGACAAACTTGGCAGCATTTGGCGACAGAACAGACATATAGATTGGCATAATTCTTATTTTAAGTAACGAAAGAACAAATAAATTAGTAAAAGATTAATAAAAATACAAATAAAACGTTGAATTAAAATGCACTTGATGACACAACAAACACTTGTAACGTGTTTAATGTCAAGTGAATGTGACATTTACGATAGGCCATTATTGGCATTTAATCATATAGTTTGGCGATAGTTTTTGAGGTCGACGGGATAGTCGGGTAGTACCGAATTGCGTAAAGAAACATCCTTATAACTCCAAAAATTATAATAATATTAACTAACAGTTTACTGTTTCAGATTAAGCGTCTCATTTCCAATTAAAATATATCTTTGAATTGAAATCTGAATGAAATACAGGGTCATGAAACATCGGAGAGTGTGGAAAATAGGATTACAAATATCTCAACAACTAATTATTCGATCGACTTCATTCTTTATGCAAAATGTATGTTTTTTTATGTCTTTTATATTCACTCCTTCAAATAAACAATTTCGAAAATTTTTGTATACTTTTTATCAAAACAAATATTTTGAGAGTCCGAAAAAAATAGTTCCGAATAATCGAGGTTACTGATATTCAATAGGCTTCTTCCCATTATTACTTCCTAAATACACGCCAAATTTCAAGTCTCTATCTTTAGAGCGTTTACAGACACACACTGTAAAACTTTCTCACACAAGAAGAGGGGAGTCTTTCTTAACCTATAATATCAAAGCTTGTTAGTGATGTCACTCAACTAAGGTTCTGAGTGGAGGAAAGATAGCCTTTGTTTTAAGGAAAGCAAGTTAACAAGAAGAGGAAGAGTGGCTAGAAAAAAAAAAAAAAAAAGAGATGAGTTTGTGATCCCAGGGATTTTGTGTGAAGGATTCTTTCAGAATGGGGCTGCGATTTCGTATCAAGTCCAGAAGAGAAAACAAACCGTCTACCAACCCAGGCAGGATTATTTTTCTACGGTAAAACCGTGAGGGAAAAGGCTGACAACAACTTATTGTATACAAGAAAAACAGAGACAGCTGTTAGCTGTTTTTGCACAAACTAGTACTAAGTGACTCTCAATTTATGTTCAGAAAAGAATTCATTATAAGATTATATGCTGATTTCCTGCTTGCTGAACTTAAGCTTTTAATGAACATTGTCATAAGCTGTAACACACCCACAAATATTGTAGTTGTATTTCAAGTCGTAAAATTTTATTTTATGTCATTTTAATAAATATTTGACTTGAATTCTATACTTGAGCCTCCGCCTGATCTAAGTTCCACGCTACCACATCCACCCTAATGTCGAAGGTTTTACAACAGCTTCAGTTTACTGCAAGACATTAACCCCAAAGAATAGAATTCTTAAATGAAACTATCTAATAAAAATAGAGAACAGCATATTAAAACAAGCTCACTTTTGGAGACTTTCACCATAACGAAATATGGATTTAAAATAATAATGAGTTTCTAAAATTTAAACAAAAAAGCAATAAAAGTACTGATGCTTTCGTTTTCTTTCATTGTTAACATATTCCTGCTGGTGCAAAAGTACACTATTTTCATAAGTAATTTTCTGTCTTGTTAAAATGTTTGAAAATCAATGTAAATATTTGTGTTGAAACATTTTTTTTAACTAATTAAAGTTTTATGGTTATAGAGGCAATTTTTCATATTTTAGTGCAATTTGCACCATTTTAAAATTCTTAAGCTAATAGTTTTTTTTCTTTGCTGTTTTGCCAATAATGACTTATCTATATATATAAAAGAAGGTCTGGTTTTTAATAAAATATTAATGTGAAGCAAAAGTTTTAATAAAAAAGTTATTGTGGCAGGGAATGAGTTAAACAAGTCACAAGAAATGCGATTTTAACATTTTTCTATAATTATACTTTTTAAGAACATCCAAAGTAATACATACCTGGCATCATTGAGTCAATGCCGTTAACAGGCCTCGTCACTAAATAATGGTGCTCACAAGGATAAAGAGGAACTTTCACTCGAGGATAGCTCATTCTTCCAATATGGTTAGCCCACTAAATAATGCAAGTTATGAAGTAAATAAAACTTACAAGAATAAAAAAATATTTTTTTTTTTACATTTTAAACTCAATTATTTATACAATGTCAATCAAATATAAAATGGAATTTACTTTTTGATATTAACTGATAATATATGAATCTGGTTAAATAATATTGTTTTTCTACGTATCTCCCTGCTTTCAAAGTGCATATTTTTCAGTGGTTAAGCACACCTTTCATTCTATTATCATAGAATGAAGGGAATTGGTCTTCAGGCCAACTGCAGGCAAATGCATATAAGAGTGCATCATCCTAAAATTGATGGTCTCAAAGTACTTCTTTTGGCAACCCAGACTCTGGTAGTTGCAGAATGACAAGTGTGCAAAGAAATGTGTTCCAAAGTTACCCAGTACATTTCTCTTTTCTTTTGTTGTGGTGAAGCTGTCGGTAATGCCAGAAGATTTAGAGCAAAAGACTGACTTTTTTGTCTCTGTGCAAGTTTTGCCTCATTCAGTAGCTAGTAGTAGTATGCTGCCTTAATAAGAGGTTGCAAACATTTCCATCAGTCACATTAGTCCTAAAGGGCGAAGCCAAGCATGAGCCATATATTTATTAACTTCTCAACCTTCCATGAATTTTTTATGTCAATGTACACTTGGATTTTTCGGTGCCTACAAAATAGGAACAGGTGTCTAGACAATAAATATTTTAAGTCTGGGTCAGATTTTGGTGGATTTTATGCTTTTCCTCTGAAGAAATTTGATAACAATATGTGGCAAAATGGAAGAGCATAATTCCAGCTAATTTATCATCATGTAGACTGATTCCAATGGAACAACAAATGATGTATAATCAGGTAATGTCCCTATCACATATTAAAGGCACTCTAAGGCCACTACAAAACTTCATGCTTCACAAAAATATGTCCTTTTTTTTGTCTCCCCCTCCCCCCCCAAAAATGCTTGTTGTAGGATAAAAAGCAATGCCAAAACAAGTAATACTTCACATAAATAAAAAAAAAAAATATCTTTTGCTAAGCTAAGGTAAAATAGGCCTGAAATATTAAAGTAATAGCAAAGGAAACTATTAAATAAAAGGTAATTTTTAAACCAGTTTAAAGCCATAAGTGACAAGATTTGTTATCTAATCATGTTTTAGATAACAGGTGGCAAACAATGAAGGGTGCCACTTTTCACATGATTAGAAACATGCAGGCTATGAAAAAATCATGATTTTTTTTTTTTTATTATTAAAAAAAAAATTGATTTTTTTTTATTTAAACCAGATTTTTACTTACCCATCATACATAGTAGAGGGTAAATCTTGTAATCGTTTTGAAAATTGGAAAAAATTTTTGACGGATTTACACATTTCAGACATTGGAGATTCCGAAAAACATATTTTCCAAAAAAAATTTAGCTGTCCATCTGGGTGTGTGTGTCTGTAAACGCTCTATCTCCCGAACAAATTGAGATAGAGACTTGAAATTTGGTGTGTACTTAGTATATAATAATGGGAAGAAGCCTACTGAATATCAGTAACCTCAATTATCCGGAACTATTTTTTTCGGACTCTCGAAATATTCGTTCTGATAAAAGGTGTACAAAAATTTTTGAAATTGTTTATTTGAAGGAGTGAATATAAAAGACAATAAAAAAAACATAAATTTTGCATAAAGAATGAAATCAATAAGATAATTAGGGGCCGAGATATTTGTAATCATATTTTCACACTCTTCGATTTTTCATGAGCCTGTATTTCATTGAAATTTCAATTCAAAGATATATTTTAATTGGAAATGAGACGCTTAATCTGATGCAGTAAACTGTTAGCTAATGTGGTTATTATTTTTGGAGTTATAAGGATGTTTCTTTTACGCAATTTGGTACTTCTTGATTATTCCTTCAACCAAAAACTATCACCAAACTATAAGATTATATGCCAATAATGGATTATCATAAATGTCACATTCACTTGACATTAAACGTGTTTGTTGCGTCATCAAGTGATTTTGAATTCGACATTTTATTTATATTTTTATTAATTTTTTAATAATTTATTTGTTTGTCCGTTATTTAAAATAAAAATTATGCCAATCTGCATACCTACTCTGTCGCCAAATGCTGTCAAGTTTGTTGCCAACTTGGCGATATATCGCCAAATTTGGCAGCCAAAACGAGTTGCCAAAAGTGATGCCAACTTGACAATATCTTTTATATTTTGCCAAATTCCCATAGACTTCCATTGTAAACCAATAGCGTTTACTTGCTACAGAAAATCAACAAATTGAGATATTTTAATGCTACAAAAACTGATATTAGCTTAAGGGATTATATTAATTATATCTAAGGGGGAGTCCAAGTAAATGAAATTATGAATAAAAGTAACATGATACAATGCTTAGCATGCTTTCCCAAACATAAATTTTAAGGGAGACCAAACTGTTACCAAGGACGTCCGGTTTGTGTAATTTTGAAAGTAGTTTGGTGATTTATATAATTTATCGAAATTGGTTGACGGGACAATAAAGTTGTACCTGCAACCCTGTAATAGAGCATTACTATGTATTAAAAATATTTAAATATACGTTTAAATTTTATTTTGGAATAGCAATGCATTTTATAAATAATTTACACATGTTTTATTTTCACATTTTATATTATGCATATTCATGATGGATAAGTGTTATGGTGGTCCCCAATGACTAGTTTTTTATTAAAATTAACTAACGACATGATTTTAAACTTTGAAGGTGATAACATGCCATTTTCAATTGTCTTATAAATATAATTTAGATAGACACTTGAAAATAGTATTTCAAATTTTTTTATGTATATAAATCGTTATACTTGACTTACATACATCACTTACTTTAAGAGCTGTCAATAAGATGTTAACACCATTCAAAGTACCATCCATTGTCTTAATACATCTTTCCCAAAACAATCCCATTATTACATATTATTTTAAACATATGTTACTAGTACAATATATAAAAAGATCACTACTTGTAACAAATGCAAGACAAACTCAGAATCATTAAATAAGGTATAAGTGTATCCTTTGCTCAATTCAACTAATATATATTTTCACATGTTTAAAGTTCAAAATAAAATAAAAAATACTAATTTTATAGCTGGTCATATTATGAATTGGTGTTAACTAAAATAGTAATAAACTAAGTTCTGTTAAACTCTTATGATACAAATTCCTTATGCTGACATTTTTAAAGAAAAAAAGGACAAATTATCAAGGTCACCAATTATATTTATTTACTTTAAATCAGGAAATGTAATCATGAAATTTTTAATAAAAAACTAAGTTCTTTTAAAATACAAATTCTTTATATTGACATTTTCAAAGGAATAAAATGGACAAAGTATCAAGGTAACTAGGCAAATTTAATGCTTTATAGAGAAAAACTAATTTTCCTGCTTTTGCACGACCCATCATCAATAGGATTTTCCCACATCTCTTGATGCTTTTTCAGTCTTGCAACTAATCCAATCATTTCTTTCCCACATTTTTTGCATTTAGCTTTCAGACCTTTGCCTGAAACTGTTGATATCTCTGAAAAATAAAGCCATATGAGATCCTTTTTCCTACCAGCCATTTTGTTAAAGAAAAAAAAAAAAAAGAAAAAATCCAATTTGTCCTATACTATATCAAATTTATCTATCTACAGTTCACTAACTTGTAGCTTCAAGCAAAGAGCTTGTAATAGTTGATTCAAGTATTTTGGACCAAGTGTTCATGCAAAACAGGTTTGTAACTAATCCCTGTTGGTCAGTGGACAAAAGAAGGAAATTCTTCTTTCTTATCTATTTACTCTGGGATACCTTTGATATACCATTCAGTGAAGTCCCTTATCTCTCCAGGTGACTACAAAAAAAAAAAGCATTCAGAGAATTTCTGTTGAAAATGAAAGATCATAACTTTCAGAGTGCATTGAGAATGTATTTTTTTTTTTTTTTTTTTTTTGGTCTGATTTAAATAAGATGTACTCTTTCCAGGATTATTTTAATTCAGAGTATAGTTAAAAATTAATGGAAAAAAATGAGATTTTAATCAATGATTTTTAAAAAAGAAATCAAGTGATTTAAATCGGCATACCCTGGAAACATACAGCAATATTATCTCACTATAGTAGCGGTAGCAATATGCAAGTGTCCACATACATGATACACATCTCAAGCCGGAAATAAATCCTAGCCAAACTTTGACTTTGACTGATTGTCCTGACCAGATTACATTTTATCCAGGTCTCACTCCTCTAGAACAGCACGATAGGCTTCTTGTTCACGAGGCAAACCGCTTCTCAACCATCATATATCGAATATTATATTTAAACTTTTGTCCACTAGTATTCGATCATTTTTTCACCTTTTAATCTTTTGCAGGATACAAGGCAATAATGTCATAGGACCTTTTGCTGATTAGCTTGTGATCTAATATATGAAAATGAAAAATTGTCTGTCAGTCTGTCTTCCTATACAAATCCACAGCTTAGAAGTGAGAATTGTGAAATTTTATATACAGGTACTAGGGGGCTCAGCCCTTTGCGAGCTACACCCGTTCAGACTTCACAGCCTCTGAAACTATGGTAATGTGCCCTGTTTAAAAAATATTACCAGGTTATGGAAGATTGAATGATATTATCACAATAGTGGCGGCTATCTTCTGTAATCGGGATGCCATGCTTTGCCATTTGAAAGGGGTATTTTTCTGTTACCATGGCCTCATCCATCATTGTCGTAACAACTGATGACAGCGGGGCTGATAAGTAAGATCAATTACACATTTGAAAATCAGCTTGTACAAAATGGTACATTAAAAATCTTGCTATCTTTCTGACTTTTATAAAGATGCTATGGGCAATATTCTTCCTTTAAGTTCGGGGTTAAAAAACACCGTCTGCTTGGGAATAGCTTTCAAGAACCACGGTATTGAAAACCATTGTGTTTGTGCTTATGTTTTGATCGAGTTTTAGATATTTTCAGGAACAGGTACAGCCTATTCATCAATTCTTTTCTCTATTTTGATACACCATCAAGCAGATTTTTATGGGTTTTTTTTACATTGCATATTGTTTATATTAATTAATAAGAATATCCAAATTTTCTAATATGTATTTATCGAATTTTAATTTAAAGTATTTTGTGAATATGTTTACCTGTTTTTATGCTGCATCAAGTGATGTAATATACAAATAAATTTGCTAGCCGCATTACTTTTATACCATATGATATCACATTAAAATTCCCCGCGATGAAAATAATTTTAAATGTATCATTTTAAAATATTAGGTTGTAACGAAAATTTTCTGCCAAATCACCATTACATAATACTAATTATAATATATATAATTAACTGTAATATTATATATAACCACCATTCTGCCAAACCTTCACAGTGTCATATGATACAACACTAGTACCTGAAGCTGTACACTTTATTCGGTGATATTCTGTAGCTGACTTTTTGTAACAGAACTGAAAGTAAATGATTCTAATCTGGTAGCGAGATAGTTCCATTTCAGATACCTTACAGTTAATGATCACGATAGTTTGACAAACTTCACAACAGATTGTTTTAACGCAAGTCTCTTTCTTTCAAATGCCAAAAACTGTTTGACAAAATATGAGCAAAAACGTCAATGAGAACTGTTTGCACAGACTGCATTAGCTGTGGCGGGAAACTTTCATTACAACCTGATATAACATAATTTCCACTATTAAATGCATTTGTCATGCAATAATTTATTTATTTTTAAGTTTTTTTTCTCTTTTAAGATTCACGGGTACATAACAAACACACACACAAAAAAAACAATATCTTTCGAATTGAAGCCTCGCATAGATATATTTTTAACTTTAAACTGTTTGTCAATGTTACCATTTGTCCATTTTAAATACAACATAATTACTCCCATTTACTGCTTTTAATGAATATTAATGAATTATTTATCATTTTAAAGTTTTCTTTTACTTTTTAATATTCATGTGAAAATAGTTTTGTTGTTAGAAAGGAAGTATTTAAGTATTGCGCGGCAGCACAGTACTTATTTATTTCCAGTGTCACTTCTCAATGTTAATTTAACATAGGAAAGCCTATGGAGATCATAACTATTTCATTTTTTCTTCCCACCTTTTTGTCCCTGATGCCACTCATTTTTTATTCTTTACTAATTCTAATGATATTATAAATTTAAAGTGAAAAACGTTTGCCTGACGTCAGGGTCAAAATGAACGGTAAAAGCCTTTGAATATGGGTGAATTATAACTCAGAGAGAAGCATGGGCCAATTTTCTTTTTTACATTATTCAAATATTATTCTGAATAATTCCAAATTTCGCTTTTTTCATTGAGAATCAATGGAGATTTTTCATAGAAAATGTAACATTTTTTCTTCATTGTTGGAAAATTTTCAAAAGCCATAATAATAATTTATTTCTTTTTAGTTGAAAGATTCCCATGTGAAATAGTAAATTGAACTAGTTTTTTTTTTTTTTTTTTTTTTTTTTTTTTCCAAGAATTAAAAAGGTGAATATTGCGTCATAGTGGAAAATAAAACGGATATTTTCAGAATAAATTTTTGCTTTTGTCAAGTTTATGTTTTAGTAAAAAGTTTCAAATGGATAGCTAGTTTTACGCAGATAGCGAACTTAGTGAGGGATTACATAACTTAAATTTTAAAATGTATTTTTTTTTTCCGAGATGAGAACTATTTATACCCCAAGTTAAACTTAGGTAATGATTTTCTGATGTGTTTACATCACACCTTGGGAGAGAATAAAGTAACAAAATTTAAGTAAAACTTTTATTTATTATTTTTTACTGTATCACAGCTATAATATTGTTAAATATTAGCAGTAAGGATTCAATACAATTTATTTTTGCATTCATAGCGTTCCCGAGTGGAAAATAGGATATCTAAATTTAAGTGAAGTTAATTTTTTATGTTTTGATTATAGATTTTTTACGTTTAGATTTTTCAGTTTTTGTCCAAACTACAGCAACCTGCATTACTACAGTGGTGAAATATTTTGAATTATACATTGGTAAACTGCATCACACATTGTAATGCAATATCGCATACATCAAAGCCTGATGATGATATCCTCTATTAATTTTGAAATGAGTTCGTCTGAATGCAGTAGTTATTAAAAAACTTGACATATTAAACAAAAACATAATTTGAAGAACAAATTTAAAAAAAAAACATTTATTTCCTAAATTGTTTAAGCCCGAGAAGGGACAGATATTAAGATATTTCATTCAATTAGTTCTACATTTAATGTTACATTTTTGAAACAAATTAGTTAAGCCAATTGGAGATTAATAAATAAAAATAAAATTCATAGAATATGATACTTTAAACACCCTATAAAATTAGATTCCATTCAAATGAAATTGAAATAAACTTTTCTTTTTAAGTTTTGTATTTTGCATGCATCTTATCATTTTATGTACAATTGTCATAAACACAATACAAAATCTGCAATACAAAAAGTTTCAATTGAAAATGGAAGAAGTCTAAGATTTATTTCTTAAATTCATATAAATCATTTATATTCTTAAATTCAGTTCGAGGCTATAAAAATTGCCATTTTACCAATTGTGATGTCACAGGAATACTGTCCATTATTATGTGTGTAAATCTTTTAATGTTGAATATTAGATTATATTTGAAAAGCTCAAGTAATCATATTCCTAAACACTTTTAAATTAAATAATATATGTGCCCATGAATTTTAAAGGCAAAAAAAAGTTTAGAAGAAATAAATCAATAAATAACATGATCAAATAATAACATCAATAAATAATCAATAAATCAATAAATAACAACATAAATAAAGAACATGAGCAATGCATTTAATAGTGAAAATTGCATCACATATTAAAACGATGCACTTAAAACAATTTTCATTCCGAAGAATTTTAATGTGATGTCCGATTGTATAAATGGAGTGCGACTAGCAAATTTGTTTATATATTACATGATTTGATGCAGCATAAATACAGGTAAATGTATGCGCAAAATACTTTCATTTTATTTTGTACGAATTACTATTCGATAAATACATTTTTGAAAATCCAGATATTCATATTAAATAATATAAACAATATACATTGTAAAATATACATGATGGTGTATTAAAATAAAGAAAGAATTTATGAATAAGCTATATCTGTTCCTGAAAATATCTAAAACTCGATCAAAACATAAAATATAAGGTTAAAAATTTAAAAATACAATGCCTTTCAATACCGTGGTTCTGAAAGATACTCCCAAGCAGACGAAGTTTTTTAACTTCAAAACTAAAAAAAGGATATTGTCCATAGTGCCGTTATAAAAGGCAGAAAGATAATGACATTTTTAACCTAACCATTTTATACAAGCTGATTTTCAAATGTGTAATTGATCTTACTTCTCAATCCTGAAAACCGCCATCAGTTGTTACAACAGCGATGGATGAGGCCATTGTAAAGGAAAAATACCCCATTCAGATGGAAAAGAATGGCAACTTGATTACAGAAGATAGCCACAGCTATATTAATATCATTCAATCTTCCGTAACCTGGTAATATTTTTTAAATAGGACACATTACCATGTTTTTGGAGTCCCTGAAGCCTAAACAGGGGTTGGAGGGCGTAGCTTGCAGGGGACAGAGCTCCCTAGTATAATATATTTTTACAAAATTACACAGGATATTAACTAACATTGCATAAAAGTTTAAAGAAAAAATATATATAAAATATATAAGTATCAGTAAAATTATGCAATCTTAAATAAAATTAAACTTACATGTCCAGCACTGTTAACAAAACGTTCACAATTGATAAGTCCTTTAGTAGTTTCAACTCCTTGCACTTCAAGCTTATCATTAGTGAGTATTTGTTGGACAGTACAGTGTTCAACAATTTTCACTCCTAGATAAAATTCACTATAAATAAATTAATGATAAAAAACTTAAAAACGTAACAATAGATAAAAGAGTTATGATCTTTACGAAAAAAAAATATATTTATATTAAAACCAAAAGTTTATAAATCAGAATTGCAATATAATTTACCTAATCGTGCAGCTTCCCGAGCTAGGGTTAGAGTAGCATCATATGGATCCCCTACTCCATCACCAGGTATCCATAATCCACCCTTTAAATATTTTTAATAATCAGTTTTGAATAAGATTAAATTAATTAAGGGGGAGACAACAGTTATTAAATTACAAGTAAATGACTCTTTTTCTCGGAAACCACTGAAGCAAGTTTAACATTTTTAAAATGCTTTTGGCAGTAACTAAACCACAAATTAATTATTTGGCAATATATATATATATATATATATATATATATATAACCATTACATAATTACAAATCATCATCTATTTCCAATTACTAAAATTGAATTAATAAATTTAGCAACAATTTATAACTCTGACATTATACAAAATAAAGATGGAACCTTAAACTAGTAATTCAGAATCAAGCACAATACATTAATTCACTAGCACATTGCAGACGATTGATTAATCCATATAAAAAATATGAAAAACAACCATATTTTGATAAAATATCCTATTAAAGACAAAAGATACAAATAAATAACCAGTGGAATAATGTTGAATCATTAAAAGACGTATCATAAACAAACAATAGATCAAATGGATGGATGTAGCAGGAAGCTTATATGGGTCGATTTTTTATAATGGGTGATTTAGCGTCGTCGGCATATTTTTCGTGTTTTATTTATCTTTAAAGATTTAAAAATGCCTCTAAAAATTAAAATTTAGCAGTTTATTTAAATTTTTGAAACAAAAAATCAGAAAAATAACAATTTTAGTATAGTTTTTAAACGTAGAAGTGATAAATTGTCAATCGGATGACGTGTCGCCATACGGTAAAGTGATTTTTATACAGCTGTATTAAATATTACCACAGTGTTTACGTTTTCAAAATCCTAAAATATTATTTCTATCAACTCTTTTAAACCCACCTTTTATGTTCTTTACAATTGTTTAACACTCCTTTTTTTTTAAATGTACGATTTCAACATGTCGCCAAATTTTCTGTCAATAGGATGACACTTGATTCCGATTCCTACATTAAACAAAATATGGCACCATCAGCACTATCGCATTCACTTTGCCATAAATCCTTATTATTTTTTACCGGTGTATGTGAAAATAATTTCAAGGTTTTGTTTATTTTACTTCAAAGTGAGATAAAGTAAATTATATCGTAATCGTTCAACCTACTACTGTCAATAGGATGACGGCTTTTAAATATTTATGGTGTGTTTTGGTAAGTAATTTAACTATTTAGTTGTTTAAGCCTGCTGACTTCTAAGAATATTTCATTTTAAAATCTTCCTCCATATGCTACTCGGAACATAAAGGCTCTTTGTTTACAATTTGTCAATCGGACGATGCTCAACGGGTGACGCCATGCCCGCTGATGCAGTGTCACCCGAATGACTGCCTTGCTCAACGGGTGACGCCATGCCCGCTGATGCAGTGTCACCCGAATGACTGCCTTGCTCAACGGGTGACGCCATGCCCGCTGATGCAGTGTCACCCGAATGACTGCCTGTCATTCGACTGACAGAAAATACAGTTTGGAGTTCACTATTTATCTGCTTCTTTTTTTTTTTTTTTTTGTATAGTAGAACACTCTTTTTTCATGTTTCTTTTTCTGGATATTGTTGTATTAATCAGTTGTCTGCGTACTAACTGTAAACAACTGATCATAGAATTTTAGAATAGATATTGGTGCCTTTATTGCCTTTACTTGAAGTTTGTTGATACTAGTGTGATTTTTTTTTTTGTTGTTGCTGCTTTGAATCGTTATTCCGGGTGTAAAACCATATTAAAATGGAAAATGTTCAAGAAGAAAAAAATATTCAGATTCTCAATTCTACAGAAGTGTCTATACAAGTATGTGTGCCTAGTTCATCTAAAGTATAAAAAAGAAGAAAAAATCATAAAAGAGTTTCTGAAGTAAAGAGTAAGTCAACTGAGTATAAAAGTACAGGGAGAAGGCAAATGCAAGAAATAGGAAATATTTAGCAAAATTAAATGAAGCACAGAAAGAAATAGGAAGAAAAAAGAAGTTTCCCAAAGAAAAAAAGATTTAAATTTAATTGAAGTAATTACTGATCTAACACCAAGAGAGCAAAGAAATAAGAGAAAGTACTGGAGGAAAGCATCAGAAAAATGCCGAAAAAGAAAGAAACAATTGGAAAATGTAGTCAGGAGTCAAATGAATTCTGAACCAGAAGCACATGTTGCACTTTCCAATACGTCTCTTATTTCTCAAAGGGTGCGTGGACAGAAAGTTCGAACACCAAACCATGATCGAATGTTAAGGCTAATGTTAGACGAACGTCTATTTGCACGCTTTTTGTTTCTACATGAAAAGGAAACACATGCTAGCGAAGGTGTTGGGAGGCTATAAGAAGGAAAATAGACGTTCGTCTGATATTAGCCTAAGGGAGATAAAAATCCCTGCCGGCCCGGCCTACAGGCAGAGGTAGATTTCGAAGTTAAGTATACTAATTTCACCAACAAAAACTAAATCATTATTAGATATAAATCCACTTTAACAGTTTTATCTGTCTCTTTTGACGAGTTTTTATTTCCTTTTTATAAAATAGCTGGTTTTATCAGAATCATGTTAAGGCGATATTAAAAAAATATTTTTCCATACTCAACAACTCGAAATTTTCTGGCACATTTTCAGATTAATTTTTAATAAAAAAAAAAAAAAAATATATGAAACATGCTGACGTAATTTTTGGAAAGATTTATAAGCGACCTGTGTTTTTATTTTTCTTTCAATTAATTAAAACTTGATTAATAAACAATTATTTTCTCAGTAGGGCAATATTTTTCGTTTCCAACACAATCGCTTCGGGAAATTCTGTTCAAAACGCCCACTTTGACATCATTTTTTGAAATATATTCTGCCTCTATCAAAAAATCGATCATTACTGTACATTATATAGTTTCTGAATAAGAGAATCTAGCAATTGGATGCGTTTGAGAGCAAAACTGAATTTAAAAATGAGTAAGAAAATAGACAGTTTGGATTTGAATGCACCCTTAATAAGATGATTTTTTTCTTCAACCGCTATGTATTTTTAGTTTGTTTTTGCTTTAAGAATTGGCCCTATCAAAAACTTGTCTATATAAATGTTGAAGACAATATTAAGAAGATATATGATAAATTCATGGAGATTTTATATCTTGTGAATTGACGGAGTTGTGAAACTTTTTCTTCTTCAACCCCCCTTTTTTGTTTTCGTTTTTTTTTTTTTTGGCACGAATTGGTCCTATCAAAAACTTGTGAATATAAAAGTTGTAGATAATATTAAGGGGATGTATAATAAAATTATTATATTTGATATCTTGAGAATTGACGAAGTAAGGAATTTTTTTCTCCCAAAAACCCTATTTTTTTGCGCCCCTTGAGCCTATTTTAAATTTTATCAAAAATCTGTGATGCATGAATTTTTGGCGCTATTTTTAGAAGTAATAAAAACTTTAAACTGATTTGATATGTACAAAAATTAAGAAGTTATGGGTTTTTTCGGTTTTCACAAAACCCCTCCCTATTTCCGTCCCCTTTGTCCGCTTTTGCCCATTAACGAACTTGACCGAGATTTCATGTCCCTTGATTTTATGTATCAGTTTGGAAGACATTTGTGCAGAATTGCAGAAGTTATCGTGTCCAGAAGAAAGTGATAACACAATTGTTTCGGGAAATTCCGTTCAAAATGCCCATTTTGACATAATTTTTTGAAATATATTCTGCCTCTATCAAAAAATCGATCATTGCGGAACATTATATAGTTTCTGAATAAGCGAATCGACCAATTAAATGCGTTTGAGAGCAAAAATGAATTTAAAAATGAGTCAGAAAACAAGCAGTTTGGATTTGAGTGCATCCTTAATGCAATGATTTTTCCAACACAATCCGCTTCGGGAAATTCGGTTCAAAATGCCCACTTTAACAGCATTTTTTAAAATATATTCTGCCTCTATCAAAAAATCGACCATTACGGTACATTATATAGTTTCTGAGTAAGAAAACGTACCATTTGGAAGCCTTTGAGAGCAAAAATGAATTGTAAAATGAGTCAGAAAATACGCAGTTTGGATTTGAATACACCCTTACTTAGATGGGTTTTTTCTTCAACCGCTATATATTTTTAATTTGTTTTTGCTGTAAGAATTGGTCCTATCCAAAACTTGTCTATATAGATGTTGTAGACAATATTAAGAAGATATATGATAAATTCATGGGGATTTTATATCTTTTGAATTGACGGAGTTATTGATTTTTTACTTCTTCAAACCCCCTTTTTGTTTTCGTTTTTAATTTTTTGTTGCGGTACGAATTGGTCCTATCAAAAACTTGTGAATATAAAAGTTGTAGATAATATTAAGGAAATTTATAATAAAATTAATTGGAATTGATATCTAGAGAATTTACGAAGTTATGATTTTTTTTCTCCCAAAAACCCTATTTTTTGCGCCCCTTGAGCCCATTTTTAACTTTATCAAAAATCTGTGATACATAAAATTTTGGCCCTATTTTTAGAAGTAATAAAAACTTTAAACTGATTTGATATGTACAAAAATTAAGAAGTTATGGGGGGTTTTCGGTTTTCAGAAAACCCCTCCCTCTTTCCATCCCCTTGGTCCGATTTTGCCCATTAACGAACTTGACCGAGAATTTATGCCCTTTGATTTTATGTATCAGTTTGGAAGAGATTGATGCAGAATTACGAAAGTTATCGTGTCCAGAAGAAAGTGATATAGATAGATAGATAGATAGATAGATATATAAAGTTTTTTACTGGGGGTGGTTTTGGGTTCTAGGAGTCATGATCGGTGTAGATCTGCAAAAATTTTTCAGAAATTCCAACATAGGAACGATCCCAATAGGTAGTATTTCATACGAAATCTACCTAAAAAGAGAAATAGATCAATTGCTATATTGCAACGCAAGTTGAAAACACTACAAATCCTGCCTGCACGTTCTTGTGTGAAGCAAATTTTGAATAAATGCATTAGTGGAAGTACATTAAAAATATATAAAGTGCAACACCTTACACAAGATATCCTGAACGAAAACAAAATAAGAAGTTTGCCCGAAATTTAAATGTTGCCCAGTATGAAAGTATATTTGCAAATTCTTCAATGGGATGACACTAGCATCAATGGGGTGACAACGTAATAATTGCTAAACTTATAAATTAAACAAAACATTTAAAAAAAAAAAAATTGTATTAAAAACTAATCAATACGTACTGTTTAAGGAGATGGATATATTTAAAGCTTTCTCTTGAGTATGTTTGTTGTTTAATTGGAACTTTTACATGTGGAATCACGAAATATTTCTTTTTTGCATGATTTTGTCACCTTTTTTTATGAAAAAATATATTCAAGTAGATTGTTTGAAGACTTTTTTATTAATAAACTATTCAGCCCCTTTTATATATTTAAAAAAATGTATCATTTTTCATCTAATACTTTTGTAAACAACTGTTTTAAAAACGTCACCCAATTGACATTCTTTCCTGTTTTTCCCTCAAAATGCTCTAAATAGACAAACTTATTTAGCAAATGTAGCTCAAATATTCATACTACATAATTTGTCATCATAGGTGATACTAAAAATAATTTTGAATATGCTCTAAGTTAAATTTTAATTTTTTAAAATTTTCAATACCCGTTTTGGTCTATTATAAAAAATTCACCCATATGGCACTTCACTTTTTCAAGGGTGCATAAAATACATATATAAGCAAAAACATAGTCCATTTCTGTAATAGAATCCAGCAATAAGCTAAAAATAGAATTCTATTATGTACCCAATCGACTATACACCAAAAAGTACAAATTTACCATGCCAAATAGATTAAATTTAAAAAAATATTAATACATTATCCGTTAATGTATATAGATAAGAAAAAGTCTGGATTTGGGGGCTAATCAACGCACAGACCAAACTACTGAACCTAAAGTCTTGAACATTGGGGTAAAAATACTTCGGTACTACTTAGTTATCCTGTCAACCAAAAATCTATCGCCAAACTATAAGATTAAATGCCAATAATGGTTGATCGTAAATGTCACATTCACTTGACAACACGTGTTTACATCATCAAGTGATTTTCATTTCGACGGTTTATTTGTATTTTTATTAATGTTATACTAATTTATTTGTTTTTCTGTTATTTAAAATAAAAATTATGTCAATTTGTATAATTTGGCGATTTATATAATTTGGCAAAATTGGTTGACGGGATAACTAAGCAGTACCAATACTTCTTATGTTATAGACTCCAAGAAAGGATTTTCTAAAATTCCATCCCTAGGTGGTAAAAAGGGAAACAAACTTTAAAAAAATCCTTAAAAATAGGATATTATATAACTGTGTCAAATGATAACATATTTGTATGTATTTTGGTATGCTAAATCAAATAGTATGAAGTAAATTCTTCTAAGCCCAATAGTTTGTGAGATATTTCACATTTTTCATAATTTGGCGATGTCTTTGGTGCCAAAACTTACTAACTTTATTTAAATATAAAGAAGAGAGATTTAATGACAAATTAGCATTATAAAACCAAAATATTTAATTTAAATATAAAAGAAATGTTTGTATGACTTAAAAGAGTTTTCATTGGTAGAGATTGGAATTGAAATAATATTTGGCGATTTATCATTTGCTCCTGGAAAAGAAAAAATGGGTACTTTTATTTTAGTCATGCACAAATCTCCCCAATAGCATTTTTTAAATATCCCATAGCAGTATTATCATTTTGCCTATGTAAATTAGGAATAATTCTTTAATGTTGAAATAAAGTGTTTCGATTTATGGCATTACTTCCTATCATTTTTTTCTTTTTAGTATTTTAAATTAAATTAATAAAATGCATGTACTTCAAATGTATTTTACTTGAAATGAGTGAAAGATTTATATTTTAAATGAAAATAATGAAATTTGGAGTATGGTATGGAAACAATCTTTGTTGATTTATTACCTGCACCCAGCTAATATAAAAGTTAAAAAAGCCATATGTTAACTTTTCTTTGGGAAATTGTTCATGGGATTCCGGGTTAATCTTCCATAATTGAATACTTTGACAACTGACGTATTAGCTTCAATGGTGAAAGCATCATTTATGTTTGAAGCGACAACTTCATGATGAATCATATTACAGAAAATCTTATCATCATCTACTATATATATAAAATGGAAATTTGCATTCAATCCTATAATATTTAGATAATATTCTATAATATTTATCCATAATTATTATTATTATAATTTATCTATATCTATATTTATCTATAATATTCTATAATATCTATAATATTTTGATAGGATTTACGCTCTTAGTTAGGTAATGTTTTTTGGAAAGATTTTAGTGTATACAAATTATTCTATGTTGCTCAGCTATAGAGCTATAGGAAAAAGTTCTAAAATTAAGTGAACCCAATTATTAACGATTAGCCTATCTAAAAAATTCTATTGAAAAGATTTTGATGGAAGTGACACTATTAGATAACTTTTATGGAATGGCTTTAGTGTATAAAATGTTGCCTAATTATAAAGCTATTGGCAAAGTGATAGAGAAAGGTGAAAGCAATTGTGAAAGACACATCTACTAAAAATATAAAAGAAATTAAATTGAAACTGGTGTGAATACATAAGGACTAAAAGAACTTCTTAAAACGCCATCAAAATTTTTAAATGCGCTAGGCCTTTCGAAAGATCAGTGCTAGAAAGACTCAGATCTTTCAAAAGGCCTAGTACATTTAAAAATTTTGATGGTGTTTTAAGAAGTTCTTTTTGTCCTTACTATAAATATGTAAAACGCAAATTTGTATTTCATTCTGGCCGCTTATACGTAATTTGAGTTCTGCTGGATGTATTTTGATGGGACTTACACTGTCAGTTAAGTAATTTTCTGTGGATGGTTGGTACTTCTCTCTAGAAAAGTTTTCTTCTGTGTTGTTTTTTCTTATACGAAAGCTTGACAAGAAATCTGCTTCCACAAAATCACATCATCATCTATTATATTATATAAAATGAAAATTTGCATTTCATACTGATTGATTATAACTCAGGTCCTACTTAACAGACTGTTGTAGAACTTATACTGTTAGTTAGGTAATTTGTTTTATAAATGTTTCAACATAAAACACATCAAACTACATTGCTTAGTTATAGAACTACGGGAGAAAGTTCTAAAATTAGGTGAACCTGATTATGAAAGATTGCCTTTTTATTTAAAGTTATACTGAACGTATTTAGAAGGTAGTTGCAAAGTTAAAGAATATTTCAGGGATTGTTTCAATATTTAACATATCATTCTACATTGTTTAGGTATAGGAAGCTATAGGGATTAGGGATAGGGACCTATTAGGTGAGCTATAGGGAAAGTTCTCAACGATGTAGTTGTAAAAAATCAGATTATAAATGCTATAGGCAGAGACTACTAGAGGCATACTAGGCAGAGACATACTAGAGAATACATATGCTATAGCTATGGAGGCTGTACAGAGTTTCTAAAAAAATCTAGAAGGCATATGGAGTGTACCCTCAACTACATCTCTGAAAGTTCTATAATCATGTGTTAATATGATTATGAAAAATATATTTAACTATCTACTAAATATATATAATGCAAAGAGGAATTTCGCTCCGAAATGCTTATTATAACTTGAGTTCTGCTGAATGGATTTTGAGGAGACGCATTGTTAGTCAGATAAATTGTCAGGAAAGTTTTTAGTACAGAACACATATCCTTTTATGTTGTTAATAATAGAATTGTGTGTGAAAGTTCTCTTAAGAATAAGGTTTTATTATGAAAGATTAGCATTTTTAAAAGGTTCTACTGAGTGGATTTCAATGGAATTAGTACTTTTACTTGAATAATTTGTCATGAAAGGTTTTAGTATATAACAGATATCGTTCTACAGTGCATTATTTTAGAGTTGTAGGTGAAAGCTCTATGGTGGGGGTCGGACGGACATCTGGTGGTTCTCGGGTTCGCTGAAATGGTGGTTAAAAAACTCCAACATATAGATGAAAGTACAATCACTTTTTATTCATTTTCAATACGAAGGCAGACATTTCATAAAAAGGAGCCTCAGATATGGAGCTATGAAGCATCACAGATTAAAGATATATCTATGTGTAGAAGCATATCCGTTCATGACAAACTGCTACGCAATGTCACCAAAGGAAAAGAAAACAACCACGGTCCTTTTTGCAGACCTTCTAGCAGGGCGGTCGGGAGCGAACTCTCTGGTTAATGCGTACTGAAATCACATGCCTTGGCAAATTGTATTATCGCCAACTAATCAAGTTTTTGACGCCGATATTATAGAGACAAAGGATTAGCTGCAGGATTAGCAGACAAATAACGTGGCAGCCCAGCCTTTCGGTGTATCCACAGAATGTGAAGCAACCCTACATGTTTCAAGACTAAATGCGACATATAGTCTCGTTTTGTTTACATTAACAACAGATTTCAGCTAAATGTGATTGAGTAATCTTTAATAAATGTATGTGGAAAGTAGAAAGCATAATGATAAATGAAAATATAATTTAAAACTGCAATTCCAATAAATACATTTTTTTTTATTTCATTTTTTTACCCGTTAAGTTCTAATGTGAAATGAGAGTGGTTTATTTATAGCGCAGATAAAATACGTTAAAGAAAATGAACCGTTAAAAGAAAGTGCAGGGAGTTAAATGTGATCACGATTGCTTTTAAATAAAAACCGTTAGGAATGGAAAAAAATAAATATGCGAGAATGAGAATTTTGAATAAGTAGAAAAAAAATATGAAACTATAAATCTTTATATGTGTTGAGTAAAGTTCCTTGTGAAAGGAGAAAGGAAAAAAAATAAATAAATGAATGTAAAACTATGAATTGTTTTAGGAAAAATAATTGATATAGTGAATTTACTTGTTTAAAGTAGATTTTGAAAAACAGGGGGTGAAACTGATATGTTGCAGATAAAATCTGCCACAAGTTCTATAATCAGGGGAACCTGATATGAAAGATTAGCCTTTTTAAAAGGTTCTACTGGACAGATTTTGATGAGACTTGCTTTGTCAATTTTTCAGGGAGGATTTTAGTATATTACATATTGCTTTGTTGTTCTTTTACAAATCCTACTGCAAACTGATGGTCCATTTACAGTAGGATGTAAATGGAACTACAGAAATTTAATAAATTTTCAGGCTATATACCATACATATATATCTGATATATATGGAATCATATACAAGGATATAAGGAACCACTTAATATCTAGAGCCCAGGGTTCGAAAATATCAAAAATACCCGATATTTTGATATATATACAATATTTTCGATATATATCCGATATTTTCAAAATAGCCAACTTACTGTTGATAATATATGCTTTCAAACATAATATAAATTAGAAACTAAAACATATTGTATTGAACATGAAAACTTAATAAAACAATATTCTAAAAATGCATTTTATTTATTTTTATTTTCACTTAAAACAAAATCAACTAATTGAAAACAGAAACAGTGTATTTTACACACAAATACGTATATGTATATTGTGTAAATATGTATATTGTGTAAATATGTATATTGTGTTCCATTTGTGGATCAATAGTTCATTGTTCCTATCATAATTGATGTCTTGTAATTTCTAACAATTCTGTAGATCGGCGTTTCTTAAACTGTGGTCTGCAGACCCCTGGGTGTCCGCGAGCTTACAGACGGGAGTATTCAAGCCTAGTATTGAAATCATACTTTTTTTCTTTTGGCAGGAATTTCTGTAGCTGTAGTTGTGGATAAATGCAGGGCTAGAACTTCTAAACCAGGACTATTATTGAATTCTAAAATTTTTAAAATTCTGTCGGAAGAAATTGGGAGTCAACACAAACAGTTACTTTTACATACAGAAATTAGGTGACTGTCCCGAGAAAAAGTTTTAAATCGCTTTTTTGCACTGCGTGATGAAGTACAGTTGTATTTATTGGATTCCAAATGCCATTTGAAAGAATGTTTCAATGATTTCTCCTGGCTTGTCAAGGCGGCATATTTGATATATATTTTTAGTTTTCTAAATGAGCTGAATTTAAGCTTACAAGAAACATCGGTACGTATTTTCCAGGACAGAACAAAGCAGATTCAACAATTTAAAAAAAAATGATTTATGGACAAATAGATTTGAAAATAATATTTTGGAATCATTCCCAACATTATTTGATTTCTTACAAACCTTTGGCGATACAATTTCCCCTGATATTGTTCAAAATTTCCTTGTACACCTGAAGAACTTGAAAGAAGCTTTCCAACATTATTTTCATCCCTCACAGTCAGTGAATGAGGGGTCTATTTTATTTCCAAGACATTAGTGAAATGCAATCTTTAACAATCTTAGAGCAGAAACAACTTGCGGAATTATCATGCGATGGTTCCATGAAAATTGCTTTCCAAGTGAATAGCCTTCTTAATTTTTGGTTGTGCATGATAAATATACATATGCAGAACTCGCAGCATTACTATCCAACATTTACTTCCCTTCTGTACAACATATTTGTGTGAAAAGACTTTCTCCAGTTGTGCACATGAAAAACATAGAAATCGATTGAATGTCAAAACAGACTTATGAATACATGTTTTGAACATTGAACCAGACATTGCACATCTCATGGGAAAAAAACAGCAGAATACTTCTCTTGGGAAATAGTAGTGTATATTTTAGCTGTCTTAAAATAAGTGCCGTTTTTCTTATTAATGCAACTGATTTTTTTAACCACTAAACACGGAATATCTGTAATGAAAAATGAGTAAGCTCTATACTACAAAAATAATTTTGTTTATCTTACATTAACAAAACTTTTGTTGGGGGTTCCCGGAATGCATATTATATTAAAAGGGGGTCCGTGAGATCCCAAAGTATAAGAAACTCTGCTGTAGATTATTATATGCCATCTCTAAATTTGGAGTTTTGGTCACTTTATTGTTTGAATATGTTTACTTCATATTAGATATTCCATATATAAATCACACATATGAAATCTTAACAGTAGAGATTTGTCAAGTAATGTTAAGAGTTTTTATGCTTAAAACATTTTCTGTTCGCTTAAAAGGTGACAGATAATATTACTGATGTTACAAGTTTAAAATATACATTTAATTTAAATTTCTTAGTACTTTCAGTCTGCAAAACCCACAGCCATTGTCAGTGGATGCGGGTTTTGCAGACCTAAAGTAAAAAAGCAAATATAAAAAATATCTTGCACAGTGATATTTTGAAAATAAATATCAAAGATACAAAAATATAGAAAATATCAAACATCTTGATATTTGGAAAATAAATATCGGATATATATTAAAATATATATCCATTGATATATATCAACAAACCCTGATAGAGCCACAAAATAACAACTGAAATAACATCCTTAGAATCTAAATTGTATGATATTGAAGCTAAACTAGAACAAGAAGCAACAGAAAGGCAAAACATCGCCAAAGCACACAGAAAATTAGAGAGGTTCTAGCAAAATATAAAATAATTAAATGAAGAATGTAAACCTTCAGAACAATATAGAGTATGCTTAGTGAGAGCCAACAACTATCCTAAAAAAACAACTATAAAAACAGTTAGAAGAATCCATTGATGAGTATTCTAGAATAAAAAATTCGAAAAGAAAAATTCAAAGAAAATTAGATAATTCCCAGGAAGATTGTGGAGATTTGCAGCAAGAATTGATTATGCTTAAGAAGCAAATTAGTTGAAGTAATAATTCTAAAACTATGCAGGATTCAGATTCTATCAATTTTGAAAATAAAGAAAAAAATGACATGTTTTAACAAAAATGAAAACAAGTCAAATTTAAAAGAAAAATGAAAATCATAGAAAAGTTAATCTTAAGAAAATGTCAAGTAATAAGAAATTGATGAATAATATTCCTAAGAAAATGAATAATGTCTATAACCCATCAAATAAATTTGAAGATGAATTATTATGAAGCTAAAAATCCACAAGCCAAAACTGAAATTTACTAAAAAGAAGCCCTGTGGCAGGAAACTCTTTTTCAGAAGAAAGTGAAAGTAAATTTGACTTAAACCCCAAAGATGATACCGATAATTCCGGAGAGGAAAATTTAACCAATTTTGACAACTATGGTATCGATCCTGACAAATTACATAATTTAAAGATGATGTTGAATTCTGAAGAAATAAGAAGACTTAATTGCTACTACACAATGATTATAAAATGTGATGGAAAAAAAAGACAAATAAGAAGAAAAAACACAGAAAAAAATAAAGAAAAATCATGCATAAAGTATAGAATATGAAACACTTTCCAACACTTCCAGAATACTTTAACAAAACTGTTATATAATATTTAATAAGGTAAAGAAGATACCTAAATAAACATTTTAGAAAACGCATAACACATTTGAAAACCAGATTTCAACAATTACTGCACATAGTCGGTAAAGTACTTCAATTCTTTTGTGTAGCTCTGCATATGATTTATACATTTGTATATATTCTACATAGTACACTAAAAATTAATTTAATTAGAAAACACATAACACAATTGAAAATTCCCATTTAGCAATTTCTACAAATAGATGGAAACATACTTGAATTCTTTTGTACAGCACTGTATATTATCTTAAGACTTTTATACAACCCACATATTAAGCTGAAATTTAATAGAGGTATAAACATGTTTAAAACTACTGAAATCCCACTTGCAGGAATTACTATCGATAGATGGCCATGTATCCAGTTTTTTGCAAAGTCCTGTATATGATTTTATTTATATGCAGACCTACCAACCTTTGAAAATGAGAAATCGTAGTACACAAAATTTTAATTAATCTGGAGGTTGGTTGATTGGTTTTTCGTGTTTCACAGCCATCTTTTGAAATTCCTAAAAGAATAAGGTTTCCGTCTTTCAACTCAATATAGTAAATTTTTTCCTCTGAAAATTTTTATACGACTTTTAGAGTTTATTTTCGTTTCGCAGGGTTTTTTTTTTGTTGTTGTTTTTTTTTTTTGTTTTTTTTTTACATTTGTAATAGCAGCCTGGTTCCAACTTTTTAGCCCAATGCAGTAAATTTTGATAGAATTCGCGATTGTTTTCACGTCCTTATTTCAGGATATTCACAATTTTTTCCCCACAATCGTAATTCACATTTTCCTATCACGATTCTTTGTTGAAATCCATACTTTTTACCATGAACTTTTGATGAAATTCGCATTTTTACGCGATCCTTTGACGAATTTTGTGTTTTTTTACCATGATCCTTTGACTAAATTAGTGTTTTCTTTTGGTGAAATTTGCATTTTTCTACTAATCTTTCGATGAAATTTGCATTATCTTACTTATCTCTAAATGAAATTCGAGTTTTCTTTCTGCGATATTTTGACAAAATTCACGCTTTTACCACAATCCTTTAATGAAATTAATTTTCTTCTGCGACCAATTAACGAAATTGATTTTTTTTACACGGTCATTTGTCGAAATTCGCAATAGTTTATCGCGAATCATGCGATTTTGCACACTATTTCAAACCTTGCACCTCAAGGAAACCCCTCCAGAATTCTTAAAATGGCACCCTTGTTTTTAAGGAAGGGAATTCCTGTATAAATATTTACAAAAACACGATTAGTGTGTTATATGTTGAGAAGTTTTTTTTGCAGCTCAGAATTTTTTTTTTTCTCATGAGCATTTTTTAATGTCCGAATTTTCGGACTAATGGCCAATTTTTTAAAACTTTCGGAAATGAATACTTGGAAATTTCAGAACAGAATCACTCCTGAAAAATATGCTGCGCGGGATAAAAATCGGAACTAGAAACAAAAAAGGCTTTTGTGTATTTTGCAAAAAATCGTAGTTTAAGGCTGATTTTCGTAGCATCGTAGTTCATAGGTCCAAATCGTAGTAACTATGATTTTTTCGTAGCAGTTGGCAGGTCTGTATATGCTACAAACATCTCTGAATATATTAAGCGTAGTTGAGCTTGAAAATGCATAACTGGAATTTAAAAAAAGTTTTAACAATTCACACTCGCTCCCAGTAATGCTTACAAATTCTTTTGTGTAGTGAAACAACGATTTTTATATAGCTCCTGCACACATTATTTACCTTTTTTAAATATAAAAATAAGTCAAATGATCCTTCATGGTGTGTCAGTATGATTTATTATAATACTTTGTATTTAAAGGATAATATTTTCAAAACATACCTTTAACATATCTGTAGAAATTATTGGACATTGGTCTTGAACTTGTTGTGGAGTTAGAAGATAACATTCAATGTCACGAGCACTGAAAAAATATTATAAACTTTATATACACATGCATAAATATATATTAACTAGAAAGATAGCCTGTCAAAAATTACAGAAAATGAGATATAAAGATATATACAACACTCGTAGAAGAATATGAATTTTTCTCGCAAAATGAAACACATTTATGAAAACCTATATAATGAATGCATAAAAAATGCAATTTAAGGATAGATTAAAATTTGGTTACAAAACTTCAAGATATACGATGTTTTAGTAGAAACTCTTTCATTATTTAAAAGCTGACCTTACTTTTCAGTTCTATTGACACAAATTTTTAACTGGCCTTCCTCTTTACATCTTGAAATACTTACACATAGATGTTCATGAGAAAAAAAACGGTTCTTTTAAATACAGCCCAACTGTAAAAAATGTTTGTTCTTGTGACTTATTTAACGTCATTGCAAATGACAGTATAACTGGAAATTTTATTCATATCTATTCATTTCGTTCACTTCATTCATTTCAAATAAAATAAATATAATTTTTTTATAGACATGCTTTTGTTAATATTCACAAAAGTGTAATATATAAATATATATATATATAAGGGGCATATATATGGAGCACACAATAAAAATTATGAGGGAATCACTGTGGAATACTATAGAGATTTGATTGATTCTTTAAAGAACGTAAGGGATAATTTTATAGTGACATATGTTGACAAAGCTGACTCTTAATTATGCTACAATTTGTAAGAAATTGTATGGTAATATGTTAAAAAAGGCTTATAGCAATTATAATTATGAACTTGTAAATTCCAGTAAATAGGTTATTCCAAACAGAGTCAAAGCTTTGTATAAAAAGTTGAAGTTAAAACATACTAGTACAAATTTTCCCTATTTAGTAATGATTCTTAAATTTCATAAATCCCTATAAAATTTAGAGCAGATACTTGTGGTTTTAATACCTATTTGGAGGGGGTTAATAAAAATCTATTGGAAAATTTAAAGAAGTTATTCAATCGTGTTTTGTATGAAAAAAAGTCATTTATAATCAAAAACAGTTATGAACTTTTAAAATACTTAAAAGAACTGAAAAATATAGCAAGTTTATACACTTATGACTTTAAAGACTATGACTTAAAGATCTATATAACAGTATTGATTTAATAGATTGAAAGAACAAACTAATGGTGTTTTTATGAGAAATATAATGTATATGATACAGACATCGATCATTTTACCAATCTGTTTAATTTTGTCGTTTATGAAAATTACATTTTTGAGGGGGAAAAAATTTATAAACAGATTAGAGGGATACCAATGGGAGGTAATTGCAGTTCTATATTGGCAGATATTTATCTGCTTATGTATGAGGATGGATTACAGTTAAATAAAGATTTATATTTCTACACATATATAGATATTTTATATGTTAAAACAAATATGTTAAATCAAAAGGAATTTGTTTTTGATTTTTAACCTAATTCATTGATTTTAAAATATACTTCTAATAATCATCAAAAAGTGAATTATTTAGATACCTTTTTGGATATTAATAGAGAGGGTCTAGTTACAGGTATATAATACAGGTGTATGATAAAAGAAATAGTTTTAGTTTTGTACTTTGAAAATTTTGAATTTTCAAAGTATAGTCCACATACTTATTAGATAAATGGCTTCTTTATGTTAAATAAATTGCATAAATATTGAAAAACAGGTTGGATGTGCCAATCCCAAAACTTTCTTCTATCTCATATATTTTAATATTTCAAAATGTTGCTACAGATGTCAATATTTCATTTTTATTAGTTCAATAGTATATCAACTGTGGCTTTCATATTAAATTTTTACTTCAGTCAACTAATCGGAGTAAAAACGATTTAATCTCGATCATGATATTTAATAAAAGCACGAATAGTCGGCTTATCAGGTGGGAAGTTCCCGTCGATTCACGAGCCACTGGTGTACAATAGAACTACGAAAAATTAAGAAGGTTACACAAAAATCACTATTACAGTGCCCCCTTCTAGCATTATTTTTCCACATTCAGGGAGGGCCTTCTTGCCATGGCCAAAAACATACACAAAAAATTTGGTTCAATTCTATGCATAACTTCATACACTTTTCAATGGTACATTATTCAAAAGGGCACAAAAATCGCTATTACAGCGCCCCCTACCGGCATAATTTTTCCTTATTCAATGAGGACCTTCTTGCCATGCTAAAAAACATACACAAAAAATTTGGTTCAATTCTATGCATAACTTCATACACTTTTCGATGGTACAATATTCAAAATGGCACAAAAATCACTATTACAGTGTCCCTTACCAGTGGATTTTTTTCAAATTAGGGAAGGACCTGCTTGCCATAGCCAAGAACTTAAAAAAATTTTTTGGTTCAATTCTATGCATAACTTCATACACTTTTTGATGGTACAATGGCGACAGACAGACAGACATTATCTATAAACATGTTTTTTGGTATCTCTGACCCCTAAAATGTGTAAATCCGTCGAAAACTGGAAGTAAAAAAATTTTTCGATTACAATACTTTCTTCTATTGAAGACAGAAGAAAGTAAAAATGTGTGTGTATATGAAATGAAACAGTGCACAGGTTGCCAGAAAACATGTTGCCAAACTTCCTTTTCGCCAAGGCAGTTTTCTCTATTTCGCCAAAGACATTATACTGGAAAAGTACTGGGAATTTAATTTCTGTACCCGGCTATGTAAAGCACATTAAAATGGGGCAATTAGGAGCTCAGATAGTATAGCGGCATCTAGTGGCACTTATTTTATTAGTAGCATCGGGATGAAGATGTAAAGAAATAGATTTTCTTTTATTACATTTTAAATTCTGACCCACAGATTTTGAAGAAAAAAAAAATTAAATGTGCGCGCTTTATATAAAATTGCGGTAAGCTTGATTATGAAAGATTAATGGGTTTCAATGGGAATTTCTCCAAATTAGCCAGCTATCGCCAAGCTGGCTTCATATATGGCAACCAAATTTGGCAATATTTGGCCAAAATTTGGTGCTATTGTAGCCCCAGTAGCAGAAACAGTGAAGCATGGAAGCGGGCGCTGCAGATTATTTTAAACCTTGCAGATTAATTCACCAACTTAAAAAGAAATGCTGGGCTTAAAAAATGACTGAAATTTGCTTTAAGTCTCAAGATTTATGGTATTTGTTGTATCCTTATATTATATTTTCTTTATAAATGGAAATTTTGCTTACTTTAAGTGTTTCTGTTATTTCTTATGATAATAGGCTTAATGGGTCGCAGATAAATTTTAGTTTGCTGCAGACTGACACAGAAAATTCTGTTTCTGGGATTGTAGCAACCCTGCATTAGTACTCTTCAACAATTACTCATTGTTGAAGCTGATACCAATTTCTCCATAGGAAGCATAACACTGTTGCGGTCAATGAGGCGGTCTAACCAAAATTGTGAGGCACGCAGAAACTTAGATTTAATATAAATAGATTCCAAATATTTATTTTAAATATAATGATAAAAAGTCTAATTTTTATACATTAAATTTTTAATTCTAATTCTTTACTCTTTAATTAAAATTATAATGGGATTGAAATTTAAAATGAAAAAAAATTGAATTTAAAATAAAATCACCAATTATTATGCATGATTAGCGTTGCCAGGCATCCTGATTTATGCAGGACATCCTGATTTTCAGGGATATCAAGACCCGTCCCACAGAACCACTGAGCAGGATGTCAAAAGTCCCGATATTTCAAGATGCACAAATTCTCTCTCTCTCTCTTTTTTTTTTTTTTTTTTTTACCATCATGCTGTTCATTAGTTTTCATCGAGTGAAACTTAATACCATAAAACCTCCAAAAAACAAAACCAGCCTATAATGGAAAATGTTTATGATCGCCGAAAGGACCACCACTAAGCTATATATTTCCTGGTTCCTAGCTATTCTGCTTTTTACAGGTTTTACAGTACTTTGTTCAGTAAAACCTGTGAAAATGGAACAACCTATCCATAACTGAATCCTGTCTTAAACGTAAAAATTTCACAATCCTTGTGGAAGGAATACCACACAATTATAACTGCTCAGTTGGAAGCCTCTGCAAAATAAAAGTTTGTTTGTGTTTTTAGTGATTCTGCTTACACAGATTTTACTTTACAGATTATCGTATTTATTTAGTACCATCAAACCTAGTAAAATGGAATCTCAAGTGACCAAAAAATAGGATTCAGTTTTAGACAAGTTTTCTTCTTAGCAGGTATAATTGCATGCTATTCCTTCCGTAGGAACCAGGAATTTTTTATGTTTAAGTAGGATAAATAGGTTTTGTTTTGATACAATTTACTGTATTTTTATGCCCTGATTAAAAAGTCGCTATTCAGCTTTTTTTTGTCTCCAAGTTACATTTTTTTGCGGTAGTAGACCTGACAACATTATGTTTGACACAAAGGTAAATCTATTAAAATCTAAATCCACTTCTATCCACATTTACTTTTCATACTTTAAGATTTAATTATTTATTGTTTTATCAACATAATAAATAATGGAAAAATTTAAATTAAGACTTTAATCTTTTTTTTTTTTTTTCTTGTGTGTTAGAGTGAGGGAAAGAAAAATTATTATTTAATTATCATTACTGTAAAGTAACAAATAAAGCAGATGTAGAAAATTAAAGCATTTTTAAGTTTTTTAATACAAAGGGATTGACTATTTATAGAGATGATTGACTATTTTTTTTTTTTTTTACTACTTAGATGATTGACTGTTTTTTTTTTTTTTTACAGAAAAAAAAATAGATCAGAAAAGTTGGTAAAAAATTAAAGAGTTTTAAAGATTTTAAACTTTGCATGCTTGGGAGAAAGGAGAGAATTTATATGGAGCAAATTATCTTTTTTTCCACTCTGTTTTTAATGTGTTACTCTACTGCTAATAAAAACAAATACAGAATAATAATAATAATAGTAATTTTAAAGATGTTGGATTTTGCGTGCTGGTGGGGCAGAGGATTGGGATGGGGGAATTTAGATGACAGATTATTATTTACTGTTCCAACAAAGAATTAAAGCAAAAATTATACATTTTACAAATAATGTGGTAGGAAAGTAAAAGGGGGAAAACAGAATTTTTTGTGGATGGGGGAGGAATTCAGGCCATGCCCACTATTCCGGATTTGTTTTAGCTGAATGTTATGATTTCATGAATTACTGTAACTGAAAACTAACAAACAGAGTGCAGGAGGGGGAGGGGGATTGAATTGTGAAGATTTTTAATTTTGTATGCTGGAAAGGAAGCAAATGGAATGGAGAGGAGTGGACATTTCAGGGAAAATTTCAAATTATTTATTTATTTATATTTCTACAAATTAAAAAATAGACAGATTAATTTTAAAAGACTTGTTAAATTTTAAACTTCATATGCTGTAAAATGGAAAAGTGAAAATTTTTGAAGAGGAATTTAGATGTTAAGGAGTATGCAAGTAGATTAGCACTAATTTTTGGATCTCGGTAGGGAAAATAAAAACCTAAAATGTTTAGATTGTTTTAAAATATTTTAGGATCTACTGTAAAAACTGGCAGATCATCTGCATTCAATATGGGTTTGCACTAATGTAATTTTGATACATAAAATAAAAAGTATACTTGAAAAGCACTATGTTTGTTAAATGGTCGCACCATGAAAAATATGCCAAAAAAACAAAAAATCTTCAAAAACTGACTATTGGAAAGAAAAGCATCACTTTTGTCTTCCTGCAATACATGTACAGGGTATTTAAAATTATCCTTGCATCATAGAATATATTGTAAATGAAAAGAGTAATTGCTATGTGAGTGAGATATTCATATGGTAAAGAGATCCTACCCAATCTAATGCAACAGATACCAAAGTTCCTAATGAAGAAGTTTGTAAAATACCCATTAAAAATAAAAATTTAAAAAGATATAAGAAAATTTCCAGTTACAAAGATGCAGAGCATTATGTAATTAATACAAAACAATATTTGTTTCATACGACTGAAATGGATCACGAATCGTTGCCTATATTTTCGAAAATATCTGAATTCAATGTTTACAATTTATGCGAGTTTATTACACTATTAGTTATGATTTTATTATTACTATTTAGGATATTATTATGTGATTTTTATTAACACATGAATCAAAAATGCATAGTACTTAGTAAATCCCCATAACTTATTGTAAAAGTAAATTACTTATAAATCATTTGTGTTTATTTATATTATAATACTTATTAATATTTTCATATGCTTATAGATATATTTTCAGGATCTAAGAAATTAAACAGATTTTAGAAGCACAATTTCATAGACAATATACAAAATTTTATAAAACTTGAAAAATAGTCCAAACTCTTAAGATTTTTTTTTTTTTTTCAGTAAAACATAATTGTGATACATATTTTTAAAATCATTAATTTATTATGCATTTATAGTCTTTTCAAAATAAAAAAGAACAAACAAATAAAAACATGTGTAAATTTGCAGCTTTTGGAATGCTATATTTTGTATAAGCTAAGATACTTTAATGTAAATTATATCAAACTTTGAAACTTACAATAACCAAGATTATTTATCATTTAGATTGCATTCATGTTTATAATTGTTTTGAATTTAACATGGTGATTCTTGTTTTAATTGGTTATTCCTTTTTTCTTTCTTTCTTTATTTATTTTTGAAGTGCCATATCACAGGACATTTACATAATATTACAGCAATATAAAAGAAAAACTGGGTCATAATAATTACAATTTAATAACAAAAAGCATTGTCCATGTTACACATTTTCCCTGCATATTCACATACGTGGAAAATGTCACGCTACTAATGATTTTATTGGAAAGAGTTTCTGTAATATAACAATAACAAGCAAAATTCCGAAATTTAATATGCAAATTAAAAATTGTGAGCATCCATCTTGGAAAATTTTAATGTTAACAATTAAAAATTTGTCTTATCTGTATATGAACTAAATGTTTTCTATTAATTAGTTAACCATTTATAGCTTTTAAAAAGACTTTTTGTTTTATCTTTTTCAGCTTTTAAATTCTAAATGCTACAGTCAAAATTTTGCTTCTGTGTGCAGTGCTATTTATTTATTTATTTTTTGTGAAATCAAGGGTAGTTGCTTCATAATATGATTATCTTATTTTCCAAACTTCAGTTAAAATCAAAATAAAAAAAGTAACATGGCATAGCGTACTGCTTTTTGTTTTTACCTATTACTATTAAACATACAGAAATAATATTTTATATTATACTACTAAAACTTTTTGGGCAGCTTTGAACTTACTAAGCTGAAGCTGCTATTTTTCGAAAATATGTCATGCGGTCAGATGTTCTGGCAAGATTCAAACTTCCACAGCCTTTCCAGCCTTAAAAATAAAATAAAATCAACAGTCAAGTAAAATTGTACATTTTATGAATTCCATATTTCAAGCACTTTACAAAAATAACTTATATATCTATATATATATTTCTCATGCATAGCGCTAAAATAGGGCTGAATTTATAGCTTGCATTTGGCAACAACCGCAGTAACACAACTAATTTGCCTTGTAACATTCCACCAATCAGAAGAATGATTTCACCACTTAAACTCGCGTCATATTTAAAAGAAAAATTTCAACGATTTTCATAAAATGCAAACATATTAAAACAATTCCGTTTAATTATGCACTAATCGCGTAACAGCAGAACACAGATTATTTATTGAGACATAATATTAAGTAATCAGTGTAAATAAAATGACAGTGAATAACCTTTTATAGTAAGCAATATGAAAAACGAAATGTTTCCAATGAAGATAATGACATCATTCAGAAAACAAACATGCACTTTCATCCATGAATTAAAATACTTTACTATAACTGTATCAGTAATGACGTCATATTCCTGATCCTTATTCCTGCACATAAATAGACTGGACTCTTGCTATTTATTTAAAGATTCTTAGTATACACAAAATAAAATATTTCTGAAAATTACATAATTTCCAATTAATTAAAATGAATATTTAATGAAACTCAGGAATTTTAAAAGAACTGCTTAAATAACGCTGTAATCTTAGAAGGGATGAATGGTTCTAATGGTAAAACTGATGTCATATTTGTAAGAAAGGATTCATTCTCATATGGACACCAAAAGTATCATGTCACACGGTAGAATTGTTTCAAACAAACAACCAATTTCTGGGAAAGTTTTCCATAATGTGAAAGACTTACCTCCCGGAAAATAGTACAGCAATATCCAAGAAATGCACAGGAACGGTTTGTTAGGGACTCCCAATGAGCTTTAGAGTTTATATATATAACTGAAATATTTCAGTACGACTTTGTCAATATGGTGTCATATTCACTGGCCTTTACATCTAATTTAGTAAATTAAAATTCAGAGCAGGAGCTGTTTTAAACACAGTACGATCTTTTGGCAGATGTAAGAATAGCAATGTCTATTGGTTCGTTTTATGGTGACGCGATGCATTCAGAAAATCAGATTTTTATTTATTTATTTTTTTTTTTTTTATTTCATAAGTTAAAAGGATTTATGATAATACTCATTATGGCTAGAGTTGCTGCAAAAAGTGGCGAGCAAGCGAAACGAGCTGGGGACGCGTATCGGTCCTAATATGAATTGTGTGGTGATTCATGGGGGTTGGCGAGCGTTAATGAACAGGGGGCAGGGCCCCCTAGTTGCTATTTAAATTCTAATTGCTAAAGGAGTTTACTTGAGCGAGAAAATCTTGCTTTTGTATATTAAAGCTGCGTGACAATCGACTTATTCAATAATAAATACAGAGTGTTTATATGTAAGTCGAACCAGGATTTTTGTTCATAACTTTAATTGTAATAAAAATATTTTCCGATATTTTCCTTTGTATGAAATGACGACAAGTGTAACCATAATTTTGCCAGTGTATCACTATTTAGTGTCAAATACATTTTGAATTACGGATGTGTTTAGGATAGATCGTAGCTATTATCAGCAATTCTTGAGAAGTTGTCACAATTCATAGAAATCAAAGTAAGTCTCATTAAAATGTTGGTAAAACACATTCAAATATTATGAATGAAAGTGCGGATTGAAGCATCCTGTTTTTACAGTCCTCAGCAAAAGCTTAGACACTGGTGATATTTAACCTTTAAATAAAAAATAGGAACATTTGGGTTACACAAATGGCTGTACTTTTTTTTTAAATATACTAGGGGGCTCGGCCCCCTACGAGCTACGCTCGCCAACCCCCCGTTCAGACACTGCAGTCTCTAAAAGCACGCTAATTTGATCGGCTTTAATTGAATTTTTTTGGAAGATTGAATTATAATTAAAAAAACAAAGGCGATCGCCCTATAAACGGGTTTCTATTCATTTCTCTTTGATTGGGGAATTTTACGGAAAAATCAGCTGCTGTTAAAAGATACAATGGCATTTCAAAATCATCTAATATAAAATGAATTAAGTAAACAGAGTCTTTGTCTCCCGGTATTTTTTAACAAAGCGAAAAGAAAGTCCTTTTAAATAAAACATTTTAAATATATCGTTTTTAATCTGACGTAATTTTCACCAAACTTTTCTTTCCCTTTTTAATATTCACGTGAAAATGCTTTTATTAGAAATGAAATATTATTTGCGCTGTCAAAAAAAAAAATAGTTGAAAAGTTCATCTCAAAATATCAAGTAAATGTCTCGCGCTATTTTTAAATTTAAACTACTATTTTGCAATATTATTTTTTGTTCATTTTACGTAATAAGTGTAATGTGACGTAAATGTGATGTAATTTCTCCTATTTAAGACTTCTAACGCATGTTAATGAATTTATTACTTTACAATATCCTTTCTCTGTTAAAATTCACGTGTAATTATAGATGAAGTAATTTTCAATAAGTTCCTGCTTTTTATACGTAATTATTTAATTCTAATTTGAAAGTTTTTCTTTTCTGTTTATAATAGTCACGCGTAAATAAATTTTTAATTTGAAGCAAACATTATTGTTTCCGTTGTTTATACAGTTTGGCAACAGGTTAAATTAGTACAATTTTCTGAAATAAGTAAAAAAATATCTCTCGAAATGCTGAAAATTTGAATTTAAAATAGAAATGAAACCTCGAAAAATGAGTCAAATTAAAAAAATAAATTATTTCTGCACACCGGGAAATTATAACGTATAAAATGATCTAAAAAGTATTAAATTCCGATGTATAGTTTTTGCTCCTATAAAACTTTTTTAATGGAACGATTTTGTCCAACTTTAGCATTAAATATCTCTTAAAATAACTCTTCGATTTGAAAACTGTCTACATCAGCGTGTTTATCAAACATTTCTGTATAATACTACCAATTTTCATATTTTTGTATGCATTATTTTTCTTAATATTAACGAAGAAAGACCTCCGGTCACAAAAAATTCAAAACCGGCGGCGGCGGCGGCGGCGGCGGTGACAGCGGGAGTTACTTTTTTTTAGAATAGAGAGATTTTAAACGTTTTAGGACAAAAATAATGGTTTTAATGTAGGATATTATTTAATTTAACTGAAAAAAGTGAAATTTGCATATTGCAAAAGTTTAGACACTTTTGTGATTTTTGGCAACTGTTCACGGAAAAACGCCAATGTCAAACTTTTGACGTCACATGCATGAAGTATTTAAGTGCTCCTCGCGATAGTATTGGTTAGTGAAGATGCCGCAAGCTCGAAATTTTCAGTTAGATGAAGTAATTAAAGCATGGAAGCTGAAATCGAAAGGAAGAACTGTTGCAGAAATTTCAGCTGCTTTGAATCGTCCAAAGAAGTCTGTCTATCAAGTAGCGTCTAAGGGTGACTCTTTCAAAGCAAAACATAGATCTGGAAGGCCTCGTGTGGCCAGAAAACGAGATTATAGAAGGATCCATAAACTGGCATCTAGACAAATGATGATTGCTAATCGCATTAAAAGTGAGTCAGAGCATCAACGGATACTTTCATAGATGAAATAAAGAAAGATGTAAATTAGTTTACATGAAAATGATAAAACAACCAGCCTTGAAATCTCACAACAAATTGGCCCCTTTCCTGTCGCAGAGTAATTCTGTTTATAAACTAATGAAATAATGGACTGACACCAGAGTTTATAAACGATGTTATTAGAAAATATGAAATTGCTTATTTTCACATATATTATAAAAGAAAAATTTTAATTAAATATTCTTGGAGCCGTTTATCACTTTTGGAATTAAAATTAGGTGTCTTTTGCCCTCAAAAAGTTTAATGATTTAGGCCTCACTTTGTTTCAATTCTCAAGTATCTCTGGAGTTTCTCAATGGTCGCCAAACAGCATAAGACATTGGAAAACAATTTACAGCCATTTCGTGAACTTTTAGCTCTTCCAAAGTATGTATTTGAGCAAAATAATTAGTCTATTCATGTTGCATTAAAAAAAAAAAATTAGTTTAACTCTCAACATATTACTGTTCTCGACTGATCTGAACCTAATTGAAAACTTTTGTGACATCATATCTCATATGGTTTATGCAATTTTTTGACAATACTCCTCTGTAAATGAGCTTCTATCTGCTTTTGAATGTGTTTGGTATGAAATAGCCCCTAAGTGATGCGGGATTTATTTTCTTTGATGGAAAGTCACATTTTTGCATTAATAGCAGACAATGTAGGTGCAGTTTGATTTTAATTTATGGATATTTTTCTGTTAACAGACAAATTGCCTATACTTTTGCCACAATGTTAAATTTGTTTTTTTTTTGTCATTATATATTATATAAAACGTATAAATTAAAATTTATTGTTTGTGAATGAAGGATAATTCCCCAGTAATATATGATAGTTGAGTTACAACAATTCGTTGCATACTTCTCAGTACAAAAGCATAATCGATCATTGTCTAAACTTTTGTTGCGCACTGTATGACTGAATGAGTGGACTGCGACCCCTGTTCCTAAACATAAAATGTGGATCTATCACCTCTTAACCCTCTCACTGCGGAACCTGAGATTTCATTGAGGATGCATTTTTCCGTCTAATTAACCCTCCTTGATTATTCCGACCAGTTATTTTTTTTATAGTAAATTTTTCCTTATTTAATACATTTCCCCGATTAAATTAGACAAAAATTTTTGTTTTGAAAAACCAGTGACAAAAAAAAAAATTCTTAAATACACAATTTTTGAAGCTATTTTGATAAAACAATTACGCAACGAGAGGGTTAGGTCTTCATACTACTGCTAAAGCACACTGTAATACAGGGATCGTACTTGTTAGTTTATAATACAAATGTTTAAATTTTTGAGATTTTTATAACAACATTTTCAATGTGCTGAATCCATGAAGTTTTTGATATATTTACACATTTTGAGATGCTAAATACAATTTGACTATTTTTGAAGCAATACCTGCCTATTTGATCGCACATTATGCTAATTTTGTAGATTCTGAAACTCAATAACTAATGCATGGAATTCCACAAAACTTCAGATTTAATTAGACCTTGACATGATAAATAGATTTTGGTGTATGGTCCAAGCCAATTTTACATGAACTTTTCATGTCCACAATTTTACAATTTTTATTTGTGGCCAATTATTAGTTACGTGCCTAAAATTTACATTGTTATCAAAGGTGGGGAAATGCAACATTTTACTCACCACTGGCGAGTGAATTTTCTGACAAGGCGAGTGAATTTTTAAGTAGTCTTTGAAAACTGCAAACTATAGAGATATGCGAAAACTTTTTTTTAAATTAATTAGCTCTATTTTTCAACTTTCCTAATTACTGCGATGTAAACATGGTACTAAGTTCTATTTTGTATTAAACTTTCATCTCTTGTTTATATTTCTTAATTTTACAGGGAAAAAAATATGAAATTGCATTATAGTAATAGTAACCAACTTTTTTTGAGTTGCGTAAATTTTATCATAAAAATTTTCAACTACAGTAGAAAATTTTTATGACAAAATTTACGTTGCATTTTACTGGCTGGTGAAATAAATCCTTGGCTGGTACGATTTTTTAGAAATTCCCCACCCCTGATTGTTATGAACTTAAAACTATATATTTTTGTTTACTGGTAGATTGTTAAACTATTTTAGGTACATTCGGATAGAATGCATATGGTTTAAAAATAAAATTAAACTTTCTCTCATAATATAAAAATTTAATGTGAAAAAACTTAGCACAAGTGTTCCAAGACAATATCCTCAATATTTCGTCGAACCTTCCTTAGCCTCGATTACGGCCTGTACTCTTTTTGGCATGCACTGTATGTGTTTTTTTAGATTTCCTGCCGCGCCTGAACATGGTGCCAGACCTTAATCAAGGCTTCTGTCAAATATCTTCTGCTTGTCATGTTTTCTTTTGATATTTTTTGCTTTAGAAGTTTCCAGGCATTCTTAATCAGGTTTTAATCCGTAGACTTGCCCGGCCATGGCAAAACATTCAGTTTCTCCTTAGTTAAGAATTCCGTTACTGTCTTTGCTTTATGATACGCCACCCAGTCATGCATGAAAAAACATTTGGAAGTATCAGAAAACTATTCCTTTAGTTGAGAGATCAACCTTAACTTCAATACTTTTTTATACTGGTTTTCATGCTAATACAAGTTTTACAGAGTATGGATGTATATTTCAACAATACTGCTTTTATTCAGTAAAATTTGTATATTAATAAGAGAGTGAAAAATATGTTGAAAAGCTGATGTGAAATTGGTTTCACTTGTATACTGTCCAACAGCTAGTGCTGTTATAAAGTGTATTTCAGGATGTGTATAACAACTCTATATGATATCTATGGTATAGAATATTACCAACTCAATATAACTATGTTTTATCATTAAACAGGAAATATTGTTAGAGAAAATTGAAAAATTGATTAATTAAAGTACGTACAACATAAAAATATATACATATGACAATGAACTTAAAAAAATATATCATAAATACAAAAGTGATAAAATTATAAAAAAGCACTAATTATTACTGAAACAAGATAATCTATAAAATGGAACAAGTCATATTTCAACAGATAATTATATAATAAACAGAAATGTAATTGTAAGTATGATTGTTATTTTCTTTTTGTAACTTTCTCAAAACAAATATTGGTACTTCTTAGTTATCCCGTCGACCAAATTCCTGTTGCCAAATTGTAAGATTAAATGCCAATAATGGTTGCCATTAATTAATTAATCATAAGATTAAATGCCAATAATGGCCAATAAAACCATTAATTCAACATTTTATTTGTATTTTTATTAATGTTTTACAAATTTATTCGTTCTTTCGTTATTTAAAATAAAAATTATGTCAATGTGTATAATTTGGCGAGTGGTTTGGCAATTTATATAATTTGGCGAAATTGGTCGACGGGATAACTAAGAAGTATCCAAATATTATTCTGGATAGATTGGCTGTTTAAGATTTTCCTTCTCCTTTCTAAGGAAAAAAATAAATCTCATGCTAAATATATGCATGTCAAAGTGATCTTTGCTGCAAAAATGTATGTCTAAAAATAGTATATAGCTAAAAAAACCTAAAAATGTTGTACAAATAGGACAAAATATTCTATTCCCAAAAGAACCTTATGCAAACTTTCTTTAGCTTTTAGAATCTAAAAAAAGTGACTCTGGAAAAGAATATTTAAAAAACTTATATTTTTTCAGATGCTCTTAACATAATCTGACCCTTAATTTGATAGCTCTCCAACACAGTAGTTCACAATCAGACTTTAAAGGCTTTAGTACACAATATTTGTGAGGATTAAATTTCCAAGACCTCCACCTCCTGCATCCTATATGCTTCTAATATTTTCTTTGGATTTTTGCATCAATTCAAAGTACAGTAGAACCTCTGTTATCCGAAATCTGTTTTTTAAACTTTTTTTTTTTTTTTTACTATCACATTCCTTGTGTGCAAGCAGTCCTTTCCGAACCAGATAAATATTTCGGATCCCGTTTCTTAGAATTCCTTTGAATTTAACTTGAACTCCCATAAACTGCGGAGTGAACTAGAACACAGTAAGAGGAGGGACAACCAGAATGTGTGAATGTGGTCTAGTAGGCAAAGAAAGCGAACAAATTAGCAATTCTGAAGCTTTTGAATGTTTTGGAAAAGATTTGGCACGGCTGGAGCAGCTGAAAGACTGTGATACTGGTGAACTAATAGTACAGTACAAAGTCTAAAGTTCGGAATCCTCGGGACTTTACAAAGTCCGAACTTTGGATTTTTCTGGATTTTGGGCCATCCAAAATATTGCTTTTCTAATAAAAAGAAAAATTAATTTCAGTACTTAAAAATGCATAATATAACGTTCATATATTAAAAATTGCATATAAGAGCTTAAGAGCTATTAATACTAAATTAAAAAACATTTTTCAATAAAAAAATCATAACAATATAAAATGTAAAACAAAAACACTTATTTAGGAGAACATACAATTTAAGAGCAAATTGTAAATTACTTAACATTAAACATTTCAGTTGATGTGCGCTGCTTTATTAACTTAAGTTTCCGTTTTATTCTGTTCATAGACATGGGTTCTGATTTGGTAATAAAGTTTCTTTGCTCAAGACCTTTAATGACATTATCCAGGGAGTTCAGGATTTCATCGATTGGCACATTTTTTTCTTTTTCCTCATTGTCACAATAAATTTCTTCTGCTTTTTGGTTTAAAAAGCAGATTGGGAGGAAGTTTTGGTTTAGGAGGCAGATGCACAGACCATCAACGCATCGAATTGTCTGCCGAAATTATAGGATTAGACAGAACTCGATTTGCATATTAAAATGCAACTGATCTGTCGAGTTATATCTTCGTGGAAACCACCTGCAGATCCGATTTTAGTGGTTGTTCAGTAGATCTACCATTGTGTTTTCCTGCACCCAAAGGTATGAAAACATGGAGGATTAGGGGCAGAAAAACACAATGGTAAACTTACCGGTCAACCACTGAAATCTGGTTTGCAGGTGTTTTCCACCAAGAAATGACTTGACGGATCTGTTGCATTTTAAATTGCCAATCGAGTTTTAACTAATCCTGGAATTTCAGCCTCCAACTCGATGAGGTGATGGTATGTGTAGTCGCTTGCCGGTCTAATAGTTTTTCGTTGTTGCATTGCTAATGGGTACATCACTGTCTGCCAAAAACGCCAAAATTTGTTTAAATCTAAAATCTGTCCAACAATTCCTTAGTACGTAGTAATAAGAGAGAAAGAACAAATGAAGAAACTGAATGATTGATGTAAGTACAGGAGGAAGCATCGAAAGCTACGGAAAAAATAAAACAAAAAGCAATATCTGATAGGATTTTATATTTTTCTTTTGTCAGTGTTTGTTTGTTTCAACAATTTTGTTTTTTCCCTCCCTCTTTGAATATTGCTGCTGGAAAGTGCAAACTTTGGGTGTCTGAACTTTAGACTTTGTACAGTATTAAAAAAAAAACTGTGATAGAGCTGCAAAGCAAAGCGGTAAATAAAACTTTGTTTCAAACCCTTGTGAAATACGTAAAAGGTACTTAATTTAAAAATTTAAATTCAGGTAATTTATTCTTGTTTCTATTTTGCTGTTGCTTTATTTTTATTAAGCACTTGTTATCAGAATAAGAAAGACCGCATCTATTTGTTTTTAATCTTAAAATTGAAGCCTTCTCGATTATCCGAAATTTTGCTTTAAAAAAGGGAATTTCCCCAAAACCAGATATGGGGAAAACCAGGTCTGCCCAACTTTTCGGTAAGCAGGAGCACATTTCACATGGTTGGCCAATAATGAAAGCACGACATTATTCACATTGACTGGTAATAAATCTCACCTTGATAGTTTAAACGACTAATACAGATGACTTACACATGCATTTCCTAGTGATACTCATGTCCATGTAAAAATAAATTACATAAAAAACAGAAATCATAGTAAATTTATAATTACATTTTCCTGAGAGGGGCTACTTAAAAAAAATTGTAGGCATAAGAGGCCAAATGCTGTCTACAATAAAAATGTTAATGATTTAAAAGTAAAACATTTTTTAAATGCAATTTAAAAATAGCTCGTAACTGGAAACATCTGAAAGGGTGAAAAAATCCTTAAAAGAGAACCATGGCACTCGCAGGTGGCTCTGCTTTAAACTACTGTCAGGACATAAAGGATTAAATAGTTTATACAGAGGTAATAATGAAAAATAATAATTTGAAAAAATTGTATGAAGAGCTAAATAACTAATAAAATAAATAGTTTATCCTGTTCTTAGACTAAGCCATTTAATTCTTATTGGATGAATACCATTCTAATAGTGAAACAATTTCTTTTTATAATGTAACTTTTTAGAGAACACAATCTAACATTTATCAAAAAAGATAGTGTAAAAGAAAATTTTGTAGCAGCGTAATTAAATAAAACAAATCAGCTTTGAGCATAATCAAAGATTTAGACATTTACTACTATAAAATAGAAGTACCAAACTCAAAAAAATTTTTATTTTGCAACAACTAGGGTTAATAAAAGTACTAAAAAATTATTACACTCCTTATTTTTTTATTTATATTTTCTAATTTTTGGTGTTTAAAACTTTTCATTGCACTGCTGTTTTACAGCCAGTTGGTTTATTTTGACAAGTACAGTTAGGTGCACAATTAAATCTATTGTTATTGGAACTCATGTGTAATTATAACCATTAAAAAATCTACCGATTTTCCCTTGTGATGGGTTAATGGGGAAAAAATCGGCAGATTTTTCACTGGTTATTTATTAATTTATAATTAAGTTCTAAAAATATTAAAATGTTGCATTGTCATCAGAAACACAACCAAATTAAAAGATCTGATGCCAGAGAATAAAAACTAAATTTAAAGAGGAGAAATAAAGGAAATCATAACAATATAAAAATATCTGAATTAGAAATCAAGTTATAATTACCTGTATTTAATCCTTCCTCAGCTAGTGATTTATAGAGATTTATACTATATTGGCAAAGAAGTGTTTCTACAGTTGTAGGTTTGATTTGTCCCAAAAGGCCAGATCCAAATCTTGACGTTCCACCGCCAATCCTAAAGAAATTATAACCAATAACTGTAATTAAATGATAAATAGAAAGAACTATAAATATTAATATTTTTAATCAATATTTACATACATATAAAGATATTTAATTAATTTAAAATTAGATTAAAAGACTATAATAACTTCAGACATGTCAAAAATAGGTTTTCTGCTTTTTACTTACCTTCATTCTTTAAGCATTTGTGGGTACTTCTTAGTTATCCCGTCGACCAAATTACTGTCGCCAAATTGTAAGATTAAATGCCAATAATGGTTGCCATTAATTAATTAATTGTAACATTAAATGCCAATAATGGCCAATAAAGCCATGAATTCGACATTTTATTCATATTTTTATTAATGTTTTACTAATTTATTTGTTCTTTCATTATTTAAAATAAAAATTATATCAATGTGTATAATTTGGCGATTTATATAATTTGGCGAAATTGGTCGAAGGGATAACTAAGAAGTTACCCATTTTTGTTATATCTATAAACTCAGTTTATGGCGTCATATGCCGCCATCCAAAGAATCAACAATAGTCTCTTGTCTCTTTCCATTTTTTCCCAAAAGAACTACATTTAAAAATTCATATTACCTGCTATCTGAATCATGGCATATTTAAACAAAACTCCTCCACTGAAGTGTATTACTTCTTTTATCTTTAAAGGTTTTTTTTTTTTAATTGTTGTATATTGAGTTGCGCACAGCTGTTATTCTGAAACTGTTTAGGCAGAGCTGGACAACTTTCACCCTGGCAGAGAATTGAATATATCCTTAAAAGATTGGGATTTTAATGTATTTCTTTTAATATGTGTGTGTATAACGAATTTATTCAAAATATTGTGTCCTAACGACGTAAGCATGAATTGATTGCTGAAAGAATGCACTCAACACATTTATTGTATTACACTGATCAGCTAAATCAATATGACAAATTGAAATGATGTGTGAAAGTTCTGTCAAAAATAGAATTCCTGGTAACAAGTTGAAAAGGTTGCCTTAGTAACAGTTCTATTAATTTTATTACATTGCTTTGTTATACTACTTCTGTTATTTTGCTCTGTTAATTACCCTTTTGGAACAGATGTGTTAGAGGTCCGCAGATTGAATGTGCCAAAAAAAAGGCAAAATAGTTGGTGATGAACTGCTTTTTGTGTCAACTCAGATTTATGGTAACTATAGCTATTTTTCCAACTATCAAAACTAAAAAATCCCTATTATTATTAACTGAATTATATGATTTGATTTTCTATATTTAGATGCTAAATTTATTAAAATCAAAGCTTATTTTAGTGATTTTTAATACTGCTTTAATTTTCTTTTTTTTTTTAAACGTTGATAAAATCACTTCAGTTTTTAAACTAATCCCCATGTTGGTTTGTTTGTCAGATTGGCGATAATTTACAAAAATGGTATTTCGGCGTGTTTTACAAAAAAACCTTCCCAGCATCCACCCCTTTTTTAAGTTATTATATAAGTAGTATAGTGTATTGTGGCTCACTTAAAGTAGCAAATATATATTTTGTGCAGGGTTCAACGATATATAACAATGGATAATATATCATGATATATATCTGATATTTATTTTGAAAATATTGTGTATGATATTTTTGATATCAGCCAAAACAAGTGTAAATAAATTTTTCATTCTGTAGATAAAGAAATTTTGAAGAGAAAATATACCATTATCCAAGCTTCATATTTGAGGCACAATTTTTAAATATAGAACTAATAATTATGAGGCATATATTTACTTAGAACAGCTATTGAAAGATAAACTGTCCGATTTAGATAAGTTATTTAAAGTTTTATCAGAAAGAATATTTTTGAAGAAAAAGCACACAAGCTTACATTTATGTTCAAAATTTTGGTACTACTTGATTATACAGCCGGCCAAAAATCTATCGCCAAATTCTAAGATTAAACGGCAATAATGGATGATCATAAATATCACATTCACTTGACATTAAACATGATATATATACATGTGTTTGTTAAGCCATCCAGTGATTTTGGTCGGTAGGATGATCAAGTAGTACCAAAATTTTCAATAAAAATAAATTATTTTGTATTTAAAATTTTGTTATACAAAACATAAAATTTTCTGCAAACTTTATATACTAAATTTTATAGTTTGTCTCTGTGAGTATAAAATGTAAATTGTGTCTGTTGACAATTACTGTTTGTCAATTTTTATACATAAAAGGGGAAAAAAGAAGAAGACATTTAGAATATTACAATTAAAATAATAAAACTTTGTAAAAATCACCATAAAATCAAAACAATGCATAGGACACATTTTGAGAGTGAAAATTAACAACCCATCACAGCTACTAGAAACATGTGCTCGCAAGGGGACAGTCACAAATGAACAGAAAAGGAAAGGAGGAGAGATTACAAAAAGTGCGACAAGCGGCGCCAGCAGTAAGGTAAAAAACAATCATAGAGGATTGCATGCAGTATTGGAAAGTGTTGCCACAATGATAGAAAACATTTACAAAAGAGAAAAGGAAATAAACAAAATTAAAATAAATAAAGAAGTAAGTACAAAAATAAGTAATCATCATCATAATAATAACAATATACAGAAAATAAATAATAATAATAAAAGAGAGAGAAACAAAAGAAATTTTTCTAAAATCGTTTCTTGTTTAAATTTCAAAGTTATCTTCAAACCTATCAATAAAATTAAATTCTCTTCTCCTGAAGATCCTATTCCTACTGAGAACTGGTGGGGCGTTTATTTTATTCCTTGTTCTTGTAATTTAGGCTATATTGGTCAAACTAAGAGAGCTTTAAAGTTCAGATTAAGCGAGCACCAGAGGTATATATCTAAGAATTGCTATTGGACTTCCAGTCACTGTTTTAATTTCTCCATGGCCAGAATTATTTCTTCTCCTGTCTTTCCCACTCACTTGGATTTTCACAAAGCCAGGGCCGTGCAAAGTGAGCAGTCGCCTCAGGCACGTAAATTGAGGTGGCACCAAATTTATACTACAAACCTCTTTTTTTCTTCTTTGTAAAATTAAAAAAAAAAAAAAAAAAAAAAAAAAAATTGTATATTTACATATTGGGAATTTTTTTCCCAATGGAAGTACATACATTTTTCATTTCAAAGTTATTGCATTGTCCTTTTACCCCCCCCCCCCACACACACACACACCGAATATCAAATTTATGAATAAGGATTTTCTTTTCAAAACTTGTTTTGGTTATTTGTCTTAATCTCTTTTGTTAACCTTCTCTTTTCTGAGTCTGTGACAAAAACAAATACCCTCAAAATAGCATGGGGTTTCTTTCTTGGAATATAAAAGGGTTCCCAACTGTTATACTGTACTGTTAGATATGTTTTTTCTACACCCATTTTCCACATCCCGTCTGCCAAAATATAAGTTCAATTTTCTCTTATGTTATTTAGTTTTGTGAAATTTCTGAATTAAAATTAAACCTAAAGTTTCAAAATAAACGCGAAATATGTATTCGGTAAAATTTGTTTTTGTACTTTTTAATTTTTTGACACTTGTGACAAAGAAAAGTTGGGAAAAGTTGGAGGGGGGTGGGGCGCCAAATTGAAACTTTGCCCCGGGTGCAGTTTTCTCTTCGCATGCTGCTGAATGGAGCTTATTTTATTTCTTAAAATTCTGATAAACTTGTCAATGACCTCTGATCCTCTCCTTTTCTATCTTCAGCTTGGGAATTACCTTTGTAATTCTTTCACTCTTTTCATTTTTTATAGCTATAAAAAAAACTTTCTTTTGTTTCTTTTTTTATTATTATTTATTTTCTGTGTTTTATTATTATTATGATTACTAATTTTTGTAGTACTTCTTTATTTATTTTAATTTTGTTTAAATTTCCTTTTCTCTTTTGTAAATGTTTTCTATCATTGTGGCAACACTTTCCAATTCTGCATGAGATCCTCTCCGTGATTGTTTTTTACCTTACTGCTAGTGCCACCTGTCACACTCTTTGTAATCTCTCCTCCTTTCCCTTTCTGTTCATTTGTGACTTTGTACCCTTACAGATGAATGTTTCAGTAGCTGATGACGGCTGTTAATTTTCACGCTTGAAATGCATCCTATGCATAATTATGATTTTATGGTGATTTATTATTTTAATTGTGAGTTATCATGAATTTTCGGTGCTCTATTGACTATTTAGAATATTGTTCTAGTAAGTTTTCCTACTAAGTGCAATATGTTTCAATTTCTAATTATACTGTCTGAAGACATTTTATAATCATCGATAAGTTGACTATTTTGAAAATATCACACACATATCAAAATATCAGATATTTTTGATATTTTCAAAAAATATAGCGATATTTACGAACCCTGTATTTGTGGCTCTCAAGTAAACTAGTATGTTGTGGCCATCACAAAACTTTCCTCTATATAAATCACGTCAATTAAATCATTTAAATAGTACAAGAAATTACATCAATTTAGCACCAGTTCATGTCAAAGGATATCTGAATTTGAAGTTTAATGAAAATTCATGATCAGCACCAACTCATATTAAGGACCAACTGAACCTGAAGTTTGATGAAAATCTGTGCATTAGTTCTGGAGATTGAACTATTGTGGAAATCGTGAAAAATGCTGCATAGCAGTGCCAAATGTTGAGCGATTTACACCAAAACTAATCAGTACCAATTTATATCAGGGACTAACTGAATAATAAATTTTTATTAAATTCTGTGCATTAGTTCTTGAGATGCGCCTACAAAATTTGTGTCACATACATACAGACAGACATTTTGCAAAAACATGTTTTTCGGAATCTCTGACCCCTAAAACATGTAAATCCGTCGAAAACCGAAAATTTTCACGAATCCAATACTTTCTTCTTGTAAAGATAGAAGAAAGTAAAAAGCTTGAGTATGGCTGATTAGCAGCTGAAAACACAAGTTTTTTTTCTTTTTTGGCCTGGCTAAAATCTAGCTGTTTTCTAAACTCTGTTAAGTAGTTCTATAGCAGAAAATCGTGTATGTACAACAAATATGACGTAAAAGTGCTATTAAACGGGAAAATCTGAAGCAACAAAATGTGCCTGCAACTTGTCAGTTTTCAAACATTTCATTGGCTGTTCGAAAACAGGCTTTGCCCTCATCAGTTTTCCAAGAAATTTATTGTTTGTTCTGGGCAACATTGCCCTCATCCATTTTGAGCGGCAACAAAAAAAAGTTCCTTGTTTTTCGAGCAACTCTTTTAAAGCCATAGGTTAACAACGAGTTGCTGAAAGTAGCAACAACTATGATCCCTCGTGTAACAGCACTTTAATGGAATGACAGTTGATTATTTTTTAATGGAAAATGGTCGATAGGATAATAGACAAATACCCTAGTTTTTGTTGTTCTTTCAATATTTTTTATCTACATACATATTCACTTCTTTTGTGAATGAATTATTTTTATTGATTCAAAAAGGTTGAAAATAAGTAATATGGTCAGAGATGCTCAGACACACCAGGTTGGTGCAATTTTTTTTTTGTGTGTGTGCCATTTTAGCAAGAAAACCCTATTTTGGGTATCTATTAGGCCTATCTTGTAAAAATAACATGTTAGTTTTATTTATTATAGAGCACTTTATTTTACATAAAAAACTCAATTTTATTATGAAACACAATTTTTATTATAAACACACAAAAATTATTTTATTATAAAACACACAATGTTTAATTTGATGTAAAACACACACAATCTGTTCTACCGGGTTGCCATACAAAGCAATTTCTCGTCAAACCTGCTGGTTAGCTGAGGCATAAAATCACCATTCTGGTGCAATCTAGGCATCCCGGTGCATCTGAGACACAGAGTCAGATAATATAGACGAACATGCGAACGCCGTTCACAGAAAATTTTCAAAGTTTGCAGACAGCAGGGGTGATTGTGACTCAGAGTGAAAAACCCTGAAAATTGATACAAAGTGAAAAACCCTGAAAATTATCGATGCAAAATATACCAATATCAATTTACATAACAACTGATTCTGCAACAGCATGACAATCAAATGACATATTTCTGCTATTGTTTGAAATATACAAATTGCAGAAAAACATAATTCGGTAAACTTACATTAATTTCACTGAAAGCTAAATGACTTCCTCAAATGGAGAGTCAGGGGAGATTCCGAGTGAAATTTTTTTTTTTCGGAAATTAACATCACATTTTCGGAAATACATCGGCGGCAGCAGGGGAATTACGGTTTTTCGCGATCTTTTGACGAAACTTGCCGTTTTTTCGTGATTCTTTTTACGAAATTTGCTGTTTTTTCGTTATCTTTTGTAGGAAATTTGCCGTTTTTTCATTATCTTTTGGGGGGAAATTTACCATTTTTCACGATTTTTTTGGTGAAATTTGCCGCTTTTTCGCGATCTTTTGACGAATTTCCCTATTTTTTTCACGATCTTTTGACGAAATTTGCCATTTTTTGTGATCCCTTTTTGCGAAATTTGCCGTTTTTTTGCGATCCTTTTTATGAAATTTGCCGTTTTTTCGTTATCTTTTGAAGGAAATTTGCCGTTTTTTTTATCTTTTGGGGAAATTTACTGTTTTTCGCGATTTTTTTGATGAAATTTGCCGCATTTTCGCGATTTTTTGACGAAATTTTCTATTTTTTTTCACGATCTTTTGACGAAGTTTGCCGTTTTTTTCGTGATCTTCTGGGGAAAAATTGGCCGTTTTTTTGCAAAAATGCAATTTTACTTCTAAGTGGCTAAGTATTAGAGAAAAAAAAATAGAAATTTTGTTTGTTTTCCTAGCTTTACTCTTACACAAGGTAAATTTATTTTTCCTGCTTTCTTCCTGGGTATGCAATTCTGGACATTGTTGTACTGAGATTGAGATGGATAACACTTCACAGCAACTTCTCTGAAAGGAGAGGGGCAGCAGAGAGGGCGGGGAGAGATTCACTCCTGGCTCTAATTATGTGTTTTTTCTGCAATCTTTCGCGAAATTTGCATTTTTTTCGCTATTCTTTGACGAAAATCGCGTTTTTTCCCCCGTGATTCTTTAACAGAGTTTTTGCATTTTTCTTGCGATCCTTCGACGATATTTCCATTTTTCTAACGATCCTTTGACGAAAATCACGTTTTCCAGCGATCCCCGGAATGGGGGGGAGGGGTTAATCCCTGACGGTTTTAATTATGCGTTATTTCTACGAAATTCGCGATTCTTTAAAGAAATTTTTTTTTTTGTGATCTTTTAATGAAATTTGCGTTTTTCCCTCGATTCTTTGACGACATTTCCGTTTTTCCAACGATCTTTGGACGAAAATCTTGTTTTTTTCTTTCGCAATCCTTTGCAAATCTTGCACTTTTTCGCGATCTTTTGACGAAATTTGTGTTTATTTCGCGATCGTTAGACGAAATTAGTTTTATTTCGAGATCCTTTGACATAATTCACGTTTTTTATGCGATTCTTTGGTGAAATGTGTTTTTTTTTTTTTGGCGATTCTTTAAACAAATTCGTGCTTTTTGAGCGATTCTTTAACAAAATTTACGCTTTTTCCGCGATTCTTTAACGAAATTTACGCTTTTCCCATGATCCTTTGACGAAAATCGCGTTTTTCCCACGATCTTTTAACGAAAATCGCATTTTTCCCGTGATTCTGGGATGGGGTAAATCCTTCCCGGTTCTAATTATGTGTTTTTTTCTGCGGTCCTTTGACAAAATTCGCATTTTCCCGCGATTCTTTAAAGAAATTCATGTTTTTTTCCGTGATCATTTAACGAAATTCGCGTTTTTCCTGCGATCCTTTGACAATATGTCTATTTTCCCCACGTTCCTTTGACGATATGTTAGTTTTTCCGGCGTTTCTTTGACATATGTGCGTTTTTCCCGCGATCTTTCGACGAAAATCTCATTTTTCCTGTGATGTTTTTACGAAAATGGGGATCCTTTGCAAAATTCGTGTTTATTTCGAGATTTTTAAACGAAATTTGCGTTTTCCCGCAATCCTTTGACGAAACTGTCGATTTTTTTTTCGGCGACCATGTCGAAATTCGTGATATTTTTTTATGTCCGAATTAACCCGGAAATCCGGGCTACACCCTGAACACAATCACCCTTGAGACAGTTCTCATGGTTATTTTTTTTTTTTTTTTTTTTTTTTTTTTTTACAAATTTTTCATAAAAAAAATTATTAAGACCCCAGGCGGAGAATCTGTGCGAGGTCTGTCGCAGACTTGTGAGAAGGTCTGCAGATAAAAAAAGGTATCTAGAAATTATTTGCCATGTACCATAGAAGAAGCGCCGTGGCATATATATTTTTAAAACTTAAAAATATTGGAAGTGCGGGGCTTATGCCGGAACGGCAGGTACAATGCTTTTTTCTTTTGCCAGGGCCGGTAGCAGAAACAGTGCAGCACTGAAGCAGGTGCTGCAGATTATTTTAGGCTTTGCAGATTAATTTAACAGATTAAAAATAAATTTTGTGTTGAAAAGTAAATGTTAAATGTTGATCTCTTCTAAATAAAGTTTATTTGGTTGGAAATTTTAGCGAATGTTTATGCACTTGTTTAGCATTTCTCAGTGATTTGCAGTGACTTTTTTGTTTTTTACATTCGAAAGGGGAATTCGGTTTTAATATCTTAATAAACATTATCCTCTTTTCAATAAAGTCTAATTCAGAAAACTGGATGATGGGGGGGGGGGGGGGGTTGAGAGCATGTAACATAATGTGAGGGATTGGAAAGAGGGCTTTTTCACTTTTGCTGTTAGCGGCGATATAGGAGTTAGGAGGGGCGTGGCGTTTTTCTGCAGAAAATTTTAAAGAAATTATTTGAGTTTGCAGACAGTTTTGCAATTTATCTAAGTCTGCTGAGACATCTGTGCCCAACTTTGATTAGTTTCCCCATCGAAAAGACACTTGACTTGACTTGGATGAGACATGGAGAGGAGTACCAGGAATCAACGACCCCGCACCTCCGGTAGTAACCTGTGGTAGAAACATTCAAACCATACCCAATGTCCAGAACATCTGGAAATGCGTAAAGGCAGGAAAACCTCAAACCTCCCAATATACAAAAAAGCCATTTAAAGACACCATACAATATAAGATATAAAAATACAAAAATAAAAGTAAGTAAAATTGGCACAGATGTCATATAAATATTGGCGCGTTTTTTTACCCGACGCCAATTTGGCGAAAACATCAACAGCATAAACAACAACATCCGGGTTACCATATCAAGCAAAATAGCGACACTTTGATGCCAGTTAAGTACCTGTTGCGTATATCACATTGGCGTCAGAAAAAAAAAAAATCACACCAATATTTACCATACACGCCATTTATGTGTGTATATGACATCTGTGCCATAAAATTCAATAGGATTAATAGAAGAGATTTAAAAGATCGAAAAGAAATGATATACACAGAAATCGTAATTTTTACTATCGTGCAGCAATATTTATAACAAAATGTGCAGCTGCCTGTTAAAACCTTCAAAATATCTGACGTCACAACAGCGCATTGTTCCTATGTGATAGAGGAAGGGTGTAAAAAACATAAAATTTGCGTTACATAAAATTAATGGATGACCCCATAAGGAACTTTTACATATTTATTTTAAGTAACATTTTAAAAATGTACAAATAACTACCAGCTCTGTTCTAACAAGACGACATCTTGCCATCCAAAATCTCGCGCCAAATGGTAAGCAACCGAAGTTCCAACTATCCCACCACCACATATTACGACTTGGGCATGTTTTGGAATTTCTTTACTGCAAAATTCGTTACAATTGTTCTCGTCGGATGAGGGAAATAGTTGCTGTGATATACATCTAGACGTATCATGCCCTTTTGAAAATAACTGACTTTTAAAAACATGTTTGCAAAAATTCGCGGTTGTCACAGCTTTCATGATCAGTGTTTTCTTCTAAAAGTTCTTGCTATACAAGAATAGTATTCATAATGAAGTTTTTGCGTTTCCGTCAATTATATTTTATCGGTACACAATTATACTGAACAGATTAAATAAAAGAAGAGAACACTATTATAGGTCTTGTTCTATTATAAGGTCCTTCGCTCAGAGGAATTCGAAATTAGAATTCTACTATGTTGTTGTTTTTTAACCTATTGGGCCCGGTAAGCAGCTTTCTATTTCTGTATAGCTGTCTTAATCCATAGAATTCTTTGAGTTTGAGTTGGGTGAGCTTTGGGATAGATTTAATTTAATTTTAAGCTATGAGGTATTCGCTACAGCTATTGCCGGCATGACCTCAAATGATCTCAAAATGGCGTTATTTCTTTGGAACAACCTCCCTCCACGAGGAAAAAAGGCAGAAGCCCTTGGGATAGAATTCTACTAAAGTTTGTAAACAAATAACGAAAGGGCGAGTTCAAAGTTGCCATTCTAACTCCTAAAATAGGAAACACTTTGGTCAGGATGCAGGAGGATTCTTCGCTGTTAGCGAAATGAGATTGACCAATCAGAAGCCTGCATTTTTCCGAACTTAGCAAAAAGTTCGCAAAAATGCAGGCTTCTGATTGGCCAATCCCATCTCCCTAACAGCGAAAAATCTATCTTGATTGGATCCTGGCCTTTCTCTGTTTGGAACCATTGAGCTAAAGAGAAAGACTATGTACGGGTACTTTTGGGCTGAAACTTAACGTTATTTTACTATATCTATGAAATATCGACATACTAGCGACATATATGCAAAAAACTAGAGTTACTATAAATAGAATATGAATATTTTTATCAAATTTTAAGTGAAAAACCTGATTTCTACCCACTCTCCTAGGACGGACTACACTAGTTGTTAATAGGCAGTACTAACTATAACTGAGCTCTTTTGTGTGTCCGCGTAAATGAATGATGAATGCTTATGCTGTGCACATCACATTCTATATAGTAAGCATCTTGTAGCGCCCCTCAGTGATAAAATATCAATTTCAATTTGTTTGAAAAGCGTAACATAATTAAAATAAGTCGCAAACGAATTTTCCCTATAAACTTCCACGTAATGGATTTCTTTTGAGTGTCCCTGTAAATGAACTATAAATGCTACGCGCTTTATTTTCAATACAAAACATGAACCTCAATAACATATGTCAATCCCATAGCAATCTGGGTATATTTGGGTCATTTTGAAAATCTGTCCATGTTTTGGAATAACAAAATCAAATTTTTAGAAATAATCAGAAAGTTTTAATTTTTTGTAAATAATTACCTTACCTCATAAACATTAATATACAAGCATCAGCAGAGACCAAATTACTAATTTAACATTCTAAAACTATTTTTTTTTTAATTTTAATGAACTTGGTAACGACAAAAAGTGAACATGATAATGACATCTACGGTAAGGACAAATTAAGCTAAATACTTTTACTTTTCCACAGGCATAAATGGCAGCCATTATATCTTCTGGCCCATACAATGATTTTCTATTTCTTATATAATAAAAGCAGATTAAGAAATCGGTAATGACGTACAAAAAAATACTCACTAAAACATTCAAGTTCTTTGTTTGTTTTATTGAAACTATAAAACTGTTTACTCTATTCACCTAAACCTGATAACAAGTTGACTTTTAAGGAATTTTCAATACAAAACATGACGAGCCGTTAATTCCCAAATTGGCTCAGCCGAACTCAGCAATCTGATTGTTCGTTAATATTAATATTTTGGATTACTTTACTGTGATTTTGATCAAATTTAGCAAAATAAATCAATTTAAGTCATTATAATTGCATTCTATTTTACATTACACTACTTCATAAGAAAATAAATATAATTTTCTACTATATAAATATCAGTTTTAGCCAATCAGATTGCTAAGCTCGGCTGAGCCAATTTGGGAATTAACGGCTCGTCAAAACATGAACCTCAATAACATATGTCAATCCCATAGCAATCTTGGTATATTTGGGTCATTTTGAAAATCTGTCCATGTTTTGGAATAACAAAATCAAATTTTTAGAAATAATCAGAAAGTTTTAATTTTTTGTAAATAATTACCTTACCTCATAAACATTAATATACAAGCATCAGCAGAGACCAAATTACTAATTTAACATTCTAAAACTATTTTTTTTTAATTTTAATGAACTTGGTAACGACAAAAAGTGAACATGATAATGACATCTACGGTAATGACAAATTAAGTTAAATACTTATACTTTTCCACAGGCATAAATGGCAGCCATTATATCTTCTGGCCCATACAATGATTTTCTATTTCTTATATAATAAAAGCAGATTAAGAAATCGGTAATGACGTACAAAAAATACTCACCAAAACATTCAAGTTCTTTGTTTGTTTTATTGAAACTATAAAACTGTTTACTCTATTCACCTAAACCTGATAACAAGTTGACTTTTAAGGAATAGTTTTGACTTTATAAAAAGGCATGTGCTGCCCTCTAAAAAATTCCAGATGAACTTTTTTTGTGAAGCATGGCAATGACACTCTTTCTTGGGACACGGTTTAAAATAATTATTAAGAATTATAGATAGGTTTAATTAATGAAAATAAATATATTTTTTAATAGTTAGCATCTTAATAAATAACTAGTCGGATGTGGCAATCCCAAAACTTTCTTCCATCTCATAGATGTTAATACTGTTAAAAATGCAGCATATAAGCACCACCGGTTAGATGATTTACACCAAAATCTAATTATCAACAACTTTAACAACTTCTAACTAAAGTTTGATGAAAATCCGTGCATTAGTTTTTTAGATAGAGTTATTGCGGAAATTGTAAAAAATTCTGCATAGCAGCGCCACCTGTTGGGATATTTACACCAAAAACTAATTAGGACCAATTTGTAGCAGGAAGTAACTAAATCTGAAGCTTGATGAAAATTCATGCATTATTTCTTGAAATACAGCTGTTGCGGAAATCGTGAAAAATGCAGCACAGCTGCGCCATCTGTTGGGCGATTTACACCAAACATTAAACAGCACTAATTTATACCAGGGACTAATTGAATCTGAAGTTTGATAAAAATATATGAATTTTTTCTTGAATTAGAGCTATTGCGATAATCATAAATAATGCTGCATAGCAGCAATTTTTGCGCGATATTCACCAAGATGTAATCAGCACCAAACTATATCCCGGACTAACTGAATCTAAAGTTTTATGAAAATCCGTGCAGTAGTTCTTTAGATATAGCTATTGCAGAAATCGTGAAAAATGCCGCATAGCAGCGCCACCTGTTGGACGATTTTCACTGAAAAGTAATCAGCACCAAACTATATCCCGGACTAACTGAATATGAAGTTTTATGAAAATCCGTGCAGTAGTTCTTTAGATATAGCTATTGCAGGAATCGTGAAAAATGCCGCATAGCAGCGCCACCTGTTGGGCGATTTTCACCAGAAACTAATCAGGACCATCAAGGTCTAACTGAATCTAAAGTTTTGTGAAATTCCGTGCTTTAGTTCTTGAGATAGAGCGCCCACAAAATTTTTGTCACATACAGACCGACAGAGTGACGGGCAAAGTGACAGACAGACATTTTCTAAAAACCCTCAAATCGTGTTCAGGACATTATAAATCCGTCGAAAACCGGAAGCCGAAAATTTTCACGAATCCAATACTTTCTTGTAAAGATAGAAAAAAGTAAAAATGTATTAAACAAATTATAACCACCTGTTTTAAATAGAACTTAGTCAAATCTTTACCTAATAAATTGCTTGCTGGGACAACCTACGGTAATGACATTTTGACTACAAAAGAATATATTTCTTATTTTTAATTTTTTTATAAATAATAATATATCTGTAAATTATCGTTAAAAAACATCATAGTTAAAATACAATAATTAAAATTATGATATTTAACTATTTTCTGTGCAAATGTGAAAGGACAGTAACCATAAATTGTATTTACTAAGTAAAGTGAAATATGTACGTTGCAACAATAAATTACATTTTGTTAAATAAAATGTCTGATTCTAAAAATGTTTGTTTGAGTAGCTCGTTATACGCGGAAAAATACGACGAAAAAAAAAATATATATATATATTTTTTTTTTTATTTGCATCGCGCAGTACCTATCTCCTGTAACCCGTTAAACGCTGTTTAAAGTTGGAGCATATTTTTGCCGCAAATTGGGGGTCATTCACAAATTTAGTCGAAATATGATTTCGTCAGATATATTAAAAAATGGTTGAGAGTAAAATTAACATTGCAATATAAATTTGAAATCTTTAATCATTCTGACATATTAATGCAAAATATACAATTTGTAATAAACATTTAAGAAGAAAGAAAAAACAGAATTTTTGTTAAATAAAATGATGCTAAATTAACAGCCTTAATTCTTTACAAAATGATACGTATTTTAAAATATTATTAGATTGTACTAGCCTGCGAATGTTGGGTTATGTCATATTTTTTAGCTTTTGATAATTGGTTCTTATGTATTCTGTACCGTTAAATCCGAAATTGACCTTCATTTTTAACCATCACATCAGGATTTTTCGTAAATTATACATTTCAAAGTTTAAAAGTTCAAAGTTAAAATTGAACCTCCTCCCCCATCTCATCGAACCACTCAGCTGTTTAGCTGTAAGAATCCCAGGATAAGCAAAAATATTGAATAAATTATTGAATAAAATAAAATAAAATAAAATAAAATAAAAATAAAAAGTTTTACATATGTTTCAAAGTATGAGATTTTCGCTATATTTTAACACACATTTACGATTTGCAAAAAAATTCTAACGTGATAGTTAAAAATGAAGGTCGTTTTCAGATTCAGTGCTAAAAAGTACGTAAAAATCAATTATTAAAAGTTAAAAAACACAACCATCTCCTCTACTTTATAATATCTGATTTTTGTTATTCTTTGACAATTTATGATTTGCGAAATATCCTGACATGATGGTTAAAAATTAAGGTAATTTTCGGATTCAGTGCTAAAAAATACATAAAAGTTAAAAAAAACCAACAATCACAGTCTTGTATTATCTAATCTAAAACTTTTTCTTAAACTTCTTGGCTGTAATCTATCCGAAATTTTTTGTTATCCTGTAAAATAAGTATAAATGGTAATCACCGAAAATGGTAATAATATTAGATTGTTATCGGATTTGCGCCAGTATGTAAAATGTAATCTCGATCGGATATTTGAAAGTGAGTTAAAGTTTGAGTACAAATTTTGAACTAGAAAAAAATGCATACGATCGTTGAAGTAACATAAAAACTTATAAAAATAACATAGTTTTTGTTAAAAGAAATCATAAAAGAAACAGTCTCAAATCCTGACAAAATAAAACATATGTTATTTTAGCCAATCTGAAACTTAATAAAAGTTAACTTAATCGTAATACTTGTACGATTTTTTTTCAAAGCGCAGATACACATGAAATAAGGTCCTCGAATACTTTAAGCACTTGGTATGTGACCCCTCAAAGCCAAGCCGAACTCATTTGTTTTCAGAGCAGTAAAGTGGCATAAGTCCTGCATTTTTAAAGTTTCATAACTCGCTCAATTTTAGTGTTATATGAATGGGACTTTTTTTGTCTTACTTGTCAGTGTAATAGGAAAATTTTACTCAATATAACTTATAGGACCGGGGACCGTATAAAAATTTAAATTTCGTAATTTTTTAAGAAATGTTTTTATTGACCCAAACCGCTTTTAAAATATTTCTTTACCTGATTTAAAACATTTTTGTAATTGGAACTATATGTCTATGACTAACGGTTTAGGAATTAGCCATTGGACACCGTTGAGAGCGAACACACTGTATAAATACGTAGCCTCCTAGTCGTCGTATTTTAATTATGTTGAGCTTGAAAAATGATGGAATGTTTATTCATTACTGACGTTTACTAACAACATGTTTGCAGCAGAATATAATGCACGTCGCATTTATCGTTCATTTACAGGGAAGCATAAAATATTTCGGATACAATGCTGTATACAATGTATTGTCTATTAGGGATAATTGCTGAAAGTGCGTTTTCAATTGTCGTATGCTTTTTAAGCTTAACTAAATTTTAGCTCATTATGTGGTATGTATAAATTCTATAGACCATATACAGGGCTACACAAAAGAATTCCTAAGTATTACTGAGAATGAGCGTTAATTGCTTAAACGTGTTTTATTTTTATATATTCATTTTAGGTGAGTTCGTAATTATATAAATACGTATCACCTATAGTCGTCGTCAAGTCCGTTGGTCTGTCTCTCTGTTTGCTCGCATATAACAGCGCAAAAACTTCCCAACCGAATGGTTTGAATTTAAAATTTAATATACCGTAATTTCCGGTGTATAGCCCGCAGATCAAACAATTCAGTTTGGACCCAGAAATTTTATTCAGTATTTGAAGACCAATAATTACGAGATCTAAAAAGTTACATTTTATTTTTAAAAATTTCTGGGTCGAAATACGATTGTTTGATCAGCGGGCTATACACCGGAAATTATGGTATATAGGGAAAAGTGGCCTAAAATGATCCTAGCGGGCAAAACGATCCACATATGTTTTCTTCCAGACAAGTCGCGCTATCTACAGGATAACATATAAACTAGTTGTGCCAAGTAAAAAAGAAGCAATAGCGGTATTCAAACGATCGCAGTATTACGCGTCTGAATATAACTCTTTAGAAAAGTGGGTTTTATAATATCTCTTATAAGATAATCACTGACTTTCATACTTATTTATAGATAGACAGTCATTCATGTACTGAAATATGACTTGGTTTACTTAATAGAGTATGTTTTTAATCTGAATTACACTTGCTAAGTTTGTTATGTTTCTCGGCGTCATCCAGTTATATGACCTAAAATGGGCGGCCATGTTGCCGGGTAAAATGATCCAATTATGTGGATCGTTTTAATACCATTTCATTGGCTGAAGAAAATCCGGTACCGGGTCTTAGCCATCATGGGAGCGAAATGTATGACTGCCCAAATCTTTCTCTGAGTCCACGTGTTATCATACCGTTTCCAAAGAAAACAGAATCATGCATTTCAATAAAAAAAATCGATGGAAAGTACCGTTTTAACGAACTTATAAGAATCAACTGAACTTGGAAAATTATGTATACGATTGTAAAACTTATTTTATTTCATTATGTATTGTCATAATTACTTTTATATCCTTTATTTTGCAATAAAAACAAATTACAATTATTTTTAAATGAAGGATCATTTTGCCCTTGGGTGAGGGTAAAATGCTCCTTTAGACACTTTTCCAAAAATCTATTTTTTTCATTACTCAATTTGGGTTTAAAATATTATTAAAATATGTTTATAATGCAAACTATAGTGTAAAACATACTAGCATAGGGCCAAAGTTTTATTTAAACAGTTATGTTATTTTACACAAGTTTTCTTCTTAAGGGGATCAATTTAGGTCACCTTCCCCTACTCGTTACAGAATTTTGTCGGGTCATTTCAAATTTTATGAAAATCGAATCAAAACTTAAAAAGATATTAAGAAAAGTTTTCTTCATTCTATTAAATCCTATCATACGAAATTAATTCAATAATATCCCATGATAGGTAATGATTCGAGGTTGTCATGGTAATTACTTCCTATTTAAGATGGAGTCCTATTATTTCCGTATTAATGAATTTAATATATATAATAGTAATAAATTCTGTATGCACACATTTTTGCATAAGCGTGCAACAGCTATTGCACTAAGATCTGAATATTTATAAAACTAGTTATAGTACGAACGCACCTCATTTTCCACGTCTGACGTAAAATTTCCGACTTATTTTAAAAGTTATAATTAGAGATATAGGGTGGTCCGCATAAAAAAAAATCGCCGATGAAATAGGCCATTGTGACCAGTAATTTGTAATAGTAACATTGTAACATTGTCTTTTTAATCGCGAAAATAAGTGATTAGATAAGACAAATATTACTATTAAAAATTATTAGTGACAAAAAATCGTAGAATTTCGAAACTATGAGTCAGGTGGGTTGAAACAGCTTACTTCATATAGGCTGGTTTTTCGTGGCCCCACATGACATAAAGAAGGAAGTTACTGTCGAAAAATAAGAAATATCTTACATTGTAAAAAAGACAAATATTTCTTATTATACAAAAATATACTGTAACCAAGAACGAAAATATACAATAACCTTTTCCTTGTTACGCACGATTCCGAAAAACATTCTTTATCATTAGAAACTTCAGAAAACAATGCATTTTCGAGATTTAAAGAAGCATTTCTAAAAACAAAGTGTGTTTTTTGTGACTGATTTTCGGAAACGTCTCCAAGTAGTTTTTATAGTATAATACTATATTCGCACTGAGATAGTTGAGTCACTTAACTTGAAGTTTTCTTGAAGCGGATGTACCTGGAATCAAGATAATGACTTGAGCAAGTTTCTGAAATTCACTTAACTTTTGATACTCTCTTAACTATGACTTGAGTTGTTGAGTGTAAATTTACCTGCTGAACTCTTTTTCAATTCCTACTATTAATTCATACTCTCCCTATATTTATTTATATATTTATTTATCTTGTTCAAATTTTCAATCGTTAATAAAATACTCATTATTCATCCTATCAAGTTGAAATAAATTTTTTTAAACTTGTACTGGATGACAATTGATGTTAATACAGTTTTTTCAAATATTAATTAATTAATTAAATTTTAATTAATTAATTTTAGTTTTGCGTGGGAAACAAAATGGCGGCCATTGGTTACTGAAGATCAATGAAAGTATTTTCAATAAGGGGTTACCACAGGGGGGACCCTGTTCTGTCGCCAAATACCGCCAAGTTTGTCGCCCACTTGGCGGTCAAAATGAGTCGCCAAAAGTGACGCCAATTTGGCGATATCTCTAATATTTCGCATCATTCCCATAGACTTCCATTGTAAACCTACTTGCTTATAGAAAATCAACAAATTGAGATGTTTTAATGCAACAAAAACTGATATTAGTTTAAGGGATTATATTAAATTTTTCTTTGATGACCTAAGTAGGAATTGACTTTAAAAACAAAATTTTTATATTACTTGTTCTTATTTGAAACTGTTATTAAAATTAGAGTTGAGTTCTACAAATAATTATTCAGCTTTTTCGAATGTTCTTTTGAATCGTTTATTCAATTAACACGCCGCAAAGAATAAAAACAATAATAAATGAAGATACAGTTTTCAAACGAAATGCATTTAAAAGAACTTTTTTTTTTTCCAATACGATGGTATAAAAATTGAAAATGTGCGATGCTTAGAAATTAAAAAAATTGCTATAAAGTACTTAATCGTACTGCTTTGTTTTACGGCTAGCTTCTGTAAGGTAACGTTATTTTTTGGAATACACAAAATAAGCTGGGAGAAAGAAATAGCATACCGTACCGGGGGTTAATAGACTATGTGTAGTTAGAAGTTGTAGTTACAAATGTAACATAAGTTAAGTCACTTAAAACTTTTTGCGATATGAACAGGTTAAGCCTAATTCCGGGTATCCCGTTTCAAAAAATTTAAGTGACTAAAGGTTAAGTGACTCAACTATCTCAGTGCGAACATAGTATGATAATCAATTTCCTTGACTCAGAATGTCGTTTTTTCGGATACTACCTCAATTAAATATTTTCAACTTATTATTGAATTTATACATTCGATAGTAACAAAATAATATGAATTTCAATATTAGTGTTGATACTGTCAATTGTTAGTTTATGATACTTGACTATAAAATATGTTTGTAGAACACAAAAATGCTTCTTTGAATTGATATCATCCTAAAAAACCTATATTCCGGGTTGAGAAAACTGATTAAGGGTCCTGTCCCTGTCTGCGAAGACACTCACGAGCTAATGCTAATCCTATGGGGAGGGATTTTTGTAATATCTCGTTTGCATTTCAAAATTTTTAAACACTTTTTTTTTTTTTTTTTTTTTTTTTTTTTTTTTTTTTTTTTTTGCATGGGATAACCGAGATCAGTCTCGCACCTTTTTTACTTTTTCGATTTTGGTCGCAGATATTTTTTATGAAGCTACTTTCAGTTTCAAAACCGGTTCTGAAAATGAATGTGTCATTCTAAAAAATATCTGCGACCAAAATTGAAAAAGTAAAAAAGGTGCGATGTAGAGACGGATCTCGGCTATCCAATGCAAAATAAAATTATTTAAAAATTTCGAAATGCAAACGAGATATTACAAAAATCACTCCCCATAGGATTAGTATTAGCTCGTGAGTGCCTTCGGAGGTAGGGACAGGAGCCTCAAGGCTCCGCTGCACTGAAACTCCCCGATCGCGAAATCCTACGTTAGCCTATGGGAAATTTTTCAAGCGCGATGACTCATTACCTAATATAATTATTAAAATACATTTTCCACCATCACACTATAAAAAAAAACACTGTAAATTTGCCAGAACAAACTCGATCACAGTGAATGTGCTGTATCTTTCTTTGGTTTCCTGACTATATTAACATGAAAAATACAGTAGTTGCGTAAAATTAACAGCACAATGCGCTGGCAATTTGGACGCATTTTTTTACAGCACAGACTGCTGGCGTCCAAATTGCCAGCAAATTGTGCTGTTAATTTTACGCAATTACTGTATTTTCCATATTAATATAGTCAGGAAACCAAAGAAAGATACAGCACATTCACTGTGATCGAGTTTTGCGCGCGAGATGAACAGTACTTTGTACTGTAAAAATGTCGTTTTTTTACAGTGCAGAAAGTAGACGTCAGATGCCGATGATGTGCGTTTTTAAAAATTATCTCCGTAAATTTTAAGTACCTAAAAATCCCCTATAAACTTTGAAATTTCCATTTGACTAGATTTTGAACAATGTTGAATTTAATGTTGATGTTGAATTTAAAACATCTTCTTAAAAATACTTAATTTACGTAGACAATTTAAAAAAACACACATCACTGGCATCTGACGTCTACTTTCTGACGGTGTAAACGGTATTTTAATAATTATATTAGGTAATGAGTAATTGCGCTTCAAAATTTCCCCATAGGTTAACATGGGATTTCGAGTTCTGTGAGTTTCAGTGCAGCGGCCCCTTAATACACTATAAGCAATACTCGGAAACGTTTTCGAAAAACTGTAGCAGTAAAAAAAAAAAACAGCTTTGTTTTTATAAGTGCTTCTTTAAATCTCGAAAATATATTAGTTTCCCAGATTTTTAAAGATAATGAACACTTTTTCGAATCGTGGGCAATGTTATTGTGTATTTTCGTCCGTGATTATGTTATATTTTCAGATAAGAAAAACTTTTTTTTTTTTTTTATGTGTCTGCCAAGAGATTATTTTTTACACTCTTTTTAACACTTTCCAACATAGCTGAAAAGTATTTATGAATTCGGTTTGTCTGTCTGTCCGTGCTCTAACTTGCGTAAATATAGTTCGATTGCCACGAAATAGATATATCTTATTGGGGTTTACTGTGGCATGCTCGGTATTGAAAATTCAGCGTGTAGCACTTACGGTTCGTTTACAGGGACATTCAAAAGAATCCCGTTACATTACGGTATATATTATACGGTATACATTATACGGTATATTATACGGTTACGGTATACATTACGTCAACAAAGTTGAAAAGTGTTTATGCAAAAGGTTTGTCTATCCGTCTGTGCGTCTGTCTTCGCTCTAACTCCCGTAAATATACTCGAATTTTCATGCAATTGATAAAGGTTATTTAGGGTCACCAAAGTATGTTTGGTATTGCATACGAAGTATGTAGGATTAATAGTTCATTTACAGGGGCACTCAAAAGTATTCCATTACATTATGGTATATGGGGAAAAATCGTTTGCAGAGCATTTCAAATGTATTGAAACTGATATAAATCATTGAATTTCACTACGATCACGTTAAAACAGGGCATTCATAGCATTTTTTATTCATTTACAGTAGGGATGCACAACCTGTGGCCCGCGATGGGTTAACGTTTGGCCCGCGAATTTCGTCAGTTTATAACTGGAAAAAATTACAATTTTTGTCCAATGGTTGCAAGAAAAAATCTTGAATTTCGTCAATTTGCCGAGGGGAAAATTGAAAATTTCGTCAGCCAGTTAAGAATCGCGAATTTCTTTGATCGAGTGTGGAAAAACCTCGAATTTGGTTGATCGGATACAAAAAAATCGTTAATTTTGTCGATCGGATACAAAAACTTGTGAATTTCGTCGATCAAGCACGGAAAAATTGCACATTTCGTCGATCAAACACAGATAAATCGCACATTTCGTCGATCAAACACGGAAAAATCGCAAAATTTGTTGATCAAGCACGGAAAAATCCCATATTTCGTTGATCAAACATGGAAAAATCGAGAATTTTGTTGATGAGACGCGGAAAAAATTGTAAATTTGACCGATCACTGAAAAATCGCGAGTTTTGAGAATCGAGCTCGTAAAAATTGCGAATTTCGTTGGTCGGGCACGAAAAAAATCGCGAATTTTGTCAATCAGGTGCAAAAAATAGCAAATTTCGTTGATTGACACGAAAAATTCGTCAATTTTGTTGATGATGCGCGGATAAATCGCACATTTTGTTGATCGGCTGAGGAAAAATCGTGAGGACCGTCAGTCGCGAGAAAAAATCGTGAGTTTCCTCAGTTTGTTGCGGGAAAAAATTACAGACAGTGAATTAAAAGTCGTGAATTACGTCGCGGAAAAATTGCGAATTTTGTCGATTGGGAGCGGAAACAGCTCAAATTTCGTTGATCGGTTGCAGAAAAATCGCGTGTTTCGTCTGTTTATCGCGAATTTCGTCAATTTGCCGCGGGAAATTATTGCAAATTTCGCCAGAGTTAGGTAAGAATGGAGAATTTCATTGATCAGGCTCGAAAAAAATCGCGAATTTTCTGTATGATGCGCGTGCGCGGAAAATTGAAAAGTTTGTTGTTCGGTTGCAGAAAAATCGCGAGTTCCGTCAATTTATCGCGAGAAAAACGCGCGAATTTCGTTAATTTGCCGCGGGAAAAATTTTCAAATTTCATCAGGCAGTTAAGAATCGTGAATTTCTTCGATCGAACGCGGAAAAATCGCGAATTTTGTCAATCAGAGGCGGAAAAATCGCGAATTTTGTTGATCGACTCCTGCTCCCCCCTTCGTTCATAAAGTTCGCATTTTTTTTCGGCACTAGACGCTTTCATGCCTATGCTTATTTTAGCAATTTTAATAAAACAAAATTTACTCCCCCGAATCAAATCAAGGAATATTATCACTCCTTCTAAATAATCCTCGCTATATCTCTGTTATATATACAAACGTAAACTGTTGATATATCCTTGCCAACTGAATTGGATATGTTGAGTGGGTAGGGAAACCTAAAAGGGTACCCCCCCCCCCTCTGAAACCATATTTTTTATCTGATTATAGGCCACAGATCACCTCTCGAAATAGAATTATCACCGTGTTACTGATGTGGCCCTCGACAACCCAGAAATTTTTGTAAGTGGCCCTTCTCTTAAAAAGGTTGTGCACCCCTAATTTACAGGGACACACAAAAGAAAGCCGTTACAATATTAATAGAAATCTGTTACAATACTGTCTTTGAGTAATAATTGCTGGAGTGTACGGTTTAAAATTCGGTATGCGCTTTTAAATCTAATTAATTTTTCGCATGTTACTCACTATATATAAATTTTATACCTCATATGCAGGGCTGCACAAAAGTATTCACGCACCGTTCTCCTTATTAGAGGAAACTGCTGAAGGGGAATTTTCAACTGAAGTGTATGTATTTCTTAAGTGAACTAAATTTTGGTATTCATGCAGTTAGTCGATACAAACCTATATATCCTATACAGGGCTGTTGGAAAAATTCAGATAATTTACCGATTGCAGATGGGAACAGCTCAAATTGGGTTTTGAAATGTGTTATGCGTTTCCATATGGTTGAATTAGGTAATATTTTAATTTTTTTAACGGTGAAATTTTTTTACATTATTCTGAATGTGTTAGAAAGTGTTTCATAATCTATGCTTGACGCATGATTTTTTCTTTCTTGTTGTATGTAAAGATGAAATTTTGCAATTGATTTTTAACCTACTTCCTGATAGGAAAGAATTATTAAAATTACGTTCGCAAGTGTGTTTCCGATGGCAATACGACATTTTTATATTTTTACATTTTAATTATAAATTGATACTTAACATTGATAAGATATTTTTGAATTAACCGCCACAAGTTATAAACAGCCAAATATTCTCTGAAACACATACCATTCTACGAAAGTTGAAACAACAATGGATGTAATGATACGCCAATAAACGCTCCCGAAAATATGTCAAATGGCTGTGAAACATTTTGAAGACTGAAAAGTAGAAAATAAATTATAAATAAAAAAATGAAGAGTGTAATATGTAAAAAAAAAAAAAAAAATACGCATCAATTAATAATTTAATATTAATTTACAATTTTAGGTTGGAAAATCAATTTAGAAATAATCCTAAAAAGATTGTTTAACACTAGAACCGCCGGAAATTTTACTGAAGTGTTATAAAAATATTTTACACCGGAAATTTTAATTGAAACTACTTAACTTATTTATTTAGCTTATTTCTCCGAGGTATATTTTAAACTTATTTTAGAAAGAAATTTCTGGTCAGAATCGGAATATTTTTATTTGGTAGCGGTCAAAATGACCGCTACGGCGGTTCTAGTGTTAAACAATGTTTCATTTTTTTTTCTTTCCTGTTACCCTACCTTAAGGGGGTCTGGGAGACAATTTAAAATAATTTTTATTTATTGAGTTAAAATTTTGATTTTTTTTTGTGATGGTTAACCATATTATTTGTGAACAAAATCCCATGATAAATTTTCTTATATATATTTAAAAAAAATTAAAATTCATTAAAAAGTGATGTAATTTAAAATCACTATAACCCGAAATATTATTTGTAGAATTTCATTTTTTTTTTCATTTAAATAAACAGAAATATATAAATTTTAATTTTGATTCAGTATTTTAAAAAATATTAATTTAAAAAAATTAAAAATATTTAAAGTAAAAATTTCTAAAAAATGGTGTAACTTTTAAAAAAATTATATTTTCAAAAGTAAACATTTTTTTCTAATTTGCTGAATTAAAATTAAAGTAAAATAATTGAAAAAGACATGTTCCAAGTTTGAACCATTTATCTTTAACCGTTCTTGACTTATAACGATTTAAATACGAGAAATGGTGAAATATGCCATCATGAAGAAAAACGCATTTTCACGATAAGTCGTTTCCATGTCAACCATTGCTTGAAAGCTAGATTTTGAAAAGAAACCAAACCAAAAAAATTAATACTTCCTGTTCTAATTAAAAGAGAAACATGATTTAAACGTCATTTTAAGCAAAAAAAAAAAAAAAAAAAAAACAGAGAAAGTTTTAATGGAATAAAAGTTTTTTAGAAAATTTGGAGATTTTTGTGTCCCGGACCCTTTAATGGGATTCGGTACCCTTTGCAATCCTTTGAAGAAATTTTTTTACTGATGTACATTAACTTATTATCTACACATGTTATTATAGACAATACTTAAAAAATTGATTTTGACAAGAAAAAAATCCTTTTGTGGGTAAAATTTGAGAATTTAAATTAAAAAAAAAATAAATACTTTTAAAAATCATTCTTCATCTATCGTTTTCAAAATTCTACCATGATTTTTTGGCAGGATATTTATCAGATCATACATTATTGTTCTAAGGATCGACTTTATAATTAAGGAATTAGTTTATGAGCAAAAAAGTAAAATAGGCAAAAGCGCAGCAAAAAATATGATTTCTTCAACGTATCAATTTTTCTGCTTTTTCTCTTTTAATTATATTGTAAAATCCATCCTTAATTTTATTAAGTACACTATATTGAGGATACAAAAAATAATTGATTGATTTGACAGATATTTGTAGAAGATTTTGTGTTTAAAACACAGTAATGTATCAAAAAGCAGCAAACTGAGAAAAATCGATTTAAAGATTTTAAAGCGTGATGGCATTTAAAGGGCTGTGAAGATAATAAAAGGTATTTTTGATACCTTTGCAATCTTCAGATCATCTCAAAATTTTCTGCCAATAAACTAGAGTTGTTAAAGTATATTTTAAACAAAAAATTGAAAAATCGATATTTTGATAAGTATAAGGGTACCAAAAATTAAGGGTACGGTGGACGTTCATTATCATACAAATATAACAATTTTTGCAAATATACATTTCATATACATTTCACCATAAGTAAATAGAACACCTTAACCCCTTAACACTCGAATTAAATTACGGTTGAAAAATTCAAATTGTTTATTAGCACCACTTTTATGAAAAAGAAATATTCTACTTATTTAATGACAGGAAAAACGATACTAAAATATAGCCAATTTCACTATTTTATAAAACTGGTGGGAATCAAACAATTTGAGTAAAAGACACAGCCCGTGAATATTACGGGAGCGAGAATTAAGGGGTTAAAAGGAATTTCAAATCTTATTACAATTTTAAGATAAAAAAAAATAATTTTTTAAAACGAAATTTTAAAATGCTCCATGTGTCTTAATTTTCGAGATGTTTCCTCGATTTCACATTTTAAGCACTTAAAACTCTATTATAAACAAATTTGTGCATCGATTTTTTAATCCCTTGAATGGTTAATTTTTAGAGATTATTTGCTGAATTCCATATCGATTTTCGTCAAAATTTTGCCTTTTAATAAGTTAAAAATCGAATTTAATTATATTCATGAAGTCGAATTTTAAAATGCATGCACAGTTTCTTTGTAAGCAATATCAGGATTCTTCCTTACCAATTTCAGGAAATTTGATCAAAAATTAAGACGCATAGAGCATTTCAAAAATCTAAAAACGTTAAAAATCTGTTTTGAGAAAAACAGATTTAAAGTATACTATATTGAAGGACCAAAAATTATTTGTGTACAGAATTAAAATACTTGTAACTTCGCGAAAAATCATCGCATCTGAATGCGGTTCTTCATAAATGTCTCAGTACAAATTGGAGAAAAATAATACACACAAAAAGAAATTTCGATTTTTGGGTCGATTTTTGCTCAAGGTCCACTGTCCCTTTCAGTGTTGATTCAACACTGTTGAATACAGACACTTTTCTCCGGGAGGGATTTCTGTGGCTCCGGGGGGGACATTACAGAGTTTCGGGGGGGGGGATTGCCCTTTTTGATCACTGAAAATACAAAATCTCAAATCTTCTGGGGGGAATGTCTCCCCTGGGCCACCCCCTGAAATCAACACTTAAAAAGAAAGGTCCCCTTAAAAAAAACAGAGCAAAAAATATGTATTTTTTTAATACATTCACTTGCTTGCACTTTCTACCAAACACAAAAAAAGCAGTGAATTTTTTATAATAGAGTTTGATGCACGCGTCAACTTAATGTATATTACAATAGAAAATTTTGGGGAAAAACATGAACTGCAGCCAAAAGATTAGGCGTAATTTTCAAGATGATCGTTGAATGCTTATACAGGGTTCGTACGGGTCTTTGAATTTCCAGACTAATGTTCTTTATAATTCTTCGGTACCAGTATTTTCTTATTGAAAATCTCTCCTTAAATAAGTCGAAATTTCGCGAGTTTAAACTAGAATTATTTTTCTATAAAAAAATACTGATATTTCGCCTTGAAAATAACGGTAACCGTACGAACCCTGTTATAAAAAAGTGTATTTAAAAAAAACTATTTTTAATTTTATACTTATTTACTAACTAAATGCTAATAAATAAATAATCTCAATAAATGTCTAATTTTTATAGAATTATTCAACAGTAGAGTCTTTATTTATTAACCTCGCCAAAAAACGCGTAATATCATGTTAATGAGTTTCTAACGGGTGATGTTGTTAATATTTTATGTTTACAGAAGAGTGACTCTATCTTGATGACATAGCGGTTTATTTTTGGTTTTGTTTGTTTCAGGAAGTAATATCCATTAACCTACATTGTAAATGTATTTATTAATTAAGTTTGTATAAATTGCTTTGATGTATATAAAGTATTTTTATGTCTACTCTTAGCTTCAACCATGTACAGAATAATGAGGGGCGGATCCAGATCTCTATTTAGATGACGATCAGGGCCATCGCTGAGACCCTTTTATTGGGGAAGGGGGGGGGGGGAGGGGAGGAGAGGGCCTTAAATTGCCAAGCCAAATTTCAGTATTAGCCCAGTGGTTAGGGAGTTGAGTTCGGAATTAATTAGGGGAAAGCTGGAAATTATTTTAATCCCTTCTGTTTAGGTTTAGAATGAATATGCTATGTTTTCCCTCTCTTTCTAGGTGAGCGTTAGGAAATATGTATAGATTTATAGTAAAAAAAACACGTTTTTTTTTTTTTTTTTTTTTTTTTGCATACCATAACAATATCTCAAAACAAGCTAACTCTGTCAAAACATTGTCAATACAAATGTTGTAGAGCTTAAAATTCTGAGTATAATGAGTAATTACACTTAATATTTTTGTTGAACATTAAGGTCACAATTCTACTTTAAAGTTTTAGACCCATGCTCAGGGGTTGAACTCGGAATTAATTTAGAGAAAACTGAAAATTGTTTTAATCCCTTCAATTTAGGTTTAAAATGAACGTACTAAGTTTTCTTCCTCGTACTTGGGTGAATGTTAGAAAATATGTACATATTTATTTTCGAAAAACACGTTTTTTTGTTTTTTTTTAAATTACCTTAACGATATCTCAAAACAGCTACTCTATAAAAAACGTTGTCAATACAAGTGTTGTAGAGCTTAAAAATGCAACATAGGCGATGTTTTATGTCAGTGCCACTACCCCAAAGGGGGTGCAGGAGAAAAACGTTCTAAATTGCGGCTTTTGCGTTACGGAAGGGCCTAGAATCGTGAAATTTGGAATGGTAGTTAGTTATAAGATATCAATGATCTCTAAGGACATTTCCTAACAAAAATCGAAATTTAAAAGGTGTTAAAAATGCGCAAAAAGCGTTGTAAAAAACTTTCTAAATTGCGATTTCTATGCAATCTCAGGAAGTACTGAACCGATTTCAAATATAATGGTGTAAAAATGATGGTGACAGATCTTGCTCCAAGATAGGCTCTATTTTATATCTGTTTCCACTACCCCAGAGGAGATGCAGGAGCAAAATGCGAGAAAAGCGTTCTAAAAACGTTCTAAATGCCGATTTGTCGGCAATATCTCAGGAAGAATGAATCTGATTTCAAACGCAATGGTAAGAAATTGATGCTGACAGCCCCTGCTCTAACATAGACGCTATTTTATGTCGGTATCACTATCACCAAGACGTTGCAGGAGCAAAAAAGCGTTCTAATTTTCGATTTTTATGATCGGTATGGGCTAGAAACTTAATATTAGGCAAGGTACATATTTATTAGATATAAATGTTCTTTAAGAACAGTTTCGAAAAAATTGTAAATTTAAAAAGTGGTGAAAATGCGCGAAAAGCGTCCTAAAAACGTTCTAAATTGCGATTTCTACTCTGTCTAAGGAAATACCAAAGCTATATCAAAAGGTTGCAAATCAATGGTGACAGTCCCTGTTATAACGTAGGTTATATTTTATGTTGCTGTCACTAACATCTGAGGGTTTCAAAAGCAAAACATGTTCTAATTTGCGTTTTTTTGCGCAACTGAGGGGTCTAACACTTTGAAGTATGGCATGGTATTTACTTACAAGATGCAACTGCTTTCTAAGAACACTCGAAAGAAAATTCCAAATTTTAAAAAATGAAGTGAGTGAAAAGCGTTATAAATTACAATTTTTAAGCAAACTTATAAATTACCAAACCGATTAAAAAAATAATGATAACAAATTTTTGTGATAGAACCTGCTCAAACATAAGCTATATTTTATGTCTGTTCCACTACCACCAGAATGTTACAGGAGCTAAAACTTTCTAAATTGCGAATTCTGTGATACTGAAAAGGCTAGAAACTTTAAATATGACATGGTAGTTACTTATAAAATATAAATGCCCTCGAAGGAACGTCGAAAATAAATTCGAATTAAAAAGGGGTGAAGCGAAGGGGCGGTGCGAAAAGCATTCTAAAAAAGTTCTAAATTACGATTCTATGCAATTTCAGGGAATATAAACCGATTATAAAAGTAATAGTTGCGAATCAATGGTAACAGTCTCTGATCCTACACAGGCTATATTTTATGCCGGTGATTCTACACCACCTCGGGTTCACAGGAACTACAAACGTTCAAAAAAAGGGCTTTAAAAGCTTTTTAAATTACGATTCTGTGGAATATTAGGAAATAACAAACCGATTTCAAAATTAAAGTTGGCAAATTAATGGTGACAGTTCCTGTTTCATCATAGCCCTTTATGTTGAGAGAGGTGGTAGGACTTGGAATTTGGCATGATGGTTAATTTTAAGATGTAAGAAGTTGGTTTCTAAAAAATCAAAAACTTCAAATGAATACTGAAATAAGGGTATTAATTGAGCAGAAAAGTTTCAAAATATTTTCTAAATTATCATTTATTTATTTTTATTTCATTTCATTAAATTGTCTCATTTCTGCCTAATGCAGTGTAATAAGGAAGTTTAATCAAACTGTGTTTTAAATAGTAACTTTTGAATTATTCCTAAAAGTAATAAGTACCTTTTAATAAAATAAAATATTACCTTTTAATAAAATAAAAATTTAGTTAGTACCTTTTAATAAAAATTAGACATATAAATATCACTTGGCATATTTCAAATATTACGCGAGCAAAGCCGCGGGAATTGCAAGTAATAATCTATATCTATATCTATATCTATATTCTATATTTCCTATTATAAAGAGGAAAAAATTGTTTATTTGTAGGAGGTAAGCTCTGGAACTACCGAACCGATTCCAAAAGTAATGGTATCAAAATGATGGTGTTAGTCCAACTTAGAACATAGGCTATATCTTATGTCGGTGTCACTACCCCAAAGGGGGTGTAGGAGCAAAAAACGTTCTAAAAATGCGATTTTAGCGTTACTGAAAGGCCTAGAAATATGAAATTTTGAATATTAGTTACTTATAAGATATAAATGATGTCTAAGAACAGTTCTTAAGCAATTCGAAATTTAAAAGGGGTGAAAATGCACAAAAAGCGTTCTAAAAAACGTTCTAAATGGTAGTTTCTACACAATCTGAGGAAATACCAAACCGATTAAAAAAATATTGGTGTCAAAATGATGGTGACAACGCTTGCTTTAAGATAGGCTATGTTTTATGTCGGTGTCACTACCCCAAAGGGGATGCAGGAGCAAAAAACGCGATTCTAAAAATGGGATTTATGTGTTGCTGAAGGGCCCAGAAATATGAAATTTGAAATATTAACTACTTATTAGATATAAAGGATTTCTAAGAACAGTTCTTTAACAATTCGAAATTTGAAAGGGGTGAAAATGCGCTAAAATCGTTCTAAAAAACGTTCTAAATGGTGGTTTCGACACAATCTCACGAAATACCAAACCGATTTAAAAAATAATGGTGTCAAAATGACGGTGACAACCATTGCTCCAACATAGGCTATGTTTCATGTCGGTGCCACTACCCGAAAGGGGGTGCAGGAGCAAAAAACGTTCTAAAAATGCGATTTTTGCGTTACCGAAGGGCCTAGAAATATGAAATTTGAAATATTAGCTACTTATTAGATATAAAGGATTTCTAAGAACAGTTCTTAAACAATTCGAAATTTAAAAGGGGGTGAAAATGCGCGAAAAGCGTTCTAAAAACGTTCTAATGGTGGTTTCTACACAATTTCAGGAAATACCAAACCGATCTAAAAAATAATGGCGTCAAAATGATGGTTACAACCCTTGCTCCAATATAGGCGATGTTTTATGTCGGTGCCACTACCCCAAAGGTGGTGCAGAGAAAAACGTTCTAAATTGCAGCTTTTGCGTTATGGAAGGGCCTAGAATCGTAAAATTTGGAATGGTAGTTAGTTATAAGATATCAATGGACATTTCCTAAAAAAGTCGGAATTTAAAAGGGGGTCAAAATGCGCAAAAAGCGTTGTAAAAGCTTTCTAAATTGCGATTTCTATGCAATCTCAGGAAGTACTGAAACGATTTCAAATATAATGGTGTAAAAATGATGGTGATAGATCTTGCTCCAAGATAGGCTATATTTTATATCTGTTTCCACTACCCCAGAGGAGATGCAGGAGCAAAATGCGCGAAAAGCGTTCTAAAAACGTTCTAAATGCCGATTTGTTGGCAATATCTCAAGAAGAATGAATCTTATTTCAAACGTAATGGTACGAAATTGATGCTGACAGCCTCTGCTCTAACATAGACGCTATTTTATGTCGGTATCACTATCACCAAGACGTTGCAGGAGCAAAAAAGCGTTCTAAATTTCTATTTTTGTGATCGGTAGGGGCTAGCAACTTAAAATTAGGCAAGGTACATATTTATTAGATATAAATGATCTTTAAGAACAGTTTCGAAAAAATTGGAAATTTAAAAAGGGGTGAAAATGTGCGAAAAGCATCCTAAAAACGTTCTAAATTGCGATTTCTACTCAATCTAAGGAAATACCAAAGCTATTTCAAAAGTAATGGTTGCAAATCAATGGTGACAGTCCCTGCTATAACATAGGTTATATTTTATGTTGCTGTCACTACCATCTGAGGGTTTCAAAAGCAAAACATGTTCTAATTTGCGTTTTTTGCACAACTGAGGGGTCTAACACTTTGAAGTATGGCATGGTATTTACTTACAAGATGCAACTGCTTTCTAAGGACAGTCGAAAGAAAATTCCAAATTTTAAAAAATGAAGTGAGTGAAAAGCGTTATAAATTACAACTTTTAAGCAAACTTATAAATTACCAAACCGACTAAAAAAATAATAATGACAAATTTTGGTGATAGAACCGGCTCAAACATAAGCTATATTTTATGTCTGTTCCACTACCACCAGAGGGTTGCAGGAGCTAAAAACTTTCTAAATTGCGATTCCTGTGATACTGAAAAGGCTAGAAACTTTAAATATGACATGGTAGTTACTTATAAAATATAAATGCCCTCGTTAACTTCGAAAATAAATTCGAATTAGAAAGGGGTGAAGCGAAGGGGAAAGCATTCTAAAAAAGTTCTAGATTACGATTCTATGCAATTTCAGGGAATATAAACCGATTATAAAAGTAATAGTTGCAAATCAATGGTAACAGTCTCTGATCCTACACAGGCTATATTTTATGCCGGTGATTCTACCACCTGGGGATCACTGGAACAACAAACGTTCTAAAAAAGGGTTTTAAAAGCTTTTTAAATTACGTTTCTGTGGAATATTAGGAAATAAACCGATTTCAAAATTAATGTTGGCAAATTAATGGTGACAGTTTCTGTTTCAACATAGCCCTTTATGTTGAGACAGGCGGTAGGACTTGGAATTTGACATGATGGTTAATTTTAAGATGTAAGAAGATGGTTTCTAAAAAGTTCAAAACTTCAAATGAATACTGAAATGAACGTATTAATTGAGAATAAAAGTTTCAAAATATTTTCTAAATTATCGTTTATTTAGTTTTATTTCATTTTATTAATTTAAGTCTCATTTCTGCCTAATGCAGTGTAATAATGATGTTTAATCAAACTGTGTTTTAAATAGTAATTTTTGAATTATTCCTAAAAGTAATATAAGTATCTTTTAATTAAAAATCCTTTTAATAAAATAAAATATTACCTTTTAATAAAATAAAAATTTAGTTAGTACCTTTTAATAAAAATTAGACATATAAATATCACTTGGCATATTTCAAATATTACGCGAGCAAAGCCGCGGGGTTTGCTAGTCTATACTCCTATTATAAAGAGGAAAAAATTGTTTATTTGTCGGAGATAAGCTCTGGAACTACCGAACCGATTCCAAAAGTAATGGTATCAAAATGATGGTGTTAGTCCAACTTAGAACATAGGTTATATCTTATGTCGGTGCCACTACCCCAAAGGGGGTGTAGGAGCAAAAAACGTTCTAAAAATGCGATTTTAGCGTTACTCGAGGGCTTAGAAATATGAAATTTTGAATATTAGTTACTTATAAGATATAAATGATATCTAAGAACAGTTCTTAAACAATTCGAACTTTAAAAGGGGTGAAAATGCACAAAAAGTGTTCTAAAAAACGTTCTAAATGGTAGTTTCTAAACAATCTCAGGAAATACCAAACCGATTTAAAAAGAATTGGTGTCAAAATGACGGTGACAACGCTTGCTCCAAGATAGGCTATGTTTTACGTCGGTGCCACTACCCCAAAGGGGGTGTAGGAGCAAAAAATGTTCTAAAAATGCGATTTTAGCGTTACTGAAGGGCCTAGAAATATGAAATTTTGAATATTAGTTACTTATAAGATATAAATGATATCTAAGAACAGTTCTTAAACAATTCGAAATTTAAAAGGGGTGAAAATGCACAAAAAGCGTTCTAAAAAACGTTCTAAATGGTAGTTTCTACACAATCTTAGGAAATATAAACCGATTTAAAAAATATTGATGTCAAAATGATGGTGACAACGCTTGCTCCAAGGTAGGCTATGTTTTATGTTGGTGTCACTACCCCAAAGGGGGTGCAGGAGCAAAAAACGTTCTAAAAATGCGATTTATGTGTTACTGAAGGGCCCAGAAATATGAAATTTGAAATATTAGCTACTTATTAGATATAAAGGATTTCTAAGAACAGTTCTTAAGCAATTCGGAATTTGAAAGGTGTGAAAATGCGCGAAAATCGTTCTAAAAAACGTTCTAAATGGTGGTTTCTACACAATCTCAGGAAATACCAAACCGATTTAAAAAATAATGGTGTCAAAATAAGGGTGTCAAAATGACGGTGACAACTCTTGCTCCAACATAGGCTATGTTTTATGTCGGTGCCACTACCCCAAAGGGGGTGCAGGAGCAAAAAACGTTCTGAAAATGCGATTTATGTGTTACTGAAGGGCCTAGAAATATGAAATTTGAAATATTAGCTACTTATTAGATATAAAGGATTTCTAAGAACAGTTCGTAAGCAATTCGGAATTTGAAAGGTGTGAAAATGCGCGAAAATCGTTCTAAAAAACGTTCTAAATGGTGGTTTCTACACAATCTCAGGAAATACCAAACCGATTTAAAAAATAATGGTGTCAAAATAAGGGTGTCAAAATGACGGTGACAACTCTTGCTCCAACATAGGCTATGTTTTATGTCGGTGCCACTACCCCAAAGGGGGTGCAGGAGCAAAAAACGTTCTAAAAATCCAAATTTTGCGTTACCGAAGGACCTAGAAATATGAAATTTGAAATATTAGCTACTTATTAGATATAAAGGGTTTCAAAGAACAGTTCTTAAACAATTCGAAATTTAAAATGCGCGAAAAGCGTTCTAAAAAACGTTCTAATGGTGGTTTCTACACAATCTCAGGAAATATTAAATCGATCTAAAAAATAATGGCGTCAAAATGATGGTGAAAACCCTTGCTCCAACATAGGCGATGTTTTATGTCGGTGCCACTACCCCAAAGGGGGTGCAGGAGCCAAAAACGTTCTAAATTGCGGCTTTTGCGTTACGGAAGGGCCTAGAATCGTGAAATTTGGAATGGTAGTTAGTTATAAGATATCAATGATCTCTAAGGACATTTCCTAAAAAAATCGAAATTTAAAAGGGGGCCAAAATGCGCAAAAAGCGCTATAAAAAACTTTCTAAATTGCGATTTCTATGCAATCTCAGGAAGTACTGAACCGATTTCAAATATAATGGTGAATAAAATGGTATATAAAAATGATGGTGACAGATCTTTCTCCAAGATAGGCTATATTTTATATCTGTTTCCACTACCCCAGAGGAGATGCAGGAGCAAAATGCGCGAAAAGCGTTCTAAAAACGTTCTAGATGCCGATTTGTCGGCAATATCTCAGGAAGAATGAATATGATTTCAAACGTAATGGTAGGAAATTGATGCTGACAGCTCTAACATAGATGCTATTTTATGTCGGTATCACTATCACCAAGACGTTGCAGGAGCAAAAAAGCATTCTAAATTTCGATTTTTGTGATCGGTTGGGGCTAGCAACTTAAAATTAGGCAAGGTACATATTTATTTGCTATAAATGATCTTTAAGAACAGTTTCGAAAAAATTGGAATTTTAAAAAGCGGTGAAAATGCGCGAAAAGCGTCCTAAAAACTTTCTAAATTGCGATTTCTACTCAATCTAAGGAAATACCAAAGCTATTTCAAAAGTAATGGTTGCAAATCAATGGTGACAGTCCCTGCTATAACATAGGTTATATTTTATGTTGCTGTCACTACTATCTGAGGGTTGCAAAAGCAAAACATGTTCTAATTTGCATTTTTTGCACAACTGAGGGGTCTAACACTTTGAAGTATGGCATGGTATTTACTTACAAGATGCAACTGCTTTCTAAGAACTGTCGAAAGAAAATTCCAAATTAAAAAAAAATGAAGTGAGTGAAAAGCGTTATAAATTACATTTTTTAAGCAAACTTATAAATTACCAAACCGATTAAAAAAATAATGATGACAAATTGTTGATGACAGATTCTGCTTAAACATAAGCAATATTTTATGTCTATGCCACTACCACCAGAGGATTGCAGGAGCAAAAAACTTTCTAAATTGCGATTTCTGTGATACTGAAAAGGCTAGAAACTTTAAATATGACATGGTAATTACTTATAAAATATAAATGCCCTCAAAGGAACGTCGAAAATAAATTCGAATTAAAAAGGGGTGAAGCGAAGGGGAGGTGCGAAAAGCATTCTAAAAAAGTTCTAAATTACGATTCTATGCAATTTCAGGGAATATAAACCGATTATAAAAGTAATAGTTGCGAATCAGTGGTAACAGTCTCTGATCCTACACAGGCTATATTTTATACCGGTGATTCTACCACCTGGGGTTCACAGGAACAACAAACGTTCTAAAAAAGGGCTTTAAAAGCTTTTTAAATTACGTTTCTGTGGAATATTAGGAAATAACAAACCGATTTCAAAATTAATGTTGGCAAATTAATGGTGACAGTTTCTGTTTCAACATAGCCCTTTATGTTGAGAGAGGTGGTAGGACTTGGAATTCGACATGATGGTTAATTTTAAGATGTAAGAAGATGGTTTCTAAAAAATTCAAAACTTCAAATGAATACTGAAATGAGCGTATTAATTGAGCATAAAAGTTTCAAAATATTTTCTAAATTATCATTTATTTAGTTTTATTTCATTTTATTAATTTAAGTCTCATTTCTGCCTAATACAGTGTAATAATGATGTTTAGTCAAACTGTGTTTTAAATAGTAATTTTTGAATTATTCCTAAAAGTAATAAGTACCTTTTAATAAAATAAAATATTACCTTTTAATAAAATAAAAATTTAGTTAGTACCTTTTGATAAAAATTAGACATATAAATATCACTTGGCATATTTCAAATATTACGCGAGCAAAGCCGCGGGGTTTGCTAGTAATCATACTCCTATTATAAAGAGGTAAAAATTGTTTATTTGTCGGAGATAAGCTCAGGAACTACCGAACCGATTCCAAATGTAATGATATCAAAATGATGGTGTTTGCCCAACTTAGAACATAGGCTATATCTTATGTCGGTGCCACTACCCCAAAGGGGGTGCAGGAGCAAAAAACGTTCTAAAAATGCGATTTTTGCGTTACTGAAGGGCCTAGAAATATGAAATTTGGAATATTAGTTACTTATAAGATATAAATGGTGTCTAAGAACAGTTCTTAAACAATTCGAAATTTAAAAGGGGTGAAAATGCACGAATAGCGTTCTAAAAAACGTTCTAAATGGTAGTTTCTACATAATCTCAGGAAATACCAAACCGATTTCAAAAGTAATGGTATCAAAATGATGGTGTTAGTCCAACTTAGAACATAGGCTATATTTTATGTCGGTGCCACTACCCCAAAAGGGGTGCAGGAGCAAAAAACGTTCTAAAAATGCGATTTTTGCGTTACTGAAGGACCTAGAAATATGAAATTTGGAATATTAGTTACATATAAGATATAAATGGTGTCTAAGAACAGTTCTTAAACAATTCGAAATTTAGCGGTGAAAATGCACAAAAAGCGTTCTAAAAAACGTTCTAAATGGTAGTTTCTACATAATCTCAGGAAATACCAAAGCGATTTAAAAAATATTGGTGTCAAAATGATAGTGACAACGTTTGCTTCAAGATAGGCTATGTTTTATGTCGGTGCCACTACCCCAAAGGGGGTGTAGGAGCAAAAAACTTTCTAAAAATGCGATTTATGTGTTACTGATGGGCCTAGAAATATGAAATTTGAAGTATCAGCTACTTATTAGATATAAAGGATTTCTAAGAACAGTTCTTAAACAATTAGAAATTTAAAAGGGGTGAAAATGCGCGAAAAGCGTTCTAAAAAACGTTCTAAATGGTAGTTTCTACACAATCTCAGGAAATACCAAACCGATTTGAAAAATAATGGCGTCAAAATGATGGTGAAAATCCTTGCTCCAACATAGGCTATGGTTTATGTCGGTGACACTACCCCAAAGAGGGTGCAGGAGAAAAACGTTCTAAATTGCGGTTTTTGCGTTACGGAAGGGCCTAGAATCGTGAATTTTGGAATGGTAGTTAGTTATAAGATATCAATGATCTCTAAGGACATTTCCTCAAAAAATCGAAATTTAAAAGGGGGGTCAAAATGCGCAAAAAGCGTTGTAAAAAACATTCTAAATTGCAATCTCTATGCAATCTCAGGAAATAATGAACCGATTTCAAATATAATGGCGTTAAAATGATGTTGACAGTTCTTGCTCCAAGATAGGCTATATTTTATATATGTTTCCACTAACCCAGAGGAGATGCAGGAGCAAAATGAGCGAAAAGCGTTCTAAAATCGTTCTAAATGCCGATTTGTCACCAATATCTCAGGAAGAATCAAACTGATTTCAAAAGTAATGTTAAGAAATTGATGCTGACCGTCTCTGCTCTAACATATACGCTATTTTAAGTCGGTATCACTATCACCTAGACGTTGCAGGAGCAAAAAAGCGTTCCAAATTTCGATTTTTGTGATCGGTAGAGGCTAGCAACTTAAAATTAGGCAAGGTACATATGTATTACATATAAATGATCTTTAAGAACAGTTTCGAAAATATTGGAAATTTAAAAAGGGGTGAAAATGTTCGAAAAGCGTTCTAAAAACATTCTAAATTGCGATTTCTACTCAATCTCAGGAAATTCCAAAGCTGTTTCAAAAGTAATGGTTGCAAATCAATGGTGACAGTCCCTGCTATAACATAGGTTATATTTTATGTTGCTGTCACTACCATCTGAGGGTTGCAAAAGCATATCATGTTTAATTTGCGTTTTTGCATAACTGAAGGGTCTAACACTTTGAAGTATGGCATGGTATTTACTTACAAGATGCAACTGCTTTCTAAGAACTGTCGAAAGAAAATTTCAAATTTAAAAAGATGAAGTGAGCGAAAAGCGTTGTAAATAACAATTTTTATGTAATCTTATCAAATACGAAACCGATTAAAAAAATGATGACAAATTGTTGGTGATAGAACCTGCTCAATCATAAGCTATATTTTATGTCTGTGCCACTACCACCAGAGGGTTGCAGTAGCTAAAAACTTTCTAAATTGCGATTCCTGTGATACTGAAAAGGCTAGAAACTTTAAATATGGCATGGTAGTTACTTATAAAATATAAATGCCCTCGAAGGACTGTCGAAAATAAATTCGAATTAAAAAGGGGTGAAGTGAAGGGGAGGTGCGAAAAGCATTCTAAAAAAGTCCTAAATTACGATTTCTACGCAATTTCAGGGAATATAAACCAAATATAAAAGTAATAGCTGCGAATCAATGGTAGCAGTCTCTTATTCGTTCGTTTTATTATTATTTCGTTTTATTAATTTGTCTCATTTCTGCTTTATGCAGTGCAACAATGATGCTTAATCAAATTGTGTTTTAAATAGTAATTGTTTTAATTATTCCTAAAAGTAATAAGTACCTTTTAATAAACTAAAATATTACGTTTTAATAAAATAAAAATTTAGTTAGTACCTTTTGATAAAAATTAGACATATAAATATCACTTGGCATATTTCAAATATTACGCGAGCAAAGCCGCGGGGTTTGCTAGTAATATTATAAAGAGGTAAAAATTGTTTATTTGTAGGTGGTAAGCTCTGAAACTACTGAACCGATTCCAAAATCAATGGTATCAAAATGATGGTGTTAGTCCAACTTAGAACATAGGCTATATCTTATGTCCGTGCCACTGGCCAAAAAGGGGTGCAGGAGCAAAAAACGTTCTAAAAATGCAATTTTTGTGTTACTGAAGTGACTAGAAACGTGAAATTTGGAATTTTAGTTACTTATAAGATGCTAATGTTCTCTAAGGACATTTCTTAAAAAATTCGAAATTTAAAAGCGGCGAAAATGCGCAAAAAGCGTTCTAAAAACGTTCTAAATAGCGATTTTTACGCAATCTCAAGAAGTACCAAACCGATTTCAAAAATAATGGTGTCAAAATGATGGTGACAACCCTTGCGCCAATACAGGCTACATTTTATGTCGGTGCCACTACCCCTAAACGGGGTGCAGGAGCAAAAAAACGTTCGAAATTGCGATTTTTGTGTTACTGAAGGGCCCAGATACATGAAATTTGGCATGGTAGTTACATATTAGATATAAATTATCTCTAAGAACATTTCTTAATAAATTCGAAATTTAAAAGGTATGAAAATGCTCAAAAAGCATTCTAAAAACCGTTCTAAATGGCGATTTTTACGCAATCTCAAGAAGTACCAAACCGATTTAAAAATAATGGTGCCAAAAGGATGGTAATAACCCTTGCTCCAACTTAAGCTACGTTTCATGTCGGTGCCAATACCTCCAAAGGGGGTGCAGGAGCAAAATAACGTTCGAAAACGCGAATTTTTGTAGTACTGAAGGGCATAGAAACATTAAATTTGAAATAGTAGTTACTTATAAGATATAAATGATCTCTAAGAACATTTCTTTAAAAATTCGAAATTTAAAAGGGGTGAAAATGCGCGAAAAGAGTACTAAAAAATGTTCTAAATGGCGATTTCTACGCAAACTCAGAAAGTAACCAACCTATTTGAAAAGTAATGGTTGGTAATTGATGATGACAATTGCTCCAACATAGGCTCTATTTCATGTCGGTATGACAACCACCTAGGGTTTGCAGAAGCAGAAAACGTTCTAAATTGCGATGTTTGTGTTACTGAAGGGCCTAAAATCTTGAAATTAGGCAGGGCAGTTACTTATAAGATACAAATGGTCTCTAAGAACATTTCGTAAGTAATTCGACATTTAAAAAGTGTGAAAATGGACGAAAAACGTTCTAAATTGCGATTTCTACGTAATCTCAGAAAGTGCAAAACCTATTTCAAAAGTAATGGATGGAAATTGATGATGACAGGCCTTGCTTCAATATAGGATCTATTTCATGTCGGCGTCACTACCCCCTTTCGGTTGCCTTTTAAAAAACTTTCTCAATTGTGATTTTTGTAATACTGAAGGGGCTAGCAACATGAAATTTGGCATGGTAATTACTTATGAGATGTAAATACTCTCTTAGAAGAGTTCCGTAAATATTTGAAATTTAAAAGGGTGAAAATAAACGAAAAACGTTCCAACTAGCGATTTCTAAGCAATCTCAGGAAATGTAAACCGATTTCAGAAACAATGGTTTTAAATTGTTGGTGACAGCCCCCGCTCAAACATAGCCTGTATTTTATATTGTTGTCACTACCACCTGGGTGTGAGAGCAGCAAAAAATATTCTAAATTGCGTTTTTTGTGTTACTGAGGGGGTTCTAACATTTTAAATTTGGAATGGTAATTACTTCAAAGATTCAAATACTTTCTAAGAATTGTCGAAGGAAAATTCCAAATTTAAAAGGATGAAGTGAGCGAAAAGCGTTCTATAAACGTACTAAATTACGATTTTTATGCAATCGTATGATATATGACACCGAATTCAAACATAATGGTTGAAAATTAATGGTGATAGAATCTTCTCAAACATAAGCTATATTTTATATCTATGCCACAACCCAAAGAGGATTGTGGGAGTAAAACACTTTCTAAATTGCGATTTCTGCGGTACTGAAGAGGATAGAAACTTTAAATATTATAGCACGGTAGTTACGCACAAAATACAAATGTTCTCTAAGAGCAATCGGAAATAAATTCGAAATTAAAAAGGAGTGAAGCGAAGGGAAGGAGCGAAAAGCACTCTAAAAGTGTGGTAAATTACGATTTCTATGGAATCTCAGGAAACAATAAACCTATTACAGAAGTTATTTGTTGCGAATCAAGAGTGATTGTCCCTGATCGTATACGGGGTATATTTTTTGCCGATGTCACTACCACCTGGTTGGCAGGAACAACAAGAAATCCTTTAAAAACATCTAAATTCCGTCTTCTATAGAATGTTAGGAAATACCAACCGATTTCAAGGTTAATGTTGGAAAATTAATGGTGACAGTCTCTGTTTCAACATTTTTCGAGGCATTCTATTTCAACTCTGTTTCGGCATGTTGGTGCCACTAACACCAGAGAAGGTGGTAGACTATTAAACAAAAAGCTTGAAATTTGACATGATGGTTGATTTTAAAATGTAAATGTGTTAACATTGTTTCTAAAAAATTCAAAACTTCAAAAAATACTGAAATGAGCGTATGAAATAAGCACAACAGTCTCAAAATACTTTTTAAATTATCATTTATTTGGAATTAGTTTTAGTTCTTCTTATTAATTAAAATCTCATTTCTGTCTATTGCACTTTTAAAATGAAATTTAGTCAAACTGTGGCATAATTTGTATTTTTAAAATTATTTCAAAAAGCGTTCTTCTAATAAAAATTATTCATGCAAATATCAATTGGCATATTTCAACTATTACGCGAGCAAAGCCGAAGGGGTTGCTAGTCTATACTATCTGTACTAATATCATAAAGAGGTAAAATTTGTTTATTTGTACGAGGTAAGCTCTGGAACTACTGAACCGATTCCAAAAGTAATGGTATCAAAATGATGGTGTTAGTCCAACTTAGAACATAGGCTATATCTTATGTCCGTGTCACTGGTCAGAAGGGGGTGCAGGAGCAAAAAACATTCTAAAAATGCGATTTTTGTGTTACTGAAGGGCCTAGAAACATGAAATTTGAAATGGTAGTTACTTATAAGGTATAAATGATGTCTAAGAACAGTTCTTAAACAATTCAAAATTTAAAAGGGGTGAAAATGCACAAAAAGCGTTCAAAAAAACGTTCTAAATTGTAGTTTCTACATAATCTCAGGAAATACCAAACCGATTTAAAAAATATTGGTGTCAAAATGACGGTGACAACGCTTGCTCCAAGATAGGCTATATTTTATGTCGGTGCCACTAACAAAAGGGGGTGCAGTAGCAAAAAACGTTCTAAAAATGAGGTTTTTGTGTTACTAAAGCGCCTAGAAACATGAAATTTGGAATGGTAGTTACTTATAAGATATAAATGACGTCTAAGAACAGTTCTTAAACAATTCGCAATTTAAAAGGGGTGAAAATGCGCGAAAAACGTTCTAAAAAACGTTCTAAATGGTGGTTTATACACAATCTCCGGAAATGCCAAACCGATTTAAAAAATAATGGTGTCAAAATGATGGTGACAACCCTTGCTCCAACATAGGCTATGTTTTATGTCGGTGCCACTACTCGAAAGGGGTGCAGGAGTAAAAACCGTTCTAAAAATAGGGTTTTTGCGTTACTGAAGGGCCTAGAAATATGAAATTTGAAATATTAGCTACTTACTAGATATAAAGGATTTCTAAGAACAGTTCTTAAAGAATTCGAAATTTAAAAGGGGTGAAAATGCGCGAAAAGCGTTCTAAAAAACGTTCTACATGGTGGTTTCCACACAATCTCAGGAAATACCAAACCGATTTAAAAAATATGGCGTCAAAATGGTGGTGACAACCCTTGCTCCAACATAGGCTATGTTTTATGTCAGTGCTACTACCCCAAAGGGGGTGCAGGAGAAAAAAGTTTTTAAATTGCGTTTTTCGCGTTACCGAAGGGCCTAGAATCGTGAAATTTGGGTGGTAGTTATAATTATAAGATATCAATGATCTCTAAGAACATTTCCTAAAAAAATCGAAATTTAAAAGGAGGGTCAAAATGCGCAAAAAGCGTTGTAAAAAACGTTCTAAATTGCAATTTCTATGCAAACTCAGGAAGTACTGAACCGATTTCAAATATAATGGGGTAAAAATGATGGTGACAGATCTTGCTTCAAGATAGGCTACATTTATATTATTATATCTGTTTCCACTATCCCAGAGGAGATGCAGGAGCAAAATGAGCGAAAAGCGTTCTAAAAACGTTCTAAATGCCGATTTGTCAGCAATATCTCAGGAACAATCAAACTGATTTCAAAAGCAATGATAGGAAATTGATGCTGACAGCCTCTGCTCTAACATAGACGGTATTGTATGTCAATATCACTATCACCTAGACCAGTAGTTCCCAACGTGGGACGTACGCCCCACTGGGGGCAATTTGATCTTCTAGGGGGGGGGGGGAATTCCAAATTTCTTATTCACTCATTCGCTATCAGTTTCTTTCGTCTTTTTGGGGGGGAAAGTAATGTTGTAGGCTAAAAATAAATGGAATATGAGCAAAATTTAGGAAATTAGATTTTTTTATTGAATTTTTAAAATGTTCCCTATCGAAATTTTAAAATAGACTTGACACCGGAATATTTGTGCGAATAATCTTTTAAAATACTTTTATATCTATAAAAGTACTAAAACTCTCTACAATTTTTATGGTGGTGATTTTTGTAATTTTTTTCAATTATTTATTGAATGAGTTTTCTACTCCAATTCGTGAAGACAATTAACAATACTGGAAAAGGGAAAATAGAGAGAAGTTGTTATGCTGAACAATGGTATACTTAAATTTGATAAAGATGATAATCTTGAAATACTTCTTATGTATTGTGTTATCCATAGAAAGAAAAATCAGTGCCCAAGATTTTCCACTAACTCTTAATAAATTAAGAGAATACATTATAAAGTTTATAGATTTATCAGTTTTAGCGTTAAATACAAGTGTACTTTTAAGATATTTTGTAAAGATAAGAATGCAGACTGTATAACACTTTTCTTTAACATTGAGTTAAGTTAAAAAAGCACAAGAAATCTCGTTTTTGCATATAGGCAAGGATGTATAATCTCATTGCATTTTTAAAATTATGTTAAAAACACATTCATGGTGAACGATTCACCTGTTTGATAAGTTAAAAAATGTGAAATGAATAGTTACTGTTAAGGCACTATTAAACTCCCACCGTGTGAACAGAGTTCACTTTTCAAATGATAAGAGACATAATTTACAGATTACGGTGGGGGGGGGGGGGTGCATAGTGATTTTACGGAAGCTTTGGTGGGGCGTAGCCAATAAAAGGTTGGGAACCACTGACCTAGACGTTGCAGGAGCAAACAAGCGTTCTAAATTTCTATTTTTGTGATCGGTAGGAGCTAGCAAGTTGAAATTAGGCAAGGTACATGTTTATTAAATATAAATGATCTAGAACAGTTTCGAAAAAATTGGAAATTTAAAAAGGGGTGAAAATGCGCGAAAAGCGTTCTAAAAACGTTCTAAATTGCGATTTCTACTCAACCTCAGGAAATACCAAAGCTATTTCAAAAGTAATGGTTGCAAATCAATGGTGACAGTACTTTCTATAACATAGGTTATGTTTTATGTTGCTGTCATTACCATCTGAGGGTTGTAAAAGCAAAACATGTTCTAATTTGCGTTTTTTGCATAACTGAGGGGTCTAACACTTTGAAGTATGGCATGGTATTTACTTACAAGATGCAACTGCTTTCTAAGAACAGTCAAAAGAAAATTCCTAATTTAAAAAGATGAAGTGAGCGAAAAGCGTTATAAATTATAATTTTTATACAATCTTATCAAATACCAAACCGATAAAAAAAAATAATGATGACAAATTGTTGGTGATAGAACTTGCTCAAACATAAGCTATATTTTGTGTCTGTGCCACTACCACCAGAAGGTTGCAGGAGCTAAAAACTTACTAAATTGCGAAATCTGTGATACTGAAAAGGCTAGAAACTTTAAATATGGCTTGGTAGTTACTTATAAAATATAAATGCCCGCGAAGGACTGTTGAAAAAAAAATGGAATTAAAAAGGGGTGAAGCGAAGGGGAGGTGCGAAAAGCATTGTAAAAAAGTCCTAAATTAAGATTTCTATGTAATTTCAGGGAATATAAACCGATTATAAAAGTAATAGTTCCGAATCAATGGTAACAGTCTCTGATCCTACACAGGCTATATTTTATGCCGATGATTCTACCACCTGGGGTTCACAGGAACAACAAACGTTCTAAAACAGGCCTTTAAAAGCTTTCTAAATTACGTTTCTGTGGAATATTAGGAAATAACAAACCGATTTTAAAATTAATGTTGGCAAATTAATGGTGACAGTTCCTATTTCAACATAGCCCTTTATGTTGAGAGAGGTGGTAGGACTTGGAATTTGACATAATAGTTAATTTTAAGATGTAAGAAGATGGTTTCTAAAAAATTCAAAACTTTAAATGAATACTGAAATGAGCGTATTAATTGAGCATAAAAGTTTCAAAATGTTTTCTAAATTATTATTTATTTAGTTTTATTTCGTTTTATTAATTTAAGTCTCATTTCTGCCTAATGCATAGTAATAATGATGTTTAATCAAACTGTGCTTTAAATAGTAATTTTTGAATTATTCCTAAAAGAAATAAGTACTTTTTAATAAAATAAAATATTAATAAAAATTAGACATATAAATATCACTTGGTATATTTCAAATATTACGCGAGCAAAGCCGCGGGGTTTGCTAGTCTATATCTATACTCCTATTATAAAGAGGAAAAAATTGTTTATTTGTCGGAGGTAAGCTCTGGAACTACTGAACCGATTCCAAAAGTAATGGTATCAAAATGATGGTGTTAGTCCAACTTAGAATATAGACTATATCTCATGTCGGTGCCACTACCCCAAAGGGGATGTAGGAGCAAAAAACTTTCTAAAAATGCGATTTTAGCGTTACCGCAGGGCCTAGAAATATGAAATTTTGAATATTAGTTACTTATAAGATATAAATGATGTCTAAGAACAGTTCTTAAACAATTCGAAATTTGAAAGGGGTGAAAATGCACAAAGGCTTTCTAAAAAACATTCTAAATGGTAGTTTCTACACAATCTCAGGAAATATCAAACCGATTTAAAAAATATTGGTGTCAAAATGATGGTGACAACGCTTGCTCCAAGATAGGCTATGTTTTATATCGGTGCCACTACGCCAAAGGGGGGTGTAGGAGCAAAAAACGTTCTAAAAATGCAATTTTAGCGTTACTGAAGGGCCTAGAAATATGAAATTTTGAATATTAGTTACTTATAAGATATAAATGATGTCTAAGAACAGTTCTTAAACAATTCGAAATTTGAAAGGGGTGAAAATGCACAAAAAGCGTTCTAAAAAACGTTCTAAATGGTAATTTCTACACAATCTCAGGAAATACCAAACGAATTTAAAAAATATTGGTGTCAAAATGATGGTGACAACGCTTGCTCCAAGATAGGCTATGTTTTATATCGGTGCCACTACCCCAAAGGGGGTGTAGGAGCAAAAAACGTTCTAAAAATGTGATTTTAGCGTTACTGAAAGGCCTAGAATTATGAAATTTTGAATATTAGTAACTTATTAAATATAAAGGATTTCTAAGAGCAGTTCTTAATAAATTCGAAATTTGAAAGGGGTGAAAATGCGCGAAAATCGTTCTAAAAAACGTTCTAAATGGTGGTTTTTACACAATCTCAGGATATACCAAACCGATTTAAAAAATATTGGTGTCAAAATGATGGTGACAACGCTTGCTCCAAGATAGGCTATGTTTTATGTCGGTGTTACTACCCCAAAGGGGGTGCAGGAGCAAAAAACGTTCTAAAAAGGCGATTTATGTGTTACTGAAGCGCCTAGAAATATGAAATTCGAAATATTAGCTACTTATTAGATATAAGGGATTTCTAAGAACAGTTCTTAAACAATTCGAAATTTGAATGGGGTGAAAATGCGCGAAAAGCGTTCTAAAAAACGTTCTAATGGTGGTTTCTACACAATCTCAAGATATACAAAACCGATCTAAAAAATAATGGCGTCAAAATGATGGTGACAACCCTTGCTCCAACATAGGCAATGTTTTATGTCGGTGCCACTACCCCAAAAGGGGTGCAGGAGAAAAACGTTCTAAATTGCGGCTTTTGCGTTACGGAAGGGCCTAGAATCGTGAAATTTGGAATGGTAGTTAGTTATAAGATATCAATGATCTCTAAGGACATTTCCTAAAAAAATCGAAACTTAAAAGGGGGTCAAAATGCGCAAAAAACGTTGTAAAAAACGTTCTAAATTCCGATTTCTATGCAATCTCAGGAAGTACTGAACCGATTTCAAATATAATGGTGTAAAAATGATGGTGACAGATCTTGCTCCAAGATAGACTGTATTTTATATCTGGTTTCTGGAGGAGATGCAGGAGCAAAATGCGCGAAAAGCGTTCTAAAAACGTTCTAAATGCCGATTTGTCGGCAATATCTCAGGAAGAATGAATCTGTTTTCAAACGTAATGGTAGGAAATTGATGCTGGCAGCCTCTGCTCTGACATAGACGCTATTTTATGTCGGTATCACTATCACCAAGACATTGCAGGAGCAAAAAAGCTTTCTAAATTTCGATTTTTGTGATCGGTATGGGCTAGAAACTTAAAATTAGGCAAGGTACATATTTATTAGATATAAATGATCTTTAAGAACAGTTTCGAAAATATTGGAAATTTAAAAAGGGGTGAAAATGCGCGAAAAGCGTCCTAAAAACGTTCTAAATTTCGATTTCTACTCAATCTAAGGAAATACCAAAGCTATTTCAAAAGTAATGGTTGCAAATGAATGGTGACAATCCCTGCTATAGCATAGGTTATATTTTATGTTGCTGTCACTAACATCTGAGGGTTGCAAAAGCAAAACATGTTCTAATTTGCGTTTTTTGCACAACTGAGAGATCGAACACTTTGAAGTATGGCATGGTATTTACTTACAAGATGCAACTGCTTTCTAAGAACATTCGAAAGAAAATTCCAAATTTACAAAAATGAAGTGAATGAAAAGCGTTATAAATTACAATTTTTAAGCAAACTTATAAATTACCAAACCGATTAAAAAAATAATGATGACAAATTTTGGTGATAGAACCTGCTCAAACATAAGCTATATTTTATGTCTGTTCCACTACCACCAGAGGGTTGCAGGAGCTAAAAACATTCTAAATGGCGATTACTGCGATACTGAAAAGGCTAGAAACTTTAAATATGACATGGTAGTTACTTATAAAATATAAATGCCCTCGAAGGAACGTCGAAAATAAATTCGAATTAAAAAGGAGTGAAGCGAAGGGGAGGTGCGAAAAGCATTCTAAAAAAGTCCTAAATTACGATTTCTATGCAATTTCAGGGAATATAAACCGATTATAAAAATAATAGTTGCGAATCAATGGTAACAGTCTCTGATCCTACACAGGCTATATTTCATGCCGGTGATTCTACCTACTGGGGTTCACAGGAACAACAAACGTTCTAAAAAAGGGCTTTAAAAGCTTTTTAAATTGCGTTTCTGTGGAATATTAGGAAATAACAAACCGATTTCAAAATTAATGTTGGCAAATTAAGGGTGACAGTTCCTATTTCAACATAGCCCTTTAAGTTGAGAGAGGTAGTATTACTTCGAATTTGACGTGATAGTTAATTTTAAGATGTAAGAAGATGGTTTCTAAAAAATTCAAAACTTTAAACGAATACTGAAATAAGCGTATTAATTGAGCATAAAAGTTTCAAATATTTTCTAAATCATCATTTATTTAGTTTTATTTCGTTTTATTAATTTAAGTCTCATTTCTGCCTAATGCAGAGTAATAATGATGTTTAATCAAACTGTATTTTAAATAGTAATTTTTGAATTATTCCTAAAATTAATAAGTACCTTTTAATAAAATAAAAATTTAGTTAGTACCTTTTAATAAAAATTAGACATATAAATATTACTTGGCATATTTCAAATATTACGCGAGCAATGCCGCGGGGTTTGCTAGTCTATATACTCCTATTATAAAGAGGAAAAAATTGTTTATTTGTCGGAGATAAGCTCAGGAACTACCGAACCGATTCCAAAAGTAATGGTATCAAAATGATGGTGTTCGCCCAACTTAGAACATAGGCTATATCTTATGTTGGTGCCACTACCCCAAAGGGGGTGCAGGAGCAAAAAACGTTCTAAAAATGCGATTTTTGCGTTACTGAAGGGCCTAGAAATGTGAAATTTGGAATATTAGTTCCTCATAAGATATAAATGGCGTCTAAGAACAGTTCTTAAACAATTCGAAATTTAAAAGGGGTGAAAATGCAGAAAAAGCGTTCTAAAAAACGTTCTAAATGGTAGTTTCTACATAATCTCAGGAAATACCAAACCGATTCCAAAAGTAATGGTATCAAAATGATGGTGTTCGCCCAACTTAGAACATAGGCTATATCTTATGTTGGTGCCACTACCCCAAAGGGGGTGCAGGAGCAAAAAACTTTCTAAAAATGCGATTTTTGCGTTACTGAAGGGCCTAGAAATGTGAAATTTGGAATATTAGTTACTCATAAGATATAAATGGTGTCTAAGAACAGTTCTTAAACAATTCGAAATTTAAAAGGGGTGAAAATGCACAAAAAGCGTTCTAAAAAACGGTCTAAATGGTAGTTTCTACATAATCTCAGGAAATACCAAACCGATTTCAAAAGTAATGGTATCAAAATGATGGTGTTAGTCCAACTTAGAACATACGCTATATTTTATGTTGCTGTCACTACCATCTGAGGGTTTAAAAAGCAAAACATGTTCTAATTTGCGTTTTTTGCATAACTGAAGGGTCTAACACTTTTAAGTATGGCATGTTATTTACTTACAAGATGCAACTGCTTTCTATGAACTGTCGAATGAAAATTTCAAATTTAAAAAGATGAAGTGAGCGAAAAGTGTTATAAATTACAATTTTTATGTAATCTTTTCAAATACCAAACCGATTTAAAAAATAATGATGACAAATTTTGGTGATAGAATATGCTCAAACATAAGCTGTATTTTATGTCTGTGCCACTACCACCAGAGGGTTGCAGTAGCTAAAAACTTTCTAAATTGCGATTTCTGTGGTACTGAAAAGGCTAGAAACTAAATATGGCATGGTAGTTACTTATAAAATATAAATGCCCTCGAAGGACTGTCGAAAATAAATTCGAATTAAAAAGGGGTGAAGCGAAGGCGGGGTGCGAAAAGCATTCTAAAAAAGTCCTAAATTACGAAGTCTACGCTATTTCAGGAAATATAAACCAAATATAAAAGTAATAGTTGCGAATCAATGGTAAGTCTCCGATCCTACACAGGCTATATTTTATGCCGATGATTCTACCACCTGGGATTCACAGGAACAACAAAAGCTCTAAAAAAGGCCTTTAAAAGCTTTCTAAATTACGTTTCTGTGGAATATTAGGAAATAACAAACCAATTTAAAAATTAATGTTGTCAAATTAATGGTGACAGCTCCTATTTTAACATAGCCCTTTACATTTATAGATGGTGGTAGGACTTGGAATTTTACATGATGGTTATTTTTAAGATGTAAGAAGATGGTTTCTAAAAAATTCAAAACTTCAAAGGAATACTGAAATGAGCGTATTAATTGAGCATAAAAGTTTCAAAATATTTTCTAAATTATTATTTATTTAGTTTTATTTCGTTTTATTAATTTAAGTCTCATTTCTGCCTTATGCAGTGTAACAATGATATTTAATCAAACTGTGTTTTAAATAGTATTTTTTTTAAATTATTCCTAAAAGTAATAAGTACCTTTTAATAAAATAAAATATTACCTTTTAATAAAATAAAAATTTAGTTAGTACCTTTTAATAAAAATTAGACATATAAATATCACTTGGCATATTTCAAATATTACGCGAGCAAAGCCGCGGGGTTTGCTAGTTATTAATTAATTATTAATATTATAAAGAGGGAAAAATTGTTTATTTGTAGGAGGTAATCTCTGGAACTACCGAACCTATTCTAAAAGTAATGGTATCAAAATGATGGTGTTAGTCCAACTTAGAACATAGGCTATATCTTATGTCCGTGCCACTGGCCAAAAGGGGGTGCAGAAGCAAAAAACGTTCTAAAAAAGCGATTTTTGTGTTCTGAAGGGCCTAGAAACATGAAATTTGGAATGGTAGTTACTTATAAGATACTAATGATCTCTAAGGACATATCATAAAAAAATCGAAATAAAAAGGGGTGAAAATGCGCGAAAAGCGTTCTAAAAAACATTTTAAATGGCGATTTTTTACTCAATTTCTGGAAGTACCAAACCGATTTCAAAAATAATGGTGTCAAAATGATAGTGACAACCCTTGTTCCAACATAGGCTACATTTTATGTCGATGCCAACCCCTAAATGGAGTGCAGGAGCAAAAAAACGTTCGAAATTGCGATTTTTGTGTTACTGAAGGGCCCAGATACATGGAATTTGGCATGGTAGTTACTTATTAGATATAAATGATCTCCAAGAACATTTCTTAAAAAATTCGAAATTTAAAAGGAGTGAAAATGCGCAAAAAGCGTTCTAAATGGCGATTTTTATCCAATCTCAAGACGTACCAAACCCGTTTTCAAAAATAATGGTGTCAAAATGATGGTGACAACACTTGCTCCAACATCGGCTACATTTTATGTCGGTGCCACAACCCCTAGAGGGTTGCAGGAGCAAAAAACTTTCTAAATTGCGATTGCTGCGGTACTGAAAAGGCTAGAAACTTCAAATATAGCACGTTAGTTACTTATAAAATATAAATGTTCTCTAAGAACAGTCGAAAATAAATTCGAGATTAAAAAGTGGTGAAGCGAAGGGAATAAGCGAAAAGCATTCTAAAAGAGTCCTAAATTACGATTTCTATGGAATCTCAGGAAATAATAAACCGATTACAGAAGTTATTGGCTGCGAATCAAGAGTGATAGACCCTGATCCTATACGGGCTATATTTTATGCCGGTGTCACTACCACCTTGTTGGCAGGAACAACAAGAAAGCCTTTAAAAACATGTAAATTCCGTTTTCTATAGAATATTAGGAAATACCATCCAATTAATGTTGGCAAATTAATGTTGACAGTCTCTGTTTAAACATTTTTCGAGACATTCTATTTCAACTCTGTTTCGGTATTTTATGTTGGTGCCACTAACACCAGAGAAGGTGGTAGACTGTTATACAAGAAGCTTGGAATTTGACATGATGGTTAATTTTAAGATGTAAATGTGTTAAGATGGTTTCTAAAAAAATCAAAACTTCAAATGAATGCTGAAATGAGCGTATGAAATAAGCATAAAAGGCTCAAAATATTTCTAAATTATCATTTATTTGGAATTAGTTTTAGTTCTTCTTATTAATTAAAATCTCATTTTTATCTATTGCACTTTTATAATGAAGTTTAGTCAAACTGTGGCTTAATTTGTAATTTTTGAACTATTCCAAAAAGTGTTCTTCTAATAAAAAATAGTCATGCAAATATCACTTGGCATATTTCAACTATTACGCGAGCAAATCCGCGGTATTTGCTAGTAAATTATAAAGAATAAATAACGTTCCTCTTAAAAGTTCTTGTATTATCTGTTGATAAGATCTTTTCCAAATGACCGAACCTATTCTCTGAAGAAATTTGATGAAACTCATCTGTTAATTTATTCTGTTTCACAGGACAATTACTGTTCTTTTGTTCTATAGTTAATGAATTAACAGGAAATGGATCTTATAATGATTACTTTTAAAATGCATTTATCGTCCGCGAGAATAATACTTTTTCCAGTCGATCAAATATATTCCCTGGAGAATTTTCGTAAAACTACGCTGTTAATTTGTGATGATAAAGTGTTTTAAAAATCTCTTAACATCTTTGTCGGCTTTTGAACGGCCGGTATCTTCCCAGATTTTCATTTGGCAAGCATACATAGCTCCTAAGGTAAAATGTTGGATATAAAAGATAGTGAAGTAGATCAGAAATTTTATCGGGGAATTGATAAGAAAATTTTATAAATAGGGGGATGGGGAAGTGTGGAAAATACATATGATCAAAAGTATCCATTTCACACGAAAACTAGTCGGGTGTGCCAATCCCAAAACTTTCTTCTATCTCATACATGTTAATTCTTCAAAATTCGCTAATACAGTGTCGAAATTAAACGACAATATGTATATGCAAATTATCATAATTCGAAAGACATGAAATTTCGTGCATTAGTTCTTCAGATATGACTATCGCTAAAATCGTGTAAATACTGAAAGTGATTTGCACCAATACTTAATCAGCACCAAGTTATATCAGCGACTGACTGAATCTAAAGTTTAATTAAATTCCGTGCATTATTTCTTGAGATAAAGCGCCCAGAAAATTTGTGTCACATACAGAGAACCACAGACTCGCAGTTAGACATTTTCTAAAAGCAGTCAAATCAAGTTCAGGACTTTCTAAAACGTACGAATCCACCGAAAACCCGCAGTCGAAATTTATCTCGAATCCAATACTTTCTTCTTATAAAGACAGAAGAAAGTAATAAGTATAAAAGTAAAAAGTGTTTGTTTATTTAACACGCTTTTATAAGCATTCAATGTTCATCTTAAAAATCACGCCTAATTTTTACTTTCTTCTATCTTTACAAGAAGAACGTACTGGATTCGTAAAAATTTTCGACTTCCGGTTTTCAACGGATTTATGCGTTTTAGAAGGTCCTGAACTCGATTTGATGGTTTTTAGAAAATTTCTGTCTGTGAATCTGTCTGTCACTCTGTCACTCTGTGAGTCTGTATGTGACAAAAATTTTGTGGGCGCTCTATCTCAAGAACTGATGTACGGAATTTCACAAAACTTTCGATTCAGTTAAATCTTGATATAATCTGGTCCTGATTAGTTTTTGGTGAAAATCGCCCAACAGGTGGCGCTGCTATATGGCATTTTTCTCAATTTCTTCAATAGCTATATCTCAGGAACTACTGCACAGGTTTTCATTAAACTTCAGATTCAGTTAGTATAGGATATCGTTAGGTGTTGATTATAATTTGGTGAAAATCACCCAACAGGTGGCGCTGCTATTCTGCATTATTCATGATTACGCAATAGCTCTAACTCAAGAAAAAATGCACGAATTTTCATCAAATTTCAGATTCAGTTAGTCCCTGGTATAAATTAGCGCTGTTTCATTTTTGATGTAAATCTCCCAACAGGTGGCGCTGATGTGCTGCATTTTTCACGATTTCCGCAATAGATATATCTCAACAACTAATGCATGAATTTTCATCAAGCTTCGGATTCAGTTCCTGGTATAAATTGGTCCTAATTAGTTCTTGGTGTAAATCGCCCAACAAGTGACACTGCTATGCAAATTTTTTTACAATTTTCCCAATAGCTCTATCTACAAAACTAATGCACGAAATTTGATCAAACTTCAGATTCATGTATACCTTGGTATCAATTAGTGTTATTTATGTTTTGGTGTAAATCGCTCAACAGGTGACGCTGCTATGCTACATTTTTCAGGAAGTATCAACATGTATGAGATAGAAGAAGTTTTGGGACTTCCACATCTGACTAGTTTCACTACATTTCATGTTTTTTTCCGAAAAATTTAGATTACAATACATTCATTTGGCGTGGGCACCATTTCCATTAGGAAAAATTTACTGACATTTTTACTTTCTTCTATCTTTACAAGAAGAAAGCATTGGATTCGTGAAAATTTTCGACTTCTGGTTTTCGACGGATTTTATAGGTTTTAGAATGTCCTGAACACGATTTGATGGTTTTTAGAAAATGTTTGTCTGTGAGTCTGTCTGTCACTCTGTCACTCTGTGAGTCTGTATGTGACAAAAATTTTGTGGGCGCTCCTATCTCAAGAACTGATGTACGGAATTTCACAAAACTTTCGATTCAGTTAGATCTTGATATAATCTGGTCATGATTAGTTTTTGGTGAAAATCACCCAACAGGTGGCGCTGCTATGTGGCTTTTTTCACGATTTCTGCAATAGCTATATCTCAGGAACTACTGCACGGATTTTAATGAAACTTCAGATTCAGTTAGTCCAGGATATAGTTAGGTGCTGTTTACAATTTGGTGAAAATCGTCCAACAGGTGGCGCTGCTATGCTGCATTATTCATGATTATCGCAATAGCTCTAACTCAAGAAAAAATGCACGAATTTTCATCAAACTTCAGATTCAGTTAGTCCCTGATATAAATTAGTGTTGTTTAATTTTTGGTGTAAATCGCCCAACAGGTGGCGCTGCTGTGCTTCATTTTTCACGATTTCCTCAATAGCTATATCTCAAGAACTAATGCATGAATTTTCATCAAGCTTCAGATCCAGTTACTTCCTGGTATAAATTAGCCCTAATTAGTTTTTGGTGCAAATCACCCAACAGGTGGCGCTGCTATGCAGAATTTTTTACAATTTACGCAGTAGCTCTATCTAAAAAACAATGCACGGATTTTCATCAAACTTTAGATTCATTTAGGAGTTGTCAAAGTTGTTTATAATTAGATCTTGGTGTAAATTATCTAACAGGTGGCGCTGATATGCTGCATTTTTCAGGATGTATTAAGATGTATGAGATCGAAGAAAGTTTTGAGATTGCCACACCTCACTAGTTTATGCTTGTTAGAAAACGGTAGCAAGTGAATTTATTAAAATATATATAATTTTTTCTCTGTTTCTTTTTCAAGATAAGGCAACAGGAAAAAAACGAAATATTATTTAAACTACCTTTTTAGTATTTGTATCTTGATTTCTCAACGTGTATAATCGTAAACTAATATTAAATTATTAACCGAGAAAAGCATATTTAAAAAAAAATATTGCACTCTTCATTTTTTATTTATAATTTATACTTCTACTTTTTAGTCTTTAAAATATTTTATCGTTGCAGTTTCATGACAATTTGGCATATCTTTGGCACGCGTTTATTGGTGCATCTATAAATCCATTGTTTTTCAACTTCCATGCAATTGTATGCGTTACAGACAGTATTTGGCGATTTATCAGCTTTGGCGGGCTAATTGAAAAATGCCTAAAATTAATGTATTTATTTATAACTAGCTAAAGTACCCGGCGTTACCTGGAATTTTAAAAATGTTTGTTCTGAAAAATCAACGATTGCGTATTAATTTACGTAATTTTCACTCTTTCTTCAATTCCTACTCTTAGTTCACACTCTCCTTATATATATCATGTCCAAATTTTCAATCGTTAATAAAATACTTATTATTCATCCACTCAAGTTCAAATAATTTTTTTTACCTTGTAGTGGATGACACTTGATGTTAGTACAGTTTTTTCAAATAATAATTCATTAATTAAATTTCAATTAATTAATTTTAGTTTTATATGGGAGAAAAAAATGGTGGTCATTGGTTATTGAACAGCATTTAATGCATCTTCATACCTATAAGGGGGATTACTGTAGGGGGGATCCTGTTCTGTCGCCAAATACAGCCAAATTTATCGCCAACCTTGCGATATATCTCCAAATTCCCATAGATAGCCATTGTAAACCAATAGGGTTTACTTGCTTATAGAAAATCAACAAATTGAGGTATTTTAATGCAACAAAAACTAATATTAGCTTAAGGGATTATATTAAATTTTCCTTTGATGACCTAAATAGGAATTGACTTAAAAAAAAAAATTATATTACTTGTTTTATTTAATCCGGATGACAGATTACCTACTTACTTAGTAAATATAATCTGTGATCTGGACTGAGACCGAGATTAAGACCTTTTAATGAAAAGTTGTTAACGAGTATTTTGTTATTTAAATAGTTTTTCATGATTAAAGAAAAATGTCAAGTACAACAATTCTACGAATTTTATTTTTTTTTTAAATATGAAATCTTTATTTCAGTTCTTCACTAAGAATGAGCTCTATGATCTTAAACCTTTGTGGAAATTCTAATATACACGCATACACACACGCATATATATATGGAATAGATTTAAAAATACCGAAAACAAATCCTGAGTACCTCAAAATGTTAAAATACGGCAATATTTCCGTAATCGGGTTTTTATCATGTTTCAATACGTTTTTCCAAACTCATATGACATTATATATTCACCTTCTGACGTCCATTACATTTCCAATATGACCTAATATTCACTTTTTTTTTTAATTCGTCAAACTATTTCATTTTTATTTTTCACGTAAAAATCTTGGCATAGAAAAGTTATAACGTAATTCATATTAGATGTAAATTTCCAACTGGTCGAAAAATGTCTGGACCAGGATTCGAACCAGGGATCTCCTGGCTGAAGACGCCAGTGCTCTGCCATCTGAGCTATCCCGGACGAATCTGGTGGAACTTTTTCACCCAGCTAACCTTAATGATTATAGAATCTCGTCTTAAATGTTCGGGATAGCTCAGATGGCAGCTGGCGCCTTCAGCCAGGAGATCCCTGGTTCGAATCCTGGTCCGGACATTTTTCGCCCAGTTGGAAATTTACATCTAATATGATTTATTAACCAATTAGAATAATTGTGTTAAAATTAATCTAGTATAATGTAATTCGCTTTTTTTAAAAAAATTCTTCAAAGTATTTATTTCATTTTCAATTTTCACGTGGAAATCTTGCTATAGAAAAGTAATTGTTGTGGTAAGAATTTTATTGTGGCAACTGCTATACCGAAAAATGTTTAAATTTCATAAGGAATTGCTGTTAAATTGGTGTTTTTTTATTAATTGAAAATTAACTATAAATTATTTCGATTCTGGATTACTTTAGTTGTCTCGGCCGTGTTTTAATATACATGTATGTAAAATTTCACAATTCTGGCTTCCGAAATGTGGATTTGTATAGAATAACAGACAGACAGGCAAATTTTCATTTTTATATATTAGATTACGTTGTAGGGTAGATCGGGATATGTTGGCCATAGGGGCACGTTGGCCCATCCGCGATGTTTTTCAATCTACCCGGCAGATTGCGTTACTAGCTAAGCGACGTGTGTCTTATCATGTCTTTTTTCACACACAACAGCGTCAGCAGCGAAGAAGTAATCAAACGAAACTACTTCCAATTTTCAAATTTTCATTCAGGTATTTTTTTTCTTTTTTTTTCACATAAAAAATCTTTTCTGATTTGTCACTAAATTATGGCTTCGCTTTGGTGAATACCAATCTAAAAAAATGTTGCTCAGAGTTTATTAGCCCCCGGTACGGTATGCTATTTCTTTCTCCCAGCATATTCTGTGTCTCCAAAAAATGACGTTACCTTGCAGAAGCCAGCCGTAAAACAAAGCAGTACGATTAAATACTCTATAGCAATTTTTTAAACTTCTAAGCATCGCACATTTTTAACTTTTATACCGTCGTAATCGAAAAAAAAAGTACTTTTAAATGCAATTTGTTTGAAAACTGCATCTCCATTTATTTTTGAAATATTAATTTTTTTGTAGTTTTTGGAGCCATTTGCTTAATATTGGCAACGGAAGTGCTCCATTTCTGTAGAAAGTAAAGGAAAAATAGTTGTAAAATATTAATTAAATCTTTTTGTTGCCATTTTTTCATAACAGCAAAAAAATTTTTATTAAAATATGTCCTATTTTGAAAAATTATAAACGAAGGATTTCCATTAAAACATGGATCTATTATAAACTATATTTAATTTTAAGTATCATATATTAATGTTACAAACAAATGAAGGTCTATTAATCATTAGATAGCCGGGTTTTTTTTTTGTCGCGTTTCTTTAATGACGGCATTTTTTTGCTGCATTTGTGTATTATTTCGCGATAGTGACGTTCTATGCATACTTTACTGTAGATGTTTAAAAGTGGATCGTAAACGTGGAATTCGTAAACGGATGCGAATGACGCCATTTGACATAAAATAAAAGTGTGTGCTGTGAGTCATAAAATTGAAATATGTTCCGTACTGTGGTTCCGGGTTCGATTCCTGGCTCTGGATAATTTTTCACTCCAGTTGGGTTTATTGTATGTATGTCTTTATAATATTTATATATATCTTTAAATGTTTTGTACTATTTATGTATACATATATTTTTTTTTCATCGGGGCGACACTAAATTCTGAAAAAGCAGAATTCCTAGTTTTCCAGTTTTCTACCTAATGTTTTCTAAAAATATTAACACAATATTTTTACGACGATCAAAAACAAAAATGACGATATGGGGAAAGTTGGCCCATTTAATCCGGGACCTGTTGACCCACCTCTTTTAATGTTTTATTCAGTGTCTGAGTCACCAAATTATGATACAGGAAATGAAAAGGAAATTTTCAGTTCAATCAAAAACTTCAGTTTATTTAAATGATTGTTAATAGCTTTAGAAGTAATTTATAATGAAAGCTGAGAAAAAACCATTTTCATCTCAAATTTTGATTCTGTACAAATTTACTCGAAATCACTGTAGAAAAACCGTGTATGTTAATCTCAAGACACATTATGCAATATCACTGAGTCAGATCAAATCGATCTTATATTGATTCCTGAATTCATCATATTCCAACCTCTATCTCAGAATTAGTTTATGGAAATATATTTCAAACAATCTCGTGCATAATTACTAGGTATTGATTAAATGTGCTAGAACTTTATGTTATGTAATATTATATACCCATACAGTGTGTGACAGATGTATTTGTACATTAGTAATATATCGTGGGAAAAGGATATAATGCTATTAAATATAGAATTTTGATTTTGTGGATGAAATAATGAATGAAGATGAAATAAGAATTTTTCTTCTCAATAGTTCACGAAATTCGATATTAAATGACTATTAAAAGAAAATCAAAGAAATTTTCTTTTCTGCTACAATCCGTGCTGATCTGGTTTCATCTATATACAGGGTGGTTCAAAAGGTCATGTCCAAACGGCACGTGTCAGGTCATGAGCAGCAAGAATTACATAGGAACAGGGGTTGCAAACGCGATCGCGACGGTGCAATTGCATCGTAACCGTGACGCAAAGAAAAGATAACAAACGGTGTAAAAAGACATTTATTTTACAAAAGAATTAATCGAAATATAAAATACAAATGAAAAATTTTACAAGTGCTCAAAATATTCCCCATTATCCGTGATGCATGCTTCACATCGGCGCCGCATGGAATCGCGAACGCGTTTCAATTGGCCAGGAGTTTCCCGGACACTTGCCGCCGCTTCAGCGATCCGTGCCATGAAGGAAGGCCATCTTGATTATCATGAAAGCCCTGCATGAGGCCCATGGCCGATGGAACAGGTGTCTCGTACACCAGAGACTTAAGATATCCCCAGAGATAGAAATCTACGAGGTTTAGGTCTGGGAATCGCGGTGACTACGGTACAGGACCAATTGGAACGTGTGCGCGATTCCATGCGGCGCCGATGTGAAGCATGCATCACGGCTAATGGGGCATATTTTGAGCACTTGTTACAAATTGTAAAAAAAAAAATTATTTCTATTTTGTACTTCGATTAATTTTTTTGTAAAATAAAGGTCTTACACCGTTTGTTATCTTTTTTTTTTTTTTTTTTTTTTTTTTTTTTTGCGTCACGGTCACGATGCAATTGTGCGTCACGATCGCGTTTCCGACCTCCAGTTCCTATGTAATTCTTGTTCCTCGTGACCTGGCACACCCACACGTGCCGTTTGCACATGACCTTTTGAACCACCCTGTATTTAAAAGGAAATCCTGATTCGGGGGCTAATCAACTCACAGCCCAAACTACTGAACCTAGAAACATAAAACTTGGGGGGGGGGGGGATACTTCTTATGACGTAGACGCGTGCTGAGAAAGGATTTTCTAAAACTCCACCCCTATGGAAGCTAAAAAGGTGAGCAAACTTTTAAAAAACTCATTAAAAATCGGATATTATAGTTATGTGTCAAATGATAACATATTTTTATGCATTATTGCATGCTGAATTGAATGGTACCAAATAAATTCTTCTAAGTCTAATAGTCCGTGAGATATTTTATATATTTCTAATTTTGCGATATCTTTGGCGCCAAAACCTCAAATTTTCTAAATTTTCAATGATACTTTCTTAAAAGCCATCCGTTACTGTAGCAACAGAAGAAATTCAAATCAAGTCTTTTTGTTAATCAATCCTTTTTGTAAAAGTATGTATATAAACCATTTATAATCATCCAAACTAAGCAAAAAATTACTAAAAGAGATAAAAAAAATACACTTAGAAGGCATATAAATACCTTTATTCAGATATACATATGTTTCATCGCACAAACGGAAACATTTTCATGATCTTTGTTGCTACACATATTTTCGCAAAAATTTTTAAACAAGAAATCGGTGAATAAAATTACGAGACTTCATGTACAATGAAAAGCAATTGCAAACATAAAATATGTTTGCACTTTCAAATTTTATTTCTTTTATCTCAAACCCAGACAACGTCGGGCGGGTCTGTAAATTCTTAGCTTTTTTAAATCGAAAAATGTGAATAAATAAACAAGTAAACTGTTGAACATTTAGGCTAATGCCAGACGGACGTCCGTCTGACATTAGCCTTACATAGTATAATGCTTAAGGGAAAAAAAAAATTGGCTGCGATTTAGACGTTTGAAGTGCATGAAATTCAGACGCAAAAAGTGTCTGAAAAAAAAATTAAGACACTTTAAAGCGTCTGAAAATTGAACACTCTGTTTCAGACACTTAAGTGTCTGAATTTCAGGTATATCAATTTTCAGTGCGTATCCAAATTTTCTGATTACATATTTTTTCTTTCTCCGAATGACGTTCATTTTCTCCTTTTCCGCTTAACCCGTTCAAGACCCTCTAAAAGTGCTGAAAACGCCCGAGTTTGACACCAGCAAAAAAGAAAAGTAAAATTGATTTTATTTACTTACGACATTTTCGTGATTTATAATGTTAAGTCAAATAATTAACAAAGAGTGTTAAAAACGAATAAAATTCGCGTAAAACATACCGGTCCTGAACGGGTTAAGGGGCTACTTTACTCACACAAAAACACCCGCTCGCTAAGTTAATCCTATGGGATACATTTTTTAAATATGTCGTTTGCATTTAGAAAATTACCAATAAAATAATGCGAAAACAAAATTTCTTCTGTGACATAGAAGCAGTTTAGGCAGATGTAATGAATAGAATGAATGAATGTAGCTATATTTTCAGCGTAATTTAATGTATATTAATTCTTTAAACAAAACAAGCAAACAAAAACAAAGTTATGTCAAAAAGAGAAAGCCACTCCTCTGTAGCATAAAATATTAACAACATCTCGCCTTGGAAACCCATCAACATAGTACTACCCGTTTTTGGTGAGATTAATAAATGAAAAGGCTACAGCTTTAAATAGTTTTGTAAACAAGGAACATTCATTGATGAAATGAGAACAGTAAAAAGAATCCTTTAAATATATTAGCCCCCGGAATGCTATTTCTTTCTCCCAACAATTAAAGTGTCATCTCCAAAAAATAACATTCCGTTATATAAGCCAGCCGTAAAACAAAGCAGATGTACCATTGTACGGGATAATCTCTACTGCAATTTTTTAAGCCTCTAAGCATCGTCCATTTTCAATTTTCATACCGTCGTGTAGGGAGAAAAAAGTACTTTTGAATGTAATTTGTTTGAAAACTGCATCTCAATTTATTTTTGAGATATTAATTTTTTTGTATTTTTTAACAGCATTTCTTTAAGTTGGCAACTCAAGTACTCCATTTCTGTAGAAAGTAAATGAACAAATAATATGAAAATTTTGTTTTTAAAGTCAATTCCTACTTAGGTCATCAAAGAAAAATTTAATATAATCCGTTAAGCTAATATTAGTTTTTGTTGCATTAAAATATCTCAATTTGTTGATTTTCTATAAGCAAGTAAACCCTATTGGTTTACAATGGAAGTCTATGGGAATTTGGCGAAATATGAGAGATATCGCCAAATTGGCGTCACTTTCGGCGATTCATTTTGGTCGCCAAATTTGGCGATATATCCCCAAGTTGGCGGCAAACTTGGTGGTATTTGGCGACAGAACAGGGTCCCCCTATGGTAACCCCACTTATAGATATGAAGATGCATTAAATACTGTTCAATAACCAATGGCCGCCATTTTTCCCCCATATAAAACTAAAATTAATTAATTAAAATTTAATTAATGAATTAATATTTGAAAAAACTGTATTAGCATTAAGTGTCATCCAGTAAAAGTTTTAAAAAAATTATTTCAACTTGATAGGATGAATAATAAGCATTTTATTAATGATTAAAAATTTGAACAAGATATATATATATATATAGGGAGAGTGTGAACTAATAGTAGGAATTGAAAAATAGTTGGAAAATACTAGATTATTATCTTTTTGTTGTCATTTTCCCATAACAACTGAAAAACAAGTAAGAAAAACCATGCGTTAAGCATAGATTATGAAACACTTTCCAACACTTCCTGAATGATTTAACAAAACTTCGTTATTTAGGGCAATAAGGTATGTAAGAGAACTAAGTAAACATTTTAGAAACCCCATAAAACATTTGAAAAACTGATTTCAGCAGTTATCGTCCATAGCAAATATGTATTCCAATTCCTTTGAACAGCCCTGTATTTGATCTGTAGGTTGATATATATACTATATAATGGAGAAATTTAGTTTAGCAAGAAAACGCATAACAGGTTGAAATTTCTCTTTCAGCAATTTATACTAATAGATGGAAACATACTTGTATACTTTTGTACAACCCTGTAGTTAACCTATTACCTTTATTACACACTACTATTTTAGCAAAAGTTTAATTCAAAGTAAAACACTCTTAAAACTACCGGAATCACATTTCCAGAAATTATCCTTTTTAGACGGCCACGTATCCAATTCTTTGCGTGACCCTGTATATCATTTTATATATGTTCTACAAATATTTCTTAGTAAACTAAATGCAGTTCAGCTTAAAAATGCATAACTCATTTAAAAATCACCTTTAAGCAATTTGCAACATACCCAGTAACCATTACGAATTCTTTTGTGTAGCCCTGTATATCAATTACAGCATTTATACACACCATATACAATGCATAAATATAGTGAAACATAAAAGCACATAACATAATTAAAAATGCATTTCCAGCAATCATCGCTACTGTACAGTACTTCGGATACAATATTAGTATCTGAAATCTTTTGTGTGTCCCTGTAAATACCATGCAGTTCGTATTATCGGTGAAATAAGTTATAGTAAACCTCAGCGACGTATATCAATTTCATTATACATGAAATAATTTAACATAATTAAAATACGCCTGAAAAAATTCCCTCCAACCCTATATCATTATGTAACGGAATTCTTTTGTGTGGCCCTGTAAATGAATAATAACTATTTTTTGCGCCGCATATTCTACAGAAAATGCATATTTTAGTGCACTTGATAAATGCATATAATTTTATTATGTTTGAAAGCATGTAATATCATTAAAAATCATTTTAAACGATTTTTTCCCATAGGCCGTAATGTAACGGAAAATTTTGACTGTCCCTGTAAATGAACTAAATATGTTACAAACTTCATTTGAAATAGGGTTCGTGCTATGGTAGAAGTCACTAACATCCAAAAATTTCAGAACGATCCGAGTATATTTACGGGAGTTAGAGCGCGTACAGACGGCCAGACAAACCGAAGTCATAAACACTTTTCAACTTTGTTGGAAAGTGTTAAAAATGAATTAAAGTATGTGCTATTTTGAAAAGATATAAATGAATGATTTCTGATCATAGAGCTATTATAAACTATATTTAATTTTAAGTATCTATATTAATGTTACAAACACATGAAGGCATATGAATCATTAGACAGCCGATTTTATTTTGCCGAGCTTCTTGAAGGACGAAATTGCTTTTTGCTGTATTTGTGTAGGATCCTGCAATAGTGATGTCAAATGCCTACTTTTCTGTAGATGTTGTTTAAGACTGGATCGTAAATGTGGAATTTTCTTCAGCGGATACGAATGACGTCATTTTATATAAAATAAAAGCGTGTTTTTGAAGTTTTAAAATGAAATTTATTTTGTACTATCTATATTTATATACATATATTTTTTTTTCATCGGGGGGCGACACTAAATTCTGAAAAAGCAGAATTTCTGTTTTCTAGTTTATAAGACTTGTCTTTTATCTTATTTACAGACAATAAATTGGTTTATACAGGGTGTTCCAAAATTCGACCGACAAATTAAGAGGGCTGATAGAAGGCATCAAGAGGAAGAAAAATTACCATAGAACATAGGGTAGTAAACCACGTAATTAATAAAAAATACAGGGTTGTTCTAACCTAATTCAATTTGGGTTGACTGTAATATTTTTCAGAAAACTGAAGTACGGACGTGTGAAAATTATTAGAATAACTGTGAAATTTACATTAAAATCTTGTTATACTAAAGAAATAATACATTTAAAAAATATTGATACATTTACTATTTAGTGTGCATCCCCTTGTTTTTTATTAAAGATTTGATACTCTTGGCATATTTTGTATGAGTTTTTGGTAATTAATTTGTATTTCGTTGTCATGATGCCAAATTTGGATGAGTTTTTCTATCAGAACATTCTGGTTTGTGATGTTGCATTTTTAAAATTTAATTAAAGTAAACATTTCCATGGCCTGGAAACAGTCCAAATATGAAACCCAAAGAGAACCTTTGTGCCATTGTAAAGAAAAAATTAAAGAAATACAACATCACAAACAAGACTAGTCTGACAGAAAGACTCATCCAAATTTGGCATCATAACAACGAAATACAAATTAATTGCCAAAAACTCATACAAAATATGCCAAGACAAGTATGCTATCATTTCTTTAATAAAAAAGAAGGGGATACACACTAAATAATAAATGTATCAATATTTTTTAAATATTTCTTTAATGTAACAAGTTTTTATTGTAAATTTCACGATTATTCTAATAATTTTCGCACGTCTGTATATTATCAAAAACTTTTAATAGACATTCTGACCTTTGCTGTAAATGTGATAGTATAAAAAAAAGTGGTTGAAGTTTACATTATGCGCGCTGGCAGTGTGCACTTGATGCTCCACATTTTGGAGTGCGATTGCCAGTTCATACGGTACACTATGACGCAAAAGTTTAGACAATGAAGAAATTCTTACATACTTTGAAAAATATTTATTCAATTTTCAAATCACTGCTTGAAATTAATGCGCTGTACATATAAACAATATTTATAACAAAGAAAAGTGGAATTGTGCATATTGCAATAAATTAAATGGTAACAAAAATAAACTGCTGTCTCAAAAGTTTAGACACAAATTAAATAAAATCGAAATAAACAATTTTTAAAACCTGGTTGCGCATCCATGCTTATGTATTACGTCATATACACGAGATTGCATGGAAGAAACTAAATCTTGCATAGTTTGTGGATCGATATCGTACCATGCATTCTCAATAGATGTCTTAAGTTCCTTTTCAGAAGAGTATTGTCTAGCGTTGCTATAAACTTTGCGACACATGATGCTCCAAAGGTTTTCTATCGGGTTAAGATCTGGGCTACATGCTGGCCAGTCGAGAACTCTTATATTATGGGAATTAAACCAAGATTTTGAATGTTTTGCAGTGTGAATTGAAGCATTGTCTTGCTGAAATTCCCACTGAGGACCCCCTAGAAGCTCAGCAAATGGCAGTAGGTTTTCTTCTAATGTCTGTGTATAATGCTGTGAAGTTTGACGACCACTGGTGAAGGTCAGAGATACTTGTCCAGTATAGCAAAAGGCTGCCCAAACCATCACCGAGCCCCCTCCTTGTCTGCGACTAAAAAAAGTCGAGGTTCCTTCCGCAAGTCATGCCAATACGATAAACAACCATCTGGACCATCCAGATTCCACTTTTTTTCATCGCTAAATATGACTGACTGCCATTTCTCTCCATATGACATATACTTTCGAGCCCACATAAGTCTTTGTAACTTATGATGTGGTTTCAGAGCTGGTTTCTTCTGCATTTTGCTATAAACGATTGTTCTTTTTTCCAAAATTCGTCTACGAATCGTATCCTTTGATACAGAGAGTCCCGATGAGCTTGGAACTCCACGTACGCTCATTTGTTGAGTACTCGCTGGTCTTTGTATCAGGCGATCCTCTCGTACATTTGTCACACGTGGCCTCCCAGACCGACATTTTGCTTTATATTCGGAACCACTTGATAAAACTCGATAAATAAATTTTTTTGACCTATTAATAATAGCAGAAATTTCAGAAACGCTCTTCCCTTCACCTTTCAACTGCCAAATCCTTGAAACCTCATTCACTTGAATTTCTTTAGCTCTCGGCATGTCGACTATGAAGCGCAATCGTTTGCAGAACTTAAGTACTCCAAATTTGTGACATCATCGATTCTAAATTTGCATATGCCAGCGAATATTCAAAGAAATTTAGAATAGTGTCTAAACTTTTGCGACAAGCACATTTGAATTTTTATGAAAAAAATTAGTATTATAGCAAATAAAACGACTGTCTTTTGTACATAGCATTTTAAATCAGTTTTTGAATATATTTACAGGTTTTTGTAATTCTGACGTCATAATTCTACATTTTAAAGCTGAATGACGTCATTGTCTAAACTTTTGCGTCATAGTGTATCATCGATTGCTTGAGCGTCTTGTTTTTCCTGAACTTTTCGTGGTTTTATATATAACATTTCACACAAAACAAGGTACATATCCTTGCATTTTTATTGCAATGATTTTATTTTTCTGAAAATTATTACCGTCAACCGAAGTTCAGATAGTATGAAACACCCTGTAATTGTAACTAAATAAGTGGTATCGAGTTTTATCTAATCCTGGGATTTCAGTCGTCAACTCGATGAGGTGATGATTTGTGCAGCTGCCTCAAAGTCTATGTATTCATGTGTCATAAAACAGACAATTTGGAGTTGCGGACAAACTTCAGGTATCTGCTTACATTAAAATGGACGTTTTCGGAAAAATTTCGAAATTTTAACTTCTTCTATATTTACAAGAAGAAAGTATTGGATTCGTGAAAATTTTCGACTTCCGGTTTTCGACGGATTTATGCGTTTTCGAATGTCCTGAACACGATTTGATGGTTTTTAGAAAATGTCTGTCTGTGACTCTGTCTGTCACTATGTCAGTCTGTATGTGACAAAAATTTTGTGGGCGCTCTATCTAAAGAGCTAATGTACGGAATTTCACAAAACTTTATATTCAGTTAGAACCTGATATAAACTGGACCTGATTAGGTTTGGGTGAAAATCGCCCAACAGGTGGCGCTGCTATGCGGCAATTTTTACGATTTCTGCAATAGAAATCTCTCATCTCAAATAATCTCAGGAACTACTGCACGGATTTTCATAAAACTTCAGATTCGGTTAGTCCAGGATATAGTTAGGTGCTGATTACAATTTGGTGAAAATCGCCCAACAGTGGCACTGCTATGCTGCATTATTCATGATTATCGCAATAGCTCTAACTTAATAAAAAACGAATTTTTCATCAAACTTCAGATTCAGTTAGTACCTGATATAAATTAGTGCTGTTTAATTTTTGGTGTAAATCGCCCGATAGGTGGCGCTGCTGTGCTGCATTTTTTACGATTTCCGCAACAGATATATCTCAAGAACTAATGAATGAATTTTCATCAAGCTTCAGATCGGTTCTAATTAGTTTTTGGTGTAAATCGCCTAACAGGTGGCGCTGCTATGCAGAATTTTTTTAATTTTCTGCAATAGGTCTATGTAAAAAACTAATACACGGATTTTAATCAAACTTCAGATTCAGTTAGAAGCTGTCAAAGTTGTTGATAATTAGATTTTGGTGTAAATCATCTAACAGGTGGTGCTGATATGCTGCATTTTTCAGGAAGTATTAACATGTAGGAGATAGAAGAAAGTTTTAGGATTGCCACATCTGACTAGTTTATTTTACTTTTATTTTTATTTATTTATTTCATTTATTTATTTATTTATTAAGAGCAATCGTTCACAATCCCAAATCTGTTTTAATTTTACTTCTACGATTATTAGAAGAGGAGTTGTGGCTAATTTTTATATACAGGAAGTAATGAGGAAGTGGGCGTAGGAAGGCCAAGAGAAATGTAAACAACGTTTCTATGCACCATTTTTTTAAAAGTATTTTAAATAAAAACACTAATAAACATTAATTGACACTTCTAGATTAATTTTGCTTGTACGAGTGTCTGAAAGATGTAATAGAAATCTTCAAATACGATTTCTGGACAATCAAATTTTTTGTTAGCTGCATGTTCGATAAACTTCATTGCATAAAATTATTTAAGCATATTTCAGTGAAATTTTGTCAGAATGCTTTCCATATTACTCACTATGTTGTAAACAAAAATCTAAGCTCTACGTGATGATGTAATTATTTTGTAGGTACTCGAATATAAAATAAACGGTCAAGTGCAAGTATTACTCGCGCACAGAGGTTTCCGTACAATAAATATACGAATTATTAACTATATTATTAAAAAAAATGTTGCTGAAAAAATAATAAGACTTTGTAGAAAACTATACAACGTAGGGTTGTGTACTGCTGTATATACCAGAAAAGTATGAATGGGTATACCATAAAAGTTCAAAGAGATATGAAGCCTATAAATAATATCAAATATTGCAATTCTGTATAACTTTTTTTTAATCTTATTCTAAACTGTTTATGATGAACTTAATTCGGTACTGACAATAAAAGTAGTGCATATTTAAACTTCATTTGGCATTTCATAAATTAAATCCAGTGTACCCTTGTTCAAAGTTTAAACTTGGCATTGTACTAAGCGCCCTTCGAAAGGAGGCGCAAAGTTTCAACGCCTTTGTCCGTGCCGTGTTTTTCCAGATATGTTTTTTATTATCTTTTAAAGACACGGGAGGGGTATTCAGAGGTCCACTCAATGCAAACTAGTCGCGAATCCCATAGTATTTGATTAATTCTAATTAAATAAGTCTGTTTTTAATAATTTGACATTTATAGTTTTTATACTGCTATTGGGAATTGCATTACACAAATATATCATTAAAAGTTGTTATCTGGGCTTCAAAAGCCGATGGTACATAGAGTACGCCGCGCCTGTCATTATGTATGTCCAAACCGTCCGTGTCTTTAAGGGTTAATATCTCTGCTAATTACCGACGACTTTTTTCGAAACTCATTTTCAACAATGCTTTTATACTTCTGCTACGGTAGGTACCTTCATCGCTCCTCAACACCTTTGCTGAACGCCTGCAAATCGAAATTTGTGTTTAACGGAAAAATGCACTTTTCTCAAAATCTATGTGACCTGGAGTAATCGATATAATTTTCCTCCAAGGTTTAAATTTAATTTACGCCTACTATTTCTAATTTTTGGATCATTTTAGTTTCAGTAGATTCGGAAATAGATGGGGAGGGGACATATTTTTGCACTACATTTTAGACGATATCTCTGAAAGTATAATACCTAAAATTAAAAGAAATGTACTTTTGTGTTCAGCGTTACGAAAGCTTTTACATGATACCCCACACGATATACAAAGGAAATATTTTTTTTTTCAAGTAACATAATTAGCCCCTCTACATTTTTCCTAAATATATTTGTGAATGTTTAATAATCTGTAAATATGTGGGTCAATAGTCTTTGTTACTTCTCCCAATTTGAACTGTCCACGTTTCATAGTTTACGAGTAAAATGGTTGTGGCAAACGGACAGACAGACACGGGAGTAATCTTATAATAGTTCCGTTTTTACTTTTTAAGTACTGAACCCTAAAAATGGCAATTTTTTATTATCTTTTATTTATTTATTTATTTATTTTTTTACATACTTTGAAATGTTTTAGTTAATTTTGAAGATATTGTAAAATAATAGTTCAGTGCACAGGTAAGTGTAATACAGTAGCGCTCAAAAGTATTTTGACAACCTTATATTCTCTCTTATTTTATTTAATATAAAAATGTAAAAGAAAATATATTCCCTATAATTGAGAACACTATGACTGCAGTTATTCAAATGTATCAAGTTTCAGCTTCTTTGTTTACATTCGGCGCCACCGAAGAAATATGACTCCTCCTTAGCTCAAAAGTATTTTGACAATTAGTTTGCATTTAATTGTTGAAGGTGTCAGTGGCGCTATAGCTTCGATTAGTGTTTATATTGACTTATTGTGATTATTTTTAAATGCCGAAATGTAAAACATATTGAAGTGATTCTAGAAAAGCCGCTGTAAAGGCACTTAAGAAAGGTAGGCTGCAAGCAGAATTTGCTCGTTCTTTTAACGTGTATCGGCAACTTGTTATTATATGGAATAAAGTTTTTAATAAACAGAAATTCATCGAAAATAAGCCTCAAAGTGGCCATCCGAAAAAAACAACTTGCAATGTTGACTGTATTATAAAAACGATATCTACAAGTGATTGTCGCAAGTCCGCTGTAATAATAAAAAATGAATTCAAAGAAAAGTACGGCAGAAACATGCACGTTTTATCAGTCAAACGACGCCTAAACCTCTGTGGTTTACATGGCAGAAGACCAGCAAAAACACATTTGTTATCTACTAAGAATAGGAGGGCGAGATTTGCATTTGTAAAACGGCATAACCCTTTCAGGGGCAAAGAAATTCCATTGCTAAAATGTTGAAATTAATGATTGACACCAGAATTTTGGTTTAAAAATATTCGGTTTATTATGTGTGTGAAATATAGCTTTTGCTTATCTATCTATTTATATAAAATCCAAGTCTCTGTGTGTCCCTCAAGATTCCGGCAGGACCGCCTCATTGAAATGAGTAATTGTTGAAAAATACTTATGCAGGGTTACCACAGTAGCGCCAAATGTTAGCCAACTTGGTGATAGCTGGCTAATTTGGCGAAATTCCCATTTAAAACCATTAATCTTTCATAAAGGAGGTCACCGAAATTTAATTTAAACTCCGCTCTTTTAAGATATTTTTTCAAAATCTATGAGTGAGAATTTAAAGTACATCTTTACATCTTCCTCCCGATGCTACTAATAAAATAACCGCCAAAAGATGACGCTCTACTGTGTGAGCTCCTAACTGCGCGATTTTAATGTGCTTTAGGTAATTTTCCAGTATAGGTGCCTTGGCGAAAAAGAAAATTTGGCTGCATATTTTCCGGAAACCTATCCACTGTTTTATTTTATATACACACGCATTTTTTTCGATATTTATACGATTTATTTAACATAAAAAAAGCCGTTTCTCTAATTTTATACAGAGACAGATGTAATTTGTTCATAAAAAACATCAATAATATACATATAAAATAAACATATAAAACAAACAAAAACGCTCATCAAGTTTGTTTTCATAGCTGTTTATATGATTTGACAAAAAATCTCGATATTTTTCCGTTATACGGACACCATGCGAAAATGTATGCTAATGCGCCAATTATTTCAAAATGCTAAAAGATATTTGTAATTTTATGCCAGCAGTTTAATATGAGTTTTATTTTATTGCTTTATTTTATAACAGTTATTTGTTCACTTATTTTAAGTATATATTTGTGATTTAATGAAATAGTTCGTAAAAGTCTGGAATTTTCAAATGTTATATTTTTTAAATGCTCACTTTAGTATCGACAATGTTTTTTCCTTTATTTTTCAAATGCTTCAATTCACGTTATTTTCATTTTGCGCCAACTATTACGCTTGGTGACAATGGTATCCACATAACGGAAAAATACCCAAATCTCACTTTCTGATGTCCAAATTACACCAAGCTTTTTTTTTAAAAACGCCAAAGCCCCTACAGTGAAAAGTACCAAACTGTCTATTATTTTGCGCTATCTGTGTTATAGTTTGTACTATATGCAAGGGGTGTGGAGAGAAGAGTTTAAACATTAAATATTAAAGTTTCGGCACCGATGTCATATACGCCCCATATTGGCGCGATTTGTTTCTGACGCCAATGTCATATGCACACCGGGTACTTAACTAGCGCTAAAGTGACGTTATTTTGCTTGATATGGTAACCCTGATGTTGTTGTTTATGCTGTTGATGTTTTCGCCAAATTAGCGTATATGACAACTGTGCCAAAGTTTCTATAAAACAGTATAGGACTAAAAATTAAGAATAAAATAAATGCAAAATAAGACTAAAGAAGACTAAAGAAGAAAGAAAAATCATGCGTTAAGCATAGAATATGAAACACTTTCAAACACATCCTGAATGCTTTAACAAAACTTCGTTATTTGGGGAAATAAGGTAAATAAGATAACTAAGTAAACATTTTAGAAGACGCATAAAAATTTTTCAAAATTGATTTCAGCAGTTACCGTCCATAGCCAATAGTATCGTTATTACATGCCACTATTTAGCCAAAATTTAATTTAAACTACTCTTAAAACTACTGAAATCACATTTCCAGATATTATCATCCATAGACGATTATGTATCCAATTCTTTGCGTGACCCTGTATATCATTTTATCTATATTCTACAAACATTTCTTAGTAAAGTAAATGCAGTTCAGCGTAAAAATGCATGACTCCTTTAAAAACCACCTTTAAGCAATTTACTCTTATACTCAGTAACCCTTACGAATTCTTTTGTGTAGCCCTGCATATGAACTGTAGCATTTATATACACAGTATAGTATGCATAAATGTAGTGAAACATAAAAGCGCATATCGTAATTAAAAATGCATTTCTGGCAATCATTGCTTATGTACAATACTTCGGAGAAAAGTTTCTTGGCGAGAAAAAAGTTTGCCAACGTATTTTCTGACAAGCTATTTACTGCTTCATACTCACAAACAATTTTTTCCATATGTATACAATTTATTTAATATAAAAAAAAGCTATTTACCCATTTTTATAAAGAAACAGAAGTAATTTTTGCACAGATGTCATATACGCATCGGGGTTGGCGTGATTTTTCTCTGACGCCAATTTGGCAGAAATCTTGCTTTCGAATACCAGTTACTTATATATTTTTAAATTATTTGCTATCATTTTGAAAAGGAAATAACTATAAATAAATAAAAGTTTGAATAATAACTATAGATCAAAACAGTTTATATAATTAAAAACAGAAAATAAAAGTAAATAAGCAATTTATTAATAAATAAAAAACAATAGCCGGGTTACCATAGCAGGCAAAATAACACCATTTTGGCGCCAGTTAAGTATCCCGGTTCATATCTGAAATCTGTGCCGTAATTTGTATATAAAAAAATATTATATATATTTAGAAACGATTTTTTTATGTATATAAGTCCATATATAAACAAAAATAAAAGTTCATTAGATTTGTTTTCATAGCTGTTTATATATTTTGGCAACATATCTCACTTTCTGATGCCCGCATTCGCCAAGCTTTTTTTAAAAGCGCTATAATGGAAAAGTACCTAAATAAATAATTAACAGAAATAACCAATTATACAAACTAAAACTTTTATTTCGAGATCAAAGCATTGTTTTTAATTTCAATTAAAAATACATATATATCCTTGGATAACTTCAATTGAAATTAGGTTCACAGCTTAATATCTCATTCCATAAACCTAAACAAACACAAGTGATTCATTCATCGTGAAACGTAAAAAATATTAAATCATTGAGGTAATCATTCACAAAGTAAGTTCTCCAACAATCAATGGACAATATTCTAATGACGTCATAGTAGGTAAAAAGGTGGCGGTATAGTTTGTTTATGGTTTGAAATCACAAAGATTTAATTTTGCAATGTCTCTTAGTTACATTATTTTATTGTCATATTTATGGGCTAAGAACAAAAGCATATTTTTTCATTATTTAGTTATTAAAGACGGAAAAAAATTATAAATGAATGATTTGAAAAATTTAAATAATTTTCTTTCTTAACAGTAAAAAATGTCATCGGGAAGTAACAGCCGGTTTAAGTTAAATAAGTTTAACTGTTTAATTCTGTTGTAATATTCAAAATAACTGTATTTATTAGATTTCAGTAAACAACATCAGGGTCCGATTAAACTTTGAAGTTAGAGGAATTACAATGTCATTTCAGGACCATTCTTTTGGAGAATCTTTTCTAAATTCCACATATACATGGAAACTCTTCAGTGTTAGAAATATTATTCTTAGGACTGTCATAACATGAGAACGGCCTGCAATTTTACACAAGTTTTTGAAAACTACTTTATATCAGAAATTTTACTAAAAACTGGTTACTTTTTTGTTATAGCGGCCCACACTATTAGGATTATGACAAGTTGCAGCCAATTTCGCCAACGTCGTAACCAAGATCGTGAAGCACACACATATAATGCCATATAATACCATTTCATGAAATCGTATACGATAATTTAATAGTTTTTACCTTACTTCAAGTGTGTAATTTATTTATTTTGAAGGCTTAACACTCTAAATTGTCCAATATATGAATTTAAAAAAATGTAAACAAAGATTGCATAGACATGACCGCAAAAAGCCTCAAATTTGCATAACACTTGGAACCAAACTGTGCAGATTAGTGGTCTTCTACTGTACACAGTTTTTCTTAAATGTGTTTTGATCTTAAAATGTGTTATTTTCATCTATCACTGCTGAACAAGCGAGAAAACTCATATTCTTGCACATGAGTTGTATATATCCTTATATCTAAATTTCCGTCATTTTTGACGGGCTACCTTTCTAGTTATATATATAAAATCCAAACGGAAATTTCGTTCCGAACGCCGAGATTTCGAGTTCTACCGCATGGATTTTTACGGAACTTATACCGTTAGATAGGTATCGTTCCAGGGAAGGTTTTAAACTATAACACATCATTCTACGTAGATTAGTTATAGAATTCTTACGGAAAATTCTTTTATTTTGGGCTTTGTTACTTCATATTTCCTTAAATATCTGGGCTCCTATTGGTCGTAGAGCTTAGATCTCGCGCCAAAAGTAGCTCCGAAGCACCCAAGCAAACTTTTCCCCGCGATTATTTTGCCGTCTTCCGATTTCCTCTAACTCTATTAGGGGCCCGCGTAGAGCCCCTTTAAAATATTTTTCGTAGTAATTTCAGCAATTATCTTAAATTATTGGTTAAGACCGCCACCCTCCCGATTCATGTATCTGCAGAAAGGTTGCATGAAGGAGTTTCGTTCAGATACGCTTTCGTTAAGAATAGAGTGCGCTCCCTGGTGGTGGAATGTGGAACTAACATAACGCGATATTGTTAAAATTAGGAAATCTAACAATGCGATCTGTTTTAAACTTTCAGATAGTTCATAACACATAATCTATTATCTATTCTATTATATATATATATATAAAATCTATTATCTATTCTATTATCTATTATATATATAAAATCCAAACGGAAATTTCGTTCCGAACGCCTAGATTTCGAGTTCTACTGCATGGATTTTTACGGAACCTATACCGTTAGATAGGTATTGTTTCAGGGAAGGCTTTAATCTATAACACATTATTCTACCTATATTAGTTTTAGAATTATGACGGAAAATTCTGTTATTTTGGGCGATAAGGTTACCATTTTATTTCTTGGCGAAATTCATCGTTGATAAAAAAAAATTGAAACGGCTACTAAACCTCGAAAAATAAAAGAAAAACTGTTACTAATTTTATTTAAATGAAAAAAAAATAAAAAAAGAAGAAGAAAATCTGTTTTAATGAGTGATAATATTAAAAAACGGAAACATTTAATCAAAACCTAAAAGAAATATTTGTAATGCTTAAAAATTAATTTAATTAGAAATATTACACTTGATACGCAATATTTGGCTCTTTATCGCTTGCGTTAGATATGGAAACGAATCTGAAAATTTTATTAGATGAAATTTTAACGACATTTTCTTTCTGTTCTGTTCTTTTCTTTTTTTTATATCTAATTGTCCCATCACGTGACTTATAGAAGAAACAAGCAGATGTAATTGTGAGTCACATGTGTAATTACTATTTGTTTCTTTACAATTTTTTATTTTTCTTTTGTCGTCAAACAATGTGATTTTAAGCCAAAAATGCATAAGCGTGACATTAGCTTGAGGATGTTCTCACAAATGGTGTTTTTTTAGGTGAAAGAGATCATTTTTTGAGTACATTTTCATATTCAATTGTAACTTATATAGATATCAGTTAATATTTAAAAAATGGAATCGAATACTTAAATTTCAGTGTGAATTTCTGCCACACATACATATTGTAAAACAATTTCATACTTTTTAAAATGTTTTTCGCCGTAATTCCGAAAGCATGTGATATTTATAAACTCGAACTCAGATCAAAAAAATATTATCCATTTTATTTAAGCAAATATTATCTATTTTCTCAAGTCATTTCGCCAATTTCATTTATAGGAAAATTCACAGATTCGAAATCTAGGAAATAAAGATAATTTTTAAGGAAATTTATGTTTTAATACGTTATTACTATGGAAAAATTCAACATTTTGAAAAAAAAAAAAATTACAAGTCTTTTGTAATTCGTCATTTCTTCTTCGTCTTTCTTCGTACTTTCTCCTCTGTTATGTAATATTTCAAATGATATTGGACTAATTTTCGATCATCGATTCACCGCAAAATCGCATATCTAATATAGTATATAAAATAAAGTCTGGATTAGGGGACTAATTAACGCACAGCGCAAACTACTGAACCTAAAATCTTGAAAATCGTGGTAAAAATACTTCTTATGACATAAACTTCTGCTAAGAAGGGATTTTCTAAAGTGTCACCCCTAATGGTTTTTGCAAGGGGAGGGGAAAAAAATCGAAAATCAAAATTATGCGTCAAATGATAGCATATTTTAATGTAGTTTTGTATGCTGAATCGAATGCTATCAAATAAATTTTTATAAGTCCAACAGTTCATGACACATTTCATATTTTTCTAATTTGGCGGTGTCTTTGACATCTAAACCTCAAAATATCTATCATTACATCCGTTACTCTAGCAACGGAAAAAATTCAAATCAACCCTTTTGGCTAAAAAATAAAAACGGCTCTATGAGTTTGAAATAAAAATGCAAGCATCTTAATTTTTTTTTTAAATAGTGATTTTATGTAAAATAAAAAGGAAAAAATTACTGAGAATTTAGCGTTATAAAACAAAAATGGAAAAGGTACAACTTAGATATTCCGTCGACCAAAAATCTATCGTCAAACTATAAGATTAAATGCCAATAATGGTTGATCGTAAATATCAAATTCATTTGAATTTAAACAAACTACACGTGTTTACGTCATCAAGTGATTTTAATTTCGACGTTTTATTTGTATTTTTATTAATGTTATACTAATTTATTTGTTATTTCGTTATTTAAAATAAAGATTATGTCAATTTATATAATTTGGCGAATGGTTTGGCGATTTATATAATTTGGCGAAATTGGTCGACGGGATAACAAGTAGTACCAATGAAAATATTTAAGTATGAAAGCAATGTTTGTAACGTCTTAAAAATTATTTTCATATACCGGGTGTCCCAAAAAGGACTGACTGATTTTAAAATTCAATAACTTGCAAACGGTGACAGATATTTAAAAAATTCTTGCAGGAGGGTTATGCATAAGGTCAAAAGTTTTTTTACAGTGATTTTCAATTTTAGTTCGAATTACAAACAATAGATGGCGCTTCGATCAGTATACGCTGAATTCAGGCTCGATTTCTGGTACTTCGTGGCCCGGATAATACATTTCCATCTCCTTTTTCAGCATGGAACAAGAGAAAGGACCAGAAATCGAGCCTGTATTTAGCGACTATTGCTTACAGCGCCATCTATTGTTTGTAATTCGAACTAAAATCGAAAATCACTGTAATAAAACTTTTGACCTTATGCATAACCCTCCTGCAAGAATTTTTTAAATATCTGTCACCGTTTGCAAGTTATTGAATTTTAAAATCAGTCAGTCCTTTTTGGGACACCCGGTATATAAACTAGGTTTATGGCGTCAGATGCCGTCATTCGAAGAATCTACAAGAGTCTTTTTCCATTTTTTCCGGTCATAGGTTCCTCAACGAAAGAAATTGGAATCGGAATAATATTGTGCGATTTATAAATTGCTCCTCGATAAGAAGAAAAAATGGGTACATTTATAACAACCGTGCGCACATCTCGCTGATAGCATTTTTAAAATTCTCAGTAGCAGTAGTTACATTTTGCGTATGTAAATTAAAAATATTTTTTTGCTTTTAATTATGCCATTATTTCCTGTTATTGTTTATCTTTTCAGTTTTTTAAATGAAATTAGTATAAGGCATGCATTTTAAATGAAATGAGTGAAAGGTTTGTGTTTTAAATGAAAATAATAAAATAAGAATATGCTATGAAAACAATCTTTATTGATTTATTACCTGCGCCCGGCTGACATAAAAGTATCACAAAAGCCACATATGCACTTTTCTTTGAGTAGTTGCTCATGAGAATTCAAGTTAACCTTCCGTAATCGGATACTTCACATATTGGTGTATTAGCTTTAATGTTGAAATCATCGTTTTTGTTTGAAGCGAAAACTTTACTATGAATTCTATTACACAAAATCGCATCATCATCATCTACTATATATTTACAACGGAAATTTGTATTTCATTCCGATTGTTTATAATACTTTCGTAGGATATACCACAATTAGTTAGGTAATAATTTTGGAAAGGTTTTAGTGTATACATATTGTTCAAGGGTACTTAGTTATAGAGCAACAGTAAAAGTTCAAAAATTAAGTGAACCTGATTATGAAAGTTTAGCCTTTTTAAAAAAATCTACAGAACATATTTTGTTACAAGTGGCTCTGTTGCATGACTTTTAGGAATGGTGTTAGTATATACGATTTCATTATATGTTGATTAGTTACAGAGGTATTAATTCCTGTTGTCATAACGGTCTCATTACCCGACCATAAGTGCGCTGTTTATAATCAACTAAAACAATTACTTCTTAATTGCTAAATTTTGTCCAACGCTTAAGATAACATTATATCGCAATGGCGTTCGCATCGTTTTCAGTAATGTGCAAGGTCAAGCTGAAGATCCATATTGTTTAAAATACAAGTTCAAATTCACCATTTAGTTTAATCCAAGGTTCATTTGGAAATATTGACCAGCGCAGCGGGCATAGCCTGCTAGTTTACAAATAAATTTGTTTTCAAATTCCGGTGTCAATAATTGATTTCAACACTTTAGCAATGGAATTGCTTTGCCCCTGAAAGGATTAGGCCGTTTTACAAATGCAACTCTAGCCTTCCCATTCTTAGTAGATAACAAACGGGTTTTTGCTGGTCTTCTGCCATGTAAACCATAGAGGTTTAGGCTAGTGATGGGCGATTTCGATTTTTTTAATCGATTTAATCGATACTATGGCCAACTCGATTTAATCGATACTAAAAATTTTTTAATCGATGTCTCTAAAGGTCATATCATTTTCATTTTCCTTCAAAAATTTAAGGTCAAGTAGTTGCATGTCCAATCCCAAAACTTTCTTCTGTCTCATAAATGTTAAAACTTCAAAATTCGCTCTCACAGTGTCAAATTTAAATAACCTATACCCATCATGAGGATCCAAAAGTATAGGTTCGTTGAAATATGTGTATTTAAAAAATATATATAAGAATCCCATTTTCCAAACAAATCATTGAATTTCGGCCCACACCCTCTTAGATGTCCGCAACGGAAAATCCCAGTTCAAAAGGCATAAAAGCGACACCTGCTGGGTAGTATACACCAAAGCCTAATAAGGATCTATTTATACGACAGTGTAACAGAATATGAAGTTTGATTAAATTCCGTGCATTAGTTTTGAGATATGGCTATCATGAATATCATGAAAAAAGCAGTATAGCAACGCAGCCTATTATATGATTAACACGAAAGACTCAGAAAAAACAACTTACGTCAATGACTAACAGAATATTAAGTTTGATGAAATCCCGTTCATTACTTCTTGAGATGTTATCGCAAACATTGTGTAAACCCTGAAAAACAGTGTTGAATTCAGTGGCTGGTACGGGTGGACCCCCCCCCCCCCCGGAACATTGAAATGTCCCCTAGGGAGATTTGAGATTTTATGCTTAATGGACGAAAGTCCAATCCTTCCCCCCTCGTAACTCTAGAATGTTTCTCGCCAGAACCATAGAAATGCCCCCCCGGAGAAAAATGTCTGAATTCAACACTGTTGATAAAAGCAGCATGGCAGCACAATTTGTTATATCATTTACACAAAAACCTAATCATGGATAACTTATGGCATTGTCTAACAGAATATTAAGTCTGATGAAATTTCGTTCATTAGTTCTTGAGATATTATCCCTAAAATTGTTTAAATCCTGAAAAACGTGTTGAATTCAGGGGGTGGCCCGGGGGGATGACATTCCTCCCCCCGCAACAAAGCATAAAATCTCAAACTTTCTGGGGGGGCATTTGAGTGTTTCGGGGGGAGGAGAATGTCACCCCCCCCTGAGTTCAATACGTTTTTGTACATTAAAAATTGATGAAATTTCGTTCATTAGTTCTTGAGATATTATCCCTAAAATTATTTAAATCCTGAAAAACGTGTTGAATTCAGGGGATGGCCCGGAAGGGTAGCATATTCCCCCCCGCAACATTCAAATTCCCCCCAGAAAGTTTGAGATTTTATGCTTTTTGTACATTAAAATGTACATTAGCATAAGTAGTATATTAGTTCTTGAGATAGAGCTATTGCGAAACTCGGGAAAAATGCAGCGTAGCAGCGCCACCTGCCGGTAGATTTACATCAAAACCTAATCCTCAACAACTTATGTCAACGTCAAACTGAATCTGAAGTTTGGTGAATATTCGTGCATTAGTTTTTGCGATAGCAATCTTGCGGAAATCATGAAAAATGCAGCATAGCAGCGCCACCTGTTGAGCGATTTTCACCAAAAAGTAATCAGCACCAATTTATATGAAGGTCTAACTGAATCTAAAGTTTCAACAGATTCCATGCATTAGTTCTTGAAATAGACCGCTCACAATTTTTTTGTCAGAGACAAACAAATAGACAGACTGACAGGCAAAAAAATTATAAAAATAGTCAAATCGTATTCCAGACAAGAAGTTCTAACACTATAAATCCTTAGAAACCGGAAGTCGAAAATTTTCACGAAAACAACACTTTATTTTTCTAAAGACAAAAGAAAGCAAGAAAAGATGAACGCATCGATTCTGCCCTTGGATCAGAAACGGTGAATCGATTCAGTTCAGATTCGATGCCGATGTCGATCTTCAGAATCGTTACTTTTTTGATTTACTCCAATTCTTTAGATGCAATGTCGAATCGTTATATTTTGATTTACTTTCAATTCTTTAGATGCAATGTCGAATCGTTATGCTTTGATTTACTTCAATTCAAATCGCATCGCGGTCGATCCACGATTCGGGTTGAATCAATTCTTCCAATTTTGCTGTTTTTGTGCCAGAATTGCTGTAAAATTTTGTATAAGAGCCTTTTTTTACTTTCTAGGTTAAATCAGCGTTGAATGCAGGTATTTTTCTCAGGGAGGGATTTATGCGACTCCGGTCGGGATTGGGGGGGGGGGGGTATTTCAGAGTTCCGTAATGGGGGGGGGGGGTGCACATTTGTCCATTAAAAAGCATAAAATCTCAAAACTTACGGGAGGGACATTTCAATGTCCCGGGAGGGATGTCCTCCCGGGCTACCCCCTGAATTCAACACTAGGTTAAATCGTTATACTTTTGTTTAGAAGCCTAGTTATTGTGGTTACTAGTTTATTATATTGTATTTTTCAAGTTCATCCCTTCTAATCTCTCCACCCCCCCTCTCCCCTTTTCCTCGCTAATCTTAATTTACAGGGCCGTTCAAAATTTGCATGCAATTTTTAAAATGTCCAATTCTTGTTTTATTTTATTATAAAGCCACATTTTGAAACCTTGACCAAAGATACTTTTGAGGTCGCCTCTCCGACCGTTTGGGGCTTACCTGCTCCCTCGGGGGGGGGGGGGGGTATATTTTTTGTTTCTTCCAAACCATATCGTATAACATATCGTTGGAAAGCTTTTAATGTGATCTTTTATTTTCTGTCTCTAGCCTTCCTTCTTTTTGGTAAGGGGCAATCGTGCTCCAACTTTTGTATTGATATTTTTGACAGTAATTTCAAAGGAATATATATTTATTCTTTCGGATTTACTGTTTTAAAGGCAGAACTGCTGTCAAATTTCGCATAAGAGCCTTTTTCTTTCTAGGTTAAATTGTAATATTTTTAGTTTAGGAGCCAAGTTATTTGGGTTACTAGTTTATTAAGCTGTACTTTTTCAGTTCGTCACCTATACCCCCCCCCCCCCCCCCGATCCGAATTTTCTTAATTATGGTCCAATTTCAATGGGACCTTTTTTGACATTCTTCCCGAATCATTTGTTTATCAACTAAACACTGATATTATATCTGCAGCTCTTGGTGAGCACTATTTATGAATGGTAATAACAAATTTCGTCTCTTTTCCATTTTAAACTTATCATTCTTGGTTTAAAGCCACGTGACTCAAGGTTCTCGTTAGTTAAGCCGTATTTTCACCCGTAAGTTTGTCAAAGTGTTTGTGTAAGTTGTATTATAAAAAATTCAGTCGTTTACAACCAAACTTACTGATTTATGATACTTTGAATTTTATGAAATTTCGGAGCTTTCCGAAACTAAAGGATCCCCTGTATGTTATTAATTTTTTTCAATGGTGTAGGTATGAAAATACGTGCTAAAATGCTTTAAAACCTTTTTTTTTCAAATAATATATTTAACAATTTAAACAAAGTGATTCCCGAGAATTTTGTACTGTTTTAAAAGGGGACCACATCTTAGAATGTAAGGGGCGTAAAAATTCGAAACTTGGACAGGGCGATGCAAAAAAAAAAAAAAAAAAAAAAAAAAAAAAAAAAAAAAAAAATTCTCCTTTCAGAAAGTCGAAAAAATATTATCTTAATTACAAGCTGAGATATTAATTATTATTTCACTAATTGGTTTATTTCTATTAAATGCTTTTTTTTAAAGGCAGTCACGTGATTTTTTATAGCAGCATTAACGTTTTCTACCGTTTAGCGTGCGGTTCTTTGACGGCGGGCTGAGATAATTACTACTTTTTCAATATCAAAAATTTTATAAGCGTTCATACCACTATTTTCGAATAGTAATTTCACAAATATCTTGAATTCTTGCATAAGACTACCACCCCCTAGACTAATGTATCTTCGGATAGGTTGTGTAAAGGAGTTTCGTTTAGATACACTTTTGTTTTGAATAGACTGCGCTCCCTGGTGGTGGAATATAGAACTAACAGACCGCGATTTCATTTAAAGTAGAAAATCTAACAAGGCGATCTGTTCGAAACTTTAAAGATAGTTTATAACACATAAGAAAAAGTTTAAAAAAGAATGGTGCGAAAATTTCGGGAGGAGGGGGGGGGAGGCCGCTAGAATTTTTTTTAAACCTTAGCGTTCCTTACCGTTTTAGGTGGGGTTTTTTGACGGAGTCCTGAGATAAATGCTACTTATTAAATATAAAAAAGTCAAAAGTTTAGTTACCACTATTTCCGAATAGTAATTTCGGCAAATAGCTTAAATTTTTGATCAAGATTTCCACACTCTTGAGTAATATATCTACTGATAGGTTGTTTAACGGAGTTTCGTTCACAGTTTTGTTAGGAATAGAGTGCGCACCCTGGTGGTGGAATCTGGCACCAACATAACGCGATTTTGTTAAAATTAGGAAATCTAGCAATGCGATCTGTTTTAAGCTTTAAGATTGTTTATAATACATGATAAAAAATTATAAAAAAGAATGGCGCGTCACATTTCGGGGGGGGGGAATAGAGGGGAGGGGCAGAACAAAATTAGAAAATATAACAGGGCGATTTGTTTGAAATTTTAAGATAGTTTATAACACATAATAAAAAATTTTTAAATGATGAATGTCAAAAATTGGTGTGTGTGGGGGGGGGGGAGGTGAGCGCGTTTTTCCGACCCGGTGGGCAAAGTGGGGGGGGGGGGTACACCTATACGAAGCTGTAGGCAGCGGGAACCCGGTTCGCGGTTCGTTCGCTTCGAGATTTCATATTAGGCGGAACCCGCTAGTTACTAGCTATAATGTTAAAGATTTCCAAGCAATATACATGTGCCTCCACTATCCTTCTAAGACAGTAAAATTAATTGATTTTTATTTTTTCTGAGAAAACTAAATTTTCACGTCTTGCAGCGACGATTTTTTTTTTAAATAAAAGAACTTTAATAAACTTTGCTAGTTACATTATTAAACTCAAATTGTAAGAATACTAAATAGGTTCTTATGGCAACGTGAATTATGTCCCTGAAAATTTAAATTTTAATTCAGGCTGGAAGAAAATCACAATGATTTAATTACAGGGACAGTCAAAAGTTTTCCATTACATTACGGCCAATGGAAAAAATTATTTCAAGTGCATTTTAAGGATGTTACAGACTTTCGAACAGAATGAAATTGATATGCACTTATGAAGTGCACTGTTATAGTATGAGCGCACCACATTTGCCACGTTTGACGCGCAATTTCCAACTTGTATTTAACCGAGACCTTTCTTAAAAAATAAATTAAAATAAAATCTAAATTACAATATTAGTAAAATTACATCTTAAAACTAATAATTTAAAAGTTAAAAACTTTATTATTTGACTGAAAGGTCTGTAATAGCTTACGACTGGGCCCCTGACTTTGTCTACCCTCTAAATGTGAGGTATGGGAGGTGATCGCTACGGCTCTGCTGATTCGCTAAGTTTTGAAATTAATATTTTTGAGCTTATCTGTGCGAATCTGTGACTATCGAAATATCGATTCAAGTATCGATTCTAGAATTTGGGAATCGATTCTTATTGTGATCGATTCAGTTTTATACGATGTCGATTTTAATCGATTCCTGAATTTTCCAGAATCGCCCATCACTAGTTTAGGCGTCGTTTGACGGATGAAACGTGTATGTCTCTGCAGTAACTTTCTTTCAATTCATTTTTTATTATTACAACGGACTTACGACAATCATTTTTATATATCATTTTTATAATACAGTAACATTGTAAATTGTTTTTTTCGGATGGCCACTTTGAGGCTTATTTTCGATGAATTTCTGTTTATTAAAAACTTTATTCCATGTAATAACAAGTTGCCGAGAAACGCTAAAAGAACGAACTAATTCTGCTTGCAGTCTACCTTTCTTAAGTGCCTTTACAGCGGCTTTTCTAGAATCACTTAAATATTTTTTTACATTTCGGCATTTAAAAATAATCACAATAAGTCAATATAAATACTAATCGAAGCTATAGCGTACTGACACCTTCAACAATTAAATGCAAACTAATTGTCAAAACACTTTTGAGCTAAGGAGGAGTCATATTTCTTCGGTGGCGCCGAATGTAAACAAACAAGTTGAAACTTGATACATTTGAATAACTGCAGTCATAGTGTTCTCAATTATAGGGAATATATTTTCTTTTACATTTTTTATGTTAAATAAAATAAGAGAGAATATAAGGTTGTCAAAATACTTTTGAGCGCTACTGAAGTAGTATGTAGTATAAAGGAAATTCAAGTATATTTAGTTGAGCTTACGCTGTCTAGCGAAAGCAAGAAATTTTGCTAAAAAATGGCAAGAATCCTCAATTTTTTAAAAGGTTATAAAGATATTGCTAGGATTTTATGTTTTTTTTTTCAACATTCTAAATTACAATTGACCTAAAAATATGTGTACTTACTCAATATTGTACTTTTTTAAGCTCTCCGAATGTAAGCAGATACCTTAAGGGGTCTCAGGTCTCTTAAAATTGGAAGAAAAAAATTTTTAAAAGACCATTTTGAACATTTAATACCTTGAAATGTATATGATTTAAAAACACAATTTTAATTGGGATGAACTATGTAAGTATGCTCTTTCCTTTCATGTATTTAAAAAATTGCAAGATTCAGAATTAGTATTTATAGGGGGCTCCAAACTGTCAGACATTTGTCGAGCAGAAAATTGGTATAACAGCTTACGCGCAGAATTACAAAATAAATTTTGCAACTAGACTGAAATTTTTGTGTCTAATTGTACTTCAGATTGTAATAATTATCCTGAATAAATAAATTCGTATTTAAAGCATTTTCATATTTTTAATGAAATTTGTATTTAGCTAATACAAAATGTTGAAAATTTCAACATTATAATCACCTAAAAAAATAGTCTTTTGAACAATAAAAATTAAGTTTTAGGTTCTGTTTATACAGACTAAGAGGAAATATCAAATATTCGGAAACGCCGCTTCAGCTATTGATCGAGTATAATTCTAAAAGCCATAACTTTTGTTCTAATGGGAATTTCAAGGAAATAATAATATCAAAATGTTCAGAAAAGATAGGAGTTTAACATCTAAAAAATAGCTTTAAGAGTCCTGAGACCCCTTAATATATAAAAATTGTTCATCTGCAGAAACTACCCCCTTCCCCCACCTCTAAGACATCAGGGACCTTGCTAAAGGGGTAACGGGGAAGGAGCCTCCCCCTAAAATGCTGTTCGCGAATGCTGTTAAACTTGGCAAATTTGTTTAAAACATTAATAAAAACTATAATACACTTTCTATTTCTGATAGATTTGGCAAAAGTTAAAAATCTAATTGGGAATATTATTTAACTTTTTACAAATAAGAACTATATTACATTTTCTAATTGTGGTAACTTGGCAAAGTTCTAAAACTAGTTGGCAAATATAGCCCAGTGGTAGGGGAGGGGAAAAAGGCCGAATTCGGAATTAATTAGAGGAAGGCTGGAAATTGTTTTAACCCCTTCAGTTTAGGTCTAAAATGAACGTACTATGTTTTCTTCCTTTACTTGGATGAATGTTAGAAAATATATACATATTTATTTTCGAAAAACACGTTTTTTTTTAATTACCTTAACAATATCTCAAAACAGCTAAGTCTATAGATAAAATTGTCAATACAAATGTTGTAGAGCTTAAAATTCTGAATAAAATGAGTACCATCATTAATGTTTTTGTTCAACATTAAGCTCGCAATTCCATTTCAAAATTTTTCATATCAAGAGCTTTAAGCCAGGAGAGACCAAGTTAACTTAACAATATCTCAAAATTGCGGTCTTCATATTGAACAAAAATATTAAGTGTAGGTACTCATTTTATTCAAACTTTTAGGCTCTACAACTTTTGCATTGACAATATTTTTGATAGAGTTAGCTGTTTTGAGATATTGTTAAGTTAACTTGGTCTCTCATGGCTTCAAGCTCTTGTTATTAGCGATTAAGGCAAAATTTTGAAATAGAATTGCGACCTTAATGTTGAACAAAAATATTAATGATGGTACTAATTTTATGTTGGATCAAGGGTTGTCACCATTATTTTTTAGATCGGTTTGGTATTTCCTGAGATTGTGTAGAAACCACCATTATAACGTTTTTTAGAACGCTTTTCGCGCATTTTCACCCCTTTTAAGTTTTGAATTGTTTAAAAACTGTTCTTAGAAATCCTTTATATCTAATAAGTAGCTAATATTTCAAATTTCATATTTCTAGGCCCTTCAGTAACGCAAAAATCGCATTTTTAGAACGTTTTTTGCTCCTGCACCCCCTTTCGGGTAGTGGCACCGACATAACACATAGCCTATGTTGGAGCAAGGGTTGTCACCGTCATTTTGACACCCTTATTTTGACACCATTATTTTTTAAATCGGTTTGGTATTTCCTGAGATTGTGTAGAAACCACCATTTAGACGTTTTTTAGAATGATTTTCGCGCATTTTCACCCCTTTCAAATTTCGAATTGTTTAAAAACTGTTCTTAAAAATCCTTTATATCTAATAAGTAGCTAATATTTCAAATTTCATATTTCTAGGCCCTTCAGTAACACGTAAATCGAATTTTTAGAACGTTTTTTGCTCTGCACCCCTTTCGAGTAGTGGCACCGACATAAAACATAGCCTATGTTTGAGGAAGGGTTGTCACCATCATTTTGACACCAATATATTTTTTAATCTGTTTGGTATTTCCTGAGATTGTGTAGAAACTACCATTTAGAACGTTTTTTAGAACGTTTTTTGTGCATTTTCACTCCTTTTAAATTTCGAATTGTTTAAGAACTGTTCTTAGACATCATTTTTATCTTATAAGTAACTAATATTCAAAATTCCATATTTCTAAGCCTTTCAGTAACGCTAAAATTGCATTTTTAGAACGTTTTTTGCTCCTACATCCCCTTTGGGGTAGTGGCACCGACATAAGATATAGCCTATGTTCTAAAATGTACTAACACCATCATTTTGATACCATTACTTTTGGAATCGGTTCGGTATTTCCAGAGCTTACCTCCTACAAATAAACAATTTTTTCCTCTTTCTAATAGGAACTAGAAACCCCGCGGCTTTGCTCGCGTAATATTTGAAATATGCCAAGTGATATTTATATGTCTATTTTTTCTCAAAAGGTACTAACTAAATTTTTATTTTATTAAAAGGTAATATTTTATTTTATTAAAAGGTACTTATTACTTTTAGGAATAATTCAAAAATTACTATTTAAAACACAGTTTGACTAAACATCAACATCATTATTACCATGTATTAGGCAGAAATGAGACTTAAATTAATAAAATGAAATAAAACTAAATAAATGATAATTTAGAAAATATTTTGAAACTTTTATGCTAAATTAATACGCTCATTTCAGTATTCATTTGAAGTTTTGAATTTTTTAGAAACCATCTTCTTACATCTTAAAATTAACTATTATGTCAAATTCCAAGTCCTACCACCTCTCTCAACATAAAGGGCTATGTTGAAATAGGAACTGTCACCATTAATTTGCCAACATTAATTTTGAAATCGGTGTGTTTTTTCCTAATATTCCACAGAAACGTAATTTAAAAAGCTTTTAAAGCCCTTTTTTAGAACGTTTGTTGTTCCTGTGAACCCAGGTGGTAGAATCACTGGCATAAAATATAGCCTGTGTAGGATCAGAGACTGTTACTACTGATTCGCAACTATTACTTTTATAATCGGTTTATATTCCCTGAAATTGCATAGAATCGTAATTTAGAACTTTTTTAGAATGCTTTTCGCACCTCCCCTTCGCTTTACCCCTTTTTAATGCGAAATTATTTTCGACGTTCCTTCGAGGGCATTTATATTTTATAAGTAACTACCATGTCATATTTAAGGTTTCTAGGCTTTTGAGTATCACAGAAATCGCAATTTAGAAAGTTTTGTTTGAAAGGCGATTTGTTTGAAATTTTAAGATAGTTTATAACACATAATAAAAAATTTTTAAATGATGAATGTCAAAAATTGGTGTGTGTGTGGGGGGGGGGGGGGGAGGTGAGCGCGTTTTTCCGACCCGGTGGGCAAAGTGTGGGGGGGGGGTACACCTATACGAAGCTGTAGGCAGCGGGAACCCGGTTCGCGGTTCGTTCGCTTCGAGATTTCATATTAGGCGGAACCCGCTAGTTACTAGCTATAATGTTAAAGATTTCCAAGCAATATACATGTGCCTCCACTATCCTTCTAAGACAGTAAAATTAATTGATTTTTATTTTTTCTGAGAAAACTAAATTTTCACGTCTTGCAGCGACGATTTTTTTTTTTAAATAAAAGAACTTTAATAAACTTTGCTAGTTACATTATTAAACTCAAATTGTAAGAATACTAAATCGGTTCTTATGGCAACGTGAATTATGTCCCTGAAAATTTAAATTTTAATTCAGGCTGGAAGAAAATCACAATGATTTAATTACAGGGACAGTCAAAAGTTTTCCATTACATTACGGCCAATGGAAAAAATTATTTCAAGTGCATTTTAAGGATGTTACAGACTTTCGAACAGAATGAAATTGATATGCACTTATGAAGTGCACTGTTATAGTACGAGCGCACCACATTTGCCACGTTTGACGCGCAATTTCCAACTTGTATTTAACCGAGACCTTTCTTAAAAAATAAATTAAAATAAAATCTAAATTACAATATTAGTAAAATTACATCTTAAAACTAATAATTTAAAAGTTAAAAACTTTATTATTTGACTGAAAGGTCTGTAATAGCTTACGACTGGGCCCCTGACTTTGTCTACCCTCTAAATGTGAGGTATGGGAGGTGATCGCTACGGCTCTGCTGATTCGCTAAGTTTTGAAATTAATATTTTTGAGCTTATCTGTGCGAATCTGTGACTATCGAAATATCGATTCAAGTATCGATTCTAGAATTTGGGAATCGATTCTTATTGTGATCGATTCAGTTTTATACGATGTCGATTTTAATCGATTCCTGAATTTTCCAGAATCGCCCATCACTAGTTTAGGCGTCGTTTGACGGATGAAACGTGTATGTCTCTGCAGTAACTTTCTTTCAATTCATTTTTTATTATTACAACGGACTTACGACAATCATTTTTATATATCATTTTTATAATACAGTAACATTGTAAATTGTTTTTTTCGGATGGCCACTTTGAGGCTTATTTTCGATGAATTTCTGTTTATTAAAAACTTTATTCCATGTAATAACAAGTTGCCGAGAAACGCTAAAAGAACGAACTAATTCTGCTTGCAGTCTACCTTTCTTAAGTGCCTTTACAGCGGCTTTTCTAGAATCACTTAAATATTTTTTTACATTTCGGCATTTAAAAATAATCACAATAAGTCAATATAAATACTAATCGAAGCTATAGCGTACTGACACCTTCAACAATTAAATGCAAACTAATTGTCAAAACACTTTTGAGCTAAGGAGGAGTCATATTTCTTCGGTGGCGCCGAATGTAAACAAACAAGTTGAAACTTGATACATTTGAATAACTGCAGTCATAGTGTTCTCAATTATAGGGAATATATTTTCTTTTACATTTTTTATGTTAAATAAAATAAGAGAGAATATAAGGTTGTCAAAATACTTTTGAGCGCTACTGAAGTAGTATGTAGTATAAAGGAAATTCAAGTATATTTAGTTGAGCTTACGCTGTCTAGCGAAAGCAAGAAATTTTGCTAAAAAATGGCAAGAATCCTCAATTTTTTAAAAGGTTATAAAGATATTGCTAGGATTTTATGTTTTTTTTTTCAACATTCTAAATTACAATTGACCTAAAAATATGTGTACTTACTCAATATTGTACTTTTTTAAGCTCTCCGAATGTAAGCAGATACCTTAAGGGGTCTCAGGTCTCTTAAAATTGGAAGAAAAAAATTTTTAAAAGACCATTTTGAACATTTAATACCTTGAAATGTATATGATTTAAAAACACAATTTTAATTGGGATGAACTATGTAAGTATGCTCTTTCCTTTCATGTATTTAAAAAATTGCAAGATTCAGAATTAGTATTTATAGGGGGCTCCAAACTGTCAGACATTTGTCGAGCAGAAAATTGGTATAACAGCTTACGCGCAGAATTACAAAATAAATTTTGCAACTAGACTGAAATTTTTGTGTCTAATTGTACTTCAGATTGTAATAATTATCCTGAATAAATAAATTCGTATTTAAAGCATTTTCATATTTTTAATGAAATTTGTATTTAGCTAATACAAAATGTTGAAAATTTCAACATTATAATCACCTAAAAAAATAGTCTTTTGAACAATAAAAATTAAGTTTTAGGTTCTGTTTATACAGACTAAGAGGAAATATCAAATATTCGGAAACGCCGCTTCAGCTATTGATCGAGTATAATTCTAAAAGCCATAACTTTTGTTCTAATGGGAATTTCAAGGAAATAATAATATCAAAATGTTCAGAAAAGATAGGAGTTTAACATCTAAAAAATAGCTTTAAGAGTCCTGAGACCCCTTAATATATAAAAATTGTTCATCTGCAGAAACTACCCCCTTCCCCCACCTCTAAGACATCAGGGACCTTGCTAAAGGGGTAACGGGGAAGGAGCCTCCCCCTAAAATGCTGTTCGCGAATGCTGTTAAACTTGGCAAATTTGTTTAAAACATTAATAAAAACTATAATACACTTTCTATTTCTGATAGATTTGGCAAAAGTTAAAAATCTAATTGGGAATATTATTTAACTTTTTACAAATAAGAACTATATTACATTTTCTAATTGTGGTAACTTGGCAAAGTTCTAAAACTAGTTGGCAAATATAGCCCAGTGGTAGGGGAGGGGAAAAAGGCCGAATTCGGAATTAATTAGAGGAAGGCTGGAAATTGTTTTAACCCCTTCAGTTTAGGTCTAAAATGAACGTACTATGTTTTCTTCCTTTACTTGGATGAATGTTAGAAAATATATACATATTTATTTTCGAAAAACACGTTTTTTTTTAATTACCTTAACAATATCTCAAAACAGCTAAGTCTATAGATAAAATTGTCAATACAAATGTTGTAGAGCTTAAAATTCTGAATAAAATGAGTACCATCATTAATGTTTTTGTTCAACATTAAGCTCGCAATTCCATTTCAAAATTTTTCATATCAAGAGCTTTAAGCCAGGAGAGACCAAGTTAACTTAACAATATCTCAAAATTGCGGTCTTCATATTGAACAAAAATATTAAGTGTAGGTACTCATTTTATTCAAACTTTTAGGCTCTACAACTTTTGCATTGACAATATTTTTGATAGAGTTAGCTGTTTTGAGATATTGTTAAGTTAACTTGGTCTCTCATGGCTTCAAGCTCTTGTTATTAGCGATTAAGGCAAAATTTTGAAATAGAATTGCGACCTTAATGTTGAACAAAAATATTAATGATGGTACTAATTTTATGTTGGATCAAGGGTTGTCACCATTATTTTTTAGATCGGTTTGGTATTTCCTGAGATTGTGTAGAAACCACCATTATAACGTTTTTTAGAACGCTTTTCGCGCATTTTCACCCCTTTTAAGTTTTGAATTGTTTAAAAACTGTTCTTAGAAATCCTTTATATCTAATAAGTAGCTAATATTTCAAATTTCATATTTCTAGGCCCTTCAGTAACGCAAAAATCGCATTTTTAGAACGTTTTTTGCTCCTGCACCCCCTTTCGGGTAGTGGCACCGACATAACACATAGCCTATGTTGGAGCAAGGGTTGTCACCGTCATTTTGACACCCTTATTTTGACACCATTATTTTTTAAATCGGTTTGGTATTTCCTGAGATTGTGTAGAAACCACCATTTAGACGTTTTTTAGAATGATTTTCGCGCATTTTCACCCCTTTCAAATTTCGAATTGTTTAAAAACTGTTCTTAAAAATCCTTTATATCTAATAAGTAGCTAATATTTCAAATTTCATATTTCTAGGCCCTTCAGTAACACGTAAATCGAATTTTTAGAACGTTTTTTGCTCTGCACCCCTTTCGAGTAGTGGCACCGACATAAAACATAGCCTATGTTTGAGGAAGGGTTGTCACCATCATTTTGACACCAATATATTTTTTAATCTGTTTGGTATTTCCTGAGATTGTGTAGAAACTACCATTTAGAACGTTTTTTAGAACGTTTTTTGTGCATTTTCACTCCTTTTAAATTTCGAATTGTTTAAGAACTGTTCTTAGACATCATTTTTATCTTATAAGTAACTAATATTCAAAATTCCATATTTCTAAGCCTTTCAGTAACGCTAAAATTGCATTTTTAGAACGTTTTTTGCTCCTACATCCCCTTTGGGGTAGTGGCACCGACATAAGATATAGCCTATGTTCTAAAATGTACTAACACCATCATTTTGATACCATTACTTTTGGAATCGGTTCGGTATTTCCAGAGCTTACCTCCTACAAATAAACAATTTTTTCCTCTTTCTAATAGGAACTAGAAACCCCGCGGCTTTGCTCGCGTAATATTTGAAATATGCCAAGTGATATTTATATGTCTATTTTTTCTCAAAAGGTACTAACTAAATTTTTATTTTATTAAAAGGTAATATTTTATTTTATTAAAAGGTACTTATTACTTTTAGGAATAATTCAAAAATTACTATTTAAAACACAGTTTGACTAAACATCAACATCATTATTACCATGTATTAGGCAGAAATGAGACTTAAATTAATAAAATGAAATAAAACTAAATAAATGATAATTTAGAAAATATTTTGAAACTTTTATGCTAAATTAATACGCTCATTTCAGTATTCATTTGAAGTTTTGAATTTTTTAGAAACCATCTTCTTACATCTTAAAATTAACTATTATGTCAAATTCCAAGTCCTACCACCTCTCTCAACATAAAGGGCTATGTTGAAATAAGAACTGTCACCATTAATTTGCCAACATTAATTTTGAAATCGGTTTGTTATTTCCTAATATTCCACAGAAACGTAATTTAAAAAGCTTTTAAAGCCCTTTTTTAGAACGTTTGTTGTTCCTGTGAACCCAGGTGGTAGAATCACTGGCATAAAATATAGCCTGTGTAGGATCAGAGACTGTTACTACTGATTCGCAACTATTACTTTTATAATCGGTTTATATTCCCTGAAATTGCATAGAATCGTAATTTAGAACTTTTTTAGAATGCTTTTCGCACCTCCCCTTCGCTTTACCCCTTTTTAATGCGAAATTATTTTCGACGTTCCTTCGAGAGCATTTATATTTTATAAGTAACTACCATGTCATATTTAAGGTTTCTAGGCTTTTGAGTATCACAGAAATCGCAATTTAGAAAGTTTTTATCTCCTGCAACCCTCTGGTGGTAGTGGAACAGACATAAAATATAGCTTATGTTTGAGCAGGTTCTATCACCAAAATTTGTCATCATTATTTTTTTAATCGGTTTGGTAATTTATAAGTTTGCTTAAAAATTGTAATTTATAACGCTTTTCACTCAATTCATTTTTTTTAAATTTGGAATTTTCTTTCGACTGTTCTTAGAAAGCAGTTGCATCTTGTAAGTAAATACCATGCCATACTTCAAAGTGTTAGACCCCTTAGTTGTGCAAAAAATGCAAATTAGAACATGTTTTGCTTTTGCAACCCTCAGATGGTAGTGACAGCAACATAAAATATAACCTATGTTATAGCAGGGAATGTCACCATTGATTTGCAACCATTACATTTGAAATAGCTTTGGTATTTCCTTAGATTGAGTAGAAATCGCAATTTAGAACGTTTTTAGGACGTTTTTCGCGCATTTTCACCCCTTTTTAAATTTTCAATTTTTTCGAAACTGTTCTTAAAGATCATTTATAGGTAATAAATATGTACCTCGCCTAATTTTAAGTTGCTAGCCCCTACCGATCACAGAAATCGAAATTTAGAACGCTTTTTTGCTTTTGCAACGTCTTGGTGATAGCGATACCGACATAACATAGTGTCTATGTTAGAGCAGAGGCTGTCAGCATCAATTTCCTACCATTACGTTTGAAATCAGATTCATTCTTCCTGAGATATTGCCGACAAATCGGCATCTAGAACGTTTTTAGAACGCTTTTCGCGCATTTTGCTCCTGCATCTCCTCTGGGGTAGTGGAAACAGATATAAAATATAACCTATCTTGGAACAAGATCTGTCAACATCATTTTTACACCATTATATTTGAAATCGGTTCAGTACTTCCTGAGATTGCATAGAAATCGCAATGTAGAAAGTTTTTTATAGCGCTTTTCGCGCATTTTCACCCCTTTTTAATTTCGATTTTTTTAAGAAATGTCCTTAGAGATCATTAGTATCTTTTAAGTAACTACCATTCCAAATTTCACGATTCTAGGCCATTCCGTAATGTAAAAGGCGCAATTTAGAACGTTTTTTGCTCCTGCACCCCCTTTGGGGTAGTGGCACCGACATAAAACATCGCCTATGTTGGAGCAAGGGTTTTCACCATCATTTTGACGCCATTATTTTTTAGATCGGTTTAATATTTCCTGAGATTTCGTAGAAACCACCATTAGAACTTTTTTAGAACGCTTTTCGCGCATTTTCACTCCTTTTAAATTTCGAATTGTTTAAGAACTGTTCTTAGAAATCCTTTATATCTAATAAGTAGCTAATATTTCAAATTTCGTATTTCTAGGCCCTTCGGTAACGCAAAAATACGATTTTTAGAAAATTTTTTGCTCCTGCACCCCCTTTGGGGTAGTGGCACCGACATAAAACATAGCCTATGTTGGAGCAAGGGTTGTCACCGTCATTTTGACACCCTTATTTTGACACTATTATTTTTTAAATCGGTTTGGTATTTCCTGAGATTGTGTAGAAACCACCATTTAGAACGTTTTTTAGAACGATTTTCGCGCATTTTCACACCTTTCAAATTTGGAATTGCTTAAGAACTGTTCTTAGAATTCCTTTATATCTAATATGTAGCTAATATTTCAAATTTCATATTTCTAGGCCCTTCAGTAACACATAAATCGCATTTTTAGAAAGTTTTTTGCTCCTGCACCCTTTTTGGGGTAGTGACACCGACATAAAACATAGCCTATCTTGGAGCAAGCGCTGTCACCATTATTTTGACATCAATATTTTTTAAATCGGTTTATATTTCCTGAGATTGTGTAGAAACTACCATTTAGAACGTTTTTTAGAACGCTTTTTTTTTGCATTTTCACCCCTTTTAAATTTCGAATTGTTTAAGAACTGTTCTTAGATATCATTTATATCTTATAAGTAACTAATATTCAAAATTTCATATTTCTAGGCCCTTCAGTAAGGCAAAAATCGCATTTTTAGAACGTTTTTTGCTCCTACACCCCCCTTGGGGTAGTGGCACCGACATAAAACATAGCCTATTTTGGAGCAAGCGTTGTCACCGTCATTTTGACACTAATACTTTTTAAATCGGTTTGGTATTTCCTGAGATTGTGTAGAAACTACCATTTAGAACGTTTTTTAGAACACTTTTTGTGCATTTTCAACCCTTTTAAATTTCGAATTGTTTAAGAACTGTTCTTAGACATCTCTTATATCTTACAAGTAACTAATATTCAAAATTTCATACTTCTAAGCCCTTCAGTAACGCTAAAATCGCATTTTTAGAACGTTTTTTGCTCCTACACCCTCTTTGGGGTAGTGGCACCGACATAAGATATAGCCTGTGTTCTAAGTTGGACTAACGCTATCATTTTGATACCATTACTTTTGGAATCGGTTCGGTAGTTCCAGAGCTTATCTCCGACAAATAAACAAATTTTTCCTCTTTATAATAGGAGTATAGATTAGCAAACCCCGCGGCTTTGCTCGCGTAATAGTTGAAATATGCCAAATGATATTTTCATTACTATTTTTTACTAGCCGCCCTTGGCGGCCAGTCTGGCCGCCTTTAAATCTATGCTAAGCATTGCATCGTGTTACTTTTATTCATAATTTAATTTACTTGCTCAATCCTTCGCCAAATCGGAACATTCTGATACAGAAATCATGAACTCTGTATTTTTATGTTAGCCGAGTGCAGGTGAAAAATCGCTAAACATTGTACCCGTCGTATTTTTTCTTATTTCATCAATTTCATTTAAAATATAATAATTTCACTCATTTTATTTAAAATACTTAACTTTAATTTAAACGGAAATACTTAAAATTTATGATTCTCAATTTTCTCTTATTTCTTAAAAAAAAAAAAAAAAAAAAAAAAAAAAAAAAAGAATTAATAATACCATAAACTATGACATTTAATTTCAACATCAAAGTTTTGTTGTAATTTACCTCGTGAAAAATTGTTTAAGACTGTCGCATGAGTTGGATTATTAAAATACTGATGATATGATGGCGATGGAACAATATTTGGCGATTTATCACCTGCGCCCGTCTAACATTAAATTACCAAATTGGCTGTTTGGCATATAAAAAGTGAAGCGGTCAACCCGGAACTATTGATGACAGTCACATGACTAAGGCTATTATTATAGAGATTAGAAGAAGACTTTTTAGAATAATTCAAAAATTACAAATTAAGCCACAGTTTGACTAAACTTCATTATAAAAGTGCAATAGACAGGAATGACATTTTAACTAATAAGAAGAACTAAAACTATTTCCAAATAAATGATAATTTAGAAAGTATTCTGAGAGTTTTATGCTCATTTCAGTATTCATTGGAAGTTTTGAATTTTTTAGAAACCACCTTAACACATTTACATCTTAAAATTAACCATCATGCCAAATTCCATGCTTCTTGTCTAACAGTCTACCACCTCAGTGGTGTTAGTGGCACCAACATAAAGAGCCGAAACAGAGTTGAAATGGAATGTCTCGAAAAATGTTGAAACAGAGACTGTCACCATTAATTTACTAATATTAACGTTGAAATAGGTTGGTATTTCCCAATATTCAATAGAAAACGGAATTTAGATGTTTTTAAAGCCTTTCTTGTTGTTCATGCCAACCAGGTGGTAATGACACAGGCATAAAATATAGCCCGTATAAGATCAGAGACTATCACTCTTGATTCGCAACCAATAACTTCTGTGATCGGTTCCAAATTTTCTGAAAAATTTCCTGAGATTCCATAGAAACGATAATTTAGGACTCTTTTAGAATGCTTTTCGCTCCTTTCCTTCTCTTAACCCTTTTTAATTTCGAATTTATTTTCGATTGTTCTTAGAGGACATTTATATTTTATAAGTAACTACCGTGCTACGTTTAAAGTTTCTAGCCTCTTCAGTACCGCAGAAATCGCAATTTAGAAAGCTTTTTGCTCCTGCAACCCTCTACGGGTTATGGCACCGACATAAAATATAGCTTATGTTTGAGAAGGTTCTATCACCAACAATTTGCAACCATTATGTTTGAAATCGGTTTCGTATTTCATACGATTGCATAAAAATCGTAATTTAGAATGCTTATAGAACGCTTTTCGCTCACTTCATCCTTTTAAATTTGGAATTTTCTTTCGACATTTCTTAGAAAGTATTTGCATCTTTGAAGTAATTACCATTCCAAATTTAAAATTTTAGATCCCCCCCTCAGTAGCACAAAAAACGCAATTTATAACATTTTTTGCTCTTTTAACACCCAGGTGGTAGTGACAACAACGTAAAATATAGGCAATGTTGGAGCGGGGACTGTCACCATCAACTCGAAACCATTACGTCTGAAATCGTTTCATATTTCCTGAGATTGCGTAGAAATCCCTATTTAGAACGTTTTTAGAACGCTTTTCGTTCATTTTTACCCCTTTTTTAAATTTCAAATTTTTAAGGAAGTCTTCTCAGGGAGCATTTACATCTCATAAGTAATTACCATCCGACATTTCAGTTGCTATCCCCTTCAGTATCACAAAAATCAAAATTTAGAACGTTTTATGAAATGCAACCGCAAAGTGGTAGTGACGCCGACATGAAATAGATCTTATATTGGAGCAAGGGCTGTCATCATCAATTTCGAACCATTAATTTTGAAATTGGTTGGGTACTTTCTGAGATTGCGTAGAACTCGCAATTTAGATTGTTTTTTAGAATGTTTTTCGTCCATTTTCACCCCTTTTAAATTCCAAATTATTTAGGAAATGTTCTTAGAGATAATTTATATCTCATAAGTAACTACCATGCCTAGTTTCAAGTTGCTAGCCCCTGCAGTATTACACACACACAAAAAAAAACGCAATTTACATTGTTTTTTTGGAGCGGGGACTGTCACCATCAACTCGAAACCATTACTTCTGAAATCGTTTCATATTTCCTGAGATTGCGTAGAAATCCCTATTTAGAACGTTTTTAGAACGCTTTTCGTTCATTTTTACCCCTTTTTTAAATTTCAAATTTTTAAGGAAGTCTTCTCAGGGAGCATTTACATCTCATAAGTAATTACCATGCGACATTTCAGTTGCTATCCACTTCAGTATCACAAAAATCACAATTTAGAACGTTTTATGAAATGCAACCGCAAAGTGGTAGTGACGCCGACATGAAATAGATCTTATATTGGAGCAAGGACTGTCATCATCAATTTCCAACCATTAATTTTGAAATTGGTTGGGTACTTTCTGAGATTGCGCAGAACTCGCAATTTAGATTGTTTTTTAGAATGTTTTTCCTCCATTTTCACCCCTTTTAAATTTCAAATTATTTAGGAAATGTTCTTAGAGATAATTTATATCTCATAAGTAACTACCATGCCTAGTTTAAGGTTGCTAGCCCCTGCAGTATTACACACACACACAAAAAAACGCAATTTACATTGTTTTTTGCTCCTGCATCAAGTTTGAGGTAGTGGCACCGACATGAAATACAGCCTATGTTGGAGCGAGGGCTGTCACCATCGTTTTCACACCATTATTTTTTAAATTGGTTCGGTACTTCCTGAGATTGCTTAGAAATCGCAATTTAGAAAGTTTTTTCGAACGCTTTTAGATCATTTTCACCCTTATTAAATTTCGATTTTTCAGGAAATGTTCTTAGAGATCATTTGTATATTATAAATAACTGCCCTGCCTAATTTCAGGATTCTAGGCCCTTCAGTAACACAAAAATCGTAATTTAGAACGTTTTTTTGCTTTTGCAACCCTTAGGTGGTAGTGACACCAACATGAAATAGAGCCTATGTTGCAGAAAGGGCTGTCGTCATCAATTTCCAACCATTATTATTGAAATAGGTTGGGTACTTTCTGAGATTGCGTAGAAATCGCCATTTAGAACGTTTTTTAGAACCCTTTTCGCACATTTTCACCTCTTTTAAATTTTCGAATTTTTTAAGAAATGTTCATAGAGATAATGTATGTCTTATAAGTAACTACCATACCAAATTTCATGTTCTAGGCCCTTCATTAACACAAAAAGCGCATTTTCGAACGTTTTTTTTTTTTTTTTGCTTTTACACCCCATTTGTGGGTAGTGGCACCGACATAAAACATAACTCATGTTGGAGCAAGGGTTTTCTCCATCATTTTGACACCATTATTTTTGAAATCGGTTTGGTACTTTTGTGAGATTGCGTAAAAATCGCCATTTAGAACTTTTTTTAGAACGCTTTTTGCGCATTTTCACCCCTTTTAAATTTCGATTTTTTTAAGAAATGTCCGTAGAGATAATTTATATCTAATAAGTAACTACCATGCCAAATTCCATATATCTGGGCCCTCCGGTAACACAAAAATCGCAATTTCGAACGGTTTTTTGCTTCTGCACCCCCTTTAGAGTTTAGTGGCACCAACATAAAATGTAGCCTATGCTGTAGCAATGGTTGTCACCATCATTTTGACACCATTATTTTTGAAATCGGTTTGGTACTTCCTGAAATTGCGTAAAAATCGCCATTTAGAACGTTCTTTAGAACGCTTTTCGCGCATTTTCACCCCTTTTTAATTTCGATTTTTTTATGAAATGTCCTTAGAGATCATTAGTATCTTATAAGTAACTACCATTCCAAATTTCATGTTTCTATGCCCTTCAGTAATACAAAAATCGCATTTTTAGAACGTTTTTTGCTCCTGCACCCCCTTTTTGCCAGTGGCACGAACATAAGATATATCCTATGTTCTAAGTTGGATTAACACTATCATTTTGATACCATTACTTTTGGAATCGGTTCGGTAGCTCCAGAGCTTACCTCCTACAAATAAACAATTTTTACTTTATAATATTAGTATAGAATAGATATAGAATAGACTAGCAAACTCCACGGCTTTGCTCGCGTAATAGTTGAAATATGCCAAGTGATATTTGCATGACTATTTTTTATTAGAAGAACACTTTTTCGAATAATTCAAAAATTACAAATTAAGCCACAGTTTGACGAAACTTCATTATAAAAGTGCAATAGACAGAAATGAGATTTTAATTAATAAGAAGAACTAAAACTAATTCCAAATAAAGGATAATTTAGGAAGTATTTTGAGACTTTTATGCTCATTTCATACGTTCATTTCAATATTCATTTGAAGTTTTGAATTTTTTAGAAACCATCTTAACCCATTTACATCTTAAAATTAACCATCATGTCAAATTCTAAGCTTCTTGTCTAACAATCTACCACCTCTCTGGTGTTAGTGGCACCAACATAAAATGCCGAAACAGAGTTGAAATAGAATATCTCGAAAAAAGATTGAAACAGAGACTGGCACCATTAATTCGCCAACAACATTAACCTTGAAAGCGGTTGGTATTTGCAAATAATCTATAGAAAACGGAATTTAGATGTTTTTAAAGGCTTTCTTGTTGTTCCTGCCAACCAGGTGGTAGTGACATCGGCAAAAAATATAGCCCGTATACGATCAGGGACAATCACTCTTGATTCGCAACAAATAACTTCTGTAATAGGTTTATTGTTTCCTGAGATTCCATAGAAATCGTAATTTACGACACTTTTAGAGTGCTTTTCGATCCTTCGCTTCGCTTCATCCCTTTTTAATTTTGAATTTATTTTCGACGGTTCTTTGAGGACATTTATATTTTATAAGTAACTACCGTGCTATATTTAAAGTTTCTAGCCTCTTCAGTACCGCAAAAATCGCAATTTAGAAAATTGTTTGTTCCTGCAACCCTCTAGGGGTTTTACCACCGACATAAAATATAGCTTATGTTTGAGCAGGTTTTATCACCATCAATTTGCCACCATTATGTTTGAAATCGGTTTCGTATTTTATACGACTGCATAAAAATCGTAATTCATCCTTTTGAATTTGAAATTTTATTTCGACAATTCTTAGAAAGCATTTGCATCTTTGAAGTAATTACCATTCCAAATTTAAAATGCTACACCCCCTCTTTAACACAAAAACGCAATTTAGAACATTTTTGCTCATGCAACCCCCAAATGATAGTGACAAGATCATAAAATATAGGCTATGTTCGAGCAGGTACTGTCACCATCAATTTGCAAACTTATTTTTTTATCGGTTTGATATTTCCTGAGATTGCGTAGAAATCGCTATTTAGAACGTTTTTAGAACGCATTTCGTTTATTTTTACCCAATTTAAATTTCAAAATTTTAAGGAACTTTTCTCAGAGAGCATTTACATTTCATAAGTAATTACCATGCCCAATTTCAAGTTGCTAGCCCCTTCAGTATCACAAAAATCGCAATTCTGAACATTTTTAAAAATTCAACCGATAGGTGGTAGTGACGCCGACATGAAGTAGATCATACATTGGAGCAAGGACTATCATCATCAATTTCCAACCATTACTTTTGAAATCGGTTGGGTACTTTCTGTGATAATGTTGAAATCGCCATTTAGAAGTTTTTTAGAACTCTTTTCGCGCATTTTCACCCCTTTTTAATTTCGAATATTTTAAGAAATGTTCTTAGAGATCATTTACATCTTATAAGTAACTACCATTCCAAATTTCATGTTTCAGTTTTGTCCCTTCAGTAACACAAAAATTGCATTTTCTAACGTTTTATGCTCCTGCACCCCCTTTGGGGGAATTGACACCGATATAAAATGTAGCCTATGTTGGAGCAAGGGTTGTCATCATCATTTTGACACCATTATTTTTTAAATCGGTTTGGTATTTCCTGAGATTGTGTAGAAACCACCATTTAGACGTTTTTTAGAATGATTTTCGCGCATTTTCACCCCTTTCAAATTTCGAATTGTTTAAAAACTGTTCTTAGAAATCCTTTATATCTAATAAGTAGCTAATATTTCAAATTTCATATTTCTAGGCCCTTCAGTAACACGTAAATCGAATTTTTAGAACGTTTTTTGCTCTGCACCCCTTTCGAGTAGTGGCACCGACATAAAACATAGCCTATGTTTGAGGAAGGGTTGTCACCATCATTTTGACACCAATATTTTTTTTAATCTGTTTGGTATTTCCTGAGATTGTGTAGAAACTACCATTTAGAACGTTTTTTAGAACGTTTTTTGTGCATTTTCACTCCTTTTAAATTTCGAATTGTTTAAGAACTGTTCTTAGACATCATTTTTATCTTATAAGTAACTAATATTCAAAATTCCATATTTCTAAGCCTTTCAGTAACGCTAAAATTGCATTTTTAGAACGTTTTTTGCTCCTACATCCCCTTTGGGGTAGTGGCACCGACATAAGATATAGCCTATGTTCTAAGATGTACTAACACCATCATTTTGATACCATTACTTTTGGAATCGGTTCGGTATTTCCAGAGCTTACCTCCTACAAATAAACAATTTTTTCCTCTTTCTAATAGGAACTAGAAACCCCGCGGCTTTGCTCGCGTAATATTTGAAATATGCCAAGTGATATTTATATGTCTATTTTTTCTCAAAAGGTACTAACTAAATTTTTATTTTATTAAAAGGTAATATTTTATTTTATTAAAAGGTACTTATTACTTCTAGGAATAATTCAAAAATTACTATTTAAAACACAGTTTGACTAAACATCAACATCATTATTACCATGTATTAGGCAGAAATGAGACTTAAATTAATAAAATGAAATAAAACTAAATAAATGATAATTTAGAAAATATTTTGAAACTTTTATGCTAAATTAATACGCTCATTTCAGTATTCATTTGAAGTTTTGAATTTTTTAGAAACCATCTTCTTACATCTTAAAATTAACTATTATGTCAAATTCCAAGTCCTACCACCTCTCTCAACATAAAGGGCTATGTTGAAATAGGAACTGTCACCATTAATTTGCCAACATTAATTTTGAAATCGGTTTGTTATTTCCTAATATTCCACAGAAACGTAATTTAAAAAGCTTTTAAAGCCCTTTTTTAGAACGTTTGTTGTTCCTGTGAACCCAGGTGGTAGAATCACAGGCATAAAATATAGCCTGTGTAGGATCAGAGACTGTTACTACTGATTCGCAACTATTACTTTTATAATCGGTTTATATTCCCTGAAATTGCATAGAATCGTAATTTAGAACTTTTTTAGAATGCTTTTCGCACCTCCCCTTCGCTTTACCCCTTTTTAATGCGAAATTATTTTCGACGTTCCTTCGAGGGCATTTATATTTTATAAGTAACTACCATGTCATATTTAAAGTTTCTAGGCTTTTGAGTATCACAGAAATCGCAATTTAGGAAGTTTTTATCTCCTGCAACCCTCTGGTGGTAGTGGAACAGACATAAAATATAGCTTATGTTTGAGCAGGTTCTATCACCAAAATTTGTCATCATTATTTTTTTAATCGGTTTGGTAATTTATAAGTTTGCTTAAAAATTGTAATTTATAACGCTTTTCACTCAATTCATTTTTTTTAAATTTGGAATTTTCTTTCGACTGTTCTTAGAAAGCAGTTGCATCTTGTAAGTAAATACCATGCCATACTTCAAAGTGTTAGACCCCTTAGTTGTGCAAAAAATGCAAATTAGAACATGTTTTACTTTTGCAACCCTCAGATGGTAGTGACAGCAACATAAAATATAACCTATGTTATAGCAGGGAATGTCACCATTGATTTGCAACCATTACTTTTGAAATAGCTTTGGTATTTCCTTAGATTGAGTAGAAATCGCAATTTAGAACGTTTTTAGGACGCTTTTCGCGCATTTTCACCCCTTTTTAAATTTTCAATTTTTTCGAAACTGTTCTTAAAGATCATTTATAGGTAATAAATATGTACCTCGCCTAATTTTAAGTTGCTAGCCCCTACCGATCACAGAAATTGAAATTTAGAACGCTTTTTTGCTTTTGCAACGTCTTGGTGATAGCGATACCGACATAACATAGTGTCTATGTTAGAGCAGAGGCTGTCAGCATCAATTTCCTACCATTACGTTTGAAATCAGATTCATTCTTCCTGAGATATTGCCGACAAATCGGCATCTAGAACGTTTTTAGAACGCTTTTCGCGCATTTTGCTCCTGCATCTCCTCTGGGGTAGTGGAAACAGATATAAAATATAACCTATCTTGGAGCAAGATCTGTCAACATCATTTTTACACCATTGTATTTGAAATCGGTTCAGTACTTCCTGAGATTGCATAGAAATCGCAATGTAGAAAGTTTTTTATAGCGCTTTTCGCGCATTTTCACGCCTTTTTAATTTCGATTTTTTTAAGAAATGTCCTTAGAGATCATTAGTATCTTTTAAGTAACTACCATTCCAAATTTCACGATTCTAGGCCATTCCGTAATGTAAAAGGCGCAATTTAGAACGTTTTTTGCTCCTGCACCCCCTTTGGGGTAGTGGCACCGACATAAAACATCGCCTATGTTGGAGCAAGGGTTTTCACCATCATTTTGACGCCATTATTTTTTAGATCGGTTTAACATTTCCTGAGATTTCGTAGAAACCACCATTAGAACTTTTTTAGAACGCTTTTCGCGCATTTTCACTCCTTTTAAATTTCGAATTGTTTAAGAACTGTTCTTAGAAATCCTTTATATCTAATAAGTAGCTAATATTTCAAATTTCGTATTTCTAGGCCCTTCGGTAACGCAAAAATACGATTTTTAGAAAGTTTTTTGCTCCTGCACCCCCTTTGGGGTAGTGGCACCGACATAAAACATAGCCTATGTTGGAGCAAGGGTTGTCACCGTCATTTTGACACCCTTATTTTGACACTATTATTTTTTAAATCGGTTTGGTATTTCCTGAGATTGTGTAGAAACCACCATTTAGAACGTTTTTTAGAACGATTTTCGCGCATTTTCACACCTTTCAAATTTGGAATTGCTTAAGAACTGTTCTTAGAATTCCTTTATATCTAATAAGTAGCTAATATTTCAAATTTCATATTTTTAGGCCCTTCAGTAACACATAAATCGCATTTTTAGAAAGTTTTTTGCTCCTGCACCCTTTTTGGGGTAGTGACACCGACATAAAACATAGCCTATCTTGGAGCAAGCGTTGTCACCATTATTTTGACATCAATATTTTTTAAATCGGTTTATATTTCCTGAGATTGTGTAGAAACTACCATTTAGAACGTTTTTAGAACGCATTTTTTTTGCATTTTCACCCCTTTTAAATTTCGAATTGTTTAAGAACTGTTCTTAGATATCATTTATATCTTATAAGTAACTAATATTCAAAATTTCATATTTCTAGGCCCTTCAGTAAGGCTAAAATCGCATTTTTAGAACGTTTTTTGCTCCTACACCCCCCCTTGGGGTAGTGGCACCGACATAAAACATAGCCTATCTTGGAGCAAGCGTTGTCACCGTCATTTTGACACTAATACTTTTTAAATCGGTTTGGTATTTCCTGAGATTGTGTAGAAACTACCATTTAGAACGTTTTTTAGAACACTTTTTGTGCATTTTCAACCCTTTTAAATTTCGAATTGTTTAAGAACTGTTCTTAGACATCTCTTATATCTTACAAGTAACTAATATTCAAAATTTCATATTTCTAAGCCCTTCAGTAACGCTAAAATCGCATTTTTAGAACGTTTTTTGCTCCTACACCCTCTTTGGGGTAGTGGCACCGACATAAGATATAGCCTGTGTTCTAAGTTGGACTAACGCTATCATTTTGATACCATTACTTTTGGAATCGGTTCGGTAGTTCCAGAGCTTATCTCCGACAAATAAACAAATTTTTCCTCTTTATAATAGGAGTATAGATTAGCAAACCCCGCGGCTTTGCTCGCGTAATAGTTGAAATATGCCAAATGATATTTTCATTACTATTTTTTACTAGCCGCCCTTGGCGGCCAGTTTGGCCGCCTTTAAATCTATGCTAAGCATTGCATCGTGTTACTTTTATTCATAATTTAATTTACTTGCTCAATCCTTCGCCAAATCGGAACATTCTGATACAGAAATCATGAACTCTGTATTTTTATGCTAGCCGAGTGCAGGTGAAAAATCGCTAAACATTGTACCCGTCGTATTTTTTCTTATTTCATCAATTTCATTTAAAATATAATAATTTCACTCATTTTATTTAAAATACTTAACTTTAATTTAAACGGAAATACTTAAAATTTATGATTCTCAATTTTCTCTTATTTCTTAAAAAAAAAAAAAAAAAAAAAAAAAAAAAGAATTAATAATACCATAAACTATGACATTTAATTTCAACATCAAAGTTTTGTTGTAATTTACCTCGTGAAAAATTGTTTAAGACTGTCGCATGAGTTGGATTATTAAAATACTGATGATATGATGGCGATGGAACAATATTTGGCGATTTATCACCTGCGCCCGTCTAACATTAAATTACCAAATTGGCTGTTTGGCATATAAAAAGTGAAGCGGTCAACCCGGAACTATTGATGACAGTCACATGACTTAGGCTATTATTATAGAGATTAGAAGAAGACTTTTTAGAATAATTCAAAAATTACAAATTAAGCCACAGTTTGACTAAACTTCATTATAAAAGTGCAATAGACAGGAATGACATTTTAACTAATAAGAAGAACTAAAACTATTTCCAAATATATGATAATTTAGAAAGTATTCTGAGAGTTTTATGCTCATTTCAGTATTCATTGGAAGTTTTGAATTTTTTAGAAACCACCTTAACACATTTACATCTTAAAATTAACCATCATGCCAAATTCCATGCTTCTTGTCTAACAGTCTACCACCTCAGTGGTGTTAGTGGCACCAACATAAAAAGCCGAAACAGAGTTGAAATGGAATGTCTCGAAAAATGTTGAAACAGAGACTGTCACCATTAATTTACTAATATTAACGTTGAAATAGGTTGGTATTTCCCAATATTCAATAGAAAACGGAATTTAGATGTTTTTAAAGCCTTTCTTGTTGTTCATGCCAACCAGGTGGTAGTGACACAGGCATAAAATATAGCCCGTATAAGATCAGAGACTATCACTCTTGATTCGCAACCAATAACTTCTGTAATCGGTTCCAAATTTTCTGAAAAATTTCCTGAGATTCCATAGAAACGATAATTTAGGACTCTTTTAGAATGCTTTTCGCTCCTTTCCTTCTCTTAACCCTTTTTAATTTCGAATTTATTTTCGATTGTTCTTAGAGGACATTTATATTTTATAAGTAACTACCGTGCTACATTTAAAGTTTCTAGCCTCTTCAGTACCGCAGAAATCGCAATTTAGAAAGCTTTTTGCTCCTGCAACCCTCTACGGGTTATGGCACCGACATAAAATATAGCTTATGTTTGAGGAGGTTCTATCACCAACAATTTGCAACCATTATGTTTGAAATCGGTTTCGTATTTCATACGATTGCATAAAAATCGTAATTTAGAATGCTTATAGAACGCTTTTCGCTCACTTCATCCTTTTAAATTTGGAATTTTCTTTCGACATTTCTTAGAAAGTATTTGCATCTTTGAAGTAATTACCATTCCAAATTTAAAATTTTAGACCCCCCCTCAGTAGCACAAAAAACGCAATTTAGAACATTTTTTTGCTCTTTTAACACCCAGGTGGTAGTGACAACAACGTAAAATATAGGCAATGTTGGAGCGGGGACTGTCACCATCAACTCGAAACCATTACTTCTGAAATCGTTTCATATTTCCTGAGATTGCGTAGAAATCCCTATTTAGAACGTTTTTAGAACGCTTTTCGTTCATTTTTACCCCTTTTTAAAATTTCAAATTTTTAAGGAAGTCTTCTCAGGGAGCATTTACATCTCATAAGTAATTACCATCCGACATTTCAGTTGCTATCCCCTTCAGTATCACAAAAATCAAAATTTAGAACGTTTTATGAAATGCAACCGCAAAGTGGTAGTGACGCCGACATGAAATAGATCTTATATTGGAGCAAGGGCTGTCATCATCAATTTCGAACCATTAATTTTGAAATTGGTTGGGTACTTTCTGAGATTGCATAGAACTCGCAATTTAAATTGTTTTTTAGAATGTTTTTCGTCCATTTTCACCACTTTTAAATTTCAAATTATTTAGGAAATGCTCTTAGAGATAATTTATATCTCATAAGTAACTACCATGCCTAGTTTCAAGTTGCTAGCCCCTGCAGTATTACACACACAAAAAAAAACGCAATTTACATTGTTTTTTTGGAGCGGGGACTGTCACCATCAACTCGAAACCATTACTTCTGAAATCGTTTCATATTTCCTGAGATTGCGTAGAAATCCCTATTTAGAACGTTTTTAGAACGCTTTTCGTTCATTTTTACCCCTTTTTTAAATTTCAAATTTTTAAGGAAGTCTTCTCAGGGAGCATTTACATCTCATAAGTAATTACCATGCGACATTTCAGTTGCTATCCCCTTCAGTATCACAAAAATCACAATTTAGAACGTTTTATGAAATGCAACCGCAAAGTGGTAGTGACGCCGACATGAAATAGATCTTATATTGGAGCAAGGACTGTCATCATCAATTTCCAACCATTAATTTTGAAATTGGTTGGGTACTTTCTGAGATTGCGCAGAACTCGCAATTTAGATTGTTTTTTAGAATGTTTTTCCTCCATTTTCACCCCTTTTAAATTTCAAATTATTTAGGAAATGTTCTTAGAGATAATTTATATCTCATAAGTAACTACCATGCCTAGTTTCAAGTTGCTAGCCCCTGCAGTATTACACACACACAAAAAAAAACGCAATTTACATTGTTTTTTGCTCCTGCACCAAGTTTGAGGTAGTGGCACCGACATGAAATACAGCCTATGTTGGAGCGAGGGCTGTCACCATCGTTTTCACACCATTATTTTTTAAATTGGTTCGGTACTTCCTGAGATTGCTTAGAAATCGCAATTTAGAAAGTTTTTTCGAACGCTTTTAGATCATTTTCACCCTTATTAAATTTCGATTTTTCAGGAAATGTTCTTAGAGATCATTTGTATATTATAAATAACTGCCCTGCCTAATTTCAGGATTCTAGGCCCTCCAGTAACACAAAAATCGTAATTTAGAACGTTTTTTTGCTTTTGCAACCCTTAGGTGGTAGTGACACCAACATGAAATAGAGCCTATGTTGCAGAAAGGGCTGTCGTCATCAATTTCCAACCATTATTATTGAAATAGGTTGGGTACTTTCTGAGATTGCGTAGAAATCGCCATTTAGAACGTTTTTTAGAACCCTTTTCGCACATTTTCACCTCATTTAAATTTTCGAATTTTTTAAGAAATGTTCATAGAGATAATGTATGTCTTATAAGTAACTACCATACCAAATTTCATGTTCTAGGCCCTTCATTAACACAAAAAGCGCATTTTCGAACGTTTTTTTTTTTTTTTTGCTTTTACACCCCATTTGTGGGTAGTGGCACCGACATAAAACATAACTCATGTTGGAGCAAGGGTTTTCTCCATCATTTTGACACCATTATTTTTGAAATCGGTTTGGTACTTTTGTGAGATTGCGTAAAAATCGCCATTTAGAACTTTTTTTAGAACGCTTTTTGCGCATTTTCACCCCTTTTAAATTTCGATTTTTTTAAGAAATGTCCGTAGAGATAATTTATATCTAATAAGTAACTACCATGCCAAATTCCATATATCTGGGCCCTCCGGTAACACAAAAATCGCAATTTCGAACGGTTTTTTGCTTCTGCACCCCCTTTAGAGTTTAGTGGCACCAACATAAAATGTAGCCTATGCTGTAGCAATGGTTGTCACCATCATTTTGACACCATTATTTTTGAAATCGGTTTGGTACTTCCTGAAATTGCGTAAAAATCGCCATTTAGAATGTTTTTTAGAACGCTTTTCGCGCATTTTCACCCCTTTTTAATTTCGATTTTTTTATGAAATGTCCTTAGAGATCATTAGTATCTTATAAGTAACTACCATTCCAAATTTCATGTTTCTATGCCCTTCAGTAATACAAAAATCGCATTTTTAGAACGTTTTTTGCTCCTGCACCCCCTTTTTGCCAGTGGCACGAACATAAGATATATCCTATGTTCTAAGTTGGATTAACACTATCATTTTGATACCATTACTTTTGGAATCGGTTCGGTAGCTCCAGAGCTTACCTCCTACAAATAAACAATTTTTACTTTATAATATTAGTATAGAATAGATATAGAATAGACTAGCAAACTCCACGGCTTTGCTCGCGTAATAGTTGAAATATGCCAAGTGATATTTGCATGACTATTTTTTATTAGAAGAACACTTTTTCGAATAATTCAAAAATTACAAATTAAGCCACAGTTTGACGAAACTTCATTATAAAAGTGCAATAGACAGAAATGAGATTTTAATTACTAAGAAGAACTAAAACTAATTCCAAATAAAGGATAATTTAGGAAGTATTTTGAGACTTTTATGCTCATTTCATACGTTCATTTCAATATTCATTTGAAGTTTTGAATTTTTTAGAAACCATCTTAACCCATTTACATCTTAAAATTAACCATCATGTCAAATTCTAAGCTTCTTGTCTAACAATCTACCACCTCTCTGGTGTTAGTGGCACCAACATAAAATGCCGAAACAGAGTTGAAATAGAATATCTCGAAAAAAGATTGAAACAGAGACTGGCACCATTAATTCGCCAACAACATTAACCTTGAAAGCGGTTGGTATTTGCAAATAATCTATAGAAAACGGAATTTAGATGTTTTTAAAGGCTTTCTTGTTGTTCCTGCCAACCAGGTGGTAGTGACATCGGCAAAAAATATAGCCCGTATACGATCAGGGACAATCACTCTTGATTCGCAACAAATAACTTCTGTAATAGGTTTATTGTTTCCTGAGATTCCATAGAAATCGTAATTTACGACACTTTTAGAGTGCTTTTCGATCCTTCCCTTCGCTTCATCCCTTTTTAATTTTGAATTTATTTTCGACGGTTCTTTGAGGACATTTATATTTTATAAGTAACTACCGTGCTATATTTAAAGTTTCTAGCCTCTTCAGTACCGCAAAAATCGCAATTTAGAAAATTGTTTGTTCCTGCAACCCTCTAGGGGTTTTACCACCGACATAAAATATAGCTTATGTTTGAGCAGGTTTTATCACCATCAATTTGCCACCATTATGTTTGAAATCGGTTTCGTATTTTATACGACTGCATAAAAATCGTAATTCATCCTTTTGAATTTGAAATTTTATTTCGACAATTCTTAGAAAGCATTTGCATCTTTGAAGTAATTACCATTCCAAATTTAAAATGCTACACCCCCTCTTTAACACAAAAACGCAATTTAGAACATTTTTGCTCATGCAACCCCCAAATGATAGTGACAAGATCATAAAATATAGGCTATGTTCGAGCAGGTACTGTCACCATCAATTTGCAAACTTATTTTTTTATCGGTTTGATATTTCCTGAGATTGCGTAGAAATCGCTATTTAGAACGTTTTTAGAACGCATTTCGTTTATTTTTACCCAATTTAAATTTCAAAATTTTAAGGAACTTTTCTCAGAGAGCATTTACATTTCATAAGTAATTACCATGCCCAATTTCAAGTTGCTAGCCCCTTCAGTATCACAAAAATCGCAATTCTGAACATTTTTAAAAATTCAACCGATAGGTGGTAGTGACGCCGACATGAAGTAGATCCTACATTGGAGCAAGGACTATCATCATCAATTTCCAACCATTACTTTTGAAATCGGTTGGGTACTTTCTGTGATAATGTTGAAATCGCCATTTAGAAGTTTTTTAGAACTCTTTTCGCGCATTTTCACCCCTTTTTAATTTCGAATATTTTAAGAAATGTTCTTAGAGATCATTTACATCTTATAAGTAACTACCATTCCAAATTTCATGTTTCAGTTTTGTCCCTTCAGTAACACAAAAATTGCATTTTCTAACGTTTTATGCTCCTGCACCCCCTTTGGGGGAATTGACACCGATATAAAATGTAGCCTATGTTGGAGCAAGGGTTGTCATCATCATTTTGACACCATTATTTTTTAAATCGGTTTGGTATTTCCTGAGATTGTGTAGAAACCACCATTTAGACGTTTTTTAGAATGATTTTCGCGCATTTTCACCCCTTTCAAATTTCGAATTGTTTAAAAACTGTTCTTAGAAATCCTTTATATCTAATAAGTAGCTAATATTTCAAATTTCATATTTCTAGGCCCTTCAGTAACACGTAAATCGAATTTTTAGAACGTTTTTTGCTCCGCACCCCTTTCGAGTAGTGGCACCGACATAAAACATAGCCTATGTTTGAGGAAGGGTTGTCACCATCATTTTGACACCAATATTGTTTTTAATCTGTTTGGTATTTCCTGAGATTGTGTAGAAACTACCATTTAGAACGTTTTTTAGAACGTTTTTTGTGCATTTTCACTCCTTTTAAATTTCGGATTGTTTAAGAACTGTTCTTAGACATCATTTTTATCTTATAAGTAACTAATATTCAAAATTCCATATTTCTAAGCTTTTCAGTAACGCTAAAATTGCATTTTTAGAACGTTTTTTGCTCCTACATCCCCTTTGGGGTAGTGGCACCGACATAAGATATAGCCTATGTTCTAAGATGTACTAACACCATCATTTTGATACCATTACTTTTCGAATCGGTTCGGTATTTCCAGAGCTTACCTCCTACAAATAAACAATTTTTTCCTCTTTCTAATAGGAACTAGAAACCCCGCGGCTTTGCTCGCGTAATATTTGAAATATGCCAAGTGATATTTATATGTCTATTTTTTCTCAAAAGGTACTAACTAAATTTTTATTTTATTAAAAGGTAATATTTTATTTTATTAAAAGGTACTTATTACTTCTAGGAATAATTCAAAAATTACTATTTAAAACACAGTTTGACTAAACATCAACATCATTATTACCATGTATTAGGCAGAAATGAGACTTAAATTAATAAAATGAAATAAAACTAAATAAATGATAATTTAGAAAATATTTTGAAACTTTTATGCTAAATTAATACGCTCATTTCAGTATTCATTTGAAGTTTTGAATTTTTTAGAAACCATCTTCTTACATCTTAAAATTAACTATTATGTCAAATTCCAAGTCCTACCACCTCTCTCAACATAAAGGGCTATGTTGAAATAGGAACTGTCACCATTAATTTGCCAACATTAATTTTGAAATCGGTTTGTTAATTCCTAATATTCCACAGAAACGTAATTTAAAAAGCTTTTAAAGCCCTTTTTTAGAACGTTTGTTGTTCCTGTGAACCCAGGTGGTAGAATCACAGGCATAAAATATAGCCTGTGTAGGATCAGAGACTGTTACTACTGATTCGCAACTATTACTTTTATAATCGGTTTATATTCCCTGAAATTGCATAGAATCGTAATTTAGAACTTTTTTAGAATGCTTTTCGCACCTCCCCTTCGCTTTACCCCTTTTTAATGCGAAATTATTTTCGACGTTCCTTCGAGGGCATTTATATTTTATAAGTAACTACCATGTCATATTTAAAGTTTCTAGGCTTTTGAGTATCACAGAAATCGCAATTTAGAAAGTTTTTATCTCCTGCAACCCTCTGGTGGTAGTGGAACAGACATAAAATATAGCTTATGTTTGAGCAGGTTCTATCACCAAAATTTGTCATCATTATTTTTTTAATCGGTTTGGTAATTTATAAGTTTGCTTAAAAATTGTAATTTATAACGCTTTTCACTCAATTCATTTTTTTTAAATTTGGAATTTTCTTTCGACTGTTCTTAGAAAGCAGTTGCATCTTGTAAGTAAATACCATGCCATACTTCAAAGTGTTAGACCCCTTAGTTGTGCAAAAAATGCAAATTAGAACATGTTTTGCTTTTGCAACCCTCAGATGGTAGTGACAGCAACATAAAATATAACCTATGTTATAGCAGGGAATGTCACCATTGATTTGCAACCATTACTTTTGAAATAGCTTTGGTATTTCCTTAGATTGAGTAGAAATCGCAATTTAGAACGTTTTTAGGACGCTTTTCGCGCATTTTCACCCCTTTTTAAATTTTCAATTTTTTCGAAACTGTTCTTAAAGATCATTTATAGGTAATAAATATGTACCTCGCCTAATTTTAAGTTGCTAGCCCCTACCGATCACAGAAATTGAAATTTAGAACGCTTTTTTGCTTTTGCAACGTCTTGGTGATAGCGATACCGACATAACATAGTGTCTATGTTAGAGCAGAGGCTGTCAGCATCAATTTCCTACCATTACGTTTGAAATCAGATTCATTCTTCCTGAGATATTGCCGACAAATCGGCATCTAGAACGTTTTTAGAACGCTTTTCGCGCATTTTGCTCCTGCATCTCCTCTGGGGTAGTGGAAACAGATATAAAATATAACCTATCTTGGAGCAAGATCTGTCAACATCATTTTTACACCATTGTATTTGAAATCGGTTCAGTACTTCCTGAGATTGCATAGAAATCGCAATGTAGAAAGTTTTTTATAGCGCTTTTCGCGCATTTTCACCCCTTTTTAATTTCGATTTTTTTAAGAAATGTCCTTAGAGATCATTAGTATCTTTTAAGTAACTACCATTCCAAATTTCACGATTCTAGGCCATTCCGTAATGTAAAAGGCGCAATTTAGAACGTTTTTTGCTCCTGCACCCCCTTTGGGGTAGTGGCACCGACATAAAACATCGCCTATGTTGGAGCAAGGGTTTTCACCATCATTTTGACGCCATTATTTTTTAGATCGGTTTAACATTTCCTGAGATTTCGTAGAAACCACCATTAGAACTTTTTTAGAACGCTTTTCGCGCATTTTCACTCCTTTTAAATTTCGAATTGTTTAAGAACTGTTCTTAGAAATCCTTTATATCTAATAAGTAGCTAATATTTCAAATTTCGTATTTCTAGGCCCTTCGGTAACGCAAAAATACGATTTTTAGAAAGTTTTTTGCTCCTGCACCCCCTTTGGGGTAGTGGCACCGACATAAAACATAGCCTATGTTGGAGCAAGGGTTGTCACCGTCATTTTGACACCCTTATTTTGACACTATTATTTTTTAAATCGGTTTGGTATTTCCTGAGATTGTGTAGAAACCACCATTTAGAACGTTTTTTAGAACGATTTTCGCGCATTTTCACACCTTTCAAATTTGGAATTGCTTAAGAACTGTTCTTAGAATTCCTTTATATCTAATAAGTAGCTAATATTTCAAATTTCATATTTTTAGGCCCTTCAGTAACACATAAATCGCATTTTTAGAAAGTTTTTTGCTCCTGCACCCTTTTTGGGGTAGTGACACCGACATAAAACATAGCCTATCTTGGAGCAAGCGTTGTCACCATTATTTTGACATCAATATTTTTTAAATCGGTTTATATTTCCTGAGATTGTGTAGAAACTACCATTTAGAACGTTTTTAGAACGCATTTTTTTTGCATTTTCACCCCTTTTAAATTTCGAATTGTTTAAGAACTGTTCTTAGATATCATTTATATCTTATAAGTAACTAATATTCAAAATTTCATATTTCTAGGCTCTTCAGTAAGGCTAAAATCGCATTTTTAGAACGTTTTTTGCTCCTACACCCCCCCTTGGGGTAGTGGCACCGACATAAAACATAGCCTATCTTGGAGCAAGCGTTGTCACCGTCATTTTGACACTAATACTTTTTAAATCGGTTTGGTATTTCCTGAGATTGTGTAGAAACTACCATTTAGAACGTTTTTTAGAACACTTTTTGTGCATTTTCAACCCTTTTAAATTTCGAATTGTTTAAGAACTGTTCTTAGACATCTCTTATATCTTACAAGTAACTAATATTCAAAATTTCATATTTCTAAGCCCTTCAGTAACGCTAAAATCGCATTTTTAGAACGTTTTTTGCTCCTACACCCTCTTTGGGGTAGTGGCACCGACATAAGATATAGCCTGTGTTCTAAGTTGGACTAACGCTATCATTTTGATACCATTACTTTTGGAATCGGTTCGGTAGTTCCAGAGCTTATCTCCGACAAATAAACAAATTTTTCCTCTTTATAATAGGAGTATAGATTAGCAAACCCCGCGGCTTTGCTCGCGTAATAGTTGAAATATGCCAAATGATATTTTCATTACTATTTTTTACTAGCCGCCCTTGGCGGCCAGTTTGGCCGCCTTTAAATCTATGCTAAGCATTGCATCGTGTTACTTTTATTCATAATTTAATTTACTTGCTCAATCCTTCGCCAAATCGGAACATTCTGATACAGAAATCATGAACTCTGTATTTTTATGTTAGCCGAGTGCAGGTGAAAAATCGCTAAACATTGTACCCGTCGTATTTTTTCTTATTTCATCAATTTCATTTAAAATATAATAATTTCACTCATTTTATTTAAAATACTTAACTTTAATTTAAACGGAAATACTTAAAATTTATGATTCTCAATTTTCTCTTATTTCTTAAAAAAAAAAAAAAAAAAAAAAAGAATTAATAATACCATAAACTATGACATTTAATTTCAACATCAAAGTTTTGTTGTAATTTACCTCGTGAAAAATTGTTTAAGACTGTCGCATGAGTTGGATTATTAAAATACTGATGATATGATGGCGATGGAACAATATTTGGCGATTTATCACCTGCGCCCGTCTAACATTAAATTACCAAATTGGCTGTTTGGCATATAAAAAGTGAAGCGGTCAACCCGGAACTATTGATGACAGTCACATGACTTAGGCTATTATTATAGAGATTAGAAGAAGACTTTTTAGAATAATTCAAAAATTACAAATTAAGCCACAGTTTGACTAAACTTCATTATAAAAGTGCAATAGACAGGAATGACATTTTAACTAATAAGAAGAACTAAAACTATTTCCAAATAGATGATAATTTAGAAAGTATTCTGAGAGTTTTATGCTCATTTCAGTATTCATTGGAAGTTTTGAATTTTTTAGAAACCACCTTAACACATTTACATCTTAAAATTAACCATCATGCCAAATTCCATGCTTCTTGTCTAACAGTCTACCACCTCAGTGGTGTTAGTGGCACCAACATAAAAAGCCGAAACAGAGTTGAAATGGAATGTCTCGAAAAATGTTGAAACAGAGACTGTCACCATTAATTTACTAATATTAACGTTGAAATAGGTTGGTATTTCCCAATATTCAATAGAAAACGGAATTTAGATGTTTTTAAAGCCTTTCTTGTTGTTCATGCCAACCAGGTGGTAGTGACACAGGCATAAAATATAGCCCGTATAAGATCAGAGACTATCACTCTTGATTCGCAACCAATAACTTCTGTAATCGGTTCCAAATTTTCTGAAAAATTTCCTGAGATTCCATAGAAACGATAATTTAGGACTCTTTTAGAATGCTTTTCGCTCCTTTCCTTCTCTTAACCCTTTTTAATTTCGAATTTATTTTCGATTGTTCTTAGAGGACATTTATATTTTATAAGTAACTACCGTGCTACATTTAAAGTTTCTAGCCTCTTCAGTACCGCAGAAATCGCAATTTAGAAAGCTTTTTGCTCCTGCAACCCTCTACGGGTTATGGCACCGACATAAAATATAGCTTATGTTTGAGAAGGTTCTATCACCAACAATTTGCAACCATTATGTTTGAAATCGGTTTCGTATTTCATACGATTGCATAAAAATCGTAATTTAGAATGCTTATAGAACGCTTTTCGCTCACTTCATCCTTTTAAATTTGGAATTTTCTTTCGACATTTCTTAGAAAGTATTTGCATCTTTGAAGTAATTACCATTCCAAATTTAAAATTTTAGACCCCCCCTCAGTAGCACAAAAAACGCAATTTATAACATTTTTTTGCTCTTTTAACACCCAGGTGGTAGTGACAACAACGTAAAATATAGGCAATGTTGGAGCGGGGACTGTCACCATCAACTCGAAACCATTACGTCTGAAATCGTTTCATATTTCCTGAGATTGCGTAGAAATCCCTATTTAGAACGTTTTTAGAACGCTTTTCGTTCATTTTTACCCCTTTTTTAAATTTCAAATTTTTAAGGAAGCCTCAGGGAGCATTTACATCTCATAAGTAATTACCATCCGACATTTCAGTTGCTATCCCCTTCAGTATCACAAAAATCAAAATTTAGAACGTTTTATGAAATGCAACCGCAAAGTGGTAGTGACGCCGACATGAAATAGATCTTATATTGGAGCAAGGGCTGTCATCATCAATTTCGAACCATTAATTTTGAAATTGGTTGGGTACTTTCTGAGATTGCATAGAACTCGCAATTTAAATTGTTTTTTAGAATGTTTTTCGTCCATTTTCACCCCTTTTAAATTTCAAATTATTTAGGAAATGCTCTTAGAGATAATTTATATCTCATAAGTAACTACCATGCCTAGTTTCAAGTTGCTAGCCCCTGCAGTATTACACACACACAAAAAAAAACGCAATTTACATTGTTTTTTTGGAGCGGGGACTGTCACCATCAACTCGAAACCATTACTTCTGAAATCGTTTCATATTTCCTGAGATTGCGTAGAAATCCCTATTTAGAACGTTTTTAGAACGCTTTTCGTTCATTTTTACCCCTTTTTTAAATTTCAAATTTTTAAGGAAGTCTTCTCAGGGAGCATTTACATCTCATAAGTAATTACCATGCGACATTTCAGTTGCTATCCCCTTCAGTATCACAAAAATCACAATTTAGAACGTTTTATGAAATGCAACCGCAAAGTGGTAGTGACGCCGACATGAAATAGATCTTATATTGGAGCAAGGACTGTCATCATCAATTTCCAACCATTAATTTTGAAATTGGTTGGGTACTTTCTGAGATTGCGCAGAACTCGCAATTTAGATTGTTTTTTAGAATGTTTTTCCTCCATTTTCACCCCTTTTAAATTTCAAATTATTTAGGAAATGTTCTTAGAGATAATTTATATCTCATAAGTAACTACCATGCCTAGTTTCAAGTTGCTAGCCCCTGCAGTATTACACACACACAAAAAAACGCAATTTACATTGTTTTTTGCTCCTGCACCAAGTTTGAGGTAGTGGCACCGACATGAAATACAGCCTATGTTGGAGCGAGGGCTGTCACCATCGTTTTCACACCATTATTTTTTAAATTGGTTCGGTACTTCCTGAGATTGCTTAGAAATCGCAATTTAGAAAGTTTTTTCGAACGCTTTTAGATCATTTTCACCCTTATTAAATTTCGATTTTTCAGGAAATGTTCTTAGAGATCATTTGTATATTATAAATAACTGCCCTGCCTAATTTCAGGATTCTAGGCCCTTCAGTAACACAAAAATCGTAATTTAGAACTTTTTTTGCTTTTGCAACCCTTAGGTGGTAGTGACACCAACATGAAATAGAGCCTATGTTGCAGAAAGGGCTGTCGTCATCAATTTCCAACCATTATTATTGAAATAGGTTGGGTACTTTCTGAGATTGCGTAGAAATCGCCATTTAGAACGTTTTTTAGAACCCTTTTCGCACATTTTCACCTCATTTAAATTTTCGAATTTTTTAAGAAATGTTCATAGAGATAATGTATGTCTTATAAGTAACTACCATACCAAATTTCATGTTTCTAGGCCCTTCATTAACACAAAAAGCGCATTTTCGAACGGTTTTTTTTTTTGCTTTTACACCCCATTTGTGGGTAGTAGCACCGACATAAAACATAACTCATGTTGGAGCAAGGGTTTTCTCCATCATTTTGACACCATTATTTTTGAAATCGGTTTGGTACTTTTGTGAGATTGCGTAAAAATCGCCATTTAGAACTTTTTTTAGAACGCTTTTTGCGCATTTTCTCCCCTTTTAAATTTCGAATTTTTTAAGAAATGTCCGTAGAGATAATTTATATCTAATAAGTAACTACCATGCCAAATTCCATATATCTGGGCCCTCCAGTAACACAAAAATCGCAATTTCGAACGGCTTTTTGCTTCTGCACCCCCTTTAGAGTTTAGTGGCACCAACATAAAATGTAGCCTATGCTGTAGCAATGGTTGTCACCATCATTTTGACACCATTATTTTTGAAATCGGTTTGGTACTTCCTGAAATTGCGTAAAAATCGCCATTTAGAACGTTTTTTAGAACGCTTTTCGCGCATTTTCACCCCTTTTTAATTTCGATTTTTTTAAGAAATGTCCTTAGAGATGTATCTTATAAGTAACTACCATTCCAAATTTCATGTTTCTATGCCCTTCAGTAATACAAAAATCGCATTTTTAGAACGTTTTTTGCTCCTGCACCCCCTTTTTGCCAGTGGCACGAACATAAGATATATCCTATGTTCTAAGTTGGATTAACACTATCATTTTGATACCATTACTTTTGGAATCGGTTCGGTAGCTCCAGAGCTTACCTCCTACAAATAAACAATTTTTACTTTATAATATTAGTATAGAATAGATATAGAATAGACTAGCAAACCCCACGGCTTTGCTCGCGTAATAGTTGAAATATGCCAAGTGATATTTGCATGACTATTTTTTATTAGAAGAACACTTTTTCGAATAATTCAAAAATTACAAATTAAGCCACAGTTTGACGAAACTTCATTATAAAAGTGCAATAGACAGAAATGAGATTTTAATTAATAAGAAGAACTAAAACTAATTCCAAATAAAGGATAATTTAGGAAGTATTTTGAGACTTTTATGCTCATTTCATACGTTCATTTCAATATTCATTTGAAGTTTTGAATTTTTTAGAAACCATCTTAACCCATTTACATCTTAAAATTAACCATCATGTCAAATTCTAAGCTTCTTGTCTAACAATCTACCACCTCTCTGGTGTTAGTGGCACCAACATAAAATGCCGAAACAGAGTTGAAATAGAATATCTCGAAAAAAGATTGAAACAGAGACTGGCACCATTAATTCGCCAACAACATTAACCTTGAAAGCGGTTGGTATTTGCAAATATTCTATAGAAAACGGAATTTAGATGTTTTTAAAGGCTTTCTTGTTGTTCCTGCCAACCAGGTGGTAGTGACATCGGCAAAAAATATAGCCCGTATACGATCAGGGACAATCACTCTTGATTCGCAACAAATAACTTCTGTAATAGGTTTATTGTTTCCTGAGATTCCATAGAAATAGTAATTTACGACACTTTTAGAGTGCTTTTCGATCCTTCCCTTCGCTTCATCCCTTTTTAATTTTGAATTTATTTTCGACGGTTCTTTGAGGACATTTATATTTTATAAGTAACTACCGTGCTATATTTAAAGTTTCTAGCCTCTTCAGTACCGCAAAAATCGCAATTTAGAAAATTGTTTGTTCCTGCAACCCTCTAGGGGTTTTACCACCGACATAAAATATAGCTTATGTTTGAGCAGGTTTTATCACCATCAATTTGCCACCATTATGTTTGAAATCGGTTTCGTATTTTATACGACTGCATAAAAATCGTAATTCATCCTTTTGAATTTGAAATTTTATTTCGACAATTCTTAGAAAGCATTTGCATCTTTGAAGTAATTACCATTCCAAATTTAAAATGCTACACCCCCTCTTTAACACAAAAACGCAATTTAGAACATTTTTGCTCATGCAACCCCCAAATGATAGTGACAAGATCATAAAATATAGGCTATGTTCGAGCAGGTACTGTCACCATCAATTTGCAAACTTATTTTTTTATCGGTTTGATATTTCCTGAGATTGCGTAGAAATCGCTATTTAGAACGTTTTTAGAACGCATTTCGTTTATTTTTACCCAATTTAAATTTCAAAATTTTAAGGAACTTTTCTCAGAGAGCATTTACATTTCATAAGTAATTACCATGCCCAATTTCAAGTTGCTAGCCCCTTCAGTATCACAAAAATCGCAATTCTGAACATTTTTAAAAATTCAACCGATAGGTGGTAGTGACGCCGACATGAAGTAGATCCTACATTGGGGCAAGGACTATCATCATCAATTTTCAACCATTACTTTTGAAATCGGTTGGGTACTTTCTGTGATAATGTTGAAATCGCCATTTAGAAGTTTTTTAGAACTCTTTTCGCGCATTTTCACCCCTTTTTAATTTCGAATATTTTAAGAAATGTTCTTAGAGATCATTTACATCTTATAAGTAACTACCATTCCAAATTTCATGTTTCAGTTTTGTCCCTTCAGTAACACAAAAATTGCATTTTCTAACGTTTTATGCTCCTGCACCCCCTTTGGGGGAATTGACACCGATATAAAATGTAGCCTATGTTGGAGCAAGGGTTGTCATCATCATTTTGACACCATTATTTTTTAAATCGGTTTGGTATTTCCTGAGATTGTGTAGAAACCACCATTTAGACGTTTTTTAGAATGATTTTCGCGCATTTTCACCCCTTTCAAATTTCGAATTGTTTAAAAACTGTTCTTAGAAATCCTTTATATCTAATAAGTAGCTAATATTTCAAATTTCATATTTCTAGGCCCTTCAGTAACACGTAAATCGAATTTTTAGAACGTTTTTTGCTCTGCACCCCTTTCGAGTAGTGGCACCGACATAAAACATAGCCTATGTTTGAGGAAGGGTTGTCACCATCATTTTGACACCAATATTTTTTTTAATCTGTTTGGTATTTCCTGAGATTGTGTAGAAACTACCATTTAGAACGTTTTTTAGAACGTTTTTTGTGCATTTTCACTCCTTTTAAATTTCGAATTGTTTAAGAACTGTTCTTAGACATCATTTTTATCTTATAAGTAACTAATATTCAAAATTCCATATTTCTAAGCCTTTCAGTAACGCTAAAATTGCATTTTTAGAACGTTTTTTGCTCCTACATCCCCTTTGGGGTAGTGGCACCGACATAAGATATAGCCTATGTTCTAAGATGTACTAACACCATCATTTTGATACCATTACTTTTGGAATCGGTTCGGTATTTCCAGAGCTTACCTCCTACAAATAAACAATTTTTTCCTTTTTCTAATAGGAACTAGAAACCCCGCGGCTTTGCTCGCGTAATATTTGAAATATGCCAAGTGATATTTATATGTCTATTTTTTCTCAAAAGGTACTAACTAAATTTTTATTTTATTAAAAGGTACTTATTACTTTTAGGAATAATTCAAAAATTACTATTTAAAACACAGTTTGACTAAACATCAACATCATTATTACCATGTATTAGGCAGAAATGAGACTTAAATTAATAAAATGAAATAAAACTAAATAAATGATAATTTAGAAAATATTTTGAAACTTTTATGCTAAATTAATACGCTCATTTCAGTATTCATTTGAAGTTTTGAATTTTTTAGAAACCATCTTCTTACATCTTAAAATTAACTATTATGTCAAATTCCAAGTCCTACCACCTCTCTCAACATAAAGGGCTATGTTGAAATAGGAACTGTCACCATTAATTTGCCAACATTAATTTTGAAATCGGTTTGTTATTTCCTAATATTCCACAGAAACGTAATTTAAAAAGCTTTTAAAGCCCTTTTTTAGAACGTTTGTTGTTCCTGTGAACCCAGGTGGTAGAATCACAGGCATAAAATATAGCCTGTGTAGGATCAGAGACTGTTACTACTGATTCGCAACTATTACTTTTATAATCGGTTTATATTCCCTGAAATTGCATAGAATCGTAATTTAGAACTTTTTTAGAATGCTTTTCGCACCTCCCCTTCGCTTTACCCCTTTTTAATGCGAAATTATTTTCGACGTTCCTTCGAGGGCATTTATATTTTATAAGTAACTACCATGTCATATTTAAAGTTTCTAGGCTTTTGAGTATCACAGAAATCGCAATTTAGAAAGTTTTTATCTCCTGCAACCCTCTGGTGGTAGTGGAACAGACATAAAATATAGCTTATGTTTGAGCAGGTTCTATCACCAAAATTTGTCATCATTATTTTTTTAATCGGTTTGGTAATTTATAAGTTTGCTTAAAAATTGTAATTTATAACGCTTTTCACTCAATTCATTTTTTTTAAATTTGGAATTTTCTTTCGACTGTTCTTAGAAAGCAGTTGCATCTTGTAAGTAAATACCATGCCATACTTCAAAGTGTTAGACCCCTTAGTTGTGCAAAAAATGCAAATTAGAACATGTTTTGCTTTTGCAACCCTCAGATGGTAGTGACAGCAACATAAAATATAACCTATGTTATAGCAGGGAATGTCACCATTGATTTGCAACCATTACTTTTGAAATAGCTTTGGTATTTCCTTAGATTGAGTAGAAATCGCAATTTAGAACGTTTTTAGGACGCTTTTCGCGCATTTTCACCCCTTTTTAAATTTTCAATTTTTTCGAAACTGTTCTTAAAGATCATTTATAGGTAATAAATATGTACCTCGCCTAATTTTAAGTTGCTAGCCCCTACCGATCACAGAAATTGAAATTTAGAACGCTTTTTTGCTTTTGCAACGTCTTGGTGATAGCGATACCGACATAACATAGTGTCTATGTTAGAGCAGAGGCTGTCAGCATCAATTTCCTACCATTACGTTTGAAATCAGATTCATTCTTCCTGAGATATTGCCGACAAATCGGCATCTAGAACGTTTTTAGAACGCTTTTCGCGCATTTTGCTCCTGCATCTCCTCTGGGGTAGTGGAAACAGATATAAAATATAACCTATCTTGGAGCAAGATCTGTCAACATCATTTTTACACCATTGTATTTGAAATCGGTTCAGTACTTCCTGAGATTGCATAGAAATCGCAATGTAGAAAGTTTTTTATAGCGCTTTTCGCGCATTTTCACCCCTTTTTAATTTCGATTTTTTTAAGAAATGTCCTTAGAGATCATTAGTATCTTTTAAGTAACTACCATTCCAAATTTCACGATTCTAGGCCATTCCGTAATGTAAAAGGCGCAATTTAGAACGTTTTTTGCTCCTGCACCCCCTTTGGGGTAGTGGCACCGACATAAAACATCGCCTATGTTGGAGCAAGGGTTTTCACCATCATTTTGACGCCATTATTTTTTAGATCGGTTTAACATTTCCTGAGATTTCGTAGAAACCACCATTAGAACTTTTTTAGAACGCTTTTCGCGCATTTTCACTCCTTTTAAATTTCGAATTGTTTAAGAACTGTTCTTAGAAATCCTTTATATCTAATAAGTAGCTAATATTTCAAATTTCGTATTTCTAGGCCCTTCGGTAACGCAAAAATACGATTTTTAGAAAGTTTTTTGCTCCTGCACCCCCTTTGGGGTAGTGGCACCGACATAAAACATAGCCTATGTTGGAGCAAGGGTTGTCACCGTCATTTTGACACCCTTGTTTTGACACTATTATTTTTTAAATCGGTTTGGTATTTCCTGAGATTGTGTAGAAACCACCATTTAGAACGTTTTTTAGAACGATTTTCGCGCATTTTCACACCTTTCAAATTTGGAATTGCTTAAGAACTGTTCTTAGAATTCCTTTATATCTAATAAGTAGCTAATATTTCAAATTTCATATTTTTAGGCCCTTCAGTAACACATAAATCGCATTTTTAGAAAGTTTTTTGCTCCTGCACCCTTTTTGGGGTAGTGACACCGACATAAAACTTAGCCTATCTTGGAGCAAGCGTTGTCACCATTATTTTGACATCAATATTTTTTAAATCGGTTTATATTTCCTGAGATTGTGTAGAAACTACCATTTAGAACGTTTCTTAGAACGCTTTTTTTTTGCATTTTCACCCCTTTTAAATTTCGAATTGTTTAAGAACTGTTCTTAGATATCATTTATATCTTATAAGTAACTAATATTCAAAATTTCATATTTCTAGGCCCTTCAGTAAGGCTAAAATCGCATTTTTAGAACGTTTTTTGCTCCTACACCCCCCCTTGGGGTAGTGGCACCGACATAAAACATAGCCTATCTTGGAGCAAGCGTTGTCACCGTCATTTTGACACTAATACTTTTTAAATCGGTTTGGTATTTCCTGAGATTGTGTAGAAACTACCATTTAGAACGTTTCTTAGAACACTTTTTGTGCATTTTCAACCCTTTTAAATTTCGAATTGTTTAAGAACTGTTCTTAGACATCTCTTATATCTTACAAGTAACTAATATTCAAAATTTCATATTTCTAAGCCCTTCAGTAACGCTAAAATCGCATTTTTAGAACGTTTTTTGCTCCTACACCCTCTTTGGGGTAGTGGCACCGACATAAGATATAGCCTGTGTTCTAAGTTGGACTAACGCTATCATTTTGATACCATTACTTTTGGAATCGGTTCGGTAGTTCCAGAGCTTATCTCCGACAAATAAACAAATTTTTCCTCTTTATAATAGGAGTATAGATTAGCAAACCCCGCGGCTTTGCTCGCGTAATAGTTGAAATATGCCAAATGATATTTTCATTACTATTTTTTACTAGCCGCCCTTGGCGGCCAGTTTGGCCGCCTTTAAATCTATGCTAAGCATTGCATCGTGTTACTTTTATTCATAATTTAATTTACTTGCTCAATCCTTCGCCAAATCGGAACATTCTGATACAGAAATCATGAACTCTGTATTTTTATGTTAGCCGAGTGCAGGTGAAAAATCGCTAAACATTGTACCCGTCGTATTTTTTCTTATTTCATCAATTTCATTTAAAATATAATAATTTCACTCATTTTATTTAAAATACTTAACTTTAATTTAAACGGAAATACTTAAAATTTATGATTCTCAATTTTCTCTTATTTCTTAAAAAAAAAAAAAAAAAAAAAAAAAAAAAAAAAGAATTAATAATACCATAAACTATGACATTTAATTTCAACATCAAAGTTTTGTTGTAATTTACCTCGTGAAAAATTGTTTAAGACTGTCGCATGAGTTGGATTATTAAAATACTGATGATATGATGGCGATGGAACAATATTTGGCGATTTATCACCTGCGCCCGTCTAACATTAAATTACCAAATTGGCTGTTTGGCATATAAAAAGTGAAGCGGTCAACCCGGAACTATTGATGACAGTCACATGACTTAGGCTATTATTATAGAGATTAGAAGAAGACTTTTTAGAATAATTCAAAAATTACAAATTAAGCCACAGTTTGACTAAACTTCATTATAAAAGTGCAATAGACAGGAATGACATTTTAACTAATAAGAAGAACTAAAACTATTTCCAAATAGATGATAATTTAGAAAGTATTCTGAGAGTTTTATGCTCATTTCAGTATTCATTGGAAGTTTTGAATTTTTTAGAAACCACCTTAACACATTTACATCTTAAAATTAACCATCATGCCAAATTCCATGCTTCTTGTCTAACAGTCTACCACCTCAGTGGTGTTAGTGGCACCAACATAAAAAGCCGAAACAGAGTTGAAATGGAATGTCTCGAAAAATGTTGAAACAGAGACTGTCACCATTAATTTACTAATATTAACGTTGAAATAGGTTGGTATTTCCCAATATTCAATAGAAAACGGAATTTAGATGTTTTTAAAGCCTTTCTTGTTGTTCATGCCAACCAGGTGGTAGTGACACAGGCATAAAATATAGCCCGTATAAGATCAGAGACTATCACTCTTGATTCGCAACCAATAACTTCTTTAATCGGTTCCAAATTTTCTGAAAAATTTCCTGAGATTCCATAGAAACGATAATTTAGGACTCTTTTAGAATGCTTTTCGCTCCTTTCCTTCTCTTAACCCTTTTTAATTTCGAATTTATTTTCGATTGTTCTTAGAGGACATTTATATTTTATAAGTAACTACCGTGCTACATTTAAAGTTTCTAGCCTCTTCAGTACCGCAGAAATCGCAATTTAGAAAGCTTTTTGCTCCTGCAACCCTCTACGGGTTATGGCACCGACATAAAATATAGCTTATGTTTGAGAAGGTTCTATCACCAACAATTTGCAACCATTATGTTTGAAATCGGTTTCGTATTTCATACGATTGCATAAAAATCGTAATTTAGAATGCTTATAGAACGGTTTTCGCTCACTTCATCCTTTTAAATTTGGAATTTTCTTTCGACATTTCTTAGAAAGTATTTGCATCTTTGAAGTAATTACCATTCCAAATTTAAAATTTTAGACCCCCCCCTCAGTAGCACAAAAAACGCAATTTATAACATTTTTTTGCTCTTTTAACACCCAGGTGGTAGTGACAACAACGTAAAATATAGGCAATGTTGGAGCGGGGACTGTCACCATCAACTCGAAACCATTACGTCTGAAATCGTTTCATATTTCCTGAGATTGCGTAGAAATCCCTATTTAGAACGTTTTTAGAACGCTTTTCGTTCATTTTTACCCCTTTTTTAAATTTCAAATTTTTAAGGAAGTCTTCTCAGGGAGCATTTACATCTCATAAGTAATTACCATCCGACATTTCAGTTGCTATCCCCTTCAGTATCACAAAAATCAAAATTTAGAACGTTTTATGAAATGCAACCGCAAAGTGGTAGTGACGCCGACATGAAATAGATCTTATATTGGAGCAAGGGCTGTCATCATCAATTTCGAACCATTAATTTTGAAATTGGTTGGGTACTTTCTGAGATTGCATAGAACTCGCAATTTAAATTGTTTTTTAGAATGTTTTTCGTCCATTTTCACCCCTTTTAAATTTCAAATTATTTAGGAAATGCTCTTAGAGATAATTTATATCTCATAAGTAACTACCATGCCTAGTTTCAAGTTGCTAGCCCCTGCAGTATTATACACACACAAAAAAAAACGCAATTTACATTGTTTTTTTGGAGCGGGGACTGTCACCATCAACTCGAAACCATTACTTCTGAAATCGTTTCATATTTCCTGAGATTGCGTAGAAATCCCTATTTAGAACGTTTTTAGAACGCTTTTCGTTCATTTTTACCCCTTTTTTAAATTTCAAATTTTTAAGGAAGTCTTCTCAGGGAGCATTTACATCTCATAAGTAATTACCATGCGACATTTCAGTTGCTATCCCCTTCAGTATCACAAAAATCACAATTTAGAACGTTTTATGAAATGCAACCGCAAAGTGGTAGTGACGCCGACATGAAATAGATCTTATATTGGAGCAAGGACTGTCATCATCAATTTCCAACCATTAATTTTGAAATTGGTTGGGTACTTTCTGAGATTGCGCAGAACTCGCAATTTAGATTGTTTTTTAGAATGTTTTTCCTCCATTTTCACCCCTTTTAAATTTCAAATTATTTAGGAAATGTTCTTAGAGATAATTTATATCTCATAAGTAACTACCATGCCTAGTTTCAAGTTGCTAGCCCCTGCAGTATTACACACACACAAAAAAAAAACGCAATTTACATTGTTTTTTGCTCCTGCACCAAGTTTGAGGTAGTGGCACCGACATGAAATACAGCCTATGTTGGAGCGAGGGCTGTCACCATCGTTTTCACACCATTATTTTTTAAATTGGTTCGGTACTTCCTGAGATTGCTTAGAAATCGCAATTTAGAAAGTTTTTTCGAACGCTTTTAGATCATTTTCACCCTTATTAAATTTCGATTTTTCAGGAAATGTTCTTAGAGATCATTTGTATATTATAAATAACTGCCCTGCCTAATTTCAGGATTCTAGGCCCTTCAGTAACACAAAAATCGTAATTTAGAACGTTTTTTTGCTTTTGCAACCCTTAGGTGGTAGTGACACCAACATGAATTAGAGCCTATGTTGCAGAAAGGGCTGTCGTCATCAATTTCCAACCATTATTATTGAAATAGGTTGGGTACTTTCTGAGATTGCGTAGAAATCGCCATTTAGAACGTTTTTTAGAACCCTTTTCGCACATTTTCACCTCATTTAAATTTTCGAATTTTTTAAGAAATGTTCATAGAGATAATGTATGTCTTATAAGTAACTACCATACCAAATTTCATGTTTCTAGGCCCTTCATTAACACAAAAAGCGCATTTTCGAACGGTTTTTTTTTTTGCTTTTACACCCCATTTGTGGGTAGTAGCACCGACATAAAACATAACTCATGTTGGAGCAAGGGTTTTCTCCATCATTTTGACACCATTATTTTTGAAATCGGTTTGGTACTTTTGTGAGATTGCGTAAAAATCGCCATTTAGAACTTTTTTTAGAACGCTTTTTGCGCATTTTCTCCCCTTTTAAATTTCGAATTTTTTAAGAAATGTCCGTAGAGATAATTTATATCTAATAAGTAACTACCATGCCAAATTCCATATATCTGGACCCTCCAGTAACACGAAAATCGCAATTTCGAACGGCTTTTTGCTTCTGCACCCCCTTTAGAGTTTAGTGGCACCAACATAAAATGTAGCCTATGCTGTAGCAATGGTTGTCACCATCATTTTGACACCATTATTTTTGAAATCGGTTTGGTACTTCCTGAAATTGCGTAAAAATCGCCATTTAGAACGTTTTTTAGAACGCTTTTCGCGCATTTTCACCCCTTTTTAATTTCGATTTTTTTAAGAAATGTCCTTAGAGATCATTAGTATCTTATAAGTAACTACCATTCCAAATTTCATGTTTCTATGCCCTTCAGTAATACAAAAATCGCATTTTTAGAACGTTTTTTGCTCCTGCACCCCCTTTTTGCCAGTGGCACGAACATAAGATATATCCTATGTTCTAAGTTGGATTAACACTATCATTTTGATACCATTACTTTTGGAATCGGTTCGGTAGCTCCAGAGCTTACCTCCTACAAATAAACAATTTTTACTTTATAATATTAGTATAGAATAGATATAGAATAGACTAGCAAACCCCACGGCTTTGCTCGCGTAATAGTTGAAATATGCCAAGTGATATTTGCATGACTATTTTTTATTAGAAGAACACTTTTTCGAATAATTCAAAAATTACAAATTAAGCCACAGTTTGACGAAACTTCATTATAAAAGTGCAATAGACAGAAATGAGATTTTAATTAATAAGAAGAACTAAAACTAATTCCAAATAAAGGATAATTTAGGAAGTATTTTGAGACTTTTATGCTCATTTCATACGTTCATTTCAATATTCATTTGAAGTTTTGAATTTTTTAGAAACCATCTTAACCCATTTACATCTTAAAATTAACCATCATGTCAAATTCTAAGCTTCTTGTCTAACAATCTACCACCTCTCTGGTGTTAGTGGCACCAACATAAAATGCCGAAACAGAGTTGAAATAGAATATCTCGAAAAAAGATTGAAACAGAGACTGGCACCATTAATTCGCCAACAACATTAACCTTGAAAGCGGTTGGTATTTGCAAATAATCTATAGAAAACGGAATTTAGATGTTTTTAAAGGCTTTCTTGTTGTTCCTGCCAACCAGGTGGTAGTGACATCGGCAAAAAATATAGCCCGTATACGATCAGGGACAATCACTCTTGATTCGCAACAAATAACTTCTGTAATAGGTTTATTGTTTCCTGAGATTCCATAGAAATCGTAATTTACGACACTTTTAGAGTGCTTTTCGATCCTTCGCTTCGCTTCATCCCTTTTTAATTTTGAATTTATTTTCGACGGTTCTTTGAGGACATTTATATTTTATAAGTAACTACCGTGCTATATTTAAAGTTTCTAGCCTCTTCAGTACCGCAAAAATCGCAATTTAGAAAATTGTTTGTTCCTGCAACCCTCTAGGGGTTTTACCACCGACATAAAATATAGCTTATGTTTGAGCAGGTTTTATCACCATCAATTTGCCACCATTATGTTTGAAATCGGTTTCGTATTTTATACGACTGCATAAAAATCGTAATTCATCCTTTTGAATTTGAAATTTTATTTCGACAATTCTTAGAAAGCATTTGCATCTTTGAAGTAATTACCATTCCAAATTTAAAATGCTACACCCCCTCTTTAACACAAAAACGCAATTTAGAACATTTTTGCTCATGCAACCCCCAAATGATAGTGACAAGATCATAAAATATAGGCTATGTTCGAGCAGGTACTGTCACCATCAATTTGCAAACTTATTTTTTTATCGGTTTGATATTTCCTGAGATTGCGTAGAAATCGCTATTTAGAACGTTTTTAGAACGCATTTCGTTCATTTTTACCCAATTTAAATTTCAAAATTTTAAGGAACTTTTCTCAGAGAGCATTTACATTTCATAAGTAATTACCATGCCCAATTTCAAGTTGCTAGCCCCTTCAGTATCACAAAAATCGCAATTCTGAACATTTTTAAAAATTCAACCGATAGGTGGTAGTGACGCCGACATGAAGTAGATCCTACATTGGAGCAAGGACTATCATCATCAATTTCCAACCATTACTTTTGAAATCGGTTGGGTACTTTCTGTGATAACGTTGAAATCGCCATTTAGAAGTTTTTTAGAACTCTTTTCGCGCATTTTCACCCCTTTTTAATTTCGAATATTTTAAGAAATGTTCTTAGAGATCATTTACATCTTATAAGTAACTACCATTCCAAATTTCATGTTTCAGTTTTGTCCCTTCAGTAACACAAAAATTGCATTTTCTAACGTTTTATGCTCCTGCACCCCCTTTGGGGGAATTGACACCGATATAAAATGTAGCCTATGTTGGAGCAAGGGTTGTCATCATCATTTTGACACCATTATTTTTTAAATCGGTTTGGTACTTCTTGAGATCGCGTAAAAATCGCCATTTAGAACGTTTTTTAGAACGCTTTTTGCTCATTTTCACTCCTTTTAAATTTCGAATTTTTAAGAAATGTTCCTAGAGATCATTTATATCTAATAAGTAACTACCATGCAAAATTCTATGTATCTGGGCCCTTCAGTAACACAAAAATCGCAATTTCGAACCTTTTTTTGGTCCTGTACCCCCTTTAGGGGTAGTGGTACCGACATAAAATGTAGCCTATGTTGGAGCAAGAGTTATCTCCATCATTTAGACACCATTATTTTTTAAATCGGTTTGGTACTTCCTGAAATTCCGTAAAAATCGCCATTTAGAAAGTTTTTTAGAACGCTTTTCGCGTATTTTCACCCCTTTTTTATTTCGATTTCTTTAAGAAATGTCCCTAGGTCCATTATAGAAAAGTCCATTAGTCTCTTATAAGTAACTACCATTCCAAATTTCATGTTTCTAGGTTCTTCAGTAACACAAAAATCGCATTTTTAGAACGATTTTGCTCCTGCACCCCCTTTTGGCCAGTGGTACAGACATAAGATATAGCCTATGTTCTAAGTTGGACAAACACCATCATTTTGATACCATTACTTTTGGAATCGGTTCGGTAGTTCCGGAGATTACCTCCTACAAATAAACAATTTTTACCTCTTTATATTATTAGTATAGATAATAATAATAATAAGTATAGATATGTGAATTGCATATCAAGCAAATAGTAATTTTTGAATGCTTGAATGGAATAATATTTCGTTTAAATAAGTGAAATTAACATTTTTCTCACGAATGGTTCAGTGCAGAGTCCTGTGCAGGTTGATTTATACATGACTCGAAACTGAAACCAAAATTTTTATTTCAAGTTAACTCGCAATCCAGCCTGATGCCGACAAAAAAATTTTCGCTGACCCGCAACACAACCCAAATCCAAAAAAAAAAAAAAAAAAAAAAAAAAAAAAACCAATCAGAAAGATGGAATTCTGTTTTTTAGGTGCGTTCGTAATTATATAAATGCGTAGCACCTATAGTCGTCGTTCGGTCCGTCTGTCTCTCCGTCCGTCTGCATATAACAGAGCAAAAACTACCCAACCGAATGGTCTGACATTTTAAATATAATTGTTGCAAAATTTTTTCGAGTCATTTGAAATTTTATGAAAATCGGATGTATAGTTTAATTACAGAAACAGTCAAAAGTTTTCCGTTACATTACGGCCAATAGGAAAAAATTATTTCAAGTGCATTTTAATGATATTACAGCTTTTCGAACAGTATGAAATTGATATGCACTTATTAAATGCACTAAAATATACATTCAGTACAATATGCAATGCAAAAAATATTTATAAAACTAGTTATAGTATGAACGCACCTCATTTGCCACGTTTGACGTGTAATTTCCAAATTGTTATTTTAATTGAAAACTCTAATAAATTTTTTACGTGCAATATATTTTTTAGATTGCCCGCTAACACCAAAAAGCATTTTTATATGAAAAATATCAATTATGCAATCAAATAAAGTTTTGAAATTTATCAAAAGCGATATTTTCGTATTAGCCACATGCTAAGTTATATTAACTCAAGATTTTGCTATTTATGGCAGACTTTTTTTATACTGATAATTTCAGTGCTTTAAGCGCGTAGTTCAATTCTATGTATGTTAAATTTATGTTTATTTATTTTATTTTATTTTATTATTTATAGAGGAAGTTTTAATTTTTTTTTTTTTTTTTTTTTTTTTTTTTGCAATATTAACCGTAAGAAAATGCTAAACTCTTTACATTGTTTTAAAGGTAAACGGATTAATCTTTCGAAATCGAGCTCCACGCGATAGAGATAAAGTAAAAAATGTTTCATGCTTGAAAATTGGTTTTAAAACCATAGACAATCAGTAAACGGTTGGTTGGTTGGTTGATTTTTGACGGCCAATTATCTGCACGAGGGATATAGATCCAGGGGGGGGGGGATTGCCCTTCGTGGGGGTCTTTCTAAGGGAACCTAACCCGTATTTACGCATGGAAATCCATGGCCCGAAGAAAACCACGAAAACTCCGAACGATTAGGCCGACGGGCGCAATTAGGTTCGAACCCAGCACCTCCCGTCTACCAGCTTCGAGAGCAGAACCTCTCAGCCACTGGTGGGGCCAATCAGTAAACGGAGATGCAGTTTGCAAACAAATGTCATTTTAAAGTATTTTTTTTTTTCGTATTTGGCTTGAAAAAATTTAAATTGTTCGATTACACATATGTTAATTTTTTTTTAATATTATTCTTTTATTTATTCATATAATATTATTTAAATTTTAATTTCGTAATGGAAAATTAGTGAGAAATAAATGCTGAACAATTTTTATTGCTTTATGTGCAAAATGTTTATTATTATTATGCAATGGAACAGGTATGTGATATAAATAAATTACAAAAACTCATGCTTGAAAAATATTTTTAAAAAAGGTAAAATATCAGTCAATTAAGAGGTCTCAGGACTCTTAAAATTGGGAAAAACGAAAAAAAAAGACCATTTTAAACATTTAATATCTTAAAATGTATTTGATTTTAAGACACAATTTTAATTGGAATAAAATATATAAGTATGTTCTTTCATTTCATGTATTTAAAAAATTATAAGATGCAGAATTAGCATTTACAGGGGGCTCCAAACTGTTAGACATTTGACGAGCAAAAAATCGGCATAACAGCTTACGCGCACGATTACAAAATAAGTATTGTAACTAGAATGAAAATTTTGGTGCCTACTTATACTCCATATTATAATAGAGACCCTGAACCTAAATAAATTTGTATTTAAAGCTTTTTTATATTTTTAATACAAAGTTGTATTTAGCTAATGCAAAATTCAGAAAATTTCAACAGCATAATCACGTAAAAAAATATTGTTTTGAACAATAAAGAGGAAATTTTAGGTTCAGTTTATACAGACTAACATGAAACATTTGTTTTGAAAATTTCATGAAAAAATATTCATAAGCTTTTGAGATATCGTGCGCGTTATGTCCAAAAACGTCATTTGGAGAAAAATGCCTTCACAGTTTCCGAAACGACGCTTCAGCTATTGAACGTGTATAAATGTAAAAGCCATAACTTCAGTTCTAATAGGAATTTCAAGGAAACAATTATATCAAAATATTCAGAAAAACTAGGAGTTTAACATCTAAAAAAATTAAATTTCGAAAATTTTAAAGCTTGAATAGTCTTGAGACCTCTTAAGATACAGTTTTCAAAAAATTGCCTTTGAAAGTAGATTTTTTCCCTATACGACGGTGTAAAAATTGAAAATGTACGATGCTTAAAATATTGAAAAATCGGAGTAGCAAAAATTGCAAACCAAAATTTGATCGCGAAGTGTTGCCATTTGCAAAATGACGTCAGCGTTACGCACAGATACTTTGTCCTTTATAATATAGATAGATAGATTGACGAATTGCATATCAAGCAAGTAGTAATTTTTGAATCTGAAGGAGTAATATTTTGTTCGAAAAAATGAAATTAGCATTTTTTCTCAGGGATGGTTCAGTGTAAAGTCCTGTGGAGGTTGATTTAAACGCGACTCGAACCCGAAACCAAAAATTTTATTTCAAGTTAGCCCGCAATCCAGCCCCATCCTGACAAAAAAATTTTGCTGACCCGCAACTTTATCGTAATGCGAAACAAAACAAAAAAAAGATGCAGGGAGCAGGAATTTTGATTTTTCAGAATTTACTGTTGCCTCCTATGAGGAAAAAAAAGTTATTATGTATTATTATTATGAGGTGGAACCCGTTGAATTTCGACGAAAGAAAATGTTTAAGAAGAAGCTGTTTCATTAATCTATCTATACTCATATTATAAAAAGGAAAAAATTGTTTATTTGTCGGAGATAAGCTCAGGAACTACCGAACCGATTCCAAAAGTGATGATATCAAAATGATGGTGTTCGCCCAACTTAAAACATAGGCTATATCTTATGTCGGTGCCACTACCCCAAAGGGGGTGCAGGAGCAAAAAACGTTCTAAAAATGCGATTTTTGCGTTACTGAAGGGCCTAGAAATATGAAATTTGGAATATTAGTTACTTATAAGATAGAAAGGATGTCTAAGAACAGTTCTTAAACAATTCGAAATTTAAAAGAGGTGAGAATGCACAAAAAGCGTTCGAAAAAACGTTCTAAATGGTAGTTTCTACATAATCTCATGAAATACCGAACCGATTCCAAAAGTAATGGTATCAAAATGATGGTGTTAGTTAGGCCTGGGCCTTAAATCGATTTAACTCTTAAATCGATTTAAAGCTTACATTGGAAATCCGATTTAACCATTGGTCTTAAATCGATTTAAGCTAAAATCGGAAATCGCGATTTAGCTAATGTCAAATCGCGATTTAGCCATTATCTTAAATCGCGATTTAGCCATTATCTTAAATCGCGATTTAGCCATTGTCTTAAATCGCGATTTAGCCATTGTCTTAAATCGCGATTTAGCCATTGGCTTTAAATCGATTTAAAACAAAATACTGATTCAGAGCTAACATCGGAAAACCGATTTATCTACTTTGATGTATCTACCACTTACATGCCAAGCTGGTGTTAAATCGATTTAGGAGGATCCGATTTAAGCAAACATCCCAAGCCTCAATGCTTTCCGATTTAAGACAAACAAGGCAAGCTGGTGTTAAATCGATTTAGGACGATCCGATTTAAGCAAACATCGCAAGCCCCCATGCTTTCCGATTTAAGAAAAAGACGATTTAATGAAAACAAGGCAAACTGGTGTTAAATCGATTTAGCAGGATCCAATTTAAGAAAAAGGCGATTTAAGGAAACTGTGATTTAAGTAAGAATTGATATTTATTTATTTATTTTGTAAACAAGATTCAGAGTTTACGAGATTGGAATGTGTATTTTTCAGAAATTAAGAACTTATATAGTGGAAAGTTGAAAGGAAAAAGTAATGTTTAAATCTTAAAATCCAAATTCATCGAATTTCAATTTATATGCTAATGCAATCTTTTGATGATAAATTAGGTTTTCACATATTTGAGTAATATTGCAATATGTATTTTTTATTTTCCAATATTCTGTAATTAATTAAAATGTTTTAAAGTAGAATCCTGCATTGTTTCAAAAGGTTGTTTTCCTGAAATTCAGTCAGCATTTATATGATTAAAAATAATAATAATAAAGTTTTATATTTAAAATCCAAACTCATCGACTTGCAGTTTATATTTTTATGCATTCTTATGATGAAAAATTCATTTTTTACATGTTTTAGTAATATTTTAACATTTATTTTTTATTTTCTATTATTTTGTAATTAATGAAATTATTTTAAAGGTATAGTCATGCATTGTTTTGTGTATCACTATCTGGCCGTGATCCACATGAAATATATTTCTTTTACTAATAATATTTTTTCCCTGAAATTGATTGAGTATTTATGGTTGGGAAAAAAAAGAATAAAGTTTCATATTTAAAATCCAAATTCATCGAATTTCAGTTTTTATTTTTATGCATTCTTTTAATGAAACATTCATTTTTCACATGTTTGGGTAATATTTTAATACATATTCTTTATTTTCTATTATTCTGTTATTAATTAAAATATTTTAAAATAGTCATGCATCAGATTTGACATCCGATTTCAATACCAGTCACATGGATTGAGTACCTTGCTGAAATTGATTCACTATTTATATCCAAATTCATCCATTTTTAGTTTATATTTTTATGCATTATTTTCATGAAAAATTAATTTTTATATGTTTAGGAATTATGGGAATATTTTAGTTTTAATTTATTATTTTGTAATTAATTAAAAATACTTTAATAAAGTTCTGTAATGAGTCAAGTAACTTTATTTTTACAGCAAAATGAGGGAGGGCTGGAGGAGGCATTCATTAGATTTTTCTGCAGATCTGCGATTTTTTGCTTTTTTGACAATTTGTTATCATTAAAAAGAGATATATTTTAAGATTATATTTTATTACTAATCTTAAAGGATGGCAACAACCTCGAAAAAAATCAGCAATTTCAGTGATGTGCACCAAGGGTCACACTTTCAATCCTTCTCCATCCGCTATATAAATGTCAGCATTTATGTTAAACAAATCTTATTTTAATCTAAAAGTTAAAAAGATATCAAATTGCACCTTATTTCTCATATCTCCCCCCCCCTTTTTTTTACTACTTTTCTCGTCATGGTAAATGAATAGTTAAATTCATCATTGAAGTCTTTTAATATGCTTCTGTTTTACCTCAGTAACTTTTTTAATCTGTGTCTGTTTAAAAAAAAAAAAAAAAAAAAAAAAAGTGTATGTAGGCTGTTAGCAATGAAGTGCTATTTGAGTGGGCTAGGGGAAGCCCCCCCCCCTCTCCGTAAGGAATTTAGATTGTAGCATGCATAACAAATCAGACAAAAAAAAAAAATCATTTTCTATTATATTATTTCTTATAGAATGAGTTTATAAAATGTATTACAGTAGGTCACTAATTTTTAAAATGAAAAAAAAAACAAAAAAAACTAGTGTTTTGGAACATTCAAAGCTTTTTTATGTGTAAAATATACCTCTTTTTAAAATTATTTGACAAATTAAAAGCTAAGTATACTAAATAATACAGGGGGGGGGGGGCACATAAAGATCGTATTTTGTTACTAAAAATTAAAAAATAGGCTTCCATATTCTAAAATGTAAAATCAGTGTTAAATCGCGATTTAGCACTAAATCGCGATGTTGGATGGATGATAAATCGATTTAAGAAATTTCTACATCGCCCAGTCCTAGTGTTAGTCCAACTTAGAACATAGGCTATATTTTATGTTGGTGCCACTACCCCAAAGGGGGTGCAGGAGCAAAAAACGTTCTAAAAATGCGATTTTTGCGTTACTGAAGGGCCTAGAAATATGAAATTTGGAATATTAGTTACTTATAAGATATAAATGATGTCTAAGAACAGTTATTAAACAATTCGAAATTTAAAAGGGGTGAAAATGCGAAAAAAGCGTTCTCAAAAACGTTCTAAATGGTAGTTTCTACATAATCTCAGGAAATACCAAACCGATTTAAAAAATATTGGTGTCAAAATTATAGTGACAACGTTTGCTCAAAGATAGGCTATGTTTTATGTCGGTGCCACTACCCAAAAGGGGTTGCAGGAGCAGAAAAAGTTCTAAAAATGCGATTTATGTGTTACTGAAGGGCCTAGAAATATGAAATTTGAAGTATAAGCTACTTATTATATATAAAGGATTTATAAGAACAGTTCTTAAACAATTCGAAATTTAAAAGGGGTGAAAATGCGCGAAAAGCGTTCTAAAAAGCGTTCTAAATGGTGATTTCTACACAATCTCAGGAAATACCAAACCGATTTAAAAAGCAATGGCGTAAAAATGATGATGAAAATCCTTGCTCCAACATAGGCTATGTTTTATGTCGGTGCCACTACTCCAAAGGGGGTGCAGGAGAAAAACGTTCTAAATTGCGGTTTTTGCGTGAGGGAAGGGCCTTGAATCGTGAAATTTAGAATGGTAGTTAGTTATAAGATATCAATGATCTCTAAGGGCATTTCCTTAAAAAATCTAAATTTAAAAGGAGTGTCAAAATGCGCAAAAAGCGTTGTAAAAAACGTTCTAAATTGCAATTTCTATGCAATCTCAGGAAATACTGAACCGATTTCAAATATAATGGTGCTAAAATGATGGTAAAAGATCTTGCTCCAAGATAGGCTATATTTTATATCTGTTTCCACTACCCCAGAGGAGATGCAGGAGCAAAATGAGCGAAAAGCGTTCTAAAAACGTTCTAAATGCCGATTTGTCACCAATATCTCAGGAAGAATCAAACTGATTTCAAAAGTAATGGTAAGAAATTGATGCTGACAGCCTCTTCTCTAACATAGACGCTATTTTAAGTCGGTATCACTATCACCTAGACGTTGCAGGAACGAAAAAGCGTTCCAAATTTCAACTTTTGTGATCGGTAAGGGCTAGCAACTTAAAATTAGGCAAGGTACATATTTATTAGATATAAATGATCTTTAAGAACAGTTTCGAAAAAATTGGAAATTTAAAAAGGGGTGAAAATGCGCGAAAAGCGTTCTAAAAACATTCTAAATTGCGATTTCTACTCAATCTCAGGAAATTCCAAAGCTATTTCAAAGGTAATGGTTGCAAATCAATGGTGACAGTCCCTGCTATAACATAGGTTATATTTCATGTTGCTGTCACTACCATCTGAGGGTTACAAAAGCCAAACATGTTCTAATTTGCGTTTTTTGCATAACTGAAGGTTCTAACACTTTGAAGTATGACATGGTATTTACTTACAAGACGCAACTGCTTTCTAAGAACTGCCGAAAGAAAATTTCAAATTTAAGAAGATGAAGTGAGCGAAAAGCGTTATAAATTACAATTTTTATGTAATCTTATCAAATACCAAACCGATTAAAAAAATAATGATGACAAATTGTTGGTGATAGAACCTGCTCAAACATAAGCTATATTTTATGTCTGTGCCACTACCACCAGAAGGTTGCAGGAGCTAAAAACTTTCTAAATTGCGATTTCTGCGATACTGAAAAGGCTAGAAACTTTAAATATGGGCATTGTAGTTACTTATAAAATATAAATGCCCTCGAAGGACTGTCGAAAATAAATTCGAATTAAAAAGGGGTGAAGTGAAGGGGAGGTGCGAAAAGCATTCTAAAAAAGTCCTAAATTACGATTTCTACGCAATTTCAGTGAATATAACCCAAATATAAAAGTAATAGTTGCGAATCAATGGTAACAGTCTCTGATCCTACACAGGCTATATTTTATGTCGATGATTCTACCACCTGGGGTTCACAGGAACAACAAACGCTCTAAAAAAGGCTTTTAAAAATGTCTAAATTACGTTTCAGTGAAATATTAGGAAATAACAAACCAATTTCAAAATTAATGTTGGCAAATTAATGGTGACAATTCCTATTTCAACATAGCCCTTTATGTTGAGAGAGGTGGTAGGACTTGGAATTTGACATGATGGTTAATTTTAAGATGTAAGAAGATGGTTTCTAAAAAATTCAAAACTTCAAATGAATACTGAAATGAGCGTATTAATTGAGCATAAAAGTTTCAAAATATTTTCTTAATTATTATTTATTTAGTTTTATTTCGTTTTATTTATTTAAGTCTCATTTCTGCCTTATGCAGTGTAACAATGATGTTTAATCAAACTGTGTTTTAAATAGTAATTTTTTTAATTATTCCTAAAAGTAATAAGCACCTTTTAATAAAATAAAGATTTAGTTAGTACCTTTTAATAAAAATTAGACATATAAATATCACTTGGCATATTTCAAATCTTACGCGAGCAAAGCCGCGGGGTTTGCTAGTTTATAATAAACCTACAAAATTAGTTACAATAAAAAATGCATCTTAAATTCGTTTGTCTAACTCTCAAACAAATATTATTTTAATCTAAAGGTCATTGCGCTTCGATAAAGACACTCTAATTTTTTGTAAAACTTTGTGTTTTATCAGTGTGAAGTTTCAATTTCGTTATTTTCAAAAGCGAAGCATTTCCACCTGGGAAGGATTTTTGAACATATTTAACCTAAAAAATATATGAAATATCTAAACGAGGTATTACCAACTTTATAAAATTTCTAAATATTAAGTATCATTAGAAAAGAGAATGGGTGGATAGTAAATATCTGTGGCTCAACTTCACGCATCCCACACAATAAATGAATTTACATGATGACATATACATTTTAAACTTTAAGATCAGATAATATATGGAAGACAATTAACGATATTCAGAAAGGCAAAACAGAGAAAAGGCGTTGAAATGGGGAATAATCTACTTAAAATTGATAAAGTTAAGAAACTTGAAATGCTTCTTGTATATTGTGTTATCCATAAAAGGAAAATATAGTTTCCAAAGCTTTCCCACCAACTTTGAATAAGTTATAAAAAATTAATTGTAAAATGTGTGATTATTATAAATTTTCATGCCAATTGTCTTCGACATATTTTGTGAAGATAAAAGTGCAGACCATATAACACTTTTCTTTAACATTGAGGGAGGTTGGAAAAGTATAATAAAGCTCTTTTTGGCACAAATACGAAGATGTAGTATATATATATATATATTTTCTTTTTTTTTTGGGGGGGGGGGGGTTAAGATGGCAACTCTAAACATTATTGTTATTAATCCAGTTCCAATTTACATTTTTCCTTTCTCACACCAGATGGCAGCATAGTTATGGGTTTCACCCAGATGCTCAACTGCAGATCACATGTTAAAATAGTCTTAACTTTGTTTTTCATGCTGATATGCAGTTGACTCTTAGTATGTTATTCAGGTATTGTGCTCTAATAATTTTTAATATCCTGCATGAGGTGTATCTTTCTTTGGATCTCTTAGCTTTTTATTATCTATTTTCTGTAGTGTTTGCGTTATAAGGAGCTAAATTTTGTCATTTTAGGCTTAATGCCGACAAAATTGGATGAAATAACGCATCTTCTATGAATGAACTCACAAGCTCCTCTGATGATTCTGTGAGCCATTCATAGTTTCTTATTTTACATACTGGTTTCATATGTTCATTTCTAAATCAACTTTAGAACTTTATCAATTTCTTCATATATTTGTGATTTCAAATTTATTATATATATATATATATATATATATATATATATAAAAGAAAGTCTGAATTTTGTATTAATCAACGCGCAGCCCAAACTACTGATACTAATGTCTTGAAATTTGGGGTAAAAATTCTTCTTATGACATTGAGTGCCGCTAAGAAAGGATTTTATAAAATTCCACCCCTAAGGGGGGTAAAAAATCGAACGAACTTTTAAAAAATTCCTTAAAAATCTGATTTTATAGCTATTTTTCAACCGATAACATATTTTGGTGTATTTTTGTATGGTGAATCGAATGGTACTAACTAAATTCTTTTAAGCCCAATAGTTCGAGAGATATTTCATGTATTTCTAATTTGGTGATGTCTTTGGCGCCAAAACCTCGAAATAGCTAACATTATAAGCGAGAATTCATCCATATTCATTCATCTTATACATCCGTTACTGTAACAACGGAAGAAATTCAAATTAAATCTTTTTGTTAAATCTTTTGGTTAAAGAATTGAACCGGCTATATAAGTTTGAAAAAAATAAATAAGTACAAACGCCTTGTAAAAAAGAAAAAAAAAATGAATTTATTTAAAATACAGGGAAGCAATCCACTTAGAAATTAACATTATAAAAGGAAAATATTTAAAAAAATGAAAGCAATGTTTGTACGACTTTAAAAATTTTGTGGTACTTACATCCGGGCCATGTCAGATACAACTGCGCCAAGCATGGCAATTACATTAATTATAGCAACCTTTATTTTTTGTCCATTTGATAGATTATTTAGTATAGATTTAAATTAATTTTATTATTATAATTTTTATTTATTATAGTTTATAGTATGCAGTTTTATGTTATATATTTTATTTATTTATTTACTTAAAACAATTTGCCTTTTTTAACAAGGTTATGTGTTTAAGAATGTTAAATTACTTTTTTGAACGTAATTGGCAAACGATAAACAAGATTGGCAATTGTCAACCATTTTTGGCGATCTATCTCATGTTCCGAATAATGCGTATTACTTTTTTTAATGGAAGAAATTGAAATAATACATCGCGATTTATCATATGCTCCTGGATAAGAAGAAAAAATCGGTACTTTTATGTCAGCCGTATCCGTATGTAAATATTGCCATAGCATTTTAAAAATTGCCAATAGCAGTAGTTACATTTCGCGTATGTAAATTAAAAACAATTCTTTGTTACTTTCTTCTATCTTTACAAGAAGAAAGTATTGGATTCATGAAAATATTCGAATTCCGGTTTTCGACGGATTTACACGTTTTAGGGGTCAGAGATTCCAAAAAACATGTTTTTACAAAATGTCTGTCTGTGACTCTGTGAGTCTGTCTGTCTGTCTGTCTGTCTGTCTGTCTGTGTGTATGTGACACAAATTTTGTGGGCGCTCTATCTCAAGAACTAATGCACGGAATTTAATAAAAATTTATATTCTATTAGTCCCTAATAAAAATTGATGCTGATTAGGTTTTGGTGTAAATCGCTCAACAGGTGGCGCTGCTATGCTGCATTTTTCACGATTTTCGCAATAGCTCTATCTCAAGAACTAATGCACGGATTTTGATCAAACTTCAGATTTAGTTAGTCCTTGATATGAGTTGATGCTGATTATGTGTTGGTGTAAATCGCTCAACAGGTGGCGCTGTTATAATGAATTTTGCAGGATTTACAGGATTTCCCCAATAGCTCTGTCTTAAGAATTAACGCACGGATTTTCATCAAACTTCAGATTCAGTTAGTCCTTGATATGACTTGCTACTGATTATGTGTTGGTGTAAATCGCCCAACAGGTGGCGCTTCTGTGCTGCCTTTTTCACGATTGCCTCAATAGCTCTATCTATAGAACTAATGGACGAATTTTCATCTAACTTCAGGTTTAGTTGTATGTTGACACAAGTTGTTGTAAATTAGGTTTTGGTGTTAATCACCCAATAGGTGGCGCTGCTATGTAGGAATTTTCACGATTTTCGCTGTAGCTCTATCTCAAAAACTAATGCACGGATTTTCTCCAAACTTCAGATTCAGTCAGACGTTGACATAAATTGTTGCTGATTAGAATTTGGTATAAATTACCCAATAGGTGGCGCTGCTAGGCAGCATTTTGCTGGATTTACACGATTTCAGCGATAGTCATATCTCAAGAACTAATGCACGGAATTTCATATCTTCAGAATCCTCATGAGATGCATAGATTGCCCTTTAATTCTGGCAGTGTGGTAGTGAATTTTGATATATTAACATGTATGAGATAGAAGAAAGTTTTGGGATTGGTACATCCGACTAGTTTTAAGTTATGGCATTATTTCCTATTGTTTTACTTTTTATCTTTTTCAATGATATTAGTGTAAAGCATGTATTATAGCTGAAATGAGTGAAATGTTCTTATTTCGAATGAAAATAATAAAATAAGAATAAGATATGGAAACAATCTTTGTTGATATATTACTTGCGCCCGGCTAACATAAAAGTATCACAAAAGCCATATATTCACCTTTTTTTGGGTAGTTGTTCATGGAATTTCTGGTTAATCTTCCGTAATCGGATACTTCTTCAATCGCTGCATTAATTATAATGCTGAAATCATCGTTTATGTATGAAGCGAAAACTTCATAATGAATTCTATTACAGAAAATCGTATCATCATCATCTACTACATATTTAAAACGGAAATTTGCATTTTATTCCTATTCTTTATAATATTTTGATAGGATATGGCACTATTAGTTAGGTAATGCTTTTGGAACGGTTTTTATGTATACACACAGTGTTCTACGTTGCTTAGTTTTAGTTATAGAGCTATATTGGAAAAGCTATACAGAAAGGTGAACGCAATTATGAAAGATACATCTACTGTAATTATATAAAATGCAAATTTGCTTTTCCTTCCAACCGTTTATAATTTGAGTTTAGCTAGATGTATTTTGATGGGACTTACACTGTTAGTTAGATTATTTTTTGTGGATGGTTGGTACTTCTTGCATGGATGGTACTTCTCTGTAGCGAAGTTTTCTTCTGGGTTATTGTTTTTCTGAAGCACAAACTTGGCAACAAATCAAATTGCAGAAAATTAGATTACAAGAGAAAGTTCCAAAACTAGGTGAACCCGAATGTGAAAGATTACCTTTTATTTAAAGTTCTTCTGAACGTATTTTGATTGGGGTTGCACAGTTAGGTAATATTAGGGATTGTTGCAATATTTGAAATGTCATTCTACATTTTTAGTTGTGGAACTATGAGGAAAGTTCTCAGTGGTGTAGTTGAAAAAAAAGTAGGATAAAATCTACAGGCATGGTATATATTAGAGAGCATATATGTTATAGCTATGGAGTGCAGAGTTTCTAAAAAACACCATAAGGTCTACGGCGTATAGTCTATGCTACATTCCTGAAAATTCTACAATCAAGTTAACTGGATTATGAAAGATATATTTAACTATCAACTTCAAATATAAAATAAAAAGGGCAATTTCGGTCCGACCGCTTATAACTTGAGTACTTTTCAATGGATTTTGAGAAGATTTGCATTGTTAGATAAATTTTCAAGAAAGTGTTTCATATATAACACATATTATTCTACGTTGCTCAGTTATAGAATTATGTGCGAAAGTTCTTTAATCAGTGAACCCTATTTTAAAATATTAGCCTTTTTAAAAGGTTCTACTGAGTTAATTAGCACTGTTGCTAGATATTTTTTCAGGAAAGATTTTAGTATATAACACATATTGTTCTACATTGCTTTGCTATAGAATTATAGCTGAATGTTGTATATCTGGTGAACCCGATTATGAAAAATTAGTCTTATTAGAAGGTTTTACTGAACGGATTTTGATGAGATTTGCATTTTTTAATTTTCAGAGATGATTTTAATATGCTACATATTGTTCTTCCGTTCTTTTTTATATTGAATTATAAGTAATCAACTAAAAGATTTGCTTCATAACAGTCCAAATTTTGTCTGAGACATTAGAAGATATAAAACCGTAAAGGCGTTCATATTGTTTTCAGAAACGCGTATGATCATTAGGGATAAATGTATTTATTGCTATGAAACACAAGATCAAATACACCGATATATTTCGTTTGATTAAAGTTTCGCTTGGAGAAACCGACCAGCGTAGCGGGCGAAGCCTTCTACTACTATATGTAAAGCGTAAATTCCTATTTCATTCCGATTGATTATAACTCAGATTCAGTGGCGTGGCGTGAAATTTTTCGGTGGTCATCGCAATTATTTAAGTTTGTGGTGAAAAATTATTAACTCTAAAATTCAATGGTTGAATGTTCAAAAAAGAAACTTTAAATCTTACCTTCACTTATACATGAACTCCAAATGTTCTGCTAAAACTGGATCGTAGAGTTTTAAAATATTGCTTGGTCATCGCCGCATCCAGCGATGACCGGACGCCACGCCACTGCTCAGATTCTACTGAACATAATTTTGCAGAACTTACACTATTAGATAGTAAATTTGGTTTATAAATAGTTTAATCTAAAAACTATCGTTTCAAGTTGCTCAGTAATAGTTACGGGAGTTCTAAAATTAGGTGAACTCGATTAGGAAAGATTTCAAGTTTTACTGAATGGATTTTAATGACAGTTAACCAGTTAGTTAGATAATATTTCAGGAATTTTTTCAATATTTATCATATCTTTCAAAACTGTTTAGTTACGAAGCTATGCGGAAAAAGCTCTCTGTGGTATAGCAAAGAAAATTGGAGGATAATACGCTACAGACAAAGGATGTATACTAGAATGCTATAGTTATGGAAGTTGTGCCGAGTTTCTTTAAAAATCCAGAAATGATGCGATGTATACCTACCACTACATCCCTGAGAGTTCTATATAATCAGGTAAACGCGATTATGATAGCTATATTTAACTATCTCATTGTGTGTAAAATACAAAGAGAAATTTCATTCCGGCCGCTTTTAAATTTACTTCTACTGAATTGATTTTGATGGGGCTTACATTGTTAGTTAGATAATTTACAGAAAAGATGTTAGTATAAAATATAATGTTCTATGTTGCTTAATTAACACATTCACGCCGGCGTGCATCACCGGTGGGTCACGCTCGACTGTGCCATCAGGCGGCGTGCATCACCGGTGGGTCACACTCAACTTTTCCATTGAAGGCGTGGTTTCTACATTAGAGAAAATATATTTATATCATGTTGACCATATTTCTTTAGATTGTAAGACATTTTATATTAAATTCGTACATTGAAAGATATTTGCCGATGCATAAACTTGGGAAACCAATCTAGAAGACCAATTTACAAAAGCCTTTACGAACAGGGAGGAGCTTCTACACTTTCGCCGGTGATGTGGCGTGCATGACCGGTGGGTCACGGCTGACTATCGCATCAGGCGGCGTGCATCACCGGTGGGTCACACTCAACGTTTTCATTGAAGGCGTGGTTTCTAACTAACAGAAAATACATTTATATCATGTTGTCCATATTTCGTTAGATTGTAAGACATTTTATATTAAATTCGTACATTGAAATATATTTACCGAAAATTCAAATTTGATAAAAATTGGCCGTCGGCAATGTGATAATATACTATTTGTTTATTTATTTCAATGTAATTTTTAAAGCATTCCAAACAGAGTGCTGGCTGTCCCTTACAAAGGTTGCAATACGCGGTTACTTTTTAAGTTTTCTTCGAGGTATACTATCTGCCTTTTCTTCTAGATAAACATTTGTATTTTTCTTTGCATCTTTGTCTTTTTTCTTGCACTCTTTATACGAATGAAAAAAAACGTGAATCCTTTTGTCACGGTATTTGCCATCGAATTGCCATTTTTCAGTGTGTTGAATATTGATCAAAAGGTGATCAATAATTTATTCTCTGAATTTAAAAAATATTAATTATGTTTATTAGCTCGTTTTTTATACTAACTTTGATAATAGACCGCGAACCGGCAGCACAGACACATGGTTCGTACGGATACCGTTATTTCTCCAGGAAATTACCAGTATCTTTTTACAGAGAAAGAAATCGGTGTTAAACGCTCAAAATTTCGTCTTTTTTAAGAAGAGATTTTCTATAAGATAATACTGATGCCGAAAAAATTTTCTGGTCTCCAAAATTCAAGGAGACGTACGAACCATGAGACAACCACCTCATCGAGTTGGAGGCTGAAATTCCAGAATTAGCTAAAACTAGATTCCCATATTAAAACGCAATCGATCTGTCAAGTCATATTTTGGTGGAAAACACCTAAAAACCCGATTTTACCGGTTGACTCGTAGGTTTACCATTGTGTTTTCTTGCTCCCAGTCCGTGAACAAAATATTTCTACCGCCATAGGCAAAACAAAAACAACAACGGGGTGGCATTATGAGTTTTGAAAATCCTAACTGAGTTAAATTTTTGAAATGGATTGACAAAAGACCAGTATGTATGCTAACTACTTCCAGGAATCATACATGTACCATTATTCAAGGAAAAAATAATAAATTAAACCCCGATACTATTTTCTTTTATAATGATGCAAAAAAAGGTGTTGATTTATCCGATCAAATGTCATCATATTATAGTTATTTACGGAAAACCGTTAAATGGTACAGAAAAATAATCGTAGAATTAATAAGCGGGACTTCGCTCATAAATGCATACATAAAAAAATGGGGTGATAAACATAATAATATTTTAAAATTCAGAGAACAAATTGATCACCTTCTGATCAATAATCCTCACAGTGAAGAAATACCAATTGAAAGGTCAAACACAAAAAGACCATCAGAAAAATGTTCGCATTTTCTTCATTCGTACAAAGGGGCCGCAAGAAAAACGAGAAAAAGATGTAAAGAATGTTATAAATGCTTATCCAAAAGAAAAGGTAGACAGTATGCCTCAATGAAAACTAAAAAAATAACGACGTATTGTAACCGTTGTGAGGGCCAGCCAGCACTCTGTTTAAAATGCTTTAAAAAAAAAACTGCATCGAAATAAATAATTACGTTAAGTTTACAATACTGAACTGTTCTTTCTACTGAATTTTCGTATATTCAAGTGTGACCCACCGGTGATGCACGCCGGCGTGAACGTGTTAAGTGTATTATATAAAATTATGTCTCTAAGTAATTTTCTTACTCCTTACCATCTTTCAGACATTCACAATGAATTCTAATTATTATATTCGAGTTCAATTTAATAAATATGAGAGGGGCGTGTCATTACATTGAGTGGGCGTGTCATTACATACAATGTCTAAATAACCGAAAGTGCCGCGCCGCCAGATGAAGCAGAACATGAATTTGAACGCCGCCTCACAGAGAAAAACATGAATATCGGAGCCGGCGTGAACGTGTTAAATAATTATGGGTAAAGATCTAAATCAGATGAACCCAATTTCGAAAGATTGTTTTTTTTTAAGGTTCCGCTGAATGAATTTTCACGGAATTTAAACTGCTAATTAGATTATTTTTATGAAATGTTTCGGTACATTTTCCTGTTTAAAAGATCCTGCTAAGTGGATTTCGAGGGAAATTGCTCGGTTAGTTAATTTTTCAGTGAATGTTTTAGTATAAAGCACATATCATTCGCTTGGTGTTGCTTGGTCATCAGGTTGCTTGATTATAGAATTAAGGCTGAATGTTTTAGAAACAGGCGAACCAAATTAGGAACGATTAGCCTTTTTAGTATGTCCAATTAACAGATTCTGATGAGATTTGCATTGATAATTTTTCATGAACCCTTTTAAGTATAGTACATATTGTTCTATCGTTCTTCACCGAATACTACACTAAATGATCAACGAAAGAAGTTGGCCCCTAACAGCTTAAATTTTGTATGGCTCAAAAGATATATTAGCGTAATAACGTTCATAGTGTTTTCACCAATTAGATTGGGCATTCCAGGTAAATGTCCATATTGCTTTAAAACGCATGATCAAATTCACAGATATATTTAGTTTGATTCAAAGTTTCTTTAGAAAAACTGACCAGCGTAGCGGTCGTTAGGCTGCTAGTATATATATATATATATAAATATGTATAACCTCATAGCATTTATAGAATTGTATTAAAACCACATTCGTGATTGATACAAGATTCACCTTTGATTAGTTAAAAAAGGTGAAATGAATAGTTATTGTTAAGCCTCTATGACGCTTACGCTTACACCGTGTGAATAGAGTTCACTTTTTAAATAATTTTTTTAATATATAATTTCCAGAGAGAGGGTGGGGGGATGGTGATTTTACGGATGCTTTGGTGCGGCGTGGTAAATAAAAGGTTGAGAACCACTGCTTTAGACTCTTCAATTGTACCTCAGTGTTTATAAGGGATTTATTAAGAAAATAGCAAACTGAGAACCGTAATTTCTCGTTAAGACTGTGTGTAAAATTGTTTATTTTGTTAATTCGCAAAATCACCAGAAAAAGGTCACAAGTTTTATTCCAAATATTTTTTATTAACATATTCTATTCGATCACACTGTATTTCGTTTTCACTGTATGGGACATTCTCGCAATCTTTTGACTTTTATGTCCCTGAATAATCATTTTTATTTTAGTACATGTTCTTTTTTTTTTTTTTTTTTTTTTTTTTTTCATATACTGGGGAAAATCCCATTGCATGATTGCATAACAATATTAACGAGATAAATAAGTTTTGGACGATGTTGGGGTCCAAATACCAGGAAAACTCCCATACCGTTCCGTGTCCCTGATGCTGATTTTTTAGTTTGGAGCTGTCTGTATAAAATTCTTTCAATAAAAATAATTCGATGTAATTTTTTTCCGAAACTGGGACTATTGTTTTATATAAATAAGTAACAAAAAATTAACCTGCATACATTTTTAGGGTTAAAACACCAAATAAAATAAACTAAGACAGACTTGAGCACAGTTAAAAAATAAAATTTATAAAGACAATAAAAAACAATTAAAAATACAATATGTAAACGTTTCGCCAAGCGACACGCAAGGCATCATCAGTACAAAAAATATCCATTGCATTTCAAACGTCAGAACAAATCAAGAACAGTTACAGTTAGCTATTTTAAAAACAAACAATATTCGCTAGAGACAGAACGAGCATCATTCAAAGCATGCGACCGCAATTCAGTGAACCAAGCCTCCAGGAGCAACCTACCATGGTAGTTGTACTGTATATATGTACTGTAAATTTTTAGGGTTGTTATTATTTTTTAAACTCTCTCCCTGGGTTTTAGATTCCTTACCGCCCCTCTTCTAAAATTACACAGAAAATCACTTCAGATGCAGCCACAGAATTTTTTTCAAGTTTTTTCTCATTCAGAAGTATGCTAGAGAAAGAATGTCTAAAATTCTTTGACAGGAAATTTACTGCAGAATTTAAATCAGCATTTAAATATCAATTTCAAGCATCGTGGATTTATTGTTAGTCTTACCGTCCCCAAGGTTTATTCCTGCACTTTTCGAGGTAAATTATTTTTTATTTTTATTTAATCCAATGTAAATAACTGTTTCTAAAAATCAATAAACATTGTGGCTACCACTTAGTCTTAACATGATTTGCCTAAAATAGGTTGTAATTTTCCTTACCGTTTCATCCTTGCCGTCCCTTTTTCCCTATACCGCCCCCCTTTTTTTACCTTACCGTCCCTTCTTTAACCCCCTTTAAGACAATGTTACACCAAAATTTTGTACTAAAAACACTACGTTGTTATTATTTCTTATTTGAATGTCCCGTGGGTACTATGCAAATTCATTATATGTAAAAATTTGGAAGAAAATAAAAAGTTTTAGTGGTAAAATGGTAAGGAAAATTAAACTTGTAAGTTTAACTTAAACCTCAGTTAAATAAAAATTTTTTCGCTGCTGACCATTTTTTCTTTATTTTGAATCATTAAGGCATTCGTCTATAAGATTAAAATGTTATTTTAGCAAGTTTAATTTCACCAGATTTTTATTCCCGAAAGTCAAAAGATTGTGAGAATGCCCCATATACAGAATTCTTATGTAGTTGTTGAATTTTTACAGCATACTTTGACGTGATTTTCTATCAAAATAAATAAATTGGAATGAAAAGGGGTCATTCCACATCAACCCAGGCAGTAAAATATCAATATGTAACCCACCATCACAGATTTTAATGAAACTGCGTTTGTTTGTTCTTACTATTAAGATATTATCACCATTAATTTTTTTTGCTCCTTGGTGAAATAGTTTCTGAGAAAAAAATTGTCAAAATTTTGAAAAACTGCCGTCAGTTGGCATTCTTGACTGCTCGATTTTCAAATGTAGCATGAAATAAATATGATCATATTTCAATATCTACTCTACAAATCCTCTTCAAATAATTTATGCATAATATTTAGGGTACGCAGTTTATGAAAAAAAATATTGTTACGCTTATAACATTATAAGTGTGTCTAAAAAAATGTTTAAACTTTGAAGTCGTGAATTTTTTATGAAAAATAATGCATTAACTAAAAAAGCATTATCAACAAAAGGCGGTATTTTTATTAAATTTATTTTTTGTGGGAGATATACTTAAAGGTGTCTGTACCTGATTCGGAAATAAAAATAGTGGGATTTTGTGTGTTTTTAGTAGTATTTTCTAATTAAAAATATTTTGAGGTGCATTTCAAATCAAATCAAGCAGAGTCATTCCATGTCAGTTCCCCTAAGTCATTTAATCACTGTCACAAATTTCAATGAAACTGGGTTTGTTTATAGCTCATTTTAAGACGTAATCACCTTTAATTTTCTTGATCCTAAGTAAAATATTTTTTAAGATAAAAAAATATCAAAATTTTGAAAAATTGTTTTAATTTTTTTTAATGACAGTTCTATATTCAAAGACTGCATTAAAAAAAAAAAAAAAAGTCATTTCAATATAAAAACACTAAATAGGTTTCAAATAATGTATATGTGACAAATAATGTAGGCAGATTATTATTTCTTGTTTTTTTTTTTTTGTCATATTTAAACACTAAGAGTGTCTTTTATCTTGTGAATTTTTAAAATCAAGAATTTTGTCAAAATAATGTGTTAATCAAAAATTTATTATTAACTAAAGACAGGGTGTTATTGCTTTTTTTAATTGTACGTAAAAATATCTTTTAAATGGTTATAAAATAAAAATAGTGAAAATATGAGGAAAAATTATCAAAGTTTTGGAAAATTGCCACGAGTTGCCATTAATGATTGTTCAATTTTCAAAGGCCTCATTTTATATATAAAATCATATTTCAATAACTAATAAAGAAATCTTCTTCAAATAATTTAAGCAAGGTAAATAAAGTATATAGATTATGAAAAAAATATTGCTGTCATATTAAAAAATATTTAAATGTGTCTAAAAATTGTATAATCTTTGAAATCAAAAATATTTTACAAAAAATAATGAAATTATTAAAAAAGCTTTATCAATCAGAGGCGGAGTTTCTATGACTAATTTTTTAGTTTTAAGTTGTACATAATACTACATTATAACTGGATCTGAAATAAAAATAGTGGGATTTTGGTTGGTTTTAGCAGTATTTAAATCATATTTAAAATTATCAATAATTTCAGATGTAAAATGTATCCAATGTATCATCCCTGGAAATATTTTTATTTATACATTTATTTTATTTTTCAAATTATCTTTTATGTTCGTTTCTTAAGGGAAAAAATAAACAATTTCATGAATTAAAAGCTGATTTATAAATTTATTATGTTGTTTAGTTATTATTACCGTCTTAAGATAATAAGTTGGTATTAAGATTTTTAAATGTAGTTTATTTATAATTTGAACAGTTGAAAGTATTTTTCACTAAGAGTGGGCTGTTGATTTTAAGTCGGCTGTTGAGCAGTGTAGTGTTGGTAAAGGAACTGGTACTATTTAACTTAATTTTTATTGCTGTAAATAATATTTGTTATTTTATTATTGTATGTATTATATTTAAGCAAGAGTAGCAATACACGATATCGTAGTCATTATAGTACATCTTAGCATGATAAGCTTCAATATTTATCATTAAACATTCACATTTTATGAAAATTTTCTTTAAATCGCTGATATTTTCACTATTTTTATTTTATAATTATTGAAAAGATATTTTTACGTACAATTTAAAAAAGTAATAACAGCCTGCCTTCGGTTAATAATAAATTTTTGATTAACACATTATTTTTCACGAAATTCTTGATTTTAAAAATTCACAATATTAAACACACTCTTAGTGTTTAAACATGACAAACAACAATAAATAATAATCTGCCTACATTATTTGAAACTTATTTAGTGATTTTATATTGAAATGACAATCTTTGAATATAGATCTGTCATTAAAAACATTTTTAAAAAAATTTCAAAATTTAGATATTTTTTTATCTTAAAAAATATTTTACTAAAGATCAAGAAAATTAAAGGTGATTACGTCTTAAAATGAGCTTTAAACATACCCAGTTTCATTGAAATTTTTGACAGTGAATAAAATGTCTTACACGAACTGACATGGAATTACTCTGCTTGATTTGATTTGAAATACGCCTCAAAATATTTTTAAATAGGAAATACTACTAAAAACACCCAAAATCCCACTATTTTTATTTCAGAATCAGGTAAAGGACACCTTTGAGTGTATCCCCCACAAAAAATAAATTTAATAAAAATACCGCCTTTTGTTGATAATGCTTTTTTAGTTAATGCATTATTTTTCATAAAAATTTCATGACTTCAAAGTTTAAACATTTTTTTAGACACACTTAAAAAGTTATAAGCGTAACAGTATTTTTTTCATAAACTGCGTACCCTATATATTATGCATAAATTATTTGAAGATGATTTGTAGAGTAGATATTGAAATATGATCATATTTATTTCATGCTACATTTGAAAATCGAGCAGTCAAGAATGCCAACTGACGGCAGTTTTTCAAAATTTTGACAATTTTTTTCTTAGAAACTATTTGACCAAAGAGTAAAAAAAAATACTGGTGATCATATCTTAATAATAGGAACAAACACACGCAGTTTCATCAAAGTCTGTGATGGTGGGTTACATGCCTGCCTGAACTGACATGGAATGACCCATAGCTGAATAAAAGAATCAAATTATCTTTCACATACGGATCGTAAATCGTAAGTATCAGCACACCTGAATACTGGCTATGAGTAACGCTGACGTCATATTGACGGTGGCAACACCTGACCAATAAATTTCGCTTTTACTTTATTTTTTTTTAACTTCTATTATGTTCTAAACATTGCACAATTTAAATTTTTACGTCATCTAAAAGGCGAAAAATGTTTTTCTTTCAAATGCAATTCGTTTGAAAACAGTATCTCAATTTATTGATATTTTATGGTTATTAACATAACAATTATTCAAGCATGAATTAAAAAAAATCTATTGCGTGCAACCCGATTACAAAATGTTAACCCTTTTGCACTTAATGCAATATAAATAGTTGGCACTTGATTTCGGCTTATATACCATAACGAATTTAAAACGTCATCAATAACTAAATAAAATAGTAAAATAAGGTAAATAAAACACAAATTTAACAGACATGTAATCAAAATATGGGCTTAATCAACTGAAATTATCAAAATCAAAAAGCCTGCTGATAGTTGCGAAATATCTGGCAATTTCTTCGATTTTTAACTTCTAGCATGCAGCTAATATGAAAATATCGCTTTTAATCCATGACTTCTGACCTATGCATTTTTTCATGCTGCACGCTTCGAATTTTAATAAATTTGTATTTAGTATCTAGTATAAAACCTCCGTCAAAAATGACGGAATGTTGATCTGTGTTTCATTTTCACAAGACTTCATACGAATAAACAGCAAAAAGATTTTAATATTGAAGGGTTTGTATTGTAGAAAAATACATTTCAAAAATGACAAATAAGTTTTACAAATATAAATGATGAGGGTATTATTTTTACTCAATTTCAGTTTTCTGAAATAGTTCAACTATCAATATAAATTTATTTTAAAAATGACAAATAATTTTTACAAATGATGATATTATTCTAAGGGTTTTTAAGAGGATATTATATTTACTCAATTGCAGTTTCTGAAATAGTTCAACGATTAATATAAATACATTTTAAAAATGACAAATAATTTTTACAAATATAAATGATGAGGGTATTATTTTTACTTAATTTCAGTTTCTGAAATAGTTCAACTATCAATATAAATACATTTTAAAAATGACAAATAATTTTTACAAATACAAATGATGAGGATAATATTTTTACTCAATTTCAGTTTCTGAAATAGTTCAACGATCAATAAATGCTCAATTCTAATCTTTAGAATTAAGAAATGAAAAATCAGTGAAAATTACGTCATGTTGACACAATCATACAAATTTTTCTCCTTAGTTTTATTGGTGTGAAAATGCATTTCAAGCTAAGCATAACGTCACCAGCAAATTTTTCAAACATACTTTATTTACGTACTTTTAATGATTAACCACAGTATATTCAAAGAAAAATGTACTTTCTATTTAATTGTAATGAAAAAAAATTAATAAAGTGATAATGCATAAAGATGAAATAACCCAATAGACAATATTCTCGTGTTGTCGCAACAATGAATTTTTATTTGCTTATAAAAAATAAAGTAGGGGAAGGTGGCCTAAAATGATCCTAGCGGGCAAAACGGTCCACATATGTTTTCTTCCAGACAAGTCACTACAGGGTAACACGTAAACTAGTTGTGCCAAGTGAAGAAGAAGCAATGCCGGTATTCAAGCGATCGCAGTATTACGCGTCTGAATAGAATTCTTTAAAAAAGTGGGTTTTATAACATCTGTTATCAGATAAGTACTAACTTTTATATTTATTTAGATATGCAGTCTTTAATGTACAGAAATATGACTTGGTTTGCTCAATAGAGTATGTATTTACTTTCGTCTTTCCCTTTTTTATCTTTCCCTTTGAGTCCACGTGTTATCCTATTATTTTAGGATCATAATTTTCAAATATTCCATTTTATTATTTTTTCAAAATTATTTGTGACACTTTTTATTTTAAAATTTGCATAAAATAAATTATGCATGCTATTTGAATCTAAAACTTATTTTATTTCATTATGTATAGTCATAATTACTTTTATATCTTTTATTTTGCGATAAAAGACAATTTACAATTATTTTTAAATGAATTCATTTAATGATCCAAATGATCCTTAAGGATCATTTTGCTCTTTGGTGAGGGCAAAATGATTCTTTGGACACTTTTTCAAAAATCTATTTTTTTCATTACTCAATTTGGATTTAAAATATTATTAAGATATGTTTATAATGCAAAATATATTGTAAAACATATTAGCATAGGGCCAAAGTTTCATTTAAACAGTTATGTTATTTTAAACAAGTTTTTCCCTTAAAGGTATCATTTTAGGCCACCTTCCCCTATACATAGTATGCTACACTTTAGTTCAATTAGGAAACGCATAGCACAGTTGAAAATTCCCAATGATAAATTTCCGTCAATAAAAGGAAATGTACTCATGATCTTTCGTGTAGCTGTGTATATGATTTATAGAGTAATTATAGAACACATCAAATAATATTAAAAAAATTTGTTAAGTTTTACAACATGTACCAAAACTGAAAACGCACTTCCAGCAGTTCTTGTTCATGTACTGTACTGTAACCGAATTCTTTTGCATGTCCCTGTAAATGACGACTAATGCTATGCATACCTTATTCTATAGTACGCATCTTATAGTGCACATCGATGATATATGTCAATTTGAATATGTTTGAACAAGATTAACACAATTAAATTATGCTGTAAACGATTTTCCACATAGGCCATAATGCAACGGAATTATTTCGTGTCTTCCTGTAAACGAACTATTAACATTACATACTTCATTTTCAATACCGAACCTGCCACAGTAAATCTCAATAACATATAGGTGTCCCCGGATTAATGGGACAAACTTAGGGGGGGGGGGGGTAGGGGACATCCCAAAGATTCAGATTTGCATAGCAACCCATGACCGGAAACGTCATCGTACGCCACTAGGTGGTGCTGTTCACGAGAGCACTAGAGGGGATCTGCTTTAGCACTAAATCTGCTTTATCGCAGTCATTCGAGAAGTAGTCGCTTTGAGAAGAACATGCAACATTTTACGGAGAAAAAGCTGGCAAATATTCACTTTGTGTACGAATTGGCTGATGGCAATACACCAACAGCTCAAGGAATGTATCGAGAAAGGTTCCCACAGAGAGATGTACCGGAGTGCCGGCTGTTTTCGAAGGTGCACCACAGTTTGCATGAATAACTTACATTACTACGTCCGTAAAATGTTTCATGTTCTTCTCAATGCGACCACTGCTCGAATGATCGCGATAAAGTAGATATTTCCCCTCTAGTGCTTTCATGAATAGCACCACCTAGTAGCGTACGACGACGCTTCTGGTCATGGGTTGTTATGCAATTCTCAATCTTTGTGATGTACCCTACCTCTCCTTAAAATTTTTCCCAATAATCCTGGGACACCCTGTATTTATTTGATAGAAATCTGTGTATATTTGCATGTGTTACAGAATGGATAAACAGACAGATAGACAGATAATAGAGAGAAAAACAGACAAACCGAATTCATAAACACTTTTCAATTTTGTTAGAGAGTGCTAAAAACATACATTTAAAAAAATTAGTTTTCGAAAAAAAAAGATAATAAATGTAATCTCCTAATTTTTTTAAAAATGGAAATCGATTTCTAGAAGTTTTGAATATGCGAATCTAAAATTACAGCTCATTCCGCAAAGTAGATGTTGAGTTATATTTTTAAAAAAATGCTCACATTGCATTCTGTTTTGCAACAATTACAAAGGAATTTAGTATTAGGATTTCCAAACATTTAATTTCCATAGTTCCTAAACTACTTGGCCGAATGACTTTCCGCGTGATATCTAAATATAAAATGTACCGAAGAATCTAAATATAATGCCAAAACTGGGTGCTCGTATGGAAAATTTCAGAATTTGGTACAATATAAAAATTTACAGTGACTTTATAGAGACATACAATGTGCATACTCAGTTTGGAAGACTTTGTTAAAAAATAGTGACATATATTAAAGAACTTGATGATTATCGCCTGGATGAATTCACTTCGTCGAGTTATACAAGCAAACAGTGGGGATCTTGGCAATAATTTGAGGTTTAAAATAATGTCCGGTTCCCCATGTTTTTGTCCAAAATTCTCTTGACTGATAAAATTTTACTGCTATTCTTTAAGACATTCTACAATAATTTAATTAAAATAAAAATATTTGCTTAACTTAATTTTATATAATCTATATATTTAAAACACAAGGCTGTTTTTTAATCCTCTGCCCTGAGCTTTTTACTGAACCAATTTTACTAATATTTTTTTTAATTGGAAGCTGTTCATTTGTATATGTGTCCGCACTAGCCGTTTTTTAATATCCCCACTTTAATATTTTAATTTCAAAAATATTTTATGAAATTTCTTCAAAATGATCGTAATTAGATAGCTGTCATTATTACAGAATTGAGAGAATAATTATGCTTATTTATCTTTATTTACGCCATTTTTTGATAAAAATTAAAAAATATATATATTTTCTTTTTTCCATGATTTAAATTTCGTTGTATAGAGTTAAGTGGCGCAAAATCCCATTAGGGACATTTTGCACCAAAATATTTTAAATGGAAAATGACATACTGCTTTTGCAAACACGCATTTTTCCTTATAAAGTTTCCATATTTTCTCTTCTGCATGAGCGCTGATACTAATTTTGAGACACTAGGCAAAAGGCTTAAGTACGTGAAAATGACGTCATATTTAAAAGAAAACGATAAATCTCTTAGGTAATACAAAACAGTTTAACACAAATGCGTCTAAAAAACATAAATTACGGCAATTTTTACTCTTCTGTATTGAGATTAGTATCTGAAGTTAAGAGTGCGACTGTTCTCATGCAAATATGTTGTTGACAATCGTGACTTCAAGTTTTGAATTAATTTAAAACGACCAAATTAAAATACCATTTTTTTAAACATGGTGAATACGGATATGAGAAGTACGTATGTAAATTATGAGAAGGTGAAAATGATGTCGGGTTTAGATTTTACAGGGCAAAAAATCTGAGTGTATCAAACTAGAATAAATTTTATCGTTTTGATTCGGAAAAACGAAGTATAAGAGACTTAATTGAAAACTTCATCATAACAACTGTTTTATTTATTTTTTTATATTTAACTGATTACATATACGATTAAAGTTCAATTTTAATAATTTGGACAACTAAGTTTTATAGAAATAGTATTTTGCTAACTTTAGGTTAAAATAATATTTGTTTCAGAGCTAGACTAACCAATATAATATGCATTTTTTATTGTAAATAATTTTGTAGGTTTATTATAAATCAATGAAACAGTTCCTTCTTAAACATTTTCCTTCGTTGAAGTTCGACGGGTTCCACCTCGAACATTTAAAAGAGAAGGCTTGTTTTTTTAGTCATCTGGCCTGAGAACCTATGGAACCGATTTTGATAATTATTTTTTAAATGAAAGCACTTTATTTGTAGATGTGTTCACACTCGCTATTTTTTTAAATTAATTCCATTTTTATATTTTAATTTAAAAAGTCATTTATAAAATTTCTTCCCGTTGTTGAAAACAGAAGGGTAACAATGGGAATTACCATGTCATTATGTATTCCATTTTCGCATTACAATTAAAAATAACCTTTAAAAAAATTTGAACAGAAAATGACGTCACGGTTTAAAATAACGCACTTTTATTCCTAAAATTGTTACATTTCAATATTTTTTTCATTCCGCTGATACTGAGATTGAGACGCTAATCACAGAGGGCTTCAGAGGTAGGTGGAAATGATGTCATAGAAATGAGTATTTTCTTCGATAAAACTGAACATTTTACTACGAATGCGTCTAAAAGTAAATTTCTGGATTTCACCGGCACTCAGATTAGAGCTTCATGCAAAGTTAAGGAATGTTTACATAGAAAATTGTAACTGGCAAACATGACATCAAGCTCGGAAATATACTTATTAATAATCTATTGGACAAGTCTCTTAATAATCTATTATCAAGAAATTTCTAAATCTTCTATTGCCAAGCACTCTTGGGATTCTGGCCATAGTTTTAATTTTCAAAATACTAAAATTATCTTTAATGCCAATAGTACCTCTGAATTGGACTTTCTTGAAAGTTTAGCTATTTATCTTAATCGTGAAGTTATTGTTAATGATAAATCTGATTCCACAATGCTCTCTGCAGCTTGGAAAAACCTTTTCAGGACTACCATATAATTTTTTTTTGTATTAATTGACATTAGTCTGTTTTTATATTTTATTCATTTATTTATTTTTATTTCATGTGTTCACATATTTTAATATGTGCTTTTCCCCCCCTTTATGATAATTTATTTTCATGCGTTTCTTTTCCCAACTTGCTTCCTTTTTCCCTTCTACTCTGTGTTCTTCTGTTTTGATTATACTCTTCTATGATTGGCTGTTGTCTTCTGCTTTCCTATTGGCTGTTGATTTCTAATTTCCTATTGGCTGTTTCTTTAGCTTGTTTCCCCTTCCCTTATCTCTCATTTCAGTCTTACTGCTGCTTTCATAGTAGAAGCACGTCTTCTTTGCGCCTGACGAAGAAAGACTCAGATCTTTCGAAAGACCTAGCGCATTTAGTAGTCTTTGATGGTGTTTTAAGAAGTTCTTTTAATACTTATTAATCTATTGGACGTTAAAATATTTTTAAATAGTGAATATAAATATGAAAATCATGCATGTAAATTTTGCGTTGGAGAAAATGCTGTTATTTTTAAGATTTCATTGAAAACGAAAATTATAATTACGTCATAGTGGCGCAATTTTCACTGAATTTTCATTATGTAATACTAAAGATCAAAGCCTCGATTAATAACTTCGCAATTACATTTTCTTAACTGGATGTTACCGATTACGTAAAAAATGTATGTAACGCTGCTCCATAAAATTTGTGGCAACATGCTACCTCCCATTTTATAGAGTAATTTAACTTGTGTAATGGGGTAATTTAAACTGATATAACTGGTGCAATATTTCACATTAGTATAACGTAACACCAGTTATATAGGTTAATTACTCAGTAAAATGTAACCAGCAAGGCTGCTACCAGTTTTATGGAGTAACGTTAGATTCATTTTTTACAGTGTAGAAATAAACTTTAATTTTTCAATAATTTGATAAGTTGAAATTAAACTTTACTTAAAAAAATATTTGTTTTAAGAGTTAGGCGAGCTAACATAATACTGATTAATTATTGTAATTATTTTGTTAATTATTTTTATAAATTCAGACGATCAATTCTTTTAACCCTTTGCACTCCAACGGTGAGTCTCACTCACCATCTTAATTTACATGAACAATTTACATTAATTCCAACCTTGGTTCTTACTTACTGTTCTATTATTTACATTAATGAATTAATCTAATTGGAATCTGTACAGATGTGATAAAAGGAAGTATCCAAAATGTATTTTATAACAACTTTTTTATGAAGATAAAACTGACTGATATGTATCATAAACAAAATTTAGCATTATAAAAAACGGCACTGTTATTTGATGTGCTCTCTTTTGACAAAGTAATGTTATAACAATATAATAATAATAAAACTAGTATTAAAGGTGTAGTTTTTGACAGCCATAAGAGTGTCTTAGAGTATTTACTCAGCACTGGCGCATTCCAAATAAACACGCCATTTTGTAACACTTGTCCCGAAAAGCCTGCAATGCACCTTGGTGAGTGCTTTATAAAATACCACACCCAGCAGAACTATAGAGCATACGATTTAAATATTGTAACGCGCGCCACCCGTTTTAAAACAAATAGACTCTACCGGCAGTCACGTGACCGTTTTCCGTGAGCTTTGCCGAATGAGAAATGCTGCGAGTTGGAGAGTGTTCTGTTACAGCGTTGACTGTAGTTGTGTTCTGTTTTTTGAGATGTGCTAAAAATGTAAAAAGTTATATCCGTGTTATTATATATGTGTTATGTGCCGTGCTACTTGTGATGTGCCGTCTTATCAAGATTAAATAAAAAATATTTAAAAAGTTATACCCCGAGAAATTATTATCTTGAAATTATGTGAAATTTCTGAGTGAATTGAAACTGAGCTAGCCAGACAATTGGCTACCCAACTCGGGCCACGAATTCGAAGAAAAATGTTCATATCCAAATTTTTCAAAAGTGTTCGCAATATTATTTCATCATTCTCCAAGTCAAGTGATATAGTGATATATTTTTAATCATAAAGTGTTGTTTTTACGAGCATGCAGAGAAAAAAAAAATGGCACGACCGGTCGTCTTCGTGAGTGCACGTGAAATATGTTCTGAATCTGAAATGTTTCGTTATCTTTGTTCTTATTTTCTCAAGTTAAAGTTCTACAAAATATTTCGTTAATGTCCTAAAGAAAGTTCTAGGATGTTTGTGCTTTAAGGGACTCTCGCTTCATTTGTTCTTAGAACGGTGCCTACAGTGTTTGTGCCTATAGTGGTTTATTCTACAAGATTTGTTTGTTCTACAAAATATTTTTACCAAGTAAGCGTTTTAAATAGAATGGATCCATAATATTTTTATTAAAAAAGAATGCATTCTTCAGATTCTTGACTTCGTAACATTGATATTCTAAAAATTCTAAATATTTTTGACATTATTAAATTTTAATTCATTCTATTATTTTCCTGTCATGTTTGTATTGCATATTTCCCCTTCCCCCCTCCCTCACCCATTATTCTGAAAATTTTACTTTGATTCTGTTCATGTGTCTTTAATTTTTACTTTGCTTTAAGTAAAATATTTTGATTCATAAAAAAAAAAAAGAAAGAAAAGAGAGTGAGTGAGAGCGGAAGCGAAAGAAGTATTTATTCATTTACGTTTTCGTTGATTTTTTTTTTCTTTTCTTTTTAAAAGAGGAAAATAAACTGTTGTCAGTCAAATTAGAAGTTGTTAAGATGATTCATAATTTTATCGCAATTCTCATAAAGATATGTGCTTATTTTTATTATTTTTTTTTATTGGTTTCGTAAGAGAAATGATTACTATTTTTATTTAAGTGTTTGTTATTATTTAAATGCTAAACGTAAGTATTTACTTTTGAGTTGCTGATTTATGGATGAAAAAGCCTTGAATGTGATTAATTTCCAAAACGGAATGAGTAAGTTTTTGCATTTATTGTTTGTTTATAAAAGAAACTTTATTTTCTTTTAAAGTGATATTGAATGAAACTGATATTAAGTAATCTTAGTAATATAATGATAATATTGGTTGCAAATTTAATTATTCATTATGTATTTTATATTATTTAGAATATTGTTTGAAAGTGTTAACTATTCAGTAAATGGTTTTATATTGGTTAAAATATTGTTTAGATTAAGTGTCGCGGTATGGCCATACTGTTTATTTATACCTGCAGGGATTTAAAGTTTGTTTTGTTTTGTAGTCAAGAGTTTTGCTAATGTTAAACCTTACTGTTTTGCTTAAAGTCTTATTTATATGAGTTGTAACGGCAAAGCTCACACGTTTGGGGAATAATTTAAACGAATTTTCGGCATTTGTGGGGTACTCGTTTTGTTGTTTTGCTAAAGTTTAAAATGTCTGAACTTAATAAAGCTCGTAAAGAGGATTTATATCAGGTTGCGTTAGAAATGAATTTAGATGTTCAACCCTCTATGACAGTTGTCACATTGCGTGAAAAAATTAAATCCTCCCCCTCGTACGAAGTTGATTTTGTAAATTCATTAGTCAGAAACCAAATTTCGACTCGCGAGGAAGAACAACGCAGACGGGACTTAGAGGAAAAACAAAAAGCAGCTGAGTTAGAACAGCGCAAATTAGAATTAGAAGAAAAGCATAGAGCGGAAGAGTTAGAGTTAAAAAAGCTTGAGATGAATTTTGAGCTTGAGAAGCTCAAGTTACAGGCTCAGAGCCAAAGTGTTTCCAGTGGAGCGGTAGGTGGTAATGCAGCAGGGGTAATGTCTCACCCGGAGAGTAAGATAGATATCCAAAAGCTGTTGCCTACATTCAGGCCAGACACTGATGATGTAACATTGTTTTTGGTGCTCCTGGAACGTCAATTAAAGCTCTCGAAGGTACCAGAGCATATGTGGGTTTCGTATTTACTCAGTGTTGTACCGTCTTCTATCTCTACGCTTATCGCTCGTGAATCAGAAGAAAACGCTTCAAATTTTTCACATGTTAAAGATTTACTTCTAAAAAGGTTTAAAATTAGTGCCGAAAAGTTTAGACAGCTGTTCTTTACGCATCGCAAGTCCAAAGAAATTACTTGGCGAGATTATTATTTCGAACTTCAAGCTTATTTTGAAAACTGGCTTAAAGAATTAACTGTAACGTCTTTTGAAGCTCTTCAGGATCTTATCATAGCTGATCAAATGAAAAGGCGCGTGCCTGTTGAATGCAAACAACATATGTTAGACGATTGGGAAAATTTAAATTCGCCAGTCGACCTTGCTGAAAAATTAGATGCTTATGACATTATCAGATCTACGTTTCCTAAAAGATATCCGGTTGTACCCCAAGATAAAAAAGAGTTTTCTCGTCGAGAAAATAATTGGAAGCAGAGTAAGCCTCCAAAAGAAGACAGATCTTCCCCTAAGTTTGCTAATCGACGCATAGAATCCGATATTGTTTGCTATGGTTGTGGTAAATTGGGATTTATAAAGAAGAAATGTCCAGATTGTTCCCCTACACTTAAAAAACAAACTGTGCAAGCACATAGTCTTCAGCTATATAGTTTAAATACATCAGCAGTTTCAGCTCCAAATGTGCCTATCACTATCTGCAATAAGAAGGTGCTAGTCTGTGCAGATACGGGAGCGAATCGTTCTATTGCGGGAGAACGTATGTATCAATTATTTTTAAAAACTGGTGTTGCATTGAACCCTCATACCCATGAAGTAACGTTAGCTGACGGAATTACGGTGGTTAGAGACACTTTGTCTGCCACTGTGCCCGTAGAGATTGAAGGCCGAGTCTTCGAAACGGAATTCATAGTATTACCAGATGCCAAGGGTAATAGAACTCTTTTAGGTATGGATTTCTTACATAATGCTAACATGGTGTTAGATACTGCCAACAAAACATGGTATTTCAGCGATAAACCTCGGGAAAAGTTTTATCTTGTTGATGAATACCAAGAAGAAAATAGCACATTAGCTGGTGCGGTCGAAGTCAGTCCGTATGCTTTACATGAAGATGAAGGCAAAAATCTAAATTCCGATGAAAGGGACAACATTAATGATGTTCTCAAAAGGTATGAAAAATGTTTTCAACCAGGGGGAGAGACAACCCCGTTTGTGGAGCATAGTATGAATACAGGTGATAGTGCTCCTGTTGCTGCACCACCTAATCGGATGACTCCTGCTAAGAAAGGAATTGATAAGAAGAAAATAGAATATCAATCTGGAAAATCAAATGTTGTGGCTGACATGCTGTCACGCCCTGTCTGTAATCATCAATCTGCTTTCTGTGGGACATGCAATTTTGTCAGCATAGACATGCCAACAAGAAGTCCAAAAGATATCAGAGAAGCACAGTTGCAAGATGAAAACCTTAAAAAGATCATAGATTCTTTTGAAGACGAACAGAAAAGCGAAGATTTCGCCAATTGGACTGATAGAGGATTCCTGATGAATCAAGGTGTGCTTTATAGGTATGCTCCCGAATCAGATGCCGAAGAAGCGCAATTGGTCATTCCAGTACAAGAAAGACAAAATATTTTGAAACTTCATCACGATGACCCTTCAGCCGGACATTATGGTGAAGCAGGAACTTATCAGAGAATTGCTAAAAGATATTATTGGACAGGCATGAGGGCATACATTTCTGAATATGTGAAGCAGTGCCCAGAGTGCGCTCGTTATAAAGAAACAAATCAGAAACCAGCTGGTTTATTACGAACACCTGCTTATGCTCAGCGATTTGAGACCCTCAGCATTGATCTCTTTGGACCATTGCCTCCTAGTAAAGATGGACATTGATGGATTTTTATAGTAGAAGATTGTGCCACTAAATGGGTCGAACTATTTGCCTTAACAACTGCTACTGCACAAGAATGTGCGACTACCCTAATTGAAGAGATCTTCCTTCGTTATGGTATCCCAAGAAGACTCATAAGTGATAACGGCCCTCAGTTTGTGAGCGCTGTTCTACAACAAGTTTGTTACATTCTTGGAATAGACCAATCATTGACACCTTTGTACCATCCTCAGGCCAATCCAGTCGAACGCAAAAATCGAGACTTGAAACCTCGAATAGCAATCCTTGTTGGAGATGAACACACTTCCTGGATTGATAAACTTCCTTTTATTAGATTTGCTATGAACTCTGCCAAATCTGATACAACTGGCCAAACTGCCGCCTATCTGCAATTTGGTCGAGAATTAAGAACAATCGATGATGTGGTGAATGATTTTAGAGCTGTTGTGGAAAATGACAATTTTGTTCCGGAAATAACCCCATATCTTAAACGTCTTGCAAATATTTCAAAAAGTGTGAAAGAGCGTGTTGAAATGAAACAAGATCAGCGGAAGAAATATTACGATAAAAATCGTAGACGAGTGTATTTCGCACCTGGTGATAAAGTATGGGTTAACCTACATCCTGTGAGCAAAGCAAGTAAAAATAAAACAGCCAAATTTATGCCTAAGAGAGATGGGCCATACATAGTTTTGACTCAAAAGTCACTAGTGACATATGACATTGCTAGCCTGGACAATCCTACCGAGCGAATTGGGTCTTACCATGTTTCCGCTTTGTCACCATTTCAAGAAACTGAAACTATTCCAGTTGCACCCTTAAGGAAAAGAGGAAGACCCAGAAAGCATCCTGTTTCCTCTCCGAGACGTAAATCGGAAACAGAGGGGGAGGATGTAACGCGCGCCACCCGTTTTAAAACAAATAGACTCTACCGGCAGTCACGTGACCGTTTTCCGTGAGCTTTGCCGAATGAGAAATGCTGCGAGTTGGAGAGTGTTCTGTTACAGCGTTGACTGTAGTTGTGTTCTGTTTTTTGAGATGTGCTAAAAATGTAAAAAGTTATATCCGTGTTATTATATATGTGTTATGTGCCGTGCTACTTGTGATGTGCCGTCTTATCAAGATTAAATAAAAAATATTTAAAAAGTTATACCCCGAGAAATTATTATCTTGAAATTATGTGAAATTTCTGAGTGAATTGAAACTGAGCTAGCCAGACAATATTATATTTCTAACATGTAAAAATATATAAAACATTCAAATAAAAAAATTATTTTCAATTATGTATTATATAAGACCATAGCTTTATTTTCTTTAAAAGTGTCGCGGAGTTGCTAGTTCCGCCATCGAAAGAAAGCTTGGTGTATTCGCCTCCGCTTGCTAGTGGTACCGGCAGGGCAATCATGTGATTTTTTTTCTCTCGATCTGTTTTGAGCAAAGCCCTTGAATGTACATTCAATGGCTTTGGTTTTGAGAGTCAGACAGTTTGATGACACCGATTGAGTAGGATGTTGAAATCTGCCGTGAAATAAATTTATTAATTTCGAGAAATGAGTTTTTTACTGGTGTCTTCTTCAGTTGGTCCGATCTCTCGGAGTAAAAAATAGAAACCTGTGGATTTATGTGTTCTTCAAATAATAATAATAAGTTATATTGTGTTTCAAGGCTTAGTGAAAACTTTGAAAGAAAACAAAAGTGTTCTTCTGATAAAATGTTCTTCAAAAGAGTGTGATTAAATGCAGCTTCGTGGCTTTCTGTGAACGCATTGTGAAAAGAAAAAAAAAGTTGCGATTTCAGTCGAGAAATATTTGTGTGCAATAATTATTCTTCTGTTAAACATCGATCAATTTTAATAAAAATAAGAGTCTGGTGACTAGCGGTTCCCTGGTAATGGTGAGTACGCTTTTAGTTAATTTAATAGAGTTGTTATAATTTGTTGTATTTCGTTTCGATTTTAAGATAACTTTGTCATGTTTGTTTCAATTTGATATTTAACATTATGAGTTGATTCCGAGTGTACTATTTATAACTTAGTTGAGTTAGTTTCGATTTTTAATTTAAATGTTTTGAGTTTGATTTTAATTTATTGCAATTACTTGGGTTCTCTTTTCAAATAAAATGTTGTTATCAAAATTAAAGAAAAATGATTTAATCGAGGTTATAGAAGAACCTGAGCTTACGTTACCCGTAAGGCAGATCACAGTGTCGCTAAAAGAAGTAATTGAAACGAGCGAAATTTATAAAACTAATTATGATCTTGTGGAAACGGTTGATGAATCCGTGACTCAAAGTGAAAAAGACAGCGAAAAGAAAGCTGAGCGCGAGAGATTAGAAAGAGATTCGGCGCTGGAATTGGAAAAAATTAAACTTGCGCAGTTAGAAAGACAATTGGAACTTACTAATATTCAGAAAGAAGCATCGCATAATTTCAGTGACGCAGTAGTAGAAGGAAAAAGGGGGTTCTGCTTCACCAGGAGCCAAGAGCTGAGGAGTGAGGAGTGAGGCGTGGCCAAAGATGAGTGACAGGTGGGTGGAGTCGAGTGATTGACAGGTGGGGGGAGAGAAGAAAGTGATGGACAGGAGGGAGGAGTCGAGGCAGACTGGCGCCTACGCGGCATGCTATAGTAGAGAGGTTAAAACAAAGAAGCGTTAATGAAAAGTCTACTGTAGTAGAGAGGGATTAGAACAAAGGAAAGATAATGATGATGTGATTAGAAAAGATCGCATGCAAACGATTAAAAAAACTTACCACGGAGCAGCGCGGAGACACGTCCGACCAGTATGAAATCCACCGAGCTAATGAACGAATGCTTCCTCGGAAACCGGTTTCATCCAGATAAGAGCTGGCTTCTGATTGGTAGAGAGTCGAATCTAGGTGGCAGCACAAGCGTTTTCACCGGAGGACATGAACACGAGCGCCCTCTGTTGATAGGATTTTCAACTCACCTGTGATGGCATCATCCTATTTTAAACTGAATAAAAAAGGTTAATACATTTTTAAGTTTTAACGAAATATGTTATAATTTTTTTAGTCATTTATTAATTTTCCGAAATATGTTTTCAATTAATTTAAAGCAGAATGAGTGAAATGATAACGATGCTTTTGTTTAATCATTATCATTGGAGACTTTTAGCCAAAATATAAACTTAGTTCACAATGAGTTGTTCATTTTAAGTGAACTAAGCTTATATATGGTTTCCTAGGACACACGTCGCGGACGTAAGTCTCCTTTGTGTCCCACCGCGCTCTAACATATTTACAAATTCACGATGAAACGATAAATATATACAAATTTTCTTAGGCAATAGAAATCACGCACATTGTCCATAAGTTGAATAATAAAATAAATCTTCTCTGTGCAATAAAACTTGATAAAATATATACAAAAATTCTTCTATGTACAAAATAAATATGTGCAAATTTTCTTATGCAATGGAAATTACGCACATTGTCCATAAGATGAGAAACTATTTACATTTTCTCGATATCGCAGTGTCCATATGCGAGACTTGTGATTCCGTCTTCCAGGATAAATCTTTCGTCGTCGAATGGGCTCAAACCAACCTTGTTTTGTTGCATTGTATACAACTGGTGGTTCTCTTGCCCAATTCGAACTTGTGTGACTGTGCCGGTTTTGAGTTCTTCAAGACACTTCAAATAATCTTTGTGCTTCATTTTTTTGGACGATATGAGTTGTGATACCCTTCGCTCGTTTTTTACTTCTGTTTCAGATTTCAGGGAGTACATTTTCGCCTTTAACCCGACAAACTCCAACGCTAACTCACCGCTAAGTTCATCTGTGAATTTCCCTATCACTTTTTTGTTAACAGTTGAAAACAAAGGATGCGACTGCGGATAATTAGAAAAATCAAATAAATCCCTTTTCTTCTCCATATCTGCAATAATATCCTTCGTATAAATCTGATAACATAGGGAATTCGTGTCGGTGAAAAGCAAACTGGCATTATGTTGATATGTCTCCTTCACAAAACCGTAATGGAATTTATACATCAGAAGCTTCGAAAGCTCCAAAATGCAGAAACCAACATACATAGGACGATTAATTTATAGAGATAATTTAGTACGCTCCATCACAACAAGATCTTCAGAGAAGATTTTAAATGTTTTAAACGCACTTGAAGCGACTAATTTTTTCGCCCTTCTCTCGGTATTACACAATTCTACATTTCGACGCTTTCGAAGGTTTTCTGTACTTATAAGTATGATTATGAGTGAAATATTTCCACATTTTGGTTTTTAAAGTTCGGTTTAAACGTTCGACCACTGAAGCTTTCGTATTGTTATTCGTCGTGAAAAATCGAACTCCTTGTTGCTTTAAATATCTTTGAAAGAGTTTGTTCGTATACTCTTTTCCAGCATCCGATTGCAAAGACTTGGGTTTTCGCGTTGAAAATATAGTTTCGAAGGTTTTCACAATTTCCACTCCTCGTTTCGTTTTCAGTGGAATCGCCCATGCATACTTTGATAAAATATCTATGCAGGTTAAAATATATCGAAAACCTTGATTATGTTTTTGCAAGCTGCTAAGATCTACCAAATCCGTTTGCTACTGTTGATCGATCGAATACACAATCACGCGATTCGTTGAAAATTTTCTTCGAACCGGTATGTGAAGCGTGTACGAGTCGACTCCACTTAACCATTTTTGGATGGTTTTCTTGGTAACTTTGCCTCGAACAGCACGATACAGTGCATCGACACCGTCAAAACTTTCTACTGCAGCTGGGTTCTTGTACGATTCCTCAATGATAACAAGAATGTGAGGTTTTAGAAAACATGCTTAGGTTGAAAAAGATAAATTTCCTGTATCATGTAATTTTAAAATAAAATCAAATGCAAACTTTTCACTTCCAGTCAAAATATAAATTAAAGAAAAAATAACACATACTATGCTGTATAAACAGATGACACTAACGACCTCCTCGCTCAAAGACATAACGAAGAATGATTCAACTCTTAGAGAACACTTCTGTTTAATCTATGAAACATAGTTTTATGGCTTGATTAGTTTATCGCTTAACCAATTATCAAGTCATGAAACTATTTTAACATGAGTTCGAATCCCGTGTGGAAAACATTTCGTTAAAAATTCATAAATAAAAAATGTATTAACTTCTTTATGTCTGTACAAATAGGATGATGTCATCACGGGTGAGTTGAAAATCCTATCAAGAGAGGGCGCTCGTGTTCAAGCCCTCCGGTGAAAACGATTGTGCTGCCACCTAGGTTCGACTCTCGACCAATCAGAAGCCAGCTCTTATCTGGATGAAACCCCGGTTTCCGAGGAAGCATTCGTTCATTAACTCGGTGGATTTCATACTGGTCGGACGTGTCTCCGCGCTGCTCCGTGGTAAGTTTTTTTAATGCTTTGCATGCGATCTTTTCTAATCACCTCATCATTATCTTTCCTTTGTTCTAATCACCTCATCATTATCTTTTCTTTGTTCTAATCCCTCTCTAACAGTGGACTTTCATTCATTAACATTATCCTTTGTTCTAATCTCTCTACTACAGTAGACTTTTCATTCATTCATTATCTCTTCTTTGTTTTAATCCCTCTCTTACAGTAGGCTTTCATTCATTAACATTATCCTTTGTTTAATCCCTCTCTTATAACAGACTTTCATTCATTAATCATCCTCATTAACATTATCCTTTGTTCTAATTCCTCTCTTACAGTAGACTTTTCATTAACGCTTCTTTGTTTTAACCTCTCTACTATAGCATGCCGCGTGGGCGCCAGTCTGTCTCGACTTCACCCACCTGTCCATCACTTTCTTATCTCCCCCCCTTTCAATCACTCGACTCCACCCACCTGTCACTCATCTTTGGCCACGCCTTCCTCCTCACTCCTCAGCTCTTGGCTCCTGGTGAAGCAGAACGCCCTTTTTCCTTCTACTCGCAGTAGTAAAAAGTGATTCCGAGGTAGTAAATTGTAGTTTAGAAAATTTGTTAAAAAGTGTTAAAACATTAACTATTCCAGTACCTTCGCGTGCAGAATCGTATAATCTCTTTTTCCAATCACTGGAAAGAGCGTTTAAAACAAAGAATGTTCCGTAGGAGTTTAGAGCAGAAATTCTTTTAAATATCTTAGGCGAAAAGACCACATTTAATGGTATATTTGAGTGAGGATGACCTAAGTAAATATGATATACTTAAAGAAATTGTGTTGAAGGAATTTCAATCCACTCCGCAGGAAGTGTTAAACAATTTTCGAAGGGCGCAAAAATTTCAAAACGAAATTTATGTTCAATTCGCGTCGCGATAAACTGCAACATTTGATTATTACTGTCAATTAAGAAAGGTGAATGATTTTAAGGGATTGTGTGAACTAATGATTTCCGACAAAATATTTAGCTCGTTAGATCGTGAACTTCAAATTCATATAGGTGTAAAGCAAAGAGACTCTTGGTATTTACCGCAAGAATTATCTAGATATTGTGATATTTATGTATCATTTAAGAATAAATGTAAAACTGAAAATAATGCGTTTTCACGTCCGCAGTTTGGAAATAATTCGCAAAAATATCGTTATGTATACAGTCCACAAAACAATTCTAAAGTGTTTATGTCGGCAGTTAAAACTCCAAAATGTATTCTTTGCAAGTCTAATGGGAATCATTATCTTGATATGTGCCCTATTTTCAAAAAAATTTTAGTTAATGAAAGAATTGAGTTCGTTAAAAATAGTCAACTGTGTTTTAATTGTCTTAATCATCATAAGTTTATTAATTGTTCTTCCAAATTCAACTGCTCCATTTGTAAGAAACGGCATCATAAACATTTACATATTGATAAAAGAGTAGATGAAGGGCGTACGCATGGCATTGTGAAAGATACCAATTCTTACAAGCCAATTGGAATGTCAGGTGCCTCTTTAGATCCAAGATCAAATGTTTTTGTTCCGAAAGGAGCATGTGTGATAACTCAGCAGCCGAGAGTAGAGAATCGTTGTCTTTCACAGCCACAAATGTTAATGTTAACAAATATCGTATGGTTTTGCTGAGCACAGCTAAAATAATGATCGCGGATAATTTTGGAATATTCCATGAAGCGCGTGCATTATTAGACAATGGAAGTCAGTCATGCTTCATATTGAAACAGTGCGCTGACAGATTTAATTTGAAAAAGAACAAAATAAATCTTGTGGTTTCAGGCTTGAATAAATCATCGTCAGTGATAAATTCAGTAGTGAAAACGAAAATTGCGAATCGTAGCAAAACTTTCGAAAAAGGAGTAGAGCTTTTAATAGTCTCGAATATAACAGATTACACACCCGCTAAGCAATTTAACATCGATATGACACATTTAGAGAATTTAACATTAGCAGATGAGAGTTTCAATAGGCCAGGTGTTGTGGATATTTTGTTGGGCGCACAACTATTTTATGAAATTTTAAAAGCCGGTCAAATGAGGATCCCCGAGACAGATATAATTTTGCAAAATTCAGTATTTGAGTTTATTGCTACTGGGAGTGTTGCAACGAAGCTTCTGTTCATTGTGGGTTAATTATGGAAAATTTAGCCATAACTTTGAAAAAATTTTGAGAGATTGAAAACGATGAGGAAGAAAGAGTGTAAAACGATGAGAGTTTAATATGCGAGGATCATTTTATGAAAACTCATTTCAGAAATGACGATGGGTGTTATGTTGTTAGAATGCCGTTAAAAGAAGAACCCCCGTGTTTTGGAGAGTCAAAAGATATCGCCGTTAAAAGATTGAATTCTCTTTGGCGACGTTTGAGAAGAGAACCTGGGTATCTAAAATTATATAGGGAATTCTTAACTGAGTATGAAGATTTAGGTCATATGCAGGCAACTACCGAAAGTCCAAAATACATTATGCCATCATGGAGTTTATAGGCCGAACAATAGTACAACTAAATTACGCGTTGTTTTCAATGCTTCTCAAGCAACGTCATCTGGACAATCTCTTAATGATAAGTTGTATTCTGGTTTTGTTGTCCAGGATGATTTATTTTCAATTTTGTTGCGATTTAGGAAACATACTGTAGTTTTTACCGCGGACATAAAAAAGATGTATAGGCAAATTTATATTAGTCCCGAGCAGTGCGATTTACAATGTATTGTATGGAAGGGTCATGAGAATGAAAGTATACGCATTTTTAAGTTGCTCACTGTTACCTAACGAACCAAACGTGCACCCTATTTGGCAACGAGAGTGCTTCAACAGCTATGTCACGATGAGAAAAAGAAGTATCCATTTTGTGCCGCTGCTGGCAAGGATTTTTACGTCGACGACATACTAAGTGGTACAAATGACATAGCTACTGCCATTGAATTGCAACATCAGCTAATATCTTTATTAAATGCTGGGGGACTGGAACTTCACAAGTGGAGCTCTAACAACGAATTGCTACTAAAAAATCTTCCAACCAGCGAGAAAGAATACAACTTTGAGTCCCATGATTCAGAAACTGTTAAAACTCTCGGACTGCAGTTCAGTCCTAGCAAGGACACATTTTGCTGTAAGGTCCAACCATTTGTGAGTTCGATAACTAAAAGAACTATCTTATCAGACATTGCACGGTTATTTGACCCTTTAGGTCTTTTAGGTCCTGTGATAGTCACAGCAAAAATTTATCTGCAGAAGTTGTGGCTCCTTAAGCTTGACTGGGATGACGAAATTCCACTACAAGAGAGAATAGCTTGGAATAAATTTCGCGAACTGACAGAGTTGAGACATTTGCAGATAAACCGTCATGTTTTATGGCCAAATGTGCAACATATAGATTTGATCGGATTCGGTGATGCTTCTAAGGATGCGTACGTTTGTGTTTTATACCTTCGATCTATTTCCGAGACAGGCGAATCCAAGGTGTCACTCCTTTGTAGTAAATCTCGGGTGGCACCCCTCAAGAAGATTACTATTCCGAGATTAGAACTCTGCGCAGCAGAGTTGCTTTCGAAACGTACTGTTAAAGTACTGTCATCCTTGGACGTTCAAATTCGTGGAGTATATTTATACTCAGATTCGACAGTAGTCCTGGCATGGATTGCCTCACCAACTCAAACGCTTAAGGTTTTTGTCTCAAATCGTGTCACCAAAATTCAAAATAGTACTAAAGACTTCACATGGGATTACGTAAAAACTTCTGAAAATCCAGCAGACTTAATTTCACGTGGTGTTAGCCCAGCGAAAATTCTTGATCTTAAGCTCTGGTGGAATGGACGAGACTTTTTACATAATCAGGAAAATTATGACTTTGAGAAAGAACATTTATCTGTAACTGAAACAGAGGAGTTCCAACTAGAACTCAGACAGAACTGTAATTTCCAAAATTTACGAACTTGGGTTGTTCAATGAAATTTCAGACTTTGATTATATATTTAAGATCGCCAATTCATATGTAAAATTAATCAGAATCATTAGTTTTATTTTCAGATTCATCTCTAATTCAAGGTGTTGTACAAAAGAAAAGGGACCTTTATCTCCAGCTGAATTAAAGAAATGTAAATTGTTTTTAATAAAATATGTACAAATGGCAGGTATTTTCTACGGAGATAAAGGCCTTGAGAGAGGAAGGAAGGATTAAGGAATTTAATGTAAGTAGTTTATGCCCTTTTATTGATAATGATGGTATAATACGCGTGGGTGGCCGATTAGTTAATGCTAACTTACAAAATGATGTTAAACATTCTATTTTACTTCCTAAGAGCCACAAATTCACGGAAATGATTTTTTTGTATTTTCATTTTAAAAATTTCATGTTGGGCCCCAAACTTTGTTGTATGCCGTTCGGCAAGAATATTGGCCTTTGGGGGGACGTGCTATTGCTAGAAAAACTGTAAATAATTGCGTAACATGCTTTAAGGCGAATCCAAAAGAAATGAATCAAATTATGGCACCTTTACTTAAGGAAAGAGTAACCATTAATCCTCCTTTCTCCAATTCAAGCCTAGATTGTTGTGGGCCTTTCTTAATAAGGTATAAGAACCAAAGGAACGGTGTATATCAAAAAATTTATGTTTGTGTATTTGTTAGTTTTATGACTAAGGCAGTTCATTTTGAAATTATCACTGAGTTATAGGCAGAGGCCATGATCGCATGTTTAAAAAGATTTTTTTGCACGCAGAGGTTTGGCACCTCATCTTTTTTCTGACAATGGCGCTAATTTTCGAGGTGCTGCTTCAGAAATAAAAGAATTATTTGCTTTATTTAAAAATGTGTATGTAACTGATTACCAGTCTTCTGAAGGTGTGTCATGGCGCTTTATATCCCTCCACAGTCACCTAATTTTGAGGGGCTGTGGGAGACGGGGGTAAAGTCTTTCAAACACCATTGTAAAAGAGTGGTAGGTGAGCATAAACTCACATTTGAGGGGGTTTTGACTGTAAGCAGTCAAATTGAAGCTATTTTAAACAGCCGACCTCTGACACCACTGTCTTCCGATCCAAATGATTATAATGTTTTAACGCCAGGTCACTTTTTGATCGGTAGGCCACTTAACTCTTTACCTGAGATAGACATTTCATATGTAGAAACTAATAGACTTTCTAAATGGCAACTGCTAACAAAACTGGTTCAAACTATTTGGAAAAAATGGACCAGAGATTATTTATGTAATTTGCAGCAGCGATCCAAGTGGCATAGTATTAAAGGTGATATTAAAACAAACATGGTTGTATTGCTAAAGGAAGAAAACCTACCAGTATGTACTTGGGTAATTGGTAGAATAGAAACTGTCATTCGTGGAAATGACGGAAAAATCAGAGTTCTTAATGTAAAAACGCCTAAGGGCACTTATAAACGCAGTATTTCGAATGTTTGTATTTTACCTATTTCAGATAATGTTATGTAAACTTTTTAATTTTTGCTATTGTATGATTATAATTGAATTTCTTATTTCATTAGTATACTCAGAGTGTATATATATTGTGCTAGTTATTGTACCTTTGTATCTATTGTATAGTTAATGTGAAAATGTAGTAAAATAGTACGTGTTTTAATTGAAACCTTTGGGTTTCAAGGTGGGGAATGTATTCGCCACCGCTTGCTAGCGGCGCCGGCAGGGCGATCATGTGATTGTTTTTTTTTTGTATTTTTTCTCTCGATCTGTTTTGAGAGTCAGACAGTTTGATGACACCGATTGAGTAGGATGTTGAAATCCGCCGTGAAATAAATTTATTAATTTCGAGAAATGAGTTTTTTACTGGTGTCTTCTTCACTTGGAGTGCAAAGGGTTAAACATTTTCCTTCGTCGAACTCACCGTGTTTCTACTCGTTTATTATTAATTAAATTACGAATATAGTAGTACGTATAAATTTAGAAATCTTAAAGTTTAAATAATGTTTCATTTTTGTTGCCCGATCTTGAAAAAGAAATAGAGCAAAAACTACATACTTTTAAAGAAAATCCCTTACTTGCGAGTTCCACATTTTTATATTTGCAAGACCAAGCATAGAAAAAGCATTAAATTTTTCATAATTGATTTCGGTGCCCACGCCAAATGAATGTATTGTAACGCAAATGTTCGGAAAAAACACAAATTGCTGTCAAAAAATTAAGCGCGATTTTCTACATTAACATTGAATGCTTATAATAGGAGCATTTTAAAAATCTATCTTTACTTTTAACATTTATTTTTAAGCTCTATTTGATTTAATTTAAAAAGCATATTTCTTATTATGGAATAGGCATGAAATATTTTATATTATTCCTTTACTATTTTTACTTTTCCTTCCCGTAATTCCTAGCTAACAAATGCTTAAGGGAGTTTCTAGAAAGTCCCAGAAGTTAAACAGCTTGTCAGGGATGTTAAGGCTAATTGACTGACACCCTGGCAGGCCCATAGGAAATGTAACATTCCTCACTCAGCAATACATGGGTCTATTAAAAGATGGACTTTTTGGGAAGACACTCCAGCTTATTTGATAAAAGGCTAATTGAGGAGTCTAATTATAATTGTAACTTCTGAATTTATGTAATTATTGAGAATGAGAGTTAATTCTAAGACATAAAAAGTCGAAGTAAACACAGTGGTAATGAGTGGTTTCTAAAGTTATAATTAGTGAGTACGATGTGAAAACACATTTTACGAACTAAACAAATTGGACATACCTGGTAGCCATCCAGTTTTTTTTAAAATAAACTAAAACCAGAAATATTATAAAAGAAACATCCATTAGTATTAAACATTTCATTAAACTTATGTATGGTCTCTGAATTGAGTCTTTTTTTTTATACGGGGCTTCCTTTGGTAGCTTTTTCGCCTGTCCTGGACATTTTTGGATCATATGGAACTTCTTTTTTTTTTTTTTCTTTCCTACTAGTTATACTAACAATTTTTTTCTTTAAAAATTGTCTATCCTTTTTAGTTTTCTCTCTATTTCTTCGTGGCTACTAGCCGCGTTTAAACACTCTTTTTCTATGGCTCCCATTGCATTGTAAAACGTACTATTCTCAGCCTGGATGTAAAGTTGCCACGCAACTAGGGAATCCATACACCAGCTCTATTGTTCCATTGTTCCACTCTTTCAGAAACTTGCTTTTCTGCTATTATTATAGCATTTTTATCAGCTTAACTTATGTATGGTTTCTCAAAAGAGTCTGTTTTATGATGGGGTATCCCCCGGTAGGTTTTTCGCCTGTCCTTTTTTTTTTTTTTTTTAACTAATGAAATTTTTTCTTTTTTCTAAATTTTTCAAAATTTACTATTTTTTCTTTCTCTTTTTTCTCTCACATTGTTATACTTAAAGCACTTATGTGCTTTTTTTCATAGTTACTCTCTTTTTAACTTTTTATAGTTATTTTCTTATTGCGGCTACCAGCCCCGTCTAAACATTCTTTTTTTCAAGGCTCCCTAATGCTCTTGCAACACGATCACCTCTCTACTGGATGTAAAGTTGCCACGCAACTAGGCAGGCCAATAAATAGATCACATTGTTCCGTACCCTTTCAGGAGCAAGGTACTTCTATTCGCAAAATACTGAAATGAGTGAATGACACCAGAATTTATAAGCAAATTTATTTCAAAATATGCAAAGGCTTTTGTTCACGTACTTAATAAAAGGAAATTTTTCATTGCAATACTCTGGTACCAATGTGGCATTTAGGGGTTAAAATTAGGTGGTCCAAAAAAGAACCACCGCCCTTGAAGGGGTTAAATAACTTTTCTTTTCCGAATTGTGTTTATTAGACAGTAAGAAAAAGAAGGTAATGTTGGTAACTGTGACATAACTGTGACATTACCACAATTGTTAAATCGCAGGAACAACTATAGTGTTAAGAAATTCCTAAGTACAGAAAATTTAGTTTATGAAAAAGTTTCGTAGAAAATACAATAATAAACATTGTTCTGGAAAAAGTATTCTGTATTTGTTACTTAGTGTTTATTAATTATCTAAATTAAAAGTGTTTAAAGTATGAATGTTAAGTTATTCATTATTTAGTTATAATTCAGCATTAAGGAGGCATACGACCCTTAAAATCTTTAAAAAATCGATTTTTTGTTTTTTAATTCATTTGACAGCTAATGTTTTTCTGAACAATTTGCCACAAACCGCATAAAAATATTCGTAAAATTTCGCTCGTTATAGTAAAAAAATTTTAATTAGCCTTGGTCTGTTTCAAGTGAAACTTTTATGTTTAAATTGATTTTCCTGAAAATCGATATTTTTTTACTTGCGCGCCCGATAACTCCAAATGTATTAAAGGTAATGATTCGAAACTTTATATTTATCTTTACTAGATCCTTTTCTTCAAATTGAACTAAAATCTAAGAAATTTTACAAAAAATATTGAATGTATGGGTATTCGAGTGACAAAAATTATTAAAATTTTCATATTTTTATTTTGAAAATCAAAAAACTTTAGAAATTTTTTGTTTATTCATTAGATTTTTGTCCATTTTATTTTTGTAATATTCTTAAACTTACGTTAAAAGTTTCAAAGTTCTAGAGGGTATAGACATTTTTAAATCATGCGTGCAAGCTATATACATTATCATTAATTAAAACAAAGCATACGTTAAAGAATAATTATTATCAATAAATTATGCGGTGTTTAATGCAAATTATATACTATATTGCATGGACAACATATTATAGTATTAAAAACAACAACAACAACAACAAAAAAAAAAAACTGAGGTGATTAGTGCAAAAATGAGTGCATTGAGCACTCGAAAAGAGCTATGAGCTAAAGTGCAGCGAACACTTTAAATATATGTCTCCGAAATCAAATTTTTCATCTGTTTAAAGGGTCGTATGTCCCCTTAAATAATTGGCAAACTGATAGCAAATAATAAAATTAAGATGAACAGACATTTCGGTACTTCTCATGTAGATTCGCCAGGAGACGGTCTCTAAAATATTTCAAATGGCTGTGAAACTGAAATAATGAAGCATTTTAAAGGCTAAAATGTAGAAAAAAAAATAAAGAGAGTAAGTGATATTTAAAAAAAAATAAGCTTTTACCAATTAATTGTTTTATATTATCTAATTTACGATTATATGTTAAATAAAATTAGGAATTCTAAAAAGATCGCTTAAATAATGTTTCATCTTTCTTTTCTTGTTGCCCTATCTTAAAAAAAAAAAGAAAAAAACCGAAAAAAAGTAAAACATTTTTTTAATAAATTCACCTACTTCTAACTTCTACCAAGCGTTAAAAAAGCAGTGAATTTTTCATAATCGTTTTCGGTGGTCACGCCAAATGAATGTATTGCAACGAAAATTTTGGAGAAAAAACATGCAATTGCAGTAAAAAAAATAGACGTGATTTCAAGATTAACATTAAATGCTTATAAAAGAGAGAATATTTTGTAAATTATGGTGTGATTGAATATAAAAATAGTCGCCGGTCTTGGTTAGCAATCATTTGGGTGAAAAGAGCCCCTTTGAAAAGAGTTAAAAAAAGAAAATAATTTTGAAATTATTTTCTGTTTGTATAATCGTAATTGATTTACATTGAACAATTAATTGAGAAAAGACACATTTTTTAGATATTGCACTTTATATTTTTTATTTATATTTTACTTCCTACATTTTAGTGTTTAACCCTTAACCGGATACGTACGTCTGTGAGATGTTTGCGTCTACATATCTGCCCTTAATATTTTCTCTCTCCGACATTCCAAACTTACTTTTATGCTGTCATATTAAAAAATTGGTCGTGTTAATGCATTACTATTAAAGATTAAATGCTTAAGTTTACTATTTGGTAAATTATTAAGTGTTCTGTTTGTGCACGGTATTTTCACGTTTCCGGTTAAGTGTTAACATAGAAATATTTTATTTATAGCAATTTTAAAGCCAAATGAATAATTTAGCGAGTGTGATTTGGATCACAATTAATTATAACGCGTATACAGTTGAAAACATACGTATTGGAAAAGCAAATACTCACATTTAAAAAAAAAAAATAAATAGATATTACCAGTACTACGAAAATACCTTCTAAACGTAGCTATTTTTGTGAATTTTATAACACCATTCAGGCTCCGGCAATTGGGATTTTAATATGCAAGCAAATAAAAAATAAACGGTCAAGTGCGAGTATTACTTCTGCTCAGAGGGTTTCATACAATATATATATGAGCTATTAACTGTATTAGTAAAAACAAGTTGGAAATTGCTCGTCAAACGTGGCAAATGAGGTGCGTTCGTACTATAACTAGTTTTAAAATTATTTTTTGCACCCCATATTGTACTGAATGTATAATTTTTTGCACTTCATAACGTGCATATTCTGATACATCATTAAAATGCACTTCCAATAATTTTTTCGGAACACTTTTGACTGTCCCTGTAATTAAACTATACATCCGATTTTCCTAAAATTTGAAATAGCTCAACAAAATTTTGCAACAATTATATCTTTAAAATTTCAGACCATTCGGAAGGCTGTAATATCATTAAAATGCACTTGCAATAATTTTTCCCATTGGCCGTAATGTAAAGAAAAACTTTTGGCTGTCCCTGTAATTAAACTATACATCCGATTTTCCTAAAATTTGAAATGGCTCGCCAAAATTTTGCAACAATTATATCTTTAAAATTTCAGATCATTCGGAAGGCTCTAATACCATTAAAATCCACTTGCAATAATTTTTCCCATTGGCCGTAATGTAAAGAAAAACTTTTGACTGTCCCTGTAATTAAACTATACGTCCGATTTTCCTAAAATTTGAAATGGCTCGACAAAATTTTGCAACAATTATATCTTTAAAATTTCAGATCATTCGGAAGGCTCTAACATCATTAAAATCCACTCGCAATAATTTTTTCCATTGGCAGTAATGTAAAGAAAAACTTTTGACTGTCCCTGTAATTAAACTATGCATCCAATTTTCATAAAATTTTAAATGGCTCGACAAAATTTTGCAACAATCACATATTTGAAATTTCAGACTATTCGGTTCGGTAGTTTTTGCTCTGTTACATGCGGACAGACGGACAGACGGACAGACGGACGGACAGACGGACGGACTGAACGACGACTATAGGTGCTACGTATTTATATAATTACGAACGCACCTAAAAAAATCGTTGCTAAAAGAATAATAAGACTTTGTAAAAACTATACAACGTAGGGTTGGATATAGCTGTATGTACTGGAAAAGTATGAATGGGTATACCACAGAAGCTCAGAGAGATTTGAAGCCTAAATAATATCAAATATTGCTATCTATCTATATTATAAAGGACAAACATATCTGTGCGTAACGCATACGTCATTCTGCGAATGGCAACACTTTGAAATTTGAAATGAAATTTCGCTTTTGCAATTTTCGCTACTGCAAATTTTTAAACTTCTAAACATCCCACATTTTAAATGTTTAGACCGTCGTATGCAGAAAAAAATGCACTTTTAAATGCAATTTGTTTGAAAGCTGTATCTCAATTTATTTCTGAGATATTAATTTTTTTATAGTTTTTAATACCAATTTTCTAATCGTGGCAACTGAAGTACTTCATTTCTATTAAAAGTGGATTAGTTATTTTTATTGATTATATTCTTACTGATGCCATTTTCTCATTGCAATTAAAAATATCATTTTTAAAAATTTGAACAGAAAATGGCGTTACACTTTAAAAAAAATACAATTTCTCTGATGATGCTGTTATATTTCACTATTTTTTCATTTCGCTGATATTGAGTTTGAGACAATAGGTAAAATATTTCAGCGACTGTAAATGACGTCATATTTAAAATAAAACGATGTTTTTATTTGATAAAACGAGACATTTCCCTTTGAATACGTCTAAAAGTTATACATTTCTGGAATTTTTACAGGCAGGTACAGAAATTAGACTAAGACCTCAAATCACGAGTGGGAATTTTAACATGGGAAGTTGTAATAGTTGACAAACAAGACTTCAAGCTTGAAAATATATTTATTAATAACCTATTGCGGGTTAAAATGTTTTTAAATTGTTAATATGGATGTGAAACGTGGAAAACGACTTGATTCGGTTTAGATTTAAAGGGGGGAGGGGGGGGGGATTCTATGATCATGTCATGGTGAAATCATTTTTGCTGATTTTTCATTCCGTAATATCAAGCATCAATTGATAACTTAATCAAAATTACTTATCTTAAATATATGTTACTGATTAGGTATATGAATGAAGTTTAATTTTTCAATAATTTTAAGAGTTGAAGTTTATGAAAAAAGTATCTTAGGTTAAAGTATGTCTTTGGAGAATTAAACTAAGAAGTGTAAGATGGATTTTTTAATGTAATTAATGTTGTTGATGTATTATAAATCTGATGCAACAGTTCCTTTGTAAACATTTTCTTTCGTCGAAATTCGACCGGTTCCACCTCGTTTATATAAAATCCAAGTCTCTGTGTGTCCCTCACAATTCCAGTAGGACCGCCTCATTGTAATGAGTAATTGTTGAATATGACTAATGCAGGGTTACCACAGTAGCGCCAAATATTGACCAACTTGGCGAAATATCACCAAATGTTTGCGAAAAAAATTGTCATATATTAAGCCAACTTGGCGATAGCTAGCTAATTTCGCGAAATTAACACTTAAAACCATTAATATTTCATAATCGAGGTCACCGCAATTTAATTTAAACTCCATGCTTTTACGGGTTTTTTACAAAATCTACAGGTGAGAATATAAAGAGTAATATACGAAAGTGTACGTCTTTGCATCTTCATCCCGATGCTACCAATAACATAACAGCTAATAGATGGCGCTGTACTGCCTAAGCTACTAATTGCCCAATTTCAATGTGCTTTAGGTACTTTTCAATATAGGCGCCTTTGCGAGATCGAGAAAATGAAATTTGGCAACATATCTTCTAGAAACTTATTCACTGTTTCATATACACAAGTAATTTTTCAATATTTATACAATTAATATAAAGAAGCCATTTAACTATTTCTGAATACAAACTGGAGTAAAACATATGTAAAAAACAACAATAGATATAAATAAAATGTTTATAGATTATATAAATTTAAAATTTTGTTTTCATAGCTGTTTATATCATTTGGCAAAAATTCTCACTTCTGACGCTCAAATTATGACAAACTTTAAAAAAGTACGCCAATGTCCTTATACTGGAAAAGTACCGCGCTTTATATAGTCGGATACAAAAGTTAAATTCTCGGTACTTTTCCCCTTTAGGAGCCTTGGCGAAGAAGGAAAATTGATACCATTTTCTGGCAATCTATTCGATGTTTCATTTTATAGACACACGCATTTTTTTTTTTTAATTGTTATACAATTTATTTAGCATAAAGAAGCCATATATCTAATTTTATAATATAGACATGACCTGCAATCCACAAAAAGCCTCAAATCCGCACAACACTTGGAACCAAGCTGTGCGGATTAGTGGTCTTCTAACAGTTTTTCATAAATGAGTTGTTTTTAAAATCTGTTTTCATCTATCACTGCGGAACAAGCGAGAAAAACTCATATTCTTGCATATATTTTTACATCTCATATTCCGCCATTTTTGACGGGCTATCTTTCTAGTTCTGTATAAAAAACTAAATCTGTGCCTGTACGATCTATGAAAGATCAGGGGCAACAGTGCCCAACTCTGTTTACTTGACACTAGGCCCCGAGGTGCTCCGGCCAGGTGGCCAACCCAACGCGAGACCCTCGGTGTTCAGTTCCCAAGCAAGCTTCGTACTCGTTTTATCGACCCCGAAGGGATGAAAGGTTGAGTGAACCTTGCCCAGCCGGGAGCAGAACTTGCGATCTGTAACGTGGCAGGCTATTCTGTATAACTCTTTTTTTAATCTTATCCTAATCTGTTTACGATGATCTTAATTCGGTACTGACAATAAAAGTAGTGTATATTTAAATTTCATTTGACATTTCATAAAACTAAATTCAGCGTAGTAATAATCTTTCCTTTTTAAAATGTAGCTAAAAATAAACACTTGTTCAAAGTTTAAACTTGGCATTGTGCTAAGCGCGCTTCGAAAGGAGGTCGCAAAGTTGCAACGCTACCTTGGTCCATGTCGCGTTTTTCCAGACAGATTTTTAATTACCTTTTAAAGACACGGGAGGCGTATTGAGAGATCCACTCAATTCAAATTAGTCGCGAAACCCATAGTATTTATGTGATTAATTCTAATTAAATTAGTCTGTTTTTAACAATTTCACGTTTATTTCTTTTATACTTCTACGGGGCATTGCATTAGACAAATATATCCTTAAAAGTTATTATCTAGGCTTGAAAAGCAGATGGTACATAGAGTGCGCCGCCTCTGTCTTTATGTACGTCCAAACCGTCCGTGTCTTTAGGGGTTAATACCTCTGCTAATTACCGACGATTTTTTTTCGAAAATCATTATCAGCAATGCTTTTATACCTCTGTTAAGATAGGTACCTCCAGCGCTCCTCGACACCTTTGCTGAATGCCCGAAAATCGAAATTTCTGTACGATTTTCTCAAATGATCTCAAATCATCTTCAGAAAATGCGATTTTCTCAAAAACTATGTGACCTAGAGTAATCGCTATAATTTTCTTGCAAGGCTTAAATTAATGACTACAACCTCTAATTTTTTCAGAATTTTAGTTTCAGCAGATTTAGAAATAGAAGGGGGGGGGGACATATTTTTGCCCTACATTTTCGACGATATCTCTGAAAATATAATACGTAAAATTAAAAGAAATGTATTTTTGAGTTCAGCGTTATGAATGCTTTCACATGATGCCCCACATGATATACAAAGAAAATAATTGTTGTTTTTTTTTTCAAATAACTTAATTAGCCCCTCTACATTTTTCCTAAATATATTTGTGAATGTTTAATAATCTGTAAATATGTGGGTCAATAGCCTTTATTATTTCCCCCAATTCGAACTTTCCACGTTCCATAGTTTACGAGTAAAACGGCTGTGACAGCCAGACAGACAGACAGACACAGGAGTGGTCTTATAATGGTTCCGTTTTTACTTTTTAAGTACGGAACCCTAAAAACAGGAAAATATGAAAATATGGTAAAGACCTTCAGAAGATATTTTTTACGAGGGTAAACATTCTTATTAATCTTCGAATTTTTCTTCGAATCTTTGTTTTAATTTAATAGAATTTCCGGGTTTATTTGTCTAAAAAACCAAGGAAGGTTGGCAACTATGCAGTTGACATAAGTATGGATACCAAATCAAAGCTAGATAGGACTGAGATAGAAAAAAGACACACAAAACTAAATAGAAAGCTAAATATCTTCAAAGATGACACATAAAAAGGAAACACAAAAACTAAATGGAAAGTTAATTATCTTCAAAGACAACTTTTTGTTATTTAATAAAATCATTGGTTTTACTTTCTTTAAAAAATACCCAGAAGTTTAGCGACTATGCAGCTGACCTAAATATGAGTACGAAATCAAAGACAGATAAGACTAAAGGCACAGAAAGAGGAAACACAAAAACTAAATAGAAAGCTAATTACCTCCAAAATTAACTTTTTGTTTATTTAATAAAATTTTTGATTTTATTTTCTTAAAAAATAGCCAAAAGATTAGAAACTATACAGCTGACCTAAATATAAATACGAAATCAAATATAGATAGGACTAAAGGCACAGATAAAGGAAACACAAAAACTAATTAGAAAGCTAATTATCTTCAAAGTTATTTTTAATAAATTCATTAGTTTTATTTTCTTTAAAAAATACCCGGAAGATTAGCGACTATGCAACTGACCTAATTATGAAGACGAAATCAAAGATACATAGGACTAAAGGCACAGAAAGAGGAAACATAAAAACTAAATAGAAAGCTAATTATCTCCAAAATCAACTTTTTTTTATTTAATAAATTTTTTTATTTTATTTTCTTAATAAACAATTAAATTTAAAAAATAAAAAAACCCGACTGCGTAAAAAGCGAACTAATTAATTATTTCTCATCAATATGAAACTATTTTTTTTTTTCATTTCCTACTATTAGCTCACACTCTCGCTATATATATCTTGTTCAAATTTTCAATCGTTAATATAATACTTATTATTCATCCAATCAAGCTCAAATAATTTTTTTTTAATTGTAGTGGATGACACTTCATGCTCATCCAGTTTTTTTTTCAAATATTAATTAATTAATTATATTAAATTAATTAATTTTGAATAATCGAGAAAGCCCTCTTTTTGATCAAGGTATTTTAAGACCGAGAGAGCCCTCTTCTTGATCAAGGTATTTTAAGTGCCACTCAAGAGGAAAGAAGAATGGGAGTAAAAAATTATTTTATTGACCTAAGTAGGAATTGACTTAAAATATTTTTTTTTTTATTTTACTTGTTTATATTACTTACCTATTTTTTTTTTTTAAATTTATACTTGTATTGATGACTTTTAAGTTGTGTTTAATTGTTAGTTCCTATCTATAAACACTGTTTTGATGAGGTCTATAGATGTCGTAAAATAATCAATGAAACATCGTCTTCATTTTGAAAGACCTATCCGATGATATGCCACTCAACAGGGTGCGTAATTTTTTTTTTCGTCTCTTCAGCCATTTTGTATTTTACGGCCGCCATTTTGAATTTATAAAAACAAAACTTAGCCTATAACCATCGGGCCGTTAAGACGAATTGATAGAGACCTCATTCATTAAAATCCATCCAGCCGTTGGGATGTTTCGAGGGTATAAAAAAATCCACATACACAGATACGCGTGAAACACATAACCCTTCTTTTCAGCCGGGTAAAAAATACCCGATAGATAGAAACTATGCAGCTGACCTAAATATGAATACGAAATCAAAGATAGAAAGGCCTAAAGGCATAGAAAAAGGAAACGCGAAAACTAATTAGAAAGCTGATTATCTTCAAAGTTATCTTTTTTATTTAATAAAAATCTTTTTTTTTTTTTTTTTTTTAATACCCGGAAGGTTAGCAACTTATCAGCTGACCTAAGTATGAATACCAAATCAAAGATAGATAGGAGGCACAGACGCAGAAAAAAGAAATACAAAAGCTAAACAGAAAGCTAATTTTCCTACTTAATTTTTTTATTTAATAAAATTTCTGATTTTATATGCTTAAAAAATAGCCAGAGAGTTCAGCTGGCCTAAGTATGAATACGAAATCAAAGGTAGATAGGACTGAGGCACAGCAAAGTGAAACTCCAAAGCTAAAAAGAAAGCTATCTAAAACTATCTCCAAAGTTAATTTTTGTTATTTAATAAAATCTTTGGTTTTATTAGCTTAAAATTTAAACCCCGGAAGGTTGGCAATTAGGCAGCTACCATAAATATCAATAGCTATCAAAGCTAGATGGAAGTGAGGCACAGAAAATGAAAACAGAAATGAATAAATAAACAAGAAAGAAAAAATCATGCGTCAAGCATAGATCATGAAACATTTTCCAACACATTCAGAATCATAATACAAATCCGCACCGTTTAATCAGTTAAAATATTATGTCTAATTCAACCATGTGGAAATGCATAACACATTTGAAAACCCAATTTCAACTGTTCCCGTCTACAATCGGGAAATTATCCGAATTCTTTGATCACCCGTGTATATATTGTATTGTCCTATTGTATAGTAATCCTCTTGTAGTGAAATTCGGTGATTTATATCAATTTCAATTAGGGATGCACCGAATAGTGATTTTGGCCGAATACCGAATATTCGGCCAATAGGCGAACCGAATACCGAATATTCGGCTAGCCGAATAGTAACTGCTAGGACGAATACCGAATATTCGGCCTGCCGAATAGTAACTATTCGGCCGAATATCGAATATTCGGCTTGTCGAATACTTTTATATTTCAAAGTTTAAAGGCATTAAAATGTTAAATTTTAAAACAATTTTACATAATATTTAAAAAAGAAACTTTTATTCTAATAAACAAGAGCTTTTTTCTAGTAAACTTTATGCTGAAAAAAATCTGCTTTGAGTGATTGAAGAAGAGGATAGTTATATAAAAAAACTTTTAATTAATAAAATTTTTAATTTCATGGCTTCTTCTGAGAATTAAAACAAATGAATAAAATTTTCTTAAATTCTAAAACAAACATTTTAAAATCAAAGAGAAATTGTGAAAAAATTGTACAGGATTATATATTTGCTTGTCAGGAAGAGACTAAAGTAAAAGTTAATAAATAATACAATCGATTCAAATTTTATATGGTGACAACTTTGCAAGAATAACTGTTCTACTCCCTTTGATTAAGCAAGGAAGTTTTTAAATGCATCCTAGATCGGTGTCTGGAGTGGGCAATCATTTTCAGAGATTGTAAATGTAGTTCTTAAAATCTTAGCAAGAAACAGATTATTTACTGGACAATGTTGAGGAACTTGCATACATAATTAATTCCTACGAAAATCCTCATGATTGTTAATTTTCTTAAATAATACTTAACAAACAACAAATAAATAATGTAAAAACATTCTCTTTTATTTAAATATGATTCTGTTTCTAATTATTCTGAATATCTTTATAAGTTGATTGTTAAACGTAGGAGTTGTATAAGGCTTTAAAAAATATGTTTTAAAAGTTTTTTTAAGTATTCAGTTCAGCCGAATATTTCGATATTCGGCCAAACCGAATAGTCGGCATGCCGAATAATTTGCTATTCGGCCAAGCCGAATATTCGGCATACCGAATAATTTGATATTCGGTCAAACCGAATATTCGGTAACATGGCCGAATAGGCCGAATACCAAATAGATACCGAATATTCTGTGCATCCCTAATTTCAATACATTTGAAAAAGCGTAATGTCACTAAAATAGACTGAAAACGATTTTACCCCATTGACTATAATGTAACAGAAATGTTTTGAATGCCTCTGTAAATGAACTATTAATCCCACATATTTCATATACAATACCAAACATGCCTTGGTGACCCTAAATAAGATTTATCAATTGCATGAAAATCTGAATATATTTACGGGAGTTAGAGCGTGGACTGACGGCCAGACGGACAGACAAACCGAATGCATAAACACTTTTCAACTTTGTTGGAAAGTGTTAAAAATTAATTGTGTTCGAAGGTAATAATTTTCTTTTTATTTAATAAAAATTCTGGTTTTATTTGCTTAAAAAATACCCGGAATGTTGGAAACTATGATGCAGTTGACCTAAATATCCATATGAAATCAAAGCTAGATAGAAGTGAGACACAGAAAAGGGAAACGCAAAAGTTAAAAAGAGCTATTTTCGGAGGTAATTATTATTTTTTTTATTTAATAAAATTTCTGGTTTCATTGGTTTAAAAAAATACTCGGAATTTTGGAAACTATGCAGCCAACCTAAGTATGAATACGAAATCAAATCTAGATAAAGCTGAGACGAATACGGCACCAGGATGACAGTGATTAAAAAAAAATTATGATTTCTCCTGAATACCATTTTTTCATTCAGAAAGCAGCTTGCCTTTAAGCATAGCTGCCGCTCGGAACGAAAATGTCAACTGCGAACTAAACAAAAAATCGATGCGTGGCGCAGGTTCCATCGGCCGATCACGTGACTCAGCTCTCTGGCCGCGTTCGTTATCCCGGAGAACCCCGGAACCAGAAGGAAACCCCCTTCAGGAAAACGGACCGAATTTAGTATCCAGAATGTTTCATTCTGGATGAATGAAACATTCTGCCGTACATGTAATCGCATCCAAGGCTTCAACTTTGATAATCTGTTTACCGATTGCCGGATTGGCTCCCATATTTTAATTCGTATTTTTATTTTATTTTTTTAAACCCTCTCCGATTTGTGAAGTGTTTCTGGAAAAGATTGGATCTCCAGTTTTCGAAAACCCCCCACAGCTATGGATGGAGGGTGATGTGAAGATGCATGGAGCCAGAGGATTGTAAGAGAATTTTAGAACTCGGGACATAATCTTTCGCAGAGGAATTGCGGTATTTTTAGTAAGTACTACTTTATTACGCTCTTCAGTGTTTGAATGAAGTGTTGTTTGCAAACAGAGGGAAGTAAATAGTTCGGGATTATCAATCGTTTTGGGGGAAAAGATGTAAATTGTAAGAGTTGTTTCTTATTTAAATGTGAGTATTTCAAAAGGGAAATAATATATACAGATAGAAAGAGGAATTGTTCAACAGGCTCTCAAAAAGAAAAAAAAACCCCTATTTCTTATTATCGGAAATATTTATATGAAAAATTAATATAATAAATCTATATTCTATAATTACCCAAAATGGGTCTAAATTTAGATCAACCTTTTTTGGGACACGCTGAAAATACGCTTATTTAAATATGACTATTTCAAAAGGAAAATAATATATACAGATAGAAAAGAGGAATTGCTCAACAGGCTCTCAATAGATAAAAAATATTCCTATTTACGAGTATCGGAAATATTTATATGAAAAATTAATATAATAATAATTAAACGGAGTTTTGTTTACAAATAGACAAAAGTAAATAGGTCGTTATTATCAATCATTTTTGGGGAAAAGATGTGAATTGCAAGAGTTTTCTCCTGTATAAAATGTGCATTTTAAAAGGGAAAGAATGTATACATATAGAAAAGAGGAATTGCTCAACAGGCTCTTAATAGAAAAAAAAATGCTCCTATTTCTTATTACTGGAAATATTTATATGAAAAATTATTATAATAATAATAATTAAAAGACGTGTTGTTTCCAAACAGTTGGATGTAAATAAGGTCGGAATTATCAATCATTTTTTGGGGGAAAAGAGTAAAATTTTAAGAATTTTCTCTGATTTAAATACGATTATTTTAAAACGGAAAAAATGAATACAGATAGAAAAGTGAAATTTCTCAACAGAAAAAAATACCGTAGATGAAAATTATAAGAGTTTTCTCTTATTTAAATGTGAGTATTTTAAAAGGGAAAGAATATATGCAGATAGAAAAGAGAAATTTCTCAACAGGCTCTCTCTCTCAAAAAAAAAAAAAAAAAAAAAAAAAAAAAACCTATTTCCCATTACCGGAAATATTTATATGAAAAATTAATACAATAAATCTATATCTATAATTACCAAAAGTGGGTCTAAATTTAGGTCAACCTTTTTTTGGACATGCTGAAAATTTAAATAAGAGTTTTCTCTTATTTAAATATGAGTGTTTTAAAAGGGAAAGAATATATACAGATAGAAAAGACAAATTTCTCAACAGGCTCTTAACAGAAAAAAAATACTCATTTCTTATTATTATTGAAAATATTTGTATGGAAAATTAATATAATAAATCTATATCTATAATTACTCAAAATGGGTCTAAATTTAGGTCAAACCTTTTGGGGGAAAAGATTAAAATTATAAGAATTTTCTCTTATTTAAATATGAGTATTTTAAAAGGGAAAAAACACGTACAGATAGAAAAAGGAAATTTCTCAACAGGCTCTAAATAGAAAAAAAATACTCGGATTTCTTGTTATTGGAAATATTTATATGGAAAATTAATATAATAAATCTATATCTATAATTACTCAAAATGGGTCTAAATTTAGGTCAACTTTGTTGGGGAAAAGAGAAAAACTATAAGGGTTTTCCCTTATTTAAATATGAATATTTTAAAAGAGAAAGAATATATAAAGATAAAAAAGAGGAATTACTCAACAGGCTCTGACTATATATATATATAAAGACTCCCTTTTTTATTGTCGGAAATATTTAGATGGAAAATTAATATACTAAATCATAATTACTCAAAGTAGGTCTAAAAATGTATTTTTTCCTTCTTATTTTCAGTATGAATTTTTAAATTCGGTGTTAATTTAGGATTATTATTTACATATATTGGTATAAATAATTGTTTGAATAAATAGTTAGTTTTTTTTTATAGCTATATTACAGAAAGAAAATGCGATAAATATATTAATCATATATTTATTATATATTTTTCAGTAAATTAAATTTACGTGGATTCCCTTTTCGGTTTTTAATAAATAATAAAACTGTTAATATTTAAAAAATAATAACAATTAATAAAATCTACCAGTATAGTTGTAAAAAAGTAAATAAATAAATAACGCTTCCATAGTATGCATTTTACCTTTATATCTATTAAATTAGCAGTTAACACGATATTATTATTGACATATATTTGCGTAAATAATTACAATACATAATTAATGACTTTTTTAGACATATTGGACATAAAACACTCAATAAATCTATCATTATTTATATATTTATTTGATACTGTTTCTGTAAGTTAAATTTATATGTAATATGATTCGGTATTGGGGTTTCAATAATTATTAATAAAAATAATAAATAAATATAATTTTTGAAAAATAATTTTAATAAAAAAATAATTTTTTAAATTAAAAGCTAATAAAATCTATTTGTACAAATTGAATAAAAATATAAAACTTCAGTATTTTCATCATTATGTTAAGAATATCTAAAAAAAAAAACCCAAGAAAAATCTTTAATTTGGGAAAATCATTTATTGATATTTCTGTAAATAAATTATTATGAGATATATTTATTGTTTTTTAAATATATCAGACAGAAATTATTCAATAGATATCTAAATAATCATACATTTATTGGATACTTTTTCAGTAAGTTAAATTTACATGTAAATTGGCTCCATTTAAAAAATACAGTATAATACTTTTAAGTATTCCGATTTGAAAATCATTTAATTTTGTAAAATAACTGAAGCCTATATTTTAAAGTTGAAAAAATAAAGATTGAAATAAACTTTATTTTTTAACCCTTTGCTGTCGAAATCACTCCTCCTAAGCACAAGTATCTCTTACACACATTTATTTGGTTGCACCACTTTTTATAAGAAACATTTTTACTTGCACTTTGGCACTAGGTGCAAGAGAAATTACTAAAAGATGTACTTTTAAAATATAGTGGTACCAACAGAATATTAAAATAGAATTATATATAGAAAACTTGGGCTGCTATTTGCCGACTCTCGACCGCAAAGTGTTAAAGGAGAGAATAACATGTTTGATTCACAAATGATTATAATATTCATCAAATTTAAGTCAAAATATTTATTTTAGAGTGTCAATACAGGAAATGTTTACATTAATAAAACCGAATTGTCATAAATTACATAAGATTTTATAATAATAAAAAATAAAAGTATTTTAGAAGTTCACAAATATGCTCTGAATTTTATTTTGAATATTACGGAATAATTTATGACAACTGATATATGTTATTGCGTGTTTTATTAAGGAAAATATTACACACTTTTTGCGTTTTCAATCAAAACTAATTGTTTAATTAAGTTACTATGTCTCAAGTTATTTATTGTTGCGTAAACTGGTAACTTGAATTTTAAATTATAAAAGTAAAAAGAATATATATATATATATATAGTATAGCTATTCTAAAAAACAAACAACAACAACAAAAACGCGCTGTTGCTGCTACTGCGATAATAAGTCATTGTGACCGCATCATTTGAAACACTTTGAAAAAATATATTTATACGTAAATAGGGGGGAAAAAAAGCAGAATGAAAGAACGAAAAAAATTAAATTATTATGTGCGAAAAGCATTTAAAGGTGAATTTTACATCAGTTTTAAAATTATATTAGATAAAACGGTTTTATTATACCGTCTAAAAGAAAACGTTATCAAAGTCTGGGAGGCAGCCGCATTTTTTACTTAAGGGGGCCCGGGATACAAAAATCTCCAAATTTTCTAAAAAGCTTTTATTGCATTAAACATTTTCTCTGTTTTTCTGCTTCAAATGACGTTCGATTTCTTGTGAAAATGCCTTTTTCTTCATGATGGCTTTTTTCAGCCTTTCCCGTATTTAAATCGTTATAACTCAGGAACCGTTAAAGGTAAATGGTTCAAACTTGGAACATGTATTTTTCAATTAATTTACTTTAATTTTGATTCAGCAAATTAGAAAAAAATTATTTAATTTTGAAAATATGATTTTTTTTTTATTTTACACCTTTTTTTTTAAATTTTTACTTTAAACATTTTTAATTTTTTCAAAAATTAATATTCTAAAAAATGTTGAATCTAAATTAAAACTTAAATATTTCTGTTTATTTAAATGAAAAAAAAATTGAAATTCTACAAATAATATTTCGAGTTATAACGATTTTAAACTACCCCCACATTTTTAATGAATTTTAAATTAAATTTTTTTTTAAATATATATGAGAAGTTTTATGAGAGTGATTTTGTTTACTAATAACATGGTTAACCATCACAAAAAAAATTCAAAAATTTAACTCAATAAATAAAAATTATTTTAAATTGAGTCTCAGACCTCCTTAACCATTTTATATAAGCTTTTTTTTTTAAATGTGTAATTGATCTTAATTAGTTAATTACGTAAACAGCCTTCAGCTCATGCAAAAGATGTGGGTGCAGACTTGGAAACCGAAAAATTCTTCTAATTCAAAAAGGAATGATTGCTAGCCCGATTACAGAATATTGCCAGATTATGATATTGATGATAATTTCATTCAATCTTCCGTAATCGGTCAATATTTTTAAATCAGAGTAAATTAGAATGTTTTTAGAGTTTGCAGGGTCTGGATGTGTTTTAGCGAGAGTATTATACTATATTTAAGTTATTTTTTGATCGTAAATCCTTAAATTTAATACTTTTTTAAATACTGAGTATGCAATTTAAAAGTTTAAATAACAAAAAAAATTTTTTTTAGAAGCCCTTCTTAACGAGCCTTTGAATCTTAAAAGTTACCGTCATGACAAATTTCTAGTTTTTAGTTCCTTCAGTATCACAAAAATCGAAATTTTGAAGGTCCCCCGTACTCACCCTTTTTAAATTTCAATATACAGTAAAACCTCACTAAAGCGAACACGTTCCGTTCCAATAAAAATTGGTCGTTCCGAGAGGTGGTCTCTTAATGGAGGTCATGTTTAAATCTAGATTTTAATTGTTGAAAAAAGGTAAGAATTAATGTTACTAAAATTTATTTTCACATTAGGAAAAAATACGAAAATTTAAGTATCAAAACAAAAGTTAATTACTGCAGATTTAAAAAAATGAATACATTGACGTTTCCTGTGATTTTACGGTTTCATATTTTATAACTTTTATTTCCAAGTCCTTTCGAAGTTCAGTAAATAAATGCATTTTTTTTTTTTTTTTTTTTTTTTTTTTGACAGGAACAAATAATGACGATTTCATTAATTTATCTATTTCTTTGAGAGTTTCATGACAGAATAGGGCACGGGGGGAGTTATTGACCGTCATTCTTAATTTTTCATCAGAGTTAAATTCAATACCTAAAAAGGCACAAAGGGGTTTAAACACACTTAAAAGACTTAGTTTAGAAGTTTGATGAACCTTCTGCAAGCGACCAGGAAAACATGGAATTTGTTTAATTTTCTTCAAAGAAATTGGTCGCTCATGGAGGGAGTTCAACTGGGATGGTCTCTGAATGTAAATAAAATTAGCATTGAGCCTATGGGAATAAATTTTGTTCCATGAAAAAATGGTCGTTCAGGGAGGGGGTCGCATAATGGAGGTGGTCGAACAGGGAGGTTTCACTGTATTTTTTTAAATTGTTCTGTGCGTGCATTTACTGCTTAAAAGTAATAATAATGTCACATTTCGAGTTTCTATCTCTAACAATTCCATAAAAATCGTAATTTAGAACGGTTTTACAACGTTTTCAGGACGTTTTTCGCTCATTTAATACTTATAAATTTTGATTTTTTAGAAACTGTTCATAGAGAACATCTACATCTTAAAAGTACCACCATACCATAATAATATATATTCCACAGAAATATGAAAACATATATTAAAATACAATTATTTGCTTAAAAGACGTCATTTCAATAAAAACACATTAAAAATTTACATGTTTTGACTCTTTCATTGAGTCATCATCAGAATACAAAATACTACAAACACAATGCACATGAAAACTGGAAAATTGTCATCAAATAAAAAGTTAACATATTTTTTATGACTATTCATAGCATTTACTTGATGACTGTTTTTCAGTTTTCATGTGCATTGTATTTGTAGTTTTTTGTATTTTGATGATGACTCAATAAAAGAGTCAAAACAAGTAAATTTTCAAAATTTTTAATGTGTTTTTATGGAAATGACGTCTTTTAAGCAAATAATGTATTTTAATGTATGTTTTGACATTTGTTTGGAATATGTATTATTATGGTATAGTTAACAGTAGACGTAATTAAGACTATTTTACTTATATTTATATTTGAGTAACTACAATGCCAAATTTCAAGTTTCTAGCCTCTTCACTATCACAAAAATCACAATTCAGGAACTTTTTTGCGCTTGTAACACCCCTCCCCCCCATGAACAGCGACATCGATATATAATATAGCTTATGTTGGAACAGGGACTGTTACCATCAATTTGCCGCCATTACTTTTGAAATATATTTGGCAGTTCCACAGATTACCGCTTACAAACAAACACACATTACTTCTTTATAATATTAATAGAGGTATCGAGGTATGTGTATTCATATATGTGTTGTTTTGAATTCTGAAAATTACATGAGATACTATATCATTATTTATATTATTTTTTAATTATAAAATCACAATTACCATATGTGATATATTCTAAGTAAATTGTGAAATGTAGTACAGAAATACAACTAAACAGTTTAGTATATGTGTTATAAATGCAGATTTATTTATGTAGAGGTTTAAAAAATTTTTTCTTAAGGCTATATAAATTTGTACATTTGAACTTTAGCTTTGACTTTAAACTTTAACTTAAACCTTTGAACTTTAAAAAATAAAAATTCGAAATCATTCAGAAATGAATGATTAAAAGCAAATGATCTTGAATAATTTCAAAATGCTTTCATAATAAATATCAAAGGTTATCAGCGTTATCAATACGGGCATAGCTACTACTGGATACCACCATTTCTGAAAAGCAATTTTTGCCTTATTTAATTGAAAGATTCTACGATTAAATAAGGAGAATATATATATATTTAGTATACATTTTGTTTTCTCTGAAATAGATGTTTTATTAAACTTATACATTTTAAATCTTTAAATTTTAAAGTTATATAAATTAAGTATCGAAAATACCACAAACGAAATATAACGAAAAAAAAAAAAAAAAAAAAAACACTTGAAACATAACATTTTGGAAAAGTTAATGGTTGGCTAAATTTAAAAATATATTTTAGTAGAAAATTAACAGGTGACAATAAATTTTATCCAAGGAGAAAGAAATTATTACAGATTTACAATTTTTTTTGAAAGGAAAATGAAATAATAATAATAATAATAAAATCCGTAATAAATTTTCCATTCGTAAAATAATAATTCGTAATCAAAAACTGGCAAAATCTGTAATAAAAGTAGATAAAAGAACAAAGAGTTATCACTGATTAAATTACGTCAAAAAGGTGTAAGTATCTAAAAATAGATATGTATAATATAATTTGCACATACTTCTACTATTTTACGCAATCGATGATACGTTTTTAGTGATAACCCATTAAGGACTGCACCTTTTTATACTTTCAAAAAATGAAATAAAATTTTATTTCATACATATTAATCTCTAATTAAGAGAAAGAAAAAAACGCGATACCGTCAACCCTTTGGGCCACTACTTTGGGCCCCTTTTTCCTTATTCCACTCACATTTCCTTTGTTAAAAAATATTATATGTGATTTTTCAATGTCGAAATGGAGTTTTAAACAATTAACATAAAACAATGAAGCAAACTGTATGGTTTTAAAGGGGAAATTTTTATTATTTTTATTTTTTAACTATTTTTAAAGTTTTGGAACAAAGTAGCCCCTGCTAGGGGCTTCTTTGGTCCATTCACTTAATTTCATATAAAATGAATACATTTCATATGTAAATGAATACATTTTTATGGGAACACCCTTGCAATAGCATTTGCTAATAAATTAACACTGCAAACCCGATAAACAAATGTTTTCTTTTAACATCTAAACACAATAAACCAATTGTTAATATTAAAGAAACGAGAAACAGTTTTCGTCATGTTATCCTCAGGAATTGAAACAAAAACAATTAATATAACATTTTGCAACAGTAACATTTGAGAAAAAAGTTACTTAAAACATGTTTTAAGAGATTTGGTTGCATAAAAGGCATTTCTAAGTAATTGGGGCTATTTTTGGAGCAAAACAGGCCTGGCACAAAGTAGCCCCGAAATACTAGTTTTCATGCTAGTTTTATGAAAACTTAAACATTTTCTGACAAAATAAAAAGTTAAAAGAAAAATTATGATCATACATGGGTTGCAGGTTACTAAATGTAATATTTTGATACTTACTTTATTTGTAGCTCTCATCAAGATTGTTTCACAATAGAAAGTTTGGAGAGTTAAAATCTACACACGAAAACAGTTGTTTTAAAAACACATTCAGTGTTTCCACTAAAAAAATTAAATTACCCCCAAACTTTTCAGATACCCTATAGTAGGGTATAAGTTATTTTTCAAGGGCAAAAACTCCAAATTATCTTGCATTGTTTGTTCAATACAAAGAATAAAGTTTTTTTTTATGGGATGGACCAAAGTAACCCCACAAGGACCAAAGTAGCCCCGGTTGACGGTATTAATTTTTTTTTTTTTTTTTTTTTTTTTAATGGAGATATGATATATTGCGAAAAGTAAAAACTAACTACATTTTTGCCATATGAAAATCCTTTACTATGTAGCAGTACATTACATTTACTAAACAGAGTAAAAGTTTGTCTACTACAATAGCTGAATCTTGAATGACTGAATTTTATTTCATTCTTTATAGTGTTTTTATCTATTTATCAATAAACATTTTCAAAACTTTCCGTACTATTTCATTGATATTTCTATTTTTTACTACTCGAATCAATTCACATTTCGACCCTTTAATACATTTGTTAAAAAAAAAAATCACAAAAGAAAAAAAATTACAAACATAATGTTGCGATAACCCAACGTCAGTCTTTAACGGGGATGAGATTTCTCATGAGATTTCTCAGTGAGATTCCTCAGATTGACTTGAGATAAACGCTGGACAAGCGTAAGTATCAATTCTAAAATTATTTTGCTAGATTTTCTGCGTAATATTCCTAATTTTCAGTCTCTCTTTCTGCAAAAACTTTATCTTATAAGAAAAGTTCGACATATTTGAACTCAAGTTGCAAACACCTAAAACTTTCATAAAAGTAAACCTTCAGGGCCTGGTTGGTGTCCTATTAATAGAACATATCTTTTCATTGAGAATTATTTTGTCTTAACAATTATTTTTGTTATTATCTGAGTAATGACAGTTATATGGCTACATATTAGGCAGATTTCATAAGAAATACTACCTATTGCAGTCGTTACCATGATGCGGCTTTTGAAAAAATCCTTCGTACCTTTTCATTATATGAACCCAGGAACCCAAAACTACCCCCACCTAAAAAGTTTATGTATGTATGTATGTATGTATGTATATTTTGTCGGCACGATAAAAGTCGCAATTATTCAAGGATCGTCTTCAAACTCACCAAAAAGTTTGAGATGGTTAATATCTCGGATTGCAAATGGGCAAAATCGTCCCAAGGGGACGGAAATAGAGAGGGGTTTTGTGAAAACAGGCAAAATCCCATAACTTCTGTAATCGAGCCTCATTCAGATCGTAATATAAATTATCGATAAAATTATCGTATTAACACGATTCTGATAAAACCAGCTTTTACGGAAAAATGAAATTAAAAACTCGTCAAAAGCGGCCAGATAAAATTGTTAAACGGAGTTAATCTCTAATCTTGATTTAGTTTTCGTTGGTGAAATTAATACTTCACTTTGAAATCTACCTGCGCCTGTAGGCCGAGCCGGCAGGGATTTATTTATTATTATGACTATGACTCCATTTAAGTTTCAGCGTGTAATAATAAACAGTACAGTGCGTGTCAATAGTTTAAGCACAATAACAATTTTAAAATAAAACTTTAAATATTCACTTTATTTCAATATCTGTTTTGTATATGTTAATAATAGCAGTTTTAACACCATATTCAATAAAATTATCTTTTAAATTTTATTTCAAACCATGGTGTTTAAGAATAGAACAAAAATAACCGTGTCAAAAGTTTAAGCACAAAATCGTTTTTATGCAAATTTTATAAACTGATGTAAGCGGTTGCGCACGCAAACTATTTCTGGGTGTATAAGAAGCAGTCAGTTGTTGTTTTTGAAGCCTAAGTCGAAAGATTTTTTAGATGGGGAGGTGATAATTATTTGGAGTATGAGAGCAAAACATAAGTCTGTTTCTGAAATTGCTAGTGCATTAAAAATATCAAAACGAAGTATTCATCAAGTTTTGGCTCGTGATAATGATTTCAAACGAAAATTCCGTTCAGGAAGGCCACGAGTGACTACTTTGCGGGAAGACCGCCGCATCAGAAACTTGGCTTCAACTGATAATTACTTTCTTTCGCAAATAAAACATACAGTTGGGGGACAAGTACCGAAAAAAAAACTGTTCATAGAAGAGTTATGGAATCGGAATGCATCAAAAACCGTAAAATGGCTCGGTTACCATGTCTGAAACGACACCATAAAGAAGCTAGATTACAGTGGGCCAAAGAGCATATGTCATTTGGTGATAAATGGCTGAATGTCATATTCAGTGATGAAAAAAAATGGAACCTCGATGGCGCTGATGGGTTTAAGTACCATTGGCATGATCTCTGCAAAGAACCTAGGAGTATATTTAGCGAACAACATGGTGGTTGTTGTGTAATGGTATTGGGGGGAGGGGCTATTTCTTTCAATGGTCAGACATCTCTAGCATTCACCAGTGGTCGTGAAAACTCTGAAAACTATCAAGAGACACTTGCAATCATTTGCTCCCTGTTGCCGAGATTTTGGGGGGCGAAAAATGGTTATTTCTACATGATAATGCCTCGATCCATACCTCAAACTCAACTTCAACGTGACTTAAGTCGAAAAAAGTATCTGTTTTGAAATGGCCGGCAATTAGCCCTCATTTAAACCCCGTTGAAAATATGCGGGGCATTCTCACTCATGTAGTTTATCCAAATGGAAAGCAGTATTCTTCAGTTAAAGATTTGAAAGATGCCACTGAGAACGCGTGGTTTAAAATTGAACCAGAAATAATACATAACCTCATTTTATTGATGGGAAACCGTATATTTAAAGTAATTCAGCAGAATGGATCAATAATCAAGTACTATTTTTTTTTTTATTCTTGTTCTACTAAACACTAAAGAACTACTGTGCTTAAACTTTTGACACACTCATTTTTGTTCTTTTGATAAATTCTATTATTTGAGATAAATTTTAAAGCATAAATCTGTTAATTATCTTTTTAAAACTACAATTTGTAGGTCATGTGAAAAGGAAAGTAACTTTCAGTCAATAACAAAATTATATTTTGTGCTTAAACTTTTGACAGGTACTGTAGATACATGCGAGGCTTTTGCTCTGCAATATTTATGGTTTATTTTCTGATACATTTTTCATTAATTTATAATAACTACAATTTTTTAAATCAAACAGCTTTTTTTTTTATCGAAATGTGAGCGAACTATGTCAAAAATCTTTCATATTATACCGAATTCATCTTTGTGAGTTTTGTATGTCAATAGAAAAAGGGATGTTGACATCAGAAATAATATGTATGATGATACTTAAGTGTAAAGTATAACGAAAATTTAGTATCCAATGTCAGATGCGGGCAAAAAATCCTGTCCAATGATACCCCGTTTATCAAATAGTATCATAAGACGAAATGCAATTTTTCACCTTGAATCAACATAAAATATATAATGTGAACATTAAAAAGGTCCACAATCTTATTTAAAAGGCGACTAATGTGATGAAAAAGATGTTACAAGTTTAAAATATACATTTTATTTAAAACTTCTTAGTACTTTCAAGTCTACCAGGTTCATCATCAGAGAATATCTTAATAGCTAAAATTTTAGTTATTAAGATATTCTCTGATGATGAACCTGGTAGGCTTGAAAGTACTAAGAAGTTTTAAATCAAATGTTTATTTTAAACTTGTGACATCTTTTTCATTACATCATTTAGTTATGAATGTATTCTTTGATGATGAGCCTGGAAGGTTTGAAAGTACTAAGAAGTTTTAAATAAAATGTACATTTTAAACTTGTAACATCTTTTTCATTACATTAGTCGCCTTTTAAGTAAGATTGTGGACCTTTTTAATTTCCACATTAAAAAGTATTTATTTTACCCCATTTATCGTTATACACTATTAATTAAATCAAGTATACGATATCAAATGAGGAAAAATAATCTTATCCAATGATACCTCATCCATCTTTATATGCTACATATAATTTAAATTCAGTATGCGATGTCCGATGTGAGCAAAAAATACTATCCAATGATACCTCATCCATCTTTGTATGCTACATATCATTTTACCCTTAAATGCCTGATTTTTCAAAAATCATTTTAATAATGTTTTTCGGCTTTCATATTTTAAATAAAACATGGGAAAAATACTTAAAAAAATCATACTTTGTTTTAAGTATGGTTTACGGCTAAAAACAGTTTGTTACTATTCGGCAATACTGGTCTTTAATTGAAAAAATAATTTTTCCTGATAAAATTCTATAATATTAAACACACAAGAATTTTACGAACTATGATAAAAAATAAATTATACTTGCTCACTGCAGAACAAAATAAGGTATTTCTCAAGCTTCCAAACAAAACAAAAAGAACATATAGCAACAATTGAAAAAAAATAAATCTATCTTTATTCTTAAACAGCACAAGTGTTGCTGTGTACATGTTGAAAATCGATTTAATAATATTTTCAGAATGTATTTTATTGACAACATTAGGCATTATAGCTTCAACATTATTCAAATAGTATTTTAGGAGCCTAAATTGGGTATGTTGCTGAAAGGCAACACACGGCATTTAAGGGTTAAATTCAGTATGCGATGTCCGATGTGAGAAAAAAATCCTATCCAATGATACCTCTCATCATTATACGCAACATATTAGTAGAGAAAAAGGGATGTTGAGATTAGAAATATTTGAGATTAGAAATCATTATTTTTCCTGCGTTATAAATCTTTCAGAGTATCATATATCATTTTTTCGAAACAAAATAAAAAATCGCGCATTTATGGGTTAAATTCAGCATGCGATGTCGCATGTAGGCAAAAAACCTATCAAATTGTACCTCTCATCATTTTACCCTACATATTACCTGAGAAAAAGCGATGTTGATAACAGAAAAACAAAATTATATATCGGGTGAATGCAAAAGTTCTTGTCCGATTTCCGATGCATCAAGTTTCGAAGTACCCAAGTTGTTTTAACCCTTTGTAACTCAACAACTCCGATTTAAAAAATTCTTACACAGATATTAAAATGCATCATTTTAAGCATGGAAAAAATAATAAAAAAAATTCAGAACAGAAAAATAAAATTTTATTTGGAAAAATGGGTTTGTTGCATATCTGCAACATCTTGCCAAATGGCACAAAAACTGAAAAGATTTAAAATTTTAATTTGCACGAAAATTTTTGAAACGATTGTTAGTTTTGTTGTAGCAAATTCCCGCACCACATTTCTCACAAACAGTTTGATTAAAGTTTGTACAATCGGGGTATTTACAACGTATTCTTTTTTCTGCCCAATATGGCCAGTGCCCAATTTCGGCTAGGCGCACTTGTTTTGGTGGAATATGTTGAGTAGGCGCTCTATGCTTTTTCTGTTGAATTCTTTTTTCTACGAGACTTTTCCCTTTTTTGCTAGCTTTGGACTTGGTGTTAATTTTACAGAGGGGGCGGGGGGAGATCCCTAACTCATCCTATAGCAGTTAAATAATATAAAAACAGACTATTGTTTCCCCTTTTCTATAATGTTGCTCTTCTGAAAGAAATGCAACTTAAATAACCACTAGAAGGTATTTGCGATGCTCTTTCGATATTTTAAAAAATCCATTATAAGGGAAGATATGGCGCGTTGTTGCATATCTGCAACAAACAAAAGTTTACGTTTATCTTATACATATTATAAATTTCCTAGCTCGAAAATGGTCTTTAAATAAAGAATTTAAACTGACCTTTGAAAACAACATACTGGTAGATGTCTGCACACTTTTTTAACTCCTGTATTTCAAAGCTTAATTCAGCAGAAATCACGTGTAGCTGATCAAGCGATAAATCAAACTTTGGCGCGAAAAAAAATCAGTATCGACCATTTGTTGCGGGTTTAATGAAATAATTATGTTAATAGTACTGTAATAGAATAACAACAATCAACAAAATCGTCTTTTGAAATTTACTGTTAAATAACAATGACGTTTTGGGTATGTTGCAGATCTGCAACACGGTGATACAAAGGGTTAAATAGCGAAATGCAGTCGAATTCTTAATATTTAATCTCTCATCACTCTATCTCTTTAGTAGTAATTCGTGGGTTGTATGAATGACGAAATCTTTTTTTATTATTATTTGTGTATTATTCAGCGATAGTCACGTCCTATATGCATATTTTACTGTAGATGTTGTTTAAGACTGGATCGTAAATGAGGAATTCTTTAGCGGTTGAGGATGACGTCATTTTATATAAAATAAAAGCGTGTGTTTCAAGTCTTAAAACTGAGCTATCTATATTTATATACACACATATATATATATATATTTTCATCGGGGGCGACATAAATTCTGAAGAAGCAGATTTCCTGTTTTCTAGTTTCAACGTTAAGTTCTCTCACGGCACATGTAGATAATAATAGTATTATGTCGCAGACCTATTATTATTTTATATCTCATCTAGTAAATAGTTATCTAGCAAAAATTAACGTTTCCCTTTTCTATTTTCAATAGCTATGTATTTTCATTACATAACAACTTCACGCTAGGTAATTCTTTTATTAATTTCGCAAACACATTGTAACAGCAAGTTGATGAGTTTTCTCGAACGTGATGGTGTTAATATTTTATGATCCAAAAAGGAGTGTCTCTCTTTTTCTACTATAAAACACTTCTTTTTGGTTTGTTAGTTTCAGGAATGGGTATGTATTAACCTACATTTGAAAAGTATTTATTTACTGCATCTGTATACGCTTTTACACCACAGTGAGGAATTATGTATTAAAACCTACATTTGAAAAGCATTTACCGGGTGCCTCAAAAATGACTCATAGATTTTAAAATTCAATAACTTGCAAACGATGACAGATATTTAAAAATAGGCAGCAGAAAAATTTTCCAGGAGGATTATGTAAGATTTCAGGAGTTTTTATGCTGTAATTCCCAGTTTTAGTTACAAATAGCAGCGATAGAAAGCGCTGCAAGCAATAGGCGCTGAATCCAGGCTCGATTTTTCGGCCTCTCTCTTCTCCCATGCGAAAAAAGGAGATTAAAATGTTTTGGATGGATCCCGAAGTATCAAAAATCGGTTCTGGAATTAGCACCTACTTCTCGCAGCGACATCTGTTGTTTGAAATTTGAACTAAAATCAAGAAACACAGTAAAAAGAAAAAACTCCTGACATCATACATAACCCTCCTGCAAGAATTTTTGTAATATCTGTCACTGTTTGCAAGTTATGGAATTTTAAAATCTATCAGTCATTTTTGGGATACCCGGTATTTACAGTATCTGTATACGCTTTTACACCACAGTGAGGAATTTTACAGAAACATTTTTAGGTGCGTTCGTAATTATATAAATACGTAGCACCTATAGTCGTCGTTCAGTCCGTCTGTCCGCATATAACAGAGCAAAAACTGCCCGACCGAATGGTCTGAAATTTTAAATATATAACTGTTGCAAAATTTTGTCGAGCCATTTGAAATTTTATGAAAATCGGATGTATAGTTTAATTACAGGGACAGTCAAAAGTTTTCCGTTACATTACGGCCAATGGGAAAAAATTATTGCAAGTGCATTTTAATGATGTTACTGACTTTCGAATGGTCTGAAATTTTAAAAATATAATTGTTGCAAAATTTTGTCGAGCCATTTGAAATTTTATGAAAATCGGATGTATAGTTTAATTACAGGGACAGTCAAAAGTTTTCCGTCACATTACGGCCAATGGGAAAAATTATTGCAAGTGCATTTTAATGATGTTACAGCCTTCCGAATGGTCTGAAATTTTAAATATATAATTGTTGCAAAATTTTGTCGAGCCATTTGAAATTTTAGGAAAATCGGATGTATAGTTTAATTACAGGGACAGTCAAAAGTTTTCCGTTACATTACGGCCAATGGGAAAAAATTATTGCAAGTGCATTTTAATGATGTTACGGCCTTCCGAATGGTCTGAAATTTTAAATATATAATTGTTGCAAAATTTTGTCGAGCCATTTGAAATTTTAGGAAAATTGGATGTATAGTTGCCGAAACGTCAGTGAAGGCTTACTGTGGAGACACGAAAAGTTTTGATTTCCGCTTGTCTGTCTGTCTGTTCCGCGATAACTGCCGCAAAAAGCATCTGATCGGCTTGAAATTAATTGGGCATGTTGATGAGGTACTCGGACTTAGCTGTATAGTTTTTGGTTAAATTTGGTTCATTCGTTCGGGAAATATAGAAGATTTTATTTTGTTCTGTAATGCTTTTCTATGGCAATTCAGACGATTTTCAAATTTTCATTTGTTGAAAGAAATGGCCCTTATAAAAAATGGATTTAAATGGTAAATTTTGGATGCTGAAATTTTTAAATAAGTTTATTAAATTATTCCAATTAGTTTGAAATTATGTCAATATACATATTTGCGAGATTTTTTAAATTAGGTTTATAATTTTTGGGGGAACTTTATGCATGTTTTCCAATAATATAAAGCATTTTGTTTTATCAATTTGACATAATACATATTTCATTTTTTACCTTTTCTTTCATCAGTTGCCTAGCAACGTATTTGGTCTTAATAATATTAGTATAAATGCGTCTATAATGTTTCAGTAAAGCCAACGTCAAAACGGATGAATTAATGCATTTGTATTTTTGCATATAGATGGATTTTAGCCCCATAAATAAAAATAGGCAATATTTTATTTATTTTATTCAAATATTTTGCTTAAAAATACAAAAGTTCATTATTTTCATAGAGAATAATGTGACATTTTTTCAGAAAATTTATCAATGTTGCTTTAATCGTTGCCAAGAAAATCAAAACCCTGAATAATATTTTCTCTTAAACAATTTTCAATTGAAAGATTTTGACGTGAAACAGGAAAATGAAAAAAAAAATTAAGAATAAAAAAATTAATATGGCGATATATTGGGAATAAAAAGAAAACTCTCAAGTATTTCTTAATATAACAAGATGAAAGGTTTTGAGTAAGTACGAATATCAGGTGAATTAGACGTCATTTATCAAAAAAAAAAAGATGGAATAAAAAGATCTTGGCTAAAATAAAATTAACTATTATTCACGGAGGAAAGAGATAGATGGAGATGCAGTATGCCGTAAAAACAGTTTGCAATATGATGTGCGTTATCGCTCAGATTTAAATGCCCTCATTCGGCCCAAACAAAACAAGCATGTGGAACAGGGACCGAATTCTTTGACTTCATCCGTGCATTTTTTCTGCAAAATGAAAATGATCTGCTTATATTTAAGCATTCTAAAGTAGCATTTCATCGTATTATGAATTAAAAACTGTATTACTAAAAATATTTTTCTTTTCTTTCTTTCTTTTTTTAAGCACGCCGTTGTGTTTGGGTCGAGTGTAGCGGATTTTAAGGTTACATTTTTGGCGTCACTTCAAGATTTATTGTTTGCGTACGGTTAACATGAGGATTATATTTTAAATTTTAAATTTATTAATTTATAAAAAAAAAAAACTTATGCTTATCCTTATAAATCACAACGTAAAAAAATCTATGATATACTATAACCATCCGTACAATCAATAAAAAATTACGAATGTAAATTTAAATAGACTATGGGGGGTTCAGGGTGGCAGAGCACCCCTGAAGAAATGCAATTTTTGATTTAAAAAGTTACCAGAATAAGCAGCTCATCAGAATTTCAGAACATCAGTGTATAATCACTTGTTTAACACATTTAATTTCTGAAACTTTACGAAGTATTTTGTATTCTTATAAATATTTATGTAATTTGAAAACTTTAAAAAGCGATTTGTAGGAAGATGAATATTACGCAATGAGTGTTAAAAAACAATGACTTGCAAAGATGACGTTGAGGCTCTTGATCTGCAGATTTACTAGTTTAATTACAGGGAAAGTCAAAAGTTTTCCGTTACATTACGGCCAATGGGAAAAAAATTATTGCAAGTGCATTTTAATGATGTTACAGCCTTCCGAATGGTCTGAAATTTTAAATATATAATTGTTGCAAAATTTTGTCGAGTCATTTGAAATTTTATGAAAATCGGATGTACAGTTTAATTACAGAGACAGTGAAAAGTTTTCCGTTACATTACGGCCAATGGGAAAAAAATATTGCAAGTGCATTTTAATGATGTTACAGCCTTCGAATGGTCTGAATTTTTAAATATATAATTGATGCAAAATTTTGTCGAGCCATTTAAAATTTTATGAAAATCGGATGTATAGTTTAATTACAGGGACAATCAAAAGTTTTCCGTTACATTACGGCCAATGCGAAAAAATTATTGCAAGTGCATTTTAATGATGTTACAGCCTTCCGAATTGTCTGAATTTTTAAATATATAATTGTTGCAAAATTTTATCGAGCCATTTGAACTTTTATGAAAATCGAATGTATAGTTTAATTACAGGGACAGTCAAAAGTTTCCCGTTACATTACGGCGAATGGGAAAAAAAAATATTGCAAGTGCATTTTAATGATGTTACAGACATATGCACTTATAAAGTTAAAAAATATATACATTCAGTGCAATATGGGGTGCAAAAAATAATTATAAATCTAGTTATAGTACGAACGCACCTCATTTGCCACGTTTGACGAGCAATTTCCAACTTGTTTTTATTACTGTGTTTTACTTCCATAAACCTAATGATATTCTCGATACTTAATTTTTTTTTATGCGACAGAGTTTGTTATAGTTTTAAATAAGGGAAAAGAGGGCACAGCTACCTTACTTTCATATAATTAACATCAGATATATTTTTTTTTGTTAGTTAAAATTTTGTACTCTTATGATTCTTGCGCCTAGAGAAATTTGACACAACTCCTCACCGGTAGCTTAAATAAGGGAAAAGAGGTCACATCTACCTTAGTTTCATATAATTAACATCAGATATATATTTTTGTTAGTTAAAATTTTGTACTCTTATGATTCTTGCGCCTAGAGAAATTTGCCACAACTCCTCACCGGTAGCTTAAATAAGGGAAAAGAGGGCACATCTACCTTAGTTTCATATAATTAACATCAGATATATATTTTTTGTTAGTTAAAATTTTGTACTCTTATGATTCTTGCGCCTAGAGAAATTTGACACAACTCCTCACCGGTAGCTACCCCCCTGATCCTTTTATGTTCCCGCGCCTAGTAATAATAATGATAAAAGTTCGCTAAATTCTCTTTATACGACTAGCGATTTTTTATTCTAAACACATGTTTCACTCTTTAAATTTAACATAGTGTACTTTTTCGAAGTTGTGATAAAACATAAAAATACTAGAAAGTTGTTATGTGTGTTTAATACTAAAGTAATAGAGCATTTTACAAAAGTCTTCAAAAATTCTTCCCTAGTCTATCACATGAATAGCGCGCAAAATAACAAAATTCGTTAGATTTCAGTAAATAACATATTTCTTAAATTTCTTAAATTTTTCAAACTAAAATACTGATATTCAAATTTAAAAGTTTTGTTCTCCTTATATGGCAGTCTTTCTTGCCAAGCGGCTTTAAGGAGTTAAAAGGCGTGCAGCCAGCAGAGTAAAAAAGTGTCCAAGCTGTGTCTCGAACCCGCGTTATCGGTACAGCGCACCAATCTTCTACCAACTGAATTTCCAAAATTTCAAGTAATTCAGTTGGTAGAAGTTCGGTGCACTATACCGGTGACCCGGGTTGGAGTCTCACAAGGAAGGTTTCCTTACTGGGCATACTCAGAATATTTTGAAAAATATACTAATTAAACTACTTATGTATGTAATAAAGGATCAGCCAAATTTAGCGGCAGAATTACAGTAGAAAGTCTGTAAAAAAATAAAATACTTTCGAGTATTTGGCGGGAAAAGACGAAAGCGTCACGCGATTTGGCGAGCAGCTCCTCGGCCAAAGCAAACGATTTTAAAATGCATCTGAAAATTGATTGTTAATTGATTTTGAGAATGCGTGTAACATTTAGTGAATTTAAACTTAAAGAATGAGAGAGTTTAACGCATATATATATATATATATATATATATATATATATATATATATATATATATATATATATTGTACTACACATTTATGTTGCTTGTGGCTGCAGTTATTTAAGTTTATCACCGTAAAAATAATTTCATATATAAAAAATATTTTCATATTAAAAAATATATTTTCATATGTTTAAGCGTATTTCAAAATAAAGGTCAGATGAATAATGCTGCAGTTTTCCATTTCAATATCGAGACGTTTTTGTTTCCATAGCAACAAAATTGAATCGACAGTGCTCAATTGGACTTAATTTTGAGATTGAAAGAATTTCAATTAAAATTTTGTTTTAGTTCATAAAATTTCATAGTTAAGTTTCCTTATAAATATATATATGACAAAACTATAGTTAAAACAAACTAAAACTGACAAAACTAAGGTTATTTAAATTAAATTTATCTAAACAAGTGCAATATGAAACATTTTTATCTTAAAAAGTATTTGACAAAAAAAAAAAAAAAAAAAAAGTATTTTTTTGAAATTTCATTTCATAGTCAATCGGGGATAAATCGCCAAATAACGAAATTTTCATTATCAAGTTTCCGCCGATTTTTTTTTTTTTTTTTAACCATTTGGAAAAATGGTTATTGTCCTCGTCAGGGTAAGAAATCAAAAGCATATGTGAAGCTTTTTATTGATTTAATCCGCATTTTATTCGTTTTCTGATTGGTCTATACAGTAACCTGCATTTCCCTTTACTTTCAACAGAGATGGATACTTCTGTTGCCACTATGACAAAAAAGTAATAAAAACTACAAAAAAAATTAATAACTCAGAAACAAATTGAGATACAGCTTTCAAACAAATTGCATTTAAAAGTACATTTCTTCTCTATACGACGGTGTAAAAAGTAATATTGTGGGATCTTTAGAAGTTTAAGAATGAAATTTCATTTAAAATGGGTCGTGAGATTTCTTGGAAATCTGACGATGGAAAAGCCTTTTCCTGAACAGACAATGAAATTGGATAATACGTAAGTTTCAGGTTGATAATACGTAAGTTTCTAAAAAAGAAAAGAAAAGAAAACAACATATACACTAAGCAGAAATATATGATCAGTGTATGCGGATTTCACCGCAATGGAATGTATTTGCTAAACGACTGAAAATTAGCCGAAATTTTCGGTAAAGCAGTGAAAAGAAATTTTTCTTTAAAGTTTGAGAAACACATTTCTAAGTTTTAAATTAGTGTAATCAAATTTAATAATGAATTGTACAATAGTTATCTTTTAGTTTGCTATAATGAAAGAAACATTTAAACTAATTCAGTAAGAATTACCTAATAAATGATAGAAAAAAAAAGGTATTACAGAAAATTTAAATACAAATGTATTTATTCGCCGCATATATCTATTAATTTTTAATGACACTAGTAACCATTGTTATTTTCTTTCAGGAAATTGACGAGTCGCAGGCGATTTCTGTCGATTGCAATTTTTACGTGTAATAACACTATTAATGTTTAATTCATGACGTACGTAATGTATGATCAACTCCGTGCTATTTTTTATGTCTTAAATTTTAGCCTTTAAAAAAATCACTTTCCAAATGGTCGTTGTAAATTGTTAAATTGTTTTTTTTTTTTTTTTTTTAAACTTATCTATTCTCATTCGAAGAACATTCTATATTTTTTTCCGATTTTTCGGAGTATGCCCGTATGGAGACCTTCCTTGTCAGCTTGGACACTTTTTCACTCTGTTGGCTGTACGTCCTTTATGCAATTAAAATTAAAAATATTATTGAATGCAAGGAGTGTGAAAATTTCCAAGAAATTATATAGATTTACCCTTCCAATAGTTGATCAAATTTTTGAAATAGTGCGCCATTTCAAACGGAAAGTTGACGGACGGTTGATTTTTATACGTAGCACTAGACATAATATTTTTGTTTGAATGTTGGTGCGGAAATTTTACTCCAGTTTCATAAAAATATTTCACCTCAGAATTTTTATTTAAAATTATTTAACTGATTTATTTAACGTAATTCTGCGTTACTTAAATTTAACTTACTTTATGAAAAAAATTCTGGCTCCAATGGACATTTAATCATGTTGTCGGAGTCGATTCGACTCCGTCCGGGCGTTCTAGTGTTAAAATAATCCACTCTCATCTTGCTTATTTCAACTAATATTTTTATAAGAATTATTGTTAATCACAGCCCAAGGATGATACACTATATGGCCAAAGGTGACCGGTCACTTGCGATTTTTGACGTTTTGTTAAATACTAGAAAAATACACGAGGAATTAAACTGAAACCGCAAGTGTGTAAACAGTATAGTATAGGTCAGATATTTCCGCGAAGATTTTTTTTCCGAAACCCCATAGGGGGACGTCAACAAATTTAAAACGAATATCTTTTGGATAACCCTGTAAAAACTAATGGAGCAAAAGCATTTAAACTTGAGATTATTAATGAGTGGTTTATTGTAATATAATGTCTTCATTTTTATGCAGATAACATGCATACTCGTAGAGAAATTATGGTTTTTATAAAAACAGTCCTAAATTTCGCCAAGTTTTTTGCTTATAATTTGCAGAGTACTTAATATAAAAAAAAAGTTCTTTTCAGAAAATATGACGAACAACATTGTGCACAATACTCTGCTGTCAGAATTAAAAAATAATAAAAATTGTATGAAAAATGAGCAGGTTTACTAAAACATGTTTCACTGCGCATGCGCGAATGCAATCAAAATATAATGTGCATAATGTGTTATCTAAATGTATAGAGCAACTTTTGTAAAAGTCTCAAAAACATAGTTTGAAAAGTCTGATAATAATCGTTTATAGAATAATCTCAAAATCCGTTGTTCCCAAAATGAAGCAAACACATGAGGGATTGTATCCATATATCCATTGATTAGTGCCAATTTAGCATACACGATATTGCACGTACTACTGTATTTGGATATAACCCCTCATCTTGTTGCTTCATTTTGGGAACAACGGAATTTTGAGACTTTTACAAAAGTTGCTCTATACATTTAGCTAACACATTATGCAATCCCGAAACGGTGGCAGACCCGCTCACGGCAGAAACTACCGGAAAAATTTAAAAGCTAAATTCAATATGTTTAAGATGTCGACCAGCAGGTTAGAGATGGAAGGGAGGCGGCATTAAAACATTTATAAAAATGCTTTAAAAGACTTTAATACATTTTTTAAATGTAAGTTCTCAAGACTGGATGACCTTGAGAAATATTTGCCCAATATTTCGTCTAGAAGATGGAGCTATTACTGCGAGAATATAGGTTTCCTATTATAAAAGCGCGATTGAAATTATTATATTGCTCACTATGAAAATATGACATTTACGATCCATGTGGCTCTATTAAAGTCGGAGATTCCACTTAAAATATCTGTATTTTTATCACATATTTAAAATAAACTTATTTAAGTAGTCATCCAATTAAAAATAATTGGCAAGAAATTTATATGATCGTAAGAAATTATAAACCTTCAAAAAATCATGCTTTTATTACGTATATATTTTTCAAGATTTTTAATTAATGCTTTCAAATGAGCGGAAGCCACCTCTTTTTCTGTGTAACATAAAGTGAAATTTACTTTAGATGAGCTTAAGTAGTCTTTAACGTTTCAAAGATCCAGATTTTTTATATGTCACGCTGCAACATATTCTGGGAAATTTGGTAATATATTTTATACATTTATTTCTACTAGAACGCAATTAATTATAAATTAATTAATTACTCTTTAGTAGTTAAAAAAATTATAGTCTTTAACTGCCTTTTAACTCAATTTCCCAAAGTTTACTCGTATGTGAACTATGTCTCAAAAATTAAAAAATATTTTTATGAAATTGGCTAGAAAAATTAAATTTAATATTTGAAAATAAATTGATACTTTCAGTACTTGTATTTTGTGTTCTTATGAAACTTAAGTATTTATTTTGTGTTTCTCCGTGCCATAAAATAAAAGGTGGACACAAAAAGAGAAAAAAAAAGCAAAAAATCATGCTTCGTGTATGAATTATGACACATTTTACAACACCAACAGACTATTATTAAGAAATTTAATTTTTTCCTAGTAAGATCATGAGATATTTAAAATATGGGATTAAAAAAAAATATATAGCCTAGTAAAAACCCATTTTCACCAATCAGGTAATGTGCGCAAATTCCTTCGTGTAGTCCTGTATACAATCTATAGAATAAGATTAATAAAATTTTATTTTTGATTTCGCTGTAAGTTAGAGTGCCACTGTAAAAGACTAACGATGTACGCATCAGGGTGCATTACTCAAATTGGAAATTTTGTCCAAACATGAGTCCAAGTTCATGTTACATAACTTGGTGATACTCCTTGAAAGGGTTAGATGCGTAAATATACACTTGTTTGTCAATAAAAACAGTCACACCCAGTCTGATTTTGCCCGCAATTCTCTCGACTAACCAGATTTTACTCTCTTTATCTCCGTACTTAATTACACGAAAATATTATCCCCGTGTTCAAGTTACGACAAATGAACATAAGTTTAACACGGTAAAAGTAATGTTTATAGTTTTTTATAGCTTAAGAGCCTACACTAGTCGCTGAAAAAGACCCAGATGATAATGTTAATCCTATGGGGAAGTTATCTTCCAATATCTCGCTTGAATTTTGATATTTTCGAATGATTTTTTTTTTTTTTTTTTTTTTTTTTTTTTTTATAGGATAGCTGAGGACGATCTACAACCGGACTAGTTTTTACTTTTTTGATTTTGGTTTCATATATTTAAAAAAAGAAAAATTACTTTTACTTTCGGAACCGGTTTGAACCGGTTCTGAAATTGAAACTATCTTAATATGAACAAAACTATAACCGAAATCGAAAAAATAAAAACTAGCCCGGTTGTAGATCGTCCTCAGCTATCCTATGAAAAAAAAATCATTCAAAAAAATGAAAATTCAAGCGAGATATTTGAAAATAACTTCCCCATAGGATTAACATTATTATCTGGGTCTTTTTGAGTGACTAGTGTCGGCTCTTATAAGCCCACTTCAGTCACGGGAAAAAAAGAAAACGCTAATGCTAAGTCTATGGGGGCGTTATTTTCAAATTTCTCGAATGGGTTTTAATATTTTTGAATGATTTTTTTTTCTTTTGTGCATAGGATAACTGAGAACGATCTACAACCGGGCTAGTTTTTACTTTTTCAATTTTGCTTTCCGATTAAGAAAAAAAAAAAAAAAAAAAAAAAAAAAAGAAAAATACTTTCACTTTCGGAACCGGTTTGAACCGGTTCTGAAATTGAAACTATCCTAATATAAAAAATCTATAACCAAAATCAAAAAAGTAAACTATCCCGGAGGTAGATCGTCCTCAGCGATCATATGGGAAAAAAATCATGTAAAAATATTAAAATCCAAACAAGATATTTGAAAATAACTTCCCCATAGGATTAACATTACCATCCGGTTCTTTTTGAGTGGCTAGTGTGGCCTCTTAAGAGCCTACTTCAGTCACGATGAGAAAGAAAAACGCTAATACTAAGTCTATGGGAGCGTGATTTTCAAATATTTCGTTCAAATTTTAATATTTTTGAATGATTTTTTTGCATAGGATAGCTGAGGACGATCTACAGCCGGGGTAGTTTTTATTTTTTAGATTTCGGTTTCAGATTCTTTTTAAAAATTACTATTACTTTCGGAACCGGTTCCAACTAGTTCCGAAATTGAAACTACCCTATTATAAAAAAAAATCTATAACCAAAATTCAAAAAATAAAAACTAGCCCGGTTATAGATCATCCTCAGCTATCCTATGCAAAAAAAAAATATTCAAAAATATTAAAATTTGAAAATAACGGTCCCATAGACTTGCCATTAGCGTTCGACTTTTTCCGAGTGACTAGTGTGGGCTCTTACGGGGACTCGGTACCCTTTGAAGAACTTTCAAAAAAATTTTTTACTGATGTATATCTACTTATATACATACCGGGTGTCCCAAAAATGACTGATGGATTTTAAAATTCAATAACTTGCAAACGGTGACAAATATTTAAAAAATTCTTGCAGGAGGGTTATGTATGATGTCGGGAGTTTTTTTTTACTGTGATTCTTGATTTTAGTTCGAATTCCAAACAATAGATGACGCTGCAAGAAGTAGGTGCTAATTCCAGAATCGATTTTTGGTACTTCTGGATCCATTCAAAACATTTTAATCTCCTTTTTTCGCATTGGAGAAGCGAAAGGCTGAAAAAGTGAGCCTGGATTTAGCGCCTATTGCTTGCGGCGCCATCTATCGCTGCTATTTGTAACTAAAACTGAGAATCCCAGTATCAAATCTCCTGACATCTTGCATAACCTTCCTGCAAAAATTTTTTAAATATCTGTCACCGTTTGCAAGTTATTGAATTTTAAAACCCATCAGTCATTTATGGGACACCCGGTATATTATTAAAGGTAATACTTAGAAAAACTGATTTTGACAAGTTAAAAAAATCCTTTTGTGGATAAAAAATTGAGATTTTTAATTTTTAAAATTTATTTAAAGAATTTTAATGTTTGCTGCTTTTTGATACATTACTGTGTTTAAAACACTAAAACTTCTACAACTATTTTACTTACCTTGTCAAATCACCCATTATTTTTTGTATCCTCAATACAGTAGAACCTCTTTTTTCCGAAACTCTTTTAACCGAAACTCTCGGTTAACCGAAATCCATTTCTAGAGATTTTATTTTTAACTATCACATTCTTTGTATGCAAAATGCATTTTCAAAACTTTTTTTTTTTTTAACTATCATATTCCCTATGTGCAAGTGGTCCTTTCCGAACTACGAGTACATAGAAATATTTTGTATTCCCTTTCTTAGAGTTCCTTTGATTTGAACTTGAGTTTCCGTAAGCTGCGGAGTGGGATGAAGGAAACGAACAAATTAGAAATTTTGAAGCTTTTGAATGTTTTGGCAAAGGGTTTGGCATGGCTGGAGCAGCAGGAATGATAGGATACTAGTGAACTAATAATGTTAAAAAACTGTATGATAGATCTTCAAAGCAAAGGCAATCAAAACTGCGACAAACAAAACATTTTTTTAAACCCTTGTGATCTATGTAATATGTACTTAATTTCAAAATTAAAATCCAGGTAATTTATTCTTGTTTCTATTTTGCTATTGCTTTACTTTTATTAAGCACTTGTTACCATAATAAGAAATATTGATATATTTCTCCTTAATCTTAAAATTGAAGCATTTTCGATTATCCGAAAATTTCGATTTTCCGAAAGAGGGTCGGTCCCTACTTTGGATAATCGAGGTTCTACTGTATAGTGTACTTAATAAAATTGGAGATCGATATTACAATAAATGAATTAGTTTATGAGAAAAAATAAAACATACAAACAAAAGCAAAAACGCAGCAAAGAAAAAAAAAAACATGGTTTCTTCAATGTTTCGATTTTTATTTTTATTTTTTATTATTATATTGTAAAATTCATTTCTAACTTTAAGTGTACTATACTGAGGATACGAAAAAATAATAGAGTAATTTGATAAACATTTGTGGAAGTTTTAGTGTTTTATACACAGTAATGTATCAGAAAACAGCAACTCTAAAATTCTTTTTTTTTTTAATTGAAATTCTCAATTTTTCTTACAAAACAATTTTTTTCCTTGTCAAAATCAGTTTTTCTAAGTATTAACTATATTAATATGTGTATACAATAAGTAAATGTACATCAGTAATTTTTTTTTAAAGTTCTTACAAAGGGTACCGAGTCCCCTTAACAGTATTGTTCTAACCCCTCCCAAAAACAAAAACTATTGTTATCTTTCCTTTTCGTATACAAATTTTGTTCGAAATTTTATAAATTTCTAGTAATATGAAATACACTGTAAAAAAAAAAAAAAAAAAACTGTAGTTCTACAGTTGTTAAGTTGCATACTTACTAAACTTTCATCTGTAACTGTACAAAAAAAGCTGCAAATCTACAAAACTAGTTTTTGTAAAGCTACAGAAACCTGTAACTTTACAAATGAATATTCTAAAATTACTGTAATGATACTAAAATTTTATCTGTAACCCTGATTGCAGTTACATGAAAAGTTCTAGGCATCCCAGTTTCCTAAAAAATTCTTAGTAACCTTACAGATTCTTTGATTTTCGGCGCAAAAGTGTGTCTGTTACATGAATTTTTGTTGTTGCTGTTACATAAAAAGTTGTAGGACTCCCAGTTTCCTAGAAAAACTTTAGTAAATTTACAGATTTTTTTTTACAGTGTACAGCTAGTCTGAAATAAACTTAAACCTTGAAATGCTTCCGAACGTTTTCTATAAACAGTTTAATAGCATCCCTTTGTTATTCCCTGAGATGAAGATTTAGAATGGAGTTTTACTGCACACGGTGCTTATGACTAATATATATTCAGCTGTTATGGGAAGTAGAAAGATACAAACTAACGAAATTTAAAGTTTGTATATATCTTGGATAAGTTTTATACGTAGAAATATTTGGCCGTAGGGATTTATTATACCATTATTCATTCTGTGAGTTATCTTAAGATATAAAATCTACTTTTGCATTGTGATAATTTTGATATTTCGGAATTTTATATTCAATGGGGATTTTGATAACTTAAATCAGGTGTGTTCAATAGAGATGAGACTTTCTCAACCCGAGCCTGGTCCCGAAAAAGGCTCGGGTTTGATATTTATACATGTTTTCGGGCTCGGCCTTAAATTGAAAATTGTATTAAATTGTATTTATTCACAAATTGGAACCCAAAATCCAATTCTGCAAATGTCAATACCCAAAATGCCAATTCCAAAACTTTCTCCTTGTTCATATTTCCAAACGTTGTTACGCATGTTAATCCTTCACTGTTATTACTTCAATACTACACCAACTTTGATTTTCCTTTTAAGCTTCTGCTTCATTTTGTTAATCGGTGTGAAAATGAGTTAATCATAATATTTAACAAAATCAATATTGTTCGTTATTCTGCTGTACATCAGATGCTTGAGAGTGTCAGGGTTAGCTGGATGCGAATTGCTCGTCGCTGCATGCAAAGCCGATGTACAACAGAACTGTGAAAATTCAAGAAAAATTACTGTTACAGTGCCCCCTTCCGACAGATTTTTCCTAAAATCATGTGGGACCACCTGGCCACAGCCAAAAACATACACGTGAAATTTGGTTCAATTTTGTGCATAACTTCAAACATTTTTCGATGATACAATATTGAAAATGGCACAAAAATCGCCTTTCAGTGCACCCTTCAGACAGAGCATTTCCAAGTTCAAGGAGGACCCGCTGGCCACAGCCGAAAACATACACAAAAAATTTGGTTCAATTCTAAGGATAACTTTTTGATGGTAGAATAGCGATACACGGACACGCGGACAGAGAGACATTTTGTACAAACATGTTTTTCGGGATCTCGGACCCGTAAAACGTGTAAATCCGTCGAAAACCGAAAATTAAAAATATTCTTACAGTCCTTTCTTCTGTAGAAAGTAGACAGTAAAAAAAAAAAAAAAAAAAAAAGTGCAATTAGAAACAAGAATTTAGTCCAAGTTTTCTTAAAATGTTTTATAATTCTTTAAAAATCAGCTTGAAAGTGAATTGAATCATGGGATATAAGGAGAAATATGCTATTATTCTTCTGCATGGTATATTCATGATATTTTAGGAGTTGTTTACTTTTGCAGATTTCTGCCAGTAGTTGAGTATAAGCAACAAATCTGCTATTTTAAGCAGATTTGCAGGGACACGAAATGATGTCATAAAGCAGTATTTAGAATTAAAGCGGTTAGTTCTCAAGTTCCTCCACCGCCCCCCCCCCCCCCACCATCTTCAAGAAAAGCGAAATTTTTTTACACATTTTCTGACTAATTTTTGAACGTAAATGCATAAAATTGGCAGGGCTGATTATTGAAGTAATTTAAAAACGCATTTTCCATTTTTTGATAAATAAATTAGTTATTCAGCTGTAAGTGATTTTTGTTGCGTGACGACAGGTTTTCCTGCCATCCAACACTGCCGCGTTCGTAATTCGGTTCAAAACGCCAACTTTGGCACTATTATCTACAATATGTTATGTTTTTAACAGGCAATGGGAAACGCTATTCGATTACATAGTTTCTGATTATGAACACCCGCCAATTTAATGCGTTACCGAACAAAAATGAATTAAGAAATGCACCAGAAAGTAACTCCTTTGGATGTGAGAACAGCCTTAACATTTATTTCTATGTAAAAAAAAAAAATTTAATGAGAAAATTAATTTTGAAACAATTTTCTGTTGCGTACTTTCTGTATCAGCTCCGGTTCTGATACCACAGAATTTTTCGTGATCGAACTTGCTCGATTCAAATCGTCAGGCTCGGGCTACGGAAAAAAAAAAAAGAAAATCCAAACTCATCTCTAGTGTGCCACCTTTCACTTCCTCACGTTTATTGGGAATAATCGTCCGTCCACGAAGGGTTCCGTACAATACGTAAATGTATTAATTACTAACTGCAATACCAAAAATCATTCCCAATAGAATAATAAGACAGTGCCTTCAATAATTGAATTCAATTGGAATGAAAAACATTGACTATTTACCAGTATGATTCGCTTTACCTAAAATAAAGACCTTGTATAAAGTTTGAACTGGGCAGTGTGGGAAACGCAATCCGGAAGTAGGTCGCAAAGTTGAAACTCCGCCTTGGTCTGTTCCGCGTTTTTCAAGATAGGTTTTTAATTAATATATTGGTTAATTATCGACAAAAGTTTTCAAAAATCATTATGAACAATCGTTGGATGATTCCGCGCTGATAGATAATTCGAGCACCCCTCAACTCTCCCGATAGGCACCTGCAAAGTCAAGTTTGCATGTAACGGAAAAATGCGATGTTCTCAAAAACTATATGACCTAGGATAATAACTATAATTTTTGTGCAATGTTTAAAATAAGCTCATACTTTAATATATATATATAACCATTAATTAAACATAACCTACCACCATCAAATATATATATGTATATGTATAATTTCAGTTTCAGTAGGTTCGGAAAATAGGCATGGAGGAGACGGGGCATATTTTTGCAATACATTTTCAACGGTATCGCAAAAAATGTAGTACTTAAATTTAAAGCATATATATTTTTCAGTTCGGTATTATGAATGGTATCTCACACGCTACACCTTTTATTTTCACGTAACTTAATTAATCCCTAATTTTTTTCTGAAAATATTTGTGAATAGCTTATAATCTATAAATATGTGCATCAGTAGCGTTTATAACTCAGACAAGTTTGAACGTTCCACGTTCTATAGTTTTCGAGAAAAACAGCTGTGACAGACAGACAGACAGATAAACGATTGATCTTATAATGGTTCCGTTTTTACTTTTTAAGTCCAGAACTCTAAAAATGGACCTGGGCCGTACTAATAGTGTACTCGTACTACCGATGCTTGTTAAGCAAAAATGTCTTTTGTAATATTTTACTTTTCATTTTCTAATAGAGAGACTTTCAAAATTATTGAGAAGATGAGTCAAAACAGTAAAATTAGATATTGTGTTGAATCAACTTAGGAATGGAAAAAAGAAAAAAAAACTTTCTTAATTAGTGTCCAAAGGTACAGCCGTGGAAAAAAAAATAAACATCTGCTACTAGCTCCGCAACTTATTTTAAACTCTTCAGTTCCGAAGCTAAAATAATAATACAAATGCTTATTCATTGGCTTTTTCTAAACAAAATGACGTTGTAAACGACAGAAAAAATATCTTTTCTGAAATTGATCATTTACACTGTAAAAAAAAAAAAAAAAACACTGTAGATTTGCCAGAACAAACTCGATCACAGTGAATGTGCTGCATCTTTCTTTGGTTTCCTTACTATATTAACATGGAAAAAGCAGTAGTTGCGTAAAATTAACAGCACAATGTGCTGGCAATTTGGACGCATTTTTTTACAGCACAAACTGCTGGCGTCCAAATTGCCAGCACATTGTGCTGTTAATTTTACGCAACTACTGTATTTTCCATGTTAATATAGTCAGGAAACCAAAGAATGATACAGCACATTCACTGTGATCGAGTTTGTGCGCGAGATGAACAGTACTTTGTACTGTAAAAATGTCGTTTTTTTAACAGTGTAGGCACTTAGTAATTTAGGTTAAAAAATGTATATCTAAAACAACAAAACCCTTAAAAACATCAATTTAATAACGATTAACCTAAATTAACGCAATCGCAAATTTAAGAGCTTTAAACAAGTAAATAATCTACAAATCCTCAAAACTTTTTATTGAAAAAGATTTAAGTTAAATACTTATGAAATTTTTTTGACTTTCTTGGTCATACTGTCTTTTGGACATTTTTAGGCCTTTTTCAAACTAAGAGGAAAATAACATTTATTTTATGTGTGAATCAGCTTAGAGGCTGCCATTTATTCGTTTGCTTTGAACGCAAAAAACATTCAGCTATTAAGAAGTGATGTGAAAAGTAAAAAAATAAGACATTTTTGATTTTATAAAGAAAAGAACAGAGGTCCTCGGACCGAAGAGGATAATAGAAGAAAGTTACTGATACCAAACGATTGGAAATAAAGCCTATTTTTAAATGAAGTATATAAAATTTGCTTAGGATGCCAAAAACAGACCACATTTTATTTTTTTCAATGGCAACGCCGAATTTTGACTATATATTTTAAACCTTCGTTTCAAACTGTGCCTAGAAACGAAATTTCAAATCATTTGGATTTAAAATTTTTGAATTATAAACATTCAGAATATAGAGCTTCTAATGTTAAATAGCATTTTCATATTTTCATTAATATCTCCTGAAGTTATAATCCTAATGTGATATTTTTTTGTGTGGTTACACTATTAAAAAACTGAAACATAAATACATAGAATTTGTAATTAAAAAAATTATAATATAAATTATGAATTATGAAATTAATATTCGAAAAAAGTATGAATTGCAACCAACAATTTCTTTTTGATAGATTTATATTTATTATGTCCTGCTTTATGAGAATTCTCAATTTAAAATTTTTTCCTAGTAGTTTTCGAGTTATGATTAAAAAAACGTCAAAATGATGGTTTAAAGGAACTGCAGAGATGCATAATTTGAAAGCAAATATATATATTTTACTCATTTTATTGAAAAGTTTGGGCTAGCAATAGTCGAAACATATTAAGTGAGTGAAATGTTCATATTGGCAAGAAATAATGCATTAATGGAAGTGGGGCAGTCATTATGTAGCATTTCAACAATCAAGTACGGAACTTCCATGTGGATACAGCCCTTAAAACATGCTTATTTTAAAATAATTGATTTTTCTGTAAGTAATCGTACGAATTTCATGAAAATTTGTTTTTAGACTAATTGAAGGGCGTGGAATTTATCTTTGGTGTCAACATGGATATTGCTATTGAAAAAAACAAAGTTTGGGTTCGTTTTGATATGTAGATGGTCCCCTAAGAAAATTTTATAAACATCATTTAAAAGTAGACTTTATTTCCAATCGTTTGGCACCAGTAACTTCCTTCTACAATAATTTGTTGCGGAGTTAGTAGGGGTTGTTTACTCTTTTTTTCTACGATTGTACATTCTACCAAATATTAAGTACTGCAATTTTAGTACGAGGTAGTGTGTTAGTTTTCAATTTAGCAGCTTAAAATGCACTCATTCTAAACAGTTGGACATATACATAGTAAACCTTGCTGAAAACATTAAAATCGCAAGCCTTCTTTATTAAACTTAGACTTATTCCACAAAATACCAGCATCTTCGAAAAGTGCACGATATGAACGTATGTTTACACAAAGTATGTCTAGTAAATATTTATTTATAGGAGGTAAAAAGAAAGATAAATCATGACATTTTAAATTTACAGTTTGCTGTTCATCAATCAGCTAAAAATAAAGCAAATCTTAAAATATTCCTGTATATTTACTTATAAAAAATTTAACAGCAACATTTAATTACGATATGAATTATTTTTAAACCAGTGCTGGAGTACAGTTTCACTGCACATAGAGCGAATAAAAAAAACCTGCCCACAGTAAAAGAAAACACACATCTATGTCTAATAAATATTCGGATAGCGATGCAAAAGACATTTTAAATTTATAGAGTGTACCGATAAATTTCATACTTATGAATTTTGCATGACAAGAATTTATTTTCGCATTTAATGTTAGCATTATATATCTGCAAAAATATTTGTATTTCCAAATGATCTTTTATATATAAGACCAGAAACATACTCATATTATTATATACGTAAGATTAACGGCAGGCCAATCAAACTTTAAATTTACTAGGGGATCGTACCCGGGCTTCCCGGGTTAAAGAATATAGGTGAAAACTTTTTTTTTTTTTTTTTTTTTTTTTTTTTTACTGAAAACTAACAATTTTTTTATATGCAATAAATTTTTTAGATTGACCACTTACATTAAAAAAGCATTTTTCATATGGGAAATACGAATTACACAATCAAATACATTTTTGAAATTTATCAAAAGCGATATTTTCTTATTAGCCGCATGCTGAGAGTTATTTGCCAAGATTTTACTACTTATGGCATCCTTTTATATTCTGATAATTTCAGAGCTTATACATGTCTGGTAAATTTGTGTTTTATTTGTTATTTTATTTATTTATTCATAGGGAAGTTTTTTTTATTGTAATTAGCCGTAAGAAAACGATGAACTCTTTATTTTGTTTTAAGGGCAAAGGGGCAATCTTTCGTAATCGAGCTCCGTGCGATATAGATAAATTAAAAAAAATATTTCATGCTTTAAATTTGTTTTTAAAACCATAGACAATCAGTAAACGGAGATGAACTTTGCAAACAAATTCCATTAAAAAAAAAAAATCCTATTTGGTGATCTAAAAATTTAAATTGTACGATTACAAATATGTTAGATTTGTGTTTTTTCAATATTATTCTTTTATTTGTTTATAAAAGAAGTATTAATTTCGTTAATTTGTCTTTCACAAATATGTTAGTTTGGTGTTTTTTTAATATTATTCTTTTATTTGCTTATAAAGGAAGTATTAATTTCATTATGCTGAACAATGTTTGTTGCTTTATGTGCAAAATGTTTATTATTTTATGTATTGAAACCGGCACGTGATAAAATAAACGTAAAAAAAATCATGCTTAAAAATTTTAATACAGTTTTTAAACAAATTGCATTTGAAAGTACATTTATTTCCCTATGCGACAAAAATTGAAAATGTATGATGGTCAGAAGATTGAAAAAATGCAGTAGCGAAAATTTTAAGACCAAAATTTGATCGTGAAGTATTGCCATTCGCAAAATGACGTCAGCGTTACGCACAGATACGTTTGTTCTTTATAATATAGATACATAATCAATAATATATAATAAAGATCAGTTATTAGGTTGTGGTTATCAATTGAGGCTCTTATGCTTGGATTTCCGGAATGAAAACAGCAATTTTCACCTTCTAAAAATTTGTATACGCACTTCTCATATCCATATTCATCATTTTTTTAAAAATTGTATTTTGTTTGATCATTTAAAAATCATTTTAACTCAAAACTTGAAGTCAAGATTGCCAGCAACATATTTTATATGAACAGACGCATTCTTTATTTGAGATTCTAATCTCAATTTTGGAGAGTAAAAATTTCCGTAATTTATGGTTTTTAGACGCATTTGTGTTAAAAGGCTTAGTTTTATCTAAGAAAATGATCGTTTTCTTTTAAATATGACTTCATTTTCACTTAAATAAGCATTTCGCCTAGTGTCTGAAACTTAGTATTAGTACATATGCAGAAGGAAAATCACTATAGAAATTTATGAGGAAAAATGCGTGTTTTCAAAAGCAGTATGTCATTTCCCGTTATTATGCCCCTAATATAATATTCTGCTCCTAATGGGATTTTGCGCCCCTAAATCCTATACAACAATTTTTATCAACAATTTTGAATTTTTATCAGAAAATAGAATGAATAAAGTTTAAAATACCTCATTATTTCTCTCTTGTCTGCAGCAATGAAAAAGCTATCTAATTTTCATCATTTTGAAGAAATATTATAAAATGCTTTTAAAATTCAAATATAAAAGTGGGGACATTTAAAAAACAAACAGATAGTGCGACCACATCTACAAAGAAAGAGCTTTTAGTTTAAAAAAATATATATTAGTAAAATTGGTTCAGCAGAAAGATCAGGGCAGATGACTAAAAAACACACTTCTGTTTTACATATATAGATTATATAAAATTAGGAAAAATTAAATTAAGCAAATTATGTTATTTTGATAAAATTATAGTAGAATGTCCTAAAGAATAGCATTAAAATTTTATTGTTCGAGAGAATTTTTGACAAAAACTTCAGGAACACGATATTATTTTAAACCACGAATTATTTGTTTGCTTGTCTAACTCGGCGAAGCAAATCCATCCAGGCGAGAATCATCAATTTCTGTAATATAAATTGCTATTATTTGCATGTCACCTCTCTTTTATAAAGACACTCTATATTTTTGTAAAACATTGCGTTTATCAGTGTGTGCTTTCGATTACATTATTTTCAAAAGTGAAGCATTTTCACCTGTGAAGAGTTTCAAAGCAGCTGGGCTGTGAAAATGACGCACTTCTACAAAACATAATTCAGGTTTAAGAATTCTTTTTTATAAAATGACGTCATTTGCATCCGCTAAAGCAATCTACTTTTACTACGCAGTCTTAAACTTCGTCTATAGAAAAGTGTGCATATGATGTCATTATCACGGAATAGCTGACAATATTCTTGACATAGCCCATATTTTATATTCAACTATTTTTTCAGGTTTTATAAAAAATGGCAACAAAAATATACAGTATGTCCTATTTTCAACTATTTTCCGTTTACTTTCAATGACTTTCAATAGAAATGAGGTACTTTTGTTGCCACGATAAGAAAAATGGTATTAAAAACTGCAAAAAAATTAATATCTCAAAAATTAATTGAGATACAACTTTCAAACAAATTGCATTTAATAGAGCATTTTTTTCCTTATACAACGGTGTAAAAATTTAAAATGTGCGATGTTTAGAAGTTTAAAAATTTGCAGTAGAGAAAATTGCAAAACCAAAATTTCATTTCAAATTTTAAAGTGTTGCCATTCGCAAAATGACGTATGCGTTACGCACAGATATGTTTGTCCTTTATAATATAGATAGTTTGTGTCTATAAATGTTCTGCAGTCAGCTAAAAAAGAGCAGATCTTAAAATATTCCAGAATATTTCCTTACAAAATATTTCACAGTAGCATTTTATTACATTTTGAATTTAAAAAGAGTAGTTCAGGGATAAAATTTTGAGCAAAATTGAACGAAAGCCTCCACAAAGTGAAAGAAATCCACAGTTAATGCCGTATAAAGAAAACAAGAAAGAAAAATCATGCATGAAGCATAGATTATGAAACACTTTCCAACTCTGCCAGAATACTTTGACACAACTTCGCCGATTATTAAGATAAAGAAGTTACTTAAGTAAATGTTTTAGAAAACCTATAACTCACTTGAAAGCCAGATTTCAATAATTACTGCGCATAGCCGAAAATATACTCTAATTCTTTTCTGCATATCTATATATGATCTATCGATTTGTATGTATTCTACATAGTATGCTAAAACATAGTTTAGTTAGAAAGTGCATAACACAATTGAAAATTCACCTTTTAGCAATTTCTGTCAACAGACGGAAACGTACTTGAATTCTTTTGTACAGCTGTGTATATTGCCTTCAGATTTTTATATACGCCACATATTAAGCTGAAATTTAATTAAGGCCAAAACACGCTTGATATTACTAAAATTACATCCAGGAATTACTACCTATAGGGAGGTCATGTATCCAATTTTTTGCATAGCCCTGCATATAGTTTTATTTATGTGCTACAAGCATCTCTTAGTATTCTAAATGGAGTTGAGCTTGAAAATGCAAACTCAAATTAAAAACACCTTTAAGCAATAAGAAAAACTTGGACTTACGCTGTCAAAATTTAATAATTAAAAATTCTTATGATACTCATCAGCGTACATATAAATAAAAACTATATTGAAAACACATTAAAAACTAATCCTAAAGTTTCATGCTCTTTCTAATGAGCCATCATCAGGGGAAAGGGTTCTTGACCTCCACGAAGCAAAGTTACAAATAGCACAGTCACTTTCACAAAATCAAACTGATGTGCTTTGACTGTGCTGTTTGTAACTTTGCTTCGTGGAGGTCAAGAACCCTCTCCCCTGATGATGGCTCATTGGAAACAGCATGAAACGTTGGGATTAATTTTTAATGTGTTTTTAATATAGTTTTTATTTATATGTACGCTGATGAGTATCATAAGAACCTTTAAGCATTTCATGATCGTTCTCAGTAATGTTTACCAGTTCTTTCGTGTAGCCTATGGTCTATAGAATTCATACACACCACGTAGTGTGCTAAAATTTCGTTAAACTTAAAACGCATACAATAACTGAAAACGCTCTTTCAGCAATCATCCCTAATCGACAATACTTCGGATACAGTATTGTGTCCGAAATCCTTTATGTAGCCCTGTAAAGTAACGATAAATGCGATGCACACCATATTCTACTCCAAGATCTTGTTGTAAACCTCAGTAATGTACATCAGTTTCATCATGTTTGAAATAGTTCAACGAAATTAAAATACTCTGTGAACAGTGTTTTCTCGTAGGCCTTTATATAACCTGAATCTTTTGTGTGACCATGTAAATAAATGATTAATGCTTTGCACATATTCTACAGAAAGTATGTTTAAGTCACTTCTGAAATTCATGCCAATATCATTATGTTTGTAACAAAAAAAATCATTAAAATACGCCGCAAACAATTTTTCTTCATAGACCATAATGTAACGGAATAATTTTGAGTTTCTCTGTACTCGTACAGCAAGTGCTACACATATCATATTCTATAGTAACCATCTTATGCACCTCAATAATGCATAAAAATTTCATTACGTTTGAAATTGTGTAACGCTATTAAAATGCACCGCAAATTATTTCCCCACATAGACCATAATGCAACGGGCTTTTGACTGCTCCTTGTAAATGAACTATGAACGCTACATACTTCATTTTCAAAACAGAACAGGCCATGGTAAACCTCAATGACACATACTTTTGAATTACAGATTATTTTATTTTACTATATTTCGTATATCACTGTTGAAAATTCTGCACAGGACATTCTTTTATTAGTAATTGTCTAAAATTGTTCAAATCTAGAGATCAACCGAAAATTCGTTTTCATTTTCGTTTTCGGCCCAAAATTTGAGTTTCGCCGAAAATGTTGCCAAAAATTCGGCCGGACCGAAATTTGACCGAAACTATCTGTATTCCAAAAATCTTGTTTCTTCCTTCGGAAATTTTTATTGATTTTAACTTTGAATTACTCATTGATTTTAACTGTATCGGCTTGAATGAGGCACTCTTTATTTATTGCTATGAACTTCACAGTTTATAATTATCAGTCATTACTGACTCAAGATGTGAGTGCAAATTATAAAGTAAGCAATGACAAAACTTTGAAGACGCTTTTCACGCGCTCATTAAAGGATACAGACTTAAGAGTAATAGAAAAATTTTAGTTTGAAACAACAAAATTGTTTCGAATGCTCTTTGAGAAAGTTCTAGTATAGCAGATGATCGCTTACAAAAATATAAAAGCTAAATCAAGGTATGTATACCTAAAACATGTTTTAATTAGAAGAAATTCGTATAATTAGAAAATCTTTTTGTGTTGTTAATGGATTAATTAAATTTTATTTTATATGAAAATAAAAAGTTTTGGTCAGAGGCCCAGAGAGCCAACTTGGGCCAAACGTATAATTAATTAATAATTAGGTATACAGTAGAGTCTCGAAAATCCGAGTCTCAGAAGTTCGAGGTTCCGCTTAATTCGAGGAGTCAATAAAAATAAAAATTTCCATTTTTTTTCTTCCCCCGAAAGAATGCATGAGAGATATTGTTTACTGGATAACTGATTATTAGGAAGAAATTCAATCTACAACACTGAATAAATCGTAGTTGAAATTTTTATCTAAAGTGGTAACAACCACTGAGAATTTTAATGATGACGATGATGAAAACATTGTTTTGAAAGATTTGGCAAAGGAAAACCCTGCATGTGAAAATTGTAATGCAGATGACGTTAAAAAATGGCTAAACAGGGATAAAATGTTGGAAATAACTGAATCGACTATTGTAGAAATGATAAAAGATGAGGAAGAATGTAATGATACAGAAGGAAATGACTCCCTGACATTTGAAAAGTACCCTCTCATAGTGAAGATTCTGCATCTTTGGAATTGGCTTTAAAATATGTAGAACAGAAAAATGAAACTACCCCTTCTAACGTTATGCATTTTAAGCGTTGGCTAGATATTGCATCTAAAAAGAAAATGTGTTAACGCTGCAAAAAATTGATTTTTTTTTTTAAATCTGTAAAGTATCCTGTATATCATTTCAAAAGGAATAAAGGTATGTACATTTCTTTGTCATCCTAATTGAGTAAAATTATAATTGGAAAAAATTTTTTACTTTTTCGGAAAATCCGAATTTTCAGTAATCCGAGGATCCCCAATTACTTCGGATTTTCAAGATTCTACTGTACTTAATAAAGACGTATAATTATGTAATAGTTATATAGATTTATGTACGTATTAATTACTTTAAAAATATTTTGGACCATTTTCGTTTTCGTTTTCGGCCGAAAATAGGAAAATTACCGAAATTCTGTTTCTGTCTTAAAAACCTGTTTCCTTATCGATCGATCCTTATTCAAAACATAAAATCTCTCTAAGTCATTCAAAATTGGTTTAAATCTTTAACAATATCTGAAAACATTTCCGCATAGTTCAATTGATTTGCTGTAAGCTTAAAATCGCTATAGAAACATCGATTTAAACACAAATGTCAGCAATTAAGCTTTTCCAAATATTATGTCAGTTGAATTGTGCGTATAATCTTCTTGTTATTAACATATAGTGATTAACGTATTACGAATACAACCCTTCTATAATGGCATTTTTCAAGCAGCAAAATTCATGTTTATAAGATTCAATTATTTGATTTTATTGTAGCATAATCTTGTATTTAAAATTTATACTTGGATATGTTTCTTTGAGTACTATATTTATAAGATGAATAAAAGTATCACGGAAAACTTATAAATTCTAAGGAAGCTATTAGTCACATTAAAAGAAATTTCAACAAGAAAGAAAAAACCATGCATCATGCATAGATTATGAAATACTTTCCAACACATTCAGAATAATGTAACAAAACTTCACCGCTTAATAATTTTTAATGCCTAATTGAACCATTTGGAAATGCATAACACATTAAAAAACCCAATGTCAGCTGTTCCCATCCACAATAGGAAAGCTAACAGAATTCTTTGAGCAGCCCTGTATATGATATAGTGATTTGTATCTATAAAATAAATGCATGTAAAAATTGTTCACTTAGGAGATACATACTACAGTTGAAAACTCCCTTTCAGCAATTTCCTCGAATAAAGAGAATGGAGCGTGAATTCTTTTGTGAAGCCCTGTATACGAGGTATAGAATTTATACACAACGAGTAACAGGCATACCCAATTTGCACTTCCAGCAATTATTGCTCAAATACAGTTACCGATTTCTTTTGTGTGTCCCTGTAAAATAACGATAAATGCTATGAATGCCTTATTCTATAGTAATGATCTTGTAGTGAAATTCAGTGATTATAACAATTTCAATACATTTGAAATAGCACAATGTCATTAGAATACACTGCAAACGATTTTTCCCATTGACCATAATGTAACGGAATTTTGTGAGTGCCCCTGTAAATGAACGATGAATGTTACACATTTCATATTCAATACCGAAAATACCACGGTAAACAAAATTAACATATTGCATAATCAATCAATTGCCTATCAATTGCATGATAATCCGAGTATATTTATGCAAGTTCGAGCATGGACAGACAGGCGGCCAGACAAACCGAATTCATAAACACTTTTCAACTATGTTGAAATGTGTTAAGAAGTACTGAATCTAGACTTGAGATAAAATGCGTAATTAAAACATTACATTTCTTAAAAAAAGTTTTTGAAAAATATTTCATTAATATACCTTGGGATAAAACGCTATTACTGGAATAATGTTTTAGTAGAGATTGTATATCTCATAAAAGAGAGTTAGGTACACAGTAAAAAAACAGACAGATATTTTTTAATCGTGGAAAATACTATAAAATCACGAACGAAAAGAGGCAATAACCACTTCCGAGTAACTCTCGATTATTTATCTCGATTGCGTTTATCAGTTTTAGAAATGTCAGAAATCCATATATTTCGAGATTTAAAGATGCACTGAAAGAAAAGTTTCTTTTGCTGCTAGTGATTTTCAAAAACGTTTCTTAACAGTTTTATGTATATTGATCCAATTTATTGAGTATATTGCGCTGAGTTTACGTTCAATGATCGGCATTACATTCAACGAACACAAAAAAGATTGTAATGAATTGGAATAGTATTACGAAACCGCTTTTGCACAACAATCTACACCAGTGGTTTCTAACTTGCGGCATAACACCAGAATAGTTATATAAATAATCTTAAAAAATATTTCGACATTTTTTTAGAATTAAAAATCTTTATAATTTTTTTGGTTAATATTGCTGTATTTTATAATTTTTCGCAATGTTTTCGATTATTTATTTAATGAACTTTCTACTTCTATTTGATCTGCTATGTGTCAAAGAACAATCGTTTATAGATGAAACTACCTAAAATAAAAGTATATATAAATGTGACTGCCTTGAAAGTATTTAACCTAAAAAATATATGAAATAACTAAACGCGACATTACCAACATTATAAAATTTATATTTTTTAAATAACTCTAGAAAAGAAAATGGGTAGATAGTAAATATCTATGGCTGTAGTACAGGCATCCTACACAATAAATAAATTTACATGATGACATATATATGCATTTCAAATTTTTAAAAAAAGTAATAGATGGAAGACAATGTTATTGGGAAAGGGAAAACAGAGAAAATGTTTTGTGATGAGGAATAATGGCTACTTAAAATTCTTTAAGATGAGAATCTTGGAATGTTTCTTGTGCATTGTGTTATTCACAGAAAGAAAATGTAGTGTCCAAATCTTTTACACCAACTTTTAATAAGTTACAAAAATGAATTATAAAATGTGTGAATGTTATCAAATTTAATGCTAAATGTAATTCTCTCTTCAAGATATTTTGTGAAGATAAAAATGCAGGCCGTATAACACTTTTCTTTAACATTGGGGTAAGTTGGAAAAGTATAACAGCATTCTTTTTGGTGAAAAGGCGAAGATGTATAGCATCATTGTATTTATATAATTATGTTAAAAACACATTTGTGATAGAAGATTCACCTCTTCCATAACTTCAAAAAATTGAAATGAATAGTTATTAGCAGGGGTGGGGGATTTCTAGAAAATTTTACCAGCCAAGGATTTATTTCACCAGACAGTAAAATGCAACGTACAGTTGAAATTTTTTATGACAAAATTTACGCAACTCAAAAATAGTTGGTTACTATTACTATAATGCGTTTTAATAGTTTTTTTTCCTGTGAAATTAAGAAATATAAACAAGAGATGAAAGTCTAATATAAAATACAACTTGTACCGTGTTTACATCGCAGTAATTAGGGAAGTTGAAAAATATAGCTAACTACTAAAATAAAAAGGTTTCTCATATCGCTATAGTTTGCAGTTTTCAAAGACTTCCTAAAAATTTACTCACCCTGTCAGAAAATTCACTCGCCAGTGACGAGTAAAATGATACGTTTCACCGAGCCTAGTTATTAGTAAGGCTCTATTCTACTGTTCCTCTATTCACTTCCACCGTATGAATAAATTTAACTTTTTAAATAATATGAAACATAACTGACAAAGTGAAGAGAGGAGGGGGCAAAGTGATTTTGTAGATGTTTTGGTGGGGTGTAATGAATAAAAGGTTAAGAATGACTTATCCTCACACTTGAGGGATGTAAAGGAAAAAAACATACAAAAAAAATCAGCAATTTTAATCGAAAGAAATAGAATCTTTTCCTAAAGAAAAGAAGAGATATAGAGCATTACCTCGAATATCCCTCATCGTTAGAACAGAGACTAAAAACGTACTTCCGATATTCTTAACGATGTTTTTAGTCACAATTTAATTCATAGCCAATTGATATTTATGTGAGAAAAAGAGAAAATTATTAAAAAATAAATTACTTTAATTGATATTTTCTATGTTACAAAAAATTTCTAATAAACAGTGAAGTCATTTCTAATAATGTAATTTCCGATACATCAATGTCAATTTTATTTACTTTGTCACTTTTTATTTACGACGTCAATTTTTTCTGCCGTTCTGTAACAAGTTTTTTTTTTAATTTTATAAATAAAGAATATATATTTAGGAGATACAGTCGTGTTTCTCTAAAGCAGAATTAATTCTCCAGTCAAATGTACTCATTTTTACAGTGACACCTTTTCTTCTGTTAGATCCCCGCCCTCGTTTCTGTGAGCTACTATTAGCGTTATCGGTGGTTCTATTTAGCACAGCGTCAGAGATCTCGCTGTCTGTTAAACCGTCGCTTTCCATTTCGAAGTTTTTCATTTGTAACCTATTGCTATTTTTATTTTCTTCTATCTTTACAAGGAGAAAGTATTGGATTCGTGAAAAATTTCGACTTCCGGTTTTCGACGGATTTATACGTTTTAGAACGCCCAGAACACGATTTGATGGTTTTTAGAAAATGTCTGTCTGTGAGTCTGTCTGTCACTCTGTCACTCTGTCACTCTGTGAGTCTGTATGTGACAAAAATGTTGTGGGCGCTTTATCTCAAGAACTAATGCACGGAATTTCGCAAAACTTTATATTTAGTTAGACCTTCATATAAACTGGACTTGATTAGGTTTTGGTGAAAATCGCCCAACAGGTGGCGCTGCTATGCGGCATTTTTCACGATTACTACAATAGCTATATCTCAAGAACTACTGCACGGATTTTCATAAAACTTCAGATTTAGTTAGTCCAAGATATAGTTTGGTTCTGATTACTTTTTTGTAAAAATCTCCCAACAGGTGGCGCTGCTATGCTGCATTATTCATGATTATCGCAATAGCTCTAACTCAAGAAAAAATGCACGAATTTTCATCAAACATCAGATTCAGTTAGTCCCTGATATAAATTAGTGCTGTTTAATTTTTGGTGTAAATCGCCCAACAGGTGGGGCTGCTGTGCTGCATTTTTCACGATTTCCGCAAGAGCTGTACCTCAAGAACTATTGCACGGATTTTCATCAAACTTCAGATTTAGTTAGTCCTTGACATGAATTGACGTATAAATTAATGCTGTTTAATTTTTGGTGTAAATAGCTCAACAGGTGGCGCTGCTATGCTGTATTTTTGCGATTTCCGCAGCAGCTTTATCTCAAGAACTAATGCTTGGATTTTCAACAAACTTCAGATTCAGGTATACCTTGATATCATTTAGTGCTGCTTATTTTTGGCGTAAATCGCTCAACAGGTGGCGCTGCTATGCTACATTTTTCAGAATTTCCGCTATAGCTCTATCTCAAGAACTAATGCACGAATTTTCATCCAACTTCAAATTCAGATATACTTTAATATGAATTGGTGCTAAATCGTTGTTATTTCTTGTACTATTTAAATGATTTAATTGACGTGATTTATATAGAAGAAAGTTTTGTGATGGCCACAACATACTAGTTATTTTTTCCGATAGTTGGAAGTGTAAAAAAAGTTGTATTTATGCCGGATTTCCAAATACCGGATTTTTGAGGTTACACTGTATTGGGATCACTCTTGCTAGTCCGCTACTTAAAAAAATAATAATCAGATTGCTTGATTGCGACCACTTTTTTGGAATTGTAATATTCGCCTTATTTAATGACAAATTAAACTAGTCGGATGTACCAATCCCAAAACTTTCTTCTATCTCATACATGTTAATACTTCAAAATTCGCTATCACACTGCCAAAATTAAATGGCAATCTATGCATCTCATGAGGATTCTAACGATATGAAATTCCGTGCATTAGTTCTTGAGATATGACTATCGCTGAAATCGTCTAAATTCAGCAAAATGCTGCCTAGCAGCGCCACCTATTGGGTGATTTATACCAAATCCTAATCAGCAACAATTTATGTCAACGTCTGACTGAATCTGAAGTTTGGAGAAAATCCGTACATTAGTTTTTGAGATAGAGCAATAGCGAAAATCGTGAAAATTTCTGCATAGCAGCGCCACCTATTGGGTGATTAACACCAAAACCTAATTAACAACAACTTGTGTCAACATACAACTAAATCTGAAGTTAGATGAAAATTGGTCCATTAGTTCTATTGATAGAGCTATTGAGGCAATCGTGGAAAAGGCAGCTGAGAAGCGCCACCTGTTGGGCGATTTACACCAACACCTAATCAGTAGCAAGTCATATCAAGGACTAACTTAATCTGAAGTTTGATGAAAATCCGTGCGTTAGTTCTTAAGATAGAGCTATTGGGGAAATCGTGTAAATCCTGCAAAATTCATCATAACAGCGCCACCTGTTGGGCGATTTACACCAAAACGTAATCATCATCAATTCATATCAAGGACTAACTAAATCTGAAGTTTGATCAAAATCCGTGCATTAGTTCTTGAGATAGAGCTATTGCGAAAATCGTGAAAAATGCAGCATTGCAGCGCCACCTGTTGAGCGATTTACACCAAAAACTAATCAGCATCAATTTGTATTAGGCATTAACTGAATATCAATTTTTATTAAATTCCATGCATTAGTTCTTGAGATAGAGCGCCCACAAAATTTGTGTCACATACACACAGACAGACAGACAGACAGACTCACAGAGTCACAGACAGACATTTTGTAAAAACATGTTTTTTGGAATCTCTGACCCCTAAAACGTGTAAATCCGTCGAAAACCGGAATTCGAAAATTTTCATGAATCCAATACTTTCTTCTTGTAAAGATAGAAGAAAGTAATAATACGAAAACAAAGCGAATTATACTATTGCAAACCACTGGTGGTAGAGAAACAATCTGAAATTTTTTAAAAAAGTAGCGGACTTGAAATACTGATTCAGATATCATATTACATAGGTAAATTTCGGATGCTTATTAGTTTTACTTTCTTCTATCTTTACAAGAAGAAAGTATTGGATTCATGAAAATTTTCGAATTCCGGTTTTCGACGGATTTACACGTTTTAGAGGTCAGAGAACCCGAAAAACATGTTTTTACAAAATGTCTGTCTGTGAGTCTGTCTGTGTGTCTGTGTGTGACACAAATTTTGTGGGCGCTCTATCTCAAGAACTAATGCACGGATTTTCATGAAACTTCAGAATGAGTTAGTCCTTGATATGACTTGATGCTGATTACGTGTTGGTGCAAATCGCTCAACAGGTGGCGCTGCTACGCTGCATTTTTTACGATTTCCGCAATGACTCTATCTCAAGAACTAATGCACGGATTTTCATCAAACTTCAGATTTAGTTAGTCCTTGATATGACCTGATGCGGATTACGTGTTGGTGTAAATAGCTCAACAGGTGGCGCTGCTGTGCTGCATTTTTTATGATTTCCGAAATGGCTCTATCTCAAGAACTAATGCACGGATTTTCATGAAACTTCAGATTCAGTTAGTCCTTTATATGACTTGATGCTGATTCGGTGTTGGTGTAAATCGCTCAACAGGTGGCGCGGCTATGCTGCATTTTTTATGATTTCCGCAATGGCTCTATCTCAAGAACTAATGCACGGATTTTCATGAAACTTCAGAATGAGTTAGTCCTTGATATGACTTGATGCTGATTACGTGTTGGTGCAAACCGCTCAACAGGTGGCGCTGCTACGCTGCATTTTTTACGATTTCCGCAATGGCTCTATCTCAAGAACTAATGCACGGATTTTCATGAAACGTCAGATTTAGTTAGTCCTTGATATGGCTTGATGCAGATTACGTGTTGGTGTAAATCGCTCAACAGGTGGCGCTGCTGTGCTGCATTCTGCACGATTCCTGCAATAGCTCTATCTCAAAAACTAATGCACGAATTTTCATCTAACTTCAGATTTAGTTAGATATTAACACAAGTTGTTGCTGATTAGGTTTTGGTGTTAATCGTCTAATAGGTGGCGCTGCTATGCTGGCATTTTCATGATTTTCTCAATAACTCTATCTCAAAAACTAATGCACGGATTTTCCCCAAACTTCAGATTCAGTTAGACTTTGACGTAAGTGGTTGCTTGGTAGTTTTGTTTAACATAGGTTTTGGTGTAAAGCACCCAATAGATGGGGCTGCTAGGCTGAATTTTGCTGCATTTACACGATTTCGTAGATAGCCATATCTCAAGAACTAATGCACGGAATTTCATATCTATAGAATCCTCATGATGGGCATAGATTGCCGTTTAATTTTGTTAGTGTGATAGCTAATTTTCAAGTATTAACATGCATGAGATAGAAGAAAGTTTTGGGATTGGTATATCCGACTAGTTTCATCATGGTCACAAGCACAAGATATACTAGTATCGCTGCCATTGAAGATTTTGCTGGAACTGTCCAATTTTTTGACTAATCAATGATTTCTGTGTGAGTGATTGTACAAAAATGTATAGTATTATGTTTGTATGCAATTATTTAATCTTATTCAAACATTCTGAGTACTATTTAAAATAACCAAATAGAAATAAAACATTATTAAACCATTCAATACTAACAGTTTCAGACCCACATCATGTTTGGTTGGTAATTTATTTATTTTTAAACTTCCAAAATATTTCTTGAGATGTGGAACACTGCTAAGAATATAAATCAAGACAGTGAATAAGTAACATAATATTAAAAAGCTTTGTTAATCAAAATGTGTGAAACACTGTTAATAAAGTCATTTATTGTTATGAAATTTACGTTTTCTCCGTGAAAATTACGCTTCTGCTCATTAAAAGTCTAAAAATATATTAATATATAGAATTAAGGAATAAATCTTAACTTGCTGAATATGTGAGTCATGCTTTTACCTCGTAAAAGCAACAGTAATTTGGCAATTAAAAAAAACTGTCATGAAAGTTTTAGAATAAATTTGAATTAATTTTAATATTTTGTTTGTTTTGAAGGTAATTATTATTCACTGCGTGTTTTGTCAATAATTAAGTTATTATTTTAACAAACTGAACTAAGCTTTAATTTCTTATAGGTTTAAGGAGTAACATATTTTGTAAAGGTTATACTTTTTAATCGTTAAACAGAATCTGTATATTTAAAGGCAAGTCTGTTCTTTTAGTCATCAGCCTTGAGCTTTATACTGAACCAATTTTGATAATTATTTTTTTAAATGAAAGCTGTTCATTTGTAGCCCGTACTAGCTATTTTTTAATTTATTTATATTTTATATTTTATTTTTAATTAAAAAAGTTTTTTGGGGAAATTTCTTATAATGGTGGCAGTAGGATTACTTTCATTGTTGCACTGAAAAGAGAGTTGGTTTATTTTTATTTATTATATTTGGCTTGATTATATATTGATTACATCTTGATTATATATTAATTATATATTGATTATATTGATGTCATTTCCATTTTTATATTTTATTTTTAATTTAAAGGTTTTTTGTGAAATTTCTTTAAAATGGTGGCAATCGGGTTACTTCCATTGTTGCACTGAAAATAGAGTTCGTTTATTTTTATTGATTATAAACTGCTTGATTATATATCCATTACTGCTTGGTTATATATTGATTATATATTGATTATATTGATGCCATTTGCTCATTGAAATTTAAAATAACTTAAAAAAAAATTGGAACAGAAAATGACGTCACGCTTTAAAAAAAACACGCATTTACTTCATAAAACTGTTACATTTCAATATTTTTTCGTTCCGTTGATAAGATTAAATATTTTATCACAAATGCGTCTAAAAAGACATACATTTCTGGATGTTTTACTCGCTGGTACTGAGATTAGAATCTCAAGTCAAGAGTGTGAATGTTCATATGCAATGTTGTAGCTAACAAACGTGACTTCAAGTTTGGAAAAATATTTAGTAATATACTATTGCGCGTCAAAATATTATAAAAATGGTGAATACGGGTATGAGAGGTGCGTACGCAAATTTTGAAATAGTAAAAATGACGTAAGGTTTAGATTTCATGCAGAAAAAAATTCTATGATTGGGTCAGAGTGAGATAACTTTTGCTGGTTTTTCATTCCATAATACGTAGCATAAGCTCAAATGATAATTTCATCATATTTACTTATTATATTTTACTAATTATGTATACGTATAAAGTTTAATTTTTCAGTAACTTCGAACAGTTGAAGTTTTAGGAAATTGTATTTTGGTAACTTTAGATTAAAGTAATATTTGTTTTAAGAGTCAGGCTAACCAATGTTCGATGGATTTTTTATTGCAATTAATTTTGTAGGTTTATTATTAATCAATGTAACTGTTCTTCTTTAAACATTTTCTTTCGCCGAAATTAGGCGGCTTCCACCTCGTATACTATAAAAAAAAAGTAAAAAAAAAAAAAAAAAGTTTAAGTGCAGATTATAAAGTTTCAACTCAAGTTAAGTGTCTTATATAGTTGTCTGAACAAATATAAGGCAGTGATTTCCAACCTTTCTTGAGGCATATTCTACCTAACAAGGAAGGTCTCCATACGGGCATATTCAGAAAAATCTAAAAAAATTACAGAGTGATCTTCTCATGTGGCAATATATGTTTATAAAAAATTTTTTTGGCGGAACTTCGATAGAACTTTCGTAAAAAAATAATGAAAATTTCGTTTATTCGGCGATTTATCATCGGTTGGCGATGAAATGAAATTTTGAAAAATGCATTTTTATGCGAATACTCTTTAAGATAAAAATGTTTCATACTGAACTTGTTTAAATAAATTTAATGTAAATAACTTTAGTTTTGTCAGTTTTAGTTTGATTTAACTATAGTTGCGTCATATATATGTATTGTTTATTTATAATGAAAGTTAAATATCAAATTTTATGAATTAAAACAAAATTAAAATAAATTAAAATTGTTTCAATATCTCAAAATTAAGTCCAATTGAGGACTGTCGATTCTATTTTGTTGCTATGGAAACGACGAATTCTTTGATATTAAAATGAATAACTGTTAAATGAATCTTGCTTTTATTTTGGAATACGCTTAAATTTATGAAAATATTTTTTATATATGAAATTGTTTTTAAAGTAATAAAATTAAATAACAAGCAACATAAATATGTAATGCGAAAAAATGTATTTATTAAACTCTCTCATTGTTTATGTTTAAATTCATTAAATACTTTTTACACGCATTCTAAAAGTCAATTAACAAACAATTTTCAGGTGCATTAAAATCGTTTGCTTTTGGCGAGGAAAAGTACTGCTCGCCAAATCGCGTGACGCTTTCATCTTTTTGCGCCAAATAATCGAAATATTTTATTTTTTTACTGACTTCCTACTGTAATTCCGCCGCTAAATTTGACAGATCCTTTATTGCATATATAAGTAGTTTAATTGGTATTTTTTTTTCAAAATATTCTGAGTATGCCCAGTAAGGAGACCTTCCTTGTAAGTATTATTAAAATCACCATCTACGGCCCCCTCCCATTAAGGGGTCGTGTTCCTTTTCAAACGCGACGAAAATCAACAAAAACATTTAAAGTTTGAAGTAGTGCATCTTCAAAACCTATTTATGTCTAAACATGAAGTTTTGACTATTTATTAAACAGATTGGTCTTTCTAATATACTACCATTAGAAACTGACTAGCTTTTTACATGGAAAACATCCAATTGCATGACTGTATAACAATATAAACGAGATAAATAAGTTTTGGACGATGTTGGGGGGTCCAAATATACCACGAAATTCCTTGCCGTCCTGTGTACTTGATGCTGATTTCTAAGTTTGGAGCTGTCTATATAAAATTGTTTCAATAAAACTAATTCGAAGTAATTTTCTTCTGAAACTGGGAATATTGTTTTATATAAATGTGTAGCAAAAAATTAACCTGCACACATTTTCACGGTTGTTATTATTTTTTTAACTCTGTCCCTGGATTTTAGATTCCTTACAGGCCCTCTTGCTAAAATTGTACAGAAAATCACTTCAGATGCAGCCACAGAATATTTTTCAACTTTTGTCTCATGCAGAAATATGCTAGAGAAAGAATGGCTTAAATTCTTTGACAGAAAATTCACTGCAGAATTTAAATCAGCATTTAAATATCAATTTCAAGCATTGTGGCTTTATTGGTAGTCTTACCGTCCTCAAGGTTTATTCCTGCAACTTTCCGAGGTAAATTAAATTGTTTTTGTAATTTAATCCAATGTAAATAACTGTTTCTAAAATTCTATGAACATTGTGGCTATCACTTAGTCTTAACATAATTTGCCTAAAAATAGGTGGTAATTTTCCTTACCGTCCCATCCTTACAGTCCCTTTCTTTCCTTACCGTCCTTTTTTTCCCTTACCGTTCCTTCCTTAACATCTCTTTAAGACAATGTTATACCAAAATTTTGTACTAAAAATACTACATTGTTATTATTTCTTACTTGAATGTTCTGTGGGTACTATGCAAATTCATTATAAGTAAAAGTTTAGAAGAAAATAAAAAGTTAGAAAGGTAAAATAGTAAGGAAAATTAAACTCGCAAGTTTAACTTAAACATCAGTTAAAAAAAAAAAAATCTTCACTTCTCACCATTTTTTCTTTATTTTGAATCATTAAGGCGTTAGTCTATTAGTTTAAAATGTTATTTTATTAAGTTTAATTTCACCAGATTTTTATTCCTGAAAATTTTGTGAGAATGCCTCATGTATGAATTGTTATGAAATTTATTATAGATAATAAGTATACACTATATCGCCAAAGGTGACGGGCCACTCTCTATTTTAGACGTTTTGTTAAATATCTATCAGAACGGTAACTAAATATGTAAATAAAATTTAAAAAATCAAAAAACCCGACTGCATAAAAAGCGAACTAATTAATTATTTATGTGAAACTATTTTTTATATGACTTACCTATTATTTTTATTAACTTGTATTGATGACTTTTAAGTTGTGTCAATTGTTAGTTCTTATCTTAAACACTGTTTTGATGAGGCTTATAGATACCTATGAAGGTTAGAGTTACAGCAAAGCTAGAGATCCTGCATACACAACTTCCAGGTTTTGTAATATTTAAATGGAGCTTCTGACTGTAAAATAGGCCAACAAATTGAAAAATAACTAATATCTTTTGGATAACCCTGTAAAAACTAATCTAGCAAAACCGTTCAAACACTAGATTGTAATTAAGTGGCTTGTTTTAATAATGTATGTTCATGTTTATGAGGATAGAAGGCACTACTCGAAGAGAAATTCAGGTTTTAATAAAAACAGTCTAAAATTTTGCCAAGTTTTTTGCTTATAAATTGTAGAGTTCTTAATATGAAGAAAGTTCTTTTCAGAAAATATGACAAACAACATTGTACACAATACCCTGCAATCAGAATTAAAATACAGTAAAAATTATAGGAAAAATGAGCAGGTTTACTAAATAATGCGCATGCCCGAATGCAATCAAAATATATTGTGCATAATGTGTTAGGTATATGTATAGAGCAACTTTGTGAAAGTCTCAAAAACATAGCTTAAAAATTCTGAAAATTATCGTTGATAGAATAAGCTCAAAATCCGTCGTTCCCAAAATGAAGCAAAATGATGAGGTGCTGTATCCATATACCCATTGATTAGTGCCAATATAGCATACACAATATTGCGCGTACTACTGTATTTGGATACAGCCCCTCATCTTTTTGCTTTCTTTTGGGAATAACGGATTTTGAGCTTATTCTATCAACGATAATTTTCGGCCTTTTCTAACTATGTTTTTGAGGCTTTTACAAAAGTTGCTTTATACATTTAGCTAACACATTACGCAAATTATATTTTGATCAGTGAAACATTTTTTAGTAAACCTGCTCATTTTTCATCCAATTTTTATTACTTGTTAATTCTGATGCAGTATATTGTGTACAATCTTGTTTGTCATATTTTCTGACAAGAACTTTTTTTTATATTAAGAACTCTACAAATTATAAGCAAAAAACTGTATACATGCTATTCTAATAAAAATGAACACAGTTTATTACAATAAGACACTTAATTATAATCTACAGTTTGAACGCTTTTGCTACATTAGTTTTTACAGGGTTATCCAAAAGATATTCGTTGTTTTTCAATTTGTTGACGCCCCCCTATGGGGTTTCGAGAAAAAATCTTCGCGGAAATATATAACATATACTAAACTGCTTACACACCTGGAGTTTCAGGTTAATTCCTCATGCATTTTTCTAGATATTGAACAAAACGTCCAAAATTGTAAGTGGCCGGTCACCTTTGGCCATATAGTGTATATGCGTGATTACAATTATCTACTTTTAGGTGTTGACAGGAATAAGATTTTTAGTTGTGACAATTTTTTTTCATTAATAAATGTAAAATGTTGATTCTTAAAAAAAAATTATATATATATATGTGATTAATGAAATAATTTTGACTTAAGAGTAGATAATTTTAAAAATACATTTGTGTTTAATATCAATATAAAATTTCATAATACAGATATTCTCACGATATCATACGCGCAAAACCTTACGTATTAATAAAGAAACAGTTATTTTAATTTCAACAGTGCACAAATTCTGTAAAAGACTAGTCAGTTTTTAATCCGTTCTTGTCAGTTATATTAAAAAGCACCATCTGTTTAATCAATAGTCAGAATTTCATGTTTATACATGAAAAACTTTTGAAGATATCCTAATTCAAACTTTGAATTTTTTTGTTGATTGTCGTCGAGTTTAAAAAGGTACAAGACCCCTTAAACAATTCTGCATTTTAAAACGAATTTTAACCTTAGGAGTTCAAAACCTTGCACCTGTATAATTACTGAATTATTTAACAGAATGATTTCTCGTTTTGTATCGAAGAATGCAAATGTGATGTCGAAATTAAATGTTTGTTTTGAAAATTTTAATGTTTGCTGCAATTTCAATATGTAGACGACCCACGAAGAATAGTTTATAAAGAGCTTTAATTTGTAGACATTATTAGAAATTGGTTAATACCATTCATAGGATAAATTGCGGTGAAATTGGTGTCCATTTTTCCAAGATTGTACAGTGCAATGGAAATTAAGCGATTCTGAAATTTTATGATTCATCTAGTTTAAGCAAGTATTTTTCGTACGCATAATACATATTAACAGTGGATCCCAGCGAAGAATTCGCACTTACTTGCCCGCGTCCCTCTGTTATCTGCTACAGCAACACCGCATATCCCCAATTTTTAATTTAACCCTTTATATCCCAAATTATGAATTCCTGAAAATATTATCTTCTAAAGTAGTGTTCGTGAATTTTAGAAACTGCGTTAGGAGATTTGCACAATCATTTAATAAATTTTAAAAGGATTTTCCCAATTAAAATTAATTTATTAAATTTTAATTTATAGGAATTTTGTGTAATATTTGTAATTCCACTCAAATCTTTTATTTAACACTTTATCTACTGAATTATGAATTCATGAAAATGTTATCTTTTAAAACATTTTTCGTGAATTGTTTAAACTACATTTGAATATTAACATAGTCATTTAATAAATTTTCGAAGGATTTTAGAAGGATTGAAAGATTTAGAAGGGTTCATTAAATTTGAATTTATAGGGATTTTGTGCAATATTTATAACCCCACTCTAATCTTTTATTTTAAACATTTTTGATAGTATTTTGTAGAATTAGGAAATGTACAAATATAATGTTCTTGCAATAGAAAGATAGAAATATTTCTGAATTGAAAAATCTCCCCCCCCCCCCCAACATTTTAAGTATTATTAATAATAAATTAAGAATAATCGCGTTTGAGGCTAAAACACAATTTATTTCAAAATCACCTTGAAAAGGACTTTACATAAATAACGGCCCTCTAAATGGCTAATAAAATTATGTACGCAATCATGACTAGCGCCCTATATTTCGTACGTTACAAACATGCATAAAAAATAGGCTTGAACATATAAATTCACAATTTAAAAAAATACGTATTTCAAAGAAATATACAAGCTAAGATTATGACTTATTTATTTGGATCTTTGGTATAAAAAATTTAAATAAACTTACTTTTTACATTTCGCCATCTTGAAAAATGAAAAATCTATAAACTCCAAAAAAAGCCTTCATTTAAGCAAATAAATATCCATCTTATGCTGTCACCTTTCGGTAACAGATAAAAACATTTACAGATAATTATTTCATATAATTTTCATGTTATAAAGAAGAAGAAAATTATAAAAATATATTAAAATTCAAAGCGTCCCAAAAATGTGACGGTAGGCATAAATGGGTTAAAGAAAGTGCTATATAAAATTTATTTAATTCGTCAACTAATAAAAGTACAGTAGAGCGCCGATTATCCGAACAAGTCGGGACCAACCCTAGTTCGGATAAATGGACAGACATTTTAAGGGATATTCCTGACTACACTAAAACCTTCATACTTTATCCAGGCTTAGGACTGCCAGCACCAGTTAGAGCTGGCGTGTTTAAAAATTGTTTTTTTCTTTTAATTTTTTTTTTCTTTTTAATTTTTTTTGTCTTTTTAATTTTATTTTGTTTACTTTTTACCATTTAAAATTTTCTTTTTTTTTTTAATCATCTTTTGAACTCCAGAGGTTATAATTTAACCAAAAACGCTTTCGATTGTCGCTTTCTTCATTCTTTTCAATACTGCCTTATCTCGAATTATTCTTAAATACGTTCGTTGAATAGGATCAGCGGTCTTTTGTCGTTCGGACCATTTCATATCTGTTTCCAAACATTCAAAGGCTTCGTTATGTTATTGACCTGGGTCAGTTTCAGAGCATTCGTTTTCGTTTTCTTCAATTTTGTTTTCGTTGTTACCGAAACCAACGATACGCTAATCGAGGATTTGATTTCGCATGCTAAATGTGAAGGGGGGAAAATGAGAGAAACAGAGTGTTTGGATAACTGGAAGTTTGGTTTAAAAAAAAAAAAAAAAAAAAAAAAAATGAGAGAAATATGGTGTTCGATAGTTGGAAGTTCGGTTTAAAAAAATTGAGAAAAATAGGCTGTTCGGATAATTGGAAGTTCGGTTAATTGGAGTTCCGATAATCGACGCTCTACTGTAAATGGTACTTTTCATACAAAATACCCTGCTGGATCACATTCAGTAAGCACAGCGAAACAGTGGAAGCTAAATATTTTTTTTATGTGGTTATTTTCTCAACTATTTACATGGATATTTAGCTTTTCTCCTATTAAAAAATGTTAGACGAAAAATTTTGCAACTACAAAACACTTCTCAGTTACAGATAGTATCACAATACATTTATTTAACATTGTTCTTGTAAGAATTGTGAGGTTTCCATAACAGTATTTTTTGTTAATTAATCTAATTAATTTTGTAAATATTTTACAAAAAAATCTTTAACTACCGATTCGTTAAATCAGTTTTACTTAAAAATCTATCTATAAGCATCAAATTTTATTATACAAGCTGTTTTGAATGCAGTAATTCCTTAAGGCTGTTCTTAACTGCTCTGCTCAACAAGCGCAAAACGTTTTGAGACATTTACAAATTCGTTTTTTAACGGAAAGGTATAAAAATGGAAAGCCTGGTCATGGAAGCGATTTGGAATTGAACTGTTTTTTCCATTTTTTGATCAATCAATTACCTATTGAGTTATAAGCGAATTTGATCACGTGAAAAACACGTTTTTCGCCCGCTCTTGAGTGCTTTTTCTTCCTTCGTGCGGAAATTCGTTTCAAAACGCCCACTTTGACACTATTTTCTAAAAAATCTACTGCGTTTGCAAAAAAAAAAAAAAAAATGGAAAAGCAGCTCAATTACATAGTTTCTGAACAACAACACCAGCTAGTTTCATGCATTTTCGAACAAAAATAAATTAAAACTTATGTCAGAAAGTTCCCCTTTTAGGTAGATTTCGTATGAAATACTACCTATTGGGATCGTTCCTATGTTGGAATTTCTGAAAAATTTTTGCAGATCTACACCGATCATGACCTCTAGAGCCCAAAACCACCCTCAGTAAAAAACTTTATCTATCTATCTGTCTATATATATATATATATATATATATCACTTTCATCTGGACACGATAACTTTCACAATTCTGCACCAATCTCTTCCAAACTGATACATAAAATCAAGGGCATAAAATCTCGGTCAAGTTCGTTAATAGGCAAAATCGGACCAAGGGGATGGAAATAGAGAGGGGTTTTGTGAAAACCGAAAAAACCCTATAACTTCTTTACACTCTATTCCAACTCAACTTGGCAGCACTGTGAAAGGTAGAAACAGTAACATTCCGCCTTGAAAAGTAGTTCTCCGTTATTTTTTAATCTTAAATCTTAAATGGTGAAAATGCATACAAATTTATATGATTATGTTTATAAATTACAAATTTCGGTATTTTGAAGCATATATTTAATGTAATTTCTCTGTTAAAAGTATTTAATTTAAAAGTATTTTGTATTTAAAGCGAACGTATAAAGTAAAAATCTTGGCGTAAAAAACTCTTCTTTGGCGAGGAACAAATCTTCAAGGTTAAATATCTGGCGCGCTTTAGTGCTCTGCTACTCCGCGCATTCTTATTGTTCTTATGAATAATTTTAATAATACTCGCTGTTTGTTTTCGCTTTTACTTTTGTTTTTAACGTGTTCATAGTTTTTTATTTTTACTGTTAATTATTGTTATTATTTATTCGTTTATTAACTGAGTATTTCTAAAATTTGTTGCATAGTTAAATATTTATTTGAATCATACTTATTTCAATTATAACATAGAAATTTGTTACATAGTTAAATATTTATTTGGATCAAATTTATTTGAATTATAACATGTTTGATAAAGCATTATCTCCATCCACGCTTTACACACCTTCAAGGCGAGGAAAGTCAATCAAAAGTGCAGCTCGCAGAAATATATTAAATGTTTATTCCAGACTTCGTCAAGAAAATCCTCAACATTCAATTAATGAAATCGTAGAGGAAGTTTCCCAACTTACAGGTGTTTCGAAAAGAACAATTTTTCGTTTGAAAAAAGAGAAAAAGGCATCTAGCCCTTTAAGTACACCCGGAAAGAAACGACCTGGTGCAGTGGGTAAACGCAGAAGGCTGGGAAAATATGACGAATTCACGTTATCTTGCATTCGACGAAAAATCCATAATTTTTTTCGCAGAAATGACATACCAACTTTGGATAAAGTTTTACAAGTTGTAAACGATGATAAAGAAATTTTTTCGAAAAATATTAGCCGGACTAAATTGTACAGAATATTAAAAGATTTGGGATTCTCTTTTGAAAAACGAAAAAGAGAGGCAGCTCTTCTTGAGAGGCAAGATATTTTGTGGCGCAGAAACTATTTGAGAAAAATTACAGAGTATAAGAAAAAAAAAATGCTTCTATTTATTAGCTTGATGAAACATGGGTAAATGAAGGGCATACTCAGTCCCCCCCCCCCTAAAAAAAATCTTGCAAACAAAATCGAAAAGGTAAAAAAGGTTATTTGTAGAGATCGACCTCAGCTATCCAACGCAAAAGAAAAAAATAATTTAAAAATACTGAAATTTAAACGAGATATTATTTTTTTTCTCCATAAGATTAGAATTAGCAAGCGGGTGTTTTTGCGTGAGTGAAATAGGCCCTTAATTTTCAGTAGTGTTAACAATTTAATATTAAATGCAGTTTTTAATTATTTAAAAATCAGCTTATTTTGATTTTAAAAAATCATGACTTTTTTACACCCAAATATCTATAATTAAAAATGTACATTAAAAATGAGACGGGCGATATTTTTTGTGAGATCTAGCCTTTTCCGAATTTCTGGTATAAATAACAAATTTTCTGTTTTAAATAGATTTCCGGATAATTTGGTTTTAATCTTTTAACCCAATATAGATAATACTGTTTTGTTTTCAGTAAATTTCATTCGGAATTCGTACAGCGATTTTTTAAATTTTCTCGATTTTTTTAATCTGATTTTTATTTTTATTTTTTTATTTATTTATTTATTTATTTTTTTGCTTTTTACCGCAATTTTTTGACATTTGTAAGAGGAATTCTGTTTTAAACTTGGAGCTTAAATATAGAAAATTTTGCCCTTCGCGATTTTAAATTTCTTAGACAATTTTCGATGCGATTTTTTTTCTTTCCGATGTGATTTTTTTCACATCAGTACATGGAATTCGACTTCAAATTTTTAGTTTAAAACAGTAAATTTTGACATTTTTTCAATAAAGTTTTTCCAAAATTCGTGCACCCTTTTTTAAAGTTTTCGCTATTTAAAAAAAAATTTCGCATTTTGCGGGCCGGGCGACGTCGGACGGATCAGCTAATATAATATAAGATAGTGCTAAAATCAGTCTAAAAATGTAAAAATAAGAAAATAATAATAATGCAATTCGTTATTTTAATAGATTATATAATTAATTTAATAGGAACTTTAAAACGTACAGATTTTTGCATACGCATTATACTTTTCCGCCAAAATGGCGCTTTTCCTTGGTTACTAGTCATCCTTTGCTCTTCAAGCAAACCCTGGTTGCTACGGCAACGGCTGCGATTCGGCATTCGTAGCATAACCAACGCTGCCAACTTAAGGTGGAATCAAGTATAATTTTGCACATATCAAATCAGTTTAAAGTGTTTATTACTTCTAGAAATAGGGCCAAAAATTTATGTATCACAGATTTTTGTAAAGTTAAAAATGGGCTCAAGGGGCGCAAAAAATAGGATTTTTGGGAGAAAAAAATTCATAACTTCGTCAATTCTCAAGATATGAAATCCAATTAATTTTATCATGAATCTCCTTAACATTATCTACAACTTTTATATTCACAAGTTTTTGATAGGACCAATTCGTACCGCAAGAAAAATTAAAAACGAAAACAAAAAGGGCGTTTGAAGAAGAAAAAAATCCATAACTCCGTCAATTCAAAAGATATAAAATCCCCATGAATTTATCATATATCTTGATAATATTGTCTACAACATCTATATAGACAAGTTTTGGATAGGACCAATTCTTACAGCAAAAACAAATTAAAAATACATAGCGGTTGAAGAAAAAAATCATCTTAGTAAGGGTGTATTCAAATCCAAACTGCTTATTTTCTGACTCATTTTACAATTCATTTTTACTCTCAAAGGCTTCCAATTGGTACGTTTTCTTACTCAGAAACTATATAATGTACCGTAATGGTCAATTTTTTGATAGAGGCAGAATATATTTTAAAACATGTTGTCAAAGTGGGCCTTTTGAACCGAATTTCCCGAAGCGGATTGTGTTGGAAAAATCCTCGTATTAAAGGAGTATTCAAATCCAAACTGCTTATTTTCTGACTCATTTTTAAATTCATTTTTGCTCTCAAACGCATCCAATTGGTAGATTTGCTTATTCAGAAACTATATAATGTACCGTAATGATCGATTTTTTGACAGAGGCAGAATATATTTCAAAAAATGATGTCAAAGTGGGCATTTTGAACGGAATTTCCCGAAGCCATTGTGTTAGAAACAAAAAATATTGTCTTACTGAGAAAATAATTGTTTATATATCAAGTTTTAATTAATTGAACGAAAATTAAAAACACAGGTCGCTTATAAATCTCTTCAAAAATCACGTCAACAAGTTTCATGTTTTTCCTATTAAAAATGAATCTGGAGTTATGCCAGAAAATTTCGAGTTGTTGAGCATGGAAAAGTATTTTTTTGAATACCGCCCTAACATGATTCTGATAAAACCAGTTATTATATAAAAATGAAATAAAAACTCGTCAAAAAGCGGCCAGATAAAATTGTTAAAGTGGGTTTATCTCTAATCATGATTTGGTTTTTGTTTGTGAAATTAGTATACTTAACTTCGAAATCGACCTCCGCCTGTGGGCCGGGCCGGCAGGGATTTTTTGGATTTGAGAACACCTTTAACATTCGCGAGGGTTAGTTTCGCGGAAAACTTCGCGAATGTCAAAATCGCGAATGTTGAGATTATCTTCCCATGCATAAAAGGGGGTTAGGTTTTAAGATTTTGTTTTAATGGGAGAAAGTAATTGAAACGTAAAAATATATTTATAAAGCATTAAAAAATGCCTGCTGTAAATAAGTTTGAATAATTATAAACATATTGTACAAAGTTTAGTTACTAGTTGATGGCGGAAAAAATTTATTGACATACGATTGTATGAACAGATCTTTTGCTAATGAATTTCCATGTAAGGAAAAGTTGCGGTCTCGATTTTTTAGCCCCCGGCGATATACTATTTCTTTCTCCCAGCAATTAAAATGTCGTCTCCAAAAAATAACGTTCCGTTGTATAAGCCAGCCGTAAAACAAAGCAGATGTATCATTGTAACTGTTAAATAACCTACAGCAATTTTTTCAACTTCTAAGCATCGCACATTTTCAACTTTATACAGTCGTGTTGAGAAAAAAAAGTACTTTTAAATGGAATGCGTTTGAAAACGGCATCTCAATTTATTTTTGAGATATTAATTTTTTTTTGCAGTTTTTAGCGCCATTTGTTTAATTTTGGCAACGCAAGTACTCCATTTCTATAGAAAGTAAAGGGAAAATAGTTGGAAAATAGTAATTATATCTTTTTGTTTCCATTTTCCAGTAACAACAGAAAAAATGTATATAAATGAGCTATTATAAACTATATTTAATTTTAAGGATCTATATTAATATTACAAACACTTGAAGGCATATGAATAATTAGGTGGCCGATTTTTTTTTTGTCGAGTTTCTTGAACGACGGCATCTCTTTTTTTGGATTTATGTATTATTCAGCGATAGCTGTCAGCATCCTATGCAGACTTTACCGTAGATGTTGTTTAAGACTGGATTGTAAATGTAGAATTCTTCAGCGGATGCGAGTGATGTCATTTTACATAAAATTTTTACATTTTACATAAAAGCATGTGTAACTCTTAAAACTGAAATATGTTTTGTACTATCTATATTTATATACATTGGGGCGATACTAGATTCTGAAAAAGCAGAATTCCTGTATTCTAGTCTTTTAAATTTCAGACTCCTCCCGAAATAAGGATCGTATTTTATTGCTTTCTCAACAAGTTGTTGTTGAAGATTTGAAATTTCTCATACAATTTTTTCAGAAAATTTTTCAGTTGCAATAAAAAATTTGAATTTTAGAAAATTTACGATTTTTTTAGTTTTAGCATCAATTTATATTTCGGATTTATCGGAATTACTGATCTATATTTAACCTCAATACAAGGGTTGAAGTTCTCAGAACTTAGGCTATACAGTTATAATCCAGTGTCAAATTATTTTATGGAATTGATAAAACAGAGCGAGTTGTTTACTTAAAAAAAAATATTCTGTATGAAACAAAATTCGCGAATAACCAAGTTAAGTATTCGCGAATGTTGAAATGTTCTTCATTTTTTATTTCGCGAATAATCAAAACTCGCGAATGTTAAGGGATTACTGTATCTTCAGACATTAACGAAGATAATTGTTGAAGAGGAGCAGATTTCTGATTTATAATTCGGGACATACAAGATTAAAAAACTGTCGGGTGTACGCCACTTAATATTAGAAATTTAGCCTAAAATATAGAACAGATGAATATGATGCCATTAGCGTTAGTTGCAAGGGCTTGCTCTGTCATTTCCGTTTTATCGCTCATACACTATATGTCCAAAGGTGACCGGTCACTTGCGATTTTAGACGTTTTGTTAAATATCTAGAAAACTACATGAGGAATTATCCTGAAACTCCAGGTGTGTAAACCGAATGGTACAGGTCATACATTTCCGTGAGGATTTTTTCCCGAAGCCCCATAAGGGACAGCCAACAAATTGAAAAAGAACTAATATATTTTGGATAACCCTGTAAAAACTAATGTAGCAAAAGCGTTCAAACTGAAGATTATGTTTAAGTAACTTATTATAATAAACTGTGTTGATTTTTATGAGGATAGCATGTATACTCGTAGAGAAATTAAAGTTTTTATAAAAAGAGTCCCAAATTTTACCAAGCTTTTTGCTTATAATTTATAGAGTTCTTAATATAAAAAAAGTTCTTTTCAGAAAATATAACAAACAACATTGTACACAATACCCTGCAATCAGAATTAAAAAATAATAAAAATTGTATGGCAAATGAGCACGTTTATTAAATAATGATTCACTGTGCATACCCGAATGTAATCAAAATATAATTTGCATAATGTGTTAGCTAAATGTATAGAGTGACTTTTGTGAAAGTCTCAAAAACATAGTTTGAAAAGTCTGAAAATTATCGTTGATAGAATAAGCTCAAAATGCGTTATTCCCAAAAGGAAGCAGAAAGATGAGGGGTTATATCCAAATACTGCGTGCAATATTGTGTATGCTATATTAGCACGAATCAATGGAAATATGGATACAGCCCCTCATCTTTTTGCTTCATTTTGGGAACAACGAATTTTGAGCTTATTCTATCAATGATAATTTTCAAAATTTTCAAGCTATTTTTTTTAGACTTTTACAAAAGTTGCTCTATACATTTAGCTAACATATTATGCACATTATATTTTGATTGCGTTCGTGCATGCGCAGTGAAAATTATGTAGTAAACCTGCTCATTTTTCATACAATTTTTACTATATTTTAATTATGATTGCAAGGTATTGTGTACAATGTTGTTTTCATATTTTTTGAAAAGAACTTGTTTATATATGAAGAACTCTGCAAATTATAAGCAAAAAACTTGGCAAAATTTGAGACTATCTTTATGAAAACCTAAATTTCTCTTCGAATATAGGTGCTATCCTCATAAAAATGGACACAAATTATTACAATAAGCCACGTAATCATAATCTGCAGTCTGAACGCTTTTGCTACATTAGTTTTGACAGGGTTATCCAAAGGATATTCGTTCTTTTTCAATTTGTTGACGGCCCCTTATTGGGTTTCGGGAAAAAATCTTCGCGGAAATATATGACCTATACTATACTGTTTACACATCTGGAGTTTCAGGTTAATTCCTCATGTATTTTTCTAGCTGTTTAACAAAACATCTAAAATCGCAAGTGGCCGGTCACCGTTGACCATATAGTGTACACCCACTCAGAAAAAACGCATAATTTCATTTTTAATATGACTTTCCGTAAAGGGTCGTCGCTGAAAAATAATGTTACGTTACATAAGCCAGCCATAAAACGAAACCGATGTATCACGTATTAGTGGACTGTTGAATACTGATAATCTCTACTGCACTTTTTAAAACCTTTAAGCATCGCACATTTTCAATTTTTACACCTTTGTATAGGGAAAGAAAGTACTTTTAAATGCGATTTGTTTGAAAACTGCAACTCAATTTATTTTTGAGATATTCTTTTTTTTTTTTTTTTTTTTTTTTTTTTGTAGTTTTTAATACAATTTCTGTAATGGTAGCAACTGAAATATGCTATTTCTATAGAAAAGAAAGTAGCAATAGTAGATTACTGTATCTTTTTCTTGCCATTTTCTCATAACAACTGATTTTTTTTTAATTAAAGTACTTCCTACTTTTTAAAAAATATATATAAAGGAATGATTTCTGGTAAAACATGGAGCCATTATAAACTATACTTAATTTTCTGTGTCCATATTAATGTTAAAAACAAATGAAGGAATATAAATAATCAGATAGACAATATATATATATATATATATATATATATATATATATATATATTAACCATTTGGAAAAATGGTTATTGTCCTCGTCAGGGTGGGAAATCAAAAGCATATTTGAAGCTTTTTATTGGTTTAATCCGTATTTTATTCGTTTTCTGATTGGTCTATACAGTAATCTGTATTTCCCTAACGCCGCGCTCTGCGAATTCTGCGTAATAATAATTTTTTTTTTCACATCGGGGGCGACACTAAATTCTGAAAAAAGCAGAATTCCTGCTTCCTACTTTTAATCATTTGTTTACCTTTTTTTAATGTGATCGATTAATCTGACATTGGGCACACTTTCAGGTGTTGCTACCATGGCTACAATGTCCTTTAAAGAGAATGTAAATAGTATTAAATGTTTAACAAATACCCTTGAACCATATTACATTTGACCAAATACACCCATTTGTCTATGACCCTAATTAATGGTTATTAAAAAGTAAATCTTATCTTAATTTTTAAAAATTTTATGTATTGGAACCGTATGTATTCCAAAATGCATTGGAACTACACTTTTGCGCTAAATTATATTTTGTCAACAAAAAGACTGAATTTCAGTTTGTGTTGAATATCAAATTAATATCTAGTTAAGTTCAATTGTTTGAAATACATTATTATTATTGGGTGAGTACAAAAGTTCTACCCGTTTTTTGGCGAAAACAGAAAGGTGGAGAACATAAAAAGTTATGCACCCATGAATTCACATAAGTGCCATCATTATGAATCATCTATTGCCATTTGTCTGGCAGTAAGTGAATCCCACGCCGGTAAAACCCATCTGTTTTAGAATAAAAAAAAACTGCTGTAAAGCCACATTTAGAGCCTTCACATCATTTAAGGTTCGGCGAGCGAAGGCGTTCTGTAACAAGTGGTAAAGGTGATAGTCCGAAGGTACAAGGTCTGGGCTATACATCGGGCGGTGTAAAACTTCCCATCCGATGTCCAACAATTTTTGCCGAGTCCTTAAAGCAACATGAGGCTTGGCGTTATCATGATGAAAGAGAACCCCTCTGCGATTGATAAATGCTGGCCGCTTAGATGTAAGTTGTTCTCGCAGTCTGTTCAATTATTCTCAGTAGACGTCTGCATTGAACGTTTGGTTCTGTGCAAAGACATCCCAGTGGATTATTCCTTTTGCATCCAACCATACACTGAGCAAAACCTTTTCGAAATAGAGTCCTCCTGTTAAGGTCGAAGGCGTACTCTCTGGAACTCGGCACACGGTCCTTCGTAGCTTCACATTATGGTACAGTACCCACGTTGTGGTACTCACTGATCGATGAAGCCAAGCGCATGCATCCATCTTTAGACTGTTGTTCTGCGTACTGAGAGTGTTTCCACTAATTCTTCGACGGTTGGATGTGGGGACTTTGTTATGGCTGTGTCCAGATCTTCGTCAGAAATCATTGATGGGCGTCCAGAACGTGCATGGTATTTACATCTCCTGCCTCAGTCCCAGAATTTCCTAAACCAACGGCAGCAAGTACCATCGTCTACGGCATCCTCCCCATACACTTGACAAATGTTGCGGCTGCTGTAACGCCTTTATCATACTCGTACAGTAAACAATGTCTGATGTGGACTTTCTCGCTTGGTATGCTGTTTTTCGTTCCGCATGAGTTCTTCTGACAGACGTTGTGCCTATATATACTGTACTGCTCCATGCGTTATTGGTCACTTTCCTGTCCTCGTAAGGTCAATTGTGACGTCCGTGCTCCACTTGACATTTGCATATGCTCAAAACGAGTAGAACTTTTGCACTTACCCAATATTATTGTTTTGGATGAAAAATATATTAAAAACTTGATACCAGAAAAAAATGTAAAAAAAATATTTTATTAAAAAACAAAAAATATAGAAAAGCAAATCACCTCTCTTGGCTGTTTCTTGCAATCAAGCTACCTAACTATGCCCTAGAGGCTGTTAGAATCGCTGTTGTAATAAAGCAGAACACACAATTGGCCGCGACGAAAATCCCATTAACGTCTGAACTGCTACATTTCTTTTGTTAGAAATCTTTTTCTATGTTCGACATAGATGTGGGATATAAGCTGTTTAGCTCAGGATTTGTCCAGTTGCATTTTCATATTTTCAAGTGTTATAAAAACACAAATAAAATTTGCAATGTTAGTTTTCTTGTGGTAAAGGAACGACCCTATATTGCGAAATTTACAAATTTAGCAATTTTCTATCGTTTATTTCACATACACCTTTCAGTGTCTGATATTTTTACATTAAAAATCTTATGAAACGTACATTAAACTTAGAGCTATTTTCTCGAATACGATGATTTTTAACACTTTCTAAGAAGAAAAATTTTTATGAATTCGGTTTGTTTGTCCGTCTGTCCGTGCTCTAACTCGCGTAGATATAGTTCGATTGCCATGAAATGGATATATGTTATTGGGGTTTACTCTGGGATGTTCTGCATTGAAAATGAAATGTGTAACATTTCCGGTTCATTTACAGAATTCCAAAAATTTCCATCAAAAGAATTCCATTACATTACGGTCTATGGGAAAAAATCGTTTACAATGTATTTTAAACATATTGAAATTCATATACAGCACTGAGGTGTACAACAAGGTTCTTACTACAGAACATGGTGTGCATAGAACTTATCGTTTATTTACAGGGACTCACAAAATAAATTGACTATAAAAAAAATGAGCAATAATTGAACTATCGAGGCCTAAGAAGAATAATTGCTGGAAGTGCGTTTTCAGTTGTGGTATGCGTTTTTGAATTTAACTATTTTTTAAATAATATTTGGTGTGTATAAATTCTATAGATCATATACAGGGTCGCACAAAAGTTCTCAACATCCGTTTATTGGCGAAAATTGTTGCATGGAAGTTTTCAACTGTGCTATTCGTTTAACTGAACTAACTTTTAGCATACTATGTAGTATGTATACATATTTATAGATCATATACAGGGCTGCAAAAAATCGCACATTTTAACGAATATTCATGGTAATAGCAGAAATCGGGTTTTCAAATATGTTATGTGTTTTCCAAACTGTTCCTTTATACGTCATTTTTCACCTTAGTAAACTGTGAAGTTTTCTTATAGTATTCTGAATGTGTTGGAAAGTGTCTCATAATCTATGCTGTATGCATGATTTTTCCTTTTTGTTACTCTTTTAAATTACAAGATTTCATTTTTGATGAAACTAGATTTTTAACACCATTAATTTTAATTGTTAAATAAATCATAGCAGATGTAATTTTCCAACTGGGCGAAAAATGTCCGGACCAGGATTCGAACCAGGGATCTCTTGGCTGAAGCCGCCAATGCTCTATCATCTGAGCTATTCCGGACGAATCTGGTGGAACTTTTTCACCCATAAGACCCGCATATTTTTCGCCAAGTTGGAAATTTATATCTGATATGATTTATTTACCAGTTAAAATTAATCTAGTTTAATTGCGTATCCAACGATTTCTGGAGTTCCTATACCTGAGATTTATTCTGTTGAGCTGAACCAGATTTCAGACCAGATGCTATAATCAATAAGGTTAGCTGGGTGAAAAATTTCCACCAGATTATTCCGGGATAGCTCAGATCGTAGAGCATTGGCGGCTCCAGCCAAGAGATCCCTGGCTCGAATCCTGGTCCGGACATTTTTCGCCCAGTTGGAAATTTACCAATTAGAATAATTGTGTTAAAAATAATCTAGTGTAATTATGTTTCCAGTGATTTCTGGAGTTCCTATACCTGAGATTTATTCTGTTGAGCTGAACCAGATTTCAGACCAGATGCTATAATCAATAAGGTTAGCTGGGTGACAAAAGTTCCACTAGATTTGTCCCGGATAGCTGAGATGGTAGAGTATTTTCGGCTTCAGTCAAGAGATCCCTGGCTCGAATCCTGGTCCGGACATTTTTCGCTCAGTTGGAAATTTATATCTGATATTTCTTTTGACGAATTAAAATAATCTATTTAACACCATCTTTTGAAATTAAAAATTCTTTTATACTTATTAGCAACTCTTCGCTGTTCATCGTATGCATTTTCACAATTAATTATTTAAATACATATTTTATCATTTATTTTTCTTAAAAAAGCATAAAACAACAAACATGTAAAAAAAAAAAGTAAAGTAAAAAATTGAAAATAAGATTGCTATTTTGTCATTATACTGAAAAACGAGATATAATTATCTTTAATCAATTTAATTACCATGATATCTTTTTATGTATGCGCAGTACGTGAACGTAGTATGGATTGAAATTTAGCATCTTAATATGTATTTTGAAAATGAAAAAAATGAAATATTTTATGTTTCTTCAATTCTTTTTACCGTAAAATTGATAAAAGAAGATAAGAAAATTAGCATACTGTTCTTTTGTCTTTAAATTTTCTAAATTGTAGTAATCTGCAAGCATTCATTTTCAAATACTTACGTTAACAATGGAATTTTGCATTGTCTTGAACATTTTAATCACTGCTTTACAATAATCATAACTATTTTAATTATTTTAGTTAAAAACAACTAATCGCACAACTTTTTTACGGCGACGTTGCATTAAGTTTTTTTAATAACTTGCTGAAAAACTGTCTATTTTTATACTAGAAGACGTATAGAATGACGTTAGAATGACGTATTTTTCTTTTTAAAAGAATGATGTAGCATTGGATTATAAAACGAATTATGAAGTAATAAATTTTATTTATCTAACTAATAAGGTCAGGCGATTGAATTGTTAAAATAATGACATAGAATATGCAAATGAACTACACTCACAAAATTTGAAGAACTATTTCACAAAAAAACATACAAATTAGTACTAATAATGCTATTTTAAAACATATTGTCAATTAATTATTTTATCCCATGGTATGGGGTAGAATAAGTATACTCAGTTAAAACGTACTATATCTGTAATTAAGATAATAACTAAACATAAATATTTCTTATAAATAAAAAGAACCTGGAAAACTTCAATTTCTAATAAATTTGTTAGCTAATAGGGAGAAAACACGTTATAAGATTGAAAAATTAAATCAAAACAATAAACATTCACTTGTGATACCACTTGAAATAATATATTTTTTAGGAATAAGAATCGAGTCATTCACGTCTCTGAACCAAAAATAAAACAGTCCGATTATAAAAATTCTAACTATATTGCATTTAATAAACACTTTCGCTTGCTGGAGTCCTTTCAGATAGCTATATTGCCAATGAGCTTCATGATCTATATTTTAATCGGAAACATTCATAATTAAAAATTGTTTTTGAAATCGTGAAATGATTGCAAAAAAGCAGTAAAATGTTTTTAGTTTGGTACGTTTTATACTGCCATTGAACAAAATTATTGCATCCGTGGGTCTATATTTTAATGAATCGCAAAGGAAGAAATCGTAGGTTGTTTACCATTGCTGATTGCTGAGTGATACGATTTTCAACGCAAGATATATGGAAATTATGCATATTTCGATATAGCTCATCAGTCAAGTTATTTTTGTTTTCCACGATCTTTCTAAAACGGTTAATCTTATGCAGCTTTAGCTTTGTTGACAAAATTAAATCTCTGAAAATAAAAATAAAAAGGCTGATTTTAACGAAAGATTATCGGGATCCGGATGCGTTCCCTTTGGAAGTATTATACATTTAGCGTTATTCTATAAAGTAATACTTTAGAAAATGTGTATTTTACCATATTTTTAGTGCGTACTAAGTAAGTATTATTAAAATGTATTCAACCCATTTATGCCTAGCGTTCCATTTTTGGAATGCTTTGAATTTTTATAAATTTACATAATTTTCTCCTTCTTTATAACATGAAAATTGTATGAAATAATTATCTATAAATGTCTTTATCTGTTACCGAAAGATGACAGCATAAGATGAATATTTATTTACTTAAATGAAGGCTTTTCTCGGTGTTTATAGATTTTTCCTTTTTTTAAGATGGCGAAATGTAAAAAGTAAGTTTTTTTTTTTACTTTTACTATCAAGTATCCAAATAAATAAGTTATAATCTTAGCATGTAGACTTCTTTGGAATTCGAATTTTTTTTAATTGTGAAATTATATGTTCAAGCCTATATTTTATGCATTTTTTTAACGTACAAAATTTAGCGCGCTGAGCACGAATGGGTACATATTTTTATTAGCCATTTAGGGACAGTTATTTATATAAAGTCCTTTTCAAGATGATTATGAAATAAATTGTTTTTAGGCCTCAAATACGATTACTCTTAGTTTATTATTAACCCTATCGCTGCGCAACACGAGAGTTTCTCGGCAACATAAAAGTAGCAAAATTTGCGCAACCCGAGATTTCATCGGGATGAATTTTTTCCGTCTAATTAACCCTCCTTGATCATTCCCACGAGTAGCTTTTTATTGTAAATTTTGCCTTATCTAATAGGATCATTTTCCCGAATAAATCAGATGAAAGTTTTTGTTTTGAAAAACCGGTGACAAAAGAATAAAAATTCTTAAAAGACGCTCGTCGCGAAGGAAATAAATACGCAATTTTTGAAGCGATTTTGACAAAACAATTACGCAGCGAGAGGGTTAATAATATTTACAGTGATGGAACAGTGGCGCAGCAATTGAGCGATTGTCACCACTAAATTTTTATAGTGTTCTTCGTCTTCAAAAACAAAGCGATATAAGTAAGCGTCCTATCTTAAATGGGAGAGGTAACCGCAAGATTAAAGGCGAGGTCACGTCAATCAAGGTCATACGCCACCCAGCGGACGGAGTGAACTATAAGAGGATTATTAACTTCTTTCCTCTTTGTGGATGATCTATAAGTTCGATATCTATGAAATAACTATGCGCACGCGCAGCCGTGATTTTATTCGTTTGTCGTCTGCAGTACTTAATTGTTGGAAGTATAAATATAATTCGATTTATTTATTCGCCATTATTTCATTTATTAATTGAAGTTAGTTATTTAAATAAAATCAGTTTTTTTAAGAACTTATATTATTTGGGAAAATGCCACGTTGGCGTTCTAATTATTGCAGTTTTCAAAACTGCAAAAATAACTCTCTATCTGAGAGAACTCATTTTTTTCGCTTCCCAAAAGAGAAAAACAGATTAGTTTTGTGTTTTATTATAATTTATAAAAAAGTTAAAATATTATTTAATATATATTATTAAATGTCAGTGATTTTAATACGTTCTATTTGAATTATGTTTTTGTAATGCAATGAACAAGGACATACAAAAATTAGTTAATGTATGTTAAGATAGGATTTTACAGCAGCGTTTTTAATTCAATTCCTGATAGGATAAAGATATAAAAATTACATAAACATGTGTATTTCCAATGAGAATTAAACGTTTCATTACGCTTAGAGTTTAAGTATAAATTATTTAATTAATTTTAAGGCATATTTTTTATTTACCGGACGCAGGCGATAAATTGCCAAATATTCTCCTGATCGAATTGTATTTATAATATTTAAAATAGAAGCATTTCATTCATTCCATTTAAAACTCATTTAATTTTACATTAGGATCCACTTAATTTAAAATGCAAGCAGTAATTCTTGTACTATTAAACCAGCAATAATTGATTATTTATAGTTTTAAACATTTTGAGAATTTTAGACAACAGCTTTAAAAAAATTCGTAAAATCGACAAATTACTTTTTTTTTTTTAAATCTAGAAATATGTTGGCCCTTGTGTCATATCCGGGGAAAATAGTTTTCATGGGATACCTGCACTTCGCACAGGTGAATAACATTGCAGAAAGCATACAAAGTATAGAAGAAACTTCAAAAATTGGAATAAAATATAAAATATTTACAAATAGTACGTGGTATGCTCAATTAAACATTTATTATCTTACACCGGTTCTTCGCAGGGGTAAAATGGATAACTTTCCGTAATCGGGCCGATAGGCATGATTGGCGTCAAATGAGAAAACAGTATACAATTGTAACTATATAAAAGTTAAATAATGGTTAGAAAATGAAAGTAACTTTTATCGAAATAACCCAATTGTGGAACATTCTCCAAATTTGAAAAAGGCTTATGAAACACACAACAATTGCCAATAACTGAAAACTATAGACTAATAATAAGCTCGACGTAGCAGTTGTTGGTCGGTAGCCAATAATTTCAAATTTCCCTTTTAATTTTCTCCGGTTTCAATTTTTGAATTTTTTTTTTTCAATCTGGCTTCCACAAAAGAGTCGGAATAAGTAGTAGAAAAAAAGGGCTGCGGACGGAGATGGGCCAATTGAACGTATTAAAATCACTGACATTTAATAATATATATTAAATAATATTTTAACTTTTTTATAAAAAAAAATATAGGGCTGAAAATCACGTTTAAGATGCTTAAAGGTTTTAAATATTTCTCTTTTGCAATTTCCCAACCAGCTGGTATATTTTAGAAATCGTAGTTTGTTACATAACTTACTCAATTGTTGTACTTGTATATACAGTTGTAACAACCATAAAGAATGTTTAAGGATTTATCAGCTACGTTTAGATAACGTAAAATTAATTTGCTAATTTATAATCAAGTTGTAAAAATACTAAAATGTTGTATTGTTACTAGAAACACATCCTTGTACATAATTTTTATTTTTCTAGCATATCTGGGAGGGAAAAATCGATTAAAATTTTTTATCTTTTCATATATATGAACAGGGTTAGATTAAATAAACAGTGTAAAAAAGTACTTTTATGTTAGCCGGCCGCAGTTCATAAACCGTCAAATATTTTCCCCATCACGAGCGTTTATGTTGCATTCATTTCATTCAAAATATAAAATCATCATTTAAAAAATATACTCGTCATTTGAAAAACATAACTTTATTTAAAATACATACATACTGGTATATTACATCAATTTAAACACATGCTTTTCGCTCATTATATTTAAAATATATTTTTTTCTCTAATAAATAATAGCATAAACCCAAGGTGCGCAAGTTTCTTCGAATGTGGAAAAAAACCTGGAAAAAACCATGGAATTAAAAGTTACGCCTATAACTTTTATTAACAAAAATGGTTTTCTTTTAGCCTGAATAGCTTGCATAAAATTCAGGTCTATTTGAAGATATTTACAATTTAAGAGTTATAGGCGGAAAAGCAGACAAAGCCATTTTAGAGAATACCTGTTAAAATTTTAATCGTGAATTTTAAATATTTACTCATTCATGGAAGATTAACCTTGTTTACCAGATTTATTGCAAAATATTTTTGTTACAGCTTGTTTTGATAAAAATATATGTATTTAAAAAATAGTTGCAATGTCAGTTTAGTTTCGGGGCAAAAGGCAATACTGTCTACGTAGCATTAGTGCTTTTTCTCCCGAAATTAAAATGACATTGCGATTTTTTTTTTTTTTTAATACACATATTTTCATCAAAACAAACTGTAACAAAGATATTTTGCAATAAATCTGGTAAACAAGGTTCATCTTCCATGAGTGAGTAAATATTTGAAATTCATGACTAAAATTTTAACAGGTATTCTCTAAAATAGCTATTTGGCAGCTTTTCCGCCTATAACTCTTAAATTGTAAATATCTTCAAATAGACCTGCGCACGAGATGCGCAGATGGTAGATATTCTGTCATATATGACGTCATACAAAAAACCCGCGTATTTGCGTTATTCACTCCATCCACAAGATGGCGCAGCTGTGTCAATTTACGGCAGATTCCAGCATTAACTTTGTACTTATAGCGCTTTGTTCAAAAATCTCAGAAATTCTGTCTTGAAGTTAAATGAAGAATACTCATAAAATTTTCAATTAATTCTCTGCTGCTGCACTGTTCCATCACTGTATTTATGATGTTATTAGTTTCTGTAAAGAAAAAAATGTATTTTTTAAATAGTTCATAAATACTAATTACAGTATATAATATACAATTTAAAAGCTTATTTTATATAAATGTAGTCAAAATATATAATTATGCATATACTATATTATTATAAATATTATACATATTCCCATATTTAATATGTTTACATTTTAACGAATAAATACAAAAATTATTTATGTTATTTTTTTGTAATATTTGTCCAGCTCATTTTGTAACATTTTAAAGTGAATTTAGCAACTAATTAGAGAAAACAAAATTCAGGCATAAATGGGTTAACCCCTTGAGAGGCGGTGTTATTTTTATGAAACCACTTAATTTTAATTCCCAAATATCACAACGACACCAGAATTTGGGTAAAAAAAATGTTCGGTTTATTACATATGCGAAATATAGCTTTATCTTATTTAAAAATAAATTTGTTTCCAAATTCCGGTGTCATCATTAATTTCAACACTTTAGCAATTAAATTGCTTTGTCCTTGAAAGGGTTAAAGAAAATGCAATATAACATTTATTTAATTTATCTACTAATAAAAGTATATGGTACTTTTCATACAAAATTCATTGCAACAAAATTCATTTCTTTGCCCCTGAAAAAGTTAATACAGCCAATTAAAAAAAATTTTTTTTTCATTTCCAATTGCAATTTACGGACATCCAATAATAGGCTCAACATTTTCAAGACTTTCCAACATAGTTGAAAAAATTTTATGAATTCGATTTGTTTGTCTGTCTGTTCGTCTATCTTCTGTTCTGTTCGTACTGTAACTCGCTATACTTGAATTGTGATGAATTAACACATGTTACTGAATTTTAATATGGCATGCTCGATATTGAAATGAAGTGTGCAGTGCGTATAGTTTGTTTATAGAGACACTAAAAAGAATTCCGTTGCATTACGGTCTATGTGGGGAAATCGTTTGCGGTGGATTTTAATGATGTTACGCTATTTCAAACATATTGAAATTGAGATTACATCAGTGAGGTGCTCTACAGCATGTTTACTACAGAATATGGTGTGCATAGCATTCATTCATCCTTTATTTACAAGGACACTCAAAAGAATTTCGTTACATTACGGTTTATGGGGAAAAATCGTTTGTGCTGGATTTTAATTCACCTCATTTTTACTGCCCCAGTTCTCCATGTTTTCATACATTTGGCTCCAAGAAAACTCAATGGTAAACCTACCAATCAACGACTAAAACTGGGTCTGCAGATGGTTTCCACCAAGATATGACTTGGTGGACCAGTTGTATTTTAATATGCTAATCGAGTTTTAACTAATCTTAGATATTCAGTAGTGAGCTCGATGAGATGATGGTTTGTGCAGCCGTTGTCCGGTCTATGAGGGTTAAACATGACCTTGTGTAATTTTTTATCAGAATCCAGGAAAACTGCAGTGCCACAATTGCAAATATACTCCGACTGTGTGTAAAATTTACATCTGACTTTGAGGTAGGATACATTAGTTGAGATTAATTTTCATCACAATTATTCAATTGGTAAAATAATCATAACACTTCAAATGAAAATCATATTTCAAATTAATTGTTTAAAAGGCGTAAAGGCCAACCCAGTGAAATATTGTATGCAAGGCGAATGTTTCTCTCTGGAAAAATTTCCAAGTATTAATATAGCTTCAATCGATGCTGGATTTAATTAAGTTTCGTGTTTGCCCCATGTCGGTGGCTCAAGGAAAAATATTCCATCTTGTGCTGCGTTTGTAGCCTTGCCAACCTGTAATTGCGAGAGGTTCAAGGCTGGGTATCGTTCCATGTGATTTAGTCGGTGGAATGTCAGTGTATTATACTGATGAACCGGTTTTGAGTCCCGGCATGGAATTTTTTTCACTGGGTTGGCCTTTGCGCCTTTAAGCAATTGATTTGCAATTTGATTTTCATTTGAAATATTGTATGCAAAGCGAATGTTTCTCTCTGGAAAAATTTCCAATATTAATATAAATCATAACAGTTGTAAATTTCCAAGTGGGTGAAAAAAAAAATTCGGGCAGGTTTCGAACCAGGGATGTCGTGACTGAAGTCGGCAATACTCTACCAATTGTGCCATCCCGGACGAATCTGCAGGACTAATTCACCTAACTAAGCTTCAACGATCACAGTATCTGGCCTGATATCTGAATTAGTTCAACGGAATAAATCGAAGGTGACCTTCGATTGGAAATTTACAACTGTTACGCATTAGTTTACTTATGGGAAATAGTCATTCATATTCGGAAGCTTTTGTACAGAATGACATTAACAATGTAATTTACAGATTTGAATCAAGTAATCGAAAACCGCCGACTTGTAAATCAACCGAAATATTAATGCTGCAATAATCAATGAATGTTTTCTAATTGTTGCTGAATATAATTCGACTGCTGATTCATATTTGACTCTACAATAATGGCGAATCAGTAATCGACCATTATGTTGTCTAGTGATAGTTAACAAATGAATTGCATTTTGATGGCAATACAGTTTTCTAGACTAAGAGAAGATTTAATCATAGTAGAATGCAGACTTGACGTTTCTCTAGTAATAGTAATCATTAGAATATTTCTTGTGTAAGCTCATGATATAGATTATAGGTTTGTTTAAAAGCTAAGAATAAAGAAAGTTGTCCTAGTTAATTTTTTTTTTAAATGTTACTTTTAAAAATATTTAAGGCATCAAATAAACAGGGTGGATACAAATTATTTAAATAATTTCGCAACTGAATAATTTGCGAAATACTAGTTGCATTATACCTAGTATTATCAAGTGTCAGGCATAAATTAGGACTCCAAATGCTCTTGACACCACTAATTTTTTACAGTTTATTTTGCCATCTTTAATCGCAGATAATTCTGCCATTAGATAATGCGAAGGAAATTACTTTAAAATACTGCTGTCCTGAGTATTTAGATGTGAACATTTGGAGCCCGGATTTACGCGGGACACCTGTCAACACTAAAATACCAGTACAATGGTAGATTACCAACAGGACCTCAATCTCAACGGGGCAAACTTCCACCAGTAAAAAGGTATAAAAAATTTTCCTTAACATAAATTTTAAATGAATTGAGTGTTTAAGTAAGGCAAAAATTTCTATTAAAATGTACCGATGAACACTTTCCCCGTTGGTAATCAGGCTCTGATTACTAATATTGTGCAATAAGGGTGCGCATGTACTTCTTGTTCTTCTTTGGCCTGGAAATCTCTATGTGGATGGTCGTGAAGTGCAGGCACTAGTTCAAAAGTACTACATTCACCACTCGTTTTAGCCCTAGATTTCCGTGTATTATTTTAATAAAGATCAAGTTTACAGTTCGCCGCTTCCGAAATCCATATCTTAAATCAACACTGCGTTTATTTGTACGTTTCATTGACGTGAATATTCTCACAAGCGTACTACAAGATCAGTTTTACTCATGTATACATAGCTGTCGCATAAAACATATCACAGCAACAATCTAATTAGCATAAATTTATGTCAATGGCTAACTGATTATGAAATTTGATAAAATTCCGTGTATTGGTTTTTGTGTTAGAACAGCCTAGAAAATTTGTATAACACATAGGCAGACAGACAGACATTTTCTAAAAATAGTCAATATTTAGAATATCCCAAAACGTGTAAGTCAAAAGAATTGGAATATTTTTCTATTATTGATGGTAATTCCCGAAATTGTGTTTTCAAACCTGTTGTGCGTTTTTGGATGTGTTTGAAAGTGTTTCATAAGCTATGTGTGCCGCATAATTTTTCGTTCTTGTTTTATTTTTATTGTTCGCCATATGTGTGTGATGTATTCTATGTCGTCTTTATTATAATAGTTATATATGAAATTAACCGTATTTTAAGCCGCCCTTGAAAACTAGTTACGAATCATTAGTTCCATTTTTATTCATGCTAGTTCTCCCTTTTTGCATTCATTTTGTAGTTTGTTTAATTGAATTAATTATTTTCCATTTTGAGATCGTACATTTCGTACAATGTATTTATTGGTGCTGACAATGATTCATTTTTCTGTTCTTTTTTCATTGGTTAAATTGTTTTAGTTATAAATAGCTTGACAAAATATTTCAAATATTTATGATTTCCTAGATATTTATCGTTATTTGTTTATTCTTTTTATGCATTCACCTTCCTGTTAATATGTACATTTCGCCTATTTTAAATGCTATGATTTTTTAATACTTCATTTGTAAGTGATTGGATTTAGTTTTTAAAAAAATCATTAGTGATTAGTTCATTTAATAATTGATGATCCAAATTTAATATGTATAATGTATGTATCATGTCTTGATACTAAATTTATAAATTTTATTTAAAAATTATGATGAATTGTAATATTCTATAATGATTATATATATATATATATATATATAAATATGGAGCATTGTCACAAGCTTTTGACTTTTCAGGAATAAAAATCTGGTGAAATTAAACTTAATAAAATAACATTATAAACTTATAGACGAATGCCTTAATGATTCAAAATAAAGAAAAAATGGTCAGCAGCGAAAACTTTTTTTATTTAACTGAGATTTAAGTTAAACTTGCGAGGTTCATTTTATTTACCATTTTAACGCTATAACTTTTTATTTTCTTCTAAATTTTTACTTATAATGAATTTGCATAGTACCCACAGGATATTCAAATAAGAAATAATAACAATGTAGTATTTTTAGTACAAAATTTTGGCATAACATTTCCTTAAAAAGGTGTTAAAGAAGAGACGATATAGAAAAATAGTGACGGAAAGAAAAAAAAACGGATGGTAAGGATGGGACGGTATAGAAAAATAGTGACGGAAAGAAAAAAAAATGGATGGTAAGGATGGGACGGTAAGGAAAATTCCATTCCACCAATTTTTAGGAAAATCATGTTAAGACTAAGTGATAGCTACAATATTCATTGATTTTCGGAAACAGTTATTTACATTGGACTCAATTAAAAAAAATAATTTACCTCGAAAAAGGCAGGAATAAACCTCGGGGATGGTAAGACTACCAAAGAAGCCACGATTCTTGAAATTGATATTTAAATGCTGATTTAAATTCTGCAGTAAATTTCCTGTCAAAGAATTTTAGCCCTTACTTCTGAATAAGAAAAAAGTTAATCTGTGGCTGCATCTGAAGTGATTTTTTGTATAATTTTAGCAAGAGGGACGGTATAGAATCGAAAATCCAGGGACAGAGTTCGAAAAATAATAACAACCTAAAAAATGTTTGCAGGTTAATTATTTTCTACATATTTATATAAAACAATAGTCCCAGCTTCGGACAAAAATTACATTGAATTACTTTTACTGAAAATTTTTTATACAGACAGCTCCAAACTTAAAAATTGGCATCAGGAACACGGGACGGTAAGGAATTTTGTGGTACATTTGAACCCCCAACATCGTCCAAAACTTATTTATCTCGTTAATATTGTTATACAGTCATGACATGGGGTGTTGTCCAGTATAAGAAATTAAAAGAAATTTAATTTACCTCGAAAAGTTCAGGAATAAACCTTGGGGACGGCAAGACCAAGCAGCCAATAAAGCCACAATAAAGCCAATAAAGCCAATAAAGCCACAATGCTTGAAATTGATATTTAAATGCTGATTTAAATTCTGCGGTCAATTTTCTGTCAAAGAATTTTAGCCATTCTTTCTCTAGCACACTTCTGCATGAGAAAAATGTAGAAAAAAATTCTGTGGTTGCATCTAAAGTGATTTTCTGTATAAGTTTAGCAAGAGGGACGGGAAGGAATCTAAAACCCAGGGACAGAGTTAAAAATAATAATAACAATTCTAAAATTGTGTGCAGGTTAATTTTTTGCTACATATTTATATTTAACCATAGTCCCAATTTCGGAAAAAAATTACATCGAATTACTTTTATTGAAACAATTTTATACAGACAGCTCCAAACTTAAAAATCAGCATCAAGGACACGGGACGGTATAGGAATTTCGTGGTAAATTTGGACCCCCCCATATCATCCAAAACTTATTAATCTCGTTAATATTGTTATGCAGTCATGAAATGGGATGTTTTCTAGTATAAGAAATAAAAAAAACCCTAAGGAATATGTACTAAAATAAAAATTATTATTCAGGAACAGAAAAATATAGAAAAGACAAAAGATTGAGAGAATGCCCCATGTATATTTATACATCTACTCTAATTTTGGCCTTGGATATGGGACATTATTTTTACAATTTTAAATACGTTCAATTATTTTTTAAATTTTGTAGGAATTCAATTTTAATACTTATTGTCTAGCATATTACAAATATGCTTTGTTTCATCTAACCTAATGTTCAAATTTATGTCTATCAAGATCTGATTCTTCCTTGTATTTTATATCGCACATAAATACACTAAATACCATCTGTCTGTTTGGAGCCTTTGAATAAATTATGCCTCACATACTTAAGCATGCTTAACGACTTCTGTGAGAATCAGCTTAATTAAATTGATAAGCCATTCAAGCATTGCTTTGATTAATTAGTTTACAAGAGAACTGTCAAGACTTTCATTATAAGGAAAATGGGCGAAATTCGATACGAATTCTAAAACAGTACTTTTATTTATACTTTTCTATTCTCACAATGCTTAAATTATTATAAGTAATTAGGAATCGAAGATAGGTAGAATAGTTAACTTTAACATTTATGTATATTGTATATATATTTAAATAATAACTTATTGACGAAATGAAGACCCTTTTTTTTTAATAAATTAAAAAAAAAATTCTATCTTAAAAGAGCAGGGGTTCCTACATACAAAATTATTTTTTAGAAGAATTATATTAAAATTTATGATTACGTCAGAAAATATTGGGTATCAATAAAAAAAATGTGCCAATTGTGTCGTCTAGTTGGAAAACCGGCCAACTCCTCAAAATTGGATAATGTGTTTTTCCAGTTTTTTATGTTCTGAGTAAACGTTTCTGCGATCTGGATAAAAATAAACCATGCAAAAACCGGTCAATTATACTGTCCTAATGACTATAAAACTGAATTGTTTTGGCTCCAATCTTATTTTGGCTAAGCGTGGCAAAAAAATCAGCTTTTCCCCAAAATTTCATTTTTCGGGGATGGCCGGTTTTGCAACTAGACGACACAATTATAAATTTTAATAGTATCAACTGTAAGTGTTATAGAGTGTTGGTTCAAGGTCACAAAAGAGTAATTCAAACAGTTTTTGATAAGCGCATGCGCGAGTACTGCTTTTTTATTGACTCGTTTGCTGTGCCACATACGCAAAATGGTGACTCCTGAGCGTAAAGCGTTATTTCTTGACTGAAGATTTAAAAGCCGTTAGAGCCATGCAAATTTTTCCTTTGGAGCTTTATAAAAGATCGTGTCTACGTTCCGCCGCTACCTAATGATTTTACAGAGTTGAGACACGGAATTGAATAGGCTATTGCTTCCATTACTCTGGACTTGCTAACCGACGTGTGGGAAGAATTAGACTTTATGTTGGGTGTGTACCGTACAGGGCTGCCATAGGCGACTATTTTCACATCCTGTTCGCAACACTATGTTTAAAAATAGATTTTGTAGTACATTTCTCTTGCAAATGATGTCAAATCTAGCGTAAAAGATTTTTGCGTTGAAAAAGTGTTGGGAAATAGAATTAAAAAATAGTCGCCTGTGGCTGCCCTGGCCATACAACTAAAGGTGCACATACTGAACATTTGTAAGAAAAACTAGGTTAGTTTACCTTCAATTTGATGCATGATTTCTTGTAATTAGTCTAACTGTTATAATATACCATTGAAACTGGGACATTCTTTATAGATATCCTGTATATAATTGTTTCAAGTACTGCTCATACTCGTTTCATAAACAAAAACCTTAATTGGGTTTCACTTTTAGAAAACTCACACTGTAAAAAAATACGACCAGTTTTCCTGTAGGAATCGGAAAAATAGTTGCCCTTATCGTACCGGATAAATTTCCGACCCAGCTCGGAATAAAATCCGTAAAATTGGAATAAAATCCGTAAAATACCGTTTTATTGACTGTTTCCTATTTTTTTCGGATTTTATTTCGAGCTGGGCCGGAAAATTTTCCGGTACGATAAGGGCAACTATTTTTCCGATTCCTACAGGAAAACTGGTCGGATTTTTTTTACAGTGAACAGCACCTGTTAGCAGCTTCGTAAAAGTCTTTAACTACTTAAACCATTGAAAAATACGACCAGAATCGTTACGGATTGAAAAAAAAATTCATTTTAGGTAGGCTTCCGTCTTAGTAGGTATAAATGTACGGTAAGTAATATGTCCTTCGGACGAGACCGTGAAATTTTCTCGTTTGAAACAGGTTTGTTTTTACAGGTTTTATTGTAATAGATGAGTGGATTTATTTATTATTTAAGACCACATATAATATTTAAACAATAATTCATACTTCCTTTTTTATAACAACTTTGATAGACCGGTAGGTTGCTGCACAAACCATCACCTCATCGAATTGACAGCTGAAATTCAAAGATTAGTTCCAGCTCGATTCGCATATTAAAATTCAACTTGTTTGCAAAGTCATATCTTGGTGGAAAACACCAGCAAACCCGATTTTAGTGGTTGACTGATAGCTAACATTGTGTTTTCCTGCTCCTAGTCCTGCATGTTTTCATACCTTTCGGTGCAGGAAAACACAACCATAAACTTACCGATCAACCATTAAAATCGGGTCTGCAGGTAGTTTCCATCAAGGTATAACTTGACAGACCAGTTGCATTTTAATACGCTATTCGAGTTCTGTCTAATCCTGGAATTTCAGCCGTCCGCCAACCCTATAAGGTGATAATCTGCGCAGCCGCTTCCTGGTTTATGGCGAAAGACGTAAAATTTTCAAAAATACTTTTTGAGAAACATGCAAAAAAACTTATATAATATTTAAAAAATTTATTATGCACATTCAGAAGCAATTTATTTAATAGATATATAATTTATTTAATATATACATACATATATAGACAATATTTTCAGATGATCTCTATCCCAATATATTGCTGCATATTATGTCCTTTTTCACAGATTGATTCAAAAGGCTTTTTTTTTTTTTTTTTTTTTTTGCTCGGACAAAAACCCAAACTTACAGCATCTTTTTCTGTGGATGGCAAGTTAAAATTACTAAACATATAAGAAAATTTAAAAAAGGAAAATTCGTTAATTTTGCATAGACAAATTTTACAAGCTGAGGAAACAATCACATTTAGAAACTTTGCCATTGTCCACCGTTTTAATTTCGTTGATTGTGTACAATATTTGGCAAGAAATCGCACTTCTTAAACATTAACACTTGAACGCCCGGAAGGTGTCTATTCGACTTCGACCAATGTCCATTGGAACCAGAATTTTTTTTCATAAGATAAATTAAATTTAAAATATGCAAATCTACGTTAAATAAATCAATTAAATAATTGTAAATAAAATTTCTGGTGTCAATTATTTTTATGAAACTTGAGCAAAATTTCCGTACGTTCTAGTGTTAGTAACGCCAAAATCGCTTTAAGTCCATAATTCTCGCTCCCGTGATATTCACGCGCTGTGTCTTTTAGATTGTTTAATTCAGATTGTTTGATTCCCACCAGTTTTATAAAATAATGTAATTGGCTTCACTGTGATATCATTTTACCTGTCATTAAATAACGTGAATATTTCTTTTTAAAAAAAGTGGTGCCATTAAGCAATTTGAATTTTTAAACTGTAATTTAATGCGACCGTTAAGGGGTTAAAAGGAAGTATACAATAATTAAAACCACAGATGACACCGCATTTGATTTTTAAAAAACTTCCCTTGAAAGCCTGTGATTATAATTAAAAACATTTACTTATTTTTTATCACAAATAACGGTACTGTTGGCATTTCTAATGCTTATATTCGCGATATTTAAGTTAATTCAGCTCGATCTTTTGAGATGGTACGCCCGGAATCAAAGGGGATCCAAGACAAACTTGGCATTTCGATGCAAGGATGCATTTACAATCTCCCAGAACAAAGAAAAACTCAATGTTACATATACAGTAGGCATTCGATTTCACGACAATCCATTATTGTGATTTTCTCATTCTAATGATCGATCTAAAAATGCCCGCTGTATGCAATCATTCATGCAGCATTACTTTTATATTGAATATAACAATCAATTAGATCAAACATCCCAATAAAACAAGCCTTTTCAGCTTTTTTTGATTTGAGCATCAGAAAAGATTGAGGATGTTCCGAGTCTTTCAAAAAGAGAAAAAAACTCCATTTCTTCCCTAACTTAGCGATTTTTTCTCCATTGATGAATGAAAAATATTACGAAGACTTAATATTTATGTCTATGTCTATGTCTGAACACAATGTAACTCCTGTGTCCAGAGTTATTGAAACATATATTTGAAAAACTTTTACTTCATATATAAAAATGATTGTTTGTTTATTTCTAAAGTAGTTCAATAAATAATGCTTCGAAACTTTATAAAGAAATATTGGGTTGCAAGTATATTCCTGCCGTTTTTTTTAATAATTTTTTCCTACCGGAATTTATATTTTCTTTTTTTGCTCGAGGTAATTATGTAAAATTTCAGATCATTATAATGGATGTCAACTATGGAATGCCAACTGGGTTGGCAAGTAAGTTCCCGCCGTTTTTTAAACAAAATTTTATAAGTTTATTTTTCAATAAAAATTAACAACTAATTAGTCAATAATGTATTCTTCCTGCAAGATTTTTAATACCTCTTTGGTAGAAATCACCCGGTTTCGATTCGAAAAATTCATCCAACCAGTCTCTCAATTCTGCATCAGTATTGAACGGAACTTCGCGGATAGCATGTGAAAGACATCGAAAGAGGTGGAAATCCGTTGGTGCCAAATCAAGAGAATATGGCCGGCGGGTGCAGCAGCACTTTCCAGCCATGCATTTGAATGGCTTCTTTGGTGATATTGGCGATATGAAAACAGGTGTTGTCAATAATTTTAATTTTTTTATATTACACGTTTATAAATAACTTTACTGGTAACAACTGTATTTCAGATTTTCTTTTTCTTATGAAATGAAGACAGATGTGTCCATTTTAAGCACTTAAGAAGTTAAACAGTATTAAAACATGCTTATAGATATGTCAGCCAGGAGGCTCTTTATAATTGTTCAAGGAAGGGCGATCGCTCCATCGCCCCTCCCTTGGATCCGCCATCGCCCGGATTAGAAACGGATGTTCACTTTACAAAACTCATCTACCCCACTCATCTGGACTTCATTCTTTCTGAGATTTGAACAAATCGGAAGTGTGGGCATGCGCATAAGTCAGAAGAACCTCAACAGCCAATCAGAATGAATAGTCGTGGGCTATATCTAGTCAATGAATGTTTCAACTCGCTATTAGAAATAACAACATATAAATAACCACTGAAGATATCCGTGTGAATTTGTCTGAAAACGTTTTGGGATATTAATAGATTTTTAATGAATTTTTAAGGTATTTTAATGTATTTTAAACAGTTTTATATTATATGTGCGCACCTACAAGTAATTTTAGTACGTTTTTATTTGTGCTTTATATGAATTTTAATTATTTACTCAAGCTGAATTTAGCACTAGAATTTTAATATTCCTTTATTAAGAGATAAAGAAGTTTAGTAACACAACATGTTACCTCATCAGTAAAATCATCTATCATCCGTCAACGCATAAAAATAGCCACAGACAGTTATAAACCGAGTTATGAATTCAATAAAATTGTATATTCACTCGATATAGCACAGGATTAATTCAATGTGAAATTTTCCAGGCGCGAGAACCATCCTTCAAGAGAAATTCTGCTGTAGTATTGCTGCACCCCATTTTGACAATGCTATCTTCCGCGAATTGCGGACTACGATCCGTTTCATGTGCATCCTGCACCGATTGCGTCGCATGCACTTGATTTTAATGTTTTTTAGATAGTTTTAACCAATTTATTTTATTGAAAGCAGGGAGCTCCGTGGCCGAGTGGTTAAGGAAGGGGCCGCTGCACTGAAACTCACCGATCGTGAAATCCCATGTTAACCTGTGGAAAAACTTTCAAGCGTTATTACTCATTACCTAATCTAATTATTAAAATACCGTTTTCACCAAAAGAAAGTAGACGTCAGATGTCGATGATGTGCGTTTTTAAAAATAGTCTGCATAAATTTTAAGTATTTTTAAGAAAATGATAAAATTTAATCAAATGGAAATTTCAAAGTTTATATGGATTTTTTATTTAAAATTTACGTAGACAGTTTTTTTAAAACGCACATCATCGGCGTCTGAAGTGTACTTTCTGTTGGTGAAAACGGTATTTTAATAATTATATGAGGTAATAAGTAATCGCGCGTCGAAGTTTTCCCATAGGTTAATAGGGGATTTCGCGATTGGGGAGTTTCAGTGCACTCACGAGCTAATGCTAATCCTATGGGGAGGGATTTTTCTAATATCTCGTTTGCATTTAGACATTTTTAAATAATTCTTTTTTGCATCGGAAAACCGAGATCCGTTTCTACAACGCACCTTTTTTAATTTTTCGATTTGGGTTGCAGATATTTTTTAGAATGACACTTTCGTTTTCAGAACCGGTTTTGATAGTGAAACTAACTTTATAAAAAATATTTGCGACCAAAATCGTAAAAGTAAAAAAAGTGCGTATAGAGACGGACCTTGGCTATCCAATGCAAAAAAAAAATTATTTAAAAATGTCGAAATGCAAACGAGATATTAGATAAATCCCTCCCCATAGGATTAGCATTAGCTCGTGAGCGTCTTCGCGGGCAGGGACAGGAGCCTTAAGGCACCAAGACCGCTAATAGCTTGAGAGCGTATAGGAAGGTCTATGGGTTCGACCAAGGCCATCTTGATATAACTTGGCATATCAAGAAAGCCCTGGTTCGACTCCTGCTGGCTCCGTTGCACACTCTTTGTGGAGCTCCCGGCTGTAATTCTCTGGTGTTATAAATTTTCTTGTGCTATCTTGTCCTTGTATGTTGACGAAATTGTTATGTCAAAAAAAGTGTAATTATCTCTGTGTATAAAATAAGGGATCATTCGAGGCGACAGCCCTTGTAGCTATAGGCCCCAAAGCAACCTCCACTTTGGTGGACTTCAAGATTCAAGGACATATAAAATCTGTTTTTTTATTGGGTTTTAATTAAATTTTACAAACTAACAATGCTTTCATATTTTAAATACTTATTTTAAATTTTCAACTTATTTAAATTGTTCAAATAAATACCCTATAATTTATTTTTCTTGAAAAAAAGATTGCAAATGCAAAATATAAAATCGAAAAATAAAAACTGAGGTTAAAAATGACGATTTCGTTATTATAATAGCAGTCGAGCTATAATTGTCTTTAATTATTTTAATCACTGTGACTTTCAATATATACGATGACGATAACAACAGCATCAACTAAAATTTAAACGTATCTATATTTTGAAATATAAATTAAAAAAAAAATTCTACTTACGACTTTTCTCACATTATTTTCACTGGGAGACCAATAATTAAAAAATAAATGCATAATTTTCTTTTATCTTCAATTTTCTCCAAAATTATATAATTAGAAATCTGCAAGCATTCTTTTTAATTTCCTTTTTAAAGATTACATTTTTTTCCCTGGAAAGTTTTAATTAGTGTATTAGAATAATCAAAATAACTATTTTAATTACTTTACTTAAAAACTAATAATCGCAAAGCTTTATGATGTTGAATTCGATTTTTGTTAATTGTATTTTTGTTTCGCAGGGGAAAAAAAAATCATCATAATTTTATAGAGTTACGGAATCTATCTTTTTATTAAATTGTTTCAGTGCTCAATAAAATAAATTTGATTACAGCTACACGATTAGAAAATAAACAAGGACGAAAAATCATGCATCACGTCATGGATTGTAAAACACTCTCCAACGTTATCGGAACTAGGGGGTTAACCCGGGATTCCCGGGTTGCAGGATACAGGTGAAAACCATCCAAGCAGTGTTCTCGCTGGCTTTTGACCAACGTTAGCAATTTGGCGAATAAGAAATAAAAAACAGTAGCCAAATGAAAATAAATGTTAGCAAAATAGATTCGACGTGAAACACTGAAAATTCTATCTTTAATCCTTTATTATATCCATTTTTTCAATATGTTCTAAAATAAACTAATTTTTTGTAATTACTCAAAAAATAGAAATTCAACTATCCGCTACAGGTACTATTAAAAATAAATAAATTCTAAATGCCTCCTAAATGTGTAAATGTTTCAGACATCCTTTTAGCAGTCTGAATAAAAGTTAAATACAGCTATCTTTGATTTACCGTTGTGAAAACATACACACAAAAAAAGTTGCTATGAGATTTCGACCGATAGAAAAATTTGACCGGCTAATGATACTTTACGTACAACTAGTAAATAGTATGGTTAATTTCAACACCACATTCCAGCAAAACTTTTCAATATTTGGCCCTTTTTTGCGAGTAATTTTGTTTATGTTTTTACCAGAGCGATGCCGACGCATAGACAGTAATTAACTGACAAAAACCTGTCGCATAATCCTTTTTGTGTCCTTAGGTGTTGCCAAACTGAATTGGTATTGAGTCTATATCTCTATAAATAGAGCAATGTAAATGGCACAGTGAGATTGAATATGTAAAACTACATCAATATTAATCGTTCAGAAACGCTTATAGGTCTCGAGAGTACTGGCACACACACAAACAGAGCAGAAATTGAGTATTCGCAATTTGGCAAGTCTGATTGTTAGTTTATTCGCCAAATGAAACATTTTTTCGTAATTTGGCGCAATGGCGAGCGATAGCGAGAACCCTGCATCCAAGGTTGCCATAATTAAACTGACAGTACTCAGAGTGTTCTGTAGCGCGATCTAATTGAGAGAATGACGCCAAATTTTGTAGGAAGATTGAACAAGACGGGGGACGAAGGATTCCGAAAAAAAAATAGTTCAAAAAGTCACCGCTAGGGGAATATGTGGCGCTGTTTAACAGATTTTGCAACAGACAATGTTTTGTGCTATCTATATTTATATACATACATTTTTTTTTGATCGGGGGTGACACTAAATTCTCAAAAAACAGAATTCCTGTTCTCTAGTTTAATTTCATCTGTCAGTTTATGTCTGTTCTATCAATTAATTAGACTCTGATAACAAATGCGAATTTCAACAGCGAGCGCTGATGCACAAAATAGTTAATATCAAAAATCGTAATAATTCATTCCAACCAAATGAAAAATTAGCTTTCACAGCAAATTTCTTCATATGATTAATGTTCAAATACGATTTATGAGCCTTAAGTTATCTTCTGCATTGTACTCAGCTTTTAACCGGTTAATTAAACACTTATTTTTAATTTTTTTTTTTACCTTCGGTACGGTATGCTATTTCTTTCTCCCAGCTTATTTTGTGTCCAAAAAATAACGTTACCTTACAGAAGCTAGCCGTAAAACAAAGCATTACGATTAAATACCCTTTAGCAATTTTTTAAACTTCTAAGCATCGCACATTTTCAATTCTTATACCGTCGTATTGGGAAAAAAAAAAGTTCCTTTAAATGCATTTTGTTTGAAAACTGTATCTCCATTTATTTTTGAAATATTCATTTTTTTTTTTGTAGTTTTTGGAGCCATTTGCTTAATATTGGCAACAGAAGTACTCCATTTCTGTAGAAAGTAAAGGGAAAATAGTTTTAAAATAGTAATTATATATTTTTGTTGCCATTTTGTCGTAGCAACCGAAACAATATGTAATTAAAATACGTGCTATTTTGAAAAAAATATAAACGAATGATTTCTGTTAAATCAAGGGAGCTATTACATACTATATTTAATTTTAAGTATCTATGAATCATTAGATAGCCGTTTTTTTTTTTTCTTGAATGACGGCATCTTTTGACTGCATTTGTGCATTATTTCGCGATAGTGATGTGCTATGCATACTTTACTGTAGATGCTTAAGAGTAGATAGTACATGTGGAGTTCTTAAGCGGATGCGAATGAAGTCATTTTACATAAAATAAAACGTGTGCTTTAAGTCTTAAAATTGAAATATGTTCTGTACTGCCGTAGAGTCCCACTTAACCGATTTATTTTCTTCTGATGGACTGGTGGCTTCCATTATCATGAAACAGCCATTATAAAGGAAGTGTTAGGTGAAGATGAAAGAGCAGCCGTAAAAAAAATATGGCCACCCTTCCCCCCATTCTGACCAGAAAATCAGAGTTCTAACTTTTTACGGCTGCCCTTTCATCTTCACCCAACGCTTCATTTATAATGGCTGTTTCATGATAATAGAGCCATCAGTCCACCAGAAGAAAATGAAGTAATGGAAATGACGGGGGCGACACTAAATTCTGGAAAAGCAGAATTCCTGCTCTCTAGTCTTATTAATTTCTTCTGCCAGTTTAACTCTGTTATATCAAAACTATTAATCACACTTTGGTAATAAATGCGAAGTTCAACAGTGAGAGATGGTGCGCAAAATAGTTGTTATCCTGGTGAATAGGTATAATTCATTCCAACCAAACGCAAAATCAATTTTTATACCAAATTTTTTGATACGAACTAAATTCTAACACTATTTATGAGACTTAAAATATCATCTGCATTTTTATCAGTTTTTCCACCAATCTATTTAACGCTTATTCTTAAATTTTAAATAAATTTCATTGTGCCAAATTTGCTTGAATAACTTTCATTCATTAAAACAATTACTCCCACTCTGATAACATATGTGAATTTCAACAGATGTACAAAATAACGCTGTGCTTTATTTAAACTAAATACAAACTAAACGCGCAGAATAATTATCATCAAGAATTGGAATTATTCATACCAACAAATGAAATTAGCTACTTTTAACTGGTCTTTTAAACGCTTATTCTTTAATTAATGTCTTCTCTCCGTTTAACTCTGTTATATCAAAACAATTAATCACAATCTGATAATAAATACAAATTTCAACAATGAAAGCTGATATGCAGAATAGATTAGAATAGACAATTAAGAATAAGAATAATTTATCCCAATCAAATGAAAAATGAGCTTTCACAGCAAGATTGTTAATACGAACGAAATTTAAACAAGATTTACGAACCTTAAAGCATCTTCTGAATTATTCTCAGCTATTTTTAACTGTTCTTTTAAACGCTTATTCTTATTTTTTAAAATTAATGTCTTCTCTCAGTTTAACTCTGTTATATCAAAACAATTAAGCACAATCTGATAATAAATACAAATTTCAACAATGAAAGCTGATACGCAGAATAGATTACAATAGACAAGTATAGGAATAATTTATTCCAATCAAATGAAAAATGAGCTTTCGCAGCAAACTTGTTGATACGAAGTAAATTCAAATACGAATTATGAGTATTAAAGTATCTTCTAAATTATTCTTAGTTTTTACATCGGTTTATTAAACGCTTATTAATAATTCTTTTAAAATTAATGTCTTCTCTCAGTTTAACTCTGTTATACCAAAACAATTAATCACAATCTGATAATAAATACAAATTTCAACAATGAAAGCTGATACGCAGAATAGATTAGAATAGACAATTAAGAATAGGAATAATTTATTCCAATCAAATGAAAAATGAGCTTTCGCAGCAAACTTGTTGATACGAACTAAATTCAAATACGAATTATGAGTATTAAAATATCTTCTTAATTATTCTCAGTTTTTACATCGGTTTATTAAACGTTTATTAATAATTCTTTTTAATTAATTCTTTTCTACACGTTCAACTCTGTTATATCAAAACAATTAATTTCACTTTGGTATTAAATGCAAAGTTCAACAATGAGAGCTAATGTGCAGAATAGTTTTAATCAAGAATTGGAATAATTCATTTCAATCGAATGCAAAATTACCTTCACACCATTTTTTTGTTGTTGTTGTTCTTTTTATGCGAACTATATTAAATTACATTTCATCAGACTTAAGATATTTTCTACATTCTACTCAGCTTTTACACCAATCTATTAAACGCTTATTTATTAAAATTGTCTTATGTCAAGACAATTAATCTCACTCTGATAATAAATTAAAAAATCAAGAATGAGAACTTTTGAGTAAAATGATCTTATGTAGAATTAGAATATTTTATTCGAAATGCTAATTGCAAAATGTTTCACGTGAACTTTGAAGACGTGAAATAAATTCTGACCTGATTTACCATCTTTAAAATATTTATCATGAGAAATGATAAGCATTAAAATGAAATTTTTTGCACCAAATTTGTCGATCTGAGTTTAATTCAGATATAATTATCTGATAAACAATATTTACCGTATGCTTTCTTTCCATCTTTTATACCAGTTTGTTTTAAAATCGGACACTATTAATCATATAATGAACATTTGTCGTACGCTTTCATCTTAAATTTTATACTAATTTGTTAAAAGCTTAATCTTAATTTTGATTGGATTTCTCGCTGTCTGTTTATCTTGCTAAAATAGCTATCCCATTTAGCGGGATTTATTCTGTCAGCAGCAGAAATGAGGATTGTCACAAGGCTTGTTGATATGCGAAAAATTCAGAAACAAATAATCTGATAAACAACATTTATCGTACAGTTTCTCCTTTGTTTTTATATATTAGTTTGTTAAACGGTAAATTTAAATTTTTAATGAATTTCTATCTGTCAATTTATCTTGTTGAAATAGCTGTCCCTATTAAACGAGCTTAATTCTATTATGAACAAAATTTAAGCATTAAAATGAACTCTTGCACCAAACTTGTTGACATGAGCTAAATTTAGATACGATTAATTTTATAAACAACTTTTATCGTATATTTCTTCTCTGCTTTTATACTAATTTGTTAAATGCTTAATCTTAATTTTGATTGAATTTCTTTCTGCCTTTTTATCTTTTAAAAATAGCTATCCAAGCAAGATTGATTCTACCATGAGCAAAAATAAGCATTAAAATGAACTCTCGAGCTAAACTTATCGATATGAGATAAATTTAGATACGATTAATCTGATAAACAACATTTATCATAAGTTTCTTCTCAGCTTTTATCCCAGTTTCTAAATGGTAAATCTTAATTTTTAATAAATTTCTATCTGTCAGTATATTTTGTTAAAATAGCTATCCCACTAAGCAGGCTTGATTCTATCATTAGCGAAAAGAGCATTAAAATGACCTGTAGCGCCAAACTTGTTGATGTGATGTAAATTCAAAAACGATTAATGTAAAAGCCAACATTTATCATATGCTTTCCTCTTAGCTTTTATACAAGTTTGTAAATGGTAAATTTTAATTTTTAATGAATTGCTAGCTGTCAGTTTATCTTGTTAAAATAGCAATCGCATTAAGCAGTCTTGATTCTATCATGAGCAAAAAGAGCATTAAAATGACCGTTTGCGCCAAACTTGTTGACATGATGTAAATTCAAAAACGATTAATGTAAAAGGCAACATTTATCATATGCTTTCCTCTCAGCTTTTATATAAGTTTGTAAATGGTAAATTTTAATTTTTAATGAATTCCTATCTGTCAGTTTATCTTGTTAAAGTAGCAGTCGCATTAAGCAGGTTTGATTTTATTATGAGCGAAAAGAGCATTAAAATGACCTCTCGTGCCAAACTTGTTGACGTGATGTAAATTCAAAAACGCTTAATGTAAAAGGCAACATTTATCATATGCTTTCCTCTCAGCTTTTATGCAAGTTGGTAAATGGTAAATTTTAATTTTTAATGAATTCCTATCTGTCAGTTTATCTTGTTAAAATGGCAGTCACATTAAGCAGGCTTGATTCTGTCATAAGGGAAAAGAGCATTAAAATGACCTCTCGCGTCAAAGTTGTTGACGTGATCTGAATTAAAAAATGATTAATCTAAATGGCAACATTTATCCTATGTTATATTCTCAGCTGTTATACCAGTTTGTTAAATGCTTTATATTATTTTTTAATGATATTCTATTCGTCAGTTTATCTTGTTAAAATAGCTATCCCATTTAGCAGGCTTGATACTGTCATATGCAAAAAATACGTCGAAACAAACTCTTGCACCAAACTTGTCAGATACGAGATAAAATCAGACATGCTTAATCAGATAAAAATATTTATCGCATCCTTTCTTTTCAGCTTTTATACCAGATTGTTAAATCTTAATTTTTAATGCATTTATATTTTTCAGCTTATCTTGTTAAAATAGCTATCCCATTAAGCAAGATTGATTCTACCATTATCAAAAGGAGAATTAAAATGAATTCTCGCACAAACTTGTGGATATTAGCTAAATTCAGACACGATTAATAAGATAAACAACAATTATCGTATACTTTCTTCTCAGCTTTTATACTAGGCTGTATGTTGTTTAATCTTAATTTTTAAAGCATTTATATTTTTCATTTTTTCTTGTTTAAATAGCTGTCCCATTAAGCGAGGTTTGATTCTATCGTGAGCAAAAATTTGAAATGAATTCTCTCATCAAACTTGTTGATATGAGCTAAATTCAGACACGATTAACCAGATAAACAACAAATCGTATACTTTCTTGTCATTTTTTATACTATTTTGTTAGATGCTTAATCTTAATTTTTAATGCTATCGTGAGCAAAAGTTTGTAATGAACTCTCGCACCAAACTTGTTGATATTGGCTAAATTCGGACACGATTAATAAGATACACAACAATTATCACATGCTTTCTTCTCAGCTTTTATACAAGGTTGTGTGTGGCTTAATCTTAATTTTTAATGCATTTCTATTTTTTAGTTTATCTTGTTTAAATAGCTGTTTCATTAAGCGGGTTTGATTTTACCGTGAGCAAAAATTTGAAATGAACTCTCGTACCAAACTTGTTGATATCAGCTAAATTCAGACACGATTAACCAGATAAACAACAATTATCGTATACTTTCTTCTCAGCTTTTATACTATTTTGTTAGATGCTTAATCTTAATTTTTAATGCATTTCTATTTTTCAGTTTATCTTCTTAAAATAGCTGTCCCATTAAGCGGGTTGATTCTATCGTGAGCAAACACTTGAAATGAATTCTCTCACCAAACTTGTTGATTTGAGTTAAATTCAGACACGATTAATCAGACAAACAACGATTATAGTATGCTTTCTTTTCCGCCTTTTTACTATTTTGTTAGATGCTTAATCTTAATTTTTAATGAATTTATATCTGTCAGTTCTGTCAAAAATCCTCTTATATATCAAAACAACCAACTAATATATATCTTATGTACGTGAATAGCATTAATCTTAACTGACAGGAAAACGTGCCCAAGTATTTTTCATGATTTGAAAAGGGTTTCTTGACATTCTTCCAGTTTTTAGAATCTTGAAGCTTATTCAGAAACTTGATAAAATTGTGTTTATAAAATCCTCTCGTATGTTTATCTTTACATTCTGTTGAAATTTTTGCCAAATCTTCTGGGTTTTTTTCCCCTTTAAAAATCATTTATATCATTTTGCTTTTGACGCTTGTTAAAAAAAAGAAACCTGTTGTTTTCAACTATGCTGAGAGGGCTTTTTTAGCCCCCGATATGCTATTTCTTTCTTCCAGCAATTAAAATGTCGTCTCCGAAAAATAACATTCCGTTGTATAAGCCAGCCGTAAAACAAAGCAGATGTATCATTGTACTGTTAAAAACTCTTCTGCAACTTTTTTAAACTTCTATACCGTAGTGCTGGGGAAAAAGAATACTTTTTAATGCAATTTGTTTGAAAAGGGCATCTCAATTTATTTTTGATAGATTAATTGTTTTTTTCTTTTTAGTAGTTTTAGCGAAATTTATTTAATTTTGGCAACTCAAATACTCCATTCCTGTAGAAAGTAAAGAAAAATAGTCGGAAAATAGTAATTACATCTTTTTGTTACCATTTTCCCATAACTACTGAAAAAAAGTAATTAAAATACGTGCTATTTTGAAAAAATATAAATGAATGATTTCCGATAAAACATGGAGCTATTATAAATTATATTTAACCCGGCAGGACGGGCACGGGGTGTTTTGACACCCCACGCCCGTTCTCGTGTTACGTTTCACAGCGTCCGTCCTGCCGGGTTAATTTAATTATCTACAGTGTGTCCACGTATAACCTGACCGACTTTTATTTTCGCAACCGTTGGTCCTACTTCCAATTACAAAAATTGTTTAAATAAGGTGAAGAATTATTTTTAAAACGATTTGGGTCAAGAAAAACATTTCTTAAAAAATTACGAAATTAAAATTTTTATACTGTCCCCCGGTCCTATAAGTTATATCTAATAAAAAACAACTCGTTGTAAATGATCCCGCCAAGCCACAAACCTAAAACGTCAGTCATAAAAAGAAGTGATATCACATAAAAAGAAGCGATATAGAAGTGCATACTCCAAGTGCCGTGTAAAAATCTATCACTACCCATAATGTTTACAAAAGACTCGGAGTGAGGTATAGCATGGGAAAACTGCTTTGCGACCTGCAGGCTTTTGTTTGTTCTTCCTGCACTTACATATGTCTATTTGTTTAACAATTTTTTCCTTGTATTACTGATACCATTAAACTGTGAAAAGTTGAAGCTTTTGGTGTTTACATGCCATTCTTATTTAAAATCATGGGATCGATTTGTTGATTTTATTTATCGTTATTTGAACGAGAAAGACCACTTTTATGAGGAGGATTTTCTAAGTAAACATATAATAAATATTTTGAGTTTGTAAAATAATAATAAAAAATAATAATCATGTGAATATTACTAACAATGCATCTAATAATAGACGTTAACTAAACTGAGATATATTGCAGTAAAGCCTACGTAAATGGAATTGCACATGACAGGGGGGAAAATCTGTTCTAGTAAGGCTTCTGTTATAATAGTATTATATAATATTCTATATGTTGGAAACACGGCATTTTACGTTTAAGAAATAATTATGTCATAAACAAGATCCATTTTATCAGTTTTCCCATTAATTTTGAAACAGTGTGTTATTAAACGTATTTATGTAATTAATAATTATGTTTTAAATATTGAAAAGTATAATTGTAATAATAGATGATTACCACAATTATATGCCATTTCCTGCTTGTCTTACAAATTTTTCTGATTTATTACAGATCTTCCTCCTACAATTATTTATACGAGCGATATAATGAGAAATTATAATTCTTTTTTTTCGACTTTCACAATTTTTCGAAATTGATATAGGCACTGCATATATTAAATATACACCTGCAGGTCGCCAAGAAGTTTTCACATACTGTACCTTACTACTAGTCCTTTGGAAACATTATGAGTAGTGATAGATTTTTACACGGCACTCGGAGTATGCACTTCTATATCGCTTCTTTTTATGTGATATCACTTCTTTTTATGACTGACGTTTTAGGTTTGTGGCTTGGCGGGATCATTTACAACGAGTTGTTCTTGATTAGATATCACTTCTTTTTGTAATGTATTTCATTTGCATTATACATATTCCATTTTAATTCCGAAAAGAAAAGATAAACGAAAGATGATAGAAGTAAAAAAAAAAAAAAATTAATTGTGATGCTATAAACTTTTCAAAAGTGTAATATATCTAGTAAGACATAATGTTGAACTTTTTAAAAATAATTCAAAACCATTTTATCGATCTTACAGATCTCAGTAGAAATCATTTATTTTTTAGAAATGATAAAATGTGTCGAACTAACAAGCAATATTTTTTGCTGTTGTTCTATAAGATATATGGTGGTTCATTAAATAACTCACAAGGATTTTATCCTAATAACTTATTAAAAACTGCCTTTACATTTTCAAAATTCACATAATTTTACACAAAATATGAATCAAAATATTTCTTAAAAACAGATTGAATAATGAGCTTTGTTTTATAATCGGGCGTACTTGAAGTAATTTTTAAACAAAATTAGCTTTTTTTTTTAATTTCAGGAAATCCAACGTCCCTCCGATAAGCGCGCAAAAACTCAGATTATCTGATTAGCCTTTTTTTATGTTTTCATAAGCTCTTAACACTTGTTGGATTTTCTGAATTTTCAATGCATGTATTTTCTAAATTCCTAATTGTTTTTTACGTGACTAACAGGACATACTAAGTCGTATGCTTTCCAAGAATTTTTTCATATATTTCGGATAATTCATACGATAAATTATAATTCATTTCAATAAAAGTTCAGAATTTGATATTTCATCGTTATGAAATGATTTTCCCTAATTTCAATCATATTTGTAAATTTTTAAGTATCTCTATTATCTGATTAAAAATGAACTAAAAGCTATTTATACCATATTAATAGCAGTCTTTAATTAACAAATCCAAAATAACAGAGGCGATTAGTTAAATAAATCCCTTTATTAATCTTTTTAAACGAAAAGAAAAACGAAAAATTCCAATAAAACTGCCAAAAATTTATTTGGTATAAAAGGATTGTAAAAAAAAAAAAAAAAAAAAAAAAAAAAAAGATGTAATAAAAAACCAGATTGACTGTATTACCTTTGTAAAATGATTTAAATTGAATAAATTGCAAAGTTTGGAATGCTGAAAAAAATATTTGAGTATATGTGCGTTTTAGTATAAAAGCAATATAGAAGAGAACATTTTCCCGCGTTTTCAATATGAAAAACAGTAATCCTAAAATTCTGTCGGATTGTTTTCATGAATATAAGTACTCTGTGATTCACTAAAGTGCTTACATTATCTTTCTGTGCATGTTCTGTGCTTTCTCCGTAGTCAGTGTTACCTAGAATCTTTCCATAATCCAGGTCCACTGGCATGTTTCTATAATCTAGTTTCTCCTCAATTATCAGCAGGACATTCCGCGATGATTATTGTGCGCAGTACATTCCGATCATTCCGATTTCGTGCAAAATAAAATTTCATTTAATTGTTATCTAAATTTCGTGTACAAAAATACCCATAGTATTGGGATTTTAAAAGGGTGTGTGCTGAAATCTAGAAGCATCTTTAATAAAGTGGATAATAGAAACATCTTTGACAAAGTAGAACCCCGGATCGTCGAGCTTTTAGATGAACAAATTGAATTCATATTCAACTTTCAAGTAACATAATAAAATTTTTTAAAGGTTGAAATAGTACAAATTCATTAAAATGCATGCTACTCAATAAATATCCATCGGCTGTAATGTAATCGAGATCTTTTAAGTGACCTTGCCACTAACCGTAAATGCTTGAATGCCACCTTATAATAGAGAGCTTAACTGGTTTGAATGCAATAACATCTGCCCTATTAAAATTCGTGCTTGTATCTATCTATGTAACCTCAAAAACTCGGAAACCACCGGGCGCAGGGCGACGAAATTTGGCATACAGGTTGCTTGTAGGAAGTTCATGAACGATTGGGGCCAAAAATTCGAAAATTTTGAATATATATATATATATATATACATATATATATATATATATATATTTAATGTTTTTAACGAATTTTGCCTTTTTTATGTTTAACCCGGAATTGCACGAGTTCTAACCAGTTCTAAATGTTTACTGCAATGTGAGATATACATGTGGCTTTCTCACAATAGTCTGACTTTCAGGAATAAAAATCTGGTGAAATTAAACTTGATAAAATAACATTTTAATCTGATAGACGAATGCCTTTATGATTAAAAATAAAGAAAAAATTGTCAACAGCGAATTTTTTTTATTTAACTGAGGTTTAAGTTAAACTTACAAGTTTAATTTTCCTTACCATTTTAACACTAAAATTTTTATTTTCTTCTAAATTTTTACTTATAATGAATTTGCATAGTACCCACAGGATATTCAAATAAGAAATAATAACAATGTAGTATTTTTAGTACAAAATTTTGGCATAACATTTCCTTAAAAAGGTGTTAAAGAAGAGACGGTATAGAAAAATAGTGACGGAAAGAAAAAAAAACGGATGGTAAGGATGGGACGGTAAGGAAAATTACCACCAATTTTTAGGAAAATCATGTTAAGACTAAGTGATAGCTACAATATTCATTGATTTTCAGAAACAGTTATTTACATTGGACTCAATTAAAAAAAAATAATTTACCTCGAAAAAGGCAGGAATAAACCTCGGGGATGGTAAGACTACCAAAGAAGCCACTATTCTTGAAATTGATATTTAAATGCTGATTTAAATTCTGCAGTAAATTTCCTGTCAAAAAATTTTAGCCATTCTTTCTCTAGCACACTTCTGCATGAGAAAAAAGTTATCGCCGCGGCGAGCTGCCCATCTTCGTCCGCAGCACTTTATTCTTCTACTCTAGTCCGACTCTTTTGCGGAAGCAAGATACGTAGGTCCCCAACCACGTCCCGAGTGAAAGACTCTCTAGTGAAAGCCAGGTTGAAAAAAAAATCAAAAATTGAAACCGGACAAATTTAAAAGGGAAATTACAGAAATTAAAGACACCGAAAAGAGGTACGGGTTGGGCTAGAGGCGATGAAGCTACCAAACGACTCCTAGTTATTTCGAGTCCATTATTAGTCTCAAATTAAATATATTTTTTGTTTTTTTTTAATTGAAATTTTCAGTTAAAATCAACATAAGTATATTTTACTTGATATTTTTATCGATTCATAAAAAAAATTGCAAAATTCTTTTAATACAGTAAACATATATATGTGTGATAAAATAGATGTAGCATAAAATGCTTTATTTTTACTTATTATCAATTAAAATGTTTGTTAAACTACATGATATTGGCATGAGTGGCCACAACTGGTGCATAGAGATGGCCAAAACTGGTGTAGGGGTGACCACAACTGGTACAAATTTAAATAAATTATTTAATGAGTTATTACTCACAATCTAAAATATTCTGTAGAAAGTTATTATAATTCACAGAAAGACAATTAAATTTGCTAAATAATGATGTTATTATGATTTAATATGCTTCAATCGGTCAATAACTGTAAAATTTCTATTTCAAATTTTCTGTTAAGGTGACCACAACTGGAGCATCTACCCTATTCGAAGAACTTATTTCAAGTGTATCTGCACTTTGAAAAAAATCGTACAAGCATTACGATTGAGTTAACTTTTATTAAGTTTCAGATTGACAAAAATAATTGTATTTTAACATATGTTTTATTTTGTAAGGATATGACACTGTTTCTTTTTATGATTTCTTTTAATAAAAATTACTTTATTTTTATATAATTTTTTATTTAACTTCAGCGATCGTATGCATGTTTTTCCAGTTCAAAATTTGTACTCGAACTTTAAATCACTTTCAAATATCCGATCGAGATTAAATTTTACATACTGACATAAATCCGATGACAATCTATTATTATAATTTTCGGTGGTTATCATTTATACTTATTTTACAGGATAACACAAAAAATTTCGGATAGATTACCACCAAGAAGTTTAAGAAAAAGTTTTAGATTAGCTAACACAAGACTGCTATGGTTGTATTTTTTAGCACTGAATCCGAAAATGTCCTTAATTTTTAACCATCATGTCAGGATTTTCGCAAATCACAAATTGTCAAAGTTAAAAAATAACAAAAATCGGATACTATAAAATAGAGGCAATGACTATAATTTTAACTTTTAATAATTGATTTTTTATGCACTTTTTAGCACTTAATCTGAAAATTACCTTCATTTTTAAACTGGCCTTAAAAAGAGAAAAGGAAATAAAAGAAATAAACAAAATTAAAATAAAATAAAGAAGTAAATTAAAAAATACATAAATAAATAAAAAATAAATAGATAAAAATAAATAAATAAATAACAATTAAAGATTCTTTTATTTCCTTTTCTTTTTTGTTAATTTTTTCTATCATTGTGGCAACACTTTGTAATTCCGCATGTGCTCCTCTGTGATTGGTGTTTATCTTACAGCTAGCGCCACCTGTCGCACTCTTTCTAAGCTCTCCTCTCCCCTTTTCTGTTCATTTGTGACCTTGTGCCCTTTCATACATTTGTTTACAGTAGCTGATGACGGACTGTTATATTTCCCAGCTCGAACCGCATCCTGTGTATTGTTTTGATTTTATGGTGATTTGTAGAAAGTTTTATTATTTTAATTGAAGGGATAGGTTTTTCATACATATCGAAGCGTATTTGTTACACTTAACCGACAAATCTAGTTTCTAGAAACAATTAATTTTGCGATCGTAAAATTTTGATCATCGCATATGTCATCTTTGAAATATAAATAAGGTTGGAAAAAAATATGACTAAAGAATGTCTTGATCAGCATAAAAGACGTTACTTTCATTTTCTCAGTATTATATTTAGTTAGTGTTTATTTTTTTCCTTTATCAGACAGTCGCTAAAAATCACTCCATCAGCAAGTTTTTTGCTACCATCTGAAAAGAAAAAAACTATTTTACCTTCTAAGATAAAGAAATATTGCTGGGCGACACATTCAAAAGTCTTACTTTTTTATTCAAAGGTGTTCTTTTTTAGCTTTCTACATAGACATTTGATTAAAAAAGTCTAATAAAGTTAAACTATCTTTAGTTTTGTACAGCTAAAGCCGTCTATTTTGTTTTTTTGTCTAACTTAAAAAAATCGAGTTGCATTTACGAAAGACATACTTTTTTTCTGATAATCTAAAACACTTTTGCTGATTACAGTGATCCAGCTTTATTATTACATGTTTTATTTTAACTTACAATTCTGTTTGTACGTGACAGTCAAATCTTGTTACTCATTTTTCACCTACTTCCTGTTAACATAGAGCTTTAATGTTTGGAATATAGTCCCAAAAAGGACTGACTGATTTTAAAATTCAATAACTTCCAAACGGTGACAGATATTTAAAAATTTCTTGCAGGAGGGTTATGCATAAAGTCAAAAGTTTTATTACAGTGATTTTCGATTTTAGTTCGAATTACAAACAATAGATGGCGCTGTAAGCAATAGTCGCTAAATACAGGCTCGATTTTTGGTCCTTTCTGTTGTTCCATGCAGAAAAAGGAGATGGAAATGTATTATCCGGGCCACGAAGTACCAAAAATCGAGCCTGAATTTAGCCTCTATTGATCGCAGCGCCATCTATTGTTTGTAATTCGAACTAAAATCGAAAATCACTGTAAAAAATCTTTTGACTTTATGCATAACCCTCCTGCAAGAATTTTTTTAATATCTGTCACCGTTTGGAAGTTATTGAATTTTAAAATCAGTCAGTCCTCTTTGGGACACCCGGTATATGTATTCCTGAGGGCAATACATGGATTGAACATTGATTTTTTAAAATTCTGTCCCTAAGGGGGGCAGATTTAAAATTAAAAAAAATCCCTATCTCATAAACCAATTAAAATAAAATCTTGACACTGACATGCCTATAGTATAGGGGGAGGTGTTGTACCTCTGACCATATTGTTCCTTTGACCACCTAGACTGTAGCGCCATCTAGCAGCATGTTATAAATTTTGATGTAATTAGTGCATTGTTCCTTCAATAGAGGGCTTGTTCAACCTATTGTGAATTATTCAAGTCAAAGAGGATTCTTGTGAATAGTACTAATCCATTTCTATCATAAAAATGTAAGTATTTATTTGTTAATGTTTTGACTAATAATATATTTTGTGCCATGTCTTTGTTGATAGAAATAATTTGACATTGTAGGTATAGACTTTTATAAATATGATGGGGCTTGTGAAAATTATTATCCTAACCCTAGAACGGTAGCATGCTTTGTAAATTGCACTAGCATGGTGTTGTACCTCTGACCATCATCAGTTGTTGTTCCTTTGACCAGGTCAAAGGGACAACACTCTTAAAAGATTTTCTAAACATTTCAACTTTTATGACATACTTACTACAACTGTCTTGAAATTAGTTAACGATATTTTTTTACTTCAGTTCTTCATAAATAATAAAAAATTATATACGGTAGGCTCCTTCAAATCCGCACAGCTTGGGACCAGAGGTTATGCGGATTTCTGATCAGTGTTTTGTATAGATTTTTTAAACAGTAATCTGAATGTAATGATGCAATAAAAGGTAATGAATGCTTCCCATATAGTAAAATATTAAAATACTAAGTAAAATAATAAACTAAAATGATAAAATGTAAGATAATTTAAAACCAACAAACAAACAAACCTCTTCTTAAAAAAGTTACATAAAAAGAAATTTCTCCCTAAGGACAGTTCAAAATCTGATAACGATACCGAAATTTCTTCAGGAGAAAGTGATTTTGATCTGTCAGTTGAATGTCATAAGTTAGCTGGCCAGAAACAATTTGAGAAAGATGAATTGGAAAAAGGAAATTGTATTATTGTTAAAATTGCAAGTAAAAAAACTATTACGTATTTTGTCGCAGATATATGTGATATTAAATATCCAGTGTTTCAGATCCAATATTTGAAAAAACAAACTTTAAGAGGGAAGTTTATACGAGAAGATGAAAAGCTGCATGGTATTACAGCTTTGTCAGTCACAATGTGACAATGTGATACAGAGTGAGCAGTCACAATGTGATACAGAACACATTGTGACTAACTTCCAAACCCTACCATTGATAGCCGATCTGCTCGAAAGTTAGACTGTTTTGTCATTTGGAGTGGACTTTTCATCATTTAAAATGGAATAAGCAAATGTGAAATAAAAAACTATTAAAATACCATTATTAACATAATTCTTAATATGCTTTACATTGTCCTGTATCCATTTAACTTAAAAATATTTACAATGATGCTGAATAAAATAATTTTTTCTTCATTGCTGTGCTGTCAAATTGCCTGGTCAGAGGTACAACAACCCATGGTGAAAGGTACAACTATGTATTGTACCTTTGATCGCAGTGTTATTATTTTTTAAAAATGAAATGAAACATAGTAAAAGTAAAACTAGAACCTTAAAAAAATTACGTATGACAAACCATATGATACTGATTATAATAAAACAAAGAAATTGAATTTACGTTTAATAGTTAAGCTAAAAAAATTGAAATTATGCAAAGTGGTCAAAGTAACACCTTCCCCTAACTAAAATTAGTAAGCACGTGTTTCGGAATTTTTCAAAATTCGACCTCAAAGAGGGTTCCTGCCGCTAAGTTCCCTCCGTTTTCGAAAGAAATCGAAAAAACACTGCCGTTTTGTTTAACCGACCAACTGAAAGTTTACCGAAATGCAATCGAGGTAAACTGGAAGGCATTTAAAAGCTAAAGAGTTTCATTTTTTGGATATGTAGACATTTGTTATATTATCATCTCAACAATCACGTGAATTTTTTTAAATATTACACCAAAGATGAAACATTTAAACTGACCTAATCTTCTCTGCACCTCTATGCAACATTTTTCGCATGTTATCAACACACAACTGGTACGATTGAAGTCTAACTGTTGACTACTTGTAACATTGAAAAAGCGTCACGTTCATATTAAATCAGTCGATGAATATTTTTGTCCCGTGCGTGTCTTTGCCCCCACCTACCCTACTTGTGTCACATATTCGATGATAAAAGAACTTTAACCTGTTCACTCCGTAGGTCCACTTATGTTGAGCTCAATACCTTTTCATTTTAAACAGGAAACTCTTTACATAACTGCAATTCCGATTTCATAATAATATGCTTCGAAGTCCAAGATTCCAAATAATGCAAACAAACTAAATCTCTCGTTCTGAAGTCACATTTGAGAAGAAATAATACACCAATAATCAATGATATTACATTAACACTTAGTAGTGAGGAGGATACGAACAGATATATGCGGTGATAAGAATTTTGACAGCCTAACACGGATGGCAACTGGCAAAAAAATCAGGTCTGTAGAACATAGATGTCCCTTCCTGCCCCCTTTATTGAGGTCTTAAAAAAATACATTATTCGCCGGAGCTGAAACTGCGGATAAGCGTGAGAAGAATTCGGATGGAAAATAAGTAAGTAAAAAAAAAATAATAACAGACTATAAGTCAAAGACCAGACGGCTCAAATTCAACATGAGGAGCAAACATTCAAATCGTCTTATCTCACAAAAAAATAGTTATTGTTATTTTTATGAGCTCTGTGTTAAGTTGCACAGAAATAACCGGTATTTCTAACGAAAAAACATTTTTCTCCGTTTATAAATCAATTTTAAAACTTGACGTTTCAATCAAAGAGTGTTTCCTCCGAAGCCTGCATTCAGTCAAACAGTGATTTCTCCAGTCTGCAAATAACAGTTGTCACTTAATGTGTACTTTCGAAACCAACCATACATATCACCATTGAAACGGATTGTTTTAGCGAAAAATAAGAGTACTGTTAAGGTTAAAGGCTTTCAGAATTATAGATTTTAAGATCTAAGTGAAGAATATGACGTAAATTTTCTTAAAAAAGGAGTTACTGTTGCCCGTGTTCAAAAGGTTGTTTTAGAATCTCCTCTTCTTAGCCACGCCATATCAGTTGAAAAGAAAAAAGATGTTGACAAACTTTTGAAGGTAATGTATGCTGAACAGTGGCAAAACAACCACATTATCCATGATTTACCAGCCTGCAATGAAGAAGAGGGGGAAGTGTGTGACTGTTTAGATGCAGATATTGGTTTTAAAATTTGAAGTGGATTTCTGGCAAACAAGTATTTATTTAGTAAATATTTAATGAATACTACTAGGTACCATAATCTGCCATTTTATTTTATCAATAATCAACTAAAGTTCGGTATTTACTCAAATAAAATAATGCTTTTGTATTATTTGGGAGTTAGAACTTATTTCATTCAAAAAGCGTTTTATCCACTTGTTAAACAATCAAACATGTTTCCTCCTCTGAATTCAGTCAAAACGTGATTTCTCCAAATATTAAATGCATTTTATTAATTTGCTTTATGTTTAATATCTTAGGTATGCTTGTAATTCTTTCTAATAACCAGTAATAAAAATACACAGTAAAAATTAGAATTAAATAGAAGTTATCTTCTAATTTATCAGTTTTTTGTGTTTTTTGACAATTTGTATCTAGAGGAGAAAGCATGGTTTGAATATTTGCTCCACACATAGAGCGAAACATTCAGATTACTATCTTAAACAGTTATTTCGTGCTACTGTTTTATAATTAAGGAATGATTTTGTTCTCGCCGTATATAATTGGAATTTCACCAGAGTTTTTAAACCAATGTTTCAAAAACATTTTTTTAAATCTTACTAGAGACATATGCAATCTTTATTTACTATTTTGTAATGGTGCAGAAATCGTATACAAGTGTAGTGAATAATTGAAATCGATGGCACACGCGATCCAAACTTAACAAAGACCACAAAATTCCGGTAAAATAAAGTAATCAAAATCCATTTAAAAACCTTTGGAGATTGAGATTTATTTTGAATAGATTTTTAGTACTTTATTTTATCGGATTTTTGCGATCTCAATTGATATTGGATTCCGTATGATATCGATTCTAATTATTTCAATTACGATTCATTACGATTTTTGCACAGTTACAATAATAATAATAATAATAAAGATTATATAAATCGCGAATATGCTTCAAAACACGTTTAATCATTTTAAAAATGTTTTTAAAAATTCTGGCCATACTTGATATGGTTATATATCTTTATCTTTAGTACAACAGCAAGAAAGAAACCTCGAAAAGAGTCATCGTGCCTAAACATATTTTTGCCCAAAGGCAAAAACCTTTTAACACGTTGAGTGCCACGGTGACTGACACTGAAGCTGAAAAAATTTACAATGTTGTAAGTAATTTTTAAGAAAGTATAACTCTGTAATCCTTCTATATATAAAAAAAAGTTTTGATTTGGAAATGGACCAATGAAAATCTGCGTAGATATTCCGGGTAGATCGGCATCCAGTTTGAATGCTTAAGCATGGCCTTTCAGCGTTAATATTAAGAAAACTGTTGCATACAAAAATATGAAAATTGGTGGTATTATAGAGAAATGTTTGATAAATACGCTGATGCAGACAGTTTTCAAATCGAAGAATTATTTTAAGAGATATTTAATGCTGGACAAAATCGTTCCATTAAAAAAGTTTTATTGGAGCAAAAACTATACATGAGAATTTAATCAGTTTTAGATCATTTTATACGTTATAAGTTCCCGATGTGCAGATTGCATTTATTTTTCTTACTTGACTCATTTTTTGTGGTTTTATTTTATTTTTAAATTCAAATTTTCAGCATTTCGAGAGATATTTTTTACAAATTTTAGAAAATGTTATTAATTTAAACTGTCGCCAGCTGCATAAACAGCGCAAACAATAATTTTTACTTCAAATTAAAAATTTATTTACACGTGACTATTAGAAACGGAAAAAAACCTTTAAAATTAGAATTAAATGATTACATGTTAAAAGCAGGAAAATTACGTCATAAGAACCATAGGCACAGATGTCATATACGCGATACAATATTATAACGTGTCCCATATTGGCGCAAATTTTTTCCAAGCCCAATTTGGCGAAAACATCAATAGCATAAACAACAACATCCGGGTTACCATATCAAGCAAAATAACGACACTTTAGCACCAGTTAAGTACCCGTTTCGTATATGAAATTGGCGTTAGAAAAAAATTGCGCCAATATGGGGCGTATATGACATCTGTGCCGAACCCTGTTTACACTTGAATTTTAAAAGAGAAACAAAATCTTAAAATAAAAAAAATCATTATTATGCGTTAAAACTTGTAATTTGAGGAAATTACGTCATATTTAAAATAGCAAAAAATATGGCAAAACAATTTAAATTGAAAAATATATTTGCGCGAGATATTTTGAGATAATCTTTTCAACTATTATCGTGAATTCGAAGACAGCGCAAGTAATATTTCCTTCTTACAACAAAAGTATTTTCACGTGAATATTAATAAGAGAAATAAAACTTTGGTGTAAATTACGTCAGATTTGAAACGATACATTTAAAATGAATTATTTAAAAGAACTATCTTATAGCGCTGTTAAAAAATACCCGGAGACAATGACACTGTTTACTTAATTCCTTTTACATCACCTTATTTTCAAATGCTTAACTATTTTTTTTTAATTAAATACGAAAACAGCCATTGTATCTCTTAACAGCAGCAGATTTGGCCTTAAAAATCCCCAATCCAAGGAAGACGAATGGAAACCTGTTTACAGAGAGATCGCTCCTTTTTTTTTTTTTTTTTTTTTTTATTCAATATTTTTAAAGCCGATCAAATTAGCGTGCTTTTTGGATTTTGGTGTGCCTGAACGGGGGTTGGCGAGCGTAGCTCGTAGGGGGCAGAGCCCCTTAGTAAATAAAAAATAAATAAATTTTAAATGAATGTTCAATAATTACTTAAAACAATATATATATTTTTAGTTATATCATATTTTATAGCGTGAGTCATCGGTGAATGACGCGTTCTAAATTGAAAGTTCAGTGTCAGTCAATGGTAACTCACGTGGCGCTTAACGTGTTAAATTATTCTGATGCCCCGTCCCCTTCTACTTTGTGCCAAATTTCATATATGTGACCCTCCTCCCCCTCCTTCTTTTTCTATCACAGATTTACACTCTTTTCGAAGACATAGACATTTTTTTTTCATTTTATTATAAATGAATATTACATGCAAATTACTAACTCGGATGTTCAATAGCTATATGCTTGTCTGCCACCAAATATACATGTTTTACAAGATGTTAATAAAAAAAGGCGATGACGTGCAAAAGAACACAAATGTGAAAAAATATCTTTGAATAAGAAATCACATGTTCAATTCTTTTATTAGTTTTTGGTGCATAATAGTTAGAAAGAAATTTTAAAGACGGAAGGCTTGTTCATTTTCCGCTTTGACGTTGAAAGTTAATTTGCATATAATTTTTAAACTTTCAAATTTCTGTACATGAAATGAAAGTTCAAAATATATACGTGAATGTAGACTTTCTAATTTTTTGTTCAGCTCGGAAAATAATGTGATTTAAAATGTATTTTTTTGTAAATCAGAGGTGCCCAACCTTTTATTGGCTACGCATCACAAAAGTATCTATAAAATCCCTACTCCCATCCCCCTCTCACTCTGTAAATTACGTCTTCAATTATTTAACCCTTCACTGCACGATTTTTTCTATTTTTATGGAAAAAATTATTTGAAATCTATATATCGGTCTAATAACAGTGAAAGTGGTAAAAAAAAAAAATTCAAATTTTCAGCTAAAATTTGATATTTTATGGCGTGTACCCTATGTACATAATTAGGGTTTTAAAATATTGTATTGCTATATATATATATATATTATATATATATATATATATATATATATATTACAACTAAATGAGCTTAAAGTAATTAATTTTGTCTGCTTAACACTTGCAACTTTTTTTATATTAATATTTTTCAGTATTCAGTAAAAATAATGAAAGTAAATTTTACCTTAATAGCTTGATCAATTTTTTACTTTCTTCTATCTTTACAAGAAGAAAGTATTGGATTCATGAAAATTTTCGAATTCCGGTTTTCGACGGATTTACACGTTTTAGGGGTCAGAGATTCCAAAAAACATGTTTTTACAAAATGTCTGTCTGTGACTCTGTGAGTCTGTCTGTCTGTCTGTGTGTATGTGACACAAATTTTGTGGGCACTCTATCTCAAGAACTAATGCACGGAATTTAACAAAAATTCATATTCAGTTAGTCCCTGATACAAATTGATGCTGATTAGTTTTTGGTGCAAATCGCTCAACAGGTGGCGCTGCTATGCTGCCTTTTTTACGATTACCGCAATGGCTCTATCTCAAGAACTAATGCACGGATTTTCATGAAACTTCAGATTCAGTTAGTCCTTGACATGAATAGACAATTTAGAGATTTTGGTGCAAATCGCTCAACAGGTGGCGCTGCTATGCTGCCTTTTTTACGATTTCCGAAATGGCTCTATCTCAAGAACTAATGCACGGATTTTCATGAAACTTCAGAGTCAGTTAGTCCTTGATATGACTTGATGCTGATTATGTGTTGGTGTAAATCGCTCAACAGGTGGCGCTGCTATGCTGGATTTTTTACGATTTCCGCAATGGCTCTATCTCAAGAACTAATGCACGGATTTTCATGAAACTTCAGATTCAGTTAGTCCTTGACATGAAGAGACATTTTATATATTTTGGTGTAAATCGCTCAACAGGTGGCGCTGCTATTGGGCATTTTTTGCAATTTCCGCAATAGCTCTATCTCAAGAACTAATGCTTGGATTTTCAACAAACTTCAGATTCAGGTATACCATGATATGAATTAGTGCTGTTTATGTTTTGGTGCAAATCGCTCAACAGGTGGCGCTGCTATGCTGCATTTTTCAGAATTTCCGCCACAGCTGTATCTCAATAACTAATGCATGAATTTTCATCAAACTTCAGATTCAGGTATACCTTGATATCAATTAGTGCTGTTTATGTTTTGGTGTAAATCGCTCAACAGGTGGCGCTGCTATACTACATTTTTCAGAATTTCCGCTATAGCTCTATACAAGAACTAATGCACGAATTTTCACCAAACTTCAAATTCAGATATATTGTGATATGAATTGGTACTATTTAAACGATTTAATTGACGGGATTTATATAGAAGAAAGTTTTGTGATGGCCACAACATGCTAGTTTTTGTTGTTTCCGAAGAACAAATTCTAATTTTTTGTCAAAGGCAGCCATCTGACATGTACAAAATAAGTGTTATTCCAATCTTTGGACTGTTCTTGATCAGGGATAGAGATCATATTGCCCAAATTCATGGCCCATATTAAGAACTACATTATTTTTAGGTATGTGGCACGTGGTGTTGAAGGGTTAAAACGTGAACTTTATTCACCCATTGGAAGCATAATAGAGTATTAACAATAAGTATTTATTTCACATTTTTTTCCTTATCAACTAAGAGAATTTTCAGTTACAAATGTGTTTTTAACATAATTCTAGAAATGCAACATCTTTGCCTTTGTGTCAAAAAGAGTTTTGTTGTACTTTTCAAACTTACCTAGATGTTAAGAAAAGTCTTATACGGTCTGCATTTTTATCTTCACAAACTATCTTGAAGAAAAACTTACATTTAGCACTAAAATTGATAACATGCGCATATTTTATACTATTTCATTTTGTAGCTTATTAAGATTTTGTGGAAAAGATTTGAACACTAAATTTTCTTTCTACGGTTAACGCAATACACAAGAAGCCGTTCAAGATTATCATCTTTATCAATTTTAAGTAGCCGTTATTCCCTATCACAGTAGAGCCAGATTGGGGACTTTTTAAAATTTAGATTATTTGACTGTCACCACTTTTTTTAAATAGTATAATTCGACTTAATTTTCAGAACTTTTAATCTATTTTTAAATAGGCCGAATATTTCTATTTAAAAAAAAAGCGGTGACAATCAACAATCTGGGGGCAAAAAAGTCCCCAATCTGGCAACACTGTCCCATCATAACACATTTTCTCTGTTTTCCTGTTCCCAATATTGTTAACTGTGTTCCATGTTTTATCTGATTTTAAAACTTAAAATTTATATTTCAACATGTAAATTTATTTACTGTGCAGGATGCCTGCCCAGAACCGTAGATATTAACTATTTATCTATTTCCTTTTCTGATGCTATTTAAAATTTATTAACTTTATAATGTTGGTAGTACCTCGTTTAGCTATTTCACATATTTTTTAGGTTAAATATGTTCAAGACAGTTAGATTTATATAAACTTTTAACTAGTTTCACGTGTATAAACATATCATAGAGCGAGTAGAAGTAGAAAGCTCATTTAATAAAAAATCGAAAAGGTTACGAATAAATGTAAAATACAATAAAAGCCAAAAGAATTATAGAGATTTGTAATACTAAAGCAAAAAAAGATGTCAAAATATATCAAAATATTTGTCGTATTTGTAAAGAATTTGTCGTAAAGAATTTGTCGTAAAGATTTGTCGTAGATTTGTATTCTGCTGCTGATTATATTTTAAACTTTTGATTGGGAAACTTTTAAAAATTATATAAATAAATTGATTTTTTAAATTTTGCTTGTATTCCATTTATTTATAGTCCTCAACAACAAAAAAAGCCCAAAGTAGCTATAGCGAATGGGTGAGTAACAAATTTGGAATTGTTCCCTAAAAAGTCAAATTGCCCAGTCCCGGAGGGGTAAGCGCCACACCTTGTGAACCACTGTTGTAAATGATTAAAGACTATCGAAAAATAAGTACAATTATAAATATGAATAAATAAACAAAATAGTCTATGCGTTTCTGAAGATGTTTTTAGAATGCTCTTTATCATTCTTCCAGAAGCAGGTTAGTTTTGTATTCGATTTTGCTTTTTTTGAGAATCGTAAGGTAAATAATCCTAGCGTAAGGATTATTACTTTTATATACACTTTTCTTCTTTTATTGTTATTTGCTTTTGGCTATGAAGAGAATGTGTTAACTATTACAATGCACAAAATATGTTTTATGTCGTTTGTCACATTACTTTCATTCAAACGACTGAATTTGAAAAATTAACTTATTGTCTATTTGTCATTTGCAAGATAATCTCAATCTCTGATGTTTTACTTGATGTGTAATTAGGATTGTTTGGTAAGCATACATTTGCGGAATGTTAAACACAATATTCGTATAACGCATAATTCTGTTTTTTGTTATTATGCTTTTAGTTATTTAGTTTTTTATTAAAGAGGTCTCGAAACTCTTGAAAAGATTCAAAATTTTCGAAATTTTATTTTTTTTAGACGTTAAACTCCTATCTTTTCTGAACATTTTAATATAATTGTTTCCTTGAAATTACCGTTAGAACAGAAGTTGTGGCTTTTAGAATCATTCCCGCACAATAGCTGAAGTGGAGTTTCCGAAATTTTGAAGTCATTTTTCTACAAATGATGCTTTGGGGCATAACGCGCACGATATCTCAAAAACGTCTGAATATTTTTTCATGAAATTTTCAAAACATATGTTTCCTGTTAGTCTGTATAAACCGAACCTAAAATTTTATTTTTATTTCTCAAAAAAATATTTTTTTTCAGGTGATTATACTATTGAAAATTTCAAAATTTTGTGTTAGCTAAATACAACTTTGTATTAAAAATATAAAAGTGCTTTAAATACAAATTTATTTAGGCTCAGCATAATTATTGCAATCTGAAGTATAATTAGGCACAAAAAATTCCATTCCAGTTGCAAAACGTATTTTGCAATCCTGCGCGTAAGCTGTTATACCAATTTTCTGCTCCACAAATGTCTGAAAGTTTGGAGCCCCCTATAAATACTAATTCTGCATCTTGCAATTTTTTAAATACATAAAATGAAAGAACATACTTATATATTTCATTCCAATAAAAATTGCGTTTTTAAATCATATACATTTTAAGATACTAAATGTTGAATATGGTAATTTATTTGCACTTTTTCCCATTTTAAGAGTCCTGAGACCCCTTAACTAGGAGAATGCATTAACTATTACAATGCAAAAGTATGTTTTAATTTATCCGTCACACCATTTTCATTCAGACTACTGCATTTGAAAAATTAAAATAGCAACTATATATGTCATTTATAAGCTTATCTCAAATTCTCATGTTTTACTTGAAGTGTAATTAGGATTCTTTTCTAAACAAAAATAATTAATTCTACAATTTTCTTATTTTAAAAATATTTACATTAAAATTCCAAACAGCGCCTTGATTTTGACATCTGATTTGCATTTGATTTTTAATCCTACAGTGTCAGATATGCCAAGAAATCTAAGAAACGTTCCTTGGAACATTTTCCTGATTTCTAATCTGTTATTCTTTTCGTAATTCGAAATGAGCTGGCAGTAATTCTTTTTTGGATGTGGATCAGTTTCGTATTTTTTCTTTTTCTTTTTTCTTTTCTTTTCTTTAAGAATCGTAAGATGAAACATAGTGTAAAGATTTTTTGCCTCTATCTACCACAATACAACTCACAATATTTGTATACCGCATCATTTTCTTTTATTGTTATTTGCTTTCAGCTATGAAGAGAATGCGTTAACTATTACAATGCAAAAAAGGAACAGATGTCGCAGACGAAACGGAGATTCTTTTTGGTGCCAAAATTGTAATTTTTTGCCTAGCGTGGTATACCGGCTATTGTTGCTTCTTACCGGGAACTTGAAGTTTTATAATAAAACTAGCTAACCTGCCCGGCGTTGCCTGAACCCGTGATGAATGACACTTAAACGAACCTCAAATTTGTATTATTTTATGTCTTTAGCTTAATTTTGACAAAATTTATATTATTAAATGAAAAAATCTCGAAAAAAAAATAGAATTGAAAGTTATATGCTATTTGGTATTCTGCGTAATTTTATTTTTGAAGTCTGTGCGTATAGAAAGCGAGCGAAACAGCGATGAAACACTCAGGTCTTTACCGACTTTGTCGAAATTTTCACACATTTTATTTTAAATATATATATATATATATATATATATATATATATATATATATATTTCTACCCGTCCGAACGTTTCCAAAATTTTTTAGGTCATGTAAATCTGTTCTATTTAGATGCTCTAAAAAGATCGTGTTAAAATACGGACGTTTAGTTACTTCTAGCATAAACAAAATATCGTCTCCGTGAGGCGCAAAGTCACCTGCGTTTGTGGGTATATTTAAAAGGGTTTAAATTCATATTTTTAAAAACCGATTACACCATCGATTAGAAGAAGTTTTCAACTTTAAAAACATATTTTGTGTTTGTGGGTAACTTTAAAATTGCGCGCTGGAGGGGTGAAACCGCGACGAAACAGTCAGGTTTTACCGATTTCGCCGAAATTTTCACACATTTTATTTTGTAAAAAATATTTCCATCAGTCCGAATGTTTCAAAAATTTTGTAGGTGATATATTTTGTAGGTGATGTTTGGTCTATTGAGATGCTCTAAAAAGATTTTGCTAGAATGCGGACACTTATACTTTTAGCGTAGAAAAAATATCGTCTTCGTGAGGCGCGAAGTGACCTCCGTTCGCCGGTGTATTTGAAAGAGTTAAAGTACGTTTTTTTAAAAAAACATTTGCACCATCGTTTAGAAGAAGTTTTCAGCTTTAAGAGCTTATTTTTGGTTTGTCGATACTTCTAAAATTGCGCCCTGTAGAGGCGTTGCAAAAAGGAAGAAGACGTTTTTCGGAAGAACGACTTTCTTTGAGTTTTGTTTTTCAAAGGATTAACTGCAACATTTTTTAATTGTGCCATTTGAGATGTAAGAGTACGATCTTTCGGAATATGTCTTCCAATTTTAAGTGTACCGAGCGGTTTGGTCAATTTAAATTAAAACACAACAATCATAAGTAAAAATTTAATTTAAAAAATCAAAAAACCCGAGTGCGTAAAAAGCGAACTAATTATTTCCCATCAATGTGAAACTATTTTTTATATTACTTACCTATTTTTTTATTTACTTGTATTGATGACATTTAAGTTATGTTTAATTGTTAGTTCCCATCTATAAACACTGTTTTGATGAAGCCTATAGATGTCTATGAAGGTTAGAGTTGCAGTAAAGCTAGAGATCCCACTTACACAACTTCCAGGTTGTGTAATATTTAAATGGAGTTTCTGACTGTAAAATAGTCAATGGAACATCGTCTTCATTTTGAAAGACCTATCCAATGATATGTCACTCAATAGGGTGCGTAATTTTTTTTTCTTCTCTACCGCCATTTTTTATTTTATGGCCGCCATTTTGAATTTATAAAAACAAAACCTAGACTATAACCATCGGATATTTAAGACGAATCGATAGAGACCTCATTCATTAAAATCTATCCAGCCGTTGGGCTGTTTCGAGGGTATAAAGAAATCCACATACCCGGATACACATGAAACACATAACTATTCTTGGCAGCCGGGTAAAAAAAACAGAAATAAAGTCGAAAACATTTCTTCGCTAGCTCCTTATGCGTAAATGAGTGTGCACGCATGCGCACGTGCTTTGCTTCACCGGAGATCAAATAGCTGATTTTTTTTATGAGCGTGAGTTGCGATGTTTAAATAATAACTCAACTAATTATTAGAAATTTAAAATTTTGAATCTCAGGTGCATCGGGAGACACTTTGGGCTAGTTTCACAAAAATTTTCAGCCTCGTGCATCCCATAGATTTTGCCATTGCAGACAGACAGACTGCAGGCAGAGCGAAACTTTGTTTTAATAGTATAAATATGTTTGTTTCATAATAAAATTATATGTGTATGTTTTTGAAAGCTAAAAGAAAATCATTTGAATGAAAAATGAATTCGGAAATATACTTTATTGTTTAAAATGTTCAAAGGAGAAAATTAGTTTCATTAAAGTTCTTAACAAAAGAAAGCTGTCAAAAATTTCATAGACTCACTTTTCGTAATTAACAGCATGTTTCAAAGCAACCAAACATGATTTTTCGTAGTTGCCAACTGATGCAAAAGCTTGTCAGAAATTTAATCTCAGCTTAAAAGTACGAATTAAATATTGCAGAATTTTTCCCTTAAAATTAAGCATTTATTATTTGTTCCTATTAAATAGAAAATGTGCTCGAATGTATTTCTATAATTTTGATTTAATATATATTAAAAAGTATGAAAGAAAACACGATTTTTTAAAAAGTTAAATTAATTAAGGAAAAAACATATAAAAAGGGATAAAGAGTATCGCATATGTATATGAAATTTTAAGCAAATAAGCCCGGGATTCCTGGGTTACACAATGTAGCTGAAAACTATCTTATACATTATTTCTGATGTTAACATCCCTTTTTCTCAGCACATATTAAAGGCACAACGATGAATGACGTATTTTCCGAAAGGTTCTGTAAGAGGTTTTTGATGTAGTATACAGGTACTTATACAGTAGAACTCCGCTAGTCCGAACTAATTGGTATCGGTGACTGTTCGGATTAAAAAAAAATTCGAATTATCCGAAATTCCAATAAAAATAGAAAAGAAAGAGATGCGTGCTAAAAAAAAAATTGTAAATTATAAGTACTCAGTAGTACAGTAAACGTCCTCTAATTCGGCATCCTAAGCTCCGGCATGCGGGATAATCCGGCACGACTTTCAGAAGAAAATATTTCTCCTTGTTTAATCACTCCTGATGTTTATAATAATCCAATGAAACTTTAGAATGAGGAATTACATAACAACCTATTACAAACGGTTAAAAATCGCGAATCTATACCTAGCTCAGCACCCCGTTGACGAGGGGAGGGGGGGGGGGGGTGGAAAAAAACATTTCTGTTGATAATTTGCGAAATCAAACTGTTGAAAGGAAAAATAAAATTTTATCATCTGAATTAAATACTTTTTGAACTTTAGAAAACAATTTTATCGTGGTTGGCATACAAACTGAGATTCGAGATTTTTTTAAGATGGCTTCTACGAGTACGCTTACAGTGCACGTTTTCATTTTATATTCATGTGCATATGTTGTACTTTTACATTGCTGAGTATTTTTCTATTCTATTAAAGCTGTTTAAAGAATAAAAAACATGCTTTAGTGTCATTTTTTGTTTAATTCTAACTTCTACACGTTTTTTCCCAACATTCATCCTGTAATCCGAAAAATTTCGTAATTCGGCATGCTTCAAGTCCAGAATGAAAATAAAGAAAATAAATCAAATCTAAAGTAAAATTGGTTCCGATTAACCGGAATTTCGGATTAGTGGGGTTCTACTGTATATCGTTAAAACACGTTCTTTGATAAAAATAATCACAGTTAATAAAAAATTAATGAAAAACTTATCAGCAAAGATTGCGGTGAGAAAGCCTCGCACGGGTATGTTTTTTTTTTTTTTTTTTTTTTTTTTTTTTATTGATAACTCTAATAGATTTTTTACTTTAAATATATTTTTTTAGAATGCCCACTAACAATACTAAAAATCAAATATACTGTATGAAAAATAGAAACAATGCGTTCAAATAGTTTTGAAACGCATTAAAAGCGGTATTTTTCTATTGGTTTCGCGTCAGGAGTTAACAGCCGAAGAAATTGCCAAAGATCGCTGTTTACAATCAGCCTTTTTGTTTCTGATCATTTCAGTGATTTAAGGACTAAATTCGAATTATATGTTTTAAATTTGTGTTTTATTTTTATTTTACTGTTTTATAGACTGACTGATGAATGTTTTAATTTCGTTATGGAATATAAGCTGAAATCAAATGATGAGCTATTTATAATTTAAGTGCAAACGGATTTATCTTTAAAAATTGTCTGTACGCGAAAGAGATAGATGTGAAGAAAATTCAAGGTAGAAAATTATTAAAAAAAAAAAAAAAAGATAAAAACTGAGTAAATTACGATAGGGTTTTCAAACAAATTGCGATACAATTTTCAAACGAAATTCATTTGAAAGTAAAATTTTTTCTCTATTCGTCGGTTGAAAATGTGCGGTATTTAGAAATAAAATAAAATGCTATAAAAGCTAATAAAGTTAAATTTAATCGTCTGCTGTTACCATCGTCATTATGACGTCAGAGTTGTGTACGGACATGTTTGTCCTTTATAATATAGATAGACAGATAGCCGGAATAAAAAGCAGTCAGATGCTACGCCGTCTTTAAACTAATTATCATTTCATTTGCTATATAACATTTTTTTGAGCTATTGAAAATTTCGTGAATGTATAACGCAGGATAATGATTTGTCAATTTGCTGTTTTTCGTCAAAATATTTTTGCTCAAAAATAAGCACTTCTATATGCTATTTCTAGCGAAGCACAAGAAAAATATTACTAGTTCTCCTTCCAATATTTTTATTCTTCCAAAACTTAACTTTAAATTAGGCATCGTGAAAATTATTTATTTAATATACTTTTATTATGTTCCATTTGTCTATGGAATATTATGTAATACAATGCAATTATTTCCATCATCTATTGATGACGCTGAACGCCTATCGATTTTTGTGGCATGAAGACTCGACTGCATATATCTAAAAATACAAAAGAATGTAACAAAAGCAACTAATAAGACGGATGTTTCCATTTTTAGCGCTTTTTTTGGCATTTCTAACAGAAATATTTCCTGATTTAATTGGCTTATTTGGCCTAACGTATATTATATTCCATTTCTAGAAGCAAATGAATATTCGCTCAGTATTGTTTATATTGACTATATCTTATCTATCTTGGCCATTATTGGCAAGCAATGTTGTCACAATATTGGGGTACTTATATTTAGCCAATATTAGTGCATTAGTGCAAGATATGTCTTGCCATATCATTGCAAGTATTTTCTATGGAAATCTAATAATTCGGCAATATTAGTCTTTTATTGCAAATATATCCAATAAAATACCTTTATTACATAAAAATTGGTGTTTCATTGCAAATATTTCCAATGTGAACCTAAAATTAACAAATATCAGCCTTTCATTGCAAATAGTTTCGATGAACGGGATTTGTATTTATATTTTGCCAATATTAGCGCTCTAGTGCAAAATACTTCGTGCCATATCATTAACAATATCTTCTATGTAAGTCCAATATTTCTGCAATATTGGGATTTATTCCAAATGTATCCAATAAAATACCTTTTTTACATAAAAATTGATGTTTCAAAGCAAATATTTCAAATGTAAAGCTCATATTAACAAATATATCGGCCTTTCACTGCAAATATTTCCGATGAATGAAATATTGAGTCCCAATATTATCAATACAGTAATACCTCGACTTACGTCAGCAATTCGTTCCAATTCTAGAGACGTAAGTCGGTATATTTAGATAAGCAGAAAAGGATAAGTAATAAAAATTCACCAAAATCTAATGAACATATTCTGTTGCATATAGAGATTATGTTACATACATTTCACGTTATAGCAAAAAAAAAAAAAACAACAAAAAAAAAAACTAGAGAACAGGAATTCTGTTTTTTCAGAATTTAGTGTCGCCCCCGCCATTTCAATTACTTCATTTTTCTTCTGGAGGACTGGTGACTTCTATTATTATGAAACAGCCATTATAAATGAAGCGTTAGGTGAAGATGAAAGAGCAGTCGTAAAAAGTTAGAACTCTGATTTTCTGGTCAGAATGGGGGGAAAAAATGGCCATAATTTTCTTTTTTGAAAAAAAAAAAAAATTATGGCCAATTTTTTTTTTCTATTCTGACCAGAAAATCATAGTTCTAACTTTTTACGGCTGCTCTTTCATCTTCACCTAACGCTTCATTTATAATGGCTGTTTCATAATAATAGAAGTCACCAGTCCATCAGAAGAAAATAACTCGGTTAAGCGGGACTCGGATAATCGGGACTCTACTACAAAACATATTTCAATTTTAAGACTTAAAGCACACGCTTTATTTTATGTAAAATGACGTCATTTGCATTAATGTATATACTTAAAATTAAATATAGTTTATAATAGCTCCCTGTTATGTCATAAATCCTTCATTTATATTTTTCTCAAAATAGCACGTATTTAAAATTTTTTTTTTCAATTTTTATCAGAAAATGGCAACAAAAAGATATAATTGCTATTTTTCAACAATTTTTTCTTTACTTTCTACAGAAACGGAGTACTTCAGTTGCCAAAGTGAAACAAATGTCACAAAAAACTAGAAAAGAATTAATATTTCAAAAACAAATGGAGATGCAGTTTCCAAACAAATTGCATTAAAAAGTACTTTTTTCCCAATACGACGGTATAAACATTGAAAATGTGCGATACTTAGAAGTTTTAAAAAATGCTGTAGAGTATTTAATCGCACAATGAAACATCGGCTTTTGTTTTACGGCTGGCGTACACAAGGTAACGTTATTTATTGGAGACAAAATAAGCTGGGAGAAAGAAACAGCATACCGGGGGCTAAAAAATGCGTTTGCAGTACAAGAATTTGTAATAACTCAATATTGTTAATTTACAATTTATTATTCTTCTAGCTGCCCCGTTAGAGTCTTTGAGCATGCGAAAAAAAATCTTGCAATGAAGTTTGAACCGATAATTTTTTTAAAAATTCTTATAAGCTCTTTGTAACAGCAGAGTGAGTTTTCTAAGCTTTATACAGACTTTGCTTATGCTCTGCTCCTCCGAATCAGTATCTTCAAGAACCGTCATTCGAGCTTCAGTAAGTTTAGTCCTTTGGTTGATTTTGCAACCGTCATAATCGTTTCGGTTGGTTCAAAATCTTCATCTATTTCTTCGACAGTACAGTAGAACCTCTTTTATTCGAAACTCTTTTAACCGAAACTCTTGGTTAACCGAAACCCATTTTAATATATATATATATATATATTAACTATTATATTTCTTGTGTGTAAGCGGTCCATTCCGAACTACGAGTACACGTAAATATTTTCGATTCCATTTCTTAGAGTTCCTTTAAATTTAACTTGAGCTCCCGTAAGCTGCGGAGTGGAACGAACAAAACGAATGAAGAAAACGAACAAATTAACAATTCTGAAGAATTTAAATGTTTTGTAAAAGGTTTGGCATAGCTGGAGCAGCAGAAAGACTGGGATACTCGCCAACTAATAATATTTAAAAACTTCGGGATAGAGTTTCAAAGCAAAGAAAATCGAAACTGCGACAAACAAAACATTGTTTCAAACCCTTGAGAATGATGTAAAAGGTACTTAATTTCAAAATTAAAATTCAAGCAATTTATTCTTGTTTCTATTTTGGGAACTTTTCGTTAGCCGGGCACCAGTGTTATATATACATATATATGTATATATGCATGTACCTATATAGGCATATACATATATATATGTGCATACATACAACATATACATATATACATCTATATAGATACTAATATGTATATATATATATAATATGTATAGATACTAATATGTATATATATATATATATGTGTGTGTGTGTGTGTATATAAAACACTGGCGCCTGGCTAACCGAAAAGTTCCCTATTTTGCTATTGCTTTATTTTTATTAAGCACTTCGTACCACAATGAGAAATAGCGCACATATTTTTCCTTAATCTGAAAATTGAAGCCTTTTCGATTATCCGGAAATTTCGATTTTCCGAAAGAGGGTCGGTCCCAATTACTTCGGATAATCGAGGCTCTACTGTACTTTGTTTCTTTAATTCAATAAATTCGTCGGTGGTTAATTCCGGATCAGAGGAATTTACGAGTTCAACAACATCTTCAGCATCCATTTCTAAGTTGTGTTATCTTTCATTTTCGACAATTTCATCAATTAGGAGAGATACGGAATCACAATTTTCAGACATTTTCTTAGTCTATGCGAAGAAAAAGGGGTAATTTTTTTTTCAGACCATACGACGTAAGTGCGGGGTGTCGTAAGTCGAGGGGATGTAAGGTACGAGGGGTACTACTGTATTGAATTTCTAATAATCCCCGTCTGGAAAAGTGTCATATATACTTAATGTATAGATAGCGTTAGGTCCTTATTTTGGGTACCACCATTTCCAAATGGGAATATTAGATTTATTTAAGGGGAGATTCTACTTTTTTGGGGTCATGTTTTTTTTTAATCTTTCAAGTAAGTAGATTGCTGCCCTAAGGCGGTTTCGTGATATTCCAATTTCTTACAATCTGCAAAGTGTGTATATGAAATTTATATCACTCGAATGTCATATTCACCTTGGATTAAACCAAAACAAAAATAAGTAATCGTTGCTAAAAAGGCACATTTAAAAATAACTACACAATATGAAAAAAGTTGTTATTATAATACTGCGTGGCTGCGATAAGAAAAACCCTGAGTAGGTTTCCTGCTTTCGAAGATTCCAAAACTTGTAGGGAGGGAACTTCATCCGTAGGACAAAAAAAAACCGCTAATTCTCGGAATGATCGGTTGATATGGGAGATAAAAAAAAAAAAAAATGCGGGACTTCCCTAAAATAAAGTCGACTGATCAGTTAACTTGGCAACAGGACCGAGCTGAGACCGGTTTTAGAGTCTTTCTTATCCCAGCCAGACGGTACATTTAAAACAGTTTTAAAAACTTAAAACTCAATACTATACGCCGAGTACTTTCGATCAGAACTTGATCGTCTTCAGGGCTGCTTCGATTACATACTGAACTCCTTTGCTCTGTCTGTCTTTCGTTGAGCAGTAAGGTGAAGCCATGTACGTTAATGGCGCCTGGTGCATGTAAAATCCGTCGCGGGTGCAAAGTCCTCCAAGTTACCTGTGAATTATACCTCTGGAGGTGCCTTGCCAGGTGAAGGCCTCATTACCTGACCAAGGTTCTAATTACGAGATCAACTTTAGTATCAATGTGCAGGTGTCAAACAACTTTCTGATATAAATGTTAGGTAACTGGCGTAACAACGTCCACGACTAAGCTATAGACACTGCCGATACGATATAGGCACTCGTTAGGTTTATTGCCACTACGCTGTGATTACGCGATCACCTGCTCCGATACCAGCTATCAAACCCGTTCAGCTGGCGCTACCCGGCAGGTAGGGGCCTGGTATTCGGTTAGAAAGAAAGAAAGAGCAGTAAGGTGAATCTATTCTATTGAAGTCGGGAAGGTAGTTCCCTAAAAACATTACCCTCAAGTTATCACCCTTTCTGCAATGTTTAAAATCTTCAACCATATAGATGGTTACATAGCACACCAGAAATATGGTTAAGGGGTCTGGTCACTCAGCTTCTGATTTCCCCTCACTAATGTAAAGTCTATGGGCATTGGATGCATTCGTCTATTTAAAATATCTCCTCGGGAAATTACTCTTTTTGACTTCTATTTTTTGTGTACACTTCCTAAAAGATGTCTCTTTTTTTCTTAGTTCTCAAAATATTTCTAAAGTATAGATTTAATTTCATAGGAAGTGTTAAAATCTTACTCACAGTTCGCCCGCTTTTAACAGATAAAATATTAAATTCAGCATAGATTCTAGAGATATTTTGAAAACTAAGAAAAAAAAGAAGAGTACACAAAGAAGAGTACACAAAGAAGAAGTTCCTTTAAGAAGAGTACACAGAAAAAAGATGTTAAAAATATGAATTAGCCGAGAAGATATTTTAAATATACGAATGCATCAAAAGTCCATAGACTTAACATTACGGAGGAGAATTCCGAAGCTGAGTGACCAGCCCCCTTAAAGTTTTTACATAGTCTTTAAAGCAGCCATGAAGACGATCAAATTCTGATCGAAAATACTCGGCGTATTATAGTATTGAGTTTTAAGTTTTTAAAACTGTTTTAAATGTAATAACAACTTTTACATATTGTGTCATCTTTAGCGACGATGACTTGTTTTTGTTTTGATCTTACAATCTGTTTTGCTCGTTGAACGTAACGCTACGCCGCAGCAGCCAGTAAACGGCTTTATATGCGCAGTTCTATGCGTTCGAAGTTTATTGCATCACGTAACCATGCAAAAAAAAAAAACGATCTCGAAACTATGTCAAAACAATTCAGAAGTCATGTTTTTCAAACTGGGTGACCATTTTTCTCAAGAACTCTTCGACCGGTTTCCTTTATTAAAAAAGGAAAAAAAAAAAAAAAGGTAGTCGCGTTTGTTGCAGCTTATACCACCGAAAAATATCTATATTATAAAGGACAAACGTGTCCTTGCGTAACGCTGACGTTATTTTGACGATTGCGACACCAAAAAATTAAATTTAACTTTTATACCATTAAATTTAACTTTTACTGCAATTTTTTTTAACTGCTAAACATTGTACGTTATAAATTTTTACGGTATACAATAGGGGAAAAATGTACTTTCCAATGAAATTTGTTTGAAAACTGCATCGCAATTTGTTTAAAAAATGCATCGCTATTTACTATTAATATAAATAGCTCGGTATTTGTTTTCAGTTTATATGACATAACGAAATTAAAACATTCGTCAATCATTAAATAGAACATTAAAATATAAATAAAATTCAAATTTAAGACATGTGATCAAACTATGCACATTTTTTTAATTCCCAAAATGGGTATTTAACAGTGCTCAAAATGGATACACAGTGGTAATCAAAAGAGCCATATGGATCCAAATTGGGTAACCTCATGCCTAAGAATCTTTCTACCCAGCGGGTATTTTTCTACCCGTTTTAGGTATTTTTTTTCTGTGTGCATTTGTAAAAATTAAGGATCGACCGAAACAGGTTTTTAAGACCGAAACCGAAACTGAAACCGAATTTCGGTAATCTTCCTATTTACGGCCGAAAACGAATATGTCCAATTTTTTTTTAAGTAATTAAAACATAATTACCAATATAATTATTAATTAATTATGCGTATAGCCCACGTTGACTTTCTATGCTCTGACCAAATAAAATGTAAATAATTCATCCATGAAACAAAAGGTTTTTCTAATTATACAAATTTCATCTAATTAAAAAATGTTTTACATATACATACCTCGATTTATCTTTTATAATGACTTTTGTAAATGATCATCTGTTGTACCAGAACTTTCTCAAAAAGTATTCGAAACACTTCTGAGGATTACTGTTAAGACTACAGCTGTTAATGTGTTCGTGAAAAGATTCTTCAAAGTTTAGTCATATAAGCATTTATTGCTTTATAATTTTCCCACACGTCTTGAATCAGTGATGACGTATAATCATAAACACTTAATTTCATAGTAATAAATAAAGAGAGTCTCATTTGAGCCGATACAGCTTAATCCACTTATGCCGGGCGTCCCATTTTTCGGAGGCTTAAAATTTTAATTAATTTTTATAATTTTTTCTTCTCTATAACATAAAAATTGTATGAAATAATTATCTATAAATGTCTTTATCTTTTACCGGAAGATGACAGCATAAAATAAATATTTATTTGCTTAAATGAAGACTTTTTCCGGAGTTTATAGATTTTTAATTTTTCAAGATGGCAAAATGTAAAAAGAAAGTTTATTTGTGTTTTTTCTATCAAGGATCCAAATAAAGAAGTCATAATCTTAGCTTGTAAACTTCTTTGAAACACATATTTTCTTTAAATTGTGAAATTAAATGTTCAAGCCTATAATTTATGCATTTTTGTAACGTACAAATTATAGGGCGCTAGGCGCGAATGGGTACACATTTTAATTAACCATTTAGGGGACAGTTATTTATGTAAAGTGCTTTTCAAGATGATTATGAAACAAATTGTTTTTAAGCCTCAAATATGATTAATCTTAGTTTATTATTACAAACGAGGTGGAACCTGTCGAATTTCGACGAAGGAAAATGTTTACAAAGGAACTGTTGCATCAAATTTATAATACATCCACAACAATAATTACAATAAAAAATCCATCTTCACTTGTTAGTTTAACTCTCCAGAGACATTCTAACCTAAGATTAACAAAATACTTTTTTCATAAACTTAAATTATTGTTAAAATTATTGAAAATTAAACTTTATTGATGTACGTAATCAGTAACATATAATCAAGATAAGTAATTTTGATTAAGTTATTAATGGATGCTTGGTATTATGGAATGAAGAATCAGAAAAAATGATTTCACCTTGACATAATTATAGAATTCCCCCCCCCCCCTTTAAATCTAAACCGAATCAAGTCATTTTCAACGTTTCACTTCTATATTAAACATTTAAAAACATTTTAACCCGCAATAGGTTATTAATAAATATATTTCCAAGCTTGAAGTCACGTTTGTCAATTATTACAACTTTCCTTGTTAAAATTCCCACTCGTGATTTGAGGTCTTAGTATAATCTCCGTACCTACGCGTAAAAATTCCAGAAATTTATAACTTATAGGCGTATTCAAGGAGAAATATCTCGTTTTATCAAATAAAATTATTGTTTCATTTTAAATATGACGTCATTTTCAGTCGCTGAAATATTTTGCCTTTTGTCTCAAACTCAATATCAGCGAAATGAAAAAATAGTGAAATATAACAGCATCATCAGGGAAATAGTAAATTTTTTAAAGTGTAACGTCATTTTCTATTCAAATTTTTAAAAAAGATATTTTTAATTGCAATGAGAAAATGGCATCAGTAAGAATAAAATAAATAAAGATAACTAAACCACTTTTAATAGAAATGAAGTACTTCAGTTGCCAGGATTAGAAAATTGGTATTAAAAACTATTAAAAAATTAATATCTCAAAAATAAATTGAGATACAGCTTTCAAACAAATTCCATTTAAAAATGCATTTTTTTCTGCATACGACGGTGTAAACATTTAAAATGTAGGATGTTTAGAAGTTTAAAAATTTGCAGTAGCGAAAATTGCAAAACCGAAATTTCATTTGAAATTTCAAAGTGTTGCCATTCGCAGAATGACGTATGCGTTACGCACAGATATGTTTGTCCTTTATAATATAGATACTTATAATGTTATTAGTCTCTGTAAAGAAGAATATATATTTTTTAATAGTTTATAAAAATACTAATTATAATATATCATTTACAGTTTAAAAGCTTATTTTATATATATTCAAACAAAACATATAATTATGCATATTATACTATTACAAATATTGTGCAAATTCCCATATTTATTACGTTTACATTTTAACAAATAAATACAAAAATTTTTAGCGTAATTTTTTTTAGTATTTTTCCACTTCATTTTGCAACATTTTCAAGTGATTTTACCAAGACATTTGCGAAAACAAAAATTCAGGCAAAAATGGATTAACCCATATTGAACCGCTGCCCTATAAATAGGACAGCTAATAAATTTTTTTAAAAAATAAAATTGGCAAGGATTTTCTAGATGCATTTTGTTATGGCATTTTTAAAATACATAAAAGTATAACATATAAACAAAAAAAAAACAAATAACCAATTAAAATTTAATTGAACAAAATCTATTTAAAAAATATTTTAAAAATTGTGATCATATAATCTAGAATTTTACCGTTATTATTATCTTTTTATTGGAGAAATCATAGAGTATTTTTGTACAACATAAACAGTATTTTTAAAGTAAAATAAAATATTTGCTCATAAAATTAGTTTATGTATGAATTTTATAACTCCTTACTATGTGTCCTACTAATATGTCCTGTGTATAGGACAGCTAGTTACTTAAAAAATTAAAAACTTTTTTTCAAAATTTTGCTAGTATCTACTTAATTACACCATATTAATGATATAATCGAAATTTTAAAAATTTTCAAAAATATTTAATTGGTGTGGTCCAATATGGGTTAAATCATGATGTAATGTTAAAAAATCTCGAAGGAAGAAACTAGATTTTTGGAATATATATAGTTTCGGACGAGTTTCAGATTTTGGGCCGAAAACGAAGACGAAAAGGAATTTTCAGTCTATCTCTAGCAAAAATATCCTCAAAAATAATTCATTTATAATAGCAGATACAATTCAAATAGCTCAAATATCACCAAAACACAAAAAACCTTACTTCTTGGGATAGTGTTTTGCACCACTTTTCTAATGCGCCTTCCTTTGTTTCTTCAAGGACTGCTGCTGAAATATTAAGAAAGGATTCTTGGCTAAATGGCTTAGAAAGAAAACAATTTTTTCGGCTTGTCATAATCGATCAGAAATTTCGCGCTAAAAAAGAAGATGGGGATGGGCTAAAAGGATTTTTATGTTCTTTCTGGAAGAGCTAGATGGATGTGTAAAAAATGGTTTTGATATTTCAGTTTAGGAACACAGTATAGAGAAAAATTTGTAGAATTTAAGGAAAACGTTCGTTGATTTTGAAACAAGTTGTAGGAAATCGATGATGCAAGTTCACTTTTCAAAGTATTTTACAGCGGTATTTATCAGGTAAAGAAAAACATACAGTCGAACCTCGTTATCACGACGCTCTAATGACAAGAAAAAAGTGTCGTCATAAGCGGAGTGTCGCAGTAACCGGAGTTTGAGAAAAATGTGTTTATAAAAAGCTCTGTTTTTAATTAATTTAAGATAATTTTTAATTCATAACTTTTCTTGCAGTTTTAAGCAATAAAACATCATTATTAAACAAAATAAACACAAAACCAAATTTGAAAACACTAAAATTAGATTTATGATGACTTGGTTTTTCATTGTTACATGAAATATAGATGAATTAAGGTTTGCTCATCCCTAGATGTGCACTCTACAATTCTTTTTTCAATATTGTACAATGGATTGTAATCAATATTCGTTGTTTCAGAAATGGATGTTAGATAATTTCTAATCATTTCAATGCAATGCAATGCTTCGGTTTTAGTCGGATGAAAAACGCCGTGTAACCACAAAAAAGCGGGGCCTGACCAAAACAAAAAGACTGCCAGTAGACTGATACGTCCATCTGGAGCTTAAGTGGGTCATTCATAGTGTGTGTGTTTATTTATTCAGATAATGGATTGAAGTAAAATTGCTCATTAATCTCAATGGGTATTTTAGACACCTTTGTGAAAAGTTTGGCTAAGAAATTTCTTACCGCTTAATTTCCGTGCTTATAATGTGGATTATGAAAAATGGACAGTTTTCCTAAACCGTCGGGATATCCGGAGTTGGAAATTATTCAACGACGTAAAATCCGGAGTTTATTTACATTAAAATCGTATACAGAAAATCGGAACATTGAAAAACTGACGTGATAAGAGCAGTGACGTGAAAACCGGATGTCGGGATAACGAGGTCTGACTGTATATAAAACAAGAATATAAAAAGCTCTCTTATTGACATATTTTAATTACGCATCAGACTGGTTAGGATTTACATATATAGGATGTCCATAAAAGCATGTCCCATTGTCAATGGTATATTATAACAGTTTAATTGAGAATATTTACAACAAATCACACATATATCAAATTGAAGGTTGACTAACCCAGTTTTTCTAACAAATGTTCAATATACATTTACATATTTACCGATTTTCGTCGGGTATTATTGCACTGACGAAAATCGGAAAATATGTAAATGTATAGAGCAATACAGGTATTAACACGTTGAGTGCCACGATGACTAACACTGAAGCGCTGAAAAATTTACAATGTTTAAAGTAATTTTTAAGAAAGTATAATCCTGTAATAAATAAAAGGTAGGTAAATTTTAAATATTTTAAATAAATGTTCAGTGATTACTTAAAACAATATATATATATATTTTTAGTTTTGTATCATATTTTAGACGTCAGTCATCGGTGAAAGACGCGTTTTAAACGGAAAGTTCACTGTGAGTCACCGGTGACTGACGTGGCGCTTAAGGTGTTAACCAAAAACCATTGATTTTTACTTATTTGATTTGAAATGTTCAATATGCGCACCTCTAGTTATACGGTACATATCCAACCTAAAGTCCAATTCTTCCCACACTTGGATTAACAAGTCCGGAGTAACGGAAGCAGTAGCCTCTCCTATTCTGTGTCTGAACTTTGGCAAATCATTACGTATTCGCGGAAAGCACACACGAACTTTTATAAAGCCCCAAAGGAAAAAATCGAAAGTCTTTAACGGCTTTTTAATCTTAAGCTAGGCAATAATGCTTTACGCTCAGGAGTCGCCATTTTACGTATGTGACACTGCAAGCGAGTCAATGACAAAGCAGTACTCACGCATGCTCTTGTCTAAAACTGTTTGAGTTACTCTTTGTTCGTGACCTTGAACCAACACCGTACAACGTTTGCAGTTGATACTATTAAAATTTATAACTGGGACATTCTTTTATCGCTACCATGTACTATACGTGTATATACATCTCGCATCGAGTTGGAAGGTGAGCCTTCGTCAGTGCATTCTTAGTATCCCTTGATAAAGGCCAAGTGTTTGGGCTGAAACCGTTCGGAAGTTTTTAGCATCGTTTTAGTGTTTAAACGTCATGCATATTTTAATTGTCATGTAGATTTTAAATGTTTTGTATTGTTCTCACTGTACACTGTTTTAGCAATTATATATTATTAAATATTCTGATCTTAGCTCAGTATTCATATAGTAATCACAGTGTAAAGTCAATCTTAAATATTTAAAAATTCATTAAAAAGGAACAAATTACACTAACAAATTCCCGTTTGCACCAATGGGATTAGAGGGAAATCGGACTTTGTTTTTTTTTTTTTTTTTTAAGTTGTGGTTAAAAAAATTACCAATACATGACGCTGGCATATATACTAGGAAGCAGATATATGCGAATTAGACTTATAGTAAAAAACACACGTTTCTTTGAAGCATCTGAGAAGCTTCATTATCCTAGTATAGCAAACGGGTCCTTTCCTCGCTAAAATATGTATATGAAAAAATATATACAAGTACATGAAATTTGGTTCAGTTCTATGCATAACTTCATGCACATTTTGATGATACAAAGAGGACAGGCACAAACGGACAGATAGACATTTTGTTAAAAGGTGTCTTTCGGTATCTTTGACCCCCTAAAACTTGTAAATCGTTGTATTATCGCGGTGTTTGATAAAATGCTACGCGTTGCTGACGGCTTGCTTTTTCGCTAATCGTTGCAAAAAGATTAACCTCGTAAAATGAAACATTTGAAGTTAATGAAAAAATTAATAGCTCGAAAAGTATTTGTCAGAAAAATAGTAGACAAACTGCGTTAGAAAGGTAAAAAAATGTATTTTTCTACCAACAACAGAGTACCGATATAAACAAACGAACATTTCAGAAATTGTGATTAATTTTACAAATGAAAACAATGTGTGTCCAATTTTGAAAATTCATTGATAAAAATCTAAAAACTTTCACGCATTGAATATTTTAACTCTTGTAGCATTATTATGCCTTTGACGTCATTCGCCTATGAACCAATGGAAATAGTTTTTAATTTAAAAGCGAATTCTTAGAAAACTTAAGTCTGTTGCGGATGACGTCATTTTATATAAAATAAAAGCGCGTGTTTAGAGTGTTAAAACTGAACTATCTATATTTATATACATATTTTTTTTTCACCGGGGACGACTCTAGATTCTGAAAAAGCAGAATTCTTGTTTTCTAGTTTTGCTTTTTTTTGTTTTTGTTTTTTTTCTAATGATCGATTAACTTTACATTAGGACCACTTTCAAGAGTTGCCACCATGGCTACGATGTCTTTTAAAACTGTTCTGAAATCAAAAAGTGCTACTTTCTGACACAATTTGTAATTCATTTTTGTTCGGAAACGCATGAAATGGGCAAGTGTTCTTATTCAGAAACTATGTAATAGAAAGAAGTTTTCCATTCTTTGCTGAACTCAAAAAATTACTCTCAAATGGAACGTTTTGAACCGAATTTCCGGACGCCATAGCACGAGAAAGTAGAAAAGCTATTGTGACATGTTAAAAATCACTTATAACTCAATAAATAATTTATTTATCAAAAAATGGAAAAAGTAATTCGATTCCAAATCGCTTCAATAATCAGACCTGTCAATTTTGTGCCTTTCCGTTTAAAAATGAGTCCGAAAATGCTTCAGAAAGTTTCGCGTTTTGAGTAGGCAATTTGCGAACCGCGTTAAAGTGAACGTAAATACACCATTAATGGTTAAACAAGTACCTTTGAACTGGATCCCTTTTTCCCAAATACACACGGTGATTAAAAATAAAATCCTGATTTAATTTTTAAAATAATCATGTATTGCAACCGCATGTATTTCAAAATGCCTTCGAAATACACTTTGGCACTAAAGTATAATTTGTCAACACAAAGGATGACTTTCATTTTGTGTTGAAAATAAAACTAACATAAAATTTAGTTGAATTATTTAAAATGTATTATTATTATAGTTGTTTTGGATGAAAAAAATATTAAAAAATAGATACCAGAAAAAATATTGCGAACAAATTTTATTAAAAAATAAAAATTATAAACATACACTAGCCTAAATTCGTACATTCTTAGAATCAAGTTACCTAACTATGCTCCTAAGCTTGTTAGAATTGCTCAAGTAATAGAGAAGAAAACACAACTGACCGCGAAAATAATTCCAATAACGGCGGAGCTGCTACTTTTCTTTTCTTAGGAAACTTTGCGCGTGTTTGACGTAGAAGTGAGCTGTTATTGACTAAGGATTTGCCTAGTTGCATTTTTGTATTTTCAAGCGTTATAAATGCAGAGAAAAAAGACTAAAATTTAGCAATTTAAATTTTCTTGTTGTGAAGGAACAATCCCGTAAAATTGATGATTTCCCATGAAATTTGCAATTTTAGCAAATTTCTGTTGTTTATTTCACAATCACTTTTCATTTTCAGTGTTTATTATTTTTCCAGTAAAAATCTTATGAAACGCACATTAAATTTAGAACTTGTTTCTCAAATATGATGATTTTTAATCTTTTAAATTTCAAAATATTTTTTGATGAATTAACACAATCATGGTTGTCAACGTGTTAAAACAAGTCGGAAATTGTGCGTCAAACTTGGCAAATGAGGTGCGTTCGTACTATAACTAGGTTTATAAATATTCAAATCTTGGTGCAATAGCTGTTGCATTCTTAAGGGGGCGCTGGACGTTTAAAAAACTTTCTTTTAATTTTCATAATAGTGATTTGAAATTTTGTGAAAATATACATTTCACCATAAGTATATAGAACACCTTAACCCCTTAATTCTCGCTCCCGTGATATTCACTGTCTGTGTCTTTTATTCAGATTGTTTGATTCCCACCAGTTTTATAAAATAGTGTAATTGGCTTTATTATGGTATCATTTTACCTGTCATTAAACAAGGTGAATATTCCGCTTTCAAAAAAGTGGTGCCAATAAGCAATTTGAATTTTTAAACCGTAATTTAATGCGACCGTTAAAAGGTTAAAAGAAATTTTCAATCTTACTATAATTTTAAGAACTTTTAAAAACTTTTAAAATTTTAAACGAAATTTTAAAATGCTCCTTGCGTTTTAATTTTTTATATATTTCCTCGATTTTGGATTTTAATCATGTAAAACTCTATTAAAAACAAATCTGTGTATCGATTTTTTAATCCCTTAAATAGTTAATTTTTTCGAGATATTTTTCGATTTTCATCAAAATTCTGCCTTGTAATAAGTTAAAAATCAAATTTACTTGTCTTAATGAAGTCAAATTTTAAAATGCATACACAATTTCTTTTTAAGCAATATCAGGATTCTTCCTTATCAGTTGCGTGAATTTTGATCAAAAATTAAGTAGCAAGAAGCATATCAAAAATAAAAAAAGCTGAAACATCAGTATTGAGAAAAACAGATTTAAACTATATTAAAAGGAGAAATAAATTGTTTGTGAACAAAATTAAAACACTTGTAACTTTGTGTAAAATGATCGCATCTGTATGCGGTTTTTCACAAATGACTCAGTACAAATTGAAGAATAATAATACACACAAAAAGAAATGTCGATTTTGTGAAGACAGACAGAACAGACAATGACAATAGGTGCTACGCATTTATATAACTACCAAAAGCCATGCTTTGCTTGGATTCGCGAAGCATTATTTAACAAGATAAATATTTGAAAGTAACAATATTTTTTTATATTATTTTTTCATCTTTATTAAGCAAAAACGTTATTTTATGTTTTAGTCCATTTTAATTTTAGAAATGTAAATTCAGTCAAATAACTAAGAATTTTATTTATGATATAACGAATTTAACAATTAATTTTATTTGTTTACAATTCTTTTGTTGCCACGTTACAAAAAAAAATCATAATATAATTCTTTTAAAATGCGCAAGTATAGTCTGCGTAAATGATTTCACACAATAAGAATGTGTATTTGAATTCTTAACACTGAAAAATATTTTTATAAATAAATGTAAATAATTGAATTTTCATAAATTTTAATTCATTAAAATTAGGCTATAATTTTCATAAAAAATGGTTTTTTAAAAATTTTATAAAAGAAATCGTGAAACTATTTAATTAATCATGATTCTATCTATAATTAATAATTCTTTGATTTATTTTTTCTTCTGAAAATATACGTGTTTCATTTTTTATTTGCAAAAATGCGTCCGTAATGGAAAAACATGTAAAATACATTAATTAAAATAATAATTTTTTTAAGGTTATTCTGTAAAAAAATAATATTGTGCAAATCCTCAGATCATAATTTATTTTTATGTTTAATTTCGAGTCAAAATACTGAATAGTTGTTTCGTAAAGTGTACGACAAGATGTAATTTGTGTAGCTTAGTAGAGGATTCGTTTCGCTCATCCTAATTACGAACGTACCTAAAAAATCATATTTCAAATACGGTACAAAATTTCAATGGTAAAAAGTATTCATATACATATTATTATTAAATGTTGCTCAATAGAAAAATTGGAAAAAAAAAAAAGAAAAATCTATATTAAGCATGCTTCTACATTTCAACAAAGAAACAAACAAACAAAAAAAAAAAATACTATAGAGATTTTCATCTGTAAATGTAATTCTTTATATTGAAAGAATATGGTGTGGGTGTTGAATAAAAGCTATTACAATCCGTGTACTAGGACAGCAGAATTTGGGCGCGTGCCAAATTGAACTGGAGATCAATATGGTGTTAGATAAAAACAAACAGAACAAACATTAACGATTATTTTCTTTTAGAAAAAGGTATCATATTTTAAAAACTTCTGAAAAGGAAAGTAACACTGGGATGTCAAACAGGAAGTTGATTATGTTTAAAAACAGAAGTCTTCATCAAATTATATGCTGCAACTCGATGTTATTTCACGCCTCAAGGGCTGCGCATATATAACGTTATCACTTTTTGGGGGAGGGGTGGGGTGGGGGGTTCTGGCACTTGATATCGTAAGATATTTCTGGGGGGGGGGGGATTTGCTTTTTATATCGTTGTCATTTTTTATCCAACCAAACTTTTCTTTTTTCAGTAACTTTTTCTTTATATCCAAATAGTCTGTTACTTTATTATTATTATTATTATTATTATTATTATTATTTATGTTTTTATGAAAATACAAAGCTATTATTAAAGCCATTAAATGTTTGTAAAAATATTTCATTCCAAATTTTGGAATATCCCAACGTTTGACATACCTGTTGTTCTGTCATATGCGCATATAATTCGCTGTTAGAGAAATCAGGAGCATAATATGTAGCATGTAGGAAATGATACTTGTGTTTACCAGTAAAGAAAGACAAACAATGCTGTCTACTGTTTTGCTGATAAGTTCTGCTTTTAACCACCCCGGGCAGGGGCAAGTGCAAGAAGACAATATTACTTTGGAATGCATTATGTATCAATAAGATATTATTAAATACTTTTAAATAGTAACTACAGTAAATTCTGTCTAAGGTGGAATCGATTGGGACAGAGAAAATTTTCCGTCGTAGACAATTCCCCGCCTTATGCAAATCAGACATATATATATATATCTATATATATATATATATATATATATATATATATATATATATGTAAAGCAGCGTGATTGTCTCATATTTTTCACATTTTGTAATCTTTAGTACCGTTGTTTAAAATGTAATGTTATTTAATATAAATAGTTTTGGAGTGAGTTCAAATTCCGGCTACTTTTGCTTCCAAACAAACAAATGATCCATCACACACCGCAATTATAAATTAATACATATATATTTTTTTTTTAATTTGAGACAAATAATGAAAAAAATCCATGTTTTTTCGTTTTAATCTTTTTGTTATTTTTTTTTTTTTTTTTAAGAGAGAGAGAGAGAGATAGAGAGTTTTACGAAATTTTGCATTACATGAATAGACAAAAATGTGTGGATTTTATTTGTTCAGTCGACATGTTCCCTTTATTTATCAAGTTTTTTACATAAACAAACTCCTATTTTTCTCAGCGAGATGGATTAAAATACGGCACATAAAATTAAACTATACTATTTTAAAATAATTTTTTCTACTATCCTAATAATTAAAAAATATATTATTTTTTAAAATTTGCTTCTTAAATTTTGAGTGTATGACCTCTTTTAAAAAGATCTCGAAATCTTATAATTACAATTAGAATGACGGTCTGTATATATATATTTAATTATTAAAAAAGTGGAGGAAATAAAATAGCTTGCTTTAAATGTATGTACCGAAGAAAAACAGAAATTCATTCATGTAGAACATTATAAATAAAAAAATGTTGTTGGCTGAATAAATACAAACTGCATATTCTCTTCCTTTTCATTAAATCCACAAAAATGCAGAATTTCATAATTAAAATTCTCTCTGTAAACAAATGAATGCGTAAAAATATGTTTTTATTTATATTTGTATTTTATATGTATTTGATCTATGTATCAGTTTTAATGTTTCATATACGATACCGAATCCTTTTCATTTTTAAAATATCCTTTTTTCGTCTTATGCAAAAATTTGTTTTTAAAATTTTTAAAGTATTAACGAATTTATGGGACACCCGATATATGAAACACTATACAGATTTTTAACTACGAAAATAATTCATTCTTTCTGCTGAAAGAATTAAGGTTAATGTTAATTTTTCGGTGTCTGAAAAAAATAGCTCTAAAAATAAATTTTATTATTATTATATACCAAGGAAGCATCAGCAAATCAATGTGAAGAAGCAAATTTCAATTACAAGGGAAAAAATTTCAGAATGATAAAAAATGCTTAGTTACACACATTAAAATACTGATAAAGAGTAGAATTCGATGGAAAAAAATACATATAAAACGTGTTTTAAAATCTAACCAATATACAGATTTTTATCTGTGAATGTAATTCTTTCTTTTTTGTGAAAGAATATGATGTGGGTGTTGAATAAAAGCGATTTACGATCCCCTGTACTAGGATCACTAGAATTTGGGCTCAAGCCAAGTTGAATGGGAGATCAATAAGATAAAAACCAGAACAAACGCTAACGATTATTTTCTTTCACTTCAAATATCGGACTTTTAAATATTTTTGAAAATGATATTTTGAAATATTTCTGCTTTAAATAATTTTGAAAATGATATTTTGAAATATATCTTCTTGAAAAGTTATTGATTTCGAAAAGAAAAGAATGCTGTAATTGTATATTGATATTAAGTCAGATTCTCTGAACTACGTGATTTCTAGAACGTATTCTATCATGGGAATTACTCGGTTAAAGGTTAAGTTTTATAAAATAAATAATTATATAAAATTAGGCATTTGGAGACATACTTATTAAAATATTTACTAATTTGCGAAATTGTAGCGTAAAAAAGCCACACGACAGTAGTTTTTTACTTGTACTGCAAATGTGCAACAGAAGAAAAGATTCACATAGTATAAAAAAAAATGTATCTCTGATTTTTTTTTTTTTTCATTATTTTTCCTGTGTAATAAACCTTTCAGAGAATCATATATAATTTTTTCGAAACAAAATAAAAAAATCGCGCATTTAAGTGTTAAATTCAGATTTCTTGATTGGCACCACTTTTCTGAAATGGTGAAATTCCCCTTATTTTTGCATTAATTAGTATGTCTTTAAATAAGGCGGATTTCACTATTTCAGAAAAGTGGTGCCAATCAAGAAATTTGAATTTTAAAAAAGTAGCCCACTGGCAACACTGCAGAGTAACTTTTTTTTTTTTTTTTTTTTTTTTTTTTACATTATTACAATTATAACAGGAAAACCAGCGGCAATTCTTACGCAAAATTACAGAGGAAAAGAAACGAATGTGTTAATCCTTTGATATTACTAGGGTGCTCTGGCTCCTACGAGCTACGCTCGTCAACCCCGGTTCAGACGCCGGATACGCTAAAAACACCCTCATTTGATCGGTTTTAAAAGGATTGCGGAAGATTTCATTATAATTAAAAAGTAGTTTTTTAAATAATCGGGTTTCCATTAATTTCCTTTTGATTGGGGAAATTTAAGGCCGAATCAGTTGCTGTTAAGACATAGAATGGCTGCTTTCGTGTTTGATTAATTAAGATCAGTTTAAACATTTGAAAAGAAGATAATATAAAATGAAGTAAGTAAAAAAGAATGTTTGCCTCCCGGTATTTTGTAACAACGCTATATGAGAATTGTTTAAAATAAGACATTTTGAATGTATCGTTTTTAATATGACGTAATTTTTACCGAAGTTTTCTTTCTTTTTTTAATATTAACGTGAAAATGCTATTGTTGTTAGAAAGGAAATATTATAATTTGCGCTGTTTTAGAATTGTCAACAGTAGTTAAAAAGAGCATTAAGAAATATGAAATAAATGTTTCCTGCAAATATATTTTTAAATTTAAACTGTTTGGCAATATTATTTATCTGGGCATTTTAGATAGGACGTAATTTCTGCCATTTACTGCTTTTAACGCATATTAATGAATTTATTATTTTAAAGTTGTTTTTCTTTTTTTTAATATTCACGGGAAAATACAATTGTTGTTAGAAAGGAAATATTATAATTTTTGATGTTTTACAATTTTCAACAATAGTTAAAAAGATCATCTCGAAATATGAAATAAATGTCGTGTAAATATATTTTTTAATTTTTATTGTTTGGCGATATTATTATTTGTCCCTTTTAAGTATGTCGTAATTTCTCACATTTATCGGTTTTATCGTATAATGAATTAATCAATTTAAACTTTTTCTTAACTTTTAATATTCACATTTAAATACAATTTTTATGACTTAATTTTCAATATTTTCCTGATTTTAACACGTAATCATTTAGTTCTAATGCAGCGTATCGTACGCTATCCATAGAGTATGGAGAAATTTGCTGCATAATAAATGAAAGCTCGTTTTGTTGAAAATTTTAATACTTTAACTCGCATTTCACCTGACGTACAGCTTTTAAATTGAAATAAATTTCTTCTAGATAATTCTCGAATAAGCGCAAAGAAAATAATAACATTTAAATCCCACTGACGACGGCCTTGTAAAGGTTGAAAACGTTCTGGGTTTTTCTAATGTATTTTAAGATATTTTGATGTATTTTAAATACAGTAGAACCTCTTTTACACGAAACTCTTTTAACCGAAACTCCCGGTTAACCGGAATCCATTTGAAAACATTTTTTTTTCTATTGCATTCCTTGTGTGCAAAATCCATTTTGAAAGATTTTTTTTACCTTGCGTGCAAGCGGTCCTTTCCGAACTACGAGTACATATAAATGTTTTCGATCCCCTTTCTTAGAATTGCTTTGAATTTAACTTGAGCTCTCGTAACCTGCGTAGTAGAACGTAGAAAACGAAGAAATTAGTACTTCTGAAGCTTTAGAATGTTTTGCAAAAGGTTTGGCATGGCTGGAGCAGCAGAAAGACTGTGAGGCTGATGAACTAATAGTACTAAAAAACTCCGTGATAGAACTTCAAAGCAAAAGCAATCGAAACTGCGGCAAGCAAAATATTTTTTCAAACCCTTGTGATATACAACCTGTGGCCAGAAAGTTCGGTGAATGAATTTTTATTTCAAATACAGTATTGTGCAGCATCAAATACGATTTACTGTCCTTCAAAATAATCTCCATGGATGGTAATGCACTGTTGTGAACGAGTATATAAGTCCTGGTAACTCCTGTAAAACAGTTCTTTCGGAATGGCTTTCAGCTCGGCCGTCACGTTGCGTTGAATGTCGGTGATGTCCGTAAATCTCTTTCCCTTCAGGGCTGACTTCAATCTGGGGAAGAGGAAGGAGTCTGCAGGAGCCAAATCAGGTGAGTAAAGGGGGTGATCAAGTGTCGCAACTGCATTCGCGGTCAGAAACTGCCGTACTACCAATGCGGTGTGCGGACTCCGCCGTATTTGATGCTGTACAATACTGTATTTGAAATAAAAATTCATTCACCGAATTTTTTAGCCACAGGTTGTATATAAAAGGTACTTAATTTCAAAATTAAAATTCGGGTAATTTATTCTTGTTTCCATTTTGCTATTGCTTTATTTTTACTAAGCACTTGTTAGCATAATAAGAAATACCTATTGCATATGTTTCTTCTTCATCTTAAAATTGAAGCATTCTCGATTATCCGAAAATTTCGATTTTCCGAAAGAGGGTCGGTCCCAATTACTTCGGATAATCGAGATTTTATTGTACTAATAAATCAGATATATATGCACCTGGAAGTAATTCTTGTACAGGTATTTGTGCTGTTTATATAAATTTAATTATTTAACTCAAGGTGAATTGAGCACTAGAATTGTAACTTACATTTATTGAAAAAACATCAAGCTGTTGAAAAGAAAAATAAATTTTTATCATCTGAATTAAATGCTTTTTGCATTTAAAAAAATAATTTTGGAGTGACTGAAAAACAAACTGATATTCGAGATTTTTTTAAGGTGGCTTCTTCGAGTAGGCCTACAGAGCATGTTTTCATTTTATATTCGTGTATATATGTTGTACATATTTTTACCTTATTGATTTTTTTTCTATTCAAGCTGTTTAAAGAATAAAAAAACATGCTTTATTGCCAATTTTTGTTTAATTCTAACTTCAACACATTTTCCCCAACATTCATCCTGTAATCCGGAAAATTTCGTAGTAAAAGGTACTTTTTTATTTTTAGTACAATAATTCAATATTTTCAGTTAATCTCTTAAGAAGTATAATTTTCGAAAATAAAATCGGTTCGGATTAAACGGAATTTCGGATTAGCGGGGTGCGGATTAATGGGGTTCTACTGTGTTATTTATTTTTACAGCTAAACTTGTAAAATATAGCGCATTTAAAATCATTACAGTTTTATTCCATCCGTGGAAATTTCTTTGGACCGCTCATGTTCTGTCTCGCGCTTTTCCTTTTATGTTCTGTATGAGGTTCATCTAGGTGTGTTCTCTTTTATTTTGGCGGTTGATAAAGCTGGAAATTTGTCGTAGATGTATTTAAAACATTTACCTTCTTTTGGTAAGGTTTTTACAAATTGCTGTAGCAGATTTTTGCTATTTTTTTTTTACTTTTTAACTTTGAAATTTATAATTTGCAAAACATCTTGACGTGATGGTTAAAAATAAAGATTATTTTCGAATTCAGCGCTAAAAAAACACAACCATTACATCTATTTTATAGTGTCAGATTTTGCTATTTTTTTACCTTTTATCCTTGAAATGTACGATTTTCAAAAAATCCTGACGTGATGATTAAAAATTAAGGTGCTTTCCGGATTCAACACTAAAAAATACATAAAAATCACTTATCAAACAAAAAAAAAAAAAAAAAAAAAAAAAACACAGCCAACGCAGGCTTGCGTTATCGCTAGGAAAAAACTCGGAAGACGGGAAAATCTGAGATTATATTAAACAAGAAAGAAAAAAATCATGCTTCCCGATTAGATTATGAAATACTTTCCAACACATTCAGCATAATGTAACAAAACTACTTCAGTTGAAAATTCCCCTTCAGCAATTTCCTTTAATAAGGAGAATGGTACGTGAATACTTTTGCGGAGCCCTATATATGAGATATAGAATTTATATATAATGAGAAACATGCAAAAAATTAATTAAATTTAAAAGCGCATACCGATTTAAACCGTACACTCCAGCAATTATTACTCAACGACAGTATACTGTGATTTCTTTTGTGTGTCCCTCTAAATGAATAAAAAATGCTATGAACGCCCTGTTCTAACGTGATCGTAGTGAAATTCAGTGATTTATATCAGTTTTAGTACATTTAAAATAGCGCCATGTCATTAAAATACTCTGCAAACGATTTTTCCCCATATACCACAATGTAATGGAATATTTTTGAGTGCCCCTGTCAGGGTTGTCTCGGTTTTAACCATGATGGTTTTAACCAGTGGTTTAAACCGGTTTTAACCGTCCTGGTCAAAATCAATTTTGACCATTTTGACCACTGAAATTGACTATTCAATTTATTTACTACTAATCAAATATGTTTTACTAGCATATGTTAAAAACTAAGTTAACATTTGTTAAAAATGTCATAATATAAGTAACATAACACCAGCAAATACCAAATTAAAAAAGTCATAACATAAATAACAACACCAAGATACAACACAAATGTTTTAATTATTTTTTATACACAAGCTCTTTTATTTTTTTATGTAATTTGTGTTGAATTTAAAAGATGATTACAAATAACAAGTTTTGCAGTTATCTCTAAACTTAGATGGTTTCGTAATTTATTTTGGATTACTCCAAATTTAGAAAACAATCTTTCAATTGATGATGAGCTGGCACAACAGTTCATTAGAATATGAATTTAACAAATTTTATATCAATGCCTTTAACCCTCTTCATTGCTGCCCACCAGGCATGAGGCCCAATTGTATCTTTTACACTTTCAGAAAAATAGGATTTTGGATATGGTGAGGATTCTGCTTGAAATACAATCACAAGAGGCAAAAAGGTAGGATCAATATTATCGTGTAACCACTGCCTTGCTATTTTTTGCTTCTCTTCATCAATACTTTTACTCATGTAGACAGGATTCAGCATATGAGCCAGAAAATGAACTGGGGTAACATATTCATTAAATCGAGACTGTATCATTTTAGAATAAGTTTCAAGATCTTTTTCTTTTAGCAATCTTAACCATTCGCTGCATGCATCAGATATAGTAGCATCTTCTTTTTTAAGTTTATCTAAAGCAAGGAAAATAGGCTTAAGTTGATTTTATAAATGTTTTACTTCTTTGTATACATTGTTAAGGATTTTAACAATGTTATCATCAATATTATCTTCATGCTCATCTGCAATTTTTCATTTCAATAACATGCTTCAATATTGAATTAACTTTGCGTTTGTAATATCTTGTCCTACAAGATTCAAGTAATGTGCAGCACATCCATAAGAAATAAACAGTTCGTCTCTATATGCATTTTGAAAATCTTCTCTCATGCGTTTCGTCTTGTTTTCATTGTCACTTACAAAACTTCTTACTTTACAAGCAAACTTGTTTTCTACCTCTTCTTTAGCATCAGTTGCTAGTTTTAATCAATACTGGGCAGTTTTTTTAAATGCCCCTGTATCAACAGCTGAAAGGAAGAATGATTTTCTCCCTGTTGATACACTATTAACAAGGATAGGGCAATTATGGATCTAGCTTGCTTATTGTATTGCATTAAGCATATTTTACTAATGAGCTTCCTTAACTTATCAGTGTATTATTTTTTTAACTGCCTGTTACTTTTATTACTTGTTAAGTTACTTTTAATTGCGAAGAAAAAATAATTATTAAAATTAAGACCATTTTTAACAGTTTTGACCGTTTCTGACCACTTTTGACCAATTTTGGACGGTTAAAACCACTTTTATCCAGTGTCCTGATCGAAATCAATTTTGACCTGTTAAAATTACAACCCTGGCCCCTGTAAATGAAGTATTACGTACTTCATACCCTTACATACTTCATATACAATACCAAACATGCTTTGGTGACCCTAAATAACTTTTATCAATTGCATGAAAATCCGAGTATATTTATGGGAGTTAGAGCGTGGCCAGACGGACAGCGGCCTGACGGACAGACAAACCGAATTCATGAATATTTTTCAACTTTTTTGGAAAGTGTTAAAAAGGCACATTTCAAGGCTAGCCGTATTTTTTCTTTTTACTGTTACAAAGATACCGTGTAATAGTGGCATCAATTAAAATGCATGCCTTTCATTCATTTCCTTTAAAATACATAACAACAATAATAAATACCATAGCATTTTATTTCAACTTTAAAGCATTGTTTCTAAATCACACACGCGAAAAAAATAACTACTATTGGCAAAAAAACTGTTATTGGCGAGATTTGTTCCCGTATAACATAAAAGTACCGAAAATAGCCTTGAGTTTTCTAAGACTTCGCTTTTAAAGTAAAAACTATTTTCATTGGTTCATAGACGAATGACGTCAAATACATATTAATACTACAGGAGTTAAAATATTCAGTGCGCGAAAGTTTTTACATTTTTATCAATGAAATTTCAAAAATGAATGACTCACTACACATTGTTTACATTTGTAAAATGAATCACAATTTCTGAAATGTTCGTTTGTTTTTAATGGTAATCCGTTGTTGATAGAAAAATACAATTTTTTACCCTTCTAACGCAGTTTGTCTAACAATTTTTTGACAAATACTTTTCGAGCTATTAAATTTTTCAGTAACTTCAAATGTTTCATTTTCCGAGATTAATCTTTGTCAACGATTAGCGAAAAATCCAGTCGTCAGCAACGCATAGCTTTTTATTAAAGAGGATTAGCTGGTCCGGCGTTGCCCGGGCCCGTGATAATAACCGATAATATACCTCAAATGAATGCTGAAGGATTTTATATATTTAAACGAAGATTTTTCTAAATCATCCCAATACTGGAGACACCACAAACTTTGGTAGCGTACACCCTCAATTTCGTACGATTTTATATTTTTAAATGAAAATCTATCCAACTAAATGTAGCGTTGGAGGCCTCACTGACGTCGACAACCTTTCACTTTAATAATTTTAAATTCTTCATTATGTGCTTGAACTCATAAGTCACGCTTTACGTTACGTTTTATTATACCATTTGTAAAAAATCGATAGATATCATTTACTAAATTCAAAAGTTTTGAAATAAAAAAAAGGTCGGAAATTGTGCATCAAACATGGAAAATGAGGTACTTTCGTACTATATCTAGTTTTATAAACATTCAGATCTTGGTGCGTAGCTGCCAACTTGTACGGATTTTTCTTACCACTAAAATTTAATAGAAATTTTAACTTGTTTAAAAGTTGAAATTTCTTGGATTTTGGTAATTCAATTAGCTGAAATTTACTATTAAATTTTAGTGGTGTGAAAAATTCATACAAGTTGGCAGCTATGTTGGTGCAATAGCTGTTGCACTCTCATTCGAAAATGTATGAATACAAAGTTTATTACGATTATATTAAATTCGGTAATACGGAAATTATAGGACTCCATCTTAAATAGGACTTCATCAGCATGGCAACCTAGAATCATTACCTATCAAGGGATAGCATTGGATTCATTACGTATGATAGGATTTAATAGAATGAAGAAAACCTTTGTCAATATCTTTTTAAGTTTTGATTCGATTTTCATAAAATTTGAAATGACTCGTCAAATTTCTGCAACGATCCTATATATTAAATTTCAAATCAATCGGTTAGGTAGTTTTTGCGCTGTTATATGCGGACGGACCAGACAAAGACTATAGGTGCTGCGTATTTATATAATTACGAACGGACCCAAAAATGATTGAACTCGCCTGGTGCAATTTATTTTACCCCCAATTCTTTTTCGTTTAAAGATTTCCCCTAACTCTTTCACCAGTCTCTGATGTATAGCTAGAAATGTTTCAGAGACATTCTTCAATGACACAATCTGTTTCGAAAAGAGCCACAGGTGGCCTAATTTCATCCCAAAATTATATTGTTTACAAGAAGTTTGTGCTTAGTGAAACATTGCCTAGCGTGTTCTCTGGTAATTGGATTGACTTTATTAAAAGATATGTGTCTAGGTACACAATGAGGGTGGAGTGCACACAATTTTGACGGCTTTTTGGAAAAGAGAAGAATACAGCCGGAGGGTTTAGCCCATTATGAATCTCACGGGTTGTGAGGTAAATTAAATGTTGCAGATTAATTGACAAATAGCGTTATTAGCGAACTACTTGTGAAATTACAGTACTAACTTCAATGATGGTGTCTTTTTAGCACTTTCCAACATAGTTGAAAAGTGTTTATCAATTTGGTTTGTCTGTCTGTCTGTCCGTTTATGCTCTAATTCACGTAAAATTATAAAGATTGCCATGAAATTGATATATGTTATTGATGTTTACTGTGGCATATTTAGTATTGAAAATGAATTGTGTAACATTAACGATTCATTTACAGGGAAACGCAAAATAATTCCGTTACATTACGGCCTATGAGGAAAAATCGTTTGCGGTCTATTTTAATGATATTACACCCTTTTAAATTTATTGAAATTTGTATGTATCACTGAGATGTATTGCAAAACGCTCACTGTAGAATCTGGTGTGCATATAATTTATCGTTCATTTACATCGACTCACTAAAGTATTTTGCTATAGTATTGCCTATGAAGAATAATTGCTGGAAATGCGCTTTCAGTTGTAATACGCTTTTTAAATTTTATTGTATTTTTTGCACATTACTTGCTGTGCATAAATTCTATAGATCATATACAGGACTACACAAAAGATCTCAAGTGCATTTCCGTTTACCGACGGAAATTGCTGAATGGGAAATTTGAACCATGGTATACGTTTAATTGAACTAAATTTTATCATGCTATGTCATATACATATCAATCTATGGATACAGGGCTGCACAAGAAAATTCGAATTTTTTCATACTCTTCATGGAAATTGCAGAAAATGTGTTTCTAAATTATTTATTTAGACATCTTTCACCTTAAGGGGGTCCGGGACACAAAAATCTTCAAATTTTCAATTTTTTTTTTTATTATTGGATTAAAAATTTCTCTGCCGTTTTCTGCTTAAAATGATGTTTAAATCATGTTTCTATCTTAATTAGAACAGGAAATATTAATTTTTTCGTTTAGGTTTGTTTTCAAAATCTGCCTTTCAAGCTATGGTTGTCAAGGAAACGAGTTCTTCTGAAATTGCTTTTTTCTTAATGATAGGTTTTTTTCACCATTTCTCATATTTAAACTCTTATAACTCAAGAATCGTTAAAGATACAGGGTTGAAACTCGGAACATATCTTTTTCAATTATTTTACTTTACTTTTGAGCCAGCATATTTGAAAAAAATATTTACTTTTGAAAATAAGATTTTTTTTTTTTTTAAAGTTGCACCACTTTTTTTTTGTAATTTTTTCGTTAAATATTTTTACTTTTTTTAAAAATTAATATTTTTTAAAATGCTGGCTCTAAATTAAGAAATATATATTTCTGTTTATTTAAATGAAAAACAATTTAAATTCTACAAATAATATTTCGAGTTATAACGATTTTAAGTTATACCACTTTTTTCATAAATTTTAAATTAAAAATTTTTTTAAAAGCTAGGAGAAGTTTTATCATTTGATTTTGTTTACAAAATATGGTTAACCATCAGAAAAAAAATTCAAAATTTTAACTCAATAAATAAAAAAAATTTGAAAATGTGTCCCGGACCCCCTTAATAAATTGTAAAGTTTTGTTACAGCATTCTGAATGCGTTGGAAAGTGCTTCATAATCTATGCTGGACGTATGATTTTTCGTTCGTGTTTTGTTTTATTTCACTAAACAAAATTTTTGTATAGCACTTTTAAACTTAATTGAAAAGTGCTTATGTTTGTCTGTCTGTCTGCTGTCTGCCGCCTGTCAGTGCTGTAACTCTCATAACCCATTCGCGACCATGGGTTCATATATGCACATTCAAAAAGCACGCTCTGAATTTGTTTTTGGAACCAAGAATAAAATAACAAAGCGTTATAAGTAAGCGAACAAACTTAATGCTGGAATCAGGCGTAAATTAACGCAGTTGCGCCACCTTGTGGACGGAGTGATAATTCACATACGCGGGCTTTTAATGTGGCGCGTATTTTCTAAATCTTTAGTCACTCATGGAAATGAATTTTGTTCTCCACATTCGCTTGCGTAGCGAGAGGGCATTCAGATGCACTTGACACCATGGAGTTTTCTTCGCCTCATCAAGGGAACTTCAGTTATTAATCAAGGTGAAAAAAACTTTAGAATTTTAGTGGTGTGAGTAAGAAAACAGTTAGGTATCTACCTGTAGTTCACACTCCATCCGCTACGTAGCGCATGACCTTGATTGATGTGACCTCGCTTTTAGTCTTGCGGTTATTTCTCCCATTTAAGATAGGACGCTTACTTATATCGCTTTGATAAAATAAAGTAATATTTGCCTTTTCAAATTAGCGCAATTTTGTGATTACATTAGTAAATGTAACTTTTCAAAATTAAGTGGTGCCAAACGAATAAACTATGGGTAAAAGGTGTCGTCCCGAAAAGGGTTAAATATACTCGAATTGTCATGAAAATTTTATATATTATTAATGCTTACTATAGAATATTTGGCACAGAAAATGAAATGTCTAACATTCATTCATAGCTCATTTACGAGGAAATACAAAAGAATTCCGTGATATTATGGTCAATGGAGGAAAAGATAGAGATCGAACAAAGGATAGTGGTCGCTTTTAGGCATGTAGGTTAATATCGGGCAGAACACTCTCGCTCAAAAAAAACTGGACTCGCTTTATAAGTAGCTATTATTCTACAAAACTTTACTAAACGCGTTATTTGGAGAATAAATCTTTTTGGTATCGAATCCCCTTAAGTGGTAATAATATCTCACCGACCTTCTTCACAGGGTTAAACTATCAGGTAAGCATCCCATCGTTAAAGTAACTAAATGTTTAGGTATTATTTGATATAAAAATACTTATTCTTCAGATTGTTTTCAATATCATAAAGATTAAAAAAAAAAACAAGAAAGAAAAATCATGCGTTAAGCATAGATTGTGAAACACTTTCCAACACTTCCTGAATGCTTTTAAAAAACTTCGTTATTTAGGGAAAAAAGGTATGTAAGGTAACTAAGTAAACATTTTATAAAACGCATAAAACATTTGAAAAACTGATTTCAGTAGTTACCGCCCATAGCCAAATATGTATTCCAATTCTTTTGAACAGCTCTGTAATTGATCTGTAGATTGATATATATGTAGCATTTTGCTACCGACTTTCAGGTATTTAGGCGACACCAGTACACCTCGACATAAAATGTAGTAGAGCAATCAAAACCATCCATCCGTTATATTGAAAATACCGGATTGCAGTCAGGGTGGCGAGAAAGACAGGCTCGAAACACATTGATAATTTCCCTTACGTAATGAATGTAGAGAGTCATCGTCACTTTTTAAACTGGTTTTATTGACAAAAACATAGTAAAACTCTTCCAGTAGTTATTCCATCCACTCACAAAAATCGATCATCACTTCATAAGACTTTAGATGTTATAAGAATAGAATCTACACATTCGAACGTTCACTCCAAGCGACGCAGCTTAATTAGACAACCAGAAAAACGTAAAATCTTCTCTCCATCACCGATGTAACGATATTTGTACCCCGAACAACAACGCGCGAACGGTTACAGAACAGTAAAAGACCAATCTAGAAGAGAGGTGGAGGAGTATGGGACATAGAACAAATTACGATTCGATGGGAAAGGATGACGTCGATAAAGAACTCTTTATACGGTGTCAGAATAAAAGCGCAAATAGCGCTGGCGGACGCATGGAATTGTGGGTATAGAACACGAAAGAATAAATGATATTAAAACATTCGACAGAAAGAGAATTTAGTTTTAGAATAAAATGAAAAATTAATTTAATGGGTTTTATAAGATTAGGCGATTAGAATAATAAAAGAATACGCAACTTTAAATGCTTGAAATAAAAGACAAAAGATATTAAGATATTATTAAAGATAGGTAAAAAAGGAAAAATATTAAGAATTTGGAATAGTTTTACTAAGAAAAAGAGGCGAAAATTTTTATTATTACATATATACTGCATAATGGGAAAATTTAGTTTAGTAAAAAAATGCATAACAGGTTGAAATTCATCGTTCAGCAACTTATACTAATAGATGTAAACATGCTTGAATACTTTTGTACAGCCCTGTAGTTTACCTTGTACCTTTATTACATGCCACTATTTAGCTAAAATTTAATTCAAACTAAAACACTCTTAAAACTACTGAAATTACATTTCCAGAAATTCTTACCCAAAGACGGCCATGTATCCAACTCTTTGCGTGGCCCTGTATATCATTTTATCTATATTCTACAAATATTTCTTAGTAAACAAAATTCAGTTCAGCGTAAAAATGCATAACTCCTTTAAAACCCACATTTAAGCAATTTATGCTCATACTCAGTAACCTTTAAGAATTCATTTCTGTAGCTCTCTATATGAACTATAACATTTATACGCACTTTATAGTATGCATAAAAATAGTGAAAAAAGTGCATATCATAATTAAAAATGCATTCCGAGCAAATATTACTAATACACAGTAATTCGGATACAATATAGCATCTGAAATATTTTCAAATACACCGCAAACAATTCCCCCTATACCATTATGAACGCAATTCTTTTGTGTGGCCCTGTAAATGAACAATAACTATTCTTTGCAACGCATATTCAACAGAATGCATATTTTAGTGGACTTTATAAATGAATATCAATTTTACTATGTTTGAAAGAGTGTAACACTATTAAAAATCATTTGAAACGATTTTTTCCAATTGGCCGTAATGTAACGGGAAACTTTTGACTGTCTCTGTAAATGAACTAAACATGCTACAAACTTCATTTGAAATAGGGAACGTGCTATGGTAGAGGTCACTAACGTCTAAAAATTCAGAACGATCCGAGCATATTTACGAGAGTTAGAGCATGGACAGACTGCCAGAAGAACAGACGGACAGATGGCCAGACGAACAGACAAACCGAAGTCATAAACACTTTTCAACTTTGTTGGAAAGTGTTAAAAAGACCGTGAACAGTGTTTCAACAAACCACATATAAACTCTCTAGTTACTTGACATTTAAGCATGTCAGGATTTCTTCCCAAATTAGCATACATAAGCCCCGAGATATCGGATACAAAAGTAAAGTATAAATTAGCTCAATAAGGCAGAAAATAATGTTGTTGGGCTTTAGAAAATGGACATCTCTTAATCTCATTAATGTCTCAGCAGTTAAGTCAACCGAAAATTTTATTCATTTGCATCTTTTTCCGGCAGCAATTTTCATCCCCAATATCTTCTTAATTCTTAGGTATAATTTTTCTCCTTTGTATTAATAAGCTTTTCATAAAATGTTATACATTTGAAGAGATTTGGATGAATAGAGAATGTATTAAGATGTCTTGTATTATGTAAAGGGCTCCAGTGTGAAACGTGGTAACAGACATTTTTAACAATTTCTAACATATTTGAAAAGTGTTAATAAATTCATTTTGTATGTCTGTTTGTCTGTCCGCGCTTTAAGTCGCTCGGATTGCCGTGCAATTGATATGTTAATGAGGTTTACCATTACATGTTTAGTATTGAAAATGAAGCTTGTACATTCATGGTTCATTTACAGGAACACTCAAAATAATTCCAATACATTATGGTCTATGGGAGAAAATCGTTTGCAGTGTATTTTATTAATATTACACTGTTCCAAACGTATTGAAATTTATATTCATCATCAGATGCTTACTATGGAAGTGTGAACATACAGGGTGGCGAGTGATCAGTGAAAAGCACAGTAAACAAAAATGAGGAATCTACCAGTATTTTCTTATAGAAAGTACTTCCAATAATATAAAGAAATTAAAGAAGGCGAATTTCTCTTTAACAAAATATTGGTATTTAATACCTTTTTTGACTGTGTTTTTCCCTGATCATTCGCCACCCTGACATAGAATTTATCGTTCAGCTGTAAGGTCTCAAGCTGAAAGGGCAAAGTTGCACAACAGGAGAGAGGGTTATATAATATACAGGATATGTAATGTGTATATAGAATATATAGGGCTGCCCAAAAGAATTCAGATATTTTTATAGACGGTAATTTTTGAAATTGTATTTCCAAATGTGTTATCCGTTTTTCAAACATCATCTTTCACCTTATTGAACAGTGAAATTTTGTTAATTCTGAATGTATTATAAAATATTTTAAAATCTATGTTTGACGCACGATTCTTCTTTCTTGTTATATTATTTATCTGGTTATATGTTTGGTAATATTTCTTTGCGCAACAGGATACAGTGTTATACAATATACAGGGTGCGTAATGCGTATATACAATATATAGGGTTGCCCAAAAGAATTCAGATATTTTTACAGATGGTAATTTCTGAAATTAGATTTCCAAATGTGTTATGCGTTTTCCAAACATCATCTTTCACCTTATTGAACAGTGACATTTTGTTAATTATGAATGTGCTAGAAAGTGTTTTAAAATCTATGTTTGACGCACGGTTCTTCTTTCTTGTTATATTATTTATCTGGTTATATGTTTAGTAATATTTCTATAGAAAGTACTTCCAATAATATAAAGAAATTAAAGAAGGCGAATTTCTCTTTAACAAAATATTGGTATTTAATACCTTTTTTGACTGTGTTTTTCCCTGATCATTCGCCACCCTGACATAGAATTTATCGTTCAGCTGTAAGGTCTCAAGCTGAAAGGGCAAAGTTGCACAACAGGAGAGAGGGTTATATAATATACAGGATATGTAATGTGTATATAGAATATACAGGGCTGCCCAAAAGAATTCAGATATTTTTATAGACGGTAATTTTTGAAATTGTATTTCCAAATGTGTTATCCGTTTTTCAAACATCATCTTTCACCTTATTGAACAGTGAAATTTTGTTAATTCTGAATGTATTATAAAATATTTTAAAATCTATGTTTGACGCACGATTCTTCTTTCTTGTTATATTATTTATCTGGTTATATGTTTGGTAATATTTCTTTGCGCAACAGGATACAGTGTTATACAATATACAGGGTGCGTAATGCGTATATACAATATATAGGGTTGCCCAAAAGAATTCAGATATTTTTACAGATGGTAATTTCTGAAATTAGATTTCCAAATGTGTTATGCGTTTTCCAAACATCATCTTTCACCTTATTGAACAGTGACATTTTGTTAATTATGAATGTGCTAGAAAGTGTTTTAAAATCTATGTTTGACGCACGGTTCTTCTTTCTTGTTATATTATTTATCTGGTTATATGTTTAGTAATATTTCTATAGAAAGTACTTCCAATAATATAAAGAAATTAAAGAAGGCGAATTTCTCTTTAACAAAATATTGGTATTTAACACCTTTTTTGACTGTGTTTTTCCCTGATCATTTGCCACCCTGACATAGAATTAATCGTTCAGCTGTAAGGTCTCAAGCTGAAAGGGCAACGTTGCACAATAGGAGAGAGGGTTATATAATATACAGGATATGTAATGTGTATATAGAATATACAGGGCTGCCCAAAAGAATTCAGATATTTTTATAGATGGTAATTTTTGAAATTGGATTTCGAAATGTGTTATGCGTTTTCCAAACATCATCTTTTACCTTATTGAACAGTGAAATTTTGTTAATTCTGAATGTATTATAAAATGTTTTAAAATCTATGTTTGCCGCACGATTCTTCTTTCTTGTTATATTTTTTATCTGGTTATATGTTTGGTAATATTTCTTTGCGCAACAGGATACAGGTTTATATAATATACAGAGTGGGTAATACGTATACACAATATACAGGACTGCCCAAAAGAATTCAGATATTTTTATAGATGGTAATTTCTGAAATTGGATTTTCCAAATGTGTTATGCGTTTTCCAAACATCATCTTTCGCCTTATTAAACAGTGAAATTTTGTTAATTCTGAATGTGCTATAAAGTGTTTTACACTCTATGTTTGACGTATGATTCTTCTTGTTATAATATTTATTTAGGAAAAAATGACGCGCAAACATGGATAGACGGAAATATATCTGGACTTAATTTCCAAATTGCCATTTTTTTTTATCGACTAAATTTTTATTTATAGTCTCTTTCCTTTTCGATACTTCTCAAATCGGGTCTTAGTTTGGTAAGTTTTTCATCCCATATTGAATTGGATTGGGATTCAATAATAAAAAAATAATTAAATTGTAATTTAAAAGTTTTAATTTCCAGTCAATCGATTCAAATGCCAGCCAGTCCAGCTTAATTAAAATTTATACGCGTTGTAATTTTCCAAGGTCCAGGATTAGGTTTTCTTGGATGAGAAAGGTCCGTCATATTTGTCAAGTATAGCTCAGTTGGCAGAGGTATGGCAGATTTCGCCAAAGGATCCTGGTTCGAATCCTGCGCTAGACACCCTTTCACTCAATTGGAAAATTACAACTCGTATGATGCATTTGCCAATAAAAATAATTGTGTCGAAATTAATTCAATTTAATTAAATTTGTGCATTCCGTCACTATATCTTAATTTAGAGCCTCTAACCTCTAATTGTGCTGAAAATATACTGTCGTGTACCATAGATTCGCTACCACTGACAAATGACCACTGATTAATACCACTGATAACTAATAGATTAATATTTAGTTAGGTCATGCAGAATTGTAGAGAATTCTTCATTAGTTACCATAACTTTCATTTGTTGAAAATAGTTGTAATATTTATTGTATACAGGATGTTCTTTCTTATCGTATATTAATAGTTAATTCTTATACCGTTAGTTTTAGAGGTATTTTGTCACTTCCAAAAATGTCTGAAATATTATTTAACCTATGAAAATTTATGAAAATTTATATTTTTTCATGGAATTTTTCTATGGATAAACATTTAATAAGGTCTGTGTTTCAAAATTTTGCAACACAATTAAGCTTTCTCATATTACATAGTAGTTCTTCGTTATGTCGCATAATGATATACAGTGGAAGTTCTTTAATCCGGCACGTTCGGGACCACATCCGTGCCGAATTAGAGATTTTGCCGGATTATCGAAGGTCAATGCATTTTTTTTTTGTTCATCTACATTATGAACCAGTGCGAATTGTATAAATATCTGATAAATATTGTTTTATATTTCATCATTCTAACAACTGTGAGCATTTAAGAAAAACAGAATACAAACTTAAAATCCAATTATTTAATATATACTGTATATGTACAATGCAATGTACATATAGGGCACTGACATTGTAAATGTAGTGGAAAATTAATATAAACATTACATTTTTAAAAAGTCTCTGATTTCACGTTACTTCCGCGATTCGGATTTCTTCTTCAAAAAATCGTTACAGATTATGCACAGATTTATGTGTTCAGCAGCGTTGTAGCTTTTGCTCGATTACGCAAATTTTATGAATGTATCTAATGCATCAGAAGCCTGTTTCCAAGAGACTTTAAAATCATCTGTCACGGCCTCTTCTTCATCCGATTCCCCCTCCTGAATCTGGGTTTCTTGTGGGTGCTCGCATCCTAGTGATCCCAGTCAACAGTGACCGTAAAGAAAAAAAAAAAAAAAAAAAAAAAAAAGAAAATCGCGGGCTTGCGTGCCGGATCATAGAATGTGCCGAACCATAGAAAAACGGATGACAGAACTTCTACTGTAGAATTAAACGTTTAATGAAAATATTTTACTTAATTTTACAACCAGCATTTTTTCAGAGATTTGTTTAATGTATAATTTTGTTTTCACATTTGCTTAAACTCGCTACAAATTTAGATGATGCATTTAAAAGCAGTTGAAAAATGAAAAATAATCATACATAATATTATTAACAACTACCTGATCACCAGTCCCCCTCGCTGATGCTAAACTTAAGAACACGAAAAAAGTGCGACGTAATCGAGGGCATTTGAAAATTAAGAAAGATAATTGAGATTTCTGAAAGACTTATGAATAAAAGTGCACGTTTTTTGTCTCTAAAATATTAACTTATCTATATCATGGTATTCAAACTTCCTTAATCAAATCAAGAATAAATTACTACACTCAAACTAACCGACTTTTTATATAAGTTACTCATGAATGCAACAACAGTTATAAAATCGTATTGATGTGCCTTTTCCTTGAGAACTACTACATTGATTTCAATAATTTTGGGAGTAGGTAAACTGCAAATTGATCGTTCGGCGAAAAAATAAAATAAAAAAATGGAACAGTGTTTTTTTGTTTTATGTCTAATTTAAGTATTGCGCGGCAGGGCAATACATATTTATTTCCAGTGTCACTTCTCAGTGTTAATTTAACGTAGAAAACCCTATGGAGCTCATAACTTTTTTACTTTTCCTTCCCACCTTTTTGTCCCTGGTGCCACATTTTTTTTATTCTTTGTAATTTTAATGATATTGTAAATTCAAACTACGAAAATGTTTGCCTGGCGTCATTATCAAAACGGATGATAAAATGGCTTTACATATGGGTGAATTATAATGCATAGAATAACACAGCCTAAGCTTTATTTATATTATTCAAATATTTTTCCTAGTAATTACAAATTTCGCTTTTTTTCACTGAGAATCAACGGACATTTTTGCTATAAAATTAAAAAAAAATTTCTATTGTTGCAAAAAATTCCAAAGGCGTAATAATAATTTATCTACAGTAATTAATTTTCAGTTAAATTACTTTTCTTTTTAATTCTACTTAATTTTTTTTTCTTTTTACGAATTAAAAAGAAGATGACTAGGGCGTCATATGAGAAATAAAACTGATATTTTCAAACATTTGTTGGTAATACAAGAAGCATTAATAAGAGTAAGTACAGAAAGCAGGTGACTATGATGTCAAAAAATTGCAACATATTTCTCCGATACTGATTTTAAGCAGGAATATCAATTACATACAAATGTGCCCATTTGATTAAAAAGGTGTTAACTTTGTGATTTATTTATGTTTTCCTTTTATTTATTTGTTGATGAAGTTTTAATTTCGTTATGGAATAGTAGCCAGAAAGAAATACTGAACTATTTATATTTATATTGTTTTAAGACTGTGTAAAAATTGAAATCGTCGGATGCTTAGAAGTTAATAAATTTGCAAATAACTGAAATTTATTTTACAGGTTTCATCATCAATATGACGCGATTATTTGAAATGGCGATTATTCGTTAATTGTTTAATGGCAACGCCCGAATGAAACACATTTCATTGGTTATTGAACAGCATTTAATGCATCTCCATACCTATAAGGGGGGTTACTGTAGGGGGGACCAAAATTATTTAGCGACCAAAATTAGTCGCCAAAAGTGACGCCAACTTGGCGATATCTTTAATGTTTCGCCAAATTCCCATAGACTGCCATTGTAAACCAATAGGATTTACTTGCTTACAGAAAATCAACAAATTGAGATATTTTAACGCAACAAAAAGTAATATTAGCTTAAGGGATTATACAATGCTTAGCATACTTTCCCAAACGTAAATTTTAAGTGAGACCAAACTGGTCACCAAGGGCGGCTAGTCATTTGTAAATTTTAAAAAGACAGAGACTTTTAACGTTAAGTAAACATAACAAAGTTACTTTAAGTAAACTTGACGAAGTACCGTTAGGTAAGCTTAACGTTATCACTGCATTTTTTATCTAAAATTGCTCCTTTTGTCTTTTTTTTTCTTTTATGGCACGAAAACGACTGATGTTGATCCTAAATAAGTACCCCAAGTTAAATTTAGGTGACAATTTAATCTTGCATTTACATCGCCTCCTGGCAAGAAATAGGGTAGCAAAATTTAAGTAAAACTGTTTTTTTATGTTTTAATGTGCAACAGCTATACTGTTCTTATAATATTAGTAATCAAGATTTAAGGATATTTTTGCATTCATAGCGTACCAGAGTGGAAAATGGGATAACTAAAATTAAGTAAAATTGTTTTTTTTTGTTTTTTTTTTTGTTTTTTTTTTTTTTTTTGTTTAATGTTTTTATTAAAGTTTTTTTTATGCTCATGCATACTGGGAGTTTTTGTCCAAATTTTGAACTACTACACTGATGAAACATTTTGGATTAAATATAGGTAAATACACTACAAATTGTGATGTGCTACCTTGTAGATCAAACCTGATGATGATAAATCCAGTTAATTTTTAAATGAGTTCGTCTGAATGCAGTAGTTATTAAAAAACTTGGCATATTAAACAAAAACATAATTTACCGAACAAATTAAAAAAATTAAATTTATTTCCTACATTATTTAAGCCCTAGAAGGGACAGATATTAAGATATTTCATTGTTAGTTCTACATTTAATGTTAAATTTCTGTAAAAAATTAGTTAAACCAAGTGAATATTAAAAAATAAAAATGAAATTCAAACAATATGATACTTAAACACCCTAAAAACTTAGATTCCGTTCAAACGAAATCGAAATAAATCTTAAACATTTTTGGAAGGTTTGTATTTTAGATGTGCCTAAATCATTTGTTTTCACCTAACGTAAACATAATACAAAATCAGCAATACAAATATTTGCAACTTAAATTTTGAAAAAAGTTTAAGTTTATTTCGATTTCGTTGGCTATCACCGAAAAATGCCTTGTATTCTTTGACTTTTCTCCTTCATCTCGACTATTTTCAAAAAATGAAAATCTTTTAAACAAGTTGGAAATTGCACGTCAAATGTAGCAAATGAGGTGCATTCGTACTATAACTAGTTTTATAAATATGTTTTTGCACCGTATATCGTACTGAATGTATATTTTAGTGCACTTCATAAGTGCATATCCATTTCATTCTGTTCGAAAGGCTGTAACATCATTAAAATGCACTTGAAATAATTTTTCCCCATTGGCCGTAATGTAACGGAAAACTTTTGACTATCCCTGGCATTAAACTATGCATCCGATTTTCATAGAATTTGAAGACTCGACAAAATTATACAACAATTATATATTTAAAATTTCAGACCATTCGGTTGGATAGTTTTTTCTCTGTTATGTGCGGACGGACAGACAGACGGACCGAACGACGACTATAGGTGCTACGTATTTATCTAATTACGAACGCACAAACAAATATATTTTCCATATTTATTTATTGTTATTTAATTATATTTATCCTTTTATTCCCTATTTTAAACGTTTTCTTATCTCTATTTATATTTATAACTAGGAGGCTTTGCCCGCTACTCTGGTCGGTTTCTCCAAACGAGTCTTTGAACCAAACGAAATATATCGAAGAATTTTACCTTGCGTTTTAAAGCAATACGGACCTTCACCTGGAATGTCTTTCCGCACTGATGAAAACGATATGAACGCCATTGTACTATTATAATATCTAATGTGTCAGACAAAATTTGGGTTGTTTATTGACCCACTCTTTTAGATAATAATTTACAGTAGGATTTGGTACGAACGATAGAACGATCTGCAATATACTAGAAACATTCCTGAAAAAATCTCTAACTAACAGTGCAAGTTCCATCGAAATCAATTCAGCAGAATCTTTTTAAAAGGCTAATGTTTCGTAATCGGATTCATCTGATTCTAGAACGTTCCCTCCTAATTCTATAACTAAGAAACGTGGAGCGATGTGTTAAATACTAAATACTATCTTTCCTAATAAATTGTGTAACTTACAGTGCAAGTCTTATCAACATCCGTTCAGCAGAGCTCAAGTTATAAGCAGATGGAGCAGAATTACCATTTGCGTTATATTATATAGTACATATTGTACTGACTCTTAAATAATTTAGATAATACTTAGACTTATTCTCTCTTATAACGCCTTCAGTTTTAGAAACACACCTGCTCCTAGACTGGGCATAAAAGTGACGTCAACTAGGAAGCCCGTTAAAATCCTAAACTATTCAACTGAGCAACAGGATTCATGTTTGATTTGTACGGGTTCACATCCACAAATTGCGGTTGCTGAAAGAGCGCTAGGGTAGTTTCTGCTGCACAGTAAAAAAAGTTTAAGAATAACAGGAAGTTATAAATTTATATATGAAAATCACTTAAACTCATCAAACTAAGCTAATACGTGCTAAAAGTTATAAAATACATTTAAAAAGCATATAAGAGAACGTCCATTCGTCACTCTTGTGACCATTAAAGCAATTTTTTATTAATGATTCCGATTATTTTATTAAAATATATAATTAAGATAAAAATTGGCATAACCCGATAAATACCACTCACGTAACATATATCTAATTTGTAACAATAATCATTTTACTTTTCTACGTATTAACCTTTTCAGGGAGGTGGTATGTTTATGAAACCACTTAATTTTAATTACAAAATGCCACATTGGCACCAGAATTTTAGTATAAAAAAATCGGTTTATTATGTATGTAAAAAACAAACAGCTATTTTATTATTTACAAATAAATTTGTATGTAAATTCCGGTGTCAATCACTCATTTCAACGTTTTAGCAATGGAATTGCTTTGCCCCTGAAGGGGTTAAGGGTTCTCAGGACTCTTAAAACTGAAAAAAAAAAAAAAAGACCATTTTCAACATTTATTATCTTAAAATGTATTTGATTTTAAGACACAATTTTAATTGGTATGAAATATATAAGTATGTTCGTACATTTCGTGTATTTAAAAAATCGCAAGATACAGAATTAGCATTTACAGGGGGCTCCAAACTGTCAGATATTTGACGAGCAGAAAACCGGCATAACAGATTACGCGCAGGATTACAAAATAAATTTTGCAACTAAAATGAAAATTTTGGTGCCTACTTATGCTTCAGATTGTAATAATTACCTTGAACCTAAATAAATTTGTGTTTAAAGCATTTTTATATTTTTAATACAAAGTTGTGTTTAGCTAATGAAAAATTTAGAAAATTTCAACAGTATAATCACCTATATATATATATATATATATATATATATATATATATTTAACAATAAAAAGGAAATTTTAGGTTCAGTTTATACAGAGTGACATGAAACATATGTTTTGGAAATTTCATGAAAAAATATTCAGAAATTTTTGAGATATCGTGCCATTGTTTTAAAAGCCATAATTTTTGTTCGAATGGGAATTTCAAGGAAACAATCATATCAAAATGTTCAGAAAAGATATGAGTTTAACATCTAAAAAAATTAAAATTTCGAAAATTTTAAAGCTTTAAGAAGCCCGAGACCCTTTATAGATCAAAATTTTGTTTCCCTTGTAACTCTGCGGTCAGAGTAACAAAATTTTGATTTATTATTACCATTTGCAAGTTATTCAATTTTAAAATCCTTCAGTCCATTTTAGGACACCCGGTATATATTTTTTAAATCAGTCTATAAGGGAAAGCGTTTTTCACGGACTAATTTACATGCACCTCTCTGTATGTTATTTTTCCACAGACTCGCCTGGTACTACTATTCCACTTTGAGAAGCACTGAATTATTATAAAATGGACTCTGAAATAATCTAATGACAAATAAATTGATAATAAAGCGCAACACTAGATTGTCTTTAGAAGATAACTTTTATATTTGATATAGATTTAATCATTTTATAAAAAGATTTAATTTAATTTTACTACCAGTATTTTTTGAGAGATTATTTTTTGAGAGATTATTTTTTATTGTAAAATTTTCTTTAATCGTTGTGATACCAGGCTTTTTTATTTTTTTAAACTTATCGAGAAACTGCTGCGCTTAAAAGCAGTTGCAACGAGAAAAAAAAAAACAATTATCTTACTTGCTTGTTGGAGTTGGATTGCGATCTAATTCCTATTTTGCATAATGACGATTACACGGATTTTGTTTACTATTTTTCCTATGCAGAAGATTTAATTACAACAGTAAAAATCGTACTGTTTGGAAATTAGAATTAATATATGTATTTATTTATATTTTTGCACTACAGTAGAAACCCGCTAATCCGAACCGATTTTATTTTCGAAAATTATACTTGAACAGATTAACTGCAAAGATTAAATTACAAAATTTCCCGGATTACAGGATGAATGTCGGGAAAAACGTGCAGAAGCTAGAATTAAACAAAAAGTGGCAGTAAAGCATGTTTTTTTATTCTTTAAACAGCTTGAATAGAATAGAAAAAAAAACTCAATGTAAAAGTTCAACATATGTACATGAATATAAAATGAAAACGTGTAACTCGTAGAAGCCATCTTAAAAAAAATCTCGAATATTAGTTTGTTTGCCAGTCACTATAAAATTCTTTTTTTTTAATGCAAAAAATATTTAATTCAATTGATAAAAATTTATTTTCACTTTCAACAATTTGATTTTAAGAGTTAAGAAGATTGACAAGTTATTTTTAAATAACTAGAAAACAGGAATTCTGCTTTTTTAGAATTTAGTGTCGCCCCCGATGAAAATATATATATATATATATATGTATATAAATATAGATAGTACAAACTATATTTCAGCTTTAAGACTCAAAACACACACTTTTATTTTATGTAAAATGACGTCATTCGCATCTGGAGGAAGAATTCCACATTCACGATCCAGTCTTAAACAACATCTACAGAAAAGTATGCATAGGACGTCACTATCGCAGAATAATACACAAATTCAGCAAAAAAGCGGTGTCGTCATTCAAGAAATTCGACAAAGTAAAAAGGATGTAATGATTCATATGTTTGTAACATTAATATGGATGCATAAAATAATATATAGTTTAAAATAGCTGCATGTTTTATCAGAAATCCTAAATTTGTATTTTTTCAACATAAAGCGTATTTACATTACAATTTTTTCCAGTTGTTATTCGAAAATGGCAACCAAAAGATATAATAATCTGCAATTTTTCCTTTACTTTCTACAGAAATGGAGTATTTCTGTTGCCAAAATTACAAAAATGACGCTAAAGACTACAAATAATAATAATAATAATAATAATAATATCTCAAAAATAAATTGATATGCAGTTTTCAAACAAATTGCATTTAAAAGTACTTTTTCCCCTATACGACGCGTATAAAAATTGACAATGTGCTATACTTAGAAATTAAAAAAATTACAATAGAGATTATCAGTATTTAACAGTACAATGATACATCTGCTTTATTTTACGGCTGGCGGGAACGGAAAGTTATTTTTTAGAGGCGACACTTTAATTGCTGGCCGAAAGAAATGGCATATCGGGGGTAATAAATAGTTAATTTTATTTAAAGTGTTAAAATCCTACTCTCAGCTAATTCACAAGATTTTAAAGCATAAAATATTAAATTAAGCATGTATTTTAGAAATATTTTATCCTCTAAACTAATTGGATGTGCCAGTCCCAAAACTTTTTTCTCTCTCATACATGTCAGTATTTTAAAAAGTTGTTACACGTCAATCCTTCAACTTTATTACTTCAATACTACACTAACTTTGATGTTCATCTTAAGTTTCTGCTTCATTTTACAAGTGGGAGTAGAGACGAGTTAATTTCGATCATAATATATTTTTTAAATCAACATTTTTCGACATTCTGATGTATACATCAGCTTGAGAATCGTCGGGTTAACTGGATGCGAATTGCCCGTCGCTGCATGAACAGCCGATGTACAACAGAACTATAAAAAATCAAGAAATACCGCTATCATAGCGCCCCCTTCCGGCTTAATATTTCCAAATGCAGGAGGAGCTGCTGGCCATAGACAAAAACGTACACACACACAAAAAAAAATTGTTTCAGTTCTATGCATAACGTCAGACACTTTTCCATGGTGCAATAATGGAAATAGCACAAAAATCGCTATTACAGCGCCCCCTTTCGGCGAAATATTTTCAAATTGAAGGAGGAACTGCTGCCCTTATCCAAAAACATACACAAAAATTTTAGTTGTTTTATGCATAAGTTCATACACTTTTCGATGATACAAAGCGGACATACACACAGACGGATACACGGCCGGACAGACAGAAATTCTGTATAAACATGTTTTTCAGGATCTCTGACTCCTAAAACTTGTAAATCCGTGGAAAATCGGAAGACGAAATAAAACTCGATTACAATAATTTCTTTTTTAGAAAGAAGAAAGTAAAAAGAAAGAGGTGTCTGTTAAGAACAGTCACGGTAAAATGAAGTTAAATGCTATATTATTTAACCTTCTTTAGATATTTAAAACCCATTTATGCCTAGCGTCCCATTTTTGGCACGCTTCAAATTTTTATAAATTTGTATAATTTTCTTCTTCTTTATAACACGAAAATTGAATGAAATAATTATTTATAAAAGTCTTTATCTGCTACAGAGAGATGACAGCACAAGATAAATATTTATGTGCTTAAATGAAGGCTTTTTTCGGGAGTTTATAGATTTTTCATTTTTCAAGATGGCGAAATGTAAAAAGTAAGTTTATTTGTGTTTTTTATATGAAGGATCCAAAAATAAGTCATAATTTTATTTTGTAGACTTCTTTGAAATGCATTTTTTTTTTAAATGTGAAATTATATGTTCAAGCCTATTTTTTATGCATTTTTGTAACGTACAAAATATAGGGCGCTAGGCACGAATGGGTACATATTTTATTAGTTGTTTAGGGGACAGTTATTTATGTAAAGTCCTTTTCAAGATGATTACGAAACAAATTGTTTTTAAGCCTCAAATTATGATTAATCTTAGTTTATTATTACTAATACTTATAATGTTATAAGTCTCTGTAAAGAAATAAATATATTTTTTTAGTAGTTCATAAAAATAATAATTATAGTATATAACATACAAGTTAAAGGGTTATTTTATATAAATTTAGACAAAACATATAATTATGCATATTAAACTATTACAAATATTATGCATATTCAAATATTTAGTACGTTTACATTTTATCAAATAAGTACAAAAATTTTTTAGCTTAATTATTTTAGTATTTTTCCAGTTCATTTTGCAACATTTTAAAGTGATTTTTACCAAAAAATTTGAGAAAACAAAAATTCAGGCACAAATGCGTTAAAACAGCCCGATATCTCATATATATAGCCAAATATTTATTGTAATATTTTTATGAGGAGTTCAGTTTATAAAAAGCTAACAATGATAATCGTTCCCATAAATTCAATCCCATTTCGCATTTGATGCTGTTAAAATTAGCACATTATCACTTTCAGCTATCTGTAATTGAGATATACGGTCTCACTGAAAAAAAGAAGATTAAAAAACTGTGCCATAGACTGGACGTTATTGGATTCCTCGAATACTTATTGAGGCGATTATTTGAAAATTCCCCATTACAGGGAAGTATTTCTTAATTAACCTGCAGTAAGAGGAATTCCATGAACATAGTACTCCCCAGAGATCATTATATTATTATGGGCAATTTCAGAACGAGGGAAAGATTGTTTGAATTCCATTTTTTTAAATTTTGTATTTCTTTCTAAAAATAAATTTACTACTTGCACAGTTCATTTTATTTTCAGCATTTCATATTAAATAAGATATTTTTGCTCTTACCTAAGATATATGTATATTTTTTAGCTATGTTAGCCAGGCGGAAATCTCGCTAATAACCCCCCTCCCCTCCCCAAATAGCAGCATTTAGTTTTCGCGGGTTTAAAGTCTGCCTTTGAATGTTGATGTTGAAATAAAATATTTCCGAATATGTTTTTAGGCTTTCGTTCATCTGACGAAACCCCATTCGTCTCACTCCTCTGTCTGTCTGTCACAGAGCCCGTTCTCAAACGACAAATCATAAAAATTTGAAAAAGTCTTATATTTACTCTTCTGTACTCTAATTTGTGTATTTTAAGCCTTTTTTTCTAACTGAGCCCCTAATTAAGTTGAAGACTTGAAATTTTGCATACTTATAGCTGAACACCTCACATGACAAATCATAAAATTTTGAGAAAGTCTTATATTTACTCCTCTGGGCTCTAACTTGCGTATTTTAAGCAATTTTTCTAACTCAGCCCATAATTAATTTGAAGATATGAAATTTTGTATACTTATAGCAGAACACTTGCAATCACACGAAAAATCATAAAATTTTCAAAAAGTCTTATATTATTTATCCCTCCAGGCTCTAACTCCTGTATTTTTAGCAATTTTTCTAACCTCCACCCTTTTCACCCGGGCTGCACTTTTCTGACTTTTGCCGACATTCTTTTGACCACACTTTCATATTATGCCCTATAGCCGTAATTATTTTAGTTCCAATTTTTACCGCCAGGGGGTGCCTACCTATCTCGGGTGCTATGGACCCGATCCCCTCGACTAATATATCTGCGGATAGTTTGTAAAACGGAGTTTCGTTCGGATAGAGGTTTGTTTAGAATAGAGTGTGCCCCCTGGTTGCGAAATGTAGAACTAACAGATTTAGCAAACGGATAAAGTGTATTGAAAGGAATATTAAATGAAACCCTCTGAAAATGATCACACTTACCCACTTGTTTTTTTGTTTGTGTGTGTCCGTGTGTGTGTTTTGAATAAAATGAGTGAAATGTATGTACCGTATATTTCCGTGTATAAGCCGAGTATACGACTTTCCAGAGAAAAATCGTCCAAAATAAGAAATGCAGTAATTTAAAAAAGATCACATCGTTGCTATCTCTGAATGGAGAAAGAAGCTTGGCTTGAATTACAATAAGAAATGACCGTCCCATCTTTCAAAAAATGTTGCATCAATAATGCGATGGATGGAACTGAGGATGCCATTTTTGAGGAAGATAGCGATGATAATAAACTAGATACTGACGATATTTATCCTGATGCATTTATGAAAACAATTTTATGGGGTTGCTTGAAAATTCTGATAATGACTTGGATAGTCAATGGATAGTGAATGATGATGTGACTTTTTGATGTGTGAATGGTGACTTTTTCGTTTTTAAAGAATGGAGTATTAAAGTATTTTAAACATTTTTAAGTCTTTTTTATGTTTCTCGTATTTACCATCTTTTTTATTTTTGAACATCAAATTTGGAAATTTTCTTAGACTGGTGTATAAGCTGACCCTACTCACTTTGGAGCCAAAAAAGGTCCCGAAATTCTCGGCTTATACACGGAAATATACGGTATGTTAAATGTATGTGCTATTTTAACTTTATATATTTAAAATGAAAAATATACTTTAAACGAAATGAGTGAAAGATTCATATTTTAAATGGAATGAATGCACTGCGAATAATGGCGAAAGGAACAATATTTGGCGATTTATCACCTGCAGATGGCTAACAAAAAAGTACAGTTTGCTGTGCTAAGATCGGTAGCTTTTTAACATGTTTCAACTGGTTCGAGCCCACGTTCCTTTTGGAGAACTAGAATGTCACTTTCTGGAGCCTAAGGCAAGTCACACACTAAGGCGACACATGCAACATGTCGCTTGAATTCGCTGGAAAAATTTGTTTAAAACAGGTTTGAAACAACTTCGTTCGTTGTTTCGACCGGTTTTTGCGCTTCATGTCGCTCTGTCGGTGTCAGTATGGGATATGCCTTAGTCTACTCGGCCATCTCTCCGGTCAATCAAATTTTCTCTGAAATGAAAGAACTTCAAAACTGGTTTCCCACTAGGTTCAAGTATAGCAGAAGCACTCTAAAATGCTGATTGTTCATGCTAAGAACAGCCAAAATGGCTTTTACCCGTTGAGCTTTGCTTTTTAAATATAAAGATAGACATATACGTACTATCATTACTACGTACATATAATAATTAAAATAATTCTTAAGACAAAATAATACTCAGTGAAAAAGACATGTTTTATTAATAGGACCCAGACTCGATGTTAAATGAAATCTTGAAAATAATTAATTTAACGACAAACTAGTTGGATGTGCAAATCCCAAAACTTTCTTCTATCTTATGCATATTAATATTTTAAAAAGTAGTTACACATGTTAATACTTTAATATCATTAGTTCAATGCTATACCAAATTTCATTTTCTTCTTAAATTTCTGCTTCAGTCAATTAAGCGGACTAAAAACGAGTTAATCTATATCATGATATTTGTTAAAATTAATAGTTTTTCCTTATTCTGTTGTTATCAGCTGTTTGCGAATAGCCGGCTTAGCAGGAAGCGAGTTCCCGTCGCTGCGCGAGCCACCGATGGACAATAGAACTACGAAAAATCAAGAAAAGTATACAAAAATCGCTATCACAGAGCCCCTTTACAGCTAAATATTTCCAAATTCAAGGAGGACCTGTTGGCCATATCCAAAATTATGCACAAAAAATTTGGTTCAATTGTATGCATAATTTTATACTCTTTTTAATGGTACAATAATAAAAATGGCGCAGACATCGCAATTATAGCGCCCTTTTCTGGCGGAATTTTTTCAAGTTCAGGGAGGACCTACCGACCATAGCCTTACATATAAACAAAAAATTTGGTTCAATTCTATGCATAATTTTATACAGATTTCAATGGTACAACAATGAAAATGGCACAGATATTGCCGTTACAGCGCCCCCTTCCGGCAGATTTTTTTCAAATTCAGGGAGAACTTGCTTGCCACAGCCAAAAACAACCACAAAAAATTTGGTTCAAATCTATGCATAACTTCATATACTTTTCGTTGGTACAATATTCAAAATGGCAAAAAATGGCACAAAAATCGCTATCACAGCACCCCCTACCGGCGATTTTTTTCCAAATTAAGGAAGGACCTGCTTGTCATAGCCAAGAACTTTAAAAAAAATTTTTGGTTCAATCCTATGCATAACTTCATACAGTTTTCGATGGTACAATATTCAAAATCGCACAAAAATCGCTATTACAGCGCCCCCTACCGGCGATTTTTTTCCAAATTCATGAGGACCTACTTGCTATAGCCAAATACTTAAAAAAAATTTCGTTCTATTCTATGTATAACTTCATACACTTTTCGATGGTACAATATTCAAAATCGCACAAAAATCGCTATTACAGCGCCCCTAGCAGCGAATTTTTTCCAAATTCACGAAGGACCTGCTTGTCATAGCCAAAAACTTAAAATAAAAATTGGTTCAATTCTATGCATAACTTCATACACTTTTGGATGGTACAATATTTAAAATCGCACAAAAATCGCTATTACAGCGCCCCCTGCCATCGAATGTTTTCTAAATTCAGGGAGGATCTGCTTACCATAGCCAAAAACTTAAAATAAAAATTTGGTTCAATTCTATGCATAACTTCATACACTTTTTGATGGTACAATGGCGACAGACAGACGGACAGACGGACAGACGGACATATGGACACATGGACAGACAGACATTTTCTATAAACATGTTTTTGGGGATCTCTGACCCCTAAAACGTATAAATCCGTCAAAAAGCGGAAGTCGAAAAATATTTCGATTACAATACTTTCTTCTATTGAAGATAGAAGAAAGTAAAAATGAAACTTTTGAACCATTCTTCCAAAAAAAAAAAAAAAAAAAAAAAAAAGAAAAGAAAAGAAAAGAAAGAATATGACTATTCTTGTTACAAATTCTTAGATACTACTAATTTTTTAGAAGTTTTTACTTCAACTTTTATTTGGTGACTTTTAATTAATGACATTAGTTTTCCAAAAAAAACTAGTTGGATGTGCCAATCCCAAAACTTTCTTCTATCTTATACATCTTAATATTTCAAAAACTACAGGGTGGCTACTAAATACTGTAACACTCCAAAAACTACGAATTAATTTTAATCGTTTGGTAAAACGATTTATTTCTTTATTTTAGCGTTTGGCAATCTTTTATTAGTGCAGACGAATTTTGTTATAAAGCAAATATTTAAAATTATTTTAAAGAGGGAAGCCGAAAGAAGGATGATTAAACAGTTCTTTGATCTCAGATTTTCCGCAGGTAAAATCTTTAAGCAATTAAAATGCCTTGGTTTTAATAGAACATTTATATATAGAACTACAAATCGATTATTGGATACTAAAAGCTATGTAAGGATCGATCTAGGTCTGATCGTCCACGCTCAGTTCGCACAATAGAGTGCATCAAAAGAATCCATGAAAAGCTGTGAAAAAATCCACAACTTTCTGCAAATAAAATTGGCTGCAGAAGAGAACGTTAGTCGCAGAGCTATGCAAGTTATTACAAATGAAGATCTGTGTTATTGCCCTTATCGCAAAAGAAAAATTCAAGGTTTGACTGCTGCACAAAGAATAAAAAGATTACAAAGAATGAAGAAATTGATGAAGCGGCATGGTAGGAAAAGTGTTAACAGAATAATATTTTATGATGGAAAGCTATTTTGCACTGAACAGTGTTATAATGTTAAAAATGATGTCGTATATTCAGCAACCCTCGAGGATATACCTGAAATCTTTCGAGCTGTTAAACGCTTTCAGAACAAGAATTCTGTTATGGTTTGGGCTGCAGTGTCAAACAATGGAAAATTGCCTTTGAAGTCCATCGATAAAGGGATAAAAATCAATGCGAATATTACAAACAGGACATATTGGCTACACAGTTATTGACACATGCTAACAGGTTGTATCCCAAAAAGAATTGGACAGTTCAGCAAGATTCTACACCTTTGCACCGAGCTAAATCAACACAGGCTCGGTTCCCGGTCTATATTGTCCGAACTTTGTCATGCAAGAAGATTGGCCATCTTCTTCACCGGATCTAAATCCTTTAGATTATTGCGTTTGGTGGATTTAAGAGGCTAAAGTAAATACCAACAAACACAGAAGTTTGGACTCTCTCAAAGCTTCCATATTGCGTGAATGGTACCGATTACCTCTTAAAATAATTCGTGCCGCAGTCGGACAATGGCATAAGAGATTATCTTTGGTAATCGATAAAGTTGGCGGTCAATTTGAGTAAAATTATTTCCCGGTAAATTTTCATCTCTGATGTCCACCATATTAGTGTAGTTACCATTTTCTATTTTATATTTGTAAAATAAAATGACTGAATATTTGTAACATTATTTAGTAGCCACCCTGTAGTTACACATGTTAATACTTCAATATTATTAGTTCATTATTATACCAACTTTGATTTTCATCTTAAATTCCTGCTTCAGTCAATTAAATGAACTAAACACGAGTTAATCTATATCATGATATTTGTTAAAATTAATAGTTTTTGCTTATTCTGTTGTTATCAGATGTTTGCGAATAGCCGGCTTAGCAGGAAGTGAGTTCCCGCCTTTGCACGAGCCGCCGATGGACAATAGAACTACGAAAAATCAAGAAAAGTATACAAAAATCGCTATCACAGAGCCTCTTTACTGCGCGCTATTTCCAAGTTCAAGGAGGACCTGTTGGCCAAAGCCAAAAAGATGCACAAAAAATTTGGTTTAATTGTATGCATAATTTTATACACAAACGATTACACAAACGATACATAACGATTGTACAATAAAAAAAATGGTACAGCCCCCTTCCAACGGAATTTTTCCAAATTCAGGAAAGACCTTCATGCCATGACCAAAAAGAAACACAAAAAATTTGGCTCAATTCTATGCATAACATCATACACTTTTCGATGGTACAATATTCAAAATGGCACAAAAATTGCTATTAAAACGTCCCCTACGGGCGAATTTTTTCCAAATTAAGGAAGGACCTGCTTGCCATAGCCAAGAACTTAAAATAAAAATTTGGTTCAATTCTATGCATAACTTCATACACTTTTGGATGGTAAATTTTTCAAAATTGCACAAAAACGCTGTTACAGCGCCCCCTACCGGCGAATGTTTTCCAAATTCAGGGAGGATATGTTTGCCAAAGCCAAAAACTTAAAATAAAAATTTGGTTTAATTCTATGCGTAACTTCATACACTTTTGGATGGTACAATATTCAAAATCGCACAAAAAACACTTTTACAGCGTCCCCTATCGGCGAATTTTTTCCAAATTCAGGGAGGACCTACTTGCCATATCCAAAAACTTAAAATAAAAATTTTGTTCAATTCTATGCATAACTTCATATACTTTTGGATGGTACAATATTCAAAATCGCACAAAAATCGCTATTACAGCGCCCCCTACCACAAATTTTTTCCAAATTCAGGAGGACCTACCTGCCATATCCAAAAACTTAAAATAAAAATTTGGTTCAATTCTATGCATAACTTCATACACTTTTGGATGGTACAATATTCAAAATTGCACAAAAATCGCTGTTACAGCGCTCCCTACCGGCGAATGTTTTCCAAATTCAGAGAGGATCTGTTTGCCAAAGCCAAAAATCTAAAATAAAAATTTGGTTCAATTCTATGCGTAACTTCATACACTTTTGGATGGTACAATATTCAAAATGGCACAAAAAACACTGTTACAGCGCCCCCTAGCGGCGAATTTTTTCCAAATTCAGGGAGGACCTACCTGCTATATCCAAAAACTTAAAATAAAAATTTGGTTCAATTCTATGCATAACTTTATATACTTTTGGATGGTACAATATTCAAAATCGCACAAAAGTCGCTATTACAGCGCCCCCTACCGGCAAAATTTTTCCAAATTCAGGGAGGACCTACCTGCCATATCCAAAAACTTAAAATAAAAATTTGGTTCAATTCTATGCATAACTTCATACACTTTTTGATGGTACAATGGCGACAGACAGACGGACACACGGACAGACAGACATTTTCTATAAACATGTTTTTGGGGATCTCTGACCCCTAAAACATGTAAATCCGTCGAAAACCGAAAGTCGAAAATTTTCGATTACAATACTTTCTTTTATTGAAGATAGAAGAAAGTAAAAAAAAAAAAAAAGAAAAGAAAGTAAAAGAAAACTATTTAAACTCTGAAAAAGAAGAAAAATTTATAAATTATGATTTTTATCCACTAGATTTAGGATTTTCAGATTACAAAGATGAAACATGACAGAAGTTAGTACACAAAAGTATATTTTTTGAATGATGATGCACTTACTAAAAGGAATTAAATTTAATTACGTTGAAATATTCTTTACGTAAAATTATATCTTTTTGGACATTAAATTAGTTTTATAAATAGGAAATGTTCTTCTATTTATGCTGAATTCGTTTTGAATGCTGCAATATAAAGTCCAGCTGGAGATTTGCTCTAAAACTTATCCATTCTTGTTTCGATGGGTGTTGTTAATATGATAGCTGGGTGTGGTCTCTAGATTTTTCCCGTGTAGATAAACACTAATTTATTTGCCTTTTTCTCGAATGTTTGAGTTTTATCATATAGCAATGAAATGAAAATACAATTAAGCCTCATTTATCCGGATTAACTGAGGCTTTAACACTAGAACCGCCGGAAATTTTACTGAAGTGTTATATAAATATTTTACACCGGAAATTTTAATTGAAACTACTTAACTTATTTATTTTACTTATTTCTCCGTGGTACATTTTAAACTTATTTTAGAAAAGAAATTTCTGGTGATAATCGAAATATTTTTATTTGGTACCGGTCAAAATGACCGCTATGGCGGTCCTAGTGTTAATCTATCCGAATTTCATTTTTTAAACTATGAAATGAGCCAACATATAATTATAATTCACCAATTTGGAATTGTCTACTTTTACAGCTGTTTTCTTTAATCTTATTCCCGACTTAATTCTGACTTAATTCAGTATGTGCCTCTAGATCAGCATGTGCCTCTTGGGATCTAGATATATGTTTTCATTTCTGGGAGCACGGCAGTGCGTATAAGATACCTTTTCCTGAACCATTACGGCTTACTTTTCACCCCCTAATAACGTCGTTTTAGGGAGAGCTATAGAAATTTTTCTTTTATACACGTGTTCGTATGGTCAAACTGAACTAAGGTTTCACGATTTTATGTTTCTATAGTGAGTAGTTTTCGAAATATTAAACTCCGAAAAAGCGCTTTTTTGTCACTGACTCACTTCGCATCACCAAATAACTAAGGTACTTCTAAAAGTCGTAGAATCATGAAATTTCACAAGTAAGTCGGGTTTGTAGCACAATTAACCAGAAAAATCTGAAAACACAGAATTTCCGCCTCTAAACCCTTCAAACTGGGAGTGTTCATTTGGCTGTAAACAGTTCCTTAACACATTCAATTGTGCCAATGTTCGCCAAAACTCGATTACAGAGTTTTTAAGGGGGTCACGTGATTTCAAGCCCAATAACATTTAATATATATGCTTTTCCAAAGATGCTTGTTAAATAGAAAAAATGAATATACCTAAAAATTTTAATCAGTATAGATTATGATATATTTACAATATTAAAACAATAAAACATTAAAACATATATAACCGCAATTCTGTACGTTTCCGATATAGTAGCCTTGGCGAAATACAGAAAATAGCCTTGACGAGAAAAGAAATTTGATAATAACGTATTTTCTGGCAACCTATTTACTGTGTCATATACACAAGCAATTTTTTCCCATATGTATACAATTTATTTAATGTAAGGAATCCGTTTATTTATTTTTATATACCAACATAAATAATTTGTATATAAAAAATAATATTTTATACATGTATAAATAAAATGTTTATATGTATATAAATAACATAAAAGTTCATCAGGTTTGTTTTCATTGTTGTTTATATCATTTGGCAACATATCTCAATTTCTGAAGTCCGAATTGCGCCAAGAATTTAAAAACATGCCAAGGTCCATATAGTGGAAAAATATCCTAATTCCATATGAAAGTTTAAAAATCTCCTTTTAATTAAATGAAATGTGTAACTAATAAACTGTCTTTAACGATGTGCGACAGATACGGCGTCCGAAGTTCTCTGCTAATGTTATTATATTGTATTATTAGCCTACTTACTGTTAATTTATTGCTAATTTTAAATCTGTAAAACAAAGATTATAGTTATAGATAAGATATGTTGGTTGCCAAAACCCGATTACAGAAAATTAGCCTGAGTTATAAAGGTGTTACATGATTTCAAGCTCAATGAATTTTTATATGCTTTTACAAAAATCTTAATAAGGCAAATCTTTCAGTTTATCTGCCCATCTTTCCATCTTTTACTTCCTTAAAACAAATTTTATTAAAGACCGGGAGGCGTCAGCACAGATCATCACCTCATCGAGTTGACGGCTCAAATTTTAGGATTAGTTAAATATCGATTAGCGTATTGAAATGTATCTGGTCTGCCAAGTCATATCTTTGAGGAAACCACCTACAGACCCGATTTTACGGGTTAATTGGTGGATTTTCCATTGTGTTTTCCTGCACCCATTCCTCCATGTTTCCAAACTTTTGGATGTAGGAAAATACAATAGTAAACCTATCAGTTAACCACTAAAATTAGGTCTTCAGGTGGTTTCTACCAAGATATGGCTTAACAGACCAGTTGCATTTAAATATGCTAATGTAGTTTTAACTAATCCTAAAATTTCAGCTGTAAACTCGATGAGGTGATGGTGTGTGCAGACGCCTCCCGGTCTATTATAAATGTCGGAATTCTAATCTCAATAGCACTCTGGTCAATCTGGCAATTATCCCTACTATTTATGGAACACTATTCCTTTACGTGCGTTTTAGTGATGTTAATGAGCTTACGCATATGCATCATACATATTATACATATGCATATAATACGTAATACATTTGCATAATACATATTATAGGTATGTCTGTAATACATAATACATATGCATCATTATGACGTCAGAATAAACAAAACATTTTTTGTCGCCAAATTTGAGAATTGACATGATATATTACAAAAATTGGCGAAACTTTGCCAAGCTTGTAGAATGTCGCCAAGCTTGGCGAATATTTTATGCTAGTGGCTATTTTTCAATGAGTTAATTTTTAATGCGAGCCATCTATTTTTATTTTTCCGCATATCATCTGAATAGATAAATGATATAACGTACTAATATTTCCAAAGTGCTAATAGTTTCGTCACTGCCCAAAAAATCTGCTATTGTTATTATATTGTACTGTTAGTATACTTACTGTGACTATGTTGTTAATCTTTACACCGCTAAAACTTCTGTATTATATAAAGAGAATTTACGGAAACTATTAAAGCATTGAAACTGCCACTTCTTCTTATGATTATTATAATTCTATAATATGTAACCTGTTAATCGATATGTACGTTAGAATGAATCTTCTATAATCCGGTTCCTCGCATTTTAGTTTTCAGGTTTCGAATAAAATTAGCTAAAATCTTAAAACGATAGTACACTGACTAATTCTTCACTACGATCAGGTGAGAAGAATGATAGATTTTCAAATGGATCATGGCAGTGAGCCGGTAGACCTTCTATTCTTCCGTAATCGAGTCTATTGAAAAGGTTAACGTGAAACAAAAAGATATTAGCATCAATATGGTTTAATGCAAATGCAGATATTGTCAAAGGATTTCATAAGAACCATTTCACTTGTACCCAGTCGTATCAGTTAAAATGCAACAATTGGCAGTGAGCCCAATTAGAAAAGATTACTTAATAGGTTTAAAAATTTCCGCATTAGAGAACGAATCGTAACTGCTAAGGAAACATGCATAAGTGAGTTAAGAGATATTTGTCACGAAAGATGAAATACATAACAACACAAAATATATGATGTGCTTCCATGATCGTAAAGAGTTCTTGATTTCTCTATCAAAAGCTTCCGACTTGGCGAAAGAATGGGCAAGTAAATTAAATTATGAATAACAGTAACATGATGCAACGTTTAACATGGAATTAATACGGTAAATACTGCTTGTTAGAGACGGCTAATACTTTAATATGAAAAGAAATAAAGTATAAATTTGTAAAGCCCAATAAAATAAATTTAGGTATTTTTATGTTAGCCGGGCGCAAGTGGCAAATCGCCAAATACTGTTCCCAACTCCATTGTTCATATTGCATTCATTTCATTTAAAGATATATACTTTTCAGTCATCTCATTTAAAATAGATGCATTTCCTTCATTTTATTTAATAGAATATTTAACATAGAATTTGAAAACCAAAGCATTGTTTCTAATTTACACATGTGAAAAATGAAAACTGATATTTGCGAAAAAACAAAAGGCTAATGAGGAGATTTGCTCCCGGCTAACATGAAAGTACCGTAATTTAAGTTTTTTCATATTAATATAGTTTAGAATAACAAACTTGAAAAAACATACAAAAAGTAGTGATATCCCAACAAAAGTTTTTTGATAAAAAAAAAAAAAAAAAAAAAAAAAAAAAAAAGCGCCAAGTTCTCCTTAATGTTTCGGCCAGAAAAAGTAGTGATATCTATACAAGTTAAAAGCCAAACAATCTTTCATTGAAAATGGCTTCCTGCGACTTGGCCGTTAATGACTTCGGGAAAGTTTTTCAAATTTTCAAATATGTACAAATGAGTTACATGACAACTACATTTTTTGATTATTTTAGGCATTTTGTGGCACAGAGTACAGAAATAAAATACACATTTGAAAAAAGCATTTAAACAACTTCAGTCTATTTAAATGCTTAGAAGTTAAAAATAACAAAATACTTGCATTCAGGAGATAATATCCCTAATTGCTAAAACATAATTAGTATCAGCTTTTAACAGTTTATAAACCGAATACCTCTTAATGTATGCAAACAAACTATAATAAATGTTCAAACGAAAAAAATCTCTTTCGTCAATACACAAGATTTCAATATTATACAATAAAATATAATGTAACATATTGTGAGATTTGAAGTAAATAAATTTGTTTTATTTCTTGGGTTTTACGTTAATAACTTTAGCTTTAGACCGTACAAAATGGCAATTAAACCACAAGGGGAATAAATCAGGGATGTCCAACTGTGGCCCGCCAGATACCACTAAAATTTTAAAGAAATAGTCGACAAGTTGAATTGCAGCAATTCGACGATTAGATAAGGGAAAGATAACTGTAAAATTTTAGTGGTATCCGGCGGGCCACAGTTGGACACCCCTGAACTAAATTATCTGTAATCAAAACTAATATTTGTTGAAACTGAATGCTAGTTATCAGAAATCTTTTACTTATAATGTCTTTATGTGAATTTGCCACTTTGCATTCTAATATTACTTTTAATATTTAAATAATTCATAAATGTGTAATTTCCAATCATTAATTTTGAAATGCTGTAGAAGGCATTAACGGCCAAGTCGCAGGAAGCCATTTTCAATGAAAGATTTGGGATGTTTGGCTTTTAACTTGTGCGAACTTCAGATATCACTACTTTTTCTGGCCGAAACATTAAGGAGAACTTGGCGCTTTTCTTTTTTTTTTTTACCGAAAACTTTTTGTTGGGATTTATTATATTCGGTGAAGTTGATCATTTAATTCAAATGTGCTTTGATTTCACAATGTTTTAATGCTGTTTTGTAAAGTATATAGGGACCTTGGCGAAAGAGAAAAAATGGCTTTGGGGAGAGAAGAAAATTTGGCGACATATTTTCTGGTAACCTATTCAATGATTCATATCGGCAAGCAATTTTTGCAATATTTATACTGTTTATTTAGTTTAAACAAGCCACAACACAAGCCTCTCTATAGACCAGATTTACATCACTTAGAAAAATTTTCAAATGTTCGGACGGGTAGAAGTTTTTTTTTACAAAATAAAATGTGTGGAAATGTCGATGAAGTCAGTAAAAACCTGAATGTTTCATCGCGTTTTTGCTCGCTTTCGGCGTACATTCCAAAAATCAAACTACGCAGGAAATAAAATATTGAATAGCACATCTTTTCAATTCAATATTTTTTTAATTTAAAAATATAAATTCAGATAAAACGGATTTAAAGATATAAAATCATGCACATCTGAGGTTAATTTAAAGGTCATTCATCACGGACCCGGGCAATGCCAGGCGGGCCAGCTAATATATATAAAGAAACATAAATGTTCATCATGTTAGTTTTCATAGTTGTTTATATTATTTGACAACAAACCTCATTTTCTAAAGCCGCAGTTGCACTAAATAATAATTAAAAAAAAGGGCTAAGGTCCCTATACTGCAAAAGTTCTGTTCTAATTATTATGAAAAGGGCTGTGCACGGCAAGCAAAGTCAGGAATAATGAGTGCTTTTTGCATTCTCACATAGTTCTTTCTGTTATAAATATTTTCTGTCTTCCTCTGCGCTTATAAGAAGGTATGAAATAATTTCTGTAAAAATTCCAGTTGCTTTATTCGTATTTTTCATGGACGTAGAAGATAATGGGGTTCTATCAAAAAATTGTTATTTAATTTTTTTAAACAGAGCTGATTTCAAAAATCAGAAAAACGTTTGGATAGATTGCTTCAAGATAACTAAAGATATTTCAATTCTTGTTTCGTAACGAACATATCTTTTATCTGGATTTTTTTTTCCGGCCATAAAAAAGCATTCTTTAAAACAATATTTTATTTCACACTCTGTTGATCCAAGTCATAGTTTCCTCCTTGCTTACACTTTACATTTCATTAGATGTTGTGGGAATCGTGGTAGAAGCTTGTCTGTGTGTAGCTGTTTTTGTTTGTTCTTCACATTCCTCGCATTTTTATCCACTGGTATGCTATTTCTTTCCGCCAGCAATTAAATGTCGTCTCTAAAAAATAACGTTCCGTTACATCAGCCAGCTATGAAACAAAGCAGATATATCATTGTACGATTAAATACGGATAATCTCTACTGCAATTTTTTAAACTTCTAAGCAACGCACATTTTCAATTTTCATACCGTCGTATATGAAAAAAAAAGGGGGATTTTAAATACAATTTGTCTGAAAACTGCATCTCTATTTATTTTTGAGATATTAATTTTTTTTCTAGTTTTTAACGCTATTTCTTTAGAGTTGGCAGCTCAAGTACTCCGTTTCTATTTTAAGTAAAGGAAAAATAGTTAGAAAATAGTAAATTATGTACTTTTGTCGCCATTTTCCCATAACAACTGAAAAAAAATGCAATTAAAATTCGTGCTATTTTGAAAAATCATAAATGAATTTCTGAAAAAATATGGAGCTATTATAAACTATATTTAATTTTAAGTATCTGTATTAATGTTACAAATAAATGAAGGCATATGAAACATTAAATAGCCGATATTTTGTCAATTTTCATGAATGGCATCGCATTTGCTGGATTTGTGTGTTATTCTGCGATAGTGACGTCCTATGAATACTTTACTCTGAATGTTGTTTAAAGACCGAATCGTAAATATGGGATTCTTCGGCGGATACGAATGACGTCATTTTATATAAAATAAAAGTGTGTATTTTAAGTCTTAAAACGTAAATATGTTTTGTATATCTATATTTATATACATACATTTTTTTTCATCGAGGGCAACACTAAATTCTGAAAAAGCAGAATTTCTGTTTTCTAGATTATTTGTATTTCTCTTGAGTGTCACTCTTAGAAATATGAAATTAATATATAGAATCGTTATTGGATTTTTTTTCACAAGATTAGGATACCAGATTTAATGTTAACAAGAACGAAAAATCATGCATACGGCATACATTATGAAACACTTTCCAGGGCCGAAACTAGCCTTTTCTGCACCCGGGGCAAACATGGATTTTGGCGCCCTCTTCCGCAAAGTGTATTTACAAAGAGAATTTTACTAATTTTCTAATAGTCGACTTATTTTAAAATTTAAAATATGTAATCATAAAATATGTAATACTGAACTACGTAATCTGCAATGGTGGATCCAAGGGGGAGGTCACGTGGGTCATGACTCCCCTCTGAACACACAAAAAATATTCTAAAGATCATTTTTAAAATGAAATATACAGTAGGGTCCCGATTATCCGAGTCCCGATTATCCGAGTCCCGCTTAACCGAGCTTCCGCTTTCACCGAGTTATTTTCTTCTGATGGACTAATGTCTTCCATTATGAAACAGCCTTTATAAACGAAGTGTTAGGTGAAGATGAAAGAGCATCCGTAAAAAGTTAAAACTCTGATTTTCTGGTCAGAATAGGAAAAAAAAGTGGCCATAATTTTTTTTCCCATTCTGACCAGAAAATCAGTGTTCTAACTTTTACGGCTGCTCTTTCATCTTTACCTAACACTTCATTTATAAAGGCTGTTTCATAATAATGGAAGACATTAGTCCATCAGAAGAAAACGATACATTCCAAAGGTATAATCCTTCATTTGGCGCCCCTTCATTCTGGCGCCCGGGGCACATGCCCCCTCAGCCCTCCCCCCTTAGTTTCGGCACTGACACTTTCCAAAACATTCAGAATATTGTATTAAAACTTTAAAGAGGAATTTTTGGCTTAATTAAATTCAAAACATGAGTTTTGTAAGAAAACCTGACGTGATGGAATTTTAAAAATATTTTCCCCAGTTTCAGTGAGTAAAAACCTATAAGAAACAGTAAATACGTCTTATGCAGTTTTTAGGTTGCAGACCTGTATAGGTGGGATCGAATTTTGCAAGTTCTGGTATGATATGTTTCGCTGTTTCTACCGCTCTTAAGTAATAATATTTTATTAAAATTGAAGAAACTGTAACAAAATTTACAAAAGATTTGCCTTGTTTTGTTTTAATTGTAACGATATCATGAGAAGTGACGTAACTACCCACTATCACCATTCAAATAACACTGAACTATATACTCCATATTTTGGACGGAAGTTGACATCACAATGTCATTGTACATTTTTGAAACCTTTTGTGCTCCATTTCCCACTAATCGAAATACGTCGCTTGAGAATTTCTTTAAAATATCTGTATTAATGTTGAAAACTATGAACAAAATACCGGGTGAGCCAAAAGTTCGTTAAAACTTTAAAAGCTATGAAAGGGAAGAAATTATGATAAAGGAGTGCGATTTGCAAGAAATGGTTCACAAGGTAGTCGGATGTTTTTTAGCAGCAAAAGAAAAAAAAAAGCTAAAAAATCACATGTATAGGGCGCTCACGACCCGAAACACAATTTCTGAAACAAATTTCCGTGAATTCAAGAAAGTATTTCTGAGAGTGCAGTATCTTCTTACTACCTCTTAAAATTTGCTACATTAATTCTGAAACATCCTATAAACGAAATTTTCCTATGAAAAATCGCTTACCTTTTTCTCACATACTAGCTTACCTTTTTTTCACATACTTCCAGAAACAAGGTTTTAGATATACCTCTATGCAAATGACTTTTTAACACTGATTGCGTGAGAAGTATATCTATTCTATTATGCGTGATTGAATGACATAATATACTATCACCTCTTTCAACCACCGATATGTGTAGTTATTATCTTTTTAAGCTGGTCAAGGTTGGTAAGTCTTACGTGCAGAGAAAAAAATTCCTTTATTTGAGGTGAATGTGTCAACAGATTTGATACATTTAAATTTGATATCCAGATAAATTATTAAATAAAAGATGTCATTTAATTAAATTCAAAAAATCAAAAAGCCCGCTGCGTAAAAAGCGAACTAATTAATTATTTCTCATCAATGTGAAACAATTTTTTTATATTACTTACCTTTTTTTTTTTTATTTACTTGTATTAATGACTTTTAAGTTGTGTTTAACTGTTAGTTCCTATCTATAAACACTGTTTTGATGAGGTCTATAGATGTCTATGTGAGTTTAGAGTTGCCGTAAAGCTAGATATCCTACCTACAGAACTTCCAGGTTGTGTAATATTTAAACGGAGCTTCTGACTGTAAAATAGTCAATGAAGCATCGTCTTCATTTTGAAAGACCTATCCAATGATATGTACAATGATATGAGGCCTATAGATGTCTATGATGGTTAGACTTGCAGTAAAGCTAGAGATCTTACCTACACAACTTCCAGGTTGTGTATTATTTAAACGGAGCTTCTGACTGTAAAATAGTCAATGAAACATCGTCTTCATTTTGAAAGACCTATCCAATGATATGCACTCAATAGGGTGCGTAAAAAAAAATTTTCGTCTCTACCGCCATTTTGAATTTTTAAAAACAAAACTCAGCCTAACCATCGGACGGTTAAGACGAATCGATAGACACCTCATTCATTAAAATCCGTTGAGATGTTTCGAGGGTATAAAGAAATTCACGTACCCAGATACGCGTGAAACACATAACCCTTCTTGGCAGTCGGGTAAAAATCAGCTTTTATACTCGATGCCGATCAGTGGTGTTAAAGAGTTATAAGAATTGATATTTTGACATGATTGATAGAATTTCTCCTTGATTTGTAGTCTCTTCTTGATGTACGCGCATATAGAAGTAGTATTAAAATATTCTACTTCAACGTTACGTCAGGATTTTTTTAATTATTAATATTCATTCACTTTTTACGAAGAACATATGAACATATGAAGCTTGAATACATGAGATTAAAAGAATTTCTTTTATTTAACGTTAATGTGTCAATAGATTTGATACATTTATATTTGATATCCAGATAAATTATTAAAAAATCAGCTTTTATACTCGATGCCGATCAGTGGTGTTAAAGAGTTATAAGAATTGATATTTTGACATGATTGATAGAATTTCTCCTTGATTTGTAGTCTCTTCTTGATGTACGCGCATATAGAAGTAGTATTAAAATATTCTACTTCAACGTTACGTCAGGATTTTTTTAATTATTAATATTCATTCACTTTTTACGAAGAACATATGAACATATGAAGCTTGAATACATGAGATTAAAAGAATTTCTTTTATTTAACGTTAATGTGTCAATAGATTTGATACATTTATATTTGATATCCAGATAAATTATTAAAAAATCAGCTTTTATACTCGATGCCGAACACTGGTGTTAAAGAGTTATAAGAATTGATTTTTTGACATGATTGATAGAATTTCTCCTTGATTTGTAGTCCCTTCTTGACGTACGTGCACTTTCAAGTAATATTGGAAGCTTAAATACTACTTGACACTTAAAATGTAAAATTAAACGCACATTTTATAAACATTTTGGCAAATAAAAACAAAGAAACATTCTTAAAGAAGAGCATACAGAAAACAGGAGGTAAACATTTTATTTTTCCAAAGAGAAATTTGAAAAATTCGGATGGATTCTAAGTCCAAAGCTTTTAGGTAGATTTTGTAAGAAATACTACCTATTGCAATCTCCCCTATGTTGGAATTTCTGAAAACATTTTGCAGATCTACGCCGATCATGATCCCTAGAACTCAAAACCACCCCCAGTTAAAAACTATATATATATATATATATATATATATATATATATATATATATATATATCACTTTTTTATGGACGCGATAACTTCCACAAATCTGCACAAATCTCTTCCAAACTGATACATGAAATCAAGGGGCATAAAATCTCGGTCAAGTTCGTTAATGGGCAGAATCGGACCAATCGGAGGGTGGAAATAGGGAAGGTTTTGTGAAAATTGAAAAAACCCAATAACTTCTTAATTATAATATATATCAAATCAATTTAAAGTTATTACTTCTAGGAAAAGGGCAAAAAATTTATGCATCGCAGATTTTTGATAAAATTAAAAATAGGCTCAAGGGGCACAAAAAATAGAGTTTTAGGGAGAAAAAAATTCATAACTTCACCAATTCTTCGGATATCAATTTTAGTTAAATTTTTTATAAATCTCCTTAATATTATCTACAGCTTTTATACTGACAAGTTTTTGGTAGGACCAACTCTTACCGCAGAAAAAAATTATAAACGAAAAAAATGGGGGTGGGGGTTGAAGAAGAAAACAATTCAAAAATTCGTCAATTTACAAGATATCCAATCCGCTCAAATTTATTATAGGATAAACCGGGCTAGTTGCCACACTTTTTCTTCTAACAATTATTTAAATGTGCAATTCAACATTTTAAATTTCTTTTTATGTTACCAGTATCAGTCTATTTTCAGTTACAAGTCACAATTCTAAAATTTGAAAATTTTAACTATAAAGTATTAATTTAGAAGCTCAAACTAACACCAAGTCGCTTGGGCCCCATTGCGGGTTAAGTTAGCCCACGTCACTTTTTAATGTTCTGATAGTGCAGAGGTTTAAGAAATGTTCAAAATTTTACCAAAACTTAATTTTTATTTCGTAACGAAAACAGAATATACCCTAAAGAAAATCTGCCATACAACGTTCCTTGATGAAGCCATAAAATTATAAAAATGTAAAATTATTAATTTGCGAAAAAAAGGGACTAAAGTAAAAAAAAAAAAAAAAAAAAAAAAAAAATCAATTTATACATATAAATGGAATTAATTGCTTAGCTCGACATCATTTTCATCATTACAATGAAGACAAACATAAAATTTTGTTATGTTTTTGATAGGACAAACTATTATAGCAAAAGGAAAAAAAAATAAAAGTGGGTTGAAGAAGAAAAAATTCAAAACTTCGTGAATTCACAAGATATCAAGTCCGTTTAAATGTATTATATATCTTCTTAATATTATCTACAACTTTTATAGTGATATGTTTCTGATAGGACCAACTATTACTGCAAAAAGAAATAATAAGAAAAAGGTGGTTGAAGAAGAAAAAAATTCGTAACTTCGTCAATTCACAAGATATCATATCCGTTTAAATTTACTATACATCTTCTTAATATTATATACAACTTCTATATTCACAAGTTTTTGATAGAACGAACTATTACAGCAAAAAGAAATTAAAAACAAAAAAGTGTGTGTGCGTGGGGGGGGGGGGGGGTTATAAGAAAAAAATCACATTTCCCTTAATACGTTAAATTGTTGGCGCGAAAATAGTACTTAACTTCGAAATCTACCAACACCTGTAGGCCAAGCCAACAGGGCTTCTATAATTATGAAAGTTACATATGTTTTTGTACAACAGAGCAGCTTATTTAATGTGGGGAGACGGTAAACAATTCCAGAAATTCAATTAATAAAATAATTCCTTACTATTAATTAAATAATAAATTAATTAAAATAATAATAAATGTTTATTAAAATAATTTATTAAAACTATCAAAATTCCAATCCTCCAGAGCCAAATTCCTACGGGGCATGTTGGCCCGCCGGGCGAATCTGCCCTGTGGGAAATGGGCCAACTAACCCCATACCGCAATTTTTATTTTTCATGACTGTAAGGAATTATTCTGAAAGCATTTCAATAAACAAACATGCTTTACAATAACTACGAACAGTTATTTTTCTGGATGTTGGAGGAGGAAAGCGAAATAACGCATACTTGGCTGGACTGATAATGCCATCTAACGGAATTTTTTTTTAAATATAGCGACTGGTCCAACATGCCCCTATAGCTAACTAGCCCCGGTCTGCTCTACATCTTCTTAATATTATCTACAACTTTCATACTGACAAGTTTTTGATATGATCAAGTCTTACATCAAAAACATATTAAACAAAAATAGGGGTTAATGAAAACATTATCCTATTAAGGCTGTTCTTAACTGTTCTGCTCAACAAGCGCAAAACGTTTTTACACATTTACAAACTCATTTTTTAACACAAAGATATATAATTGGAAAACCTGGCCATGGAAGGGATTGGGAATTGAACTATTTTTTTCCATTTTTTTATCAATCAATTACCTATTGAGTTATAAGCGTTTTGGATCACGTGACAAACACGTTTTTCGTCCTCTCTTGAGTGCTTTTTCTTTCTTCGCGCGGAAATTCGGTTCAAAACGCCCACTTTGACACTTTTCTGAAAGATCTATTGCGTTTGCAAAAAAATGAAAAAAAAAAAAAAAGCTCAATGACATAGTTTCTGAACAACAACACCAGCTAGTTTCATGCATTTTCGAACAAAAATAAATTTAAACTTATGTCAGAAAGTTGCCCTTTTGGATTTGAGAACAGCCTTAAGGGTGTACTCAAATCCAAACGGCTTATTTTCTGACTCATTTTTAAATTCATTTTTTGCTCTCGAACGCATCCAATTAGCAGGTTCTCTTATTCAGAAACTATATAACGTGCTGCATTGGTTGATTTTTTGATAAAGGCAGAATATATTTCAAAAAAGGCTATCAAAGTAGGCATTTTGAACTGAATTTCCCGAAGCGATAGTGCTTTAAATGAAAAAAAAATGGTCGTACTGAGAAAATAATTATTTGTAAATCAAGTTCTAATTAATAGAATGAAAAATAAAAACGCAGGTCGCTTATGAATCCCTTCAAAAAATCACGTCAGTAAGTTTCATATTTTTACTTTTAAAAATGAGTCTGAAAATGTGTCAGAAAATTTCGAGTTGTTGAGCGTAGAAAAATATTTTTTTGAATACCGCCTTAATATGATTCTGATAAAACAAAAACCAGCTCTTACAGAAAAATGAAATTTAAATTCGTCAAAAGCAACCAGATAAAATTGTTAAACTGGGTTTATCTCTAATATTGATTTAGTTTTTGTTGATGAAATTAGTACTTAACTTCGAAATCTATCTCCGCCTATAGGCCGAGCCGACAGAGATTTTTTTCATTAGAGAGAGAAAATTGCGTCTTGGCTGATAACAACCCTTAAATTTGTGAATTTGGCTCTCAAACATAATTTAAATGAATTTTTTCTATAAAAAAAAGCTTTCCTCTTTTCAATCCACCTTTATTGTTTTCTTACAAGCTCACAGAAAAAAAGGGTCAGTCAAAGTACCTCTACGCAAATCGCTTTTTAACACATATTTAACACAGATTGCGTGTGAAGTATATCTATTCTATTATGCGTGATTGAATGACATAATATATCTCCCCTTCCAACCACCTATATGTGTAATTATTTTCTTTTTCAGCTGGTCAAGGTTGGTAAGTCTTACGTGCAGAAAAATAAATTCTTTTAACGTTAATGTATCAATAGATTTGATACATTTATATTTCATTTTGAGATAAATTATTAAAAATCAGCTTTTGTATTCGATGTCAAACTCTAGTGTTAAGGGGACCGTAAACCTTTATTTAAGCTAAAATCGACCCCAAAATCAAAATTCCTTTTAGTGTATATTATTATTATCCAATTTGTACTGAGCCATTTGTGAAAAAACGCATGTAGATGCGATGATTTTTTACAAAGTTACAAGTGTTTTAATTTTGTACACAAGCAATATTTTGGCCCTTTAACATACTTTAAATCTGTTTTTCTCAAAACTGATTTTTTAAGATATTTAGAATTTTGAAATTATGTCTTAATGTTTGATCAAAATTCATGAAATTGATAATGAAGAATCATTATATTGCTTCCAAAGAAACTGTGTATGTATGTTAAAATTCGACTTCATTAAGGTAATTAAATGTGATTTTTAATTTATTAAAAGGCAAAAGTTGATAAAAATCAAGAGAAAAATTTCAAAAAATTAACTCTTCATAAGGGATTAAAAAATTGAAAAACAGATTTGATTGTAATGGAGTTTTGTGTGATTAAAATTTAAAATATCTTAAAATATGTAGAAATATCTCAATGTAGAAATATCTCAAAAATTATGACTCATGGAGCATTTTAAAATTTCGTTTTAAAATTTTAATTTCCTTTTAAATCTTAAAATTAAAAAGCTTGAAAATTTCTTTTAGGGTGTTCTGTTTACTTATCGTGAAATATACAGTGTAAGTCAAAATTAATATAGCGATTACAAACGGCTATAACTATTTAATGGAAAAGAATTTATCAATAAGATTAACACAGAATGTAGACGGAGCTTCAAAATTTTGTATACATACGTCATAGATGTTCTATGTGACTTCCCTTGGTCACACGAACAATATCTAGGTGGTAGTCCATTTCACGCCATACATTATGAAGCATTTGTTCAGCCACCGACGCAAGCGCATTACAAATGGGTACTTTGAGCTGAGGTCTTCAATTGTTTTAGGCATGGTAGGCACCCTGTCTTTCACATAACACCACAGAAAAAAATCGGCCATTTTAATCGTCATAATTGGCTGGCCATTTTTACTAATGAGACGGCCGCAATGAACAGGTTTCTTGTCGTTGCAAAGTTTCAAATCGCGCATGCATAGACTTCCCCTTCACTACACTTGCCTTACGTAAAGAAATTTTGAAGTTTCGTCTACATTCTGTATTAATCTTATTGATAAATTCTTTTCCATTAAATAGTTATAGCCGTTTGTAATCGCTATATTCATTTTGATTTACCCTGTATATTAGCACAAAATGTCATAACGCTATGATGAACAGTAAAAAATAATAATAAATAAAGTCCGCCGTTCCATTAAAGAGTTTAAAGAATTGATTTTTTGATATGATTGATAGAATTCCTTTGATTCGTAGTCCCTTCTTGACATGCGCGCATATACAAGTAGTATTGGAATAATCTACTTCAACGTTACGTCAGCATTATTATTAATTTTTCTTTTTTCAAATTCATTCATTTTTTTACGAAGAACATATAAACATATGAAACTTGAATATATGACGTTAAAAAAATATTGAAAATACGAAATACATCATGAAAGAAATAACCAATTTATTTTTGAATCAAAAAAGAAAAAAAGAAAAAGAAAAAGGAAGGTTTAGAAGGATAAACGTGATACAAGAAGATTTTTATTTTCAAGGGCAAGGTACCTTTTCCAAGTAGTATAACACCTACAAATTGCATTGTAAACAGAACAGAAAAATACACTAATTGAGTTCATTACCAACACTTATTGAATTAATGGAACAATAACAAAACAAATGCGAAACGTGCATTAGCTATTCAAAAAGTCACGTTCTTAAAATAAAACTCTCAAGTCTTTGATTATTATTATTGTGAAGGACTTTTTTTTATACCATAAAAACTAATATTATTTTTTTTTTTCATTTTGCTAATCAATAAATTAAGCAGCAGTAGAAGCTGTGTCGTTTAATTTAACAAAAGTACATCGTCGCTTGATTTCGGGTATCAAGTAGTGCTCGTATATTATACGTACATTATACGTATAATACATATAAAACGTTTTATACCTATGCGAATTTTGTATAGGTATAATATGGTAAAAGCGGTTATCTACGTATACGTTTCATGCGTATAATTGCGAGCACTAGTATCAAGTCTGGCCTTATGGTTGTCGAAAAAAAGTTTTGACGAGTTCGGTTCAAGGCAAAATTTTTTGTCGGCTTCGGGTCGGGTATATTATTCTTAATTACTCTGGCGCATAAATAAAATCTGACATTGAGGTATTTTTAGGGTTCCGTACTTAAAAAGTAAAAACGGAACCATTATAAGATCACTCCTGTGTCTGTCTGTCTGTCACAGCCCTTTTACTCGCAAACTATGCAACGTGGAAAGTTCAAATTGGGGAGAAGTAATAAAGACTATTGACCCACATATTTACAGATTAATAAATATTCATAAATATATTTAGGAAAAATGTAGAGGGGCTAATTAAGTTACTTGAAAAAAAAAACCTTTTCTTTGTATATCGTGTGGGGTATCGTGTGAAAGCTTTCGTAACGCTGAAATCAAAAATATATTTCATTTAATTTTAGGTATTATATTTTCAAAGTTATGGTGGAAAATGTAGTGCAAAAATATGTTCCCCCCTATCTAATTCCGAATCTATTGAAACTAAAATTATGAAAAAAATAGAGGTAGTAGACATTAATTTAAAAATTGCAGGAAAATTATAGTGATTACCCTAGATCACATAGATTTTGAGAAAATTGTATTTTTCCGTTACACTAAAATTTCGAAAATTTCAGCAAAAGTGTTGAGCAGAGCTGGAGGTACCTATCGTAGCAGAAGTATAAAAGCATTATCGATCATGAATTTCGAAAAAAATCGTCGGTAATTAGCCGAGATATTAACCCTTAAAGACACGGGCGGTTTTGACATACATAATGACAGGGACGGCATACTCTATGCTCCATCGGCTTTTAAAGCCTAGATAACAAATTTTAAGGATATATTTATGTAATGCAATGCCTAGTAGCAGTATAAAAGCAATAAACGTCAAATTGTTAAAAACAGACTAATTTAATGAGAATTAATCACATAAATACTATGGGATTCGCGACTATAGTTTCCATTGAATGGCTCTCTCAATACACCTACTATCTATATTATAAAGGACAAACATATCTGTGCGTAACGCATACGTCATTCTGCAAATGGCAACACTTTCAAATTTGAAATGAATTTTCGTTTTGCAATTTTTGCTACTGAAAAATTTTAAACTTCTACACATCGCACATTTTCAGTTTTTATACCGTCGTATAAGGAAAAAAATGTTCTTTTAAATGTAATTTGTTTGAAAGTTGTATCTCAATTTATTTTTGAGATATTAATTTTTTTTTTAGCTTTTAGTACCAATTTTGTAATTGTGGCAACAAAAGTGCCCCATAAAAATTGAAATTAAAATGCATGCTATGTCAAAAATACCATCTATCATCAAAAATACGGTTAATTTTGATTTTATTTCGTTTCTATTCATCAATTAAGTGTTTCTTAGTTTACAGACAAAAATATTTTACAAACGATGATATCGCTCTGACATCTCAAACTCTTTACGAAAACGTATTTGAAATAATTGTGTTACTTTCCTTCATAATTACTCATTTGGTATCAGAAAGCAGAAAGAATTAATTTTAATTATCCGCGTATAATAATATTTTCCGAATTTTGAAAAAATGATTTCTGATAATGAATTTAAAATGATCAAATTAAAATGCCATTTTTTATAACATGGTGAATACGGATATGAGAAGTACATATGTAAATTATAAGAAGGTGAAAATGATATCGGGTTTAGATTTTACAGGGAAAAAAAACTGATTGTATCAAACTAGAATAAATTTTATCGTTTTGATTCGGGAAAACGAAGCATAAGAGACTTAAATGACAACTTCATCATAATAACCGTTTTTAATTATATTTTACTGATTACTTATGCGATTAAAGATTAATTTTAATAATTCAGATAAACAATTGAGTTTTATAGAAATAGCATTTTGTTAATTTTAGGTTAAAATAATATTTGTTTGAGAGTTAGACTAGCCAATTTACGATGCATTTTCTATTGTAACTAATTTTGTAGATTTATTATAAATCAATGAAACAGTTCCTTCTTAAACATTTTTCTTCGTCGAAGTTCGGCGGGTTCCACCTCGTGTCTTTAAAGGTTAACTAAAAACCTATATGGAATAACAAATATACAAAATAGCTATATTTGCTATTATTTAGATTCCATATATCTTTAAACTTTCAAGGTATAACCATTTATACTTTTCTAGTATACAAAGTAGGGTGCAAAGGAAAGTCCCTTTAACCTGAAAATACTTGTGAACGGGGAGAGCTTCATGCAAGTGAGGTAACGGTATACTAAAGCGACTACGCCCGATTTGATGAAAACGACAGAACCGCCCCCTAGTTGCGAAATTTGGAAGATAGCCACTGCAAATCGAAAACGAAAAGAGATAGAGCAAAATTTACAGATAGAAAGTTTTAGAGCATCAATTAATTAATAGAATACGACATTTGGTTTACATGGATACGATAAATCTTCGCCTGTTTACCCAAAAATGCCCGAAATCGATGCACTCCATTTTGTGTAAACGTTTGAATGGAATAGTCAGAAGTATGAAGAAATACGCACAATTTATGCTATAAATACGTACTTATTTCAATACATTTTGATAACATCACACACACACACACACACACAAAAAAAAAAAGACAAACTGTCTCACAGTGATAAAAAGTTAATATTCAGTATGTTCGAAAAGTTCGCCATTCCTCACAATACACGTTTGTATTCGTGAGAGTAATTCTGCATGCACATTTCTCAGCATGGAACGTCTATTGCACGCCTCTTCAATACGACGAGATAGATTTAACCCTTTCAAGGGCGGTGGCTAGACGGTCTAGCCACCTAATTTTAATTCCAAAACTGACAAATGGCACCAAGATTATTTTAATAAAATTTTGCTTTTGTAATGAAAGTTCAGATTAGCGGGTTTTTGTTTTCTGAGAAATTTGTTTGAATATTCTGATGTCAGTCAATTATTTCATCAGTTTACGAACAGAATTCTTCTGGCCCTGAAAGGGTTATTCTAAAATTTTAAATGCATTGGAAATTAAACCTTTACAGACATTACAGCACAGTACAACGTCACAATCTGTACATTTCCGGAATGTGAATAGGCAAAGTAGAATCGTCGCTCATCGATTTCGGAAATTTTTGGGTATGCAGGCGACGATTTATCTTATCCGTGTGAACCAAATGTCGTTTCGTACTAATTAATTGATGCTCTAAAACTTTCTAATTGGAAAATTTGCTCTACCTCTTTTCGTTTTCGATTTGCAATGGCTGTCTTTCAAATTTCGCCACTAGGGGTGCTGCTGTCGTTTGCATTAGGTCGGGCGTAGTCGCTTTACTGTACCGTTACCTCATTTGTATAGCTGTATCTCTCTCCGTTCGCAAGTATTTTCAGGTTAAAGGGACTTCCTTTGCACCCTGTATACTATACAGCTATACCCAACCTACGTTGTATAGTTTTTACAAAGTCTTAGTATTCTTTTAGCAACGGTATGTTTTTAATAATACACTTACTAATTCATATATTATTGTACGGAACCCTCTGTGCGCGAGTAATACTCGCACTTGACTGTTTTTTTCTTTTTTTAACGCTTTCTAACATAGTTGAAAAGTGTTTAAGAATCTGGTTTGTCTATCCGTGCTCTAATTCCCGTACATATAGTCCGCCATGAAATTGATATATGTTATTGGGGTTTACTATAGCCTTTTCGGTAATGAAAATGAAGTGTGTACCATATTCGGTTCATTTACAGGGCTACTCCAAAGAATTCCGTTACATTACGGTCCATGGAGAAAAATCGTTTGCCGTGTATTTTAATGATATTACCGTATTTTAAGCATATTGAAATTGATATAGGGGAGACTAGGAATTGTTGACCATACGGGAGGCTTGACCCACCGTCAGTTTTCATATTTAAAAGAATTTCAGAGTTTTATCAACAGGTGTCAAGCAAAGCTACAAGAATGCTCAAACAACAGTCTTTGTTTCATACAGATAATCGAAATAGGTGCGAAAAAAATCAGTTGTGAAAGGTTTTTACCGTAAAAGTTGTGCTTTTTAGAAATATTTTGTAAGCTTTTTTTCAGATAACTATATCATAGAAATTTAAGTAAGTATCTTTTAAGTAATGCAGAAATATCGAGCTTGCATTCCAGGCATAAAGAATGTACAGTAAGTTAGGCTTAACATAACAATGTGCTATTCTTTAGAAAAGGGATAAGTGGGGAGGCTTGATCCAGTCAATGTGAGGGAGGGTTGACCAGATGCTCAAGTTTCCCTTAATTAAGTGGTTTTGAAAATCTTTTTATTACACACTGTGCAAAATGAAGTGTTAATGGTTATATTAAAAAAAATGTGTATTTATTGTGTATAGCTACAGTATAATGGGGTGATGGAAAAGAAAATGTTTAAAACTGATTAAAAAAAGATGTGAAAAATTGCTATAGTATCCACTGCAAGAAAAAATTTAATGAAATATAAATGGGAAAGTTGATAGGAACTTTTTTCCATTTAAATATTACTTATAATAGGTAAATAGAAACAGTGGAAATTAGAAAGTATGAAAGCAGCAGTTTTAACCCTTTCAGTGACGGTAGTTTGTTTATGAAACCACTTAATTTTAATTCCAAAACGCCACAATGGCACCAGAATTTTCCTAAAATCTTTTCCATTTAATATGTATGTGAAATATAGCCTTTTCTTATTTCCAAATCAATTTGTTCGAAAACTCCGGGGCGAATCATTTATTCCAACATTTAGTACTGAAAGTACTTTGCCACTGAAAGCGTTAAAAGATGTTAATGATAAGATAACTGCTCATGCGGCTGCAAAAGAACATAGCATCGATCGAAAAACTTTAAGAAGGTCTATAGACAAATCTCACCAGGATGAATATAGTGAGATGAAGCCAAACTATGTGAAAACTAGAGTTGTCAGATCGAGTGTCACTAAAAGTAGGACAAGGAGACAAAAACAGGGGGACAGGGGCTCCTAAATCCGGTCATAATAATATATGAAACCCTATGAAAACGGAACCTGTCTCTAACAGAATACTGTCTTAAATGTCAAAATTTCCTTTTCCCTGCTGTACAGTTATATCTGCTCAGACAAAATCATGTTTGAAACAAAATTTTTCTCCTCTGACTTGCAATTGCGTCTAAACAGGCTTATTTAAGCATCATATTTTCAAAAATGTATTTTTGTATAATAATTAAAGCATGTAGCATAAAGTTGTTTTTTTTTTTAATTGATTTTATTCCTCTTCACAAATAGTGCAATATAAAACAAAGTGGGTCAAGCCTCCCATATAGTGGGTCAACCCTCCCATATGTGGGGATCCTTACCCATTATTTTCTCAAGATTAAAATCAGTGGTTTTTCAAATTTCTTATATATTACACTTATGTAGCAATTTTATTTTGATAACTGATTGTATAACGAATAAAATGATATATAAAACTTTATTCTAGGTTCAAAATTTAAAAAATTAAAAATCATTTTGTAAAAAGTGGGTCAACCCTCCCTAATCTCCCCTACATCACTGAGGTGTACTACAAGCAGGGTTGGTAAATTTCTTCCAAAGTGGAAAAAACTGCGGAAAAAACCGGCCGGAAAACATAGGTTTCTTCCAAGCGGAAGAAATGAAAGAAACTGTTATTCTTTAAGAGTTTACCATATAAGTTTCGACTTTGTAAGGTACAATAAATGTATTCTTATAACCTTAGGTAAATTAATTCCATAAGACCTATACAAATTTAATTAATTATAAGTGCTAAATTAATAATTACATCAGTTTTTTAGCCAAGATCACACACTCGTCTAAAGCTATTCAACCATTGGCTACAAGAAGAAAAGAAATTTTATCCAAAAAACACAAAATCTATTAAAAGTTATCTATTTCAATTTAACCAGCCAATTTTAAAAATATTTAAACTTTTGAAACTAGTAGTAAATAGCACGAACCTTTTACCATTGGTAAAATGAAACTCGTTTAAATAAAAGAGTGCTTTTAATTTACATCAGTTTTATTAAGGAAAGTAATTTAGATTAATTATAATTAATCTAAATTACTTTCCTTCCAATACAAATTTTTACTGCAGTATACTGCAGTAAAAATTTGTATTGAAGTCCCATTTTTCCTTATTACAATGCCACATGGTTTAATAAGACAAAAGTTTTTTAGCTGTAAAATGCTGCAATCAGTTTCTCAACTTTGAATGAATGAATGCAAAACATGAAAAAAATTCTTTCAAGTCCTACAGAACTTCAGGAAAGTTTAAAAGCATTTCAGCATACACATGGACATTTTTAGTATATTAGTCTTTTAAAATCAGCATTGAGATATGAATGCTAGAGGCTAGCATAAATAATTACAAATTTATTTATTTACTGTGTTGCACAGTTTAAAATAATGCATTTTTATATGAAAATAATGCATATTTATTCGAAAAGTAAAGAATTTGTAGGTAGTTTTTTTTCTTCTTATATACACTTGTTTCTTCTTTTTTTTCTCCACTGTCCTGGAAGAAACTGATTCCTTCCTCAAGAAACCCAACCCTGACTACAAGGTTCTTACTATAGAATATGGTGTACATAGAACTTATCGTTCATTTCCAGGGACAAACAAAAGAATTTGTCTATAGAAAAAAATGAGCAATAATTGAATTATGGAAGCCGATGAACAATAATTTCTGGAAGTCCGTTTTCAGTTGGGTATGCGTTTTTAAATTTAACTATTTTTTAAATAACTTGGTGCGTATACATTCTATAGATCATATACAGCGTCGCACTAAAGTTCTCAACAACATCCATTTATTGTCGGAAATTGCTGAGTGGAAATTTTCAACTATGCTATGCGTTTAACTGAACTAACTTTTAGAACAACTACGTAGTATGCATACATATCTGTAGATCATATTCAGGGTTGCACAAAAAATCGTATATTTTAATGACTCTTCATGGTAATAGCAGAAATCGAGTTTTTAAATGCCTTTTCCAAACTCTTCATTTAGACATAATCTTTCGTCTTAGTAAACTGTGAAATTTTATAACAACATGTATAACAATCACTTATAAACAGATTAAGCTAAATAATGCTATAAAAAGTAATAAAATATCTTTATTTAGATTGACGAACGTATCCTCGCACAAACGGCGAGATTTTCAAAATCATTCATGATAAAAATATTTTCGCAAAATTTAAAAACAATAACTTGGTAAACAATGCCACGAGACATAATGCATAATGAAAATCAGTACACCATAAAATAAAATAAAATGAAATTGGATATTTGTGAGCGTAGATTAATTTTTACTATTATTACTTAAATTACATAGCATCTCTTTTCAAATTTTACGTAAATCAAGGGGCGCTGAATCATTGCAAACATTATCGTTGCGTAAAAATACCATCTCTATTGATTCCCGGATAATGGATGGCAAATAAAATTTTGATGGATAAATTATTCTGCTATTTTTAAAATTGATCTGTAAAGGTTCTTTGCTGTATAATCCGGCCAAAGCTGTGATTCTCCTGTTGTATTTGATGTCTGCTATATGTTCTTTGATTCTAGCTTTAAGTTTTCTGCTTGTCATACCTATATAAAACCGTATTTTTTAATTTCATGGAAGGTTTTGCAACAATCCACAAAATTCCATGTTATCCACTTTATAATATTTTCCTAGTTTTTTCGAACGTTTGAGATATAAACTCAATAAATTCAACATCTTCCTTGTTGCAAAACTTTCCATGAAGTTAAAAAATATTGTATGCAAGAAAATAGATTCAATTGAATCAAACCAGTTATCAGGAATATACGAAATACTTTTCGCCTAAGAAGATGGAACAATGCAATTTCATATAGGCATGACAAGCAGAAAACTTGAAACTAGAATCAAAGAACATATAGCAGACATCAAATACAACAGGAGAACCATAGCTTTGGCCAGATTATACAGCAAAGAACCTTTACAGATCAATTTTTAAAATAGCAGAATAATTTATCCGTCAAGATTTTATTTTCCATCCATTATCCGGGAATCAATAGATATATTTTTACGCAACGAGAATACTTGTAATGATTCAGTGTCCCTTGATTTACCTAAAATTTGGAAAGAGATGCTATGCAATTTTAGTAATAATAGTAAAAATTAATCCACGCTCACAAATATCCAATTTTATTTTATTTTATTTTGTGTTTGCACTGATTTTCATTATGCATGATGTCTCGTGACATTGTTTACCAAGTTATTGTTTTAAATTTTGTGAAAATATTTCTATTATGAATGATTTTGAAAATGTCGCCGTTTGTGCGATGAAACGTTCGTCAATCTAAATAAAGATATTTTATCACTTTTAATAGCCTTATTTAGCTTAATCTGTGAAATTTTGTTATAGTACTCTGAATGTGATGAAAAGTGTTTCATAATCTATGCTGTACGCATGAATTTTCGTTCTTGGTTTTTTTTCCCTTGAGTTCTACTATCCTTTAAAATTTGTTTAATTACTCATGAAACATCTTGTATAGAACAATCTTTGACATATTATGTTTAGATTGATCTTGTAATAGATCTTCTATAGAATAATCTATCTATCTATATTATAAAGGACAAACATATCTGTGCGTAACGCATACGTCATTTTGCGAATGCCAACACTTTGAAATTTGAAATAAAATTTTGGTTTTGCAATTTTCTTTACTACAAATATTTAAACTTCTAAACATCGCACATTTTAAATTTTTACACCGTCGTATAAGGAAAAAAATGCTCTTTTAAATGCAAATTGTTTGAAAGCTGTACCTCAATTTATTTTTGAGATATTAATTTTTTTGTAGTTTTTAATACCATTTTCCTAATCGTGGCAACAAAAGCACCCCATTTCTATTGAAAATAAACGGAAAATAGCCATAAATAGAAGATAACTGTATCTTTTTGTTGCCATTTTCTCATAAAACCTGAAAAAATGTTGAAATTAAAATACGTGATATGTCAGCAATATTGTCTGTTATTCCGCGATAATGACGTCATACGCATACTTTTCTATAAAGTTTAAGACTGGATTGCTGTAGCGGATGCAAATGACGTCATTTTATAAAAAAGCGTGTAATTTAATTCTTAAAACTGAAATATGTTTTGTAGAAGTGCGTCATTTTCACCCCAGCTGCTTTCTCAAGTTTTTGTCCAAAATTCTCGCGACTAATAAAATTTTAAAGCTATTCTTTAGGACATTCTACTATAATTTTATCAAAATAACATACTTTACTTAAATTAATGTTTCATAATTTTATATAATCTATATATTTAAAACACAGGTGTCTTTTTTAGTCATCTTCCCTGATCTTTCTGGTGAACCAATTTTACTAATATATATATTTTTAAAACTGAAAGCTATTCCTTTGTATATGTGATCGCACTATCTGTTTTTTTTTTTTGTTTTTTTTTTCAATGTACCCACTTTTATATTTTAATTTTAAAAGTTTTTTGTGAAATTTCTTCAAAATGGTGAAAATTAGATAGCTTTCATTATTACAGAAAAGAGAATAATAATTAAGTATTTTTATCTTTATTCATGCCATTTTCTGATAAAAATTCAAAATTGTTGTAAGGGTTTAGTGGCGCAAAATCGCATTAGGAGCATAATATTATATTAGGGGCATAATAACAGAAAATGACATGCTGCTTTTGAAAACACGCATTTTTCCTCATAAATTTTCTATATTGTTTTTCCTTCTGCATGTGTACTGATACTAAGTTTCAGACACTAGGCGAAATGCTTATGTAAGTGAAAATGAAGTTATATTTAAAAGAAAACTATTATTTTCTTAGATAAAACTAAACATTTTAACACAAATGCGTCTAAAAACATAAATTATGGAATTTTTTACTCTCCGGAATTGAGATTAGAATCTCAAGTAAAGAGCGCGTCTGTTCACATAAAAGATGTTGCTGACAATCGTGATTTCAAGTTTTGAGTTAAAATGATTCTAAAATGTTCTAACAAAATTCAAATTTTTTTAAAATGATGAATATGGATATGAGAAGCGCGTATTCAAATTTTGAGAAGGTGAAAATTGCTGTTTTTCATTCGAGAATACCTAGCATAAGAGCCTCAATTGATAATCACATCCTAATAACTGATCTTTATTATATTTTACTGATTAAGTATCTATATTATAAAGAAAAAACGTATCTGTGGGCAACTCTGACGTCATTTTGCGAATGGCAACACTTCAGGAACAAATTTCGGTCTCGAAATTTTCGCTACTGCAATTTTTAAATCTTCTGACCATCGTACATTTTCAATTTTCGTCGCATAGGTAAAAATTTACTTTCAAATGCAATTTGTTTAAAAACTGTATCTTAATTGACTGATGTATTATGTTTTCAAAAATAATTTTTAAGCATGATTTTTTTTTTAAGTTTATCTTATCACGTGCCTGTTTCAATTCATAATAATAATAAACATTTTGCGCATAAAGCAACAAACATTGTTCAGCATTTGTTTCTTACTGTTTTTGCATAACGAAATTAATACTTCTTTTATAAACAAATAAAAGAGTAATATTAAAAAACCCCAATCTAATATATTTGTGAAAGACAAATTAACGAAATTAATACTTCTTTTATAAACAAATAAAAGAATAATATTAAAAAAACACAAATCTAACATATTTGTAATCGTACAATTTAAATTTTTAGATCACCAAATAGGATTTCTATTTTTTCAAACGAAATTTATTTGCAAAGTTCATCTCAGTTTACTGATTGTCTGTGGTTTTAAAAACAATTTTAAAGCATGAAATACTTTTTAATTTATCTCTATCGCGCGGAGATCGATTACGAAAGATTAATCCGTTTGCCCTTAAAACAAAATAAAGAGTTCATCATTTTTCCACGGCTAATATCCATTAAAAAAAAGTTCCCTATGGATAAACAAATAAAATAATATAAATAAAACACAAATTTAACAGACATATGTAAGCTCTGAAATTATCAGAATATAAAAGGATGCCGGAAATAGCAAAATCTTGGTCAAATAACTCTTAGCATGCGGATAATAAGAAAATATCGCTTTTGATAAATTAAAAAAATATATTTGATCGTATAATTCGTATTTTTCATATGAAAAATGTTTTTAAATTTAAGTGGGCAATTTAAAAAAATTATTGCATATAAAAAATTATTAGTGTTCAATTAAAAAAAGTGTTTTCACCTATATTCTGTAACCCGGGAAGCCCGGGTAAGATCACCTAGTACTAATAAAAGAATAAATCGCTCTGTGTGTGTGTCTGTCTGTGTGCGATCGATGGCTAGGAAAATCTACTGCACGTAAGAGGTTCAAAATTTTTCTGAGAATAGCCCAAAGTCTCTCCTGATATACCTGGCTCTCAGAATTTCAAAATTCTAATTAACAGCTGAGTTATTAATTATCAACCGTCACTCACTTTGATTAAAAATCCATTTCGGAAGGGAAAATCTCTGACGCATGCACTGAAGGCGCTGATACGCAAATGAAGAACGGAAAAAAAATATTTCGGGGGTATTTTGTCATTATTTATTAACTAACATCGTCCAAACAGCTTAGTAAAGTTTAAAACGGAAGACATGTTCTGAAAGATTGTACTCTTACGTCTCAAATGCTGTGATGAATTAAAAAATATATCGCAATTAACCCCTTGAAAAAAAAGTTAAAAGAGGATCGTTTTTATGAAAAACGTTTTTCTCCCTTATTACAACACCTCCCCAGGATGCAATTTTAAAGGTACTGACAAGTCAAATATATGATTATAAAGCGGAATCCTTCTTCAAAACGGTGGTGTAATTGGTTTTTAAAAATTGGAATTTTAACCCTTTCAAATACACCGCCAAATGCAGGTCAATTTCCGCCTCATAAAGAAGATTTATATTTCGGTTAAATATTTATCTTCTAAAATATGCCTATTTTTTTATGAAATTTTAAAAAAGGGCTTGGTTTTAGTAATATTTACGATTCATTAAAATTTCAGAGAATTCGGACAACAATAATCATTTATTTTATTATGCTAATAAAACCGACGCGACGCGGAAAAGAAATAAAGGCAGAAACTATTTACGCTCCGATATGGAACGTTAATTTACTGGGCTTTTCATAGCAATTGTGGAGTAGTGCTTAACGCCTTGGTTTTCTGTACGAATAGACCCAGGTTCGAAACTGGATAGGGGCAAAGTTGACACTTGTGTTAGTTGATTATTTCTATTTTAAGGATTTTATTTTTCTTTGAAGGGTATCTAAAGAGAAAAAATGTTCCGACGATTCCGTTATAAACAGGCTTTACTCTATTAGAAAATAAATTTGCTGGATAATACCTTTTTTAAAAATTTATGCAGCGTATTTGCTTTCAGTTTTATTATTTCTTTTTCAGTATTACAGTTTCGGATGCATTTGTAATTACTTTTTCATCTAAAGATTTTAAATAAAAATTTAAATATTAAAAACATAATTAAATTTTAATTGAATTCACCAATTAATTTTGAATAAAAGAGTTTAAAACGTGAGATAAGTAAAAATTCAAAACCTTAACCACTGACTTTACACAACTTTCCAACTGAACATGAGTCGGGACCTGGTAATTTGCAAAGTCTCTACCTCCTCCCCCGCCCCATTCCGTACCGACCTGCGATACAAATTTCCGGTTTATTTAAGAATATTATTATGGGCTTCTCAGTGCATAATTTTAAAGTTGTGTCTTAGAGTCTTCTTCCCAGACCAATACCCTCATATTTTTATTGAGGCCCCAGGGCTCTTTTTCAAACATTAACCCCATTTTGGTGCATTTCTTTAAAATACTATTTTAACGAATAATTCATATTGTTCCCTATGCTTAATTTTAACTAATTGAAGATCTAAAGCGCTAAGTACTAAGACATTTTAACATGTTTCATGTTAGGGCCCTGTTTTTAATTATCAATTGGTCCCATTGGGGCCCCCTTTTACAGCTCCTTTAAAAATGGTCCAATTCAGAAGCTTTTTTTCTAACAACTTCTTAGGGCTTCCAGACACTACATGAGAGACAAAAAAAATATTTCTCAGGCTTCAGCTACCACCAATTTTGAATATTAATCGCCTTCTTGGGGCCCTTGGTGCAGCTTCTTTAAAATATTTCCGAATTGCTTGCAATTTTCTTTAACATAGTTGTAGCGTCTTCCGATTACTTTAAAAGCTACTAACAATATCTTTATGCCCAACTACATGCCAGTTATGCCCCTGGCCCCCTTGAAGTTTTTGCACCACTCTGGCCCCCAGGGCCCGGTCTTTCTTTATATCGCAGTTACCCCTTTTTTCGAACATTAATCTCCTTTTTTAGCATCAACTTACGTTTACTCACTACAGCCGTACATTAAAAATCGCGTTAACTTAAAGGTAACTTTAGAAAATGGATTTCATTAGTTTAATAAATATCGTGTTAATGTTAAAAGTAATTCATGAAATTTACAAGGGGAGAGGTCATCTTCCACCGCTTGTGGGCGCATTCTTTTCCCCAATTCTAAGGACCTAATATCAACGGGATTTGGTTCATTCAACTTAGATTACAACTACAACTACTTTCTGTGTTATGAAATTTTATCTTGGAGCTCAGTTACCAACATTTTCTAACATTCATGATGCATTCTTTTTTTTTTTCGATTCTATGCGCTTGATTACTACAAGGTTTGGCTTACTCAACTTGGTTTTCGATTGTCTCCGGCACGTGCGGCGCACTTCCGGTACATACTGCCTTATGTAGCGTGGACCCAGGTTACAGGTTCATTCGGAAAGAAGTTTGTTGGGAACGCACTAGACGATGCGGAAGGCAATGTGTGCCTCCAAAATTAGGTTCATTTAAAAGAATTTCAAAAGATATAAAATCATACAAACTTGAGTTTTGTTTAAGGTTATTATTTACGGATCCCGGGCAACGCTGGGAGGGTCTGCTAGTCTTTAATAATTCTTTAAATAATAATAATTATTTTTTTTTTGTGTGTGTCGGATTCGGCTCGGGTAACCGAATCGCACAGGGCTCTAATATATTGATAATGCATGTAAGTATTGAGTACTCAGCATGAAAGTCATTTTAAAAACAATAAAGGATTTATTATTCTTAACTAACCTGGAGCATAAATAAAATCTGGCATTAAGGTATTTTTGCTTTTTGCTTTTTTCGTTGAGTTCTGCCATCCTTTAAAAGTTGTTTAATTACTCATGAAACATCTTGTGTTGAATAATTTTTGACATATTATGGTTAGATTCATCTTGTAATAGATCTTGTATAGAATAATCTTTAATAATTCTTTATAGAATTTTTTTGTCGGATTCGACTCGGGTAACCGGCTCGCGCAGGGCTCTAATATATTGATAATGTGTGTAAGTATTGAGTACTCAGCATGAAAGTCATTTTAAAAACAATAAAGGATTTATTATTCTTAACTAACTTGGAGCATAAATAAAATCTGGCATTAAGGTATTTTCGCTTTTTGCTTTTTTCGTTGAGTTCCACCATCCTTTAAAATTTGTTTAATGGAGGATATTCCATCTACGTTTTGATCACGTGGTCAAGGTAAAAACTTCTAGCGTAAAGAAGGAAAGGCTCCGTAGACGTAATGAAAAATCCTCGCCAGCCAGTGAAACAGTTCATTCCGAAAGCAGTAGTAGCTTCCCTTCTTATCAGTTAGAAGTTCTTTGGGTAAATTACCGGTATCACGTGACTTTTTTCAACCTCGAACCCATATTTGGAATATAGTCCATTACTCATGAAACATCTTGTACCTATGGAATAATCTTTAATAGATTATGTTGTAACCAGGGATGTAGTGGAGGGTATACGGGGGTATACGCCGTATACCCTCTGGATTTTTTTAAGGAACACCGTATACCCTCTGCTTCTGAAGAAAGCTATAGTATATACACTCTAGGGTATACGCTCTGCCTTGAGCGTATACCCTCTGCTTAGAGCGTATACCCTCTGTTTTTTTTACGACTACACCACTGGTTGTAACGGCCGAAGAAACCCAGCAACGTTTTCTATCTCGTAAATTGCAAGGCTAGCTTTTGCCCAGCGTTTGTCCATGAATCTCAGCCTAGAATTATCCATGGATTGCTGCCTAGGTTCCGGAGACTGATTAGCCGTGCTGGCGTATCTGAGGGAAAGTTTTCGATATGCGGAAAGAGAGGTGAATGTATTAGATGGCAGTTTAGGTGAAGCCATCTAATCAGTTGGGAGATGAAGACGGAGTTGGAAAAAAGTGTGGTGGATTGTAATACGAGCTGGTTTTGCTGATAATTATAAACATGTATACATGTTGGTTTGTGTTGAAATATAGAAATGTATCCGCTCGAGGATTAAGTTATGTCGCATATAGAGAGATGTGGTTTTAAATTGTGTGTAGTTTTTAAGTTGTACATATGAAAGGGAATAAATTGTTTTTAGATGTTAAGCATCGCTTCGGAATGCACTGTAACTGAAATACTGTAAGACAAAACGTTACAATGTATGGATAGATCTTGAAATATATCTTGTATGGAATAATCTTTAATAATTCTTTATTGAATTTTTTTTGTCGGGTTCTGATCGTTTATTACCGACCTGCACAGGAGTCTAATATGTTGATAATATATGTAAATACTAGCAGCCTTCGCCCTCTACGCTGGTCGGTTTCTCCAAAGGAATCTTGAATTAAACGAAATAAATCTAGATATATCTAAAAGCTTTTTCTTAATATCTATTTTCTTAGTATATATTTTCTTAATATCTATTTGCAAAACGTTGCATCAAAAATCAGTAATAGCTGTCTTATTCGCATAATCTTATATTATCCAGATCAAAGTCCAAATTGGCATCAAATAGCTAAAATAGCTCTAAAATCGCTAAAGTATCTGTGTTTAACTTTTTTTTTTTTTAAGTAGGTCTGTTAACTTAAATTTCACGCTTCTACCTAAAACTGCTGCTGATATATGGCGAAATGGCCAAAAACTTTCGACCACACCTTTAACCCCTTAGGGAGGGGGGGGGGGGGATTTCTGAAATCGCTGAAATATTTGTTTGATTATTTTTGTAGTAGATTTACTTTCTGGAATTTCACGCTCCTGCCTAAAACTGCTGCTGAGATATGTCGAAATCTTCCAAAATTTTCGACCCGCACTTTAACCGCCTTAGGGGGCTATTTTCAAAAATTATTTCTTAGTCGGTGTCTACTGAACGTAAGGAACACGTGTTCCTGATTTCATTGTCCTAAGTGCAATGGTTGAGGCTCGGCGTTAATTATGAGTCCGTCAGGACAAACTCTTTTATTATATAGATTAGGTACTCAGCATGAAAATCATTTTAAAATTAATAAGGAATTTATTATTATTAACTACACTGGCGCATAAATAAAATCTTGGATTAACCATTCTTTAAAATTTGTTTAATTAGTTATGAAATATCTTATATAGCATAATCTTTTACATCCGCAAATTATCCTTTAAGTAAACAAACCTTAAAACTTTTCAATACATTAAAATATAAATAGTTATTGGTTCCCTTTAAAAAACATAGAAGATAATAAATATAATGGAAACATTAGATTCAATTTGAAAGAATTTCCGAAAGTATCCACTATGTGGACTTGTTAAACGCTGTAAAAGATTATTTCAAATATCCACCAGAATAACATCACGTCTCTTCGAGTATTCATAGAAGATAATAAATATAATGGAAACATTAGATTCAATTTGAAAGAATTTCGGAAAGTATCCACCGTGTCGACTTGTTAAACGGTGTAAAAGATTATTTCAAATATCCACCAGAATAAAATCACGTCTCTACGAGTATTCATAGAAGATAATAAATATAATGGAAACATTAGATTCAATTTGAAAGAATTTCGGAAAGTATCCACCACGTCGACTTGTTAAACGCTGTAAAAGATTATTTCAAATATCCACCAGAATAAAATCACGTCTCTTCGAGTATTCATAGAAGATAATAAATATAATGGAAACATTAGATTCAATTTGAAAGAATTTCGGAAAGTATCCACCATGTCGACTTCTTAAACGCTGTAAAAGATTATTTCAAATATCCACCAGAATAAAATCACGTCTCTTCGAGTATTCATAGAAGATAATAAATATAATGGAAACATTAGATTCAATTTGAAAGAATTTCCGAAAGTATCCACCACGTCGACTTGTTAAACGTTGTAAAAGATTATTTCAAATATCCACCAGAATAAAATCACGTCTCTTCGAGTATTCAGAAAAAGAAAAATCTAACTGTGTTGCTCAAAAGCTTTTACGCGTCTAAAAATTGAATTTGCTGTGTTCTGGAATGTTCTTTAAATAAAATTATATCCTCCTGTTCGCTTTTTGGTTTGCGGTGGCTTGTAACATTTCTTTGTAGTGGGAATTTTTCTGAACGTTTTTGTTAGTATCATTGTCTTTTTTCGTTTCACATTTTATAGAAAAACTAACTGTGTAGCAACCAGTTGTATTACATTTGTATTTTAAAAGATATTTAGAGTTTTGAGAGGAAAATACGTAACAATCCGGTTTTTAAATTAACATATGTAAATGATAAGTTAAAAAATGCAATTATTATCATCTATAAATCTTAATTCCACTAATCGAGGTAAGCCGTTTGGAAATTTCGTTAAAATATCTCCATTACTGTTTAAAATGATGAATAAAATCTTTGTTCGTAGTGATGTGAGATCTCTTGTATTTTTTACTGAGTAAATGGATTGTGATCCCATTTCCCTATGCAAATATGTTTGTTGTAATGTCTTCTACTATATATTAAAGTTTTTTACATTGGTCCTGAAACATCCCATATGCGAGATTTTATCTATGAAAAATCGCTGACCTCTTTTCAAACTAATATAATTTTTTTCTTACGTGCTCACCGAAAAGGATTCTATATATATCTCTACGCAAATGGCTAACATAGATTGCATGAGAAATATATCTATTCTATTATGCGTGATTGAATGACACGATATACTATCTCCCCTTTCAACCACCGATACGTTTAATTCTTTTCTTTTTCAGCTGGTCAAGGTTGGTAAGTCTTATGTGGAGAGGAAAACATTCCTTTAATGTGTCAATAGATTTGATACATTTATATTTGATATCGAGATAAATTATTAAAAATCAGCTTCTATACTCGATGACAAACACTGGTGTTAAAGAGTTATGAAAATTGATTTTTTGGCATGATTGATAAAATTTCTCTTTGATTTGTAGTCCCTTCTTGACATAAGTGCATATACAAGTAATATTAGAACAATATAACTTCGACATTACGTCAGCATTATTATTATTTTTCAAATTATCCTTTAATTAAACAAACCTTAAAACATTGCAATGCATTAAAATATAGTAAATAGCTATTAGTTCCCTTTAAAAAACATAGAAGATGATAAATATAACATTAGATTCAATTTGAAAGAATTTCCGAAAGTATCCACCATGTCGACTTGTTAATCGCTGTAAAAGATTATTTCAAATATCCACCAGAATAAAATCACGTCTCTTCGAGTATTCAGAGAAAGAAAAATCTAACTGTGTTGCTCAAAAGCTTTTACGCGTCTAAAAATTGAATTTGCTGTGTTCTGGAATGTTCTTTAAATAAAATTATATCTTCCTGTTCGCTTTTGGGTTTGCGGTGGCTTGTAACATTTCTTTGTAGTGGGAATTTTCCTGAACGTTTTTGTTAGTATCACTCTCTTTTTTCTTTTTCGTTTCACATTTTATAGAAAAACTAACTGTGTAGCAACCAGTTGTATTACATTTGTATTTTAAAAGATATTTAGAGTTTTGAGAGCAAAATACGTAACAATCCAGTTTTTAAATTAACATATGTAAATGATAAGCTAAAAAATACAATTATTATCATCTATAAATCTTAATTACCACTAATCGAGATAAGCCGTTTGGAAATTTCGTTAAAATATCTCCATTACTGTTTAAAATGATGAATAAAATCTTTGTTGGTAGTGATGTGAGATCTCTTGTACTTTTTACTGAGTAAATGGACTGTGATCCCATTTCCCTATGCAAATATGTTTGTTATAGTGTCTTCTACTATATATTAAAGTTTGTTACCTTGGTTCTGAAAGATCCTATATGCGAGATTTCTCTATGAAGAATCGCTTACCTCTTTTCAAACTAATGTAATTTTTTTTCTTACGTGCTCACCGAAAATGATTCTACATATATCTCCACGCAAATGGCTAACATAGATTGTGTGAGAAATGTGTCAATAGATTTAATACATTTATATTTGGTATCGAGATAAATTATTAAAAATCAGCTTCTATACTCGATGCCAAACACTGGTGTTAAAGAGTTATGAAAATTGATTTTTTGGCATGATTGGTAGAATTTCTCTTTGATTTGTAGTCCCTTCTTGACATAAGCGCATATACAAGTAATATTAGAACAATATAACTTCAACATTACGTCAGAATTATTATTTTTTTTCAAATTATCCTTTAATTAAACAAACCTTAAAACGTTGCAATGCATTAAAATATAGTAAATAGCTATTAGTTCCCTTTAAAAAACATAGAAGATGATAAATATAATATTAGATTCAATTTGAAAGAATTTCCGAAAGTATCCACCATGTCGACTTGTTAAACGCTGTAAAAGATTATTTTAAATATCCACCAGAATAAAATCACGTCTCTTCGAGTATTCAGAGAAAGAAAAATCTAGCTGTGTTGCTTAAAAGCTTTTACGCGTCTAAAAATTCAATTTGGTGTGTTCTGGAATGTTCTTTAAATAAAATGATATCTTCCTGTTCGCTTTTTGGTTTGCGGTAGCTTGTAACATTTCTTTGAAGTGTAACATTTCTTTGTAGTAATTTTTCTGAATGTTTTCGTTAGTATCACTCTCTTTTTTCGTTTCGCATTTTATAGAAATACTAACTGTGTAGCAAGCAGCTGTGTTACATTTGTATTTTAAAAGATCTTTTGAATTTTTTGAGGAAAATACGTAGCAATCCATTTTTTAAATTTACTTGTATACGGCAACAGTTAATAATACAATTATTATTAAAAATGCAATCTCTAAAATAAATTGGTTTCCGAGATTTCTAAATATAAAAACCCTTTTCGGAGTTGTGGACAACTCGGAAGAGGTGAGTGTAATATTTTCAATAATGGCCATATTATATTATATTTTTCTAAATTAGGAAACATTTGTCTTTTTTAAGAGTGTAAATGCTAATGTTGTTTCTTGTTTTGATGCTTTATTTTAATGTGAACTAATTCTGTTTCTTTTTCTTCTTAGGTAAGTGTGCCATTTTCTTTATTGCTGTGAAATCTCTTAACTTATTATCAGGTAATATTTTATATGTAGTTCTAGCTTCGAAAACAACGTGAATTATATTAAAATATCTTCTACTGTTTTTTAATTCTTCGGATGTTTCATATGTGAAATGTTCCAAAAGTTACATTTTAAAACATGGATACTCATAAATCTGTACAGCTCTAAGTGTGTTATTTAGTGTGCCCGAAAGAGCCCTTTCAGTATAAAAATTTCATTTTTTTTTCTTTAGCTAAAATTATTATTTTAGTGTACAATATGCGGAAGAAAGGAAGAAAAGGTATACAAAATTCCTTAGCTGTAATACATTTTATTTTAAAATTGATAATTGAACAGCTCTGGCGTAAAATAAGATAACTAACAAAATTCAAGTTTTCTAAATATATATATATATAATAATAATTAAGAAAAGTACGAATAAAACTATTATGATTGCTTCCTCTAAAATAGCTCATTTGTTAAGACTGGACTTTCAGTTAACTTATGTGCAACATTATTCGTTTGAGAGATTTCATTTTATTGCACTTACGTGCAAAGAATGTTTGTTACAAAAATTTATATTTAAAACTTTTATTTTATTGTGTCATATATTGAGTAAAAAATAAATCTTTAGATTTTGTTTTATTCGATTTATGTGCAAAGAGCTTTCATTAGTGAAATCCGTATGTAAAATTTACATTTTTTTGTTGTGTCAGTTATTAAATAAAAATGAAACCTTTAGAATCTATTTTATTGGATTTATGTGATAAGAGTCTCCATTATTAAATTTATATCTGATATTTACATTTTATTATTCTGTCAGATATTGAGTAAAAAATAAACCTTTAGATTTCAAAGGTATATATAAATATTATACAGACATACATACAATAAATACAATAAACCCAATTTATTGTATGTCTGTATAATATTTATATATACCTTTAACTGTTGAATGCAGACGTAATTTATGTGAGCATGTGTGTTTTAATATATATTGTAGTATGTGTGTTTTACTTTAGATTTTATTTCATTCGATTTATGTGCAAAAAGTCTTCATTGTTAAAATTCATATCTAAAATTTTCATTTTATTGTTGTGTCATATATTGAGTAAAAAATAAACCTTTAGATTTTATTTTATTCGATTTATGCGAAAAGAGCGTTCATTATTAAAATTCATATCTAAAATTTATATTTTATTGTTGCGTCATATATTGAGTAAAAAATAAACCTTTAGATTTGATTTTATTCGATTTATGTGCAAAGAGTCTTCATAATTAAAATCGATACCTAAAATTTACATTTTATTTTTGTGGCACATAATGAAAAAAAATAAAGTTTATGCTTTTAAAAAGTTAAATAATTCTATTCGGCGGAAAAAAAAATGTCAGTTACCATGTTACCCGAACTTTTCAATTATCCCATTCGCGAAGAACGGCACATATACGTGCCGACGTTCCTTATAAGTTAGCCAAAATCCTTAAATTTGATAACCAATATTTTGAAACATAATATTTTGCGAAATGTAGAAAATACTGGTATTGAAAAAAAAAAAAAACCGCCTACAGCAGCCGCCATTTTTGTGCCTGAACATAGATCTAGTATTCAGGGGGCAGTGCACGAAATACACTGGCGACAGATGTTTGAGCACCCTAGAGGCCACTGTGGCACCAAATCACAAACGCACGCTGAATACCCCCTGCTCAGCTAGTGTAGTAACTACAACCCCCAGCTCTAATTCAAACCTTGTCCCATAAAATTTTAACATTTAACAACATTTATTAAACAATGGCCACAACTCGCTTTAAACTATACAAGAAAATAATAATAAGTCATTTTAATATTTGATTCAGTAAAGAAAGGATTATCGATTGTGTTTTTGTATCGAATTGTTAAATTCAAAATAACATTTTTTGAAATATCCGCTACAATAAAATCAGGCCTCCTACAGAATTTAGAGAAAAGCTTTTAGTTGTTGCTCAAGAGCTTTTGTACGTTTCGAAATTAAATTTGGTGCATTTTGAAAGCTTCTTAAAAAGCTTCTTCTCACATCCTTCCTGTTGATTTATTACTATTATTATTGTTAAAACCCAAGTCTGCCATACCTCGTACCGCTTTAATACGGTGGAGAAAATTCTAGAAAAATTAAAGTACTTAAAAAAAAAACGAATTTTGAGAATGATTTATGAAGATACTTCACTAATATTAACCCATTCGGGACCATGGGTCTTCATATGCACCTTCAAACAGAGCATACAGAATTTGTTTTGGCACCGGTAAAAAAGAAAAGTAATATTTGCATTCTTTAATTAGAGAATTTTCACGATTATCCAAGTAAAGGAAACATTTAAAAAAAAGTTGGTGCCAACCGAATAAAATTTGTGTAAAATTCGCCGGTCCCGAAGGGGTTAAGAATTTAGTACAGTTATATTACAGGGAATTCATAATTTTTGCAACATTTTTGTGGTGTATTTTTTTATTATTATTAAATCTAAGAACAAATTACAAAATCTCAGAAATATGCAAATCTTTGTATTAAAATATGTTATTGTTTTAGTAAAGTTCTGCTGTTGTTTGTGTTTTCATCAGTATAGGTACGTAGTTGCCAATTAGTATGCTTTTTTAGTTACCACAATTTGCTTATTTAAGCACATAATTCTGCTCTTAGATGTATTAACATATATATAACTATTCTGAATTACTGGTAGGAAAAGAACGAAACTGTTGACAGAAATGTATATGCATGTCCTATATAGTATTCCATTAAATAGTGTATTTTCTTTACCATCTGTATCATATTAACTACATTTTCCCTTGTAGAGTAGCGAATTCTTCAAGGTTGCACGTATATTTATGATTATGGGATAACGTTAGATTTATCTATTCAATTAAAAAAAAATAACAAATCCCACTGAGCAAATAATTGGTCACTCGTAACTCATTTTAACCCTTTATCTATTGGCGGTACTTATAAGTACCGTTAAAATAACTTGTTATAAAATTCATTTAATACATCGATTAGTAGTAATACAGTTTAGAATGAGTTATAAATGCATTACTTTGTCTTATTCCAAAGCATTATTAGTTGCACAAAACAAAAATATTTTTAAAAGGATGATTTCTTTTGCCTTTGCATCTTTTCAGCTTTTTTGGCGTTGGGCGTGTGGGGGGGGGGGGGGGGGGATTTTTTAATTCAGAAATATTTCTATCTTTCTATTGTAAGAACATTATATTTGTACATTTCCCAATTCTACAAAATACCAAGGAAAATATTTAAAATGAATTTGAAGGGGGTTATAAATATTACACAAAATCCCTATAAATTCAAATTTAATTAATCCTTCTAAATCCTACAATCCTTCTAAATACTTCAATCCTTCTAAAATCCTTAAGAAATTTATTAAGTGATTATGTAAATGTTGTAATGTAGTTTAAACGATTCACGAAAATGACTTTAGAAGATAAAATTTTCTTGAATTCATAATTCAGTACATAAAGGGTTAAAATATACAAGAAAAAAATAACAATTACATAGTTGCTTCAGTTAGAAAGACTGTTTTATGTATTTCCCATATCAAATTGTTAAACGTTGTGTAAGATTATTTGAAATACCCAGTATAATAAAATAAATCTCTCCAAGAATTCAAAGAAAAACTTTTAGGCCTGTTTCGTAAAATAAAATCTTTTACTCTTTTCGAAATTAAATTTGACACATTTTGAAGTGCTCTTAAGTCTTCTTGTTCGTGTTCTGGAATAAAATCCAAGTTTGTGATAGCTTGTATTATTCCATTAAAGTATTTCATGGGTGTCTTTGTTAGAATGCTAACCTTTTTTCCTGTTTAAAAATTTCGGCGAAAGAAAATGTTAAAAAAGAAGCTGATACATTGATTTATAATAAAGCTATAAAATTAATTGTCATAAAAAATTATTCTTACATTTGTTAGTCTAATTTTTAAAAGAAATATTATTTTAACCTTGAGTTACCAAAATAATATTTCCATAAACTTCAAATTTACAAATTATTAAAAAATTAAACTTTATTCGTATGCTAAATGAGTGACATATAAGATATAATCAAGATAATTAATTATGATGAGGCTCTTATGCTTCGTATTACGGAATGTAAAATCATCAAAAATTATTTGACTTTGATACAATCATATAATTTTCCCCCATGTAATCTAAACCTAATGTTCTCTTCGCCGTCTGAAAAATTACATACACACCTCTCATATCTGTATTTACATTAAAAAAATATTTCAAAGCGCAATAGATTTTTAATAAGTATATTTCCAAACTTAAACTCATGTATTTGTCTGATACAACTAAGGTATTAATCTAGATAATTTTGAGTTTTAGCTTCTTTGTATCTTTTGTTTCTGCTGTATCTTTTTAGTGAGTGAATTCTAATTTTTGTTAAACTCTATTTTTGTAACGGTGTTTTTGGTTTTTAAGCTTTAATTGTTCTTTCTTTTTTAATTTTGTCTCTGTTGCTCTTTCTTACTTCATTGTCTTTTTTTTTTTTTTTTTCATATATGCTTCGTATGTTTGATGTGTAAATCTTAAGCATTATCATCTGCAAAATTTGGTCCAATTGATTTTCGCTTTTTGTCTGGATTTTGATTTGTAGGCGAAACTGTTCTTAACAAACAGTTTTCAAAGGGATGATGTATGGAAGTGAGATGGGTTAGCTTCAGGAAGAGATATTTGTGAGTCTGATTCTGTTTGCACTTCAGACGTAGCAGATGGAAATCAGTCTCAATTTTCAACTGTCACCGGAAAATTCTGTCGAAATCTGTTTACACTAAAATTTTAATAATTTACTGCGTAAATTAGACACAACAAACTAAAACTGCAATGAAATCAGGTCGTCTTAAGAAACGAATCAAAGAATAAGATAGTTAACTTAAGAAAAAAAAATATGTGAATTATTTTCATTTAAAAATTTACATTCTTTCTATTTTTGGTAAAAGAAAGTTAACTAGAAATCTGTTTGATTCAACAGTAAGTTTTCTATAACTATTTAGAGCCTATATGGACCGTACACTTCGCACACGCTATATGTGCCAGGTTTGATTTAGAGATAAGAAAAAAAAAGTTTTTTATAAAAGGCTTCCATCATCGGTAATAGGTTACAACCAGTGGTGGGATTCAGCCGGTTCGCCCCGGTTCGGTAGAACCAGTTGTTAATTTGCGTTGAGTTCGGCGAACCGGTTGTTAAAACGATACTTCACCTGCGAAAATCACATTTATATTAATTTACTTCTTTTAAATGTTTATCTTCACAACAGTGTTTTTAACCATTTGGGAAAATGGTTATTGTCCTCGGTCAGGGTAGGAAATCAAAAACATATCTGAAGCGTTTTATTAGTGGAATCCCGCATTTTATTCGTTTTCTGATTGGTCTATACAGTAATATGTATTTTCCCTTTACTTTCAACAGAAATGGATACTTCTGTTGCCGCTATGACAAAAAAGTAATAAAAAATACAAAAAAAAATTATAACTCAGAAACAAATTGAGATACAGCTTTCAAACAAATTGCATTTAAAAGTAAATTTTTTTCTATATACGACGGTGTAAAAAGTAATGTTGTGGGATGTTTAGAAGTTTAAGAATGAAATTTCATTTAAAATTGGTCCAGGAATATTAATGTTTAATACATGGCGTACGTAATGTATGACCAGCTCCGTAGAAGTTTAAAAATTTACCGTTCCGAAAAATGTAAGCCATGACGTACGTAATGTATAATAAAATCCGTGCGATTTTTTACGTCTTAAATTTTAGTCTTTGAAAAAAATCATTTTCCAAATGGTGGTTGTAATTTGTTAAATTTCATTTTGTTGTTTTTTTTTTTATTTATTTATTTTCTTTTTTTTAATATAACACTGCCACATTTTCTGATTTGTTTCACTTAATAAAATAATGTCTCATTTGCAAAAAATATTTTTCTTCATCAGTCCTGTGAAAAGCAAATTTAATTAAAAAAAAATATTGAAATTTTGAAGAATTTTGGTATCCGAATCGGCAGCTTCGAATAACCCTGCTTACACAGCATGCTTATTCAACATTACAATAACTACTTATATTAGAATAAAAGGTTACTTTGCTGTGGCTACTTCTTTTGAAAATATACTAGACCGGGAGCCAGCAGCGATGACAATCACCTCATCGAATTCACGGATGAAATTCTAAGATTAGTTAAATCTTGATTAGCATATTAGAACGCAATCGGTCTGCCAAGTCGTATCTTGGTGGAAAACACCTGAAAACCCGATTTTAGTGGTTGACTCGTAGGTTTGCCATTGTGTTTTCCTGCACCCAGTCCTCCCTGTTTTCATAGCTTTGGGTGCAGGAAAACACAATGGTAAACCTGCGAGTCAACAGCTAAAATCGGGTTTTCAAGTGTTTTTCACCAAGATATGACTTGGCAGACCAATTGCGTTCAATATGCAAATCGAGTTTTAACTAATTCTGGAATTTCAGCCATTAACTCGATGAGGTGATTGTCTGTGCTACCGCCTCCCGATCTATACGGAATATCGTCTGCAGTCCTTTATTCTTCCTTTTATTCCGACTCTTTTGCGGAAGCTAGGTTCGTAGGTCCCTAGCCACGTCCCGAGTATAAGACATTCTAGCGGAAGCCAGAATTAAAAAAAAAAAATCAGAAATTAAAACCGGACAAATTTAAAAGAGAAGTTACACAAATTAAAGACATCGAAAACCGGCAAGGGAAGGCTCGGGGCGATAAAGCTACCAGATGACCCCTGCTTCTTCCAGCTTATTTTTAGTACCAGTATTATCGGAACTGAGCAATAGCCAGTATAGTTAAATTGTTAGATTTAGTGATATACTTCCAACTGTATTTTTTTAAATATTGTTCTTCATAGAAGACATTTAAATCAAAATAGTTATTTTCGTTCCTGAGTCCGGTAAGTCATATTTAGAAAATAATTTTCCATGCTCTAACGAATGAAAACACATTGTATAGTTTAAAATTGCCGAGTCATGATACTTTGTGTTTTACGAATTTCCAACACTGGCTGGCTCAATTTTTTGTGCCAAGAAATGGTAAAAATTCTAAATATCATAACTCGAGAAGTTTTCGTTGTGCAAAAAATTATCTCACTTGATGTAGCATGATAATGTTTTTCTAAATATGTAATAGGACACAAAGAACCTAATAAAAGTTTAATTTTTGTAATTTTTTTTCTGATGTAAAAACAGTCTCTAAGGTGATGAAGAACAGCATTTGGAAAGTTTTTTGAAATTAGAATTATTCTAAATTTAACTATTTAGGAATTAGATCTTGGTCAGCGATGAGAAAGTAGGCAATACATATTTCATAACTGATATTGCCTTGATGACTGTATATTTCAAATAAACTAGCTTGCCTTTCAAAAACTCAACGAACAAGAAATATAAACATAATAAAGGATGAAAACTTATGATAAAATTAAAACATTTCAAATGCTTCGGAAGAAAAAAGCACATACAAAAGAAAGACGATGAGGGTTTTATTACTTCAGAAACTTGAAAGAAATATCAAATTTGTAGAACATAATAAATAATTTAGTGAGCTCGGGAACATGTTTTTAAAAAACAACGTAATGAATTAAAAAGAATGTTAGGCTACTGAATTCTGAACATTTAAAAGCAAGTTGTAGTCAATTTGAATATAGAAATAAACTACAGTTTTCTCGCTTTAGATTAATGGAATATTGAAGAAATAATTCATTCATAGAAAATAGCTGATAAACTATTATTTATATTCCGTGACACTTATAATTAATATTAATGATTATCGAGGGTTTTTTTTACTATATTTTAAATATTTTTCTAAAACTATAGAGTTTTTGAAGGTATTAAAAAGGCGAAAAATACTTACTTACTACTAATACTTACTTAAATTACTCGGTCTTAAAATACCTTGATCAAGAAGAGAGCTCTCTCGATTATTGAAAATTAATTAATCTAATTTAATTAATGAATTAATATTTGAAAAAAACTGGATTAACATCAAGTGTCATCCACTACAAGTTAAAAAGAAATTATTTGAGCTTGATTGGATGAATAATAAGTATTTTATTAACGATTGAAAATTTGAACAAGATATATATAACGAGAGTGTGAGCTAATAGTAGGAATTGAAAAAAAAATGTTTTATATTGATTAGAAATATTTAATTAGTTCGCTTTTTACGCAGTCTGTTTTTTTTATTTTTTAAATTTAATTGTTTATTCCTATTGAAGTTTTAATTTATCTTGAAGCTCCTTTCTTTTCCTTTTTTTTTTAAAGAAAAATAATTATCTATCGGTAGAATAATGATCGTCTAATAACATTGCGGTAGAAATACTTTACTACTGCATTTGATCTCTCTGAGTTTATTATTGAGTTGATTCTACGATCATTAATTCAACCTGAATCCTTAAAATGTAGTAAAAAGATATTTATTTTGTGTTTAAAACTGAATTTATTTCCATTGCTGAGTTGTTAAGGCACCACACCGCTAATCGCTTGAGAGTTTAAGGTGAGATTCATTTAAAAAGAGTATTGAAAAATTAAGTCAACTCCCACTGGCGCCATTGCAAAGAGTGCACTCTTTGTGGAGCTCCCAGATGTAATTTTCTGGTGGTGTAAATTGCCTTGTGCTATCTCGTGTCTTTGTTGACGATGACTTATAAGCGGGCTCCTGATGTCAAGCACACAAGTCAGTATGTGTTCAATAAATAAATAAATAAGTAAACAAATTTCCATTGAATTTAAAATGTTCTAAAAACATAGTGTTCATATAAAAAAATTATAAACAAGATGAGTAACATGGATATTTTAATTAAAATCTTTTGACTGTGAACAAATTCTGATGAACTTCATCAATTCCAGTGTTGCCAGTTAAGCGGACTCGTTTATTTAAACTATTTACTGGAATTTTAGACTAGTGTTTTTTGCTTTATTTAATGACAGTGTTAAACGGTGAATGCAGTTTTAAGGGGCTTCCGAGCTGCCTTCAGCTTTCCGCTTAGTCTAGAGATGAAAAGTTCTGAAAATAGAGGGAGCCATTGGCGCAAATTATAAGTGTAGTTAAAAACAACTTATAAGAATTTAAAGATTTTAAAGCAATTAACGTTAATAAAAAATGGTAGAGTAAAAACTTTATTTTAAATATTAATATAAATTATTAAGAGTATTAAAGAATGGAAAATTTAAGTTTAAAGAGTAAAAAGAATTGCACACGCTGTATGCGCCAGGTTTGATTTAGAGATGGGAAAAAAATGTTTTTTATAAGAGGCTTTCATCATTGGTAATAGGTTACAACAACCTATTCTTTTTGTAAATTATTGCTTGAAACTTGTCTAGGCGACATATAGTCATTTCGCCATTTTCCGTGTTTGTCGTTCTGTTTTCGATGTAGATCACAAAAATTACATATTTTTTAAATCAAACAGGGTTGACACAGTTCTACTACAGATTTTTAAGGCTTTTTCGCCTTATTTAAGTACAGAAAAATATTACAATTCTGTGAATAAATGAAGTTCTGTGTTTTTAAAATTAATTAGAAATTTTCTTATCGATAGTGGTGCCAGGCTCCTTGTAAAATTCCAACCTTGCAATATGTATGCTCGTAAGTCGTACAACAAAAATGTTAGGTTATTTTCTAAGCCATAATTTATCGAGAATAGATATTTTCATTTATGGTTCTTTCTCAAATTGGAACTTTAACAGTTTAGTCGTTCGTTTATATTTTAAAGCACTGAATTATTTTTTTTAAGAAATAGATGCCGCAACAACCTTTAGTTTAACATTAAAGGTAAATTTTAATTTACTAGTACATTACTATCAGTTTTATCAACATTCAATTTTATATCTTTTTTATTCCCTTCAGATAGCTAAAAAAGTAGCTGTTTCTTATGCCTGTTCATTAAAATTCTACAAAGAAAAGTCTTTTTCATCTACTTGAAAGAAGTTCTTTTTTTTTTTTTTTTTTTTTTTTTTTTTTGCTTTAATTTATCCTGAAGCTACTTCCTTTTTTTTTTATTTTTTCCTTTTCCTTTTTCTGTTTTTAAGAAAAATATTAATATCTCGGTAGAATCTAATGATTGGCTAATTATCTCTCGGTATAAAGGCTTAACTACTGCATTTGATCTTTTTGCTTATTGAGATAATTCTACGATCATTAATTTAACCTGAATCATTAGAATGTAATAGAAAGATATTTATTTTGTGTTCCAAACTGAATTTATTTCCACTGAATTTATAATGTTATAAAAACATGGTGTTCGTATAAAATAAATATAAACAAGATTCGTAACCTAGACATTTTAATTAAAATGTTTTGATCGCGAACTTTTCCTTTTTTTTTTTTTTTTTTTAAGAGTTAATGATCTCTCGGTAGAAATACTTAACTACTGCATTTGATCTCTCTCTCTCTCTTTTTTTTTCTTTCTTAGTTGATTCTACGATCCTTAATTCAACCTGAATCATTAGAATGTAGTAGAAAGATATTTATTTTGTGTTCCAAACTGAATTTATTTCCATTGAATTTATAATGGTATAAAAACAGGGTGTTCGTATAAAATAATTATAAAAAAAATACATGAGTAACATAGACATTTTATTTAAAATCTTTTGATCATGAACTTTTCTTTTTCTTTGTTTTTTAAAGAGCAAATGATCTCTGGATAGAAGTGCTTAACTACTGCATTTTAACTATTTGCTTATTGAGTTGATTCTACGATCCTTAATTCAACCTGAATCATTAGAATGTAGTAGAAAGATATTTATTTTGTGTTCCAAACTGAATTTATTTCCATTGAATTTATAATGGTATAAAAACAGGGTGTTCGTATAAAATAATTATAAAAAAAATACATGAGTAACATAGACATTTTATTTAAAATCTTTTGATCATGAACTTTTCTTTTTCTTTTCTTTTTCTTTGTTTTTTAAAGAGCAAATGATCTCTGGATAGAAGTGCTTAACTACTGCATTTTAACTATTTGCTTATTGAGTTGATTCTACGATCCTTAATTCAACCTGAATCATTAGAATGTAGTAGAAAGATATTTATTTTGTGTTCCAAACTGAATTTATTTCCATTGAATTTATAATGGTATAAAAACAGGGTGTTCGTATAAAATAATTATTAAAAAAAAATAGATGAGTAAGATAGACACTTTATTTAAAATCTTTTGATCACGAACTCGTCTTTTTCTTTGTTTTTTAAAGAGCAAATGATCTCTCGATAGAAGTGCTTAACTACTGCATTTTAACTCTTTGCTTATTGAGTTGATTCTACGATCCTTAATTCAACCTGAATCATTAGAATGTAGTAGAAAGATATTTATTTTGTGTTCCAAACTGAATTTATTTCTATTGAATTTGAAATGGTATTAAAACGTGGTGTGCGTATAAAATAATTATAAACAAGATTAGTAGCATAGACATAAATTAATAAAAATCTTTTGATCCCGAACAAAGTCTGATAAACTTCATTAAGTCCAGTGTTGCCAGTTAAGCGGACTCGTTGATTTAAAATATCTACTGGGATTTTTGAATAGTATTTTTTGTTTTATTTAATGACAGTGCTAAACAGTGAATGCAGTTTTAAGAGGCGTCCGTGCTGTCTTGAGCTTAATCTCAGTCTATAGATGAGAAGTCTTGAAAACAGATGGAGACATTGGGGAAAATTATAATGATATCTCTCTATTCTAAGAAAAAGTAACTAACGCTGTCAACACCACTGTCAATGAATTTTTTGTGACCTCAAGTCTTTCTTCGTTAATATTAAGAAAAATACTGCATACAAAAATATAAAAATTCGTGGTATTATAGAGAAATGTTTGATAAACACGCTAAAGCAGACAGTTTTTAAATCGAAGAATTTTTTTAAGAGGTATGTCATGTTAAATTTGGTCAAAATCTTTCCATTAAGTAAGTTTTATAGGAGCAAAAACTGCACACAGGAATTTAATAATTTTTTCTAAATATATTCAGTGGAAGCTCCCGGTGTGCAGACTGCATTTATTTTTTTAATTTGACTCTTTCTTTGATGGTTTATTTCCATTTTAAATTCAAATTTTCAGAGTAATTTTTTACATATTTTAGAAAAGTTTATTATTTTAAATTGTTGCCAATTTTAAAAACTTCTCAAAGAATAATTTTTCCTTTAAATTAAAAATTTATTTATACGGGATTATTATAAACAGAAAAAAAAACTATGAAATTAGAGTTAAATGATTACGTGTTAAAAGCAGGAAAATATGAAATATTACGTCATAAAAATTGTTTATATACGTGAATATTTAAAAAGAAAAAAAAACTATAAAATAATTAATTATTTAATATGTGTTAAAAGCTGGTGAAATTATGTCCTACTTCAAGTGGCCAAATCATATTGCCAAACAGTTTAAATTAAAATATATATTTACATGTACACGAGAGATTTATTTCGTATTTCGAGATGATCTTTTTAACTGTTATTACCAATTCAAAGACAGCGCAAATAATAATAGTTCCTTTCTAACAATAAAAATATTTTCAGGTGAATATTACAAAAAGAAAAGTTTGATGAAAATTACGTCAGGTTTAGAACGTGTGATTTAAAATTATTTGCTTATAGCGATATTAAAAAATACAGGAAAGCAAAGACTCTGTTGACTTAATTCATTTTTATATTAGCTAATTTTCAGATGTTTAACTAATCGTATTTAATAAAACACGAAAACAGCAATTAACAGCAGTTGATTTGACCTTAAAATCCTTCAATAAAAGAGAAAAAAAAATGGAAACCCTTTGCAGGTACATCACTATTGGTTTTGTAATTAAAATTCAATCTTCCGTAATCTTTTTAAAGTCGATCAAATTAACGGATTTTCAGAGTCTGAACGGGATTGACGAACTTATCTCGTAGGTGGCAGAGCCCCCTAGATTACGGGGGGAAAATAAGAAATTAAAGATTTTAAGGTAATAACATTAATAAAGAATGGTAGAGCTAAAACTTTATTTTAAATATTAATATAAATAATATAAATAATATAAATAATATCGTTGAATAGTTGTTATTGAGCAGAGTAAATACTTTAAAGTAAGTGCATAATTTAAAATTATCATTTTTTGAGCCATTTTTTTATGTAATTCAGGAGTAACATTATGACATTAGGTCCAACAGAGACATAAATAAATTTTTTCACTATTTTTCTTTTGGTAATTAACAAAGCTAGACTCAAATATAATTTTTTCCGAACGAAATAAAAAATCATGCATTAAAGGGTTAACAACATAGAACTACATAACTACATTTACATATTTTTACAATCATATGCAATTATTGAAAAAGGATGGCTATGTTAGAAGTTATATTTATTTTTCTTAGGAAAGACATGAGAAAGTTACATATCCGTATGAGTTATATAACGAGAGGCTGTTGCTTAACCCATTAACTGTTTCATTTTTTCTTTTTTTTTTTTACACAAAAAATTAAAAATTGGGGCAAAACACCACTTTTTCATACTGAAATATTTGCTTTACACAATCGAAAAATATCTGACAATTAATAAACAGAAATTTACAGTTACAAATTAGTGGTGTCAAAAAGTTTTTAGCAACGAATCAAGCAAAGTCTTCCTGCCCGAACTGGTTTCGGGCAAAACTGTTAAGTGGTTAAACAAATAGGTATTAAATTATGAAAGTAATAATGTACCGACAGCGTATGTTTTCATTTCCGGTTATTTATGTAGATGATCCTTCATAAACTATTCAGCTGATACCACTGTATTTTTAAATACTAGAAATATTTTTAAAAGACAAATGACACAATAACAGTGAGTTTAACATTAATGTTAAACTTTGATTCATCAGAAAATCTTTGTTAGTATTATCAACATTCAATCTTAAATCTTTTTTATTCACTTCAGATGGCAATTTTTTTTTTCTGTTTTGTGAACATAATCATTAAAATTCAACGATGAAAAGTCTCTTTAATCTTCTTGAAAAGGCTTTTTTTCCCTATTGAAGTTTTAACTGATGTTGAAACTCCTTCGTTTTATTTATTTTTTTAAAGTTAATAATGATCTCTCTGTTGGTATTCTTAACTACTGCATTTAATCTCTTTGCTTGCTGAGTTGATTCAACGATCATTAAATTCAACCTCAATCATTAGAATGTTACGAAAATATATTTGTGTTCCAAAGTAAGTTTATTTGCATTCAGCTTAAAATATGATATAAACTTCGTGTTCGTATAATGATAATAATAATGAACAAGTCTAGTAACATATCAATTTGAAATAAAAAAAATTTGAACGCGAACGAACTTCGATCAAATTAATGAAATCCTTTCAACTTTATGTAAAACTCTGCTAAAGTATTTGTTAATTAAACGATGGTCTAAAAGTTATTGGGGGATTATAAAATTAATAATTTTTCACTTAGTTATTTATATTACTTTTAAATTTAACAGAATTCTATCAGAGATATTTACCAGACACACATGTCGAAAAAAAAAAAAAAAAAAAAAATGAATTATATTTCAAAATCGATGTTCAATTATCGCGATTACAAGTAATTTTTACAAAGAAATAAAATCGACTTCAAGGATTGTTTCATATTTCAGTGTTTTTGAAGAAATAAGTGGCACCGAGAGGGTGAGATGGAGACAGGGGAAAGGGGACCCCGGGGACCCTATGAAAAGTAGCCATCTGTAACTATAAGTTCTGTACCATTATATTGAAATTATATATGTACTAGTATATAACACACCCCCTGTCAAAAATGATGGAATATTGATCTGCGTTTCATTTTCGTAAGACTTCATACAAATAAACAGCATGAAGATTTTATTATTGAAAGGCGTGTAGAAAAGTACAGTCGTGGGAAAAAAAAGTAACCCCCCCCCCCCCCTAACTCCTCAGCAAATTATCGTAGAAGAAACTTACTGGTACCGAACGATTGGAAATAAAGTCTACTTTTAAATGATGTATATAAAATTTGCTTAGGGGGCCATCTACATATTAAAACGAACCCAAACTTCTTTTTTTTTTTCAATGGCAAAACCCAATTTTAACAAGATATTTGAAATCATCGGTTCAAACTAAGCCTAGACACCAAATTTCAGCTCATTTGAATGATAAGTTTTTGTATTATAAACATTCAAAATTTAGTGCTTCTAATGTTAAAATGTTAAACTGCATTTTCATATTTTTTATTAATATCTCCCGAAGTTACTCCCAATGCGCTAATTTTTTGTGTAGCAATAATACTAAAATACCCAAACATAAATATGTTGAATTCGTAATTTTTTTTAATTTTATGATGCGAATTATGAATTATGAAATTAATATTCGAAAAAATTATGAATTTCAACCTACAATTTTTTTGATGCATTTAGTTTTATTAAGTCCTGCTTTATGGAAATCCAAAGTTTCACATTTTTCTTCCAAGTAGTTTTCAAATTATGCTTAAAAAACGGAAAAATACTGGTTTAAGGGGCCGTCCATGATAGAAGTGACAAGATATTTTGAAATTTCTTATGCTATCCTGTAATCTAGCAGTCCTCAATGACTGCTTGAGTAGCGCTTAATATGTCTTGATCAAGAAACGGGCTCTATAGGTCAATAGTCCAGTACCAAACTTTAATTTGGATACAGCCCCTTAAATACGCTCTTTTTAAAATAATTATTTTCTTGGAAACTTATTGTACGAATTGCATAAAAATTTGTTTTTTGGCTAATTGAAGGCTAATTGAAGTTCATTTATGCTCTCAGAATTGTGTACTGCTATTGTAAAAACAAAATTATGGTTCGTTTTAATATGTAGCTGGCCCCCTAAGCAAATTTTATATACATCATTTAAAAGTAGACTTTATTAACAATCGCGTGGTACCAGTAACTTTCGTCTACGAAAATTTCTTGCAGAGTTAGTGAGGGGTGTTTACTTTTTTTTTTTCCCACGACTGTACATTTTAAAAATGACAAATGATTTCTACAAATGCAAATGATGAGGATTATTATTATTATTTTTTTTTTTTTTGCTCAATATTCAATTTCTTAAATAGTTCAACGATCAATAAAGGCTCCAATTCTAAGAAATGAAAAACCCGTAAAAATTGCGTCATGGTGACACAATCATATAAAGTTTTCTCCTTAGTTTTATTAATGTAAAAATGCATTTCAAGCTCAGCATAACGTGACTGGCGCAAACTTTTCAATCATACTTCATGTACGTATACTTTTATTCTTAACCACAGTCTACAGTCTGTTCAAATAAAAACTAGTTGGATGTGCCAGTCCCAAAACTTTCTTCTATCTCATACATCCTAATATTTCAAAAAGTAGTTACAGGTGTTAATATTGCAATATTATTAGTTCAATACTATACCAATTTTGATTTTGATCTTAAATTTCTGCTTCAGTCGATTAATCGGAGTAAAAACAAGTTAATCTCGATCATGATATTTTTTAAAATCAATAGTTTTTTGTTATTACACTATGACGCAAAAGTTTAGACAATGAAGAAATTCTTACATACTTTGAAAAATATTTATTCAATTTTCAAATCACTGCTTGAAATTAATGTGCTGTACATATAAACAATATTTATAACAAAGAAAAGTGGAATTGTGCATATTGCAATAAATTAAATGGTAACAAAAATAAACTGCTGTCTCAAAAGTTTAGACACAAATTAAATAAAATCGAAATAAACAATTTTTAAAACCTGGTTGCGCATCCATGCTTATGTATTACGTCATATACACGAGATTGCATGGAAGAAACTAAATCTTGCATAGTTTGTGGATCGATATCGTACCATGCATTCTCAATAGATGTCTTAAGTTCCTTTTCAGAAGAGTATTGTCTAGCGTTGCTATAAACTTTGCGACACATGATGCTCCAAAGGTTTTCTATAGGGTTAAGATCTGGGCTACATGCTGGACAGTCGAGAACTCTTATATTATGGGAATTAAACCAAGATTTTGAATGTTTTGCAGTGTGAATTGAAGCATTGTCTTGCTGAAATTCCCACTGAGGACCCCCTAGAAGCTCAGCAAATGGCAGTAGGTTTTCTTCTAATGTCTGTGTATAATGCTGTGAAGTTTGACGACCACTGGTGAAGGTCAGAGATACTTGTCCATTATAGCAAAAGGCTGCCCAAACCATCACCGAGCCCCCTCCTTGTCTGCGACTAAAAAAACGTCGAGGTTCCTTCCGCAAGTCATGCCAATACGATAAACAACCATCTGGACCATCCAGATTCCACTTTTTTTCATCGCTAAATATGACTGACTGCCATTTCTCTCCATATGACATATGCTTTCGAGCCCACATAAGTCTTTGTAACTTATGATGTGGTTTCAGAGGTGGTTTCTTCTGCATTTTGCTATAAACGATTGTTTCTTTTTCCAAAATTCGTCTACGAATCGTATCCTTTGATACAGAGAGTCCCGATGAGCTTTGAACTCCACGTACGCTCATTTGTTGAGTACTCGCTAGTCTTTGTATCAGGCGATCCTCTCGTACATTTGTCACACGTGGCCTCCCAGACGGACATTTTGCTTTATATTCGGAACCACTCGATAAAACTCGATAAATAGATTTTTTTGACCTATTAATAATAGCAGAAATTTCAGAAACGCTCTTCCCTTCACCTTTCAACTGCCAAATCCTTGAAACCTCATTCACTTGAATTTCTTTAGCTCTCGGCATGTCGACTATGAAGCGCAATCGTTTGCAGAACTTAAGTACTCCAAATTTGTGACATCATCGATTCTAAATTTGCATATGCCAGCGAATATTCAAAGAAATTTAGAATAGTGTCTAAACTTTTGCGACAAGCACATTTGAATTTTTATGAAAAAAATTAGTATTATAGCAAATAAAACGACTGTCTTTTGTACATAGCATTTTAAATCAGTTTTTGAATATATTTACAGGTTTTTGTAATTCTGACGTCATAATTCTACATTTTAAAGCTGAATGACGTCATTGTCTAAACTTTTGCGTCATAGTGCATCTTGTACATCAGCTGTTTGCGAATAGCCGGCTTAGCATGATGTGAGCTCCCGTGGCTGTACGAGCAGCCGATGGACAACAGAACTATGAAAAACTGAGAAAATTATGCAAAATCGCTATCACAGCGCCCTTTTCCCGCGGAACAGTTCCAAATTCAACGAGGACTTGCTGTTCATAGCCAAAAACATACACAATAAATTTGTTTCAATTCTGTTCATAACTTCATACCCTTTTCGATTGTAAAATAATGAAAATGGCACATACATCGCCCAATTCCGGCGAAATATTTCCAAATCGAAGGAGAACTTGCTGACCATAGCTAAAAACATACACAAAAAATTTGTTCAATCCTATTCATATTTCCGTACACTTTTCGATGGTACAGTAATGAAAATAGCACAAAAATTGCTATTACAGCGCCCCCTTCCGACAGAATTTTTTTAAATTGAAGGAGGACCTGCTTGCTACAGCCAAATACATACACAATATTTGGTTCAATACTATACATAACTTCATCACTTTTCGATGGTACAACGGCGACGCACGGACAGACATTTGTGTATAAACATGTTTGTTTTTTTTTGGGGGGGGGGGATGTCTGACCCCTAAAACGTGTAAATCCATCGAAAATAAATTTCGATTACAATATTTTCTTCTACTGAAGATAGAAGAAAGTAAAAATATATATATATTTCCTATTTAATTATAATGAACAAACTAATAATGCATAAAAATAAAATAAACCCAATGGACAATATTTCCGTGGTGTCTGAATAAATATGAATTTTTTTCTCATAAAAATAAAGTACACGTGCATATTTTTTTCCTACCGAAAATAACTTGGAAATGAAAAAATATATCCAAAAACCCACGTGTCTGAATATTTTTCATAATTTCTCTTTTATCTGAAACAACAGGAGTAATCCGATTGCCACCATTTTGAAGAAATTTTATAAAAAAAATAATTAAAATTAAAATGTAAATATGAGAATATTTTTTTAAATAGCTAATGCGAGTACATCTACAAATGAACAGCTTTCATTAAAAAAAATAATTAGCAAAATCGGATCAGTAGAAAGCTCAAGGTAGATGAATAAAAAAACAGTTTTGTGTTTTAAATATATGGATTGCAAGGTTCGCCCCTGAATGGTTACCTACGCTTTCCTACATTTGGATTTTATATAAATAAGATATATATTTTAACAGGTTTTCATCATTAGTGTGCATTTCAGGAATTAATTTTTTTCTTCAGAAATTCTGAGTCCATACCGGAAATTTCGAAAGAAGAATTTATACTTTATGCAATTACTAATAGCCTGTTGTTAAATAAAGCAAAAATTGCTAGTCTGAATTTCTGAATAAAAAAAAAGTTTTGAATTAGTCCATATATGCGCTTATTTTGCAATTGGGTTAAACTTTCGAAGTTTAAATCCTTTTTTTTTAAATTCTTGAATTCATATTATCCCCCTCAAGGAAACATTTCATGTAAAAATAATGCAATGTAATGTCTTCGCCGCAGCTGTAAAAATACGCATCGGAAATAAAGTATAAATTAAACTCTGATTTATAGAGCTGTAGCAAACCGCACACATTCGTTACTAAGTAACGGGTATTCTCTAAGATACGAAATACCGAATCGGTACTTCGATATACGACTCGTTAGTCGTTACTGCGTCAATACGTAGCCGAACAAAATGAAACTAACTTCAAACGCTGCTTGCGTTTGTATAATTCATGAATGGAGCAGATAGCCGGATGCGGTAAAAGATGCGAATTTGTATTCAGACTCTGATATTTCGGCGTTAGTTGTTTATGTATCAGTGTATGCGTATCATTCTGTTAGTATCATTTATTCTCAAATCTCAAACGATTTTGATTTCGTAGGGGCTTGTTGATTCCTTCATTATGGAAAGAAAAAGAAGCATAGCTATTTTATACCCTGAGCTTGCAGTACCATCTGAAAGAATTTTTTTTTCAAAATCAGGCTATATATTATCTGAAAGGCGTGCTTCATTAAAACCAAAAAGAATGGAAAAAATATTATTTTAAAACATAAATCAAAGATTTCTAAAATAATAATGCGATTGACGTAAACTGTTGGTTGATAAGATGATAAAGTCTAAAATAAAACACATTTCTTTTAAATATTCTAAAATTTTTCAAGAAATTCTGTTCTAAAATTTACAGGTTTGCTTTCAGTGCATTCTTTATCCTATAAAAATATCTTTGTACGTGTATTTATGTTTTAAATTAAAAATATATATATATATTTTTCTGATAAAGACGAGTTTTTAGATTGCTTGTAAAAATGTTTTTATGATAACGTTTAATTTTTTTAACCTCCGGTATGCTATTTCTTTCTTCCAGCTAAGCTAATAAAGTGTCGTCTCCAAAAAAAAAAAAAAAAAAAAAAAAAACCACGCCCCGTTGTATAAGCCATCCTTAAAACAAACCAGAGGTATCATTGTACGGAATAATCTCTATCGCATTTTTTTAACTTCTAAGCATCGCACATTTCCAATTTTTATACCGTCGTATTAAGGAAAAAAGTACTTTTAAATGCAATTTGTTTGAAAACGGCATCTCGATTTATTTTTGAGATATTAATTAATTTATTTATTTATTTTATTTTATTTATTTTATTTTATTTTATTTATTTATTTATTTTTTTTTTTTATAGTTTTAAATGTTATTTGTTTAATTTTTGTAACTCAAGTACTCCATTTCTGTAGAAAGTAAAAGTACAGGAAAAATTGTTGGAAAGTACCAATTATATCTTTTTGTTGCCATTTTCTCATAAAAACTGAAAAAAAAGGTAATTAAAATACCTGCTGTTTCGAAAAATTATAAGTTAATAACTTCTGATAAAACATGAAGTTTTTATAAACTGAACTTAATTTTAAGTATCTACATTAAAATTACAAACAAATGAAATCATATGAATCATGAGATAGCTTTTTTTTTTTTTTTTTTTTTTTTTTTTTTTTTTTTTTTGTCGAATTTCTTAAATAACGAAAGAAATTCTTCAGCGGATGCGGATCACGTCATTTTATATAAAATAAACGCGTGTGTTTTAAGTCTTATAACTGAACTATCTATATTTATGTACATTTTTTTTTTTTTTCATCGAGGGTGACACTAAATTCTGAAAAAGCAGAATTACTGTTTTCTAATTTTTTTTTAACCATTTGGAAAAATGGTTATTTCCTCTGTCAGGGTAGGAAATCAAAAACATATCTGAAGCTTTTTATTGGTTGAATCCGCATTTTATTTGTTTCCTGATGGGTCTATACAGTAATCTGTATTTTCCCTTTACTTGCAACAGAGATGGATACTTCTGTATCCATCTCTGTGCCAAATATTTTTGTTGCTATGTTTTTAAATTTCATATTTGAAAAAAGAGTATTTTTAAATATAAATCAATAATTTCAGAAATAATAATGTGACTGAAGTACAGTGTCATTTGATAGGATAATCACGTAAGAAATTAAATATATATATATTTAAATATTTTCATATTATTCCAGAAATTAAATTTTCATAATACATAATTACTTTTAGTGTAAAATTAATAAGTAAATTTGTTTGCAAAATATTTTGCCTGTGTAATTATATTTATCATAGTTTTCGTATAAATTTGTTGAACTTTTACTCTTCCTAAATTGCTTTCTCCGATTATTCCTTATTTCATAAGTAAGAAATTATACAATTTAGACATGTTATATTCAATTATGCATCGTATTTTAATTTTGTTTGCCTTTCTTCATTAAAACGTAGAAAATTAAATGTATTTTTAACGTACAGATGGCAGCACATCACATATTTTACGTTAAAATAGTAACGAATTCTTCAAAAGAGTCATGTGCGGTATATAATTAGATTTGATATTGCTGCAGGTTTGTAGTACACACGATGATTGTTAATACCCGGTTTTTGAACAGTAACGAAAGTAAGGAGTAACGAATACTTTCTAACGGGTAGCGAGTTCGAAAGTAACGACATCATACGGGTATTCATTTAGTCGTTACTTTTACAGCACTACTGATTTATACTTTTTTACTAAGGAGCATTTAAAGCAAAAAAACTGAGCGTTCGTTTATTAAATGTAGTTTTACCCAGTAGCGAATTCATATGCTCTTTTAAACTTTGTTGGAAAGTGTTAAAACAAAGAATGTTGTAGCACGTGGCGTGTATAAATTTTATAGATAATATACAGGGTTTCGAAAAAGAATTCGCACAAATTACCCGACATGAACTGCAATTGCTGGGAATGTTTTTTCACTGCGATATGTTTTTTTCTAAATTGCTTATTTAGCTGTTTCATTTCATTGCAAGAAAAAACTAGTTGGATGTGCCAATTCCACAACTTTCTTCTATCTTATACATATTAATATTTCAAAAAGTAGTTACGCATGTTAATACTTCAATATTATTAGTTCAATATTATACCAACTTTGATTTTCATCTTAAATTTCTGCTTCATTCAATTAATAGGATTAAAAACGAGTTAATCTATATCATGATTTTTGTTAAAATCAATAGTTTTTCTTTATTCTGTTGTCATCAGCGGTTTGCGAATATCACTGTAAAAAAAAACGGACTAAAAAACGGAAATACTACTGGCAATCTAGACGCCAGTACTATTTCCGGTTTTTTACGGGAATTTTTACCCATAAATTACAGAAGATTTTCCGTTTTTCTGATTAAAAACGGAAATTTTTCTGTAATTTATGGGTAAAAATTCCCGTAAAAAAACGGAAATAGTGCTGGCGTCTAGATTGCCAGTAGTATTTCCGTCTTTTAGTCCGTTTTTTTTTTTTTTTACAGTGATAGTCGGCTTAGCAGAACGCGAGGTCCCGCCGCTGCACGAGCCGCCGATGGACAATAGAACTATGAAAAATCAAGAAAAGTGTACAAAAATCGCTATCACATAGCACCTTTACCGCGCAATATTTCCAAGTTCAAAGAGGACCTGTTGGCCAAAGCCAAAAACATGCACAGAAATTTTTGTTCAATTGTATACATAATTGTATTCAGTTTTCGATGATACAATGAAGAAAATGGCACAAACATTGCTATTATAGCGTCCCCTTCCAGTGGAATATTTTCAAATTCAAGGAGAAATTGCTGGCCGTAGCCAAAAGCATACACAAAAAAATTGGTAGTTGTATGCATAACTTCATACACTCGAAAATGGCACAGACATTGCAATTATAGCGTCCCCTTCCGGCGGAATTTTTTCAAGTTCAGGGAGGACCTCCTGGCCATAGCCTGAAACATGCCCAAAAAATTTGGTTCAGCTCTATGCATAACTTCATGCACTTTTCGATGGTACAATATTGAAAATGGCACAAAAATAGCGCCTCCTTCCGGCGGAATATTTCAAAATTCAAGGAGAACCTGCTTGCTACAGCCAAAATCGTATACAAAAAAACTGGTTCGATTCTATGCATAACTTCATACACTTTTCGATGGTAAAATGGCGACATACGGACACACGGACAGACCGACTGACAGACAGACATTTTGTATAAACCTGTTTTTTGGCAGGTCTTTTTATTGTCTATTGAAGATAGAAGAAAGTAAAAAAGAAATTTCTTAGGAGTATCCCAATAGTGTTTCAAAGTGTTTCATAATCTATGCCTGATGCATGATTTTTCGTTCTTATTTGTAATATATTCTAGATATCTCTTATTCGATTCATTTGCTTCCTTCGATCAATACGTTCTCCTATGCTTTTGGATTTCCAGAAATGTCCAAAAAAGTCGATCATCCATATCCTTTTTTGTCTCCTATGGAGGAGAAATTTCCTGACACGTTCTTCCTTCATTTATTCTGGAAACTTGGTCTAAGATACCGTACAACAAAGAGGAAAAAAGGAGGCATAAAAGATGATTCTAAATCATGAATTTTAAATGACGAAAGAACATTTGTAAATTTTTTACATATAACGAGAGTTTTTGGGACACTAGTTTGAGAACCACTTATTTAATATTATATCAGTAGAAGTACAGTAAAATCTCGTTATAACGAATCTCTGGTGTGCACTGATTAAATTCGCTATACTGAAAAATTCGGTAAAGTGAATATTTTTATAATGAAATAGGATAATAGGATTTTTTTTTTTTAACAATCCAAATAATATTCTTTAAAATGAAAAATTCCGCTAAAGTGACATTCGTTGTAACGAGATTATACTGTGTAAAAAACAATGATATAAACATACCTGCCAAACTTTCGTTTTTTTTTTTTTTTTTTAAGTCAAGAAAAAAAGCAGAAATTTTATCAAATAAAAGAATTTTATTAATAACATATAAAAAAAAAACAACATTTCATTAAATATTTTTCCTCGTTCAAATTATGCTTATTACCTAGGCTTATAATTATGCATCTAGGAAAAAAACGAAAGATTAGTAGCTATGTATAAGTAATTTCTAATCTTCTAAATAACTATACCATTTTATCTTTTTTTATACGTATCCCATTATTTTTATTTTTACTTCTAAAATTTACAATATTGCCATTACGTCACCTTTTATTTTGTATTTGAAGAGTACGTTCAGGTCTTAACAAAATTGGGGCTAGTTATATAATAAAAGAATTTAACAAATAACACATTAAAATCAACATTTCATTAAGTATTTTTCTCGTTCAAATTATGTTTATTACCTAGGCTTATAGTTATGCGTCTATGAAAGAAACGAAAGATTAGCAGCTATGTATCAGTAATTTCTTTGAGTAATTTCTAATCTTCTAAATAACTATACCATTTTATCTTTTTTATACGTATACCATTATTTTTATTTCTGCTTCTAAATTCATAATATTGCCATTGCGTCACCTTTTATTTCGTATTTGAAAAGTGCGTTCCTGTCTTAACAAAACCGGTGCTAATTATATACATTAATCATTAATGGATATTAATTTCTATTCAAAATCGATATTTTTTTTCTGTCGTGTGAAGTACAGTCTTTGCCTCAAATTTTTCTAAAAGCTTTGCATTAAACTGATTGCTCATGGTTAACTTTAACGTCTTCCTCTGCATGTCTTTTTTTTTAATTGCTTCTTAGATCGATAATGCTTTGACGCCTTTTGAGTTCCGGAAAACGTCCGATTTCTTTTAGATTCTCCATCTTCTTTTCTTTTTCTGTCCGAGATTGAGAACTTTTGTATCACATTTTTCTTCAGAGTTATTCTTAGCCAATAGAGCAGATATAGGGTTACACTGTAAAAAAGTCAGAAATTATACGTGAAACGTCGCAACGCAAATGAGGTGCGTTCGTACTATAACTAGTTTTATAAATATTCAGATGTTCGTGCAATAGTTGGTTCACTCTCATGCAAAAATATATGAATACAAATTTTATTACGATTTTATATATTGAATTCAGTAATACGGAAATAATAGGACTCAATCTTAAATAGGACGTTATCACCAGACAGCCTCTAATCATTACCTATCATATATCATTGAATTTATTATGATAGGATTTAATTGAATGAAGAAAACTTTTATTAATATCTTTTTAAGTTTTGATTCGATTTTCATAAAATTTGAAAGGACTCAACAAAATTCTGCAATGATTCTATATATTAAATTTCAAGCCATTCAATTGGGTAGTTTTTGCGCTGCTATATGCGGTAGACGGACAGACAGTATGACGACTAGAGGTGCTACGTATTTATATAATCATGAACACACCTAAAAAGACAAATGTTTCTTGATTAATGAAAATATACTGTAACTATAGTTACAGTATAGAATAGAGAATAGAGTTATAGAATAAAAAAAACCTTGAATCATGGTTAAACATTTCACCAGAAAGTTTAATTTAAAAAAAAACGCTGATTCATTGTTAAACCTTTCACCAGAAAATTGGATTTAAAAAACCCTGATTTATAGTTTAACCTTTCACCAAAAAATTGGATTTAAAAAAACCCTGATTCATGATTCAACAAGCTTTCACCAGAAAATTGGATTAAAATATTCTCTGAATTATCATTCAACCTTTCACCACAAAATTGGATTTATAAAAAACCTGAATCATGGTTCAACATTTCACCAACATAATGGTATTTGTGAAAGCACCAATAAACTGGTGAACCATATCACCAATAACTTGGTTGCAGCTAAATTTCAGCTACTTTTCACCATTTTCTTGGTGAGACCTCGAACTTCATTTTTAATAGTGCAAGAACGAAAATATGCAATAACCTCGTCTTAGTTGCCCACGTTTCCGAAAAGAGTTCTTTATCATTAGAAGCCTCAGAAACAATATATTTTTTTAAGACCGGGAGTTTTCCCTTTCTGCCATTGATTTTCGAAAACGTTTCCGAGTAGTTTTTATAGCATATTAGGGGCGCACCTAATTTTAATCAAGATTTGAACTAGAAACCTTTAATTAAATTTACTTTAATAAATTTGGTCGAAAACAGTTGTAAAATTGCTTTTCCATATTTCCAAATAAATTTCTTTGAAATATCCAATGTGAATTTAACATTACAGAAACACAATTATTAGCCCCTTAAAGGGTTAATAAGTTTTCTCAAACCTCTATATCGGTTTTTAGGACACTGTCAATTCTCAATTAAATATTTTCAGGTGAGTAATTTAATTTATAGATGCAAGAGTAGCAAAATAATATCAATTTTAATGTTAATGTTAATTCTTAAAATTTATTATATTTCTAATGTCAGTTATATTTGTTGAACAGGAAAACATTTAATTGAGAATTGGCAGCATCCTAAAAACCAATATTCCGGGTTAAGAAAACTGATTGAAAACCGATTCGGAAACCTTTCCGAAAATCAGTGGCAGCAAAAGAAACTTTTTTATAAATGCTTCTTTAAATCTCAGAAATATAGGTTGTAGCTGAAGAAGGGGGGGGGGACTTTACGGGGCGATAGTACGCAGCTATACGAGCAAATCTCGTCATAGAATGTATGGTCGGAACGCAAGCGGTGAAAAGATAAAAGGTAGTTTTCCTCTGTCGCAGTTAAAGAATTAACACAAGAATGAGAGGAGATGCTTCAGAAGACATTTTATTTACAGTAATGTAATTAATGTACATGCTCAAAGAAATTGCTCAAAAGATTTTCCGCCAGATGTAATGCACGATTCACACTGCGGGATAGGGACTGACGCACATTTGCGAAGACACCAGGCATTTACCGAATATCGCCGGCAACAGCAGCAATCCTGGCGACTAAATCCATATCGGTTTCATTGGAGCACTTGTAGATTAGGCTTTTCATATGGCCCAACAGGAAAAAGTCCGCACACGAAAGATCCGGCGATCTCGGTGGCCCAGCTATGGGACCACCTCGACCCATCCATCGCCCTGCGACAGTGGAAAACTACCTTTTAACTTCTCACCGAGTGCGTTCCGACCATACATTCTATGACGAGATTTGCTAGTATAGCTGCGTTCTATCACCTCGTAAAGTTTTCCTCAATTTTTCAGATACTATATACTTCCGCTGTATATTAGATTCAGAAGCTTGTAAAGATAAAAACGCTTTTCCGAATCGTTAGTGACTCGGAAGAACTTACTGTATATCTTCGCTCATAGTTACATTATATTTTCCTAGATTAAAAAACATCTATGTTCTTTTATAGTGCAGGCAGAAAGAAATATGAAAGGTTATTCAAAATCATGAATTTTAAATGAGCAAGAAACGTTTCAATGTATGACATCACAAAAGGAAATGTAGCTAAAGTTTTCTTTCAGAATAGATAAAAAGAAACTGCGAAAACCCCTTTTTATCCCATATAACATAGTAAATATGTTTACCATGTTTTTTTATCGTTTGATTGTTTGTTTGTCTTTTTTTCTTCTGTGTATGATACTGTGTTATTAAGGGTACGAAAAATTACTTGAGAATGACGTCACTTGGATAGGGCGTGAATCATAATTAATTATGACGCAACGAATCCATGTTTCAATAATCTTTTTAAAATATAAGTTCTATTTTTTTTACAAACTTCAAACACGAAAGGCTGGCTTGAAGATAAGAATAAATTAATTAGTAATGTTAAAACAAATCTTGTCAGAAAAATAATATATATTAGATGTAAATTTCCAACTGGGCGAAAAATGTCCGGACCAGGATTCGAACCCGGGACCTCCCTGGCTGAAGCCGCCAGTGCTCTGCCATCTGAGCTATCCCGGACGATTCTGGTCGAACTTTTTCACCCAGCTAACCTTGAAGATTACAGCATCTGGTCTGAAACCTGGTTCATCTCAACAGAATAAATCTCAGGTAATGGAACTCCAGAAATCGCTGGATACGAACTTACACTAGATTAATTTTCACACAATTATTCTAATTGGTAAACAAATCATATTAGATGTAAATTTCCAACTGGGCGAAAAATGTCCGGACCAGGATTCGAACCCGGGACCTCCCTGGCTGAAGCCGCCAGTGCTCTGCCATCTGAGCTATCCCGGACGATTCTGGTCGAACTTTTTCACCCAGCTAACCTTGAAGATTACAGCATCTGGTCTGAAACCTGGTTCAGCTCAACAGAATAAATCTCAGGTAATGGAACTCCAGAAATCGCTGGATACGAACTTACACTAGATTAATTTTCACACAATTATTCTAATTGGTAAACAAATCATATTAGATGTAAATTTCCAACTGGGCGAAAAATGTCCGGACCAGGATTCGAACCCGGGACCTCCCTGGCTGAAGCCGCCAGTGCTCTGCCATCTGAGCTATCCCGGACGATTCTGGTCGAACTTTTTCACCCAGCTAACCTTGAAGATTACAGCATCTGGTCTGAAACCTGGTTCAGCTCAACAGAATAAATCTCAGGTAATGGAACTCCAGAAATCGCTGGATACGAACTTACACTAGATTAATTTTCACACAATTATTCTAATTGGTAAACAAATCATATTAGATGTAAATTTCCAACTTTAATTTTTCGCCCAGTTGGAAATTTACATCTAATATGATTTGTTTACCAATTAGAATAATTGTGTGAAAATTAATCTAGTGTAAGTTCGTATCCAGCGATTTCTGGAGTTCCATTACCTGAGATTTATTCTGTTGAGCTGAACCAGGTTTCAGACCAGATGCTGTAATCTTCAAGGTTAGCTGGGTGAAAAAGTTCGACCAGAATCGTCCGGGATAGCTCAGATGGCAGAGCACTGGCGGCTTCAGCCAGGGAGGTCCCGGGTTCGAATCCTGGTCCGGACATTTTTCGCCCAGTTGGAAATTTACATCTAATATGATTTGTTTACCAATTAGAATAATTGTGTGAAAATTAATCTAGTGTAAATAATATATATATTTAAAAAGCAAGAAAGTAAAATGCAGTTGTGTTGCTGATGTGACTGTTGTTTATTTATTTTTTATTTCTTGGTCCGTTTTTTATTACCCCATTCTTACCTCTTTCAGATAAGGAACTAATGCAAAACCATTCACTTTCGATAGTTCGTTCAAATATTTTGGTTTTGATTGATTGAAATTAACATCAGAAAAACAAAAAAAACAAGAAAGAAAAATCAAGCATAAATTATAAAGCACTTTCCAACACTTCCAAAATATTTTAACAAAACACTGCCGTAACAAAACACTGCCACATGTAAATAAGATACCTAAGAAAACATTTAGAAAACACAGAGCACTTTTTAAAATCAGATTTCAATAATTACCGTCGATAGCCGAAAAAGTACTTTATGACCTATAGATTTGAATATATTCTACATAGTACGCTAAAATTTAGCATAGTAAGTAAACTCATAACACTGTTAAAAATTCACCTTCAGCAATTTCTGCATGTAGAAGGAAATGTATTTGAATTCTTGTGTACAGTCTTGTATATTAAATATCGATTTTTATACACGTAACACATTAAGTTGAAATTTAATTCAGGCAAGGACACTCTTAAAACCACTGAAATCATACTTCCAAATGTTATCCCCCTTAGGCGGTCATGTATTTCTTTGCATTGTTCTGTATATGACTTTATTTATGTGCTGCAAACATCTCTGTATGTACATCTCTGAATATTAAATGTAGTTGAGCTTGAAAATGCATATCTCAAATTAAAAAACACCTTGAAAAAATTAACGCTTGTTCAGTACTGCTTACGAATTCTGTAGCCTTGTAATAATGTCTATAAAATTTCTATGCACCACGAAGCATGTAAAAATTTAGTTAAACTTTAAAGACATCGCGATATAATTTTGTAGTCAGCTATTTAGGGCAATTTATATAAAAAGTCCAGCCAATAATCAGAAAATTCAGAAAAATTGGGTGCAATATAGGGATTTGTTCCAAAAAGTAATTTTATTATAAGGAATTTTCCACAGTTTGTCAACCAGCTCACTGTATCTTTTTGAGTTTTCACTATATTTGACTGGATTGTCTGTACGAATTGCCCTAAATAGCTAACTACCAAATTATGAAATAAAAATTTTGGAATTTTCACGCATGCACAGTTAAAAATAATCAAGTTTTCGGAAAATATACTTGATTTGGTTGAAAACTCTGTATTCTATTTTTAAAAAATGAATTTTTCACAGAAACGTTAACAATTTCGCACATATGCGTCCTATACTTTCACAAAGGCACACTACTGTTAAACAGGAAACACATACACTCATGTCCAAATTTATCTTTACAGTTATTTTTTTTTTTTTCTAAACACTGCTTGTACATATTATTGCACTTTTTTAATGTTTCATACAACAGCTTTATATAAAATGCTGTTATTGTAATTTTTAATTTTTTTTTTTTGTGTGTTTTATAATGTTATTTATGATTCCACACAATTTCACAAAGTTATAGTTCACAGTTTTTGAAAAATCTGTGATTTTATGCATGTAAAGATAATTTTGGACATGGGTGTAGTTACTTCAGTGGCAGATCATTTTGAGCATTTTATGTTACATTGGTGATCGCAAACATTATTTTATTATTAAATTTGTTGTTGGACCCCCCAATTATCCCCGCCACTAAATCTTCACTGAAAAGTATAAAGTCAAACATGTTCTTTCTATTCTCGAAGTTCAGGACAATTCGTCAAGAATATTGATAGATCTTCGACAAACTGTGTACAATCAAAAGCATTCGGTCACAGTTCCTTAACTTTGGTGGCCAGTGCATCTCTTAAAAAAATAATAATAATAAAGAAAAAATAAGGGAAATTTGAATTATATTAACAGAAAAAAAAGCTAAGATCGTTTTTCTTTCTTCCGGAGATTCTTCATTTCTTTATTTGACATATTTGAATTATTTCTTGAGATTTTTTTTTACTTGAAGCATACAACTCTCGAGATTTGAATCAAAGCTTTAAAGTCTAATCGACTTCCACAAAGGGGAACTGCGCATTTTTCAGCATACTTTATCTTCTATCTAAAATAAATAAAATATTGATTTCGTGGTAATGGCATTAATAATTAATTTAAAAAGGTAATTATTCTCATAAATATTAGGATAATTATAGATAATCATAGTTGATCAATTTATTTTTAAAGGACTCTTTTAAATCCCCCCCCCCCCCTCCCATAATTTTTGAAATGTAAGCGTAGTGCATCCTGGCAGGAAGATGGAGTTTGTAAACTTTTCTAGATTACTTTTCCCATTTGCATCGTGGAACAGACAGACATATCGACATGAAAATAATATGGCGCCGGCGTCCAACAGCGTCAAATAGATTTTGGAGATTTCCTCTAACCGTTGCTCGTGAAATCTGCTTTATTTCCCCTTTTAGAAATCCCACCTCGGAACTACATCGATATTGGAAGATTAGATATTTTCTAATTTTTTTTTATACTTATGTAGCTGCTTGTTAATTTGATTCAACATTTCTTATGTATATACGATTAAAAAAAATATAATCGAATTTCTGACGAACACAAAAAGTGATAACCTGCAGGTTATTTTAAGTTATAAAAGGCTGTATTTTCACTGCTGTTCTGGGACTGTCCACAGAATGGTGGGCGGCTGGCTAAGCATAGAATTTAATTCAATAAATATTATAACCCCCCCCCCCCACACACACACACACACACACACCCTCATCGAGTTCAAGACTGAAATTTTAGGATTGTAGTTAAAACTCGATTAGCATATTAAAATGCAACTGGTCTGTCAAGTCATATCTTGGTGGAAACCACGGTTTGACTGGGCAGATCAGATGCATTTTAATATGCTAATCGAGTTTTAAGGCTGTTCTCAATTTCAAAAGGGCAACTTTAGGAGATAAGTTTTAACTTCTTTTTGTTCGGAAATGCATGAAACTACCAAGTGTTGTTGTTCAGAAACTATGTAATCGAGCTGTTTTTTCCGTTTTTTTTTTTCCCAAACGCAATAAATCTTTCAGACAATAGTGTCAAATTGGACGTTTTGAACCGAATTTCCAAGCAAAAGAAGAAAAACCACTCCATATGAATGAAGAAAGACCAAAAGATGAAAAGCGTGTTTGTCACGTGATTAAAATCGCTTGTAACTCAATAGGTAACTCATTGATCAAAAAATGGGAAACACAGTTCGATTCCAAATCGCTTCCATGGTCTGAGTTACCAATTTTATATCTTTCCGTTAAAAAATGAATTTGTAAATGTGTCAAAACGTTTTGCGCTTGTTGAGCAGAGCAGTTGAGAACAAACAGCCTTAACTAACTCTAACATTTTAGCAGTGAACTCGATGAGGTGTTGATTTGCGCAACCGCCACCCGGTCTATATAATTTTTGACATATTCGAGCATTTATAATTACTTCCGTTTAAATCAATGAAAGATCATGCATCAGGCATAGATCATAAAACACGTTCCTACACTAACAGAAAATTAATAAAAAAATTTAAGTAAATCTATTACAGCTTGTATTGTAACCGAATAATTCTCGTGCGTCTTTATGAATAAGCGATAAATGTTACGAGCATAAATCAAACACTTTGTGCGAATTTTAATACAAAAGCTAAAATCTTTAATAACGATTTAAGGCACAAATACGTACAAACACGACACGAAAAAAAAAATCCCATAAGATTGTTTCGAGGATTCCCGGATCCCCTTCCTCAGTGAGGAAAAAAAGAACAAAAAAAAAAACCAGAGAATTAAAATGGGTTACTAAGCCAGTACTCGGGGCTATAACCGATGGGTTCTTGCAACCCATTTTAATTCTCCCCCCCCCCCCCCCACCTCACTGAGGAAGGGGATCAGGGAATTCTGGAAACGATCGTATGGGATTTTTTTTCGTGTCGTGTTTGTATGTATTTGTGCGTTAAGTCTTTGTTAAAGATAAATGTTACGCACTCGAAAATTTATAAAAAACAAGTTGTAGTGATCCTTAATAATTTTAAGTTTGAAGTATCAGAACATCATTAAAATGCATCGCAAATATTTTTCTCCAGAGATCATAAAGTATTAGAATTACTAGCTTAAATACACTGTAAAGAAAAATCTGTAAAGTTACTAAAGTTCCTCTTGAAAACTGGGATTCCTAGAACTTTTTATGTAACGGTAACAAGAAAAATTCCTGTAACAGACGCTGTTACAGGAATTTTTATTGTTGCCGTTACATAAAAAGTTCTAGGAATCCCAGTTTCCTAGAAAAACTTTAGTAACTTAACAGATTTTTTTTTACAGTGTATCTGGCGTTGCCCGGGGTTTTAAACATGTTTAATTAGAAAAATCAATTTTAAAATTAAACACCTTACGGACTATGAATCTTGCACAAATATGCTCTCTTTTTTAATACATTGAAGGCCTTGAGAAATTTTGCTTTTATACCACTATTTAAAAAAATTGTTTCCTAAGCCTAAATAAATATAGTCTTGATTCTTGAAAAAAAAATTTAAAAAGAAATGTAAATTCATGAAAAAACCTACACGATATCACTTTCTCTTGCAAAATCCCTCCATTAACATACTTTACGAGCTATTAATCTTTTCAGTAACTTCAAATGTTTCATTTTCAGAGATTAATCTGTGGCAACGATTATCGAAAAAGCCAGTCGTCAGCAACGCGTAGCTTTTTATTAAAGAGGATTTCGTGCGACACTGTAAATGACAATAGAGTCGGTGGGGGCAAAGATACGCACGGAGCAAAGATACGCACTGCCTGATTTAATGTGAAGAAACATTCCTACAATCATGACTGCTAGGTGGTAATTTGGTCTCAAGTGTAGTAGTTCTGTGTTCAAACCTTGTGAAAAAAGTAGCACTCTGTGCCAAGGAAATGAGGTTAGTTTAAATTTTCGCATTTTGATCTAATATTTTTAAATCTTCACTTTATTGTTTAGCTGACAATATTTCGAATTTTTACAAATCCAAAAATTCAGTGGAGAACGCAAGCTCTATAGCTTCTAAATGCTGTATAGTTTACCTCGATCGCATTTATTTAAACTTGTCGGTAGCCAGTTAAATAAAATACTGCAGAATGGGGTAAAAGTACGCATCCGTCTTGGGGCAAAGATACGCACAAGTTTAAGATTCGGGGCTTTGTCCTATCGTTTTAGCTAGATGCAAAACTTTCCACAATTACGTTGTGGAAAGTTTTATTTTTATATTGTATAAAATATTATAGCTACTTTATTAATATAAGCTACTTAACTACCTTTTCCTTTTTCTAGTTAAGTTTTTTTTTTTTTTTTTTTTTTTTTTTTTTTCTAAATATAGAACGTAGGTATCTACCTACCTACTTTTAAAAATCTATATTCTTGTTTCATAAAACGATTTTGCTTTAAGTCTTAGCCCTGAACTCCTGTTAACGGTCTCACAGACCACTGCTATATTCAGTTTTCATAGCTTAATTTTTAATTTTCAATTTAACTATTGATGTTAGTTTAATTTTGATTCGTTTGTGAACTTAGTAGTATAGCTAAAGACTTCTAAATGGGGAGAATTTTTATTATAATAGGCCTTTACATAAAGTTCAGCGCAAAAACAGTATCTTATGAGTCAGTCAACCCTTTTATTTATTCTACGATCAAGGGGTCTTTGGGACCGCTCACAATATTTATACAATAATTTCTGTCACAGTAGTTAGAGGTTAACTGCTATTTGCAATCTCACAGACCGCTGTTTTTTTTTTCTTTTTTTCATGGTTTAACTTACAATTTTCAGTTTAAATATAAATACTAGTGAAATTTATTAATGCTTTTGCATAACTCATTCGTTTTATTGGAAATGGGGCAAAAACCCACAGTAATGGGGCAAAAATACGCACTGCGTATCTTTGCCCCACGACTGCGTACTTTTACCCCAAACGATGGGGCAAAGATACGCAGAGCAATGTTTTTTAAAAATTGCAATTCTTCGCAGAATTATAATTTGACAGAATGCTGGTTGATGGTGACACTTGGCTAAGGTTCTAATCTAACATTTTAATCACTCATTACATAAGTTTAGACCAATGTGTGTGTTAAAAATGGAAATGTATGGAAAGTGCGTATCTTTGCCCCCCACCTACTCTACACACTATTTATTCTATACTTCTGAGGGAGCATGTTGCAGTCTACACTGTAAAAAAAATCTGTAAAGTTACTAAAATGTTTCTAGGAAACTGGGATTCCTAGAACTTTTTATGCAACGGCAACAACAAAAATTCATGTAACAGATACACGCTTGTACTGTAAATAAAAAAATCTGTAAGATTACTAAGAATTTTTTAGGAAACTGGGATGCCTAGAACTTTTTATGTAACTGCGACCCGCGCTACAAAAGAATCTACTAAAATTTTATCTGTATACAGATAAAATTTTAGTAGATTCTTTTGTAAAGCGAAATATTTCTGTAGCTTCACAAAAACTAGTTTTGTAGATTTACAGCTTTTTTGCGCAGTGTACAAATAAAATTTTAGTAAGCATACAGATTTCTGTAACTTTACATCTGCAGAATTACATCTTTTGTTTTACAGTGTACTCTAGTGATCAGGGCCTGTTGGCCAGACTTGAAACACAAGCTTTCCTTTTATAATTTGAAAGGACCTCCAAAATAACTGTAAAATCGGACCTCTAATTCCTGTTATTTTTTTACATTGTATTTTGGGGGAGGGGGGGGGGGGATTAGAAGAAATATTTGTTTAATGCAAAAGAAAATCCATTACTTCAGGAAATCTGAATTGAATGAATAAGCTGCTAACTAAGCATATAACATCCTGATGTGCTGGTTAGAAACCATTTAGGTAACTGAACATACAACATACAATAACTACAAAGAAACTCTATTAATCCTACTACTAAAATTTTACAATACAGGTAACATAAAGCTTTTTAATGAAATACTAGCTGTTTAACCCGTTCTGCTCACCGGAGTTCGTGAATTTAATTCTAAAACCAAAATTAAAAATAACTATTCCATTTAGAAAAATATTTTTCCACTACTGTGCATTTTTTTCAATGAACGATAAAACGATATCTTTGGAATAAGGTAATAAATAGAATTAAAAGTTTTAGTGATGTTTGTGATAAAATGTGTCTCTTTATTTTTAAAAATTGGTAATAATTAAGCGCAATTAAATTATCTCTAATTATTTGCATGTGAGATAAAAGAATTTTCGTAATAATCGCTACAGCTTCTTAGTATGGCAGAGTGGCGTACGTAATATGTATGTCTCACATTACTGTAAACATTTACAACTGGTTAGAACCCGCGCGGTTACAGGTTGAACATAAAAAAAGGCAAAAAATCGTCAAAAACATAACATTTTTGAATTTTTTGCCTCAATCGTTCATGGGGCCCCCTACCAGCAAGCCGTGTGCCAAATATCTTAGTCCTGCTCCCTGTGGTTTCCCAGTTTTTGAGGCTACATAGATACGCGCACAGATTTTAATAGGGTAGATATGTGAAACCGACTAAGCCACTCCTAGGAAGAAGATTTGTAACATTTATGTGCTCCCATAGATGTAGAATTTAAAAAACTTTTCCCGATGAAAAGGGCCCCAAAATGATAATTGTGCTTCCCCTACCTTCAGTGGTTAATTGGGCCCTGTCAGTGATGCATATTAATTTCATTAGTTTTGAAGAATTACAACATCATTAAAATGCATCGAAAGCGATTTTGACCACAATGTAACGGTATTCTGTTTTGTGTCCCTGTAACTACACATAATACTATAATTACCCTATATATACGACTCACTATTATAAGCATGCTATACTAAACATCAGTAACATATAAATATTATATGACTATCCACGTATATTTACGAAAGATTAAAGACAGACGGTCGTCCAGACAGACAAACCGAATTCATAGAACCTTTTTAACTATGTTGGATAACGTTAAAAACTTAAATGTTCCGTATGAGGGTCATTTTCAATAAATGCATACAATTCAGATAAACATTTTTAAAAAAATTACTTTTCAATTTCACATTAAAAATGAAATAAGTGATAATGTATAAGTTAGATGTGTCTGTAAATATAATTAAGCACTTTAGCTTTTGGTATAATTTTTATACACTATTTTACTATATTTTATACACTATTTACCAGTAACATGATAACAGACTTGACTGGTAACAGACTTGACATTAACAGCAAAATATCTTCCAAAACCTACATGCTAATTATTAACACTAAGAAACAAAACAAAATCTTTAATATATTAACTAGATAATAATATTCAAGCAAAAGAAAGTACTAAACTTATATTTTTAACATAAAAAATTAGGTAACAGACTTGACATTGAATAAAAATACTCACCTTTATAAAAAATTCTTTACTCCACTACACTGTTGTTTTTCAACTGCAAAAGAAAATGGCTACAAGTAAATATTTAACTAGTATAAGTGTTTTTATTGCAAATGTGCTGCCATCTCTTGGTGAAATTGTCAACCTTTATTTCATGAAATTGTAGCTTGGTAACAGAATTGACAAAATATGAGGGACAAAATGTTTTGTAGATTTTCTTTAATTTTTTTTTTTTTTTTTTTTTTGCTGGAATAATGTCAGAAATTTAAAATAATGATGATTTATCTCATTAAATGTCCCAATTACTTTCCTTTTAAAGTGAAAAATGAAGTGAAAAAATATTACAGAATTATAAAATACAGAAGAGGGACAGCTATTTCTTTCTTCTACTAGATGCAAAAATCTGCATCTTTAGGAAAAAAATATGAAAGTGATTATTTTTATGTTTTAGAAATATGTTGTGTAGTGTAATTAAATAAATATAATATTTATAGTCAGTTTTAAATAATATATTATGAGTACAATTTTTTTTTTTTTTTTTTTTTTTTTTTTTTTTTTTTTTTTTACTGTTGGACAGCATATGTATGCATATTTTGAAAATGACCCATGAATATCCTAAAAATTTAATCGATATACGGTAATTCGGCACGCAGCTAAAATTTTAAAAATTTCTAGATTAATGTTCTGACTTACATGGCGATGGCGGAACAGAGATATCGACTTGAAAATAATACGGCGCCAACAATAAGCAGCAATTAGTCAAGAAGTTTCACATAAACATTGTTCCTAAAATCTGCTTATTTTCTCCTTTTTGGAAATCGATTAGAGATGATGTTTGAAGGCTTTAGCTCAAATCTTCAGCAAATAAATAAATAAGCGGGAGTTCAAAATTTAGTTGAGCTTCATTTTTTGTTTAAAATAATCACAGAAAACATGTTTATAAACTTTTGAATGGGATATATTATAGAACTAAGAAAGTATTAAACTAAAGCTAAAACATACTAAATGTGATAAAAGTACTTTTAAATGTATGTAAATACTTTTTATACATGTTTCATCGCACAAACGGTGTCTTTATCAAGATCTTTATTGATGTGAGGTTTGTGCTTTGTGCGATGAAACTGAAACATATATAAAAAGTATTTATGTGTCTTTAAACGTACTTTTATCACTTTTATTATGTTTCAGCTTTTAGTTTAATGATAATGAGATTTTGGCGTAATTTTATAAGAAAATATTGGTATAGTAATTTTTGTACTAATTTTTGTTTATTTGTTTTTCTATTATCGATGAGTATCCGATGAAAATCATCGAAACAGAAATTCTGAGGAACATGAAAATAATAATGAAGCGCTAATCGGTCTTTTTTAACACTTTCCAACATACTTGAAAAGTGTTTATGAATTTGGTTTGTCTGTCTGACCGTGAACATTTTCTTACTTATTTATTTAGACATCTTTCAACTTAATAAATTGTAAAAGTTTTATTACAGTATTCTGAATGTGTTGGAAAGTGTTTCATAATCTATGGTGGACGCATGGTTTTTCGTTCTTGTTGATTTTCTTATGGTTTTCATTCTGCGAGACTGGTAGAACAACTCCACATAGTTGATAAACCTTGGTAAAATACATACAAATTTCACCTATGTCGTGAAAATTCGTCGATTCGGCACATTGTGCGGCGTCCAACAGTACACCTCAATTACACTCTTCAATTTTATTTTCTAACGGTTGTTCGTGAAATCTGCTTATTTCCCCTTTTTGGAAATCGATTAGAGATGTTCCGGCTTTAAAGCTTTAGCTAAAATCTTGAACAAATAAATAACTAAAGCTGGAGAGTAAAATTTATTTAAATGTTATTTTTTGTTTAAAAAAAAAAAAAAACTCAGGAAATCTCTTTCTAAGCTCTTGAATTTGCTATATTAGAAAGAAGGAAATATTATTAATGGCTTTGGTTTCAGAATAACATATTTTTTAAAGGTAGATATTTTCTAATTTATTTCCGGTTTATGGAGATACAGTGAAACTCTAGTTAATCGAATTTCAGTCATTTAAATCGCGAAGTATACAGAACGATATCAGAAAAAAAAAAAAAATGCATTTAACCCCTTCAGAATGGATGTCACGTATACGTTCGATTTATGGTGTGTATGGTTTTTATTTTTTATTTTTTGTACCAGAATACTTTAGCAGTAATCTTTGCCATGTTTAACCTTCCAACGATCATAATTTAACTTATATGCAGCAAACTTCTTTAGAAGCAAGAGAATTATAAAGTTGCACATATTAACAGTTACACGTAATATCAGTGAAGATATTAAAAATCTTAAAAACGCACACATCAGGGGGGTACCATTCGTGCGATGCGCCAACTCTAAAGATTTCTTAACTGCTCGCGCATTACGTCACGTGGCGGACAACTTCGCCTCGCTTTGCTCGTTTCAGTATTATTCTGTATGCTGTTCTGCGTTGGAATTTTTTTTCTGTGAATGATTTTAATTATTCTATTATTTAAACAGACTTTTTGAATAAAATCTAATGAATGCGCTATATCAACGTGTTCTAATAACTCTCACAGAACAAGTATACAGATTTAACAATACAGTACATAGTCTCAAATCCGAGCATCGACATCCTGGCGATTATTATTCTGGAAAATCGCAAAGAAAAACACTAAAATCGCAGAGGACAAAATTTACTGCAATTTTAAAACCGAATTCCTTTTACGAATGTCAAAAAATTTCTGCAGAACGGCAAAATCTCTAAAAATTGCATAAGAGAATCGCGAGAAATTCCGAATAAACTTTAATGAAAGAAAAAGAAGAGGCATTTACTATATTGGACTAAACTGTTAAAGCCGGATTTTTTTCACAAATGCAGACAAATCGCCATGAAATGGGGAAAAAAAAGTTCAAAGTTCAAAACTCGCAGAGGAGAAAATTCATTGTATTTGGCTAAAAGTTGAACAGAGTTCCTTTTACAAATCTAAAAAAAAAAGAGAGAGAGAAATAGGCTGTTTGGATAATTGGAAGTTCGGTTTAAAAACATTTTTTTATAGAAATTGGCTGTTCGGATAATTGGAAGTTCGGTTAATTGGGGTGCCAATAATCGGCTGTCTACTGTACTTCCATAAATTTTCTTTCTATTGTTTCCTATTAGTATGAAGAAATGTTATATTTGATGTGTTTTATAAGATAACATGGAAATTTTAATACTGAAGTTGTTTTAAGTTTTTCAGTTTTTGCTGATATTTTGTATACATGAAATCAGTGTTGATTTCAGGGGGTGGCCCGGGGGGAGGACATCCCTCCCCCGGAGCAATGCGATGTCCCCTCCGGAAGATTTGAGATTTTGGGTTTTCAATGGTCAAAAAGTGCAATCCCCCCCCCCCCCGGAGCCACAGAAATCCCTCCCGGAGAAAAGTGTCTGAATTCAACACTGTATGAAATAACGATATTGTTATTTTAATAATATAATGTAAATAATATGTATAGTACATATTTTTTTCATTATAGAATTAGTTTAATTATAGAGTAATATTTTTGTATTATTTTCATCCTGTATAAGCATAATGACATTCGAAAATTTTTGAAAACTTATATCTAGTAATTGGACAATGCATTATTGTTAAAAGTTTTGAAGTGTGAGTTTTGTTTAATTTATTCTGTTTGATAATGCTAGTCTTTTCATTACTACTCCTGTGTAATCATATTCATATAATTCATTGGTTCATTTTATTTTACAATAGTTTAAAAGTTTTCATTTGTAATTTTGCACATTAAAAAGGTAATTTTTTTCGCGAATTTACTTAAGTATTTGAATGTTAACAAACGTATCGCGATATTATTTAACCATTATGTATTTTATATTTGATTAACTCCAATCAGTATTTGTCCAAATTATTTTAAGGAAAGTAATTTTGTTCAATTTACTTTCGAAAATCTGCTTTTTAAAAAATTATTTACTTCGTATTTCGGTCTTTTTACACATCTATTTACTGTCTCACGGCTGATCGAGCTCCGATCTTGTCCGCCACGTGACGTTTCAGTCCTGCTCTACTCTGATTGGCTATCCTTCAAATGGAACAACCTTATTGTAGAAGAACCTTGGCACACATAATTAAATTAATTACCATTCATGACTGTAACTATTTAATATCTAAAATGAATTAGACATTATTCATAATGTTACATGATAATAGCTGAAATACTCGGCTCTCAAGCAACCAATCACAGTGAACCAACGGATAGGCTTTGCCAATGCACTGCACTCAAAAACAAAAAAAAAAATGAACTCCATGCTAATTAAAACACACTAAATAATTTTTAAAAAATGTATAGCGCCGAATCATTACCGTTAGGGGTGTTTATTAATCTTTTAATTAAATTTTACTTTTATATCTTTGGTGAAAAAAAGTTGTAAAACTGCATTTCCTTGTTTTCAAATATATATATTTTTTTTTAATTCCGGTGTGAATTCAGCTTTACGGAAACAAAATTATTTGCCCCTGAAAGGGTTAATCAGCGTGATTTAAAAGAACCGTTTTTTGTTTAATCTCTTCTAATCGTTTTCCTTTTCAATTAATTCTTAAAATGTTCTAACATCCTGAGGTATTTTACCAATTAGAAACACAAACTATCCTACAAATAACAAACTTAATATTTCTAATGCTTTATCGTAGACAAAAATTGCTTCAGAAGAAATATATTTTTTATTATTGACAGCCAAATTTTTAATTAATTTATTTTTTAACTTAATATCTGCAATATGCTTTTAAATTTTTCCGTCGTGTTTTCTGCTAATCCCTTTCCAATTAATATTTACAAAAGAACATCCTGAAGTATTTTATGAATTAGAAACACAAAAATATCCTCCAAATTATAAACTTAATATTCCTAATGTTTATCGTTGACAAAGTTGCTTCAGAAAAAAAAATATTTTTTTATTATCGTCATTATCTAATTTCATCGGTAGAGTTACTAATGAATGAACCTCTGAGGTCTCCCGGGAGAAGTCACTACTTCAATGCCGCTAGGTAACACAAAGTATTTCTAAAGTTTCTGAGTGTTTAGCATTTAGGTAGTATCCTTTTATTTCACGATAAAGAAAAGATTTCTTCATTTCTATTTACTGTTATGACTTCAACTGTAAGGTCTCACTCTAGTAATTTTAAAACGACAGTATTGAGAAAACACTGTATTGGAATACTTTGAATATACTTTTTATCACACGAGTTTTGCTACGAAGCAATAATTTGATAAAAATATTTTACCTTTTAAATTATTTTCTTAATAAAAGTGTTCAAATTTGTGTTATAATTTGTATTAAAAAAGATGTTACCCTCGTTAAAACTTAAGGAAAAGCAGTCAAATTTATATTTTACTTAAAAAAAAAATTAACATCTGCAATATGCTTTAAAAAAAAAAATTAGTTTTTTTCCCCTCTGTTTTCTTCTATTCCTTTTCCAATTAATATTTATAATAATGTAAGATCCTGAGGTATTTTTTAGAATTAGAAACACAAACCCAGATAGCATGCACATTAGCAGCAAGTTTAATTTTTTTTTCTTATATTATCTTATCGGGACAAATTTGACTTGACAAATTCGCAGCAAAGCTTCCGCAAGGTAGACCATTGCCCACTTGCATGAATATGTGGTGAAACTGATGCAAGACTGTCTTTAATTCACGAAAGTGACGAAAACACAAAACCCCTCTGTTGAGAGAATAGACAACCAGCACGTGCGCAGAAATTGCCGAAATTGGGTGCTCCTCAAAGGCAAGACACACACATCATTATTACCGTAATGGAATCTCATTTTCATTGATTGGTTAAGTTAAGGAACCCAGAAAAGGTATTTAATATTTCAACTGTTCAAATGTAGTTATTTTTTGCAAATAAACATTTTATATATAATCTACAACTTATTTCATATACAATTTCTTACAAATTAAAAAGTTATGTTAATTTACTAAGTTATGTTTACGTCTTCAGCCATTTTAAATTTATATTGAAAATTTTAATTTTTAAATGAATTTTTCTCAATATTACTGGATTTTTCTAAAATATCATTTTAATTTCTATTTATTTATTTATTTATTTATTTATTTTTGCCTTTAACCCCATTCGAGTGTATGTTTTTTAACCCTTTCGGAACTGCATTCCTTACACAAATTTTATTCGGTTGGCACCGCTTTTTTTAAAGATTTTACTTGTCAAATACCAAAAAAGACTCTAATTTAAAAGTAAAATATTACCTTTATTTTGTTAATGGTAATATAAACAGTGCATGCACCTTCTGACGGTGTATACACATCAATGCGTACGCATCAATAGACCTGAAGGGGTTAAACTTATAGAATGACTGTTGTAAGTAGATAGTGTGGCATGACAAGATTACTGCTTTGCAATACGTTTTCAGTATTTTTGACAAGACAAAGCTAAATTTTCTGCTAGCTTGCAAAGAATTTGCAGTACTTTAGTCATAACAGAACTAAATTTTCTACTTGCTTGCCGATAATTTGATATATATTTATACAGCAAGAGTTTAGCTTGTACGTCAAGTTAGCTGCAACTTCAAAGTGTGGTGACTTCGACGTTTGCGTTATCTTGCTGCAGTCTTGTTATAAACTTTCAGTCATGTCATGACGAATTTGCTGCAATTTTGTAGGTTTACAAAGCAAGACTGCTGCAGATTTTCTGCAAACTAAAATTGCTATGTGGGAAAGTATCCTCCAAATAATAAACTTAATATTTCTAAAGATATATGGATGATAAAAGTTGGTTCAGAAGAAATATATTTTTTACATCGTCATTATCTATTTTCGTCGGTAGACTTACTAATGAATGAATATCTGAGATCTCCAGGGAGACGTCCTCGCTTCAATGTTGCTACGTAGGACAAAGTATTTCTAAAGTTTCTCAATGTTTAAGCATTTAGCTTTTTATGCCACGTTAAAGAAAAGATTTCTTCATTCTATTTACTGTTATGACTTCAGCTGTAAGGTCTCACTCTAGTAATTTGGGAAACACAGTATTGAGAAATATACGTTAATACGTTATAATGTATATCGAATTCTAACGTTAAAGGGCCAGAAAATTTCCTAAATATTCCCCATTTGGGAGGGAAATTTTTATAGGCAATATTTTATTAATTTATGAAGTTTAACGTATTAAACAATCGTTACAATAATCTTTTAAAATTTACGTATTTTCACTTTCTTACAGGTAAAATAAAAATATTGTTTTCAATGTAAATAACGTACAATCAATTCAATAATATTTATAATATTAACATATGAGAAATAATAATAAAATTACAGATGGGGAAAAATTTCTTTCCACAAATTTTTAGAATTATATAAATCTAAAAGTTAAAGATAAATAGAGATACTGACATTACACTCAATAAAATTTTATTCGATATGAATAAATTAACACAATACCTGAATTTGATTTTTTACAATTTAATCTCATAAACTTACATATTTATGTTCTTAACAGAATTTTCTAGGGTTTTTCTTTTATATTATTACTCTAGTTATCATTTTGTAAGTTAAATTTGAAAGATACAAAGTACGATTAAAAAAAAAAAATCAACTAAATAAATAAAGCGTAAATAGAATATCGCCTGCTTCTTCTTCGTTTTAGGAAAGAATAGATACTCAAAACATAGAGCGTAAACATATTTTTTCAACATATAGGTAAATTTCGGAGGCTTCTTAATTCTTCCCCCTTGTCGGTAGTGACGCTAGTACTGTTGCCAGTACAGATTTTGCCGTAAATGTCCCATCTTGTATGTTAATCTGTGTTACGTCTTATCCACTGTCACAAATAAGCTAAAAATAAGCTAAAAATCAGCCTTTCACCCCCACTCTCCTCTTTCACTCCTCCCTCTAAAACTATGTGAATATAGCAGCTACGGTTCTGAAACTGAGCATATAGACATCTAAGACATTAGGCTTCGATATTCAACAACAACCATTGCAGTACTATACACTAAGGATAATAATTATTGAACCACCACGTACTAATCAATGAACATCTAAGATCTCCATGGAGAAGTCTGTACTTAAATGCCGCTACGTAACACAAAGTATTTCCAAAATTTTTCAGTGTTTAGCATGTTTAGTGTGATTTAGGTAGTATCTTTTTATCTCACGACAAAGAAAAGATTTCTTCTTTTCTAATTACTGTTATGATTTCAGGTGCAAGGTCTCACACTAGTAATTTGAAAACGACAGTATTGAGAAAACAGTTTATTAAAATACTTTTAATGTATATTTTATCGCATTTTCTGACTGGCAATAACTAAGAAGTTTTACCCGAAGCAATAATTTCATAAAAATATTTACCTTTTAAATTACTTTCATAATAAAATTGGTGTTCAAACTTGTGTAATAATATAGCAATAAAAAAAAAGGTGTTACTCTCCTTAAACTGATTTAAAATCATACGAATTTATATTTTACTTAAAATTTTCTTTAAAATCTGTTCAATATGCTTTAAAAGAATTGGTTTTTTCTTTGGTTTTTTTTATCTTTCTTTTCAATTAATACTAACAACGTCGCAATTTCCTGAGGTATTTTACCAATCAGAAACACGAAAGTATGTTCCAAAAAACAAACTTAATATTTCTAACGCTTTATCTTAGACAAAAGATGCTTCAGAAGAAAAATATTTTTTATCTTCGTCATTATCTATTTTCGTTGTTAGAATTACTAATGAATGAACATCTGAAATCTCCTGGGTGAAGTTAGTACTTCAATGCCGCTAGATAACACAAACTATTTCTAAAGTTTCTGAGTGTTTAGCATTTAGCTTTTTATGTCACGATAAAGGAAAGATTTCTTCATTGTATTTACTGTTGTGATTTCAGTTCTAAGGTCTTACTCTAGTAATTCGGGAAACACAGTATTGAGAAATATACGTTAATATATTGTTATACATTATACTTTATAACGCGCAATTATTAAGAGCTTATGTTCGAAGCCATGATTTGATATAAAATATTGGCTTTGAAAATTCTTTTCATAATTAAAGTGGTGTTCAAATTTGCGTAATAATATAATAATAAAGTATGACGTTACCCTTGTTAAACTTTATTAAAATCAGCCAGTTTCGCTTACTAATTTCTTTAAAATCTCTGGAATATGTTTCATTTATTTATTTATTTATTTATTTATTGTTCTTTAACTTGTTTTCCTTTTCAATTAATACTTTTATGATGTAACATCCTAAGGTATTTTATCTGTTAGAAACTCAAAAGCGTACTCTAAATAACAAACTTAATATTTCTAATGCTTTATCGTAGACAAAAATTGCTTCAGAAGAAATATATTTTTTATTACCTTCATTATCTATTTTCGTCGGTAGAGATATTAATGAATGAACATCTCAAAACTCCGGGGAGAAATCAGTACTTCAATGCCGCTACGTAACACAAAGTATTTCTAAAGTTTCCCAGTGTTTAGCATTTAGGTAGTATATTTTTATTTCGCAATAAAGAAAAGATTTCTTCATTTCTATTTACTGTTATGACTTCAGTTGTAAAGTCTCACGTTAGTAATTTGAGAAACACAGTACGGAGAAATATACGTTAATACAGTGTTGTATATTACACTTTCTGACGGACAATAATTGTTTTGCTCTGAAACCAAGATTTGATAAAAAATATTTCTTTTATAAATTCTTTTCAAATAAAAGTGGCGTTCAAATTTGTCTAATCTATACGAATAAAAGAAAGTTTCGCTCTGTGTATGTATATGTGTGTGTCTGTCTCTGATGGCTTGCAAAATAGACCACACATACAAGGCTGAAAATTTGTCAAGGTTAGAGTCTAAGGTCTCTCTTGGTGCACCTGAGATTCATAATTTTAAATTTCTAATAATTAACTGAGTTATTAATTAATAATCACAAAGAACTCTCATTAAAAACTCAACTCTGTCCTTCCGAGAGGGAAAAAGGGCTCGCGTATGCCCGCCCAGAAACCGCATTTACGCATCGGCACTAAGGGAACAGGGAAAGCCCTATCTCCGCCATGTTTAAATTCACCAACTTTATGTACCTTTTCCTCAGAAATGGTGAAAGATAGAGGTCTAGATTTTTTAGAGTAGTTCGAATAACATGCTTTACGTATTTTAACAGACCCATTTTCTTTCTAAGTGAAACTCAAAACTAATTATTAATTATTTATTGAAATTCATTTTTTAATTAGCATTTTTGATAAGATTTCACTGCCTAAAACAAATAATTCTCAACAAATCATTAAATCCCTGTGTTAAAGTATACAATATAACATAATATAAGTATTAAATAGAAATCTGAGTCCTTAAGTTTAATAGATATTGAAAAAAAGGAACATAAATGTAAAAAATCCTAGTTTTGAGAAAAAGTCCATTAAAGATTTAAATGGCCATTAAGCTGTAAAGTACTCTTAGAAAAGAATGAATAATTTCAACACTTATTTCTTTATATATAAACATGTATGACACATCGTTGGAAAGATAAAAGTTTAAACTATTTAATGATATAAAAAAAGTAAAAATCGATTTTTTAGTTGAATTTTGCTTTCCCGGTTCCCTTAATGAAGAACTGAGCGGGCGGATTTTTTCGTGTTTTTTCCGTAACTATATCGATCAAACAGCTGTATTACAGTTTAAATTGGAAGACATATTCCGAAAGATTATACTCTTAAATATCAAATGCCGTAATGAATTCGAAAAAAAAAAAAAAAAATCCGAAGTTCACCCTTTGAAAAAAAAAAATTCAAAAGGGATCACTTTTCAGAAAAACTTTTTCCCCTTTATGGAAATGCCCCTTCAGGGTGCAATTTTGAAGGTACCAACAAACCAATAATGTGTTTTTAAAGTTGAAACCTTCTTCTAATCGATGGTATAATCGGCTTTAAAAATATAAGAATTTTAACTCTATTAAATATATTGGCGAACGCAGGTCACCTCGCACCTCGTTGAGATGATATTTTTTCTACACTAAAAGTAACTAAACTTTCGTATTTTAACACAATAGTTTTAGAGGATCTCAATAGCGGAGATTGACATCACCAACAGAAATTTCGAAACTTTCGGACTGGTAGAAATATATTTTACAAAATAAATTGTGTGAAATTTTTGACGAAATCAGTAAAAAACTGTGTTTCGTCGCGGTTTAAATACCAAATAGCATATACTTTCAATTCAATATTTTTTCGCATTTTTTTAATTTAAAAATATAAATCCAGAGAAAGTGGTGTTAAAGATATATAATCGTACTAATTTTAGGTTATTTCAGGTTATCACGGTTCCGGACAATCTCGGGCGGGTCAGCTAGTAGTATAATAATAAAATATGGTACTACCTTGGTTATACCCGATTAAAATAAGACAAATTTAAATTATACTTAAAGTTTTCTTTAAAATCTTTGCAATATGCGTTGTTTGTTTGTTTGTTTGTTTGTTTCCTTTAATTTGTTTTCGTTTTTAATTAATATTAATAAGTTGCACATCCTGAGGTATTTTACCAATCAGATACACGAAAGTATACTCGAAATAACAAACTTAATATTTATAAGGCTTTATCGTTGATAAAAATTGTTTCAGAAGAAATATATTTTTTATTGTGGCCGTTATTTATTTTCGTCTTTAGAGTTACTAATGAATGAACATCTGAGTTCTCCCGGAAAAAGTAAACACTTCAACGTCGACAGGTAAATAGGCCAAATTTATATTATACTTAAAGATTTCTTTAAAATCTTTACAATATACGCTATTTATTTTTTTGTTTGTTTGTTTTCTTTAATATGTTTTTATTTTCAATTAATACTAATAACGTTGCAACATCCTGAGGTATTTTACCAACCAGACACACAAAAGTATACTCGAAATAACAAACTTAAATATTTCTAATGCTTTATCGTCGATAAAAATGCTTTAAAAATATGCTATATAATACATGAAAAATATGCTATATATTGCAATATGCTTTAAAATAATTAGTTTTTTTCGTGTGTTTTCTTCTAATCCTTTTCCAATTAATATTTATAATGTTGCAACACCCTGAAGTATTTTACGACTTAGAAACACAAAAGTATCCTCCAAATAACTAACTTGATATTCCTAATGCTTTATCGTTGACAAAAATTGCTTCAGAAGAAATATATTTTTTATTATGGTCGTTATTTATTTTCGTCGTTAGAGTTACTAATGAATGAACATCTGAGATCTCCCGGGAAACGTCAAAGGTTGAATGTTGCTACATGGGACAAAGTATTTCTAAAGTTTCTCAGTGTTTAAGCATTTAGCTTTTTATTTCACGATAAAGGAAATATTTCTTCATTCTATTTACTGTTATGATTTGAACTGTAAGGTCTTACTCTAGTAATTTGGGAAACACAGTATTGAGAAATATACGTTAATACGTTATAATGTATATCACTTTCTAACGCACAGTTATTAAGGCATTTTGGTCCAAAGCCACGATTTGATAAAAATTATTGGCTTTCAAAAAAACATTTTATAATAAAAGTGGTGTTCAAATTTTCGTAATAATATAATAATAAAGTATGACGTTACCCTTGTTAAACTTTATTAAAATCGGCCAATTTTACTTGATATTTTCTTTAAAATCTGTGGAATATGCTTTATTTATTTTTTGTTTGTTTGTTTGTTTGTTTTCTTTAATTTGTTTTCCTTTTCAATTAATACTTTGATGTTGTAACATCCTAAGGTATTTTACCAGTTAGAAATTCAAAGTGCACTCCTAATAACACACATAATATTTCAAATGCTTCAGAAGAAATATATTTTTTATTATGGTCGTTACTTATTTTCGTCGTTAAAGTTACTAATTGTCTGAGTCTTGTCATGACAATTGTCTGAACATCTGAGTTCCCCCGGGAAAAGTAAACACTTCAACGTCGCCAGGTAACCAAAGAGCATTTTAAAAGTTTTTCAATGTTTCACAAATAAGTAATATCTTTCTATTACAAAGGAAATAGTTTTTTCATTTTTATCAACATTTTCCAACATAGTTGAAAAGTATTTAGAAATTCGTTTTGTCTAGACGTCTGTATGCTTGTGCTCTAACTCGCGTAAACGTACTCGGATCGCCATGTACAGTAGGGTGGGTCGAAAAATCCGAAATATTTACAATCGAAATGTAATAGAGCGGAAAAGTTGCCTTTTGTAATAAAGAATAAATTCGTAAAATATTATATCGATCGGATAATATCTTTTACCGCCGCAAGGGGGCCAAAGTTTCAAAAAATTGCAAAAAAACTTGTTTTTTCAATATTTTTTTTTAATTATCCAAACGTACGAATACAATTTCTAATAAGACGCTATGGCTACATGCAGATATAAGAAATGTCCCGGCAAATGTTCATTATGATAAAATAATATCTTTTACTGCCTCAAAGGGGTCATATTTAAAAAACGAATTGTAAAAATTTTCAAATTTTCATTTTTTCTATATTTTTATAATTTTAATAATATGCCTAGAAGTAAATAAATTTACTTTATATCTATTAATATGTCATAAATTTTGTTAACTATTTGTCATAGGCTGGAAAATAAAAAAAGGTAATCATTTATTGTTCTTTACGATCGCTTTATCTACTGCTGTTTTACTGCATATCAGCAGTTCATATACCACAAATCACAAAAATGATATAAAAAGAACAAAATATTTTAGTATTTTATTAATTAAAATACAGAAATGTTTAACCAAAACGGATTAAATACACATAAAATGAAGAAGTATTTAAAGTAATTGAATTTTATAATATGACTTTCTTTCAAATAAAGCCAATTGGAATTTAAAGCCAAAGCCAAAAGGAACAATGGCTTTGTTCCTCGAGAGGCCAAAATTTATCATATGTGATCCTCCGTCTGTTCTGGTCCACAAACTTTACCAGCACTTCAGAGACTAATTTCACGCATCTTTCTACTGATTGAGTGGTACAAGGAAACAATTATAATAGCTGGAATCTTTAATCGAACATTCTAAACTGACCAGCGTTGTTAGATCGTCAATCGATAGACAAACCGTAACAGGTGGTTTCGTTAGTTTACAGTTTGGCCTTTCGACTAAAGCCATACAATTTTAAGCTTTAAGTTCAAGTCTGGAATGACGAAATGACGGATGGCGCTATTCGTGTCCACAGAACTTCGTGCTTTGGCAGTTTTTAATTTTGGCAGTCGGCTGATCAGGATTTACTCAATGAGAACATCCTGAAAGTGTACTGCATCAGTTGGTTCACAATTAAAATGAATCCATCATGTTTTTCAGATTTTGATGACTATAATTAGTAACCCTCGTTACTTGCCATATCATCTACAAAATATTATAGTTCCTGTAATTTCACGAAATGCCTGTTTCGCAAATCATGAAAATAGCCTCATTGGAATGATAGCATATGAAGGAGAGAACATCAGAACCCCAGCCATAAAGAAAATTGCCAAAGCACGAACTTCTATGGGCACGAATAGTGCCTTTCGTCACTTCGCCATTCCAGAATTGAACTTTGAAGCTTAAAATTGTATGGATTTAGTCGAGTGGCAAAACTGTAAACTAACGAAACCACCTGTTACGGTTTGTCTATAGACTGGCGATCTAACGACGCTGGTGAATTTAGAATGTTCGATTAAACATACCAGCTATTATAATTTCCCTTTCCCATTCAATCAATAGAAAGATGCGTGAAATTAGTCTCTGAAGTGCTGGTAAAGTTTGTAGACCAGAACAGACGGAGGATCACATATGATAAATTTTGGCCTCTCGAGGAACAATGGCTTTATTTGAAAGAAAGTCATATTATAAAATTCAATTACTTTAAATACTTCTTCATTTTATGTGTATTTAATCCGTTTCGGTTAAACATTTCTGTATTTTAATTAATAAAATACTAAAATATTTTGTTCATTTTATATCATTTTTGTGATTTGTGGTATATGAACTGCTGATATGCAGTAAAACAGTAGTACATAGAGCGATCGTCAAAAATAATGAATGATTACCGGTTTTTTTTTCCAGTCTATAACAAATAGTTAACAAAATTTACGACAGTATTAATAGATAAGAAGTAAATTTATTTACTTCTAGATATAAAAATTATGAAAATTTAAAAAAATAAAAATTTGAAATTTTTACAATTTTTTTAAAAAATATGGTCTTTTTGCGGCAGTAAAAGATAATACTTTATCATAATGAACATTTACCAGGACATTTCTTATATCTTCATGTAGCTATCGCATCCTATAAGAAATTGTATTAGTACGTTTGTATAATTTAAAAAAAAATACTGAAAAAAACATGTCTTTTGCGATTTTTGGAAATTTTGGCCCCATTGCGGCGGTAAAAGATATTAACCGATAGGCGTAATATTTTACGAATTTATTCTTTATTACAAAAGGCAACTTTTCCGCTCTATTACATTTCGATTATAAATATTTCGGTTTTTTCGACCCACCCTAATGTACAGTCGCGGAAAAAAAATAAACACCCCTTACTAACTCTGCAAAAAATTATCGTAGAAGAAAGCTACTGGCACCACACAATTGGTAATAAAGTCTACTTTTAAATTATGGATATAAAATTTGCTTTGAGAGCCCATGTATTAAAAGGAACCATAACTTTTTTTTTTTTTTTTTTTTCAATAGCAGTACACAATTCTGACAGCATAAATGAACTCTACACCCTTCAATTAGCCTAAAACAAACTTTTATGCAATTCGTACGATAAGTTTCCGAGAAAATAGTTATTTTAAAACGAGCGTATTTTAGGGACTGTATCCAAATTCAAGTTCGGTACTCGATTGTTGACCGAGAGAGCCCGTTCTTGATCAAGGCATCTTAAGTGCCACTCAAGCAGTCATTGAAGGCTGCTAGATTATGGGATAGCAAAAGAAATTTCAAAATATCTAGTCACTTCTATCACAGACGGCCCCTTAAACCATAATTTTGCCGTTTTTTAAACATAATTTGAAAACTACTTGGAAGCAAAATGTGAAATGCTGGATTTCCATAAAGCTGACTTAATAAATCTAAATCCATCAAAAAAATTGTAGGTTGCATTTCATAAGTTTTTCGAATATTAATTTCGTAATTCATATAATAAAATTATAAAAACTGCAAATTCAACGTATTTATGTTTGGGTATTTTAGTATTATTGCTACACAAAAAATTAGCACATTAAGAGAATAATTTCAGGAGATATTAATAAAAAATATGAAAATGTAATTTAACATTAGAAGCACTAAATTTTGAATGTTTGTAACTCAAAAGTTAGGATTAATATGACTTGAAACTTGGTGTCTAGGCACAGTTTGAACCGAAGATTTGAAATACCTTGATAAAATTGGCTATTGTCGCTGAAAAAAATTAAGTTTGGGTTCGTTTTAATTTGTAGATGCTCCCCTAAGCAAATTTTATATGCATCATTTAAAAGTAGACTTTATTTCCAATCGTCCGGTACCAGCAATTTTCTTTTACGATAATTTGTTGGGGGGTAAGTAGGGGTGTTTACTTTTATTTTCCACGACTGTAACTGCTATATAGGCTGTCCATAAAAGCATGTCCCAGTTTCAATGATATATTATAACAGTTTAATTTACACTATTTACAACAAATCATGCATCAAACTGAAGGTAAACTAACCTAGTTTTCCTTATAAATGTTCAATATGCCCACCTTTAGTTATATGGTACACATCCAAGCTAAAGTCCACTTCTTCCCGCACTTCGGTTAACAAGTTCGGAGTCATGGAAGCAATAACCTCTTCAATTCCGTGTCTCAACTCTGGTAAATCATTAGGTAGCGGCGGAACGTAGACACGACCTTTCATAAAGCTCCAAAGTAAAAAATCGCATGGCGTATCTCAGTAGTGTACGCTTTTAAATCTTCATCTCAGCAATAACGCTTTACGCTCAGGAGTCCCCGTTTAGCATATGTGGCACTTCAAGCGAGTTAATAACATAGTAGTACTCACGCATGCGCTTATCTAAAACTGTTTGAGTGACTCTTTATTTGTGACCTTGAACCAACTCGCTACAACGACGCTTACACTTGATACTATTAAAATTCATAACTGGGGCATACTTTTACGGACACTCTGTATTTTATTGAAGGTTACTACGCATGTTCGGTATTAAAAATTAAATATGTAGCATTTATAGTTCGTTTATAGAGACACTCACACCAATTCCGTTACATTATGGTCTACGGGGTTAATCGTTTTTAATGTATTTTAATAATGTAACGTTATCTGAAAGATATTGAAATTGATATACATCATTGACAAAGAAAGCTACCGGGGTTTTTGACAGCGAAATTTAGATTTTTATACCTCATTAGATTCATCTCATTGAACTTAGTAATTTGATGCCTCGCATATCTGCTATTGAGTTTCAACAATGACAGTGTATCGCTGTGAAACTGCAACAATGAATCCTTTTAACCCTTTATGTACTGAATATGAATTTATGAAATTTTATCTTCTAAAGCATTTTGCGTGAATTGTTTAAACTACGTTAGACGATTTACATATTCATTTAATAAATTTCAGAAGGATTGAAGGATTTAGAAAGATTCATTAATTTACATTTATAGGGATTTTGGGCAATATTATAATGAATAATCTTCATGATTTTCACGAGTTTCACGTCATTCTTAATTAAATCACATTTGGAAGAGCTAAGTTCAAGATTTTGAATTTATATCGTTTTAAAGGGAACAAGCATATTTCACGATTGAAAGTGGCGCAGGTGTTATTCAATATAAATAAGCACAAGATGATTAAAAACTTTGAAAATTCTATTTTACACTTTTAAATATGTACAAACTATATACAGCGAAACATTTGGATAATACTTGTTAAATGTATTATTCCACACTGGGAATCCAAGATGTTATTTTATAAATTTCAGCAATTATTTTCTTCAGTAAAGAAGCCAAGAAAGCAAGCATGATTTCATATTCGAAAATAAATTTCCCTTTTTAAAATCAAAACATCATTTCTTTTATTAGAAGACCATGACAAAAAACATATACGCAGACTACCTGCTGCGTTCAACTTTTATCATTACTACTTCAAAACTAAAATAAAAGAAAAAGAGAAAAAAATACACGAATACACCAATGCAGTTTTTCTTGAGTTCCTACATAAGTCGTTTTCAAATATCAATTCTCTGGAAGGTCACGTGATCCAGCGCGGCGCCTTCCGACTGCTCCAGAGAGGAAGGGGTTTCCGAAATATTTCACAATTTATAACCCACACAAATCTTTTTTTTTTCAATATTTTTCTTAGTATTATGCAGAATTAGGAAATGTACAAGTATAATGTTCTTACAATAGAATTATAGAAATATTTCTGAATTCAAAAATCTCCCCTCCTCCACCCCAACGCCAATAAAGTTTTAAAAAAAAATCATCCTTTAAAATAATATTTTTGTTTTGTGTAACAATAATGCTTTTGGAACAAGATAAAGTAATGTATCTATAACTCATTCTAAACTGTATTACAACGAATCGATGCATTAAATGAATTTTATAACAAGTTACTTTAACGGTACTTATAAGTACCGTCAGTAGATAAAAGGTTGAGGTATAAAAAGTAGAAAATAATAAATAAAAACTGAAGATTATAATGTTTTTTTTTTATATATAAATGCGCTTTTAAATAGTTAATCGTTTGATATTAATTAATTTATGATTATAAGTTCAGAAATCAATATACAAATCCTAAAAAGATAGCTTAAATAATGTTTCATTCTTTTTTCCTGTTGACCTATCGTATAAAAGTAATAGAGCAAAAATTATATATATTTTAATAAATTTACTTGCTAATGCTTTCTACCAAGCGTAAAAGGTTGTGAGGCCTCAGATGAGGTCGATAGCGTGTTGGTTCTCTTCAGAGGCGTAATGACCAATATTTAGTTAAAGGAATAAAAGATTTTTATTCGTATAAAACACAAAGATATTTTCTGGACTAAATAAAATCATATATACACAGCGATTAAATTGAATAATGGGTTTTTGGTGATAAACAAAGATAATGATGAGTTCATTCTATCAAAGTCCAAAATAGTGATTAAATAGTTCTGCATTTAAAGAGACACCAAGATTATATAAATCTGCTCTCTCGAAAAGTCACTTGTGAAGAGTTAAAGAACTCTCGTCTCCGATTGACAGCTTGTCGCTGTACTTGACAGCACGGCTTAGACGGCTAAAGTCTTTCACACCCGGATCCTACCTCCGAGAAAATATCAGAGTGTCCTCCCGAGAGATATTATCTCTCGACCCAGGTAAAGACCTGTCTTACACTCACCAGAGCTCAAACTTAACTAACTCTTTCTTAATCAATAATCTCCCAGACCCTGTCATTTCTCTCCGAAACACAATAGAGGGTGTCCTCCCGAGAGATATTATCTCTCGACCCAGGTAAAGACCTGCCTTACACTCACCAGAGTTCAAATTTAACTAACTCTTTCTTAATCAAGTATTTCCCAGACCCTGTCATTTCTCTCCGAAAAACAATAGAGAGTTTCTGGCCACTAGCAATGTTTTGCTGTCAAAATCATCTGCGAGTTGTTCTCCGATAGGACGGCCTTGTCCCTTGTTTGCTCTCGTCTCCGCTGGTCAGCTGTGCGTGGGAAAGCATCAATTACTTTCACTAAGACGCATGAAAAGGACCCCAGGTGGTCTATGCTTTTTACTCGCTGTTGCAAAAGTGCCACTTTCTAAGATGAATTAGGATAGATCGATTTCTTCTGATCTACCGTCTAAAGTTGGAACTTAGACTAAATTTCATGCCTTTTTTGGAAACACATGGAGTTTCCTATGCCTTGTAATTTTATATCACTTTGAGGGTTTTTTATGTGGAATATTGGAAACAGACTGGTCACTTCCACAAGGTCAGTCAATTTTTCATAATCGAGTTCGGTTCCCGCACCAAATGAATGTGTTAGAACGGACAGTTTTGGGGGAAAACATGAAATGCAGTCACAAAATTGAGATTTTCAAGATGAACATTTCATGCTTATAAAAGAATGTTTTTTTTTTGTTGTTGTTGTTTTTTTTTGTTTTTTTTTTAATGCTTATTCTTTATCAAACTGATTTTCTTTCTAACTAATAATTAATCTATTCTGGTATCATAGAACATAATTTTAAACGAAAAAAATGTACTCTTACGAGGTAAAAATTAAAAGAAAATATATATTAATTATTTTATTCTGGTGATCAGGGATTGTTTTGCAGAAAATATCCTTTCATTCGCCACAGTGGTGTTTCTAATGAATCAACAATCAAGATCTCCGGAGTGATGTAAAGACTTCAGTATTGTTAGGTAACACCAGATTATTTGAAGAATATCTTCATATATTGAAAGTACAAAAAAAAATCATTGCAACAAGTAATAGAAAACTAAAATGCTGATCTTCCTTTAATATAAAACTGCTTTTTTCGGTGGCTTGTACTTCTTTCAAGGCAAATAGAGGTGAAAATTTTATTTATAACGATTAAATATTTCTCGTTTTTACGCTAATAAAGAAATGGACGATGAAAACTAAGAAGCTATGCATATATAACGTTACCATTTTGTGGGGGAGGGGGGTCTGGATATCGTGAGATATCGCTAGGGAGAGGGGGGTATGCCTTTTGATATCGTTATAGTTTTTTATCGAATCAAAATGTCTCCTTTTATTTGAACTTGGTCTTGAGTACCATGCTATGTGTTTTTTTTTTTAGTCTGTTACCTATTTTTATGAAAATACAAAGTTATTATTAAAATCATTAAATGATTATAAAATTATTTAATTCCAAAATATGGAATATCTCAACGTTTGGCATTCCGATTCTTTTATCATACGTGTATGCACATATAATCCGCTGTTCGACAAACCATGTGCAAAGTGTGTTTGAAATGATAGTTATGTTTAATAGTAAATAAAAGGGAAAGAAAATTATCCACCTGTTTTGTCTGGGGGATCTGGATATCGTGAGATATCGCTAGGGGGAGGGGGGTATGTCTTTTGATATCGTTATAGTTTTTTATCGAATCAAAATGTTCTCCTTTTATTTGAACTTGGTCTTGAGTACCATGCTATGTTTTTTTTAGTCTGTTACCTATTTTTATGAAAAGACAAAGTTATTATTAAAATCATTAAATGATTATAAAATTATTTAATTCCAAAATATGGAATATCTCAACGTTTGGTATTCCTATTCTTTTATCATGCGTGTATGCACATATATTCCGCTGTTCAACAAACCATGTGCAAAGTGTGTTTGAAATTATAGTTATGTTTCTCTCTATTCTAAAAAAAAGTAACTGCCGCTGTCACCGCCGCCGGTTTTCAATTTTTTGTGACCGGAGGTCTTTCTTCGTTAATATTAAGAAAAATAATGCATACAAAAATATGAAAATCGGTAGTCTTATACAGAAATGTTTAATAAACACGCTGATGCAGACAGTTTTCAAATCGAAGAATTATTTTAAGAGATATTTAATGCTAAAGTTGGACAAAATCGTTCCACTAAAAAAGTTTTATAGCAGCAAAAACTATACATGGCAGTGTAATAATTTTTAGATCATTTTATGCGTTAGAATTTGCCGGAGTGCAGATTGTATTTCTTTTTTTAATTTGGCTAATTTTTTGAGGTTTTATTTCTATTTTAAATTCAAATTTTCAGCATTTCTAGAGATATTTTTTACAGATTTTAGAAAGTGATATTAATTTAAACTTTTGCCAACTGTATAAACAGGGGAAACAATAATGTTTGCTTCAAAAAAAAAAAAAATTATACGCGTAATAAATTAAAAATTTATTTACACGTGACTATTATAAACAGAAAAAAACATTTGAAATTAGAATTAAATAATTATGTACAAAAAGCAGAAACTTATTAAAAATTACGTCATAAAAACTATAATTACACGTGAATTTTAAGAGAGAAAGGAATTTGTAAAATAATAAATTTATTAACATGCGTTAGAAGTCTGCCTTAAATAGGAGAAATTACGTCATATTTACATCAAATTGCAGTTATTACATAAAATGAACACAAAATAATATTGCAAAACGGTTTAAATTTAGAAACTGCGCTAGACATTTATTTGATATTTTGAGAGGATACTTTTCAACTATTTTTGTTAACAAAGGGCAAATAATATTTCATTTCTAACACAAGTATTTTTATGTGATTATTAAAAAGAGAAAGAATAGTTTGGTCAAAATTACGTCAGATTAAAAACGATTAATTTAAAATGTCTTATTTAAAAGAACTTTCTTTTCGCTTTGTTAAAAAATACCGGGAGACAAAGATTCTGGTTACTTAATTCCTTTTATATTAGCTTATTTTGTTCATCTTATTTTACTTAATCAAAGACGAAAACAGCGATTGACATATGTATTTTTGGTACTACTTAGTTATCCCGTCGACCAAAAATCTATCATTCGCCAAACTATAAGATTAAATGCCAAAAACGGTTGATCGTAAATGTCACATTAACTTGACTTTAAGCAAGCTACACGTGTCTACGTCATCAAGTTATTTTTATTTCGACGTTTTATTTGTATTTTTATTAATGTTGCACTAATTTATTTGTTCTTTCGTTATTTAAAATAAAAATGATGTCAATTTGTATAATTTGGCGAGTGCTTTGGCGATTTATATAATTTGGAGAAATTGGTCGACGGGTTAATCAAGTAGTACCGCAGCGGATTTGGAATTAAAATTCCCCAGTCAAAGAGAAATGAATAGAAATCCGTTTATAGGGAGATCACCATTGTTTTTTAAATTATAATTCAATCTTCAGAAATCTTTTTAAAGCCGATCAAATTAGCGTACTTTTAGAGTCTGCGGTGTCTGAACGGGGGTTGACGAGCGTAGCTCGTAGGGGGCAGAGCCCCCTAGTAATAGTAAATAAAAGGGAAAGAAAATTATCCACCTGTTTTGTTGATGAGAAGTTTTGTCTGCCTCGCCCCGCATGGGGGCAAGTGCAAGAAGATATTATTACTGTTGAATGCATTATGTAACAAAAAGCTGTTATTAAATGCTTTTAATTAGTAACTATTTCTTTTAAGTGTTATTCGATATAAAGTTATTTCTTATACAGTGTGTCGACGTATAACCTGACCGACCCACAGTGGAGTATTTTACCCGAAATCCTGGTCAAAAATATTTTTCGATGTAAATATAGTCCGATTGGCTTGAAATTCTTAGCTGTTATTGGGTATCACTATGGCATGTTTGGTATTGTAAATGAAGTCTATAGCCTTTACTGTTCATTTACAGAGACATCCAAAAGAATTTCCTTACATTATGGCCTATGGGGAAAAATTGATTGCTCTGTATTTTAATGATATCACACTTTTAAACATTCTGAAATTTATATACATCACTAAGGTGTACTAAGGTACTTATTGTAGAATATGGTATGCATAGAATATATCGTTCATTTACAGGGACACACAAAAAATATGGCTGAAGAATAAATTTAACTATTGAATTCTATGACCAATAATTGCTGGAAGTGCGTTTATAGTTGTGATAGGCGTTTTAAAATAGAACAATTTTTTTTAAATATTACTTGGTGTGGATACATTCTGTAGACCATATACAGGGCTGCACAAAAGTTCTGAAGTACATTTCCGTTTATTCACGGTGGACTGAATGGACATTCTGAATGGACATTTTTAACTGTACTATGCGTTTCACTGAACTGACTTTTAGCATACTATGAAGTATACATACAAATCCATAGCTTAGTTTAATATTTTATATCTTAAAAGCTGACGAAGTGTAAGAAAGATTTTAACACTTCACATAATAATAAATATACATTTTATAAATATTTTGTCAATTAAGAAAAAAAAAGAGTCATCATTGAAGAAGCGCACAAAGAAAAAAGAAGTTAAAATAGTAAGATAATAAGTAGATGTTTTTAAAAATACGAATAAATCACATGTCCATTGACTTAACATTACCGAAGGGAGTTTGGAAGTTGTGCGACTTGTAAACTTAACTATTTACTGTTTTTAAGAGGGAAGTAATTGTTGATAGGTTTGTCTTATTCACTATTAATGTTTATTTAAATGTATTTAATTTTACTATATATAAAACTTATTATTTACATTTAATAATGCTTATTACATTTAAATTACATTTAGTAATAATTATTGCATTTAATTTATGTTTAATAGTGTTATATTTAATAGTAGGTTCAATAAAGTGAAGTTTATATAGTATAGATTGCTAGTTTTTGAATTTATTTAATATATTACCAGTTTCAAAATGATTATTCAGAACTCTTCTTCATCTTCTTCATCACTCTCTTCTTGGCTTTTATCGGGACTACCACATCAGACCTTGCTGGAAGAAAAAGTTGCAGGGTCTCACTACTGTATGGCTTGGTCTTTTTAGTTGATAAACGGAGTTATTAGAAAACATGAAGTTGCTTATTTTCACGTACATTATAAAAGGAAAATTTTAATTAAATTTTCTTGGTGCCGTTTGTCAGTTTTGGAATTAAATTTAGGTGTATCTTTTTATGGACACCGCCCTCGAAAGGGTTAATTCCCTCCTTTCTCTCCTTATGTTACACACATGAGCCCCAAGAACTAATTGGGGAACCGTTTTTCAATAAATAAGTATATACAATTTGAAGGCGATCGGATATTTCTATCAGAAGATATCGAGTTGCGTGCGTATGTTACGTACCTACATACGTACATACATACAGATAGAATATGTAGGTGCAAAAGCTCTCCTGTAATATCCTGTGAGCTAAAAATCTGCAATACGACGGTAAATATATAGTTCTTATCTCTTCAATTCCGTGGTCGTAAAACAGAGCATTTACATATTCATCGCGAAAAAAAAAAAATATAAAAAATGGCAACAATATGCGGAAGATTATTTTGCAGAAATTGACACTCAATACTATAACTAATACGATTATAATTCAAACATGGCGGGGCACAGCGCGGCACATATTTAAAAAGCTTTCGATATGTATATAAATTAGAGCCAAAGACGCTTTAAAAATAACCCTTTTACATATTTAATGTTTTTTATTACATTAAAAACGAAACTATTTAAATTAACACATAGTTTAACACTAAGCTCTGACCTTTGTTAAACACGTAAGCCCTGTTTAGTTTCAATTCAACAATTCATTGAGCCACAAGAAAATTATATTTAAACATAACAGCAATACCAAAAAACAACAAAAAAACACATCTTCTCAGAAAGAAACTTCCTCTTCAGCTGAGACCATGAGCCACCGGATATAACTCAGGTTCCTAAAATAGACATAGATAGATGCACCAATTAGTTAGCTATTAAAAAATATGATTTTTACAATTGTTGACGAAATTTAAATTTTTGCATTTTTGGCCAGGTTTTTGGGTCAAATACTCCACTGTGCGACCTTTATTTTCGCAACTGTTGGTCCTAGAGGCATACTTCCAATTACAAAAATGGTCAAAATTAGGTGCAGGGTTAAGATAAAAAAGTTTGAAGCGAAAAAACAATTTAGTGAAGAATTACAGAATCTAAATTTTTATACGATCCCCCGGTCCTATAAGTTATGTTTAGTAAAATTTCCCTTTTACACTGGCAAGTAAGGCAAAAAAAAGTCCCATTATTCTACGATTAAAATTGACCGAGTAATAGCTGTTTAAATTTGGAGTATATTTTTTGCTGCATATTAGGGGTCATTCACAAATTTAGTAGAAATATAATTTCATCAGGTATATTAAAGAAATGGTTGAGAGTAAAATTAGCATTGCAATATAAAATTGAGATCTTTAATCATTCTGACTTATCACTTCAAAATGTACAATTTGTAATAAACATTATAAGAGGATAAAAATAACAGATTTTTTGTTAAATAAAAGGATGAAAAACAACAGCCTCAATTCTTTACAAAATAATACATATTTTAAAATGCTGTTAGATTACACTGCCTTTCAAATTTTGGGTTGTGGCATGTTTTTTAGCTTTTGAAAATTGATTCTTATGTATTTTTTAGCACTGGATCCGAAAATAACCTTCATTTTAAACCATCACGTCAGGAATTTTCTCAAATCGCAAATTTCAAAGTTAAAAAGCTAAAAGTTAAAATTGATCCAGCCTCCCCTCCCAACCTCTTCTGACCCCCGAGTTGTTTAGCTAGAAGAAACCCAGTATAAGCCAAAAAATCTAATAAATTATTGAATTAAATAAAATTAAACTGAATAAAAAAAGTCTTACATCTATTTTATAGTATCAAATTTTTCGCTATTTTTTAACCTTGAAATTTACGATTTGCGAAAAATCTTGACATGATGGTTAAAAGTGAAGGTAATTTTTTGATTCAACGTTAAAAAATACATAAAATGTAATTATAAAAGTTTAAAAACTCAACCATCGCAGGTTTATGTTATCTAATCTAAAACTCTTTCTTGAAGTTCTTGACGGTAATCTATCCGAATTTTTTTTGTGTTATCCTCTAATATAAGTATGCATAAGAGGGTAAGAGTCTAAAATCATAATAATATTGCATTGTCATCGGATTGAAGTCAGTATGTAAAATTTAACTTCGATCGGACATTTGAAAGTAAGTTAAAGTTCGAGTACAAATTTTAAACTGGAAAGACGATCATTGCAAGTTAAATAAAACCTTATGAAAATAACATAATTTTAGTTAAAAGAAATCATAGCCTCAAATCCTTACAAAATAAAACATATGTTAAAATACAATTATTTTAACTAATCTGAAATCACTTCACCGGCATAAAAGTTAATCGTAATATTTGTACGATTTCTTTCAAAACGCAGATACCTTGAAATAAGTTTAAGTACTTTATACACGATCCCTAAAAGCATGGTCGAAATCATCTGTTTTGATATGCAAAGAAGTCATGCATTTCGAAGTTTCATAACTCGGTCAATTTTAGTGTTAGATGAATGGGACTTTTTTTTGTCTTACTTGTTAGTGTCACAGTAAACTTTTAGTAAATATCACTTATAGGACCGGGGGACCGTATAAAAATTTAAATTTCGTAATTTTTTAACAAATGTTTTTCTTGACCCAAATCGCTTTAAAAATAATTCTTTTGCTTATTTAAACCATATTTGTAATTGGAAGTATGCATCTAGGACCAACGGTTGCGAAAATAAAAGTCGGTCAGGTTATACGTGGATACACTTCACTCTAAACAAAAGAAAAAATTCCAAAAATCAAAAGAATTTTTAGACATTAATAACAATATCATTAAGGGTGGGGTAGAGTTCGAGGGATGATAACGTATGATATCGTAAGGGAGGGAGGGCTCCAAAATTACCAAACAGTTGATAGCGTTATATATGTACTTATACACTGTAAAAAGAATTTGTAGTTCTACAGATCTAAAGTTACAGAAATCTGTATGCTTACTAAACTTTTATCTGTACGCTGTACAAAAAAAAAAGGTGTTAATCTGCAAAGCTAGTTTTTGGAAAGCTACAGATTTCTGTAGCTTTACAAAAGAATCTTCTAAAATTACAGTAATCTTACTAAAATTTTATCTAGCGCGGATCGCAGTTACATGGAAAGTTCAAGACATCCCAGTTTCCTAAAAAATACTTAGTAATTTTACAGGTTTTTTTTTTTTTATTATTATTATTTACGGTGCAAAAGTGTATCTGTTACATGATTTTTTTTGTGGCCGTTACATAAAAAGTTCTAGGAAAACCAATTTCCAAGAAAAATTTTAGTAACTTTTACAGATTTTTTTTTTTTTTTTTAACAGTGTACAGCCCCTAATTGCTTTCAATTTTTATGTTGTTTTCAATTAATTTGGTTAGATCTCACTCAATTTTTAATCAACAGTTGAGAAATTAAAACATTTTCTTTTCCTTTATTCTTTGAAAAATTCAAGTAAACGGCAGAACTTCTCATGAATCAACATTCAAAATCTTCGATAAACACTTAGTAACTCATGATTATTTAAAGATTTGCATGATATATAGAAACTAAACAGAGGCATTCCAACGAAACATAGATAATAATAAGTCGGAAATTGTACGTCAAACGTGGCATATGAGGTGCGTTCGTATTATAACTATTTTTATAAATATTCAGATCTTGATGCAATAGTTGTTGCCCCTCTTATGCAAAAATGCACCAATACAAAATTTATTACGATTCTATATATTAAATTCAGTCATACGTAATCAGTAGTAATATGACACCATCTAAAATAGGATATCATAACCATTGCGACCTAGAATCATTACTTATCATGGAATATCATTTAATTAATTACGTATGATAGTATTTAATAAAATAATCACCACGGCAACCTAGAATCATTACCTATTAGGGTGGGCCGAAAAAAACATTTTTCGATTTTCGATGATGGGTAGTGCGGAAAAATTGCCACTGATGGCTCTAAGTTCATACAAAAAATTTGAGATTTTTCGGATAATTCCTTCATTTGCCGCAAATGGTTTGAAGATTTGCTCAAATGCTGATTTTTTAACTTTTTTAGCAAAAAAAAAAAAAAAAAAATGTTAAATTTAAGTTATTTTAGCTGAATTTACTTGAAATGTCATGTTTAGTGTGCGAAATGTTTAAATAAGCTCAGATTATGTATTATTTAATAGTTATGTGCATTTTGAATTAGGTGATTTTTATAGCTTTTTTGCGTATAAGTGAGCAAAAATTGCAGGAATTGTGACAATACGGAATAAGTATATCGCCATCGATAAAGACTTGGTCAGGAGGCAGAAAAGGGAACTTGGAAAGAAGATACAGGCGGAAGAAGAATAATGAAATGAACATATGATTCTATTTGCTTTAAATATTTGTAATTTTTAATCTATCTAATTAGATGCCACTTAATTTTTAATGAAGAATGGTAAAAGAAAAAGATTTTTCTCCTTATATTTTTTGAAATATTCAAGTACAAAGTAGAACGTCTAATGAATCAGCCTTCAAGATTTAAACACTGCAGTACTTTTAAGTAAAATAAGATTATTTAAAGATTTTCCTGGCATGTAACAAGTAGGCAAAGCCATTCCAACAAATTCTAGACAAGAAAAATGTTCATTCTCCTTTAATATAATTTAAAGTTGCAATAATTATTTTTGTTTTTCAAACTGTAATTAGCTTATGGAAAATAAATTTCAAAAATTTACTTTTAGTAGTTAAATATTTTTGTTCGGTTTCTACGCTAATAAAGAAATGGGCATATGGCTGTATTTGCTTTAAATATTTATCACTTTTAATCAGTCTAATTAGATGTCACTTAATTTTTAATGAAAAATGGTGAAAGAAAAAGATTTTTCTCCTTTATTCTTTGAAATATTCAAGTAAAAAGTAGAACTTCTAATGAATCAATGTTTAAGTTCTCCGAGGATCCCAGATTTCAACACCGCTGTAACTTTAAATAAAACAAGATTACTTAAAGATATCCCTCGGATGCAACAAACAGGCAAAGTCATTCTAAAAAATGATAGACAATTCATTTTCATTTTATATAATCTAAAGCGTCATTTATTATTTTTATTGTTTTTATTATTATCATTATTAGTTGCAAATTAATAATGTTAATTACTTTATGGAGAATAAAGATTTACTTTTAACAGTTAAATATTTGTCCAGTTTCTATACTAATAAAGAAATGGGCATATGAAACTATTTGCTTTAAATGTTTGTCATTTTTAATCAATCTAATTCGATCTCACTTAATTTTTAATTTAGAATGATGAAAAAAAAAAGAATTTTCGCCTTTATTCTTTGAAATATTCAAGTAACAAAGAAAACTTCTAATGAATCAACATTCAAGGTCTCCAAGGACCTAAAAATCCTAGATTTAAACATTGCCTTACAAGATTTACCTAAAACAAGATTTTTTAAATATTTTCTTCGTATCTAACAAGTAGGTAAACTCATTCCAACGAATGACAGCTAACAAAGATATTCATTCTCATTCAATATAATCTAAAGCTTCATTTATTATTATTATTATTATTTGCGAACTGTATTTACTTTATCAAGAATAAAAGTGAAGCATGTACTTTCAACGGTTAAATATTTGTCCATTTATTACGCTTTTATATAAATGGGAAGATAAAACTATTTGCTTTAAATATTTGTCATTTTTCATCAGTCTAATTATATGTCACTTAATTTTTAATCAAGAATTGGGAAAGAAAAAGACTTTTCTCCTTTATTCTTTCAAATGTTCATTTAAAAAGTAGAACTTCTAATTAGTCAATATTCTAAATATCCGGGGAGAAGTAAATATAATTCAGTACCTTTAAGTGAAACAAGATTATTTAAAGATTTTCCTTGTATGAGCAAAAGAGTTATTCCAACGAATGATAGATAACAAAAGTGTTCATTTTCATTTAATATAATCAAAAGCGTCATTTATTGTTATTATTATTATTATCATCATCATTATTATTATTTGCGAACTATATTTACATTATCGAGAATAAAAGTGAAACATGTACTTTTAGCGCTTATACTTTATTTAAATATTTGTCCATTTATTACGCTAATAAAGAAATCGGCAGATGAAACTATTTGCTTTAAATGTTTGTCATTTTTAATCAGTCTAATTAGATGTCACATAATTTTGAATCAATAATTGGTAAAGAAAACTAATATTCTCCATTATTCTTTGAAATGTTCATTTAAAAAATAGAACTTCTAATGAGTCAACATTCAAAATCTCCGAGGAGAATAAAAGTGAAATATGTACTTTTAGCGGTTAAATATTTGTCCATTTATTACGCTAATAAAGAAATGGGCTGATGAAACTATTTGCTTTAAATATTTGTCATTTTTAGTCGGTCTAATTAGATGTCACTTAATTTTTAATCAATAATTGGTAAAGAAAACAACTTTTCTCCTTTATTCTTTGAAATGTCCATTTAAAAAGTCGAACTTCTAATGAGTCAACATTCAAAATCTCCGGGGAGAAGTAAATATACTTCAGTACCTTTAAGTAAAGATTTTCCTCGTATGAACCAGAGAGTTATTCTAAAGAATGATAGATAAAAAAATTGTTAATTCTGATTTAATATAATCAAAAGCGTCATTTATTATTATTATTATTATTATTATTATTATTATTATTATCTATATATTTAAAAAACAAAGCTGTTCTTTTAGTCATCTGCCCTGAGCTCTCTACTGAACCTATTTCACTATTTCTTTTCTTTTTTTTTTTTTTTATGAAAGCTGTTTATCTGTAGATCTGCCCGTATTAACTAGTTTTTTAAAACGTCCAATTTTTATATTTTAAATTGAATTTTTTTAAATTTTGTTAAATTTCTTCAAAATGGCGTCAATCAGATTACTTCAATTGTTTCAGAAAAATAATCATCTTTTATGATGCCATTTTCCCATTCCAACTAAAAATATCTTTTAAAAAAATGTGAACAGAAAATGACGTCACGCTGTATAAAACACGCACTTTCCTTTATAAAACGGTTACATTTCAATATTTTTTTCATTCCGCCGATACTAAGTTTGAGAGAGACGATGGGGGAAATGCTTCAGTGAGTAAAAATAACGTCATATTGAAAGAAAACGATCTTTTTCTTTGGTAAAACTAAATATTTTAATCATGAATGTGTCTAAAAGACATGAATTTATGGAATTTTTACTCACCGGTACTGAGATTACAGCCTCAAGTCAAGAGAGCAAATGTTAACATGCCAAGTTGTAGTGGTTGTAGCTGACAAACGGGACTTCGAATTTGGAAATGTATTTATTAATATCTATTGCATGTTAAAATATTTTTAAATGGTGAATGCGGGTATGAGAAGTGTATATGTAAATATTGAAAAGCGAAAATGGCGTTAGGTTTAGATTTCGCGGGGGAAAAATTCTATGAGTATGTCAAAGTGAAAATTTTTGCTGATTTTTCATTCCGTAATACCAAGCACAAGAGCCTGAATTGGTTACATCATTATAATTACTCATCTTGATTATATCTTGCTGATTACTTATACGAATAAATTTTATTTTTTTAAGAATTTAAACAGTTGTGGCTTATGAAAATAGTACTTTGGTAACTTTAGGTTTTATTTGTTCTAAGACTTACATTAGCCATCGTAAGATGGGTTTTTATTGTAATTAATTCTGTAGGTTTATTATAAATCAATGTAGCAGTTCCTTTGTAAACAGTTTCTTTCGTCGAACTTCGACGTGTTTCAGCTCGTTATTATTATTATTATTTTCGAACTGTATTTACTTTATCAAGAAAAAAAGGTGAAACTTTTACTTTTAACACTTAAATACCTGTCCATTTATTACAATAATAAAGAAATGGACAGATGAAACTATTTTCTTTAAATATTTGTCATTTTAATCAGTCTAATTAGATGCCACTTAATTTTTAATCACTAATTGGGAAGAAAATTATTTTTCTCATTTATTCTTTGAAACATTCAAGTAAAAATTACAACTTCTAATGAATCAGCATTCAAAATCTCCGGGGAGAAGTAAACACTTCAGTAACTTTATGTAAAACAAGATTATTTAAACATTTTTCGTTGTATGTATCAAGTAGGCAGAGTTATTCCAACGAATGACGGATCACAAAAATGTTCAGCCTTATTTATTATAATCTAAAGCTGGTTTTGTTTGTTTGTTTCTTTGTTTGACATGAATCGCTTACTTTTAACGATTAAATATTTATACAGTTTTTACGCTAATAAAGAAATGTACAGGCGGAAAATATTTGCATTAAATTTTTGTCATTTTTCATCAGACTAATTAGATTTTACAATACTTTTTAATCAAACGTTGGGAAAGAAGGTATGTTTTTATTACTCTTTAACCCTTTCAGGGGCAAGGTACTTCTTTTCGCAAAATGCTGAAATGGGTGACTGACACCAGAATTTAAAAACAAATTAATTTGGAAATAAGCAAAAGCTTTTGGTCACGTACTTAATAAATGGACTTTTTTCATTCGAATATTCTGGTGCCAATGTGGCATTTAGAGATTAAAATTAGGTGGTTCAAAAATGGACCACCGCCCTCGAAGGGGTTAAAATATTTACGAATAACGTGTTGCATTTTTTTGTATCTTTCTTCTAATTTAACACGCAGTTACAGTGATCAATTGATTAAAAGAAGAATAGAACAACGACGCTCGTTGTTGGATATTACAATTAAAATTATATCAACATGTACTTTTTTTTATCATTAAACTCAAGCATAAAATTTAGTGCGCTTCTACGCAATAGAAAATAATATGAAGCTATAGTATCCATTGCAAAAAGGCATAAGGCTAATATTCCGTAATCGGGTTCAGCCAAAAGTTGGCATAAAAAATGAGCGATACTGGCAAGAATGTGATTAAAAGTGAATGATAGTTACAAGAACGACATTAATAATACTACAAACCACGTTCTCTAAATTGCGTCAGTTGATTTTGGACCGGAATATGAATAATTCACGAAAAATAGCATATCAGAAAACACTGTGAGTGATCGAAGTAAATGTTGAATCAGCAGAAAAGTTAAGGTATTTCCCACATAGCAATTTTAGTTCGCAGTAAATTTCAGCAGTCTTATTTTGCAAACCTGCAAAGTTGCAGCAAGTTTAGCATGGCAAGGCTGAAAGTTCATAACAAGACTGCAGCAAGATAACGCAAACGCCCAAGTCACTACACTTTGAATTTGGAGCTAACTTGTCGTGCAAGTTAAATTCTTGCTGTATCAAATTTATTACAAATTAACGGCAAACAAGTAGAAAATTTAGTTCTGTCATGACTAAATTATTGCAAATTCTTTGCAAACTAGTTGAAAATTTAGCTTTGTATTGTCAAAAATATACTGCAACTTTATTCCAAAGTAGTAATCTTGTCATGCCACACTATCTGTTTACAACTGTTATAATATAAGTGTAACCCCTTCAGGCCTATTTATGCATACTCACTGATGTATACGTACCGCCAGAATACCGCATGCACCGGTGCATGCATCGTTTTTATCACCATTAACAAATAAAGGTTATATTTGTACTTATAAATTCGAGTCTTATTTTGCATTTGATAAGTATAACGTTTAAAAAAAAGTGGTGCCAACTGAATAAAATTTGTGTAATTGATACAGTCCCGAAAGGGTTAAAAGTCATAGGCTCGAACGGGGTTAAAAGCAAAAATAAATAAATAAATAAATGTCAATTAAAACAAAATTGTAGAAAAATCCAATAATATTCAGAAAAATTCATTTAAAAATGAAAATCTGGGGAAAAATTAAAATCTAAATTAATATCTGGGTTATCACAAAGTCTAACAGACTATGCAGTTTCGTGAAATCCTATCTATTAGTTCTTGAGGTATAGCAATCACGGAAATCGTGAAAAATACAGCATAGCAGAGTCCCCTATTGGGCGATATACACTTAAACCTAGTGAATATATATTTATGTCAAGGTTTAACAGAATATGGAGTTCAATTAAATTCCGTTCATTAGTTTTTGAGATATAACTGCTACGGAAATCGTGAAATATGCAGCATAGCAACAGCACATGTTTGGCGGTACGCACTTAAACATAATCAGCATCTGTATATGTCAATGTCTAATTTTAGCGGAATACAGTTTGATAAAATTACATGCATTAAGTCCTGAAATACAGCGGACAAACAATTTGTACCACCCTCAGAATGACAGGCATTTAACAAAAAGAGTCAAATACCCTTTTTTACATAGTAAAAAACGAAAGTCGAAAATTTTCGAAATTACAATATTTTTTTGTTATGTGTATAGGAGGCCGGTATAGCTACGGAATCTCAGAATAATTTGTTTTACTTTCTAACCATCCCACATGGACGGATAGATAACTGGATTAGACTGGCCTTCAACATTACTCAAAAATACCTAGTAATTTGTTATTATTATTTAAAATATTTCTTTATTTTTTTATGGTATGAAATTTTTGAAATTTAGTTTTAGTATAGATATTTATTATATATACAAACTATCATATGGGGCATTCTCACAATCTTTTGACTTTCGGGATTAAAAATCTGGTGAAATTAAACTTGCTAAAATAACATTTTAATCTCATAGACGAATGCCTTAATGATTCAAAATAAAGAAGAAAAGGTCAGAATTGAAAAATGCATTATTTAACTGAGGTTTTAAGTTAAACTTGCGAGTTTAATATTTTTCACCACTTTACCACTATAACTTTCTATTTTCTTCTAAATTTTTACTTATAATGAATTTTGCATAGTACTCACAGGACATTCAAATAAGAAATAATAACAATGTAGCATTTTTAGTACGAAATTTTGGTATAACATTGTCTTAAAGGAGTGTCAAAGAAGGGACGGAAGGGAAAAAAGGGGATGGTATAGGAAAAAAGGGACGGTAATGGAAAAAAAAGGGATGGTAAAGGTGGGACGGTAAGGAAAATTATCACTATTTTTAGGCAAATCATGTTAAGACTAAGTGATAGGCACAATGTTCATTGATTTTTAGAAACAGTTATTTACATTGGATTAAATTTTAAAAAAAATTAATTTACCTCGAAAAGTGCAGGAACAAACCTTGGAGACGGTAAGACTACCAATAAAGACATGATGCTTGAAATTGATATTTAAATACTGATTTAAATTCTGCAGTAAATTTCCTGTCAAAGAATTTTAGATATTCTTTCTCTAGCATACTTCTGCATGAGAAAAAACTCGAGAAAAATTTTGTGACTGCTCTGAAGTGATTTTATGTATAATTTTAGAAGAGGGATGGTAAGGAATCTAAAACCCAGGGACAGAGTTAAAAAAAATAATATCAACCGTAAAAATGAGTGCAGGTTGATTTTTTGCTACATATTTATATAAAACAATTGTCCCAGTTTCGGAAAAAATTACATCGAATTACTTTTATTGAAATAATTTTATACAGACAGCTCCAAACTTAAAAATCAGTATTAGAGACATGGGACGGTATAGGAGTTTACCTGGTATTTGGGCCCCCAACATCGTCCAAAACTTATTTATCTCGTTAATATTGTTATGCAATCATGCAGTGGGATGTTCCCCAGTATAAGAAATTTTTAAAAAAAGGACAAGAATATGTACTAAAATAAAAATTATTATTCAGGGACATAAAAGTCAAAAGATTGTGAGAATACTCCATATACATTATTTATGATGTTAACATCCTTTTTTCTCTACACATACTAAAGACACAGGTATTTTTTAAAAGGTTCTGGAATCGGCTTTTGACGTAGTATACTAATATATCGTTATAACACGTTGTTTGAGAAAACGAATTGCAGTTAATCAAAAAATTGATGAAAAAACACATCAGCAAATAATCTGAAATATTGTGGTGAGAAACCCTACCATGGGTCAACTGTTTTTTTCTTGCTTCTTTAAAAAAAAAATCGGTAACTCTAATAGATTTTTTATACTTAATATATGAGTAGCTCAGATGATAAAGGTAACATGCGACAAAATAAAAAGAATTAAGTTAATCTTATGAATCTTGAAGATAAATGGTCCTCTACTATCTGTTAAACTACTATTTGAAAAACGTAAAACTCACAGAGATTTTAATTGATAAATGAGGCATTTGAAAGTAAATGCAAATATATATTAGGAACATTACAGCTCATTTTCTCAAAATGATGATTGTGTCACTTATCACCTTTGTCATCTGAGCTCTTCATATACATATATTTTTTTTTTAGAATGCCCACTAACAATACTAAAAATCATATTTATATTAGCAAGTTGGAAATCGCACGTCAAACGTGGCAAATGAGGTACGTTCGTACTATAACTAGTTTTATAAATATTTCTTGCACCGCATATTGTTCTAAATGTATATTTTAGTGCACTTCATAAGTACATATCAATTTCATTGTGTTCGAAAGGCTGTAACATCATTAAAATGCACTTGAAATATTTTTTCCCATTAGCCGTAATGTAACGGAAAACTTTTGACTGTCATTGTAATTGAACTATACATCCGATTTTCATAAAATTTGAAATGACTCGACAAAATTATGCTACAATTATATATTTTACATTTCAAATGATTCGGTTGGGTAGTTTTTGCGCTGTTATATGCGGACACATGGAGACAGACGGACTGACAGACATACAGACAGATGGTCTGAACGACGAATATAGGTGCTACGTATTTATATAATTACGAACGCACCTAAAAATAGCAATACTGCGTTCAAATACTGTTTTGAAACGTTTTAAAACCGATATTTTCATAACAGCATCACGTCAGGAGTTAATAGCCGAAGAAATCTCCAAAGATCGCAATTTACAATCAGCTTTTTTGATTCTGTTCATTTCAGTGTTTTAAGCGATTACATGTCCTAAATTTGTGTTTTATTTATATTTTATTGTTTTATTTATTAATTGATGAATGTTTTAATTTCGTAATGGAATATAAGCTGAGTCAGATCATGAACTATTTATATTAATTTGAGTGCAATCCTTTCGTGTAATCGTCTGCACACGATAGAGATAGATTTGAAAAAAAAATTGTGCTTGAAAATGATTTTAAAAACAATAAAAATTGAGTAAATTGCGAAACAGTTTTCAAGCAAATTGTAGGATAACTTTAGGATAGATGGCCATAGTTTTTAAAGATTGAAATAAAAATTCTTAGAATGCAAATACAAGTAATATTGATGCATATTTAAAATTCTTATACATATACTCATAATATTTTATGCAAAAAATAATTAAATATTGAAAACAAACAGTGTTAAACAAAATTGAAATTTAAATGGCAGATGGCCATTCAATACAAGAAAGAAAAAGTTAATTTAAATAGCAAAAAAATAACACATTTCATATAGTTAATAATGAAAGACATAGCAATTTACAAAGATGCAGTTATATGATGGAAAATGAGTGAAGAAAACTCGAATAAACAAAATCTGAAGTTAATTTCAATACTTCACTTTTCGTAAAATCTCACCACATGCTTGGCAAAGATCTTGATAATTTGTACATATTTCATGGAACCACTTCAGGCACCTTATGCATTGTATACAGACATTCCTTTTGGATGTGATATTATATTGTTTTGCACAACCCACACAGCGATCCTAATCCAATTCTATTTACTCAGAATCTGTAGAATCTGATAATTTAAATGGATTTCGTTTTCTTCGCTACTGGAATTGTCGTGTTTTTTTTTTCTCGCATTAATTGTAGGTTTATTACTTTAATTTAGTTTATTTATCAACTTTATCAGCTTCTGTTATGAAAGTCTCCGACATTTTTCAGTAATTTCTGAAACAAGTAAATCGTTAGGTCTTATTATATTATTATTATTACTTTTAAAATATTTATATTAGTTAAAATTTAAATAATTATATCAATTAATATATTTATAGACGTAAACGTATATATTTCTTTTAAATTTAATTATATTTAGTTAAAATCATCACTAAGTATAATTTTGAAATATTGATTAAAGGTGGCCATCTCTCCTGAAATTGAAGGACTGATGATCGCCCAATTTAAAGCATCAATAGCCATTGTACGTCTTTGTTTTAGTCTTAGAAGTAAAAATTAGATTATATACGTGCCTTAAAAGTCCATATAGTAAAAAATGTATGTTACTTACATATTGCAAAACATACAGATACCTAAGTCAAAAAAATATTCAACCACCTATTTAATTTACGTTAAAATTACACTTGCTTTTTATAGACGAAAAACACAACTGCACGTCGCAATAAATAAATTCGTTGAACTATTTCATACGAACAATGTTTATATTGCAATCTATGATCAAGTTTTGGAGATATTTACACTGGCCATCTCTCCTCTATGGCCATCTATCTTAGAGTTACCCTATTTGAATTTTTTTCCCCTATTCGACTGTGTCAAAATTTAAAATATGCGGTATTTAAAGTACTAAGTAAAAGAATAGTTAATAACATTTTTAAATTGCTTCAAGATTCATTTTCATATTTAAACATCACCAGAATTTTTTTAAGAAAATTTTATTCTAAAGTTTAAAATTTATGATTGTGTTGCCTGTTACTTTTGTAATTTCTGTATTTCTTAAATTTAAACTAGTAGTGATGACCGAGCTAAGATCGGTCAAAATTAGCCTTGTGTTCAATTCGATATTTTATTCTCACTGTATCATTCTTGCTGTTTAAATACAATTGGCATGATCCTGAGACACAGTAATCCAGTAACCGAATTTTTTCGAACATGCGACTTAAACATTGCTCTTCTCGAACCCGAAAACGATAGAATACAAAATTTAGTCAAAATCGTTAAAGTCGTTTTATAGATAAAATTAGCTTGATCCATGGTAACCCAAAAGGGACCCATTAATCTAAATTTTCCGAACATATGACCTATCCCAATGGTCATCTTGTGCTGGGAAACGATGTAATAAAAAATTTTGTAAAAATCGTTTGAGCCGTTTTTTAGATACAATTAGCTTGACCCGTAGTGACTCAAAAATGACCCACAAATCGCATTTTCTCGAACATGTGACTTAGCCCAATGGTCTTCTCATGCCCAGAAACAGTATAATACAAAATTTTGTCAAAATCGTTTGATTCGTTTTTTAGATACGATTAGTTTGACCCATAGTGACTCAAAAATGTCCACAAATTGAATTTTCTCGAACATGTGACTTACCCAATGGTCTTCTCATGCCCAGAAACGGTATAATACAAAATTTTGTCAAAATCGTTTGATTCGTTTTTTAGATACAATTAGCTTGACCCACAGTGACCCAAAATGACCCACTAATCGAGTTTTCTCGAGCATGTGACTTAGTCCAATGGCGATCTCATGCCCAGAAGTAGTATATTACAAAATTTTGTCAAAATGTTTTGAGCCTATTTGTAGATTCAATTAGCTTGACACTTGACCCATTGTGACCCAAAATGACCCACAATTAGCTTGACTTACAGTGACCCAAAAATGACCCTATCGAATTTTCTCGAACATATAACTTAGCACACACGTCTTCTCATGCCCAGAAACGGTATAGTACAAAATTTTGTCAAAATTGTTTGAGTCGTTTTTTAGATACAATTAGCTTGTCCTACAGTGACCCAAAAATGACTCACTAATCGAGTTTTCTCGAACATGTGACTTAGCACACACGTCTTCTCATGCCCAGAAACGGTATAATACGAAATTTTGTCAAAATTGTTAGAGTCGTTTTTTAGATAAAATTAGCTTGACCCACAGTGACCCAAAATGACCCACTAATCGATTTTTCTCGAAATTACTCGAGTGAAATTTCATGCTACATATTTGCCTCGAGTGAAATTGAGTGATGTGACCTAGACCATTGGTCTTCTTGTAATCCAGAATAGTAGATTACAAAATTTAACCAAAATCGTTAGAGCCGTTTTTTAGATAAAATTAGCTTGACCCGAAGTGACCCACTAATTGAAATTTCTCGGACATGTGACCTAACCCAATAGTTTCCTCGTGCCCCAAAACGGTTGCATATAAAATTTAGTCAAAATCGATTGAGCTGTTTTTTAGAAATAATTAGCTTGACCCTGACCATTATGACCCAAAATGACCCACTAATCGAATTTTCTCGAACACATAATCTAGCCCAATTCTCTTCTCGTGCTTGAAAATGGTAAAATATAAAAGTTTGTCAAAATCGTTAGAGCCGTTTTTTAGATATAATTAGCTTGACCCTGACCCATTATGACACAAAATGACCCACTAATCGAATTTTCTAGAACACATGACCTAGCCCAATTCTCTTCTTGTGCCCGAAAATGGTAAAATATAAAATTTTGTCAAAATCGTTAGAGCCGTTTTTAAGATAAAATTTACATACACGCACACACAATTTTTGCTCGTATTATAATATAAGATGTATGGTTACTGAAAAATATCGTTTTTATTTTTTATTTATTTATTTATTTATTTATTTATTTATTGGAATCTTAGGGTTTCGTCTAGAGGTCTGCATGGTCCCGGGCTTGGCTCGAGTCCCGTACCCGGCCCGGCCCGCGGACCGGCGGAATGAAGGCGAATTTTCAAACGGGCCGGGCCGGCAGAATTAGGACAATTTTTTCAGCCGGGCCTGGCCGACAGACAAAATAAACGGGCCGGGCCGGCAAAAAAATTAATCGGGCCTGTCGGCCCGATATAAGAATTTAAGCGAAGCAGATAAAATACGAGCCATTTTCAATTAATATGATTTTCTCGAGAAGTATAAATGTGCGTCACGAGCCGATGCGAGTTTAACAACATCATTACAGAAATGTAACATGTCCATCGTAGAGATCGACATCGTAGAGTTACAAGATGTCTGATTGCGAGTTTAATTTTTTTGCAGAAGACTCGTCCCGGGACGGAACTGGTCTTAATCGATCTCAGGATGTTTAGAACAGTCATTGTGTTTTGTAGTATTAATAGTGATAATGAACTTCTGTTAACAGTATCTTTGAAAATATACCTTAAGGAGGTTCTCATATTCACTGCTAAACAATGCGAAGCTTTCAGACACATTTTCTGACAAAATTTTTAACTATAAAGGCATAAAATTGACAGACCTGCCTATTGAAGGCATTTGGAAACGAATAGCTTTTTCCATATTTCATAAATTACTTACAGAGATAACAGAGATTCCTGTCACGTGACTGTACGTTTTTTCCCTTTCCTGTGCTATCGCTTCCAGAAATTCAATTCAAAACGCTAACTTTGACAGTATTTTCAGAAAGATATATTGCTTTTATCTATGAAAAAAAAAACGACATTTACATAGCTTCTGAATAAGAATACCTGCCAATCTCACGCGTTTCCGAAAAGAAAAGAATTCATAAATGTGTCGAAATGTAGCTCCTTTGGATTTGAGAAAAGCCTTAAAAATGAGAGAAATATTTTCACAAATCTACTTTTTATTATACAACTTCAAAAATTATCATGTTTTTAATCCTTTATTCTGAACTACATTAATCTTTTAATGAATCCTTATTTCCATTTTGAAATGTCTGTAGACACGATGACTAAAACACTGTAAGTGATAGTTAATGTTTACTATTGTGTGCTCTCTGTTTTGCGAACATCATAGTAATGTAAAATATACTGTAAAATGTTTCCATAAATATGTATGTAATATTCATTAAAAGAATCTTAATTGTATGTTGAGAAAAAACGGATATTTTTTTTTTTTTTTTTTTTTTTTTTTTTTTGTAGGAATTGTGTCGGGCCGGGCCGGGCCGAGCCGAGAACTGTAAAAATGCAAACGGGCCGGGCCGGGTTCGGTCCGAACTTCCAATTTTTACACCGGGCCGGACCGGGCCCGGGCCTGGAAATTCCGGCCCGTGCAGACCTCTAGTTTCGTCCCAATAGCTTTTTCGCCAGTTTAGGAAGTAACAGAATATTTTCTTTTTTTTTCATATTAACAATTTTTCACCTGATTTAATCTTCTTTCACTATTTTATTTCTTAATTTTAATTGCACTTTACTTCTTAATTATTATTCTTTCATTTAAGTAGTTGTAACTACAGTTATACTTACCCTTTCTTATATCTCTGCATGCCTCTTACTTGTCGCCTGCTCTTCGCAAGTAGGAAATCCTTTAAACAGATCCTTTATAAATTGTTCCATTGTTGTGTTTAACAATACGGTTAAGCTGTTTAAACGTATCAAAAGACTACTATCTCAACAAGTTAGAAATTGCACGGCAAACGTGGCAGATGTGGTGCGTTCGTACTATAACTAGATTTATAAATATTTTTTGCACGGAATATTGTACTGAATGTATATTTTAGTGCACTTCATAAGTGCCTATCAATTTCATTCTGATCGAAAGGCTGTAGCATCATTAAAATGCACTTGAAATAATGTTTTCCTATTGGCCGTAATGTAACGGAAAACTTATGACTGTCCCTGTAATTCAAGAATACATCCGATTTTCATAAAATTTGAAATGACGCGACAAAATTTTGCAGCAATTATATATTAAAAATTTCAGACCATTCGGTTGGGTGATTTTTGCTCCGTTATATGCGGACGGACGGACAGACAGACAGACGGACCAAACGAAGACGATAGGTGCTACGTATTTGTATAATTGCGAACGCATCTAAAAAGCAGAGTTCTGTTTTGGGGTAATTCTGGAAAAGGACTTCAAACAGTAAGCGTGGATAGACAAGGAATATCCCACTAACACAGATCGTGCAACGGCTTCTGAATCAGATAGAACATTTCTCCTTATATCCCACCAATAACAATTCATTTCCCTTTCAAATTGATTTTTAGAAGATTATATTACATTCTTGTTTCTGAAATAGCAAGTTTTTCTCCCTTTTTCAATTTTGAATAAATAAAATTTTTACTTTGAGAGTTTGAGCCCGAGCCCGAAGACTGGTATAAATATCGAATACAAAACCCGTTTTAGGTACGGACTCGGTCTTAGCTCGTCGTATCTTTTTAGTGAAACATAGATGGTTATCTTTCAGCTATATCTAAACAAGAATAAAAAAAAAAGAAAAAAAAATAGCAATTTATCAAATTACAACGACCATTTGGAAAACGATTTTTTCGAAGACAAAAATTTAAGACATAAAAAATCGCACGGAGTTGATCATACATTACGCACGCCATGAATTAAACATTAATAGTGTTATTACACGTAAAAACTGCAAGCCAAAAATATCGCCTGCGACCCGTCAGATTTCATGAAACTTAAGTATTATCCACCTGAAACTTGCTTAAATATCCAAGCATTCATTGGCTGTTCGGGAAAAGGCTTTTCCATCGTCAGATTTCCAAGAAATCTGACGGCCAATTTTAAATGAAATTTCATTCTTAAGCTTCTAAACATCCGACAATATTACTTTTTACACCGTCGGATATAGAAAAAAAATGTACTTTTAAATGCAATTTGTTTGAAAGCTGTATCTCAATTTGTTTCTGAGTTATTATTTTTTTTTTTTTTTGTAGTTTTTATTACATTTTTTCATAGTGGCAACAGAAGGTATCCATCGTTGCTGAAATTAAAGGGAAATACAGATTACTGTATAGACCAATCATAAAATGAATAAAATGCGGATTAAACCAATGAAAACCTTCAGATATACTTTTAATTTCCCATCCTGACGAGAACAATAACCATTTTTCCAAATGGTTAATAAGCGTTGTCCCTAGGATCGCATGCTACTTGCTTGTAGCAGCTAGACCAGTGGTTCCCAACCTTTTATTGCCAACGCCCCAAAAAGCCTCCGTAGAGTCACTATGCCCCCCCCCCCCCCCTTAAGCTCTAATTTATGCTTCTTATTATTTAAAAAAGTGATACGGTGGAAGCATAATAAACCCGTAACAATAACTATTCATTTCATATTTTTTAACTTATCAAAGATATCAATCTTTTGTCACAAATGTGTTTTTAACATAATTTTATAAATGAAATGAGATTATACATCTTCGCCTTTCTGCCAAAAAGAGTTTCGTTGTACTTTTCCAACTTACCTCATCGTTAACGGAAAGTGTTATACAGTCTGAATTTTTATCTTCACAAAATATCTGGCAGACACTTACATTTAACGTTAAAACTGATAAAATTCACACACTTTATAATTCATTTTTAGGTGCGTTCGTAATTATATACAGTGTGTCCACGTATAACCTGACCGACCTTTATTTTCGCAACCGTTGGTCCTAGATGCATACTTCCAATTACAAAAATGGTCAAAATTAGGTGCAGGGTTAAGATAAAAAACGTTTGAAGCAAAAAAACAATTTAGTGAAGAATTACAGAATCTAAATTTTTTAGTAAAATTTCCCTGTTACGCTGGCAAGTAAGGCAAAAAAAGTCCCGTTATTTTACGATTAAAATTGACCGAGTAATAGCTGTTTAAAGTTGGAGTAAATTTTTTGCTGCATATTAGGGGTCATTAACAAATTTAGTAGAAATATAATTTCGTCAGATATATTAAAGAAATGGTTGAGAGTAAAATTAGCATTGCAATATAAATTTGAAATCTTTAATCATTCTGACATATTACGGCAAAATGTACAATTTGTACTGAACATTATAAGAGGATAAAAATAACAGATTTTTTGTTAAATAATAGGATTAAAAACAACAGCCTCAATTCTTTACAAAATGATACATATTTTAAAATGCTATTAGATTACAATGTCTTTCAAATTTTGGGTTGTGGCATGTTTTTTAGCTTTTGAAAATTGATACTTATGAATTTTTTAGCACTGAATCCGAAAATGACCTTTCGTCAAGAATTTTCTCAAATCGCAAATTTCAAAGTTAAAAAGCTAAAAGTTAAAATTGATCCCCCCTCCTCTCCCAACCTCATCGGACCCCTGAGCTGTTTAGCTGTAAGAAACCCAGTATAAGCCAATAAATTGAATAAATTATTGAATTAAATAAAGTTAAACTGCATAAAAAGTCGTACATCTATTTTATAGTATCAGATTTTTTGCTATTTTTAACCTTGAAATTTACGGTTTGCGAAAAATCCTGACATGATGGTTAAAAGCGAAGGTAATTTTTTTATTCAGCGTTAAAAAATACATAAACGTAATTATAAAAGTTAAAAAAAAAAAAAAAAAACATCGCAGGTTTATGTTATCTAATCTAAAACTCTTTCTTAAACTTGTTGACGGTAATCTATCCGAATTTTTTTTTTTTTTTTTTTTTTTTTTTGTGTGTGTGTGTGTTATCCTCTAATATAAGTATGTATAAGATGGTAAGCGTCGAAAATCATAATAATATTACATTGTCATCGGATTTAAATCAGTATGCATAATTTAACTTCGATCGGACTTTTGAACTTGAATTAAATTTCGAGTACAAATTTTAAACTGGAAAGACGATCGTTGCAAGTTAGATTAAACCTTATGAAATAACATAATTTTTGTTAAAAGAAATCATAGCCTCAAATTCTTACAAAATAAAACATATGTTAAAATACAATTATTTTTACTAATCTGAAACTTAAGTTAACTCAATCGTAATAGTTGTACTATTTCTTTCAAAGCGTAGATACCTTGAAATAAGTTTAAGTACTTCATATACGACCCCTGAAAGCATGGCTGAAATCATGTGTTTTGATATGCAAAAAAGTGGTATAAGTCATGAATTTCAAAGTTTCATAATTCGGTCAATTTTAATGTTAGCTGAATGGGACTTTTTTGTCTTACTTGTTAGTGTCACAGTAAATTTTTACTAACACTTATAAGACCGGACGACCGTATAAAAATTTAAATTTCGTAATTTTTTAATAAATGTTTTCTTTACCCAAATTGCTTTAAAAATAATTATTACCTTATTTAAACCATTTTTGTAATTAGAAGTATGCATCTAGGACCAACGGTTGCAAAAATAAAGGTCGGTCAGGTTACACGTGGACACACTGTATATACGTCGCACCTATAGTCGTCGTTCAGTCCGTCGTCTGTCTGTGCGTCTGCCCGTCCGCATATAACAGAGCAAAAACTACCCAACCGAATGGTATGAAATTTTAAATATATAATTGTTGCAACATTTTGCCGACTCATTTCAAATTTTGTGAAAATCAGGTGTATAGTTTAATTACAGGGACAGTCAAAAGTTTTCCGTTACATTAGCACTAATGGGAAAATATTATTTCAAGTGCATTTTAATGATGTTACAGCCTTTCGAAGAGAATGAAATTGATATGCACTTATGAAGTGAACTAAAATATACATTCAGTACAATATGCGGTGCAAAAAATTATTATAAAACTAGTTATAGTACGAACACACCTCATTTGCCACGTTGGATGAGCAATTTCCTACTTATTGTAACTTGTTAAGAGTTGGTGGAAAAGCTTTGAACACTAAATTTTCTTTCTATGGGTAACACAATACACAAGAAGCATTTCAAGATTCTCATCAATAAATTTAAGTAGCCATTTTTCCTCATCATAACACAATTTTCTTTCCCAATATCTTCAGTTGCCTTCCATATTTTTTGGAAGAATATGAAAATTTAAAAAATAAATGACTAGAAAACAGGAATTCTGGTTTTTCAGAATTTAGTGTCGCCCCCGATGAAAAAAAAATGTATATATAAATAGTACAAAACATATTTCAATTTTAAGACTTACAGCACACGCTTTTATTTTATATAAAATGACGTCATTCGCATCAGCTTAAGAATTCCACATTTACGATCCACTCTTAAACATCTACCACTAAAGTATGCATAGGACGTCACTATTGGGAAATGATACACAAATGCAGCAAAAAGATGCCAAAGAAAGTAGATACTTAAAATTAAATATAGTTTATAAAAGCTCCATGTTTTAACAGAAATCATTTATTTAAAATATTTTTTCAAAATAGCACGTATTTTAATTACATTTTCTTTCGGTTGTTATGAAAAAATGACAACAAAAAGATGTAATTAATATTTTACAACTATGTTTCCTTTACTTTCTTCAGACATGGAGTACTTCTGTTGCCAGTATTAAGCAAATGGGTCCAAAAACTACAAAAAAAAAAAATTGTGTGTCAAAACAAAAATAAAGTGACGTCATTTGCATCTGCTTAAGAATTCCGCATTTACGATCCATTCTTAAACATCTACAGAAAAGTATGCATAGAACGTCACTATCGTGAAATAATACACAAATGCAGCAAAAGGATGACGTCATTAAAGAAAGTAGATACTTAAAATTAAATATAGTTTATAATAGCTCCATGTTTTAACAGAAATCATTCGCTTTATATTTTTTCAAAGTAGCACGTATTTTAATCACATTTTCTTTCGGTTGTTATGAAAAAATGGCAACAAAAAGATATAATTAATATTTTACATCTATTTGTCCTTTACTTTCTACAGAAATGAAGTACTTCTGTTTCCAATATTAAGCAAATGGGTCCAAAAACTACAAAAAAAATTAATATTTCAAAAATAAATGGAGATGCAGTTTTCAAACAAATTGCATTTAAAAGTACTTTTTTTCCAATACGACGGTATAAAAATTGAAAAATTGCGGTGCTTAGAAGTTAAAAAAATTGCTATAGAGTATTTAATCGTACTGCTTTGTTTTACGGCTGGCTTCTGTAAGGTAACGTTATTTTTTGGAGGCGACACAAAATAAGTTGGTAGAAAGAAATAGCATGCCGTACCGGGGGTTAATAATTTAAAATGTATATGTATTTAATGTATAATTTATATGTCTTATGACTGTAAAATTTAAAATGTATGAGTCACCATTGCCTGCTCTAGAGCCATAGATATTTACTATCCACATATTTTATAAAATCTGTAGTACTTCGTTCAGGTATTTCATATATTTTTTAGGTTAAATATGTTCAAGACAGTCAAATTTATGTATACAGTAGAACCTCAATTATCCGAAGTAATTGGGACCCACCCTCTTTCGGAAAATCGAAATTTTCGGATAATCGAGAATGCTTCCATTTTAAGATTAAGGATAACTAAATGCATTATTTCGTATTATGGTAACAATTGCTTAATGAAAATAAAGCAATAGCAAAATAGAAACAAAAATAAATTACCTCATTTTAATTTTGAAATTAAGTTCCTTTTACATTTATCGCAACACAAAGGTTTAGAAAAATGTTTTTGTTTGTCGCAGTTTCGATTGCCTTTGCTTTGAAGCTCTATCACGGAGTTTTTTTAATGTTATTAATTCACCAGTATCACAGTCTTTCTGCTGCTCCAGCCATGCCAAACCTTTTTCAAAACATTCAAAAGCTTCAGAATTGCTAATTGGTTCGTTTTCTTCCTTCCACTCCGCAGTTTACGGGATCTCAAGTTAAATTCGAAGGAACTCTAAGAAAGGGGATTGAAAATATTTATATGTACTCGTAGTTCGGAAAGAATCGCTTGCACTCAAGTTATATGATAGTTAAAAAAAAAAAAAAAAAAAAAGAAAGAAAAAAGCTTTCAAAATGGATTTCGGTTAGCCGAGAGTTTCGGATAAAAGAGGTTTTACTGTACTTTGAAATAATTTCCCGTGTAAAAGAATCTTCGTGTGACATTAGAACATAGCGAATAGCAGTAGAAAGCTCATAGTAAATCGAAAGCGTTACGAAAAATTGTAAAATACAGTCGCAGAAAAATTTTAGTAAGATATAATGTTACAATACAATGTCAAAAAAATTTTTTTAAATATTCGTATAATTATTCTGGCGTTAAATCTATTTTAAAATTTTCATTAGGATTATTTTAAAATCCAATAGCAAAAGCTGATTTTTTTTTTTTAATTTTGCTTGTATTCCATTTGTTTTTCATCTACACCATTACGTTTCGAAAAAAAAAAAAAAAAAAAAAAAAAGATAAAAGAAGCCGATAGCGAATAATTGAGTAACAAATTTGGAATTGCCCCCCAGTGGGGCGTACCACTGAGCTAGACCATGATCTAATTCCTGATTTCCATAAAAGCCAGGTTTTGGATGCTTTTATTTCCTTTCTGATACATTTAAATAGTTCCAACACCTTAGAAATAGTGTTGTTTACAATTTCATTAAATTTTGAAAAGGCGAGAAATAATTCTAACCCGATTCATTTTTTTATAGTTTTTTTTTTTTAATTTATAGTTTTATGAAAGGAAATCCGAGTTAACTCTGAATTCGGAACAGCATGTTAATGGATTAAATGAAAATAAACAAACAAGTACATAAATAAATATATTTTTTTAATGTGAACTTGTTCTGAAAAACATCAAAGGACAAATAATAATAACTTACACAGAAAACTCTGCCGCTGCTTCGCGGAAAAGGCGGCTGCACCCCTGTCGAAGGTCCCTTTACCCTTTCAACGCTACATCGGAACGGTAGCGGCAGGTCCGATCACAGGGAATGTCACCGGAAAAAGTTAAAAGCTAAATTCGATAAATTTAATTAATCGAGAAGCGTGTTGGATTGGTTACAACAATTCGACTTTTTCTCTCCTTACGGCTTCACATATCGGAAAGACGTCTCCTGTTTCGACTGGGCGTGAAATTGATGACAATTGGGAACCCCATTAGCCCTTAACCGGAAACGTGAAAATCCCGTGCATAAACAGAACACTTAATAATTTACCAAATAGGGAACTTAAACATTTAATCTTTAATAGTAATGCATTACTAATCACACTGTTTAGCGTTTTGGGTTGGGTCGGGGCATATAATACTTTTGAGAGATTAATATCGTGCAATAAGATAATTAAGATCAATAATATCATTAAGTTCAATAATATCGTTATCGTGCAGTAAGATCGTTAAGATCAATAATATCATTAAGCTCAATAATATCGTTATCGTGCAATAATATCATTAAGATAGTTGCCGGAAAAAAAAAGAAAAAAAAACACTCTCGCAATTTGGCGAATTCGATCTTTTGTTTTCTCGCCAAACGGAACATTTTGTCGCGATTAGCTCCTATGGCGTTAGACAGCGAGAACCCTGGTTATATCTTTCTTGATATTTCAGAAACTTAGATATCAAGATATCTTAGATAAGACCCCTTAAGAAACTAAAATTCTAATGTTAAATCTATGGGAACGTTATTTTCAAATATCTCGCTTGCATTTTAATATTTTTAAATGATTTTTTTTTTTCATAGGATAGCTGGGGTTTATTTCTTACCGGATTAGTTTTTACTTCAGCGTCGCGCCCGATAAGTGTAGGATACTTTTTAAAAAATTAGATTGCTTGATTGCCACCACTTTTTTGAAGTAGAAATATTCAGCTTATTTAATGGAGATAAAATCATGCAGAAAATAAAGATAATTACTACACTATTTTTTTAAAAAAATGTGGTACGTATCAAACAATCTGAATGAAAAAAGTAGCCTACTGCCCGTGAAAATCACGGACGCGAGAATTAAGGGTTAAATGCCTGCGATATATTGCAGTTTTTTTCCTATCTCCCGGTATGCTCAAAACCCTCTCACTGACAAGCCCCTGTTAATACGTTCACTAAGCTCCAGGTTTCACTGCAAATACAAGCAATATTTAAAGTACAGTACAACCTCTTTTATCCAAATCTCTCGGTTAACCGAAATCCGTTTTTAAAGCTTTTTTTTTTAATATCACATTCCTTGTGTGCAAAATCTATTTTGAAAGCTTTTTTTTTTTTTAATGTACACTGACGGAAAAAAAATCCCCACACCAAGAAAGACTTATGTTAGATAAACGAAATTTGGTAGGCGTGTTTATACATCTGAAAGATGACATCGATTGAAATTTCGCGCTTCGCGCATAAGTGTGGCGCTACTCAGAACTTGCCGATCAGGTTTACTTTAAATGCGCGCTGTAAAGTTCGTGGGCGTTATTTAGCTTCGAAATGTCACGTATTGAGTTGATGTTAGCCAAGAGTGCTTTTAACAAGACGAAGAACGCACTGTCAACAGCTCACCGAGTTGGAACGAGGTTGCATATTCGGGCTACAAGAAGGTGGACTTTCTTTCCGCGATATTGCAGAAAGACCTGGCTGGAATGTATCCACTGTGCATGTTTGTTGGAAGCAGTGGTCAAGGGATGGTACTGCCTCAAGAAGACCGGGTTCCAGGCGGCCACGTGGCACTCCTGAGAGGGAAGATCGCCGTATTCGGCGTACGACTATGGCGCATCGTACTGCGTCTGCGGCAGAAATTCGAGCTGCAGTTGGTATCACAGTGACACAACGAACTGTTAGAAATCGGTTACTTCAAGGACAGCTCCGAGCTAGGCCCCCTGTAGCGTGCATTCCACTGACTCCAAGCCATTGCCGTTTGCGAAGCCATTCCTGTCAAGCCAGAGCACATTGGTGGGCGGAGTGGAGATCTGTTGTATTTCTTTTTCATCAGAAAACACAACAGATCTCCACCCCGTCCTCCTTTGAATTTAACTTGAACTCGCGTAAGCTGCAGAGTGGAACGAAGAAAACGAAAAAATTAGCAATTCTGAAGCTTTTGAATATTTTGAAAAAGGTTTGGCATGGCTGGAGCAGTTGAAAATCTGTGATACTGGTGAACTCATAATATTAAAAACTCCGTGACAGAGCTTCAAAGCAAAGGCAATCGAAACTGCGACAAACAAAACATTTTTTTCAAACCCTTGTGATATATGTAAAAGGTACTTAATTTCAAAACTAAAATTCAGGTAATTTATTCTTGTTTCTATTTTGCTATTGCTTTATTTTTATTAAGCATTTGTTACTATAATCTGAAGTATTGTATATATTTCTCCTTAACCCTCCGTCTACCAGACGGGTCCATTGGACCCGACAGGTACATACAAAATATTCATTCAAACCAGAAATTTCTTTAAAATAAACTAAGTATATAAACCAGACAAAAATAAGGTAAATAAATAAGTTAAATAGTTTTAAATAAAAATTCTGGTGTAGAACGTTTTATTAAAACTTGAATAAAATTCCCGGTAGATCTAGGGTTAATCTTAAACTTGAAGCATTTTCGATTATCCGAAAATTTCGATTTTCCGAAAGAGGGTTGGTCATTTACTTCGGATAATGGAGATTCTACTGTAATATAATTTTATTGATTTAATGTATTTTTAATACATTGAACAATGATTAATACTTCCAAGGATCGCATTCATATTGGTTATTAAGTTTTTTTTTTATATAAAATGTTGAAAGAATCATATTTTTTTAGCTTTTAAAACAAAATGCAGAGAAAACAACATTACAGTTTTGCCCTTTTCCAAGATTGTCAGAGGATTAATATAGCGATAGACTGCGGTAACGTCATTTTATTTCTGAAATAAGAACGGTTTAGTAACAGAAAATTCTACAACTAAAAATCATTCTTATTCGGGGTTTATTTTGCAAATTCCTTTGGTACGATATAAATGGAAAATGAATCACGTATCAGAGATATAAAAATTTTTCGTATCCTAGTTTAATATTTGGAAAATATTTACTGGACGTGATTCTTTAGAGGTCACCATTCTGCCTTTACTTAAAGAGAAAGAGAAAAGGTTTTAGATTCACATTCGTCTTTTGGATAAATATTAAAAGTTTAACATTATTACTTCCTTATATTATTGTATAAATGTAGAATGAGACAGTGAAGTATGCTTCATTATACAGGATCATCGAAAAATAATGCCTAGATTCAAAAAAGTCATAACATCGAAACCTTTTATGTTAAATGAGTAATTCTTTCACTACACGATAACGGGTGAACGCAAGTTTGGTTTTAGTTCACCAGAATTCGTTTGCGTGTCTGTGTTATGCGCGGATTAGTTGCGTAGTCGTCAAGGTCAGCCGACGCGCCAGACTGCAGCTGCTCAGTACGATGTTGGCCGTGCAACAAAAAGCAGAGTACGATGTTGACCGTGCAACAAAAAGCACAGTGCGTGATTTGGTATGTGGAGTCAACGTCAACAGCCAATGAGCGGCTTTTTCGGAGAGCTTATACAGGTCAACCTGCTCCTGGTGCTCACATTGCACACATTTGCTCCTGGTGCACACCGAACGGTGCTCACATTGAAGCATACTAAGGTATGCAAAAAAAAATGATTTTTTTCCGCATATTATAAGCCGCACATTATTTTACCAATAAATTACCTTTCATAGTTTTTTTGTGACAGTTATTTAAAATCTAGGCATTATTTTTCGATAACACTGTATTGATGATATTTTTTAAATATTTTTCGTTCCATAAAAAAAGAATATACACTATACGGCCATTAATGACCGGGCACTTTCAATTTTAGACATTTTGTCGAAAACTTAGAAATATACTTGTCAGATTCTTCTGGAATTTCAGGATTATAAAGAATATGTTTGAACTCTAATTTATCAACGTCGATTTGATAAGGAGGACAATTAGAGGGTCAACAAAAAATCAAAGAAAAATAATAACTAGAAAACAGGAATTCTGCTTTTTCAGAATTTAGTGTCGCCCCCGCTGAAAAACAAAATGTATATATATAAATAGTGCAAAACATATTTCAGTTTTAAGACTTACAGCACACGCTTTTATTTTATATAAAATGACGTCATTCGCATCCGCTTAAGAATTCCACATTAACGATCCCTCTTAAACCTCTACAGAAAAGTAGGCATAGGACGTCACTATCGTGAAATAATACACAAATGCAGCAAAAGGATGCCGTCATTAAAGAAAGTAGATACTTAAAATTAAATATAGTTTATAATAGCTCCATTTTTTAACAGAAATCATTCGTTTTATATATTTTCAAAATAGCACGTATTTTAATCACATTTTCTTTCGGTTGTTATGAAAAAATGGCAACAAAAAGATATAATTAATATTTTACATCTATTTGTCCTTTACTTTCTACAGAAATGAAGTACTTCCGTTGCCAATATTAAGCAAATGGCTCCAAAAAGTACAAAAAAATTAATATTTCAAAAATAAACGGAGTGCAGTTTTCAAACAAATTGCATTTAAAAGTACTTTTTCCCCCAAAAACGACGGTATAAAAATTGAAAATGTGCGATGTTGAGAAGTTTAAAAAATTGCTATAGAGTATTTAATCGTACTGCTTTGTTTTACGGCTGGCTTCTGTAAGGTAACGTTATTTTTTGGAGGCGACACAAAATAAGCTGGGAGAAAGAAATAGCATACCGTACCGGGGCTAATATTTGGGATCACCCTGTAGATAACAATACATGAAATGATCTATCGCTGCAGAATACGAATATGTTTATACTGTACAACATGTTTACTGATTTTTGTAAGAATAGCAAGTATATTCGTGGAGATATGGCGATTTTTGTTTTTTAAGTTCAAAAAATTCATGCATGTTTTTAGCTTATATCATGCAGGGTTTACAACCTAATTTAACGCCAGTTTCAGAAAAATTGGGAAAATATAGTAGGAACAATATAGTGCAATTGGAATATAAATAAATTAGATATTTTATGAAATATGAGCAGTTGTATGAAATAATTTTTATGTGCGCATGCGCGAACGATAACAAAGATTTTGTTACATAATTTAATAGTCAACTCTATGAGCAACTCATAAAAAAAAAATCCTGTCAAATATCGTGAAAATTCAGAAAGATATAGTCGATAGAGTGAGCTAATTTTTAGTTTCTCTCTAAAAGCAGTTGAATGATAAGGGATTTTTCACAAATTGTTATTTTTCATTCACTGACTTTCAGAAGAAAGTTAGTATTTAATGAAAATCAATGAGTAGATTTGGAACAAATGCTTCGATTTTGGTACTTCTTTTTATCATGGTTATTGTATATTTTTGTTCATGGTTATATTATATTTTCCGAGATTAAGCAAATCTTTTTTTTTTTTTTTTTTTTTTGACATTGTTTTCTCTATTTTGGACCATCCTCTAAAAATTTTAATGAACCTTTTTAAGTCAAAATTTCAAAACTATACTTAGGGTACACGTATGTTCTTGCAGTAGAGTAATTCCGGAATTTATGCCGCACATTTTTTTTTTTTTTTAATTTGTGTATAAAGTCAAATGGTGGGCATAAAATTAAAAAAATCATGCTGTGCTATTTAATGTTAAATATACAACGCGTGTACTGCGACAAAAAAAAATCAAAACAAATAATTAATATTTAAAAAAAAAATTCCTAAAGCATTACACTGCGGTGCGCCACCCGTACATTCAGGCTGAGACGATGCACTTGTGCGGTAGTTATGCCGCGCTTGTAATAAGAACAGAATGAAATTATAAATAAAAATATTCAAAAAAATATTCATATCTGGACTATAATTAGCGATGTAATAACAAAATGAAACTAAATGAGTACAATGAAACGTATTAGTAGATTCAAATTAATAATTGTTTGCCTACTTTCACTGTTAAAATTATCGACATATTTTTTATATTAAATTTTAATTGTTATTTCAGCAGCAACGTATCATAAATGTATTAGAGAGGGAAAAGATAAAAAGTAAAATTGTGTTTACATAATTTATTTGTTAACCCTTTCGGGACCGGTGGCTTTTGCACAAATTTTATTCGGTTGGCACCACTTTTTTAAAAGAAGTTACCTTTACTTAAATAATAATGAAAATGCTCTAATTAAAGAAAGCAAATATTACTTTTCTTTTTAACTCGTGCCAGAAACAAATTTTGTATGCTCTTTATGAAGGTGCTTATATGCACCTATGGTCCCGAATGGGTTGAGTTAAGAGACCTATTTTTTCGACTACAGTCTTCATGTAACTACATTTGACACATGAGGCAACGAAGTCAATTACACTTCCTCTTTTTTGGAGTAGTTTCCTAAACATTCCTTGCAAAGAACGTCTGCGCTACAGGTAATCTAATTTTTCATTATTATCATCTTGACTTTCATCTTTCTTGCCCTTTTTATTTTTTATTTTTCTGTTTTTCTCCTTTGGCTTTAGTAAACTTTATAACATGCCTAACATGGTTAGTCTGTGCAAAAAGGAAAGGAAAGTTAATAACAGTTAATCATCCCGTACAAAAGAAACTGCGGCATGTATACCGGAATTGCAGTGCAGCATGCATCCCAGTTTGCATGGTGCAGACGTCGGGCATCACAGTTACCTGCCATCGCTAAGAAGAATGGCGTAACCATACACACAGTACTCTATACAAACGGTACACTTAGTTTTGACTTCGAAATCATGCATGCATTTAGTAATTTGTGTATGAAAAGTATTTAAACATAATGCGTTTAAAAGTTTGGACAGTGAAAATATGCACTTATGTCAAAATAAGGATTGTACTTCTACTAGTAAACATCGAAATGGGATTCACGCTATATACACTGGTTAAAATAATCTCATTGCGCACCTATACTTTGCGTTTGACGACCATCTATCGATAATTGCAAGAAATACAAGGGGTGCGGCGTCTATCCCGGATGCGGCGACTCTCCCGAAGTTACCCTACTTATCTATACTTTCTATACTTCCTATTATAAAGAGGAAAAAATTGTTTATTTGTCGGAGGTAAGCTCTGGAACTACCGAACCGATTCCAAAAGTAATGGTATCAAAATGATGGTGTGAGTCCAACTTAGAACATAGGCTATATCTTATGTCGGTGCTACTACCCCAAAGGGGGTGTAGGAGCAAAAAACGTTCTAAAAATGCGATTTTAGCATTACTGAAGGGCCTAGAAATATGAAATTTTGAGTATTAGTTACTTATAAGATATAAATGATGTCTAAGAACAGTTCTTAAACAATTCGAAATTTAAAAGGTGTGAAAATGCACAAAAAGCGTTCTAAAAAACGTTCTAAATGGTAGTTTCCACACAATCTCAGGAAATACCAAACCGATTTAAAAAATATTGGTGTCAAAATGATAATGACAACGCTTGCTCCAAGATAGGCTATGTTTTATGTCGGTGTCACTACCCCAAAGGGGGTGCAGGAGCAAAAAACGTTCTAAAAATGCGATTTATGTGTTACTGAAGGGCTTAGAAATATGAAATTTGAAATATTAGCTACTTATTGGGTATAAAAGATTTCTAAGAACAGTTCATAAAAAATTCGAAATTTAAAAAGGGTGAAAATGCGCGAAAAGCGTTCTAAAAAACGTTCTAAATGGTGATTTCTGCACAATCTCAGGAAATACCAAACCGATTTAAAAAATAATGGTGAGAACCCTTGCTCTAACATAGGCTATGTTTTATGTCGGTGTCACTAACCCAAAGGGGGTGCAGGAGCAAAAAACGTTCTAAAAATGCGATTTATACATTCCGAAGGGCCTAGAAATATGAAATTTGAAATATTAGTTACGCATTATATATAAAGGATTTCTAAGAACAGTTCTTAAAGAGTTCGAAATTTAAAAGGGGTAAAAATGCGCGAAAAGCGTTCTAAAAAACGTTCTAAATGGTGGTTTCTGCGCAATCTCAGGAAATACCAAACCGATTTAAAAAATAATGGTGTCAAAATGATGTTGACAACCGTTGCTCCACGATAGGTTATATTTTATGTCGGTGCCACAACCGCAAAGGGTGTGCAGGAGCAAAAAACGTTCTAAAAATGCGATTTATGTGTTACTGAAGGGCTTAGAAATATGAAATTTGAAATATTAGCTACTTGTTCGATATAAAGGATTTTTAAGAACAGTTCTTGAACAATTCGAAATTTGAAAGGGGTGAAAATGCGCGAAAATCGTTCTAAAAAACGTTCTAAATGGTGGTTTCTACACAATTTCAGGAAATACTTAACCGATTTAAAAAATAATGGTGTCAAAATAAGGGTATCAAAATGACGGTGACAACCCTTGCTCCAACATAGGCTATGTTTTATGTCGGTGCCACTACCCGAAAGGGGGTGCAGGAGCAAAAAACGTTCTAAAAATGCGATTTTTGCGTTACCGAAGGACCTAGAAATATGAAATTTGAAATATTAGCTACTTATTAGATATAAAGGATTTCTAAGAACAGTTCTTAAACAATTCGAAATTTAAAAAGGGTGAAAATGCGCGAAAAGCGTTCTAAAAAAACGTTCTAATGGTGGTTTCTACACAATCTCAGGAAATACCAAACCGATCTAAAAAATAATGGCGCAAAATGATGGTGACAACCTTTGCTCCAACATAGGCGATGTTTTATGTCGGTGCCACTACCCCAAAGGGGGTGCAGCAGAAAAACGTTCTAAATTGCGGCTTTTGCGTTACGGAAGGGCCTAGAATCGTGAAATTTGGAATGGTAGTTAGTTATAAGATATCAATGATCTCTAAGGACATTTCCTAAAAAAATCGAAATTTAAAAAGGGATCAAAATGCGCAAAAAGCGTTGTAAAAAATTTCTAAATTGCGATTTCTATGCAATCTCAGGAAGTACTGAACCGATTTCAAATATAATGGTGTAAAAATGATAGTGACTGATCTTGCTCCAAGGTAGGCTATATTTTATTTCTGGTTCCACTACCCCAGAGGAGATGCAGGGGCAAAATGCGCGAAAAGCGTTCTAAAAACGTTCTAAATGCCGATTTGTCGGCAATATCTCAGGAAGAATGAATCTGATTTCAAACGTAATGGTAAGAAATTGATGCTGACAGCCTCTGCTCTAATATAGACACTATTTTATGTCGTTATCACTATGACCAAGACGTTGCAGGAGCAAAAAAGCGTTCTAAATTTCCAATTTTGTGATCGGTAGGGGCTAGCAACTTAAAATTAGGCAAGGTACATATTTATTAGATATAAATGATCTTTAAGAACAGTTTTGAAAAAATTGGAAATTTAAAAAGGGGTGAAAATGCGCGAAAAGTGTCCTAAAAACGTTCTAAATTGCGATTTCTAATCAATCTAAGGAAATACTAAAGCTATTTCAAAAGTAATGGTTGCAAATAAATGGTGGCAGTCCCTGCTATAACATAGGTTATATTTTATGTTGCTGTCACTACCATCTGAGGCTGAGGGTTGCAAAAGCAAAACATGTTCTAATTTGCGTTTTTTGCACAACTGAGGGGTCTAACACTTTGAAGTATGGCATGGTATTTACTTAGAAGATGCAACTGCTTTCTAAGAACAGTCGAAAGAAAATTGCAAATTAAAAAAAAACTAAGTGAGTGAAAAGCGTTATAAATTACAATTTTTAAGCAAACTTATAAATTACCAAACCGATAAAAAAAAATAATGATGACAAATTTTGGTGATAGTATCTACTCAAACATAAGCTATATTTTATGTCTTTTCCACTACCACCAGAAGGTTGCAGGAGCTAAAAACTTTCTAAATTGCAATTCCTGTGATACTGAAAAGGCTAGAAACTTTAAATATGACATGGTAGTTACTTATAAAATATAAATGCCCTCGAAGGAACATCGAAAATAAATTCGAATTAAAAAGGGGTGAAGCGAAGGGGAGGTGCGAAAAGAATTCTAAAAAAGTTCTAAATTACGATTCTATGCAATTTCAGGGAATATAAACTGATTATAAAAGTAATAGTGACGAATCAATGGTAACAGTCTCTGATCCTACACAGGCTATATTTTATGCCGGTGATTCGACCACCTGGGGTTCACAGGAACAACAAACGTTCTAAAAAAGGTTTTAAAAGCTTTTTAAATTACGTTTCTGTGGAATATTAGGAAATAACAAACCGATTTCAAAATTAATGTTGGCAAATTAATGGTGACAGTTCCTGTTTCAACATAGCCCTTTATGTCGATAGAGGTGGTAGAAGTTGGAATTTGACATGATGGTTAATTTTAAGATGTAAGAAGATGGTTTCTAAAAAATTCAAAACTACAAATGAATACTGAAATGAGCGTATTAATTGAGCATAAAAGTTTCAAAATATTTTTTAAATTATCATTTATTTAGTTTTACTTCATTTTATTAATTTAAGTCTCATTTCTGCCTAATGCAGTGTAATAATGATGTTTAATCAAACTGTGTTTTAAATAGTAATTTTTGAATTATTCCTAAAAGTAATAAGCACCTTTTAATAAAAAAAACTTTTAATAAAATAAAATATTACCTTTTAATAAGATAAAAATTTAATTAGTACCTTTTAATAAAATTTAGACATATAAATATCACTTGGCATATTTCAAATATTACGCGAGCAAAGCCGCGGGGTTTGCTAGTATGTCATAAAAATATTTCTGTGATCTCCAATTGATACTCGTTGCCACGATTTCAAGCAATATATTTTCCTACAAATTCCCACAAAGACGATATTGTGTTTGCCTTTGAGCAACTTTCTGGTTAAAATAGACTTTATGAGTTAAAAGAGTTTGGATAAAAACTAAAGTCATAGAAAAAGAATCGTGAATGTATTTTCCATTTCAAGATTACGTGAGTAAATTTTCTTCAAAGATAATAAATTTAGTTTCAAAAGATAATAAATTCAAAAATAATCCTTTCTCAAAAATAAAACATACAGCTGTGATAAAGTAACAATTGGCAGTTTTCCATTACTATCTAATAAGTTATTGAAACATGTCATTTTCACCCATTATCATAATGAAGGATCGACCGAAACAGGTTTTTAAGACAGAAACCGAAGCTGAGTTTCGGTAATCTTCCTATTTTCGGCCAAAAACTAAAATGTCCAAAAAATTTTTAAAGCAATTAATACATATATAAATATACATACAATAAAATTTCCCTGAAACACCACCTCTATAAGGAGACCACCTCTCATAAAGACCGTTTATTTATGGTCTATAATTTTTGGCTATAGACTCAATGTTAATTTTCCTCCATTAAAGGACCACTAGTTCCCATCTCCCTCCCTGAAAGACCACTTTTCAACTTTTCAGTCGAAGAGTATAGGATTACTTTCCTTTGCATAGGGAAATCTCAAAATTTCACTTTTCTCCGGAAAACATGCTCAGCTAAGTCTACTTCTTTAGACCTGGCGAATCAAGGTCATCTCTAAATACTGGGAAAATCGTATTATAGAAAATCTCGACAAAGGTTAGGCTTTAATTTTTTATTTAAAAAATAAATTCTACAATCATTTATAAAAATGAATGATATTAAGATCGAGATTTTTTTTTAAATCTATTTTAGGAGCTCATTCTGATTCAGACGACGAGCTTCCCGGTTAAAGCTTCTATTTCATATCAAGAAACACTTGTTGCAATCGATAGATTAATAGAAAGCTCGATACCTGTCAGAGATGATACTAAAATAAATATTTTGCTTAAAGATATCAAAGAATGTTTAGAAACAAAAATTGTTAAAATCAAAGCAAACTACAATTAATTTCTTCTTTAAAGCTGTATAGACGTGAAATATAATAAACTAATTCAATAATATATATATATATATATATATATATATATATTTGTAGCATGTATTTCATGAAACTTTGCTTTATTACCTATCACCTCTATTCAGAGACCACCTCTCTGAAAGACCGAATTTTTACGATTTAATGGGTGGTCCCCTTAGAGAGGTTTCACTGTAATTATTAATTAATTATACGTGTTCATTAAATATACCTATTAATTAATTATAAGTGTGGCCCAAGTTGGCTCTCTGTACTTCTAACCAAAACTTTTTGTTTTCGTGTAAAATAAAACTTATTAATTCCTTAACGACACAGAGTGATTTTTTAATTATACGAATTTCATCTAATTAAAAAATGTTTTACGTGCGCATACCTCGATTTATCTTTTATAATGACTTTTGTAAATGATCATCTGTTATACTAGAACTTTCTCAAAGAATTTTTCAAACACTTCTGCGGCTTCAAACTAAAAATTTTCTGTTATTGTTAACGCTGCAGCTTTTAATGAGCACGATAAAAGCATCTTCAAAGGTTAGTCATATATATAATTGCTTGTAAATAGCACTCACGTCTTGAATCAGTCATGACTGATAATTATAATCAGTGAAGTTTATAGCAATATACAGTCTCATTTTAGCCAATACAGCCCAAATCAATTAGGAATGTTGAAAATTCCCGAAGGAACAAACGAGATTTTCGGTATACAAAGATAGATTTTCGGTCTACCTCTAATCATAGTTTTGCATTAAGATACTTTTTTACTAAAGTACGAAATAATTTCTGCATACCATTACGAAGGAGAAAAGTTTATTTTATAGGAAGGTGAACTTTTAAAATAGCAAAACTACGAATCTTTATTTTTGTGTTAAAATTTATCGTTAAAATTTTAAAAACATCAGTACATTGTCATATACTTGGCAGAAAGTATTTTTTCATACGCCTTTAGCTCTAAGGGAATATCAAAGTAAAATGTACTTCAAATATTTGCCTGAACTAGTGAAAGTCTTTAGTGTATTATAAAGTAAATGAAGTAAAATGACATCCCAGAATTATCCTGCCATGTCAATATTCTTGTAATGTGGAAGGGGGGGGGGGCGCACTATCTCCTGAATCTTCTCCTTCTTTACTTTCACGGATACTCAAAATAATAATAATAACAATAACAATAATAATAATAGTTTCACAGATACTCAAAATAATAATAATAATAATAATAATAAAATAAACAAATAAAACAAATAATCATCACTCCATTAATTGTGTTCTTCAATGATGTTTTTGTTAAGGGGACGGAGGGCTTCGAAAATAGCACAAAAAAGTTTTTGTGTTTAGATTTATAAAATAACAATATACTGCTATATACTTTTCGGAAAACATATTTTCATACGCCTTTAAATCTTATAGATATTTTAACCGTTAAACTCTGAAAAATATTTTATAGAATGAAAAAAAAAATCCAGACAGTCTTGCTCTAAGGAAATATCAAAGTAAAACGTACTTCAAATATTTGTCTCAACTAGTGAAACATTTTAGTCTTTAGTGTATATATAAAGTAAATAAAGTAAAATGACATCCCAGAATTATCCTGCTGTGTCAATATTCTTGCGGTGTGGAAGGGAGTGGGACACATTATCTCCTGGAAAATAATCTTCTCCTTCTTTAGTTTCATGTATATTCAAAATAATAATAATAATAATAATAATAATAATAGTTTCGCAGATACTCAAAATAATAATAATAAAAATAAAAATAAATAATTATCACTCCATTAATTGTGTTCTTCAATGTAATTTTTGTTGTTTTTGTTAAGGGGACGGAGAGCTTCGAAAATAGTACAAATAAGATTTAGTGTTTTTGCGTTTAGATTTATAAAATAACAATATATTGCTATATACTTGGCAGAAAGTATATTGTCATAGTCCTTATAATGAAAATAATATATCATGATATATTTCAAATGCATTTTTCGCAAAACAAACTTTCTAGAATGTATATATCATTAAAATTTTACATGCGTTTAAATTTTTGTTGCATTTTTAATAAGACAGGCAGTTACTTAAAACAAGAAAGGAAAGTCACGCGTTGAGCATATATTGTAAAACATTTTACTATTATAATATTCGTAGAATTGCTTATAATAATGGTTTTAAAGTTCAACATTTTAATAAATTAATCGTGAATATTGCCAATGATAAGAAGCCGGAACATAAATTTGATTCGCAAAAATACAAACCTTATTCAATTCAATTAGGGATGCACCGAATATTCGGTATTTATTCGGTATTCGGCCATACTACCTAATATTCGGTATTCGGTATTTATTCGATATTCGGCCATACTACCTAATATTCGGTTAGGCCGAATATCAAACTATTCAGTATGCTGAATATTCGGCTTGGTCGAATATCAAACTATTCGGTGTGCCGAATATTCGGTTTGGCCTATTATAGAAACATTCGACAAGACCGAACACTTAAAAGACCTTTTTAAAAAATATTTTTAAAAACCTTAAAACAAATACTATTTTTAACTGTCAATTAATAAATATATTTAATAATTAGAAATAGAAGTATATTTAAATCAATGCAAAAACCCTTGACGGGTTAAAAGTTTCTGACGCAGCACTTTATCTTATGCTCTAAGAATTTTAAATATGGAACTTAAAAATACTGATATCAAATTTTGAGTGACGTTATGCTATTTCTTAAAAAATATATTTGTATTTATTTCACCATTTTATTTTTGTTTTATTTATAATCGCATGTGCAAAAGTTATGTTCAACATGAAAAGCTGCATAAAATTTTATTCGCTGTTGCTTTATCATTTACATCTCTCATAAATTCAAAATATGTGTTTTAAAAGATATGATATAAAATTTAAGTGACGCCTTGATGTGACTTTAAAAGGTTTGTTTTTTAAAATTCAATTTAAATTATTTTTGACTTGGTTAAAATATTTTTTTTACATCTACACAATACTTTTAATTTTCCAATTCACTGTTAAATATATCACTTTCATTGAATCTATACTATGCATTGAAATGTATTTATTTCAATAAATTGATTTATCTTTTGTGTCACGCTATTCAAAATTGTGAGTAAGATTTATGTAAATGGTTTATTTGCGTCAAACTATCCTTTTTCATACATTTCATGTAGTTTGGACACAATGACGCAAAGAAACCATTTACATAAATCTTACTCACAATTTTGAATAGCGTGACACAAAAGATAAATCAATTTATTGAAATAAATACATTTCAATGCATAGTATAGATTCAATGAAAGTGATATATTTAACAGTGAATTGGAAAATTAAAAGTATTGTGTAGATGTAAAAAAATTATTTTAACCAAGTCAAAAATAATTTAAATTGAATTTTAAAAAACAAACCTTTTAAAGTCACATCAAGGCGTCACTTAAATTTTATATCATATCTTTTAAAACACATATTTTGAATTTATGAGAGATGTAAATGATAAAGCAACAGCGAATAAAATTTTATGCAGCTTTTCATGTTGAACATAACTTTTGCACATGCGATTATAAATAAAACAAAAATAAAATGGTGAAATAAATACAAATATATTTTTTAAGAAATAGCATAACGTCACTCAAAATTTGATATCAGTATTTTTAAGTTCCATATTTAAAATTCTTAGAGCATAAGATAAAGTGCTGCGTCAGAAACTTTTAACCCGTCAAGGGTTTTTGCATTGATATCATTATTTTTTTGAGGTTAGTGATAAAATGATTAAAAAAAAGATACTTATGGAATTTAATGCAGATTTAATTTTTCTATTTTATTACAATTTTCCTTATAGCAGTTAACAACTGGGTAAGTATAATCGCAGATCGCACAGAGGGTTTCATTTGATATTCCTTTAAAAACACTTTACCCTTAAATTAATAAATCCAAAATGTTAATTTATAATTATTAAATCCTTACATAGACGTAGCACCAATAGTTCCAATTTTCATGGGGCAGGGAACGCACTCTTTTAAACAAACCACCTTCCAATTGAAGTCATCAAAAACCAAGTTGAATAAGCCAGACCCCGTTGTGTTGTTTGACAAACAGCAGTCTCATGTCCCCTCCTTCCCCCCTTTTTCAAAATTTTTCAGACCAGTACCTAAGAATGGAACCGAAATAATTTTTTCTCTTCAGAAATTACGATAAAAAAATAGTATGCAGTACTCATAAATTTACTTTAATGCTATATAGGGTGATTATTAAGTTAATTATAACGTTTGGAATCTGTTGCATTTATGTCCGAAAGGTAGTTTCTGAGTTATGGAAGCTGGACCCATAAGGCGCCATAGAGGGACGAAGCCCGCTAGTGTCTATCATAATTATATCTGCCATGTAGACTAATTGCGATATTTAATCAAAATAGCCCCCCCCCCCTCCTCATCCCCGGAAATATAACAAATACAAAATGTGTCTTTATAAACCTATCGTCAAATAGGTTTTTATTTCTTTTTCCCTAAAAAAAACATGATTTTTATATCCGTAACGTAAATAGCGGACGAAGCCCGCTAGTTCCTATCATAATATATATTTTTAATAATTTTATATAGTCTATAATAAAAATCAGACTTAAAATAGTCTAGTTCCATGAGTACTTGTAGTGTCAGTTACATGCTACGATTTTTGGATACCAGTATTTTAGAACGGGAAAATGTGACTTATTTTATCGGAGATATCTCATTAATTGAATAAGGTGAAGCAACTTTTTGAAAAAAAGGTGGCCAACAAGCATGGCAGTTATCAGCTATGTGACTTTGTGCTAAAGTCCATTAATTTGATCTGCTTTAAAAAGATTACGGAAGATTGAATTATAGTAGAACCTGGATTAACCGAGCTTCGATTAATCGAGGTTTCTGTTAACCGAGCCGATAACAAAGTCTGATTTTTTTTTTCCCTTTTGAATGAGCCTTAAAAATAACCACACTCTTTAGCTCACTGTCCGTGCTATACAGGCCCTTCTGCCCCCAAAAGCCCTCAACTCCAAAGAAACATTGGACCCTGAAAAGTCAATAGCGAACAATGCTTTGTTTCCAGTGGCTGTGTGAACTTTCGTAAATTTTTCAATTTGCATTTTAAAATTTACTACTGGTAGTTGATTTTCTTTTTAAATTTGTTAAGCTGTGAAACAGAACTTTACATATATTTACTTTTATTATTTAATAAACGTTCTATATATTTTTTTAAAAGAGATGTTAAATTCGCAAGCACGGCGAGTTTTTACACACAGTTTCTATTAACCGAGATTTCCGATTCCGATTTACTAACAGTCCCAATTAGCTCGGATAATCGAGGCTGCTCTGTATAATTAAAAAATCAATGGCGATCTTACTGTAAACGGGTTTCCCTTTTACTGAGGGATTTCAAAACCGAATCAGCTGATGTTAGTTGCTGTTTCCCTGCTTGATTAAATAAGATTAGTTAAACATTTGAAAATTACCAAATATAAAAGGAACTAAGTCAACAGAGTCTTTGCTTTATGGTATTTTTTAACAACGCTATAAGAAAATGATTTTAAATAAGAGATTTTAAATGTAACGTTTTAAATCTGACATAATTTTCACCAAACTTTCCTTTCTCTTTGTAACATTCAACTGAAAATATTTTTATTATTAGAAAGATAATATTATTATTTGCGCTACCTTAAAATTAGCAACTATAGTTAAAAATATCATCTCGAAATTTGAAATAAATCTCTCATATAAATATATTTTTTAATTTACACTGTTTTGCAATATGTTTTGCAATGTGTTTTGTAAACTGTTTTGGCCACTTTGGCCAATATGACGTAATTTCCTCCATTTACGACTTTTAACACATATCAATGAATTTATTACTTAAAAATTTTCTTTTTCTTTTAATATTCACGTGTAAATATAATTTTTATGACGTAATTTTCAATGTTTTCCTTCTTTTAATGCGTAATCATTTAATTCTAATTTGAAAATAATTGATTATTTTATAATTTTCTTTCATTTTAAGTAAGCATGTGTAAAAACAATTTTTATGACGTAATGTTTAATATTTTCCTGCTTTTAACACGTTATCATTTAATTCTAATTTAAAAGGATTTTTTTCTGTTTATAATAGTCACGTGTGAATAAATTTTTAATTTAAAGGATATATTATTCTTTGCGCTGTTTTAACATTTGGCAACAATTTAAAATAACCTTTTCTAAAATATGTAAAAAATATCTCTGGAAATTCTGAAAATTTTAATTTAAAATTAAAATAAACCGTCAAAAAATTAGGCAAGTTAAGAATAATAAATGCACTCTGCAAACTTCGAGTTTCTATTGAATGATTAAATTGAATGAAAATGATTAAATTCCCATGTATATTTTTTTTTCCTATGAGATTTTTTTAATGAGACAATTTTATCCAGATTTAACATTAAATATCTCTTAAAATAATTCTTCGATTTAAAAACTGTCTAATTCAACGTTTTTATCAAACATTTCTCTATAATACTACGCAATTGCGTCAAAAGATGGCGACACCAGAATTCTGATATGCTTATTATGTAAACTGTAAATATTGCAAAGTTAAATAAAAAGAATTATCTCGGGGTTATCAAACTTCATTGATATTTATAAATAAAACATTTCAACTAAATTATTTATTATAAAAGAATTATTACATCACAATAGCTTTTATGCAAGGAAAATAATAATTATAATAATAATAATAATATGGATGTCAGTGATTATATATTGATTGACCGTCATAATAATAAAAAATGATATTATAAAAAGAAGAGCTGAAATGAATTATTTTTTTACGTTTCTGATCGTGTGATTTATATTCAAATAATAATTATTAATGTATATTTTTTGTAAAGTGATTGAAATTAAATATATTTATAAAATTTATGGTAATATTTTTATTGTTGAAAAATTGCAAAGAAATAATCATCATCAAATTGGCGTCATTATAATTGTAATTTTATTTAACTTAATAGCAATTAAAAAAATTACAAAGGAACTGAGAATAATGGTCAACTAGCAGACTTTAAAAAAAAAAAACATTCACATGTGAAAACACGTACCAGGGGTATCGAACTGCCTATCTTAAGGTCAGTAAACGATGGCCCTTAGCCACTCAGCCAGTGGGAAGACAAAATTTTTCTCCCCAAAAGTGGTTAAAAAGAAAGCATGTGTATGAATACAGTGTCATGCATTTTCGGTGAAATTTCCATAGAATGGCGAAGAAATATAGTCCGATTTTTCATGCGCATTATAAAACGAACAAGAGTCTTGCTGGAAACAAGTAAATTGTTATTTGGTTCATCTGAAACATATTTATTTGATTTTTAAAAAATCGCCCGTGTCATTTTCGAGAGAAAAAAAAATCGAATTATTTAACGAACGAGAGTTTTCCCAGAAAAAAGAAAAGTGTTATTCACCTCGCCTTAATCACAGTTATATTATGTATCAATTTAAAAATAATCGTTAGAACCGTTTTCGAGATTTTCAAATTAGGAACTTCCTCGATATTATACCAACGTTTTCACTTTAAAAATGGCTATTTAGATCTCAAAATATACTGCACGTAGAAATGCAAAAATTTCAGTATACGATTAGACTGCAGATATAAGACTGTTCTAGAAAATTCAGAACAATAAGACATATATCTGCTGAGTTATTAAAAGGCGGCTTTTCGCGTTTTCTTTGATGTCGAGTTAGCTGTATATATGAGTTCCGCCATCTACGAATTCTATGATACGATACGATACGATTTTAACGATACGATACGATTTTAGGCTTAAGGCTGCGTCACTCGAAATACTACCGTCTTCCATGATAAAAGAGAAGGCTTTTACATTTTTATTTGCTATTTGAAAAGTATCACGCAAGAAAATTAACGGATAATGCCGAATTTAGTCTCTTCCTCACAAATAAACAGTATATGACTGTACAATTTTTCATCCAATTCCTTCAAAATTTCACTTTGATTTGAAAATATTTGTTTTAGGATATAAGAAAATTTTATTCATTTGTTTTAATAGTACAGAGAAGAATCCATGAAATTTAAAATTTTATTAATTAAAGAAGCTTTAAAACTATCCTCTTCTTGAATAACATTTCAAAGCAAAATTATTTTTAGTGTAGAATTTACTTGCAAAAAGCTCTTGTTAATCAATATGGAAGTATGTGTGTTAAATATCATGTAAAATTGCTTCAAAATTTAAATTTTTAATACTTTCAAATTCTGAAATTTTAAAGTAATCGGCAAACCGAATATTCGGTATTTGGCCAAATACAAATTATTCGGCAGGCCAAATATTCGGTATTCGGCCTGATAGTCACTATTCGGCTAGCCGAATATTCGGTATTCGGTTTACCTGTTCGCCGAATATTCGGCATTCGGTCAAAATCACTATTCGGTGCATCCCTAAATTCAATATTATCCAAGCTTTTTTGAGAAATTAAAATACAGTCTTAAGCGGTTTAATATCTGCTTGGTACGGCCGAATCACCTCCGAAACTGAAGAATATCATTTGCACTGAAATTGATCCACATTAATTTTGAGAATTATTCGGGAGTATATGAAATACCATTTATTAGAGTAGACGGATCAGAGAATTACTATATTCGAATGACTAGCAGAAAAATTTAAGTACAGAAAAAAGGAGCATGTAGCTGATATTAAATATAATAGAAAAACCGCAGCTCTGGCAAAATTAAATCACGAAGAAATCCTCTAAATAAATTTCAATGAAAGCAAGATCAATTTTCTCTCCAATCTATGATATATCATTCATCCATTATAAGAGGAAACGTAGCGATTCTAACACGTAAAAATTCCATATATAACGATGCAGCATCTATATATATATTACACTATCGTACGTGGCACAGAAATCGCGATTATTTGTTAATTGTTTAATGGCAACGCCCAAATGAAATGCACTCATTGGTTATTGAACAGCATTTAATGCATCTTTATACCTATAAGGGGGGGGGGGGACCTGTTCTGTCGCCAAATGCAGGCAAGTTTGTCGCCAACTTGACGATATATCGCCAAATTTGGCGATCAAAATTAGTCGCTAAAAGTGACACCAACTTGGCGATATCTCTAATATTTCGCCAAATTCTCATAGACTTCCATTGTAAGCCAATAAGGTTTACTTGCTTACAGAAAATCACCAAATTGAGATATTTTAATGCAACAAAAACTAATATTCGCTTAAGGGATTATATTAATTATATTTAAGAGAGTCCAAGTAAATTAAATTATGAATAAAAGTAACATAATACAATACTTAGCATGCTTTCCCAAACATAAATTTTAAGGGAGATCAAACTGGTCGCTAAAGGCAGCTAGTCATTTAAATTACCAAAACTGTGGCTCGAGCTACTCAGTGGTTACAAAAAGAAAAATAAACATACAAGTAAAATAAAAATAAAAAATAACGTGCGTTACATGAAAATCTGAATGATGGCGTTTCAGATCATCGCATCATAGACCGTGCAATTTCAGAATATCATTATTTATTTGTTTTGAAAATGATTCGGGTAGGGTCGAAGCATGACAACAGTCAAATAAAACTATTTTACTGTTTTTTAAGTTTTAATCTTACACCTTTTTAGTAATTAGAAATAATATATTATTACAAGGTGTTTATCTGTTATATATTTAAATTTCCAAACACTTTCAGAGCACAGTAACGAAATTTCACTGATTAGTAAAGTGGAAAATGATGTTTAAACAAGTCGGAAAACTCATATAACACATTTGAAAACACAATTTCATGAATCACCTTCCATAGTAGGGGAAATATCCGAATGATTTTACGCTATTCTGTATATGATCTACTAATTGTTACTCGTGACTTCGTTCACGTAACACTTAAAGAAGAATAAATTAAGCAAAAACTCTCGACAATTAAAAGTAATATACAATTAACTATTTATCACATTTTATAGTAGAAAAACTTCTAATGGTCCCAATTTGCATATTTTTGTTTACATGTGACGGGCTCACAACCATAATAAACCAAGTTCATTTTGAAAAAAACTATGAGCTAATCTATTTAGAAGGTGTATAAATCTATTTTATCTGAAGTGAATAAAACAGATTTTATTTTCTAAATGGACTATCTCATTTTTTTTATTCAAAATGGACTTGGTCTACTATGTTTGTGAGCCGTTCATATATAAGGTCATTTAAATTTCTTCCGTGAATTTGAAATTTCATACACCTTTTCTAAGATTAAATGAAGAATAAATTTACATCTCTGTTATTCTATTTTAACATTTATATTTATTATATTTTATATTCATTCCGTTCATCAATAAATTACTTAATTTATGTTTTCGTGACAAAGAGTATTATTTAAAGAGATATGTTAGTAAATATTCTTAAAGGAAAGTGGTTATTAACAGGTCACTTCAGACATGACTTTGAATTGATTAGAATAATCGAAAAATCAACATAAAACATTACGTTTCTATTCCAAAAAATCACATCTTGAAAAAAAAAAATGGTATTTAAAAAAATATATCAAACGTGATGAACCATAAAAGCTCAAAAATAGGTAATAAACGTACAAAAAATAACTTTACATTGTAGATTTGTAGATTTGCATATATACTACATAGCATGTCAAAATTTAGTTCATTTCGGAAACGCATACCACACTTGAAAATCCCACTTCAGTAATTTTCGTCAAAAAGCGAAAGTGTACTGAAATTATTTTGTGTAGCCCTCTATATGATCTATAGAACTTATGCAAACAAAGTAATATGCAAAAAAATAGTTACATATAAAAACGCATACCACAATTGAAAACGGACTTCCTGGAATTATTGTTCATAGACAGTATAGTAGTAACCAAGTTATTTTGTGTGTCCTTCTAAATGAACGATAAATGTGCATCCTATAAGACAGAATCTTGCAGTGCATCACATTGATTTATATAAATTTAATTATGTTTGAAATAGTGTAACCTTATTAAATACACTGAAAACGATTTTTCTATACCATAATGTAAAAACCTTCTTTTGAGTAAATGAACTTTAAATGCCACACACTCCATTTTTATTACAGAACATGACATAAAAACATGTATAACAATCACTTATAAACATATTAAGTAAAATAATGCTATAAAAAGTGATAAAATATCTTTATAAATATTGACGATCGTTTCGTCGCACCAACGGCGACATTTTCAAAATCATTCAGGATAGAAAATATTTTCACATAATTTAAAAGCAATAAACAAAATAAACAATGTCAGGAGACATGATGCATAATGGAAAACATTGCAAACATAAAATTAAATTAAATTAGCTGTTTGTGAGCGTGGATTAATTTTCATATAATTTAACAAAACAATAACATGGTAAACAATGTCACTAGACAACATACATAATGAAAAACATTGCAATACATACAATAAAATAAAAATAAAATTATTTTGGCTATTTGCGATCGTGGATTAATTCTTACTATTGCTATTAAAATTATATTATATAAAATTATATAATTATATAGGTATGACAAGTAGAAAACTTAAAACCAGAATCAAAGAACATATAGCAGACATCAAATGCAACAGAAGAACCACAGCTTTGGCCAGATTATGCAGCGAAGAACCTTTACAGATCGATTTTTAAAATAGCAAGTTAATTTATACATCAAGATTTTATTTACCATCCATAATCCGAGAATCAATAGAGATATTTTTACGTAACAAGAATATTTGCAATGATTCAGTGTCCCTTGATTTACCTAAAATTTGGAAAGAGATGCTATGTAATTTTAATAGCAATAGTAAAAATTAATCCAAGCTGGCAAATAGCCAAAATAATTTTATTTTTATTTTATTTTATGTATTGCAATGTTTTTCATTATGCATGTTGTCTCGTGACATTGTTTACCATGTTATTGTTTTGTTAAATTATATGAAAATTAATCCACGCTCACAAATAGCTAATTTAGTTTAACTTTATGCTTACAATGTTTTTCATTATGCATCATGTCTCGTGACATTGTTTACTAAGTTTATTGTTTTTAAATTATGTGAAAATATTTTCTATCCTGAATGATTTTGAAAATGTCGCCGTTGGTGCAACGAAACGATCGTCAATCTTAATAAAGATATTTTATCACATTTTATAGCATTCTTTTACTTAATCTAGAACATAACATGTTGAACCTCAAAAACTTATTTAATTTACACGGGAATTCGACTATATTTATGGGAGTTAGAGCTCGAACAGGCGAACACTAAAAAAAATGTACATTGCAAGAAAAGGTGCTAGTACCCTGCTTGCCAACAGAGTTGCTGTAAAATTTATAAGCTGCTGTCTTTAAGAGTGCTTTAAAATTTTTCAAGTCTGGAGAAAGTCGCGTTGCTATTGGCTGCGTGGTGCACGTGATAGAAATAATTCGATTTTTATTTCACTGGTTGTTTGAATTCCATTTCACAGCATCGGTGCTTGACAGATTACAACAGAGAGTACAGGAAAAATCACAATACCGTTAATACCTCGACTTACGTCAGCAATTCGTCCAAAGACTAGCGACGTAAGTCGAGATACATTTAAATAAGCAAAAAGGATAAGTAATAAAAATTCTCTAAAATCTAATGAACATAGTCTATTGTATTTAGGGTTTATGTTACATACATTTAACATTAGCAAAAACACGCGTTTGGAATACAAGAATTTGGATTAAATCAATAAGTCGCCAACTTATAATTTATTGTTCTAGCTGCCCCGTTGGAGTTTTGAGAATGTGAAAAAGTTTTGCAATGAAGTTTGACCCGGGAAATTTTTCTTTTTTTTCTCTTAGAAGCTCTTTCTAACAGCAGATTTACTTTTTTTTTTACTTTTTCTAGAAGTTTCTCTTCATAAAACCAAAATTCTTCAAAAAAGTGCGTCTTTAATTAAGGATTTTTTTTTTCAGACTAGACGATGTAAATGCGGGGTGACGTAAGTCGAGGGGATGTAAGTCGGGGTATTTTTTTTTTTTTTTAACAGTGAACAGACAAACAAAAAATTAATAGATACTTTTCAGTCGTTCTGGAAAATGTTTTTTTTTTTTTTTTTGTTTTTTTTGTTTTTTTTTTTGTTTTTTTTTTACATTGAAGTAATGGACTGATATTTTTTTTTTCTTTGAGTACTTGTGATACAGAAGAGAGGAATATTTTCCAAGAGATAGTGTATTTTTCACTCCTTTCCGCATTGCAAGAATATTGACACGGTAGGATAATTCTGGGATGTCAGTTTACTTTTTTTTTTTTTTTTTTTTTTTTACTTTATATCTATATACACTAAAGACTAAAATATTTCACTAGTTAGGGCAAATATTTGAGGAATATTTTACTTTGATATTTTCTTAGAACTAGACCATGCGGAGAAATTTTTCATTCTATTAAATTATCTATAAGAGTTTAACGTTTTAAATATGTATAACAGATTTAACGTTTATTCATTCTCATATATATAGTAACCATGAATAATTGTAGAAAATTCATTTCGAGTAAAACAATAAAATATAAATAAAACACAAATTTAAGTCATGTATTCAAATTTCGCGCTTAAACCATTGAAATGAAACTAATCAAAAGGCTTATTGTAAATAGCTATCTTTAGCGATTTCTTCGATTGTTAAATCCTGACGCGAGACCAATAGGAAAATATCGCTTTTAGTATATTTTAAAGCATAATGCGAGCACATTATTGCTGTTTTTCACATAAATATGATTTTTAGTATTGTTAATGAGCATTCTAAAAAATATATTAAATGTAAAAGATCTATTAAAATTATCTATTTAAAAAAAAAGTATATCCTTGCGATGCCGCAATCATTGAGATTGTTTGTTGATATGTTTTCCTTGCAATTTTTTGTATTTAAACAACGCATTTTAACGATATATAAGTATACTACATCAAAAGCCACTTGCAGAACCTTTTTTAAAAATGCGTCATTCATTGCTGCGCCTTATGTGCAGAGGAAAAAGGATGTTGACAATCAGAAATAACATATATGATGGTTTTTACCTATATTCTGATACAAATGAAGACCGGGTTTATCCCCTAGTATGTTATAATATACCTAATAATATATATATTTTTAAAACATACGCAGATATTCAGCAATACTTTTATCTTTTCTAAAATTCAAAATAACTTTTAGATTACACAGAGAAAAAAAATATTCTTTTGACATTTTCAAGATTACGATTTTGTTCCATCTAGTGTTCCATCCACGAGTGTTTTTTTTAATTATTATTATTAAGGGTGTATTCGAAAAAATATTTTTCCACACTCAAAAGATCGAAATTTTCTGAGACATTTTCAGACTCATTTTTAAAAGTAAAAACATGAAACTTCTGAGGTGATTTTTGAAAGAGATGTATAAGAGGCCGTGTGATTTCATTCTTCGCTCAATTAATTAGAATTTGAGTTTTAAACAATTATTTTCTCAGTATGACCTTTTTTTTTTTCATTCCCAGATCTGCCGCTTCAGAAAATTCGATTCAAAACGCCAACTTTGACAGCATTTTTTACAATATTTTGTGCATTGATCACAAAAATCGAGAAGCACGGCACATTATGTAGTTTCTAAATAAGAGAATTTCCCAGTTTGATGCGTGTGAGAGCAAAAATGAATTTAAAAGTGAATCAGAAAATAAGCAGTTTTGGATTGGAATACACCCTTAATATAACAGTCGGCTAGCTCGAATTAAACTCACATAGATTTCACATTTTATTTTAAAATATCAATTCCTCGAGGCGATAACTTTTTAAATATTTTTATTTCTTCTTAGTAAGACGGCACATAACAAACAGAACGTCATATAAACACTAATACACAAAAAATAATGGTGCTACCATAACGTTTTACATTCTTCAGCACTGTAAAACAAATACTGCCAGTTTTCCGGTAGGAATCGGAAAAATAGTGTCCCTTATCATACCGGAATAATTTCCAACCCAGCTCGGAATAAAATCCGTAAAATACCGTTTTACTGACTATTTCCTTATTTTTACGGATTTTATTCCGAGCTGGGTCGGAAATTATTCCGGTACGATAAGGGACACTATTTTTCTGATTCCTACCGGAAAACTGGCAGTATTTTTTTTTTTTTTTTAGTGAGTTAGCGCACCTCAAAACACAGAACAGAACGACATTTTTTAGTCGGCGAAGCTCACGCAAGCCGGTCACGTGATACCCGGTAAAGTCTATTTCTTGGAACGGATATCCGTGTTACATAACGCAATAATATATAGAGATAGACAGATAGATAGATAGATAGATAGATAGATATAGGTAGATAGGTTTCTTTTTTTTTTTTTTTTTTTTTATATATATATATATTAATGTGAAATACTGTAATTTTGTGAACTGTAGCACCCTACAAGATAACCATGTTAAAAAAAAAATTTGCATTGCCACTAGATATTACTAGCTCCTTTATAAATTTCGAGTACAATGAACTTGTACATTTGTACTCCTCATGCGGAAAAAATATGAAAAAGTATATATACAAATGCATATTCTCAGGGTCACAGAAATAGAAACATATATGCGGGTTATACTACTGAAATTTTTAACAAGCTGTTAAAAGTACAATTGTTTACTTAGTTTATGTTAACTGTGCAATGCATAAAAGAATTATTTTCAGAAATTATAAATGCATTTTCACTTACTTTCACTTTGGTGAAATATTAACTCGACGGAATGATTCTGGTATCTCATCAGGGCCGAAACTAGCCTTTTTTGCACCCGGATAAAGCATGGATTTTGGCGCCCCCCCCCCCCCCCTCTTCCGCAAAGTATATTTACAAAGAGAATTTTACTAATTTTCTAATAGTCGATTTATTTTAAAATTTAAAATATGTAATCTTAAATTATGTAATACTGAACTACGCAATCTACAATGGCGTATCCAAGGGGGAAGTCGGGGGTCATGACTCCCTTCTGAACACCAACAAAAATATTCTAAAGATCATTTTTAAAATGAAAGTCCCGATTATCTGAGTCCTGCTTAACCGAGTTTCCGCTTTCACCGAGTTATTTTCTTCTGATGGACTGATGGCTTCTATTTTTATGAAACAGCCATTATAAATGAAGTGTTAGGTGAAGATGAAAGAGCAGCCGAAAAAGTTAGAACTCTGATTTTCTGGTCAGAATGGGAAGAAAAAAAATGGCCATAATTTTTTTTGAAAAAAAAAAATTGAAAATTTTCTTCCCATTCTGACCAGAAAATCAGAGTTCTAACTTTTTACGGCTGCTCTTTCATCTTCACCTAACACTTCATTTATAATGACTGTTTCATAATAATAGAAGCCATCAGTCCACCAGAAGAAAATGGTCCATTCCAAAGATATCATCCTTCATTTGGCGCCCTTCGTTCTGGCGCCCGGGGCACATGCCCCTCTGACCCCCCCCCCCTTAGTTTCGGCCCTGGATCTCATTTTACTTTCTTTACTTACTTAAACTCGATACTAAAATGTTCTAATAGTTAAGTTAAATATTTAAAGAACTCATTACTTTGATATTTTGGAAGAAATATACCATCTGAAAAATGTCACCAATCTATAAAATATTTACAAAAGTTTAATGTGGGTGTGTGATACCTTAAATATAAGCCGTGATAAATCGGTTTTAGGCGTATAAATAATACGCCTTTAAAGTGTATTTTTTTATCACTTTTAAAAATTATTAGCTTAGTATAGTTCTTTATTAAAGGATAATGCACGTTAATGTTCATTAAAGTTCATTGTTCGATAATGTTCGCATAAGTTCAATGTTCGAAATAACGTTCATTAAAGTTTATTAAATGAAAAGCTAACCTGTAAATGAATTATTAATGCTACATAATTCATATTAAATATTGAACATGCCATGGTAAACATCATTAACATATATCAATTGCACGAAAATCCGAGTATACTTACTCGAATTAGAACGTGGGCAGAAAAAATGACAGACAAACCGATTTTATAAACACTTTTCAACTATGTTGGAAAGTTTTAAATAGAAAAATATATCTTTTAAGACGAGTACACAGAAAACAAAGGTAAAAATATTAATTTTCTGGTGAGATATTTTGAAAATAAGTAAACTCTCTGTAAGGCGGACTCTGTGTAAGACGGAAATCTGTCTAACTCGGAAAGATTTTCAAGTCCCTGCGAATCGATAGGCATAGAGTAAAATTTGTCCAAGGCGGAATATTGTCTACTGCGGAAAATTTTCTTGGCCCCGATCGATTCCGCCTTAGACAGAGTTTACTGTATTCCACGGCCATAGGACTAACATTAGCGAAGGGAATTTGAGATCTCACACATCAAGATCCATAACTTCAAAATATAAGAAAGGATTATTTTCAGGAAGTATAAAAATGTGTTTTTACCTCCCTTTCCATCATTCGAATAATATTGACACGATGTCATCTTACTTTATTTACTTTGTGTGGACTCGAGGCTAAAATGTTTCACTAGTTCAGGTAAATATTTGAAGAATTTATTACTTTCATATTTTGGCAGAATTAGACCATCTCTCTCTTCTTTTTTTTTTTTTTTGGCATTTTATTAACACTTCTCAATGTAGCTGAAACTTGTTTATGACTTTGGTTTGTCTGTCTATCCGTCTGTCTAAAATTGAATAAATGAAAGCTATTTCCATGCCGCCCACTTTTAAAAGTTTGATCGTTGTTTTACTATCATTGTGTAAGTATTTATGAAGAATACGAGTATAAACAAAAAACATACTAATTTTATGAAAACGTCGGGCACAACTATACATGAAGTGTATGTCAGCCTCATTTTTATGCGTTTAGGAAAACCTTAAAAAGTCAAACTTCTTATCTTATACTGAAAAAAAAAAATCTGTAAAGTTAGTAAATTTTTTTAGGAAACTGGGATTCCTAGAACTTTTTATGTAACGGCAACAACAAAAAATCCTGTAACAGATACACTTTTGACCTGTAAATCAATAAATCTGTAAAGTTACGAAGCATTTTTTTAGGAAACTGGGATGCCTAGAACTTTTTATGTAACGTCAACAACAAAAAATCATGTAACAGATACACTTTTGAACTGTAAATCAATAAATCTGTAAAGTTACGAAGCATTTTTTTAGGAAACTGGGATGCCTAGAAATTTTTATGTAACGGCAACAACAAAAAATCATGTAACAGATACACTTTTGAACTGTAAATCAATAAATCTGTAAAGTTACGAAGCCTTTTTTAGGAAACTGGGATGCCTAGAACTTTTTATGTAACGGCAACAACAAAAAATCATGTAACAGATACACTTTTGAACTGTAAATCAATAAATCTGTAAAGTTACGAAGCCTTTTTTTAGGAAACTGGGAGGCCTAGAACTTTTTATGTAATAGCAACAACAAAAAATCATGTAACAGATACACTTTTGACCTGTAAATCAATAAATCTGTAAGGTTACTAAGAATTTTTTAGGAAACTGGGATGCGTAGAGCTTTTTATGTAACTGCAACTCGGGTTACAGATAAAATTTTAGTAAGATTACTATAATTTTAGTAGATTATATTGACATATTTGGTGAGTGTAAATGCTATAGATCATATAAAGGGCTGCAGAAAAAAGTTCTCAAAAGCATTTCCGTTTATTGATGGAAATTGCTGAATGAGAATTTTCTACTTTGCTATGCGTTTAACTGAACTGACGTTTAGCATACTATTTAGTATACATACAAATCTATAGCTTATATATAGGGCTGGAGAAAAAAAATTCAAATATTTTTTCGAATATTTATGGTAATTGCAGAAATTGGGTTTTCAAATGCGTTATGGGTTTTGCAAATTGTTCATTTAGATATCATCTTTCACCTTAATAATGTGTGAAGTTTTGTTATAATACTCTGCATGTGTTGGAAAGTGTTTCATAATCTATGCTTGAACCATGATTTTTCGTTCTTTTTTTCTTAATTATTAATTTTTCAGTCATATACTGAAAAGCACCGATTATCCGCGAGCGGATGATCCGCGAAGCGAATTTTTTTAATTCAAGCCAACAACAAGGAAAATACAATAAGCCCTACTAATAAATATAAACAGAAAAATTCATGTATTCGAAAGTAATAGAAGAATATTTCTAGATTCGGTTGCCATGTTTGAAATATCAGATATAAAGTCTTGATGTCTTTTCTTGATTTTATTAACCAAATGTAAACACAGTAATTAAAATATTTAACAATTAAATAAGACTATTATGATTAATTCCAGGAGAGCATATCAAGAATAGCTTCATTTTCGAGATGAAAATTATTCCATACTAAAAGAAAAACAACAGTTTACAATTTAGAATAAAATAAAAGGTGTTTCCAAAGTAAGAAGAGAAACAAGGGACTGATTTTTTTTTTTAAATGGTGTAACTCAACTCTTTTTATACAGTATATATGGTATCGTTTCATGTTTACTGTTCTTTATTTTAGCGATTTAGACGTAAAGCAAAGGTTTCTGCTGTACTATGCATATGTATGTATTTTAAAAGTTTTATTATGTTTTTTGTACACTAAAACATAGTTTTTATGTTGAATTTTCTTCTTTTCGCACGTTTGCACCCCCATTTTCAGTCTTTTTCGGGTTATCCGCAATTTTTGTTATCCGTGGTGCCCCTGCCACCCAATTCCGCGGATAATCGGGGCTGTACTGTATCAGCAAATTTTGATGATTTTCTTGCACCAGAAGCGCACATTATTCGTCACAATATACAATAATCATTTTTCAAAAAACAATTCTTTCTGAAACAGGAAACAACAGTCGATTATAAAGGAAAGATATCTTTTGATAAGAGATGAAAAGGAAAATGTATAGATAGCTATTTTTGGTCAGATATCTTGTTTTGTGTTTTCCAAAATATCTAGCGAGGTAAAAGAAAGAATTATTTTGCGGCGATATAAAAAAATATATTTCGCACTTATTTTTATATTGGGGAAATATTGACCTGGCGCTAGGGTTCTATGATGTCATCTTACTTTATTTACTTTATACAGACTTGAAGTTAAAATGTTTCACTAGTTCTTGCAAATATTTAAGGAACTTATTACTTTGATATTTTTGCTGAACTAGACTGAGAGGAAAATTCTTGTATTCTACGAAATATTCAGAAGACTTTAACATAGGCATATGAGCAGATGCAAATGAATTTTTTTCCGATAATAAATTTTTTCTTAATTATTGATTTTTCATTTCAGTACAGCAAATTTTGATGATTTCCTTACACCAGAAGTGCACATTGTTCGTCGCAGTATACAGTAATCATTTTTCAAAAAACATTTTTTCCTGAAATAGGAAACAAAATTCGATTATAAAGAAAATATATCTTTTAAGAGATAAAAACGGAAATGTATAGATAGCTATTTCTGGTCAGATAACTTATTCTGTGTTTTCCGAAATATCTAGCGAAGTAAAAGAAAGAATTATTTTCTGGGGATATAAAAAATATATTTCGCACTTCTTTTTATATTGGGGAAATATTGACTCGGCGTTAGGGTTCTGGGATGTTATCTCACTTTATTTACTTTATACAGGCTTGAGGTTAAAATGTTTCACGAGTTCATGCAAATATTTAAGGAACTTATTACTTTGATATTTTTGCAGAACTAGACTGAGAGGCAAATTCTTGTATTCTACGAAATATTCAGAAAATTTTAACATAGGCATATGAGCAGATGCAAATGAATTTTTTTCCGATAGTAAATTTTTCCCAACATTATAGAGTAGAACCTTCTAAGACGTAATTGCAAGGGACAAAAGAAAACTGCGTTTTCTTTTTCAGGTTTCCATCTCATTAGGTAAACTGTCTCTTGTAATTGAATTGTATCTTTTTTTTTTTTTTTTACAAAGATTCTAATTTTTTTCGTTTAAGAGGCTACTTCAGCCACTCGAAAACACCTGTCCGCTAATGTTAATACAATGGAGGAATTTTTTTTAAGATATCTCGCTTGCATTTGCATACTTTATTTATTTATTTATTTATTGGATAGGTGAGGTAGATCTGTACTTAGGCCGTTTTAAATTTTTTTAATTTTAATTACAGGTATTTTTAATTAGAACACTTTCACTTTCGGAACCGGTTTCGAAAGTAAAGGCATCCTCATAAAAAAAAAAAAAAAAAAAAAAAAAAAAAAAACCTGCAAACAAAATCGAAAAAATAAAAAACTGCAAACCGTTTCATGCATGAAAAAATTGTTTTATAATGTAAACAAGAAAGAAAATATCATACACTGTAAAAAAAAAAAAAAAAGGTCCTTAATGTTCATTTATGTAGAATTCTCAATGGATCACATGCACCGGGGTGAGGTCGAAATGCTTGTGGGGAATTACCCGTATTTGATTGGCTTTTGGCTAACGCTTATGAGGAAAATCGCGATATTGATTAGCTGGGCGATTCTCCAATAAGCGTTTAATTTGTGTCCCTTGGGGTTATATGATACATTTTAGTTAGTATAAAATACATTCCGTAATGCCTTTCTACAATTTCGAAAGCAATTTTCAATAAAATAACGGTAAATTTTACTCCAATAATATTTTAAAAATTGAAATTTTCACTTCTGTTCTTTGTCCCACACTTCATGCACTGAACGTCTGGAACAAATTTTCAAACTATTTTTAGACATTTTACTATAAATATTAAAATTTATATTCTAAAATATGAAATAAAAATTTTTTATTCGTTATTAAAAATAGTTTTATATTTATTCTGGCCGAAGAAATGCTGTCCCCTAGTTTTTATCTTACTGTCCCCTTATATGTAACTGCTCATGTAACCACCAAGAAAGGACAGTTACATTTAGTAAAAGTAATCTTGCTCAATTCTCAGCAATCTTGATTGCTGAGAAAGTCGCATTGTTTAATTATCTGGACATCAAAAGCAGATCAAGCTGCAAAATAGATAGAAAGATAAGAAAATGTTTATTACCTGCCACTACTGTCCCATACTTAAACTTTTCTAATTATTATTTTTATTTATTTATGATTTTGTCCTGATCAGGGTTCGTAAATATCATGATATTTTCGAAAATATCAAAAATATGGAATTTTTTATACATATCCGGTATTTTTAAAATAGCCAACTTACTGCTGATAATAAATACTTTCGAGCATAATATAAATTAGAAACTAAAACATTTAACATGAAAACTTAAACAATATACTAAAAATGCATCTTTCTGTTTCTTTTTTTTCTTTTTTTTCTTTTTTTTTTTTTTTTTTTTTTTTTTTTTTTTTACTTAGAACAAAATTGAAGATCACCTAATTGAAAACAGAAACAATTTGCTTTATACGCTTACATAAAAAAAGAAAAAAGAAAATTCTATAGGATTCCGTATAAACTATCAAGAAATCAGAAATTTATAAAACAAAATTTTAAATACAAAATAACGTTTTAATTGGAAATTTTTAACATAAATGTAAACTTATTTTTTATTCCTTAACATGCTGTACAGATTAAACTGAACTAAATCAATACCAAAACAGATTCTTTTCTGTTGAAGCTGTATATAAAACTGAGTATCTAAATTAGTTTATCTTTCAGCGTCTGTTCTGAATTAATTATGTCCCCCATAATCTACAGTTAAAAGTAAAAAATTCGATTGATATATATCAACGAACCCTGGTCCTGATGTAACATACTTTTGCTTAGTTCAAAATATCATATTGCAGTCTTGCTAAGATTAACTTACCATGAGCTCAGAAGCAATTTCCTTAATTTTGTCACTACTCTCCCCTTTCAATGAAATTGCACCAGCTCACCACACTGTTGAAATTTTACTCAATCTTAATTAAAAACGTGTACACCAGAATTTTTATTTAAAACTATTAAACATATTTATATGAGGTTTTTTATTTAAATAACTTTTTGAAGAAATTTCTGATTCGAATCGAATGCAATAAATTACAGAAACGAGTCGATTAGAGGTAGGTAGGTTAAAGAAAAATGCTGTATAAAGTTTATGCCGAAATATTGTACATTACTTACTACCTTATGTCTTATCTATTTCTTAAAAAAAAAAAAAAAAAAAAAAAAATGTTTCAAATTTAACTTTTTTTTTTTTTTTTTTTTTTTTTACTAAATCACAGAGTGGAATTACCCACTTATTGGAGAATCGCCCAGCTATAAAGAAAAGCGCCATCGTGACGTTGGATGACGTCAGAAATGTTTGTCGTCCATTGACATACTCTTTTTAGTACGTACGTACGTAACGCGATAACTCTTGATAGAAATATCCGATTTGCTTCGAAAAAAATTTCTAGGTTCATTCTCATAAGGCGCTTTCCTGATTAGTTTTGGGGGCTCATTGGTTAAGTATGAAGTGGGATTATGGAGGCTAATACTCCTTAACTTAGATAAATGGGTTTTTCACGAATTAACAGATTTGCTTCAATTTTGGTATACCGGTTGATTCTGATAAAGCGCTTCCCTGATTAGATTTGGAGGTTCATTGGTTAAGAATAAAGATGTGAAACGGGGTGGGGTAATTCCCACCTTAATTTATTTTTTGAAAGGCATTATTCTTTGAAGTAAGAGTATAGTATACAATTAGTGTGAATAGTCTGTGAGATCAACGACATCAGTTTAACTGGGCACTTTTCATTTTTATTTATTTTCTTAATTATTAATTTTCCATTTATATGCCTGCAATTTTTTTTTTTTTTTAATTTTCTTATACCAAGAGTTCGCATTATTCATCGTAATGTACAATAATCACTTTTCAAAAACAATTTCCCCTAAAATACAAAATAATGTTCGAGCACACAGAAAAGATGTGTTTTGACTGCCTAAAGGGAAAAGATGTTATTATATTAAAAGATGGAAACGAAAATGCATATTAAAGAAAGCTATTCCGGGTCAGATATTTATTTTGCGTTTTCCGAATATCTCGGAAAATAAAAGAAAGAATTATTTTCCGGGGATATAAAAAACACATTTCGCACTTCTTTTTATATTAAAAGAATATTGACACAGCGCTTTGGTTCTGGGATGTCATATTTCTGGGTATTTAGGAAGAGGTTATTCTATATTTATTCATGGTTATGTTATATTTTTCTAGATTAAGAAACATTTCTCTTTTTAAAAATAACTGTAAATACAAATATTTTATCCTGTGTTGATGCTTTCTTTAATTGTGAACTAATTCTTTTTTTTTTCTTTTTCTTCTTAGGTAAGTGTGACGTTTTCTTTATTCCTGTGAAATCTCTTAACTCAGGTAATATTTTATGTGTAATTTTTAAATATTAAAGAACGCTTTTCGGAATCGTGTGTAAGTGAAAAGAGGTTATTATATATTTTCTGTCGTAGTTATATTATATTTTCCTAGATTAAGGCCCTACTTCAGTCACGCGAAAAGACCCGTTCGCTGATGCTATTCCTATGGAAGAAATTTATAAAGATATCTCGGTCGCATTTCAATATTTTTAGATGATTTTTTTTTTTCAGTGGCTAGCTGAGGTTGATCTGTATGCAGGACGTTTTCTACTTTTTCAATTTCGTTTACAAGTATTTTTAATCAGGACACTTTTATTTTCAGAACCGGTTCCTAAAATGAAAGCATCATTTTGAAAAAAATCCCCGATGAAAATCGAAAAAGTAAGAAACGGCCTTTTTACAGATTGATTTCAGCTAGCCACTGCAAAAAAAATCATCTAAAAATATTGAAATGCGACCGAGATATCTTTATAAATTTCGTCCATGGGAAAAGCATTAGCGAACGGGGCTTTTCGTGTGACTGAAGTAGGCCGTTAAGGGGGCTCCATACCCAGCCTGGAAAATTTCTCACTATTATATGTTGGCAAGGCTACAAACGCAGCACAAGATGGAATATTTATCGTGAGCCACCGACATGGGGCAAACACGAAATTTAATTAAATCCAGCATCGATAGAAACTATATTAATACATGGAAATTATTCCAGAGAGAAACCTTGCATACAATATTTCGAATGAAAATCAAATTTCACAGTAATTACTTAAGAGGCGAAAAAGTGATATAATAAGTGATATAATAGTGAGAAATTTTCCAGGCTGGGTATCGTTCCATGTGGTTTAGTCGGTAGAACGTCAGTGCGCTATATTGATGGCCCGGGTTCGAGTCCTGGCATGGAATCTTTTTCACTATGTTGGCCCTTTTCGCCTCTTAAGCAATTACTGTGAAATTTGATTTTCATTCGAAATATTGTATGCAAGGCGAATGTTTCTCTCTGGAATAATTTCCATGTATTAATATAGTTTCTATCGATGCTGGATTTAATTAAATTTCGTGTTTGCCCCATGTCGGTGGCTCACGATAAATATTCCATCTTGTGCTGCGTTTGTAGCCTTGCCAACATATAATAGTGAGAAATTTTCCAGGCTGGGTATCGTTCCATGTGGTTTAGTCGGTAGAACGTCAGTACGCTATACTGATGGCCCGGGTTCGAGTCCTGGCATGGAATCATTTTCACTATGTTGGCCCTTTTCGCCTCTTAAGCAATTACTGTGAAATTTGATTTTCATTCGAAATATTACGGATAGTCGTCAAAAATCAAGTTTTGAGAAAACGCGACTTAAAGTTGCAATTAAATGGGTGCGACTTTAAAAGCAATTGTTAAATAAATGCTTATAACTCCGTTAAAAATGCAAATATTTTTTATGCGTTTTTTTTTTTTTTTTTTTCACTGTGTTCAGAATTAATTAAATAATCAAAATAGATACTAAAAAAAAAAAGCAATTTAACAAATTACAACGACCATTTGGAAAATGATTTTTTCGAAGACTAAAATTTAAGACATAAAAAATCGCACGGAATTGATCTTACATTACGTACGCCATGAATTAAACATTAACATTCCTGGACCCATCATGAACAAATTTTAAAAGAAATTTCAGTTTTACAATTTTCGGTACTGTAAATTTTTAAACTTCTACGGAGCTGGTCATACATTACGTACGCCATGGATTAAGCATTAATACTCCTGGACCAATTTTAAATTAAATTTCATTCTTAAACTTCTAAACATCCCACACTATTACTTTTTACACCGTCGTATAGAGAAAAAAATGTGCTTTTAAATGCAATTTGTTTGAAAGCTGTATCTCAATCTGTTTCTAAGTTTTTTTTTTGTTTTTTTTTATGTAGTTTTTATTACTTTTTGTCATATTGGCAACAGAAGTATCCATCTCTGTTGAAAGTAAAGGGAAAATACAGATTACTATATAGACCAATCAGACAACGAATAAAATGCGGATTCAACTAATAAAACGCTTCATATATGTTTTTGATTTCCTACAATGACAGAAGACAATAACCATTTTTCCAAACGGTTAAAAAAAAATAAAAAATCGATTTTTTGAGCCCTGAGCCCTCTTAGGAACACACAATCTGTCTTTTTTTTACAGCGCAGATTATGAATTGGTTATGCAGATTTTTATGTAGCTATTAAACAGTAAAACTTAAAAATGCAATCCCTCGAGACCCTTAAAAAATCCCTTCTTTAGACTAGGTTTCCGTCTTAAAAGGGGACCCGGGACCACCAAACATGGTGCGCCCAGATCTTGATGATTTTAAAGTATAATGTATAGGTCTATACCCCTAATTATTCTGGTGATATGCTTTTTTCAAATGGGTGTTAGTTTTTGAGAAATAGGGAAACAAAGTTCGGCGTACGTTTCAAATATGCATTATAGTTTAAAGTTTCCTACGTAGTCTTCGTGGTGCCGAGGTAGTGCACGCGTTCACTATTCCACAGGTGGAGGGTTTGATGTCACCTTGTACTTTTTTCTTTTTTAATTAATTTTAAATTTTTGACACATGACATCATTTGCGCTGAGTTATGAATCTGGCATCTTTGAATGTTTTGACATTTTCCTGATAAATTTCATTTACATTTTCGAATTTTTAAGAAAATTTATATTTTTCCTTCAATTTTTAAATTTATATTTCTGTTGACAAAAATCCAAACTAATCTATGTCTGGAAATCGCATTTTTTTAATACTTATTACTATTATTTACATTTATCTATATATATTTATTCATCACATTTGTAAAATAATGCATAATATATTTTATTATTATTATTATTATTATTATTGCATTTTCAATTTAAAAAAAAGTATTTAATTGACTAGGAAAAAAATTAACGAAATAGTATATCCTTTCAATATTTGATTTATTCTAAATTTTATGCGATAAAAACAATATAAACAATGTAACAATATAAACAATATAAACAATGCAATATTATGCAATATAAAAAATATACCTTATAAAAAACAAAAATGTTGATTATTATCAACATTGATATTTTTAGTTTAGTAAATATGAAAATAATTGGATGATACATATTGTTAAAATTTTCAAAATAAAAAATGGCATTAAAAATCACTATTACTAGAAAATAGGAATTCTGCCTTTTCAGAATTTAGTGTCGCCCCCGATGAAAAAAAAATATATATGTATGTATAAATAGTACAAAACATATTTCATTTTTAAGACTTAAAGCACACGCTTTTATTTTATGCAAAATAACGTCATTCGCATCCGCTTAAGAATTCCACATTTACGATCCACTCTTGAACATCTACAGTAAAACATGCATAGGACATCACTATTGCAAAATAATACATAAATGCAGCAAAAATATGCCGTCATTCAAGAAACTCGACAAAAAAAAGACTATATCATGATTCATAGGCCTTCATTTGTTTGTAACATTAATATACAGTGGCGGTCAAAAGTTTCCGGCCAGCATAAAATTTTTGGTTAATTTGTAAGTATACCCATATGAAGAGGAATCTCAGAGTGATACTTATACACTTTATTGACATGACAGTTAAGAACTTATTTATGGAATAAAAATTAAATATTAATAAATTTAATTGACAAAATTAATTGTAAAAGAAAACGCATGTTCTCAAAAGTTTCCGGCCACCTTGGCAAGTTTGAAAAAAAATGGTGTCATAAAAGAAAATAACAGTGATCAACAACATTTACAATTAGTATTTTGTATTCATACATTTAGCAATATGTACTGCGGCGCAGATTCGTGGCATTGATTCAATGAACGGTTTTAGATCATCAATGTTAAATTTTGTCCACGGTTCTGGCAATTGTTGTGAAAATGCTGCTGAATTGGAATATTTATAATTCCACACACGTTTTCAAGTTAGTTTCGAAGATTTTCTATTATATTCAGATCGGATGATTGGGCTGTTCATTTCAAAAGCGAAGTTTTTTTTTGTGCGAAAGCCACTGCTTGACGAGCTTGCATGTATGCTTTTGGTCGTTATCATGATGACACAAATAGTTGCGACCACAATTTTTCCTCCAATAAGGCAGCAAATGATCTTGCAAGATATCCTTATGCATTGCACTATTCATCTTGCCACGGATTTCAAATAACGGACAGGCGCATTTTCCAGAAAATGCTCCCCACAGCATAACGTGTCCTCCGACGTGCTTCATTGTAGGAATAATATATCTAGAACCTTATCTTTTGTTTTTAGGTCATCGTTTGTAATGTTTTTTATCACTCACAAAAAGATTGAACGTCGAATCATCTGAAAATAGTACTTTTTCCAGTTTTCAGTTGTCCAGTCTTTGTATTCCTTGGCAAACGCCATTCCGGCCCTCTGAATTTTTTTACTTATGAAAGTTTTTTTAACACCGACTGTTCTATAAAGTTCTACGTCACATAAGCGTCTGGACACTGTAGATAGACTTGTTTCAGCAATAACCATAACACCATAAATCGCTTTTAACACCATAAATGCCGTGGAATTGCAGCGGCATTTTTACGCGGGTTATCAACTGCTTTTCTTCTGATAATTCTGTCCACAAGAATAATCGTTTTCGGGAGTCCCCCGGACCGTGGCAAGTTCCGAAGGCCATGACCATCTTTATATATTTTTTTAAAATATCGTTTACAGCAAATTTTCCGATCGACAACTTTGCCGCAATCTCACGAGAGGATTGCCCCTTTAGCGACAAACAAATCACTCATTTAGGAACAATAAATTGTTAAACTTTTCATTTTTGAATTTCAAATACATTATTCACCTTGATTAATTAACAAACATGGCCAAAAAAACACTTTAGCGATAGCAAAAACTAATGAATGACGAATGGCCGGAAACTTTTGCACGCGCGAATTTTGAATTCCTCCCCTTTGCATCAAGTATCTTAAGTAACCAATCAAAATGATCACGTGGTCAGAGGTAATTTGCTTATTCCTAACTTTTGGAGCAATTGAACTTCTTCTTCGCTAAAACGTTCTGTCATACAAATCAAAAAAACTAACTGGCCGGAAACTTTTGACCGCCACTGTAGATACTTAAAATTAAATATAGTTTATAATAGCTCCCTGTTTTATAAGAAATCATTCATTTATATTTTTCCAAAATAGCACGCATTTTAATTACATTTTCTTTCGTTTGTTATCAGAAAATGGCAACAAAAATATATAATTACAATTTTACAACATTTTTTTTTTCTACAGAAATGGAGTACTTCCGTTGCCAATATTAAGCAAATGGCTCTAAAAGCTACAAAAAAATTAGTATTTCAAAAATAAATGGAGATAGAGTTTTCAAACAAATTGCATTTATAATTACTTTTTTCCCCCAGACGACGGTATCAAAATTGAAAATGTGCGCTGCTTAGAAATTTAAAAAAATTGCTGTAGGGTATTTAACAGTTACTATGATACATCTGCTTTGTTTGACGGCTGGCTTATTCAACGTAACGTTATTTTTTGGAGAAGATACAAAATAAGCTTGGAGAAAGAAATAGCATACAGGGGCTAAAAACATTTTCTTTGCATGAATTTTTTTTAACAATATTGGAAGAATGCATGCTCTCACGTAATATATATTCTTTAAATATTTCATTTTTTAATGTCAATAAAAAATCTAAACCAGATCAATAAACAGAATATTTTAATTATTCTGATATTATCGAGAAAGTCACAGCAGACGATTTAAAAAGATATATTTTTTATGTGTCACAAATTTTATTTCGGATTATTGCATTTCCAGTTGAAATTTTAAGAATGACGTCAAAATTGTTTTTATTTTTTAGAATGGAAAATTTTTTTGGAAATGTAATCCGTCATTTTTTATCAGTGCAAATGAAAAATGATGTTGAGTTTGAACTTTAGAGATAAATGTATTTAGAAGACATTAAAAATTTATACAACTGGTAAAAACTTACATATAAACGTTACTGCTTTAATATTTTATTTTTCTTTTGAAGATATGCTATTGGAAATGTCCAATCATAAATGCGTTTGGAGATTCAACACGAAAAATATTTTATTTAAGTTATAAAAAAATGATAAATTTCTATTTAAAATTCCATAAAGAAAAATATATACATATGTATATTATTTTTTATCTACGAATTAAATATTAAAAGGTAAATAATAATAAATTTAAAAAAACATTCTAGATATAAATTAGTTAAGATTTTCGTCAATGGAAACATTAGTTTAAAAATAACAGAAAAAATATAAATATTCATTAAAAAAAATTCGAAAATGTAAATGTAATTTATTAGGAAAATATCAAAAAGTTATTTTTGTTTTATTAAAGCTGCCGAACTCATAATTCAGCATAAAACTCGTAATGTGTCAAAAATATAAAATTAATTTAAAAATAAAAAACAAGAAAGAAAAATCATGCTTTGAGCATAGATTATGAAACACTTTCTGAATGCTTTAACAAAACTTCGTTACTTAGGGAAATAAGGTAAATAAACAATGTGTATTTTTACCTTGGAATGTCCTTCCGCATTGCTAAAAACATACGCACGCCATTGCACTGATATATTTTCTAATCCATCAGACAAAATTAGTGCAATTAAGCACGAATTTCTTTCGTTGATCATTTACAGTAGGATTTGGTAAAGAACGATAAAACGGTATGCAATATAATAAAACAATCCCTGAAAAATTATCTAACAATACAAGCCTCATCAAAATCCGTCCATTAGAACTTTTTAAATAGGCTAATCTTTCATAATCGGATTCATCTGATTATAGAACATCCTCTATAATTCTATAACTAAGCATCGTAAAATGATATGCAATAGGGTAAGTCAGGGATAGTTGCACCCTTTAAGCCCCCTTAATTTTTCTTTTTTATAGTAATGATTTTTGTAATGCATATTTAATCAATCTATTTGAAATTTTAAGTAGAACTTCATAAAAAATATCTCTGTAATATAAATACCAGATAAACTGAAATTTTTATCAAAAACTTAATGAATGATTTTGGCCATCTCTCCCAGACTCGGTGTTAGACGACCCAATTGAACCGAATCTCGTAGATCTGTAAGAAGGAAGAAATATGGCTGCAACCTATAAACAAACACTTTATTAGGTACCTATGTCCAGGGTCCGACTTATGCACGGGCATGCGGAGCAGCTGCCCCGGGCCCTCCTTTTTAGCCCCCCCCCCCCCATGAGAGTAGTTAGGATTTTCATTAAAAGATGCCAAATGGTTAGAGCCAAAATGGTTAGCCAAAAGTTACCAAAATTCATGTATTTTCAAACATTTAGGAAGGGAGTGCGGTCCCCTTTACCCTCTCTGCTTCCAGTACCCTCTCCCCCCATGCAAAAAACAAACTATATCATTAGAAAACTAATGATTAATATTTTATTACAACAACTTAGTTTTCTATCGTTTTCAAAAGAAATTCTTTATTAACGTTTTCCTCGTAACGTGGCAAGTTATGCAAAGAAATACTCGTATCAACCAATCTATCATTTTTTTCTACTATTATCCTACTGGTATTTTTTCTTAAAGTTGTGACCATCTTTTTGTGATACCCTGTATGCAGATGTGAACAGTACCGGGTACAAAATTTATGCATATAATACAATATGTATGTAGTTCAGTATTAGCCACTTCCACATTATTCACGAAAAAACCTATAGATAGATAGAAGCCCCCCCCCACAGAATGGTTCTTGCCCCCCCCCCCCCATAGCCTAAGTCAGGCCCTGCCTATTTCAACAACATTCACTAAATATTTCATGAAAAATCTCTAATAAATACATTATATTCCATCTGCTATTATCTCTATGTTATGAGAACATAGAACAAAAGCCAAACTTACCTTTTTTGATGAATATAACTTTTGTTTGAAGAAATAAATCGCTGTAACAACGCTTACTACGCTTTTTCATAACGATTGTGAGTAAAAGAACGCTACTACCTCCATCACATGTCCAATAGCTGAAACACAGTGACTGGGGCAACTAACTCGATTGGGCATCTAACCCGGATTTACCCAATACTGAAACCATCCCTGAAAAATTATCTAATTAACAATGCAAGGCTCATGAAATAACGTGCAGTAGAACTTTTTTTTAAAGGCTAACCTTTCATAATCGGATCCACCTTCTAGAACTACTCCACATAATTCTATAACTAAGCAACGTAAAAGTTATAAGCAGCAATGTTTCAATTTGCATTTTATATATACTAATAAAACCTTCTGTATCTAACTCAGATTTACCCTATTCTAAAAACATCCCTGAAAAATTATCTAATTAACAATGCAAGTCTCATGAAAATACGTGTAGTAGAACTTTATGAAAAAGCTCATAATCGGGTTCACCTAATTATAGAAATTTTCCACATAATTCTATAACTAAACGACGTAAAAGTTATAAGCAGCCAGAACAAAGTTTCAATTTGTATTTTATATACACTGCTAAACATTTCTGCAAAAACACACACACAAAATAAATAAATAAATAAATAAAATAAAATAAAATAAAATAAAACGAGATATCAATTTACACTAGTTCTCGGTATAGCATCCGATTGTGTTTCTCGGTCATCATTTTACCGACGTTTCCTTTTTCTTATATCAAATTCCCTGTCGGGATTTCCATGCCTTTATTTAAAGATATTTATATCTTTTTATAAACCTGTAATTCAAAATACACACTTTTAAAATTCATTCACAATTTTATTAGAAATATTCAGGAAGAAAGTTTGGTTTAAAATTGTTTTATTAAAAATTAGAATGTTTTAGAAAGGGAAAATTCATTTCTGAGGAGTTAGCAAGGATTTTTATCGACAATCACTTTGAAATTGTTCATTTATTTATTTATTTATTGAACACATACATCTGAACACGTACATCTGACTTGTGTGCTTGACATCAGGTGCCCACTTATAAGTCATCGTCAATATACAAGGACGAGATAGCACAAAGAAATTTACAACACCAGAGACTTACATGTGGGAGCTCCACAAAGAGTGTGCCACGGAACCAGCGGCAGTTGAATCCGCAACCCACCTACGCTCTCAAACGATTAGCGGTATGGTCCTTTAACACTCAGCCACGGTGCGCACGGCACCCCTTTGAAATTGTTTCATTCATCAAGTGTAAAAACCTAAAAATAAGTTCTTATCATTAAAAATAAATAAATTTACAGAATCTACTGTAAATTTACCGAATAATTTCTCTGTTATTAACATAGTCTCTGTAATTTTACATAAGACTTAAGATAATGGATTAACAGTAGATGCTCTCTAACATTACTGAAAATTTTTTAGCAGTGTATACAGGGTGCAATATGTTATCTATCGCCGACCTTTAATTTCTCAAACGTTGGCCGTAGACATATAGTTCCAATTACAAAAATGTTTCAAATGAACTAAATATTCATGTTGTGGCATTATTTAAAGTAAAAAATCAATTTTATAAAAATTACGAAATTTAACTTTTTATACGGTCCCCCAGTCCCTATAGTTATATATAGTTAAAGTTTACACATATCATAACAGATATAATACAAAAAGTTTGACATCTGTACTGCAAAAATTGACACAGTTATTAAATTTCAAAGTTTGAGATTTTTGCACATGATTTTGTCTTTCATTGAGGGATCAGTTAAAAGATGAATTAAAGTAATTCGAGATCAAAGTCAGGGTGCAGTGTTTTTTTTACGGCAAAACCAACTTTTAGCCGGTATCACTAAATCGGGGAATCATCAAAGAGGATTATTTTATCTAAAAATTTGAGCTTTTTATGGGTCGAACACTATTCAAACGTCAAAGTAGGTAGAATCGACAACCGGAAAATAAAACATACTCACTAAGGACTAGATAAATGGTAGCGGAATTGCACCCTGATTTTGATCTTGAATTACTTTAATCCATCTTTTAACTGATCCCTCAATGAAAGACAAAATCATGTGCAAAAATCTCAACCTTTGAAATTTAATAACTCTGTCAATTTTTGTAGTACAGATGTCAAACTTTTTGTGTTATATCTGTTATGATACGTGTAAACTTTTACTAAATATAACTATAGGGACTGGGGGACCGTATAAAAAGTTAGATTTCGTAATTTTTATAAAATGTTTTTTTTTTACTTTAAATAATGCCACAACATGAATATTTAGCTCATTTGAAACGTTTTTGTAATTGGAACTATATGTCTACAACCAACGGTTGAGAAATTAAAGGTTGGCGATAGATAACATATTGCACCCTGTATAATAGATAAAGAAAAAGACTTTTTAACAAAGGAGAAAAAACTAGTTGTTTTAGTGATAGTAGGAATAGTTGTTTTAGTGATTTTAATGTTTTAATCTGTATTAAAAGGTTTATACACCATTTTAGCAAATGATTTGTAGTTTATTTACATTTCACTTATTTATATTTGAATTACCTATGGTGTAATAGTACAAAGTTGTTTATAGAGAAAAAACTATATTAAAGAAAACTTTTTTCGTCTTATATCTATTTTTATTTTTCTGTTATCTGACAAAATCTATCAAACAATACTTTTCTGAATATAGAAAAAATTGTTTTCTGTTTCTTTACACAGTAAGTGAATTATTGATATTCAGCGATGATTCAGGAAGGTTATTACATAACACTTTATTTACTTTATATAGAACTGATTCCAAAATGTTTCACAAGTTTAGGCAAATATTTGAAAAACTCGAATTTCATATTTTATCAGTCAAAATTCCCCAAAAAATTTTCCATTTTATAAAATATTTATAAGACTTGACTGTGCGAATGTGAGCAAACATAAATGGAGATTTCTTTGGTATAGCATTGGTATAGCAATGCGAAAGAAAAAATCATGCTTCAAGCGTAGATTATGAAACACTTTACGACACATTCAGAATAATGTAACAAAACTTCAACGATTAATAAGTTAAAATAGGATGTCTAATTGAACCATTTGAAAACCCAATTTCTGCAATTCCCATCTGCAATGCGAAAATTATCCGAATTCTTTGAGCAGCCTCGTATATGATCAGGGATGTAGTAGAGGGTATACAGTGGTATACGCCGTATACCTTCTGGATTTTTTTAAAAAACACAGCATGCCCTCTGTTTCTCAAAAAAGCTATAGTATATACACTGTAGGATATACCCACTGCCTTGGGCGTATACCCTCTGCTTAGAGCGTATGCCCTCTGCTTTTTTTTACGACAACACCACTGTATATGATATACAGATTTATATCTATTAACTACATGCATACAGAAACTTAGTTCAAATAAGAAGTGCATACCTCAGTTGAAAATTCCCCTTCAGCAATTTCCGCTAATAAGAAGAATGGTACGTGAAGTCTTTTGTGCAGCCCTTTATACGAAGTTTAGAATTTTTACACAATGAGTAACATGCAAAAAATTAGTTCCATTTAAAAGCGCATACTGAAATTGAAAACACACTTCCAGCAATTATTGTTCAAAGACAGCAGTGTAACCTATTTCTTTAGTGCATTCTTGTAAATGAACGACAAATGCAATGAATGCTCTATTCTATAGAAATCGTCTTGTAGTGAAATTCAGTTATTAATATCAATTTCAATACATTTGTAATAGCGTAATGTCATTAAAATATTCTGCAAACAATTTTTCCCCGTTGATCAGAATGTCGGAATTCTTTTGAGCGGCCCTGTAAACGAACGATAAATGCTCTGTTCACCTTATTCTGCAGAAGGCTTCTTGTAATTCCCATCAGTGATTCATATCAATTTAGATACGTTTGATATAGTGTAACCTCATTAAAATACACCGCAAATATTCTTCCCCATAGACCATAATGTAACGGAATTCTTTTCAGTGTCCCTGTAATAGAACTATTAATGCTACATACTTCATACTTAATACCGAACATGCTATAGTAAACATCATTAACATACATCAGTTCCAAGAAAATCCGAGTGTATTCCCAAGTATCATGCACATTAGCAGCAAGTTTGATTTTTTTTTTCTGATATTATCTTACTGTGACAAATTCGCAGCGAATCTCCCGCAAGACCATCACCCACTTGCATGAGTAGTGTGTTGTGAAACTGATGCAAGACTGTCTTTAATTCACGAAAATGACGAAAGCAAAAAATCTCTCTGTTGAAAGAATATACAATCAGCACATACGCAGAAATTGCAGAAATTGGGTGCTACTCAAAAGCAAGACACACACATCATTGTTACCGTTATGGAATCTCATTTTCATTGATTGGTTAAGTTAAGGAATCCAGAAAAAGATATTTATTATTTAAACTGTTCTAATGTAGTTATTTTTTGTAAAGTGACATTTTATCTATAATCTAAAACTTATTTCATATAAAAATTCTTGCAAATAAAAAAGTTATGTTAATTTACTTAGTTTACGTATTCAGCCATTTTAAATTTATATTGAAAATTTTAATTTTTAAATGGATTTTTCTCTACATTATTGGATTTTCCTAAAATATCATTTTAATTGATATTATTTATTTATTTATTTTTCCTTTTAACCCCATTTGAGTCTATGATTTTTAACACTTTCGGGACTGCATCCCTTATACAAAATTTATTCAGTTGCCACCACTTTTTTTAAACGCTTTACTTATCAAATACCAAAAAGACTATAATTTAAAAGTACAACTATTACCTTTATTGTTAAAGGTAATAAAAACGATGCATGCAACTTCTGACGGTGCGTATGCATCAATAGACCTGAAGGGGTTTAACTTATAGTGTGACATTTTTCAAATGAAAATCAAATTTCAAAGTAATTGCTTAAAAGGCGCAAAGGCCAACATAGTGAAAAAGATTCCAAGCCGGGATTCGAACCCGGGCCATCAGTATAGCGCACTGACGTTCTACCGACTAAACCACTTGGAACGATACCTAGCTCGGAAAATTTCTCACTATTATATGTTGGCAAGGCTACAAACGCAGCACAAGATGGAATATTTATCGTGAGTCACCGACCTGGAACAAACACGAAACATAATTAAATCCAGCATCGATAGAAATTATAATAATACATGGAAATTATTCCAGAGAGAAACATTCGCCTTCATACAATATTTCAAATGAAAATCAAATTTCAAAGTAATTGCTTAAAAGGCGCAAAGGCCAACATAGTGAAAAAGATTCCAAGCCGGGACTCGAACCCGGGCCATCAGTATAGCGCACTGACGTTCTACCGACTAAACCACTTGGAACGATACCTAGCTCGGAAAATTTCTCACTATTATATGTTGGCAAGGCTACAAACGCAGCACAAGATGGAATATTTATCCTGAGTCACCGACCTGGGACAAACACGAAACGTAATTAAATCCAGCATCGATAGAAATTATATTAATACATGGAAATTATTCCAGAGAGAAACATTCGCCTTGCATACAATATTTCAAATGAAAATCAAATTTCAAATTACTTTGAATACTTTGAAATTTCATTTGAAATATTGTATGCAAGGCGAATGTTTCTCTCTGGAATAATTTCCATGTATTAATATAATTTCTATCGATGCTGGATTTAATGCAAGGCGAATGTTTCTCTCTGGAATAATTTCCATGTATTAATATAATTTCTATCGATGCTGGATTTAATTATGTTTCGTGTTTGTCCCAGGTCGGTGACTCACGATAAATATTCCATCTTGTGCTGCGTTTGTAGCCTTGCCAACATATAATAGTGAGAAATTTTCCGAGCTAGGTATCGTTCCAAGTGGTTTAGTCGGTAGAACGTCAGTGCGCTATACTGATGGCCCGGGTTCGAGTCCCGGCTTGGAATCTTTTTCACTATGTTGGCCTTGGCGCCTTTTAAGCAATTACTTTGAAATTTGATTTTCATTTGAAATATTGTATGCAAGGCGAATGTTTCTCTCTGGAATAATTTCCATGTATTAATATAAGTGTGACATTTGTAAACAGATAGTGTGGCATGACATGATTACTACTTTGCAATAAGTTTGCAGCATTTTTGACAAGACAAAGCTAAATTTTCTACTAGCTTGCAAAGAATTTGCAGTACTTTAGTGATGGCAGAACTAAATTTTCTACTTGATTGCCGTTAATTAGCAATAAATTTGATACAGCAAGAGTTTAACTTGCACGACAAGTTAGCTGCAAGTTCAAAGTATGGTGACTTCGGCGTTTGCGTTATCCTGCTGCAGTTTTCTTATAAACTTTCAGTCTTGTCATGCTGAACTTGCTGCAACTTTGCAGATTTGCAAAGCAAGAGTGCTGCAAATTTTCTGCAAACTAAAATTGCTATGTGGGTTTACGCAAATTAGAGCGTGGACAGACAGACAAACGACCAGACAAGCGAACACACCGAATTCATAAACACTTTTCAATTTTGTTGAAAAGTGTTAAAAAAGTTGTAGTTAATTATAAAATAATGAAAAATGTATCAGAAAACAAACTCAAAGATTACAATGCGAACGCCTTGCACGGGTCTACTGGGTATAAGATATTAGCTTAATTGCAATATGCAATTTCTTTTACGTGTCAGAATCATATTGTAGAAAACACATAAACAATTTTTGAAAACCATAATTCTGATTGAAATACGAAATAACATTTTAATAAAATTACAAACAAAAAAATTGTTTAGCAAGGTTTTATACATATAATTCATATATATATTCATATAAAGAAAAATAATTTTTTAGCTGACATTATTTTGTGTTTTCTGATTATTTAGCGAGATAGAATAAATAATAAGTTTCAAGGAATACAAATGTATGTTTTGCACTCATTTTTGCATTACAGAGATGTTGACACAACTGGATGAGTCTGAGATGTCATCTTACATTATTTATCTTATAGAAGCTTTGGGGCTAAAATGTTTTATTAGCTCACGTAAATATTTGAGGAATTTGATATTTTGACAGAGCTAGACTGCGAAAAAATTTGCATTCATATAAAATATTTATATCACATTTTAATATATGTATGGAATTATAAATAAATGCAAATGGAAAATTTATATCGCATTCATATATCTAACTGATATGCATACGAAATCAAAATTTATTCATATTTCTGAATAAAAGTAAAAATAGTTTGAAGAAAAGTACACTTTTTATTAGTGATTCAAAAGTAGATACATACTCTGAATTTAAATTCTTGTTTTATAAATGAAAATTCATGTGCGTTATATGACAAGGCACTCTCGCGTGTAAAACATATATTAAAAGTTGAAAATTAAAGGGCTGTTATCAAAGGCAAATTTTATTCATTTTAATGATGTTAGATCATTCAAAACGTAATGAAATTGATAATAATTTATGTGCACTTAAACATACATTCTGTAGAATATTGAGTACAAAGTATTTACTATTCATTTATAAGGCCACACAAAATAATTACGGTACATAATATGGTCTACGGGGAAAACTATTTGCAGCGTATTTTAGTTAAGTTACACTAATTTCAAATACAGGGTGTCCACTCTCAACAGTGTCCAATGTCTAATTTCTAAACCGTTAGTCATAGACATATATTTCAAATTACAAAAAATGTTTTAAATGAGGTAAAGAAATATTTTAAAAGCTATTTTTGTCATTAAAAACATTTCTTAAAAGTTACGAAATTTAAATTTTCATACGATCCCCCGGTCCTATAAGTGATATTTAGCAAAATTTTCCTATTACATTAACAAGTAAGATAAAAAAAAAAGTCCCATTCATCTAAAACTAAAATTGACCCAGTTATGAAACTTTGAATTTTTTGACTTATGCCAATTTTCTGCATCTGAACATAGATGAGTTGAGCCATGCTTCGAAGGATCATACAGAAAGTGCTTAAAAGTATTAGAAGGATTTATTTCGCGTGTACATTTTTGCATTGCAGTCGAAGGGAGTTACTTCTAGCAAGGTTTAAGATTACTTTAATTTTTATTAATTAAGTTTTATGTTAGATAATCTAATAGCATTGTAAAATATGTAATCATTTTTAAAGAATTGTGACTGTTACTTTTCATCAACTCATTTAACAAAAATTTTGTTATTTTTTAACTTATGTTTTTAGTACAAGTTGTACATTTTTCTTTAATATGTCAGAATGTGATGGGGTTTTGAATCCCATTAAATAGGCGTGAGTACGATAATGTAAATTGGTACTTACCCTTTTCCAGGACACTTATCCATTCATGGCGAATCCCCTTTTTACATTTTATCCAAATTGTATCAGTTGAAGACATTATTCCCTTTTTTCACCTTTAATTTAAGGATGGGAATATTCTCCAGTGTATGACTTTTTATGCCTCCCTTAAATAAAGAAAATGTTAGATTATATCTGTATTATCAAATGAAGATGCAGTGACATAAGTTATTTAATTAACACGTATTTAAGTTGTAATAAGACAGCTTTTTTATATGAGCTCTTTCTCGGTTAGCTACATTTTTTAGAATGAATAAAATGTTTACATTATACGATACATAATAATAATAAAACAGTTTATTGTAGATTATGAGTCTAATTTAACCACTCAAAAGTCATTATCTTCATCACAGGATTTTCAAGGTTAAACACATTATTATTTAAAGAGATTTATCTCTAAGTTGAAAAGTTATATTGTTTGTGCAACTGAAGAAATTAGTTTATTTTTAGCACATTTATTCATCTTGATGATTTATGTCCATCAGAATGAAAATAAATTTCGAATTTATGTTATAATTCTGGTCTAAACTATTATTATTTTTATATCTGTTGATTATTTATATTTCTAGTAAATTTGTGAATGACCCCTATTTCGCAGCAAAAAAGATGCATCAACTTTAAACAGCTATTACCCGGTCAGTTTTAATCGTAGAAGAATGGGGCTTTTTTTGTCTTACTTCTTAATATAATAGGATATTTTTACTAAATATAGCTCACAGGACCAGGGAACCGTATAAAATTTAAATTTTGTATTTTTTAAGAAATGTTTTTATTAACTCAAATCGCTTTTAAAATAGTTCTTTACCTCATTTAAAACCTTTCTGTAATTGGAACTATATTTCTATCACCAACGGTTTAGGAATTAGCCATTGGACACTACTGAGACATCCTGTATAATGAAATTACATTACTGAGCTTTACTACAAAATATTATTGTATAACAGGAACTGCATAGTATTTATCGTTTATTTACAGGGACAGTATTTGGATACAGTACTGTATCTGAAGTACTGTCTATTAGCGATAATTGCTGGAAGTAAAATTTTATTTATGTTATATTTTAATTATGTTATACAGTAATACCTCGACTTACGTCAGTAATTCGTTCCAAGATTAGCGACGTAAGTCGGAAATGGCGTAAGTCGAGGTACATTTAGATAAGCAAAAAAGAATAAGTAATAAAAATTCTCCAAAATCTAATAAATATATTCTACTGTATTTTAAGACTATGTTACATACATTTAACATTAGCAAAAAAATGCGTTTGCAATACAAGAATTAGGAATAAATCCGTAAGTACAACAAATAGCAAACAACAACAACAAATTTGTATTCAAAATAGGATTTCGCGTTTCAAATTTAGCAATCTGCTAAATGTCAATCTGGAATAAGCTTTGAAAGCGATCTGACGCAGATTCCATGCTTGCCAATTTAGTAATTTATCCTTTCACGCATCTTCTGAAATTACAGTCACGGAAGAAATAAATCCATCGATCCGAGACGCTGTTGTGTCGCACACAGTATTCTGCATTTATTGACGAGAAATGCTAATTCACAAATTTGAATTCAGAGTCGTCTGTTAATGGTATTAATGCACATAATATTTCTTTTTCGCACAAATTCGCATGCAGTCAGTGTTTATACTGGAGATATTTTATTTGACCCCAATGCCTTTGTAACACTTTCCGACATAGTTAAAAATGTTCATGAATTCGGTTTGTCAGTCCGTCTATCCGCGCTGCAACTCTGGTACGAGGGTGGTTCAATATAATTATTGCCCCGAGTGTGTATAAAATATTTGTACTGCGATGGTTGATGTGGAATATTGAAGTCTAATGTCTTAGATGCCTATATGCTCAATTTCAGAACCGTAGCGCTATATTAACATATAGTTTTTCCATTTAGTTGTGAGAAGTGACACCTAGCTTGAAAGGGGGGGGGGAACTTGAGGGGAAAGGCTCGTTTGGAACTTATGGGGCCAGACCTGAAGCAGTTCTGTGATAGATTTGTGACAGTGGGTGAGACGTTGCTACATCACTATGATCCCGAGTCCAAAAGACAGTAACCCCGTATCATTCTCTGTCACCCTCCCCCAACCCCCCCTTTCAAGCTAGGTGTCACACCAAAAACGGAAAAAAAATATATGTTAATACAGCAGCTACAGTTCTGAAATTGAGCATATAGGCATCTAAGACATTTGGCTTCCATATTCCATAGCAACCATCGCAGCATAAATATTTTATACACACTCGGGAAAATAATTATTGAACAACCCTCGTAAGTGTACTGGGATTTCCATGTGATTATTTTAGAATGTTTGCTTCGTTTACAAGAACACACAAATGAGTTCAGTTACATTATGATCTATGAGGAAAATCGTTTACCGTGCATTTAACACATAATGAGGACACTAAAACACTATAACTATGCATTAAAACATTGTTCTAAACAATGGGGAACGGGGTACTCCTTTATATAAACAAAAATGAGTATTTCAGGTTATTTTATATTGTTATTGTTTTGGTTTTGTTTCATTCTTTTACTGAAAAAGGCCGCTAGTAAAGTGCAGTAATAAATTTCAGTCTTTTTTATTTATTAATTTTTACTTTCCTCTATAGCTCCTTAAGTTGAATTATTAAAAATTGCTTTGGAAAGGTTGTTTTTTAGTATAAATTCATACAAAATCGGATTAAATAGATAAAATTATATGAATTTGAGGTTTCTTTAAAGTTATTATCAGGGTCCGGGCAAGTTCGGACGAGTCAGCTAGTAAAAAGTAAACAGTGCAGTATGTTTTAAAATATATTTTACTAGCTAAAGTACCCGGCATTGCCCGGAATTTTAAGAATGTTTGTTTTGAAAACCAATCTCAGAATTTAACATACAACATTAAAAAAAAAAACTATAGTCGAAGTGTTGTACACATGAATCAAATGAAAACCCAATATAAAAATGTATAAATTTATATAACAGACGCAAATTAATACAGCTATAAATGAACTTATTTCCATTCATCATTGGAGCAATAATGTTAAAATACGCCAATATTTCCATGATCGAGTTTTTATCATAATACATTTTTTCATACTTATATGACGTTATATATTCACCACGTCTTTTATATTTCCAATATGACGTAATATTCCATTTTTTAATTCCTTAAATTAATTAAATAATTACAATTTTTCACATGGAAATCATAAAACAGAAAAATTACGACGTAACATTCACTTTTGTTTTTAATTCGTCAAACTATTTATTTTATTTTCATTTTCCACGTGGAAATCTTGCATTAGAAAAGTTATGATGTAATATTCCCTTTTTTTACTTTCTTCTATCTTTACAAGAAGAAAGTATTGGATTCATGAAAATTTTCGAATTCCGGTTTTCGACGGATTTACACGTTTTAGGGGTCAGAGATTCCAAAAAACATGTTTTTACAAAATGTCTGTCTGTGACTCTGTGAGTCTGTCTGTCTGTCTGTCTGTCTGTGTGTATGTGACACAAATTTTGTGGGCGCTCTATCTCAAGAACAAATGCACGGAATTTAATAAAAATAGATATTCAGTTAGTCCTTAATACAAATTGATGCTGATTAGTTTTCGGTGTAAATCGCTCAACAGGTGGCGCTGCTATGCTGCATTTTTCACGATTTTCACAATAGCTCTATCTCAAGAACTAATGCACGGATTTCGATCAAACTTCAGATTTAGTTAGTCCTTGATATGAATTGATGATGATTACGTTTTGGTGTAAATCGCCCAACAGGTGGCGCTGTTATGATGAATTTTGCAGGATTTACACGATTTCCCCAATAGCTCTATCTTAAGAACTAACGCACGGATTTTCATCAAACTTCAGATTCAGTTAGTCCTTGATATGACTTGCTACTGATTATGTGTTGGTGTAAATCGCCCAACAGGTGGCGCTTCTCTGCTGCCTTTTTCACGATTGCCTCAATAGCTCTATCAATAGAACTAATGGACGAATTTTCATCTAACTTCAGATTTAGTTGTATGTTGACACAAGTTGTTGTTAATTAGGCTTTGGTGTTAATCACCCAATAGGTGGCGCTGCTATGCAGGAATTTTCACGATTTTCGTTATTGCTCTATCTCAAAAACTAATGTACGGATTTTCTCCAAACTTCAGATTCAGTCAGACGTTGACATAAATTGTTGCTGATTAGGATTTGGTATAAATCACCCAATAGGTGGCGCTGCTAGGCAGCATTTTTCTGAATTTAGACGATTTCAGCGATAGTCATATCTCAAGAACTAACGCACGGAATTTCATATCGTTAGAATCCTCATGAGATGCATAGATTGCCATTTAATTTTGGCAGTGTGATAGCGGATTTTGAAGTATTAACATGTATGAGATAGAAGAAAGCTTTGGGATTGGTACATCCGACTAGTTTAAATTCGTCAACCCATTTATTTTATTTTTTCACATGGAAATCTTGCAATAGAAAAGTATTTGTTGTGGTAAGACTTTTATTGTGGATTTTTAATTGTTGGCAACAGCTATAACGAAAAATGTTTACATTTGATTGGAAATTGCTGTTAAATTGGTGTTTTTTTTCATAAATTAAAAATGAACTATAAGTTATTCCGATTTCGATTACTTTAGTTGCCTCGGCCGTGTTATAAAACACATGTACGTAACATTTGACAAATCTGGCTTCCAAACCGTGGATTTGTATAGCATTACAGGCAGAAAGACAAATTTTCATTTTTATATATTAGATTTTATTGTGCACTTTGTGAACACAACTGGTCCCCTCATAATTTTCATTCAAAATGGGATTTCACGTATTAAAGTCAGCAATATGCTAAATGTCAATCTGAATAAGCTTTGAAAGTTACCTGTCGCAGAGTCAATGCCTGCCAATTTAGTCCTTTCAAGCATCTTCAGAAATCACACAGTCAAGGAATATATAAATCCACCGATCCGAGACACTGTTGTGCCGCACACAGTCTTTTGCATTTATTGACGAGAAATGCTAATTCACAAATTTGAATTCTGAGTCCTTTGTTTTGAGGGCATTAATGCTTGTAATATTTCTTTTTCACTCAAATTCAGGCACTGTCAATGTTTATAGAACTTAATATATTTTATGTGACTCCAATATCTTTTTAACACTTTCGGACTTACAAGGAAGGTCTCCATACTGGGCATACTCAGAATATTTTGAAAGAAATACTAATTAAAGTACTTATGTATGTAATAAAGGATTAGTCAAATTTAGCGGCGGAATTACAGTAGAAAGTCTGTAAAAAAAAAAATACTTTCGAGTATTTGGCGCGAAAAGGCGAAAGCGTCACGCTATTTGGCGAGCAATACTTTTCCTCGCCAAAAGCAAACGATTTTAGTGCACCTGAAAATTGATTTTTAATTGGTTTTTAGAATGCGTGTAAATAGTATTTAATTTAAACTTAAACAATGAGAGAGTTTTATAAATACATTTTTTCGTATTATATATTTATGTTGCTTGTTATTTAATTTTATTACTTTAAAAACAATTTCATGTATAAAAAATACTTTCATATATTTAAGCGTATTCCAAAATAAAGGCAAGATTCATTTACCAGTTATTCATTTCAAAGAATTCGTCGTTTCCATAGCAACAGAATTGAATCTACAGTGCTCAATTTTACTTAATTTTGAGACATTGAAACAATTTTAATTTATTTTAATTTTGTTTTAATTCATAAAATTTGATATTTAACTTTCATTATAAAGATATAGATGACAAAACTATAGTTAAATCAATCTAAAACTGACAAAACTAAAGTCATACATTAAATTTATTTAAACAAGTTCAACATGAAACATTTTTATCTTAAAGAGTATTCGGCATAAAACAGTATTTTTTTAAATTTCATTTCATCGCCAACCGATGATAAATCGCCAAATAAACGAAATTTTCATTATTTTTTTACGAGCGGTCTATCGCGGTTCCGCCAAAAAAAATTTTATAAACATATATATCCACATGAGAAGAACAGATTTTTCTGAATATGCCCGTATGGAACCTTCCTTGTTAGTTGAAAGATGTTTATGAATTCGGTTTGCCTGTCCGTCCGCACGGGCTCAAACTCTTGTAAATATGGATTGCTATGTAATTTTATTTATGCTAATGAGGTTTACTATAGAATGTTAGCTATTTAAAATGCAGTGTGTAACGTTTAAAGTTCTTTTACATGGACACGCAAAAGAATTCCGTTACATTATGGTCTATGTGGAAAATCATTTGCCGTACATTCTAATGAGTTCAGACATAACGAGATTGATATGCGTCACTGTGGGGAGTGGATATAGCTTTCTATGTTTAGCAAAAAGGCAAACTTCCACCAGTAAAAAGAAACAGATATTTTTGCTTTATTCATGACAGAAATTCTGGATGAATAAAGCGTTTAAATAAAGCAAAAATTTCTATTCCCTTTTTAGGTGCGTTCGTAATTATATAAAAATACTTAGCAGCAATAGTCGTCGTCTCGTCCGCCTGTCTGTCCGTAGATAACAGCGCAAAAACTATCCAACCGAATGGATTGAAATTTAATATTTATAATAGTTGCAGAGTCATTTCAAATTTTATGAAAATTGAATCAAAATCAATTGAATTCAATTAAAAGGTATTAATAAAAGTTTTCTTCATTCTATTAAATCCTGTCATACGTAATTATAATTCAATGATATCCCATAATAGGTATTGATTCAAGGTTCCATAGTGATTACGCTGGATTTAGGATGGTGCCCTATTATTTCCGTATTACTGAATTTAACTTATATAATCGTAATAAATTTTGTATTCGTGCATTTTTGCATAAGAGTGCAAAAGCTATTGCACCAAGATCTGAATATTTATAAAACTAGTTATAGTACGAACGAACCTCATTTGCCACGTTTCCACAATTTCAGACTTGTTAATGATTCCGCTACCCCTGGAGGAAATCAAGCACTGGTTGCGCACACCAAAATATGCCAAATTGCTATGAAACTTGAATAAGGAAATTTTTAAACACTAAAAAGTAGAAAATATAAATAAAAAACAAAGAGAGCGAAATGCTTTTTAAATACATATATCCTTTTATTATAATTCATTTGACCACAACTGGTCATCTCACAAATTTGCATTCAAATAGAATTTCACGTTTCAAATTCAGCAATATGCTAAATATCAATCTGGAATAAGCTTTGAAAGCAATTGCTTGCCAATTTAGTCATTTGTCCTTTCACGCATCTTCTGAAATTACAGACACGGAAGAAATAAATCCATCGATCCGAGACACTGTTGTACCGCACACAGTATTCTGCATTTATTGACGAGAAATGCTATGATAATTCACAAATTTGAAGTCTGAATCCGCTGTTAATGGTATTAATGCACATAATATTTCTTTATCGCACAAATTCGGAGGTAGTCAATGTTTTTACAGGATATATTTCATTTGACCTCACTACAAATCGATCGATCATAAACAGGGATTCATAAAATAATTTGAATTTTTTTCGGACTATAGATGATAAATATCGAAATTAAGTTTTCAAGAGTTTTATAAGTTTTCTAAATTGTTCACTTAAATGTCATTTTTCTCTTATTGGTCGGTGAAGTTTTGTTACGGTATTTTGAATGTATTGAAAAGTGTTTCATAATATATGCTTGACGCATTTTCTTTTCTTGTTTTTCTTTGGTGTATGTTCGTATTAAAGTACGTCTCTTTCTTCATTAATTCACAAGATATTCTTAAAATACATGCTCCATTTTAGAGTTTATGTGTTACAATCTTATTAAAGCTGACTAGCTGTGAGCAGGCTATAAATAATAACAAATGTTTCTTAATATAGCTCTTATCTTTATTAAGGCTAACGAAACTATAATGTAACTTGTTCCGTATTACCCACAATTCCGAAAAGCGTTACTTTATCTTCCAAAAACAACAGACTTCCATGATTTAAAGAACCATATATGAAACAAAAATTTCTTTTGCTGCCCGAAATTTTCAGAAACGTTTTTGGGTAATTTTAACAGCGCATTAATCAGTTATTCAACAGTCAATCAGTCTGATTAGCAGCGGGGAAAACTTTCACCAGTAATAAGGAATAGAAAATTTTTGCTTTATTCATGACATAAATTCTGGATGAATAAGACGTTCAATTAAAGCAAAAATATCTATTATTTTTCACTGATGGGAGTTTTCCCCGCTGGTAATCAAGCCCACATTCTGCTCGCCACAATATGCCAAATAGCTGTAAAACTTCAGTAACTCAAATTTTTAAACACTAAAAAGTAGAAAATATAAATAAAGAACAAAGAATGTATTATATTTTGTAAATATATATTGTTTTACTATACTTCGTGTGATCACAACTGGTCACCTCATAAATTTGTATTCAAAATCGGATTTCACGTTTCAAATTCAGCAATCTGCTAAATGTCAATCTGGAATAAGCTTTGAAAGCGATCTGACGCAGATTCTATGCCTGCCAATTTAGTCATTTGTGATTTGGCCTTTCACGCATCTTCTGAAATTACAGTCACGGAAGATATAAATCCATCGATCCGAGACACTGTTGTACCGCACACAGTATTCTGCATTTATTGACGAGAAATGCTAATTCATAAATTTGAATTCCGAGTCGTCTGTTAACTTTATTAATGCTTATAATATTTATTTTTCGTACAAATTCGTATATAGTCAATGTTTATACTGGAAATATTTTATGTGACCCCACTACAAATCGTTAGACTATTTAGAGGGATTCACAAAATAATTTGCTTTTTTCTCCGACTACAGATAGTAATTGCCAAAATTAAGTTTTCACGCATTTTATGAGTTTTAAACGGCGGAAGTCTTGTTACGATATTTTGAATGTGTTGGAAAGGGTTTCATAATCTATGCCAGGGACGGCGAACCTACTTTTGGCATGCAAAAGAATAATTTTGGCCCGGCATTGCTGTGTTTCTAAATCAAAATAAAGTGGGATGATACAAAATCGCGATTGATCGATCTTTTCTAAATTTGATCAAATGCTTTTAATTGCGGCATATAATATTCCAATCTAATAAATTATGTTCGCAATTTTTTTCAAACAAAGACGATATTTGAAAACTATCTATAAGAATTAGTTATTGGAGATTATTAAATTCCGATGGTAAAGTTTGGCAACTTTGAATTTATTTCAGGGCTATTCAAAGAAACTGCCGTTTGCTATTTTAACAGCTTTATTGCCTATCTATGCTTTCGAGTTCCTCATTGTTTTCACAAATGAATAATATCAAAACTCAAACTGGTGTTGGTGTTCTTTATGACGGCCAATTATCTGCACGTGGGATATGGACCCAAAGGGGAAGGGGTACCCTCCGTAGGGGTCTTTCTAAGGGAACCTAACCCGTATTTACGCATGGAAATCCAAAGTTCGAAGAAAACCACAGAAAACTCCGAACGATTAGGCCAACGGGCACGATTGGGTTCGAACCCAGCATCTCCGTCTACCGGCTTTGAGAGCAGAACCTCTCGGCTACTGGTGGGGCTCAAAACTCAAACTGAAAGCTCTTGTCAGATAAATCCGGTTCAGTTTGTATTAAAATTAACCTGCTGATATTAGGATTCAACAACAGAAAACAAATTACATCGCATTAATTCATTTTTTCTAACATATATTTCTTTGCATAATTATTATAATGCAATACCCACATGTGTGTTTCTCATCTTTTTTAAATCTTATTAAGAAATTGTAGGTAATTTTAAACCATTATTTTCCCACCTACTAAATTTGTTTTTTTTTAGTTGGCACGCCATGGTCATGTAAAATATTTGTCGTTCAAATTTGGCAAACGTCAATAAAAGGGTTCGCCAACCCTAATCTATCCTAACCAACCACAATATGACTGAGCAAAGCTTTACCCTAAACCTTAGAAAACTAAGCAAATAAAATACTTCTTTAATATCATCATAATATGATAAATGCACAAAATAGTTAACATAAATATTTTATATAAACTTAATGAGAAAAGTGTTCTATTTAATCTTAAATGTGTGTGGCGACACTTTGTAATTCCTCCTTCTTTACATTCTACTTTTAAGATTCTAAACAATACCGTTAACAACTGAAATAAATAAAGATATCCAGTGGTCGGCGGTGGAATTTCCACTACCCATGCGCTAAATCTGATTCCCCTATCGATTTCATGATATGTGATTTGGAACTTATGCATTTTACTTCACTCGGAGAAGTGTATCATAGGGAATATATTATGTAACGAGGAATATGTGTCATTTGTAATATAAGGAGAAAAGCGTGTGCTGGGTACACAACAAATTATGGAAATTGGGTTTCTTGGTTTGTGGTTTTAAAGTCGAAAGGACTGCAAATTTTTATTCATGTGAAAGATAAAAGGATGTTATTATCTGTCTACTATATATATAAAATAGGAAATATGCATCTTTTTTTTTATATTTTTTATCGACAGAAATGCCTTTTGTTTGCCCGTATTATACCATAAATGTAATGGTATAATACTATGGTGTAGTATTGTACCATAAATACTATACCATATCTTCAGGCATTATTACCATAGTAGAGAGCTATCACAGTATAAACATCTTTCCATTATATGTTATTAAAGTTATTAAAAACATGACACATTATTTTTTTCATTCAAAAAATCCCTTATATTATTTATATACTATATAAGAAATATGCAAATAGGAATTTCGTTCCGGCGGCTTATAGCTTAAGTTCTGTTGAATAGTTTTTGATAGGACTTGCATTGTTAGTTAGATAATTTTTCAAGGATGGTTTTAGTATTGTGCATATTCTTCTATCCTAGTTAGTTATAAAATTATGCGGGACAGTTCTACAATCCGGTAAATCCGTTTATGAAAAAGTAACCTTTTTAAGAAGTTCTACTAGACGGATTGTGATGAGACTTGCATTGTTTGTTAGATTTTTTTTAGGGATGGTTTTAGTATATTGCATATCATTCTATCCTTGCTTAGTTATAGAATTATGGGGGGGGGGGGGGGGGGGGTTCTATAATCAGATGAATCCCATAAACTTAATCCGAAAAAATGTTTTACCGAATCTTAAATATGTGTGACTACATGTTGTGTAATTCCTCTTTCTTTACATTCTATTTTTGAGATTCTAAACAACACGGTTGTCAACTGGAATAAAGAAGAAATTCAGTGGTCGGCGTGGGATTTCCACAACAGGCATGCGCTAAATCTGATTCCGCTATCGATTTCATGATCTGTGATTTGGAACTTATGCATTTTACTTCACGTGGAGAAGTGTATCATGGGGAGTATATTATGTGACGTTTAATATGTGTCATTTGTAATGAAAGGAGAAAAGCATGGGTTGGGTATACAGCAAATTATAGAGATTTAGATTCTTGATTTGTAGTTTTAAAGTCGAAAGGACTGCAAATTTTTATTCATGTGATAGATAAAATGATATTATTATCTATCTACTATATATATAAAATGCAAATGGGTATTTCGTTCTGGTTGTTTATAACTTGAGTTCTGTTCACTGGATTTTGATGGGACTTGCATTGTTAGTCAGATAACTTTTCAGGGAAGGATTTAGTTTATCGCACATTGTTTTGTGTTGCTTATTATAGAATTATGGGGAAAGTTCTATAATCAGATGAATCGATGATGAATATTAGCCTTTTTAAACAGTCGTACTGTGTGGATTTTGAGGAGACTCACATTGTTAGCTAGGTGATTTTTCAGGAATGATTTTAGAATATTGAATATCGTTCTACATTGTTTATTTATAGAATTATGGGGAAAAGGTTCTATAATCAGGTGAATTCGATTATGAAATATTAGCCTTTTTAAACAATTCTACTGCACAGATCTTGATGAGACTCGCATTGTTAGTTAGATAATTTTTCAAGGATGGATTTAGTATAATGCATACTGTTCTACCTTTGTTTAGTTATAAAATTATGGGGGAAATTTCTATAATCTAGTGAATCCCATTATTAAAAAGCAACCTTTTTAAAAAGTTCTACTTGACGGATTTTGGCGAGACGTGCATAGTTAGTTAGATAAATTTTCAGGGATGATTTTAGTATATTGAATATCATTCTACGTTGTTTATTTATAGAATTATGGGGAAAGGTTCTATACACTGTAAAAAATTTGGTGTAAAGTTCCTGAGAAAACCTGTGGCAGCTATTCTGCCACAGGTTTTCCCAGGAATTTCACCAAAGAAATGCCAGGAAACTTACACAAGTCAGGAAAATTCAGAAACCTATAATCTGGGATGTTATTCGTGAAATCACAGTTAGGTTCCACCATTCTGAAAAGTCTAGAAATCTACAATCTGTAACATTACTCATTAAATTTCCGTGTCCCGCCAAATTTGGTGACTCTAGGTTCCATACTCTGTTCACAACTAAGCCAACAAAATGATACACAAACGCAAAAAAACGATTTTTACATGTAAAATAGAGCTCAGGAGCTGTTCATGGCCGAAATTCGAAAAAAAACTTCAAGATGCACAATTTGAGGGGTATATACACCTTTGTGCCAATTTTGATAGCGCTAGATCCCATAGTCTTTTCACAACTGAGATAATAAAATGTCACACACGTAAAATAAAAATATTTCTGTATTCAATACACCCACCACAAACTAAGGAATGTTACACACAAACCATATGGAACTTTACACAGATCACCGATAATTTTTCTTTTACAATAATTCAGAGAAGTTACACAAAAGTTCAAAAGTATACCTGAGAAAACTAAGGAATGTTACACACAAAACATTTGAAACGTTTCACAGTTGATCAGTAAATTCCACTTTCTCAAGTATTCCGAAAAGTTACACAATAGTGTGGAAGATGTTACACCAGATTTCTCAGTATTCTCTAATCAGCAGAAATAATCCTAGAAAACCCAGGAATGTTACACAGTAAACGGCAGGAATATTACGCAGATTTTTTACAGTGTAATCACGTAAACTCGATTCCGAAATATGAGCCTTTTTAAACAATTCTACTGCACAGATTTTCGTGAGACTTCCATTGTTATTTAGATCATTTTTCAAGAATGATTCTAGTATAGTGCATATTGTTCTACCCTTGTTTAGTTATACAATTATGGGGGAAAGTTCTATAATCTAGTGAAGCCCATTATGAGAAAGCAACTTTTTTAAAAAGTTCTACTAGACGGATTTTGGCGAGACTTGCATTGTTAGTTAGATAAATTTTCAGGTATGGTTTTAGTATATTTCGTATAGTCCTACCCTAGCTTTGTTATATAATTAGTGGGAGGGAGCGGGGAGTTCTATAATCAAGTGAATCCGATTATGAACTATTAGGGTTTTTAAACAGTTCTACTTCTATGGATTTTGATGAGACTTGCGTTGTTAGTTAAGGAATGTATCTAGGTACCACTACCTCTCCCTTAAGGCTATTCTCAAATACAAAGGGGGTACTTTCTGACACATTTCTGAATTCATTTTTGCTCGGAAACACGTGAAATTGGCAAGTGTTTTTATTTAGAAACTATGTAATTGAAAGAAGGTTCTATTTTTTCATAAATACAAAATATATTTCCGAAAATACTGTCAAAGTTAGGATTAGTTGAACCGAATTTCCGGACAGCGAGAAAAAAAAAAGAAAATCCTGTCGTCACGTGACAAAAATAGCTTTATAACTCCGTAAGTAATTTATTTAATTTAAAAAACAATTCTATTCTAAATTCCTTCAATAGTTGGCGTGTCAATTTTTTGCCAACTTAAAAATGAATCAGAAAGTTTCGTGTTTGTTGAGCAGGGAATTCAAAAATCGCCTTAATAAAAATCCTGCGTTCAACCATGTATTTGATTTATGTATCAGATACTTTTTCGACAACATGTGTTCTTTTTCTCAGACCTTATTTTTAGTTTCTACTCTCGTTATGAATAAAACTTCTGTGCCAAGATACTTTTCGTGATATATAGCGTGATTTTGAAAGAAGCGATAATAAGATAAAATTGAGTAGATTTTTTTTCCCACCTAACCTAAAAAGTAATTCCGCCCCACCCAAGAAAGTGTATTGAATTTAATTTTTACACTTGAAACTGGCTTCTCTCATGTTGATTGAATTCTCAAAAAAAAAAAAAAAAAAAAAAAAAATATTACTATGTTCGTTTGATAACAATCCAAAGTTACCTAAATAATTGAACTATTTTTCAATCCAGTAAAGGAGGTTATTTTAATCTAGTTCGTTTGTGTATACAGGGTGTTCCGTTAGTCCGGCGACAAACTTAAAGGGGTGATACTGCACGTCAAAACAAATAAATTTTCAAATTGAACCTAGGCTCGTAATTCACTTCTTATATCAACTAGTCGGATGTGCCAATCCCAAAACTTTCTTCTATCACATACATATTAAAACTTCAAAATTCACTAGTACAGTGCCAAAATTAAATGGCAATCTATGCCCATCATGCGGATTCTAAAGATATGAAATTCTGCGCATTAGTTCTTGAGATAGGACTATCGCTCAAATCGTATAAATCATGCAAAATGCAGTATATCAGCGCCACGGTTTAGGTGATTTACACCAAAATCTAATCATCAACAACTTATGTTAACTTCTAACTGAATCTGAAGTTTGGTGAAAATCCGTGCATTAGTTTTTGAGATAGAGCTATTGAGGAAATCATAAAAAATATCCACATAGCAGCGACACCTGTTGAGCAATTTACACCAAAAACTAATTAGGATCAATTTGTACTAGGAATTAACTGAATCTGAATCTTGATGAAAATTCATGCATTAGTTCTTGAGGTACAGCTATTGCGGAAATCGTGAAAAATGCAGCACAGCAGCACCGCCTGTTGGGCGATTTACACCAAAAACTAAACGGCACTAATTTATGTCCGGTACTAACTGAATCTGAAGTTTGATGAAAATTCGTGCATTAGTTCTTGAGATAGAGCTATTGAAATAATCAGGAATAATGCAGCATAGCAGCGCCTCCTGTTAGGCTATTTTCACCAAAAGATAATCAGCACCAAATTATATCAAGGACTAACTGAATCTGAAGTTTTGTGAAATTCTGTGCATTGGTGCTTGAGATATAGCTATTGCGGAAATCGTGAAAAATGCAGCACAGAAGCGCTACCTGTTGAACGATTTACACCAAAAAGTAATCAGACCCAGTTTATATCAAGGTCTAACTAAATCTAAAGTTTTGTAAAATTCCGTGCATTAGTTCAGGAGATAGAGTGCCCACAATATTTTTGTCACATACAAACTCACAGAATGACAGACTCACAAACAGACATTTTCTAAAAATCATCAAATCGTGCTCAGGATCTTCTAAAATGTATCCATCGAAAACCGGAAGTCGAAATTTTTCACGAATCCATTATTTTCTTCTTGTAAAGATAGAAGAAAGTAAAAATACAGAGATTCGAAATCAATTGATTAACGTTCGTAACCTTTACAATTATGGAGATATTGTAACAAGCAACCTTTTCAATACATTTACCTTCTTTTGTTCGAAGTGCGCACATATCATAATAATCATTCGATCTTAACTCTATGTAAGTAGGAAATAAACTGAGCTCGATGTATAAAATAGACTAATGGGGCTGAAGGTGTATTTTGTACTTGAATGGAGTTTAGTTCCAGTAATTGTTATAATGTGTGTACATCTCGAACAAAAGAAGGTAAGTACATTCAGTGCCCGACTAGCGAGTTTCTGTGTCCAGTGCACTTTCAATTTTTCGTGTCCACTTAGATAGGTTGATTTTTTGATACTAGTTTTTTTTTTCTTTCATATTACACCCATATTTGAAAAGTGTCAACTCAAAAAGTTTAAGTTTTCCGGAAAGTTGACAAACAGTTTTGAGATATATTTTTGTCATTTCATCCTAATAATATCTCAAATATCACATTTTTTCACAATTATGATTTTTTAAACGGAAATTTAGGTGAAATTATATTAATTAATTTAATATAATAATTTTGTGAAATTATAAAAATTTTGTACCCCTCAGAAATTCCATGCCCAGGGCATGGGCCCAGGTGCCCTGTTCGATAGTCAGGGCCTAAGTATATTGAAAAGGACCCTACGATAACTTCATTATCGTTAAGAAGCTTTTGTTTAGAGGGTTTTTTTTTTCTTTTACTGGGATACTTCCACTTTTGAAACCGGTTCCTAAAATCAAAGTATCTAAATAAAAAAAACTTGTAAGCAAAATCGAAAATGTCAAAAAGTGTCTTTCTAGAGATCGACCTCAGCTATCCAACGCAAAAAATCATTTAAAAATATTGAAATGCGAACGAGATATTTAAAAAAAAAATTCTTTCAAAGGATTAACATTAGCGAGCGGGTATTTTCGCGTGGGTGAAAACGTAAAGTAGGCCGAAACCGGCGACTTTTTTAAAGCAATACCGATAAATAAACAATTTTTACAAAAATTAAAAAAAAAATTCGAAATAGTTTATTTATCATCAATGATCTGGAAAAAGTCGCCGATTTTGCCTACGAAACGTGTAGATCTGTTTATTAAAAAGTATTTATAAACCTTTAAATGTACTTCTTTCACTTTTAGTATCTTATAACTTTAGTTTAACAAATAACTGCTGTTTATTTATTTATTTATTTATTTATGAGTTCTCCAAAACAGCTATGACGATTTTCATGAAAACATCAAGGTCACAAAATACACAATATGAATTTTAACCCTTTCCGGAGCGGAGTAATTCTATTTGTAAAATGACGAAATAGTGGACCGACACCAGAATTTACAAACGAATTTATTAGAAAATAAAACTTGCTGAACAGGCTGAACAGGTGAGCAGCATTGAGGGGTTTCCTAGCTGATATCAGCTTAACACCCAATCTATAAATGAACTGTCTTATGTTTGTGTGAGCGTTTGGGAAAAGTATAACTGTAGTTTAAAACTACTTAAAAGAAAAATTAAGAAAGTTAAAGAAACAATAAAGTTGAAAAATAATGAAATATTAAAGTTAAAAATTAAGTTAAAACTTAAGTCAAGTAAGCTAAATGATAAAAATCTTAATAAATAGAATAGCTGTAGTTGTAAAACAACTATATATAAGGAGAAGGATTAAAAAAAGATAAAAGTTAGCACTGTTCAGAGTTACTCTCACCAATCTTGGGCAGAAAAAGCTGTTAAAGGAGACAGAGGGGGGTCCGGGACACATTTTCAAAAAAAATTTATTTATTGAATTACAATTTTCAAATTTTTTGTGATGGTTAACCATATCATTTGTAAACAACATTGCATGATAAAACTTCTCATATATATATTTTTTTTAATTTAAAATTCAAGTTTTGTTAAAAAAGTGGAGTAGTTTAAAATCGTTATAACTCGAAATATTATTTATAGAATTTCAATTTTTTTTTCATTTAAATAAACAGAAATATATAAGTTTTAATTTAGATTCAGAATTTTAAAAAATATTAATTTTAAAAAAATTAAAAATATTTAAAGTAAAAATTTGAAAAAAAAATTATGTAACCTTTTTTAAAAAAATCATATTTTCAAAAATAATTTTTTTTCTAATTTGATGAATCTAAATTAAAGTAAAACTATTGAAAAAGACATGTTCCAAGTTTGAACCATTTATCTGTAACGGTTCTTGATTTATGACAATTTAAATATGAGTAATGGTGAAAAAACCTATCATGAAGAAAAACGTAATTTCACAAGAAGTCGTTTCCTTGACAACCATAACTTGAAAGGTATATTTTGGAAACAAACCAAAACGAAAAAATTAATATTTCCTCTTTTAAGTAAGATTGAAACATGATTTAAACGTCCTTTTAAGCAGAAAACGGCAGAGAAATTTTTTATCCAATAAAAAAATTTTTGAAAATTTGAAGATTTTTGTGTCCCGGACCCCCTTAACAAAAAAAAACGCACTAATTAGGGCGATGCATTTTCCCCCCTATATATTTCAATATAGAGAAGATTTAATTAAACTTGCTTCTCGACTTCGACTTCGAATACAGTTTCAACCGAGGCCCCAGTGGACAGCTCCACACATCCCCGGGATCAGGACTGGTGAGAAATGGCAGGAGAGCAATCTAAGACCCGGATCGTAGCAATAAATCTGGAGGGGGGGGGGGGGGGAATAAGTAAAAAATAAAAATGAAGGCCTGAACAGGTGGGGGAAATGAGCTACTTGAAGTAAAAAATACACTGATGTCCAAAATTAAGGATCAATAACAAAATGCTAATTTTCAAGTACGCTAATACTCAAAAGGAAATAACATAATTTGAATAATTACTATGATCTCTACAGCACAGCTAGTCCATATAACATCTCATTCATGTCACACATGGTCACAAGTGTCAGAGTCACTGCGGTGAAGCAAAAAAATAGGAAATTCCATGCATCTCATTATGAGTCTCAAATGATCACTATATGTGACTCCACTGAGACGTCACTGTGACTGCTGCTTTGTGACGAGTCACCATGTGACTTTACAATATAGTTACAATGTGACTCTCATGTGACTGTCATCTGCAGACTCAATTTCAAAATCATCGTGAACGCTGCATTGTGATAAGTTACCAAATAATGTCAGACTACTGTGAAGTCACCATTGTGCTCTTTTGTGAAAAGTCACCATGTGATTATAATGGGATATTATTTGGTGACTTATCATAATGCAACGTTCATGATGACATTGAAATTGAGTCTAAAAATGACAATCACATGAGAATCACAATGTACCTGCATTGTAAAGTCACCTGGTGACTCGTCACAAAGCATCAGTCACATTGACGTCTTAGTGGAGTCACATATAGTGATCATTTGAGACTCATAATGAGACGTGTAGAATTTCCTATTTTTTGTTTCACCGTAGTGACTGTGACACTTGTGACCATGTGTGGCATGAATGAGATGCTATATGGACTAGCTGTGCTGTAGGGATAGTTATTATTTGAATTATATTATTCCTTTTGAGTATTCGCTTACTTAAAAATTAGCATTTTGTGACTGGTCCTTAATTTTGGACACAAGTGTAGAAATGATAGAAATAAAAAGAGCAGAAAAAATGTCTAGAAGAAAGTTTAAGTATAGCATTACAACAACTAGGTATATTTTTGTATTTTTATTAAAAAAATTTGAATTTTTATAAGATTTTTTCATAAGTTTTTTAAGTTTTTTGGAGATTTTTTATAATTTTATAAATTATGAGTAGTAAATTAAACTTGCTTATAATCTGGTACTGTATAAAAGGAAAATTTTTATTAAATATTATTGGTGCCAGTAATCTTAAAATTAGGTGTCCTTTTTTCTGGACACCGCCCGCAATAGGGTTAAAAAGCTCAGAGTTTTCCTTAAAAGGCGACAAATGTAATAATAATATAGATGTTACAAGCTAAAAATATACATTTTATTTAAATTTCCTAAAACTTTCTGCCTGCAATCCCCCGGCCATCGTCAAGGAATAGTTTTATTAATCTATACTTCATTTAATATTGGTTAATTATACAATATTTATTAATTAATCAAACTATTTCTTGGTGATGGCTGCGGGATTGCAGGCAGAAAGTACTAGGAAATTTAAATAAAATGCATATTTTTAACTAGTAACATCTTTATTATTATTATCTTTGTCGCCTTTTATGGAAAACGGTGTGCTTCGGTTTCGTACTGCCGGCACCTATGAAAGCCCTGCTACTTATGTATATAGGAAATATTGGAAAAAAATTGCATAATCATGCCAATATCGTACAGAAGTTTTAGCATAACTATGTGACTGAAATCATAATTTAGAACAAATAAAGGGAAAATTATTCAGAATAAAAATATTTTTTAAGATTAGAAATAGTTTTGCATTACTTTGAAAAAAATTCTGAACGAAAAAACTGATTATGCTTTAAAAAATAATAAAATGTTACATATGATGTTAGCAACAATATGTTTAATCTACTTTAAACTACCCTTTCTTGAAACATTAAATATAATTTGTCATTTACAATCTATCATGATCGCACATTATTTAAATTAGATTAATATACGTCATTTTCAAAGAAATTTTGACCTTAGAAACTAATCTTGATTATTTAAGTATTTTGAACTAAAGAATTAAAAATAAACATATTGTTATAAAACTATATGAAAAATCACTTGAATGCATCAAACTAAACTAATATTTACTTAAAGTGATAAAATACTCTTAACAAAACAAAGAATACCTTTATATATTCATATTAGACATGTTTCATTTCTCCGTCGACAACATTCTCAATAATAAATATGGTATACGTGATAAAGTATACGTGATAGTAGTATAAATACGTGAATTATTTAATACTACTGTTTCATTTTTCTGTAGAGCATATCTTTCCAAATTTTAGGTGGTTTCATGGATGCTGAATCATTGCATATATTCTCACTGCGTAAGATTTCTATTGATTCTCGGATAATGGATGGCAAGTAAAATCTTGATGGATAAATTATTCTACTATTTTTTAAATTAATCTGTAAAGGCTCTTTTTTATAAAGTCTAGCTAAAGCTGTAGTTTTCTTGTTGTATTTGATGTCTGCTATGTGTTCTTTGATCCTAGTTTTAAGTTTTCTGTCTGTCATTCCTATATAAAATTGCTGTGTTACATCTTCTTTGGTGAAAGGTATTTCATATACCCCTGATAACTGATTTGGTTCTATTTATTATTATTATTATTATTTGGTTTTGTTTACCAGTTTTCAATTTTTAAAAAAAAATTGCGAAAATATTTGTATCATATTTATTATTGAGAATGTTGTCGTCGGAGCAATGAAACGTGTCTAATATGAATAAATAAAGGTATTTTTTTCTTTGTTAAAAGTATTTTATCACTTTAAGTAAATATTAATTTAGTTTGATGCATTCAAGTTATTTTTCATATAGTTTTATAACAATACGTTTATTTTTAATTCTTTAGTTCAAAATACTTAAATACTCAGGATTAGTTTCTAAGGTCAAAATTTCTTAGAAAATGACGTATATTAACCTAATTTAAATAATGTGCATTCATGATAGATTGTAAATGACCAATTATATTTAATATTTCAAGAAAAGGCGAAAACAAAAAACAAAAAACTCTTAGAAATAAGACTTTTTCAAGCGCAATCCTAAAACAATTTTATGTCGCGAAATGAGTGCCCGATGTGGCATTAAGTTTACGTCAAGGAAATTAACGAGCATTGATTAAGCTTTCGTTCACTGTTTTCTCAAATTTTTCCCTAGTATAGGTATTTCGGAACTAAAACAATGTAGTACAGTAAAGAAATTACGGATTTCCCACGTTAATCTCCTACAAGACTTGTTCCAATAGCTGCTACCATTTCATGTTTAGCTCACAGGCTATCAAAGCCTGAGAGCTAATGTGCTCGCAGGTTCTGTATGTTCGTACGTAACGCGATAACTCTTTATAAAATTATCCGATTTGCTTCAAATTTTGTAAATAGGTTATTCTGATAAGGCGCTTCCCTGATTAGTTTTGGGGGTTCATTGGTTAAGTATAAAGGGGTGATGGGGGCTATCCGCCCTTAATTTAGATAAATGGGTTTTTCATGCAGAATTATCCGATTTGTTTCAAATTTGGTATACCGGTTTATTCTGATAAGGCACTTCTCTGATTAGATTTGCAGATTCGAGGTTAATTTGTTAAATATAAAGGGGAGTGGACGGGGGCTAATCCCCCTTAAGTAGATAAATGGGTTTTTCACGCAGAATTATCCGATTTGTTTCAAATTTGGTATACCGGTTTATTCTGATAAGGCACTTTTCTTATTAGATTTAGAGGTTCATTGGTTAAGTATATAAGGGGGGGGGTACGAGGGACTCATCCCCCCTTAATTTAGATAAATAGGTTCTTCATGCAGAATAATCCGATTTCCTTCAAATTTGATATACAGGTTTATTCTAATAAGACGCTTCCCTGATTCGATTTCGAGGTTCATTGATTAATTATAAAGAGGGGAAATAGGGGAGCTAATCTCTCCCCTTTTAATTTAGCTGCATGGGTTATTTTTGTCGATTTCTTTATTTTTCGAGGGGTATTATTATTCTTTGAAATAAGAGTATAATGTACAATTAGTGTTAATATCCTGTAGCCTCAATATCATAAATTTAACTGGATACTTTTCTTTTTATTATTGAATTTTAAGAACCTACCCTGCTCAGTTGAATCTATTTGATTTCCGTATCGGTTAGTTTGTCGACATGTGCTCTTTTTCCCAGGACTTACTTTAATTTCTACTCCCGTGCCGAGTAAGGCTCTTATGCCAAGGTTATTTTTCGTGATATAGAAGGTGTTTTCAAAGGAATGGTAATAAGATGGAATTAAGTAGATTTTTTTTTTATTTATTTACGCGTAACCTAAAAGGTGTTTCCGCCCCACCCAAGAAAGTATATCAAATTTTACTTTTACACTTGAAACTGATTTTTCTGGTGTTAATTAACTTCTCCAAATAATTACAAGTTGGAAATTGCACGTCAAGCGTAGCAAATGAGGTGCGTTCGTACTATAACTTGTTTTATAAATATTCAGATCTTCGTGCAATAGCTCTTGCACTCTTGTGCAAGAATGCATGAATACAAAATTTATTAAGATTCTATGTATTAAATTCAGTAATACTAAAATAATAGGACTCCATCATAAAAAGAATGTCATAACCATGGCAACCTAGAATCTTTACCTATCATGAGATATCACTGATTTAATTACGTATGATAGGATTTAATGGAATAATCCCCATGACAACCTAGAATCATTACCTATCTTGGGTTATCATTGAATTAATTATGTATAATAGAATGAAGAATACTTTAATTAATATACTTTTACTTTCTTCTATCTTTACAAGAAGAAAGTATCGGATTCATAAAAATTTTTGAATTCCGGTTTCCGACGGATTTACGCGTTTTAGGTGTCAGAGAACCATAAAAACATGTTTTTGCAAAATGTCTGTCTGTGAATCTGTCTGTAAGTATGTCTATCTGTGTGTGTGTGTGACACAAATTTTGTGGGCGCTCCATCTCAAGAACTAATGCACGGATTTTTATAAAATTTCAGATTCCGTTAGTCCTTCATATAATTTGGTGCTGATTACTTTTTAGTGCAAATCGCCCAACAGGTGGCGCTGCTATGCGGCATTATTCATGATTATCGCAATATCTCTATCTCAAGAACTAAAGCATAAATTTTCACCAAACTTCAGATTCAGTTAGTTCCTGATATAAATTAGTGCTGTTTAGTTTTTAGTGTAAGTCGCCCAACAGGTGGCGCTACGAGGCTGCATTTATCGCGATTTCCGAAATAACTGTATCTCAAGACCTAATGCATGAATTTTCATCAAACTTCAGATTCAGTTAGTCCCTTATATAAATTGGTCCTGGTTAGTTTTTGGAGTAAATCGACCAACAGGTGGCACTGCTATGTAGTTTTTTTTTACGATTTCCGCAATAGGTCTACCTCAAAAACTAATGCAGGGATTTTCATCAAACTTCAGATTCAGCCACAACTTGACATAAGCTGTTGCTGATTAAATTTTGGTGTAAATCTCCTAACCGGTAGCACTGATATGCTTTATTTTTCAGGAAATATTAACATGTATGAGATAGAAAAAAGTTTTGGGATTGCTACATCCGACTAGTTATGTATTGATTCGATTTTCACAAAATTTGAAATGACTGGACAAAATTCTGCAACCATTATATATATTAAATTTCAAACCATTCGGTTGGTTAGTTTTTGTGCTGTTGTATGCGGGCAGACGAACAGATGGACGGGCCAGGCGACTACTATAGGTGCTACGTATTTAAACAGGACTATTACAAATGATGAACCCGATTTAAAAAAATATATTTTCGAAACTACTGCACAAATTACAATAAGTGATACATGAATTTAAAGAGAAATATACCAAGTTTTTTTCAGTTACAAATGTTCGATGTGTGACTCTCTTGTTACATGGCATACGCCCAATTCGTAATCCAGTTCGTCCCAAACATTTTGTAGCATCACTCTGTCGACGGTTCTGAATTCTGCACAAATGCGTTCTTTAAGTTCTGACAGTGTCAAAGACATTGTTTATGTACCACCCATGCCGAAAACAAAGTGTTCAGAACTTAAAGAACGCATTTGTGCAGAATTCAGAACCATTGACAGAATGATGCTACAAAATGTTTGGAACGAACTGGATTACAGATTCGAGGTATGCAATGTAACAAGAGGGTCACACATCGAACATTTGTAACTGAAAAAAACTTAGTATATTTCTCTTTAAATTCATGTATCACTTATTATAATATGTGCAGTAGTTTCGAAAATATGCTTTTTTTTAATCGGGTCCATTATTTGTAATAGCCCTGTATAATTACGAACGCACCTAAAAAGAAGAAGAAGAAGGAAAACTATTTTAATAATTATTCTCATTTGAAAACAATTTAAACTGAATTAAATATCTGATCTATTTTTTTATGTGTAAACTGTCAAATGAAAGATTGAAATTTCTTTTTTTATTATTATTGTATTTAAGGTAATATAAAACACAGAAAATCTTTAAAATATCACATTTGGTATAGATGATTTTATTCAAGTTGAAAATTGTCTGTTATCTAGGTTTAAAAACGTTGCAAAACTTTAAACCTGGTTTTGTTTTCGAAACTCTGTTTTTCAAATCTGTACCAGGTTTGGAGATTGGAATCGACCTATTTGGTTGAAATTTTCATGCTTTTCTAGTATATACTATTTTATAGTGCCTCATGGACGCGTTTTTCAACATTCGAATTGAAAAAAAAAAATGCGCGATTTAAATCCGAAATATTTTTCTAAAATCGACAACTAAATATTTGAATTTTTTTTTTTTTTCAGTACCGAAAAATTGATACAACCATATAGTCTAAGAAGGACTACAAAATATCGTAAATTTTAAGGATTTTCTTTTTGGTTTTATGTTACAGATAAGTAGATTCTGATATTCATCCAGTACCGCTTAACGCTGCACGTTCAGTACACCCCTGTATCCAGGCCGCCAGAGAACAATTCTTCAAACAATTTTCAAAAACAAATTGTTTTCTGAACTCTCAGCTATGCTCTTTCATTTGCAAAAAACCCCATTATCATTACTGTATAATTGTGCTCAAAAAAGTCGCAAAAAAGTGGGAAAATTTTAGGTATTTTTTTTTTAAAGCTATAACACGCCTCAATGCATCTCAAATTCCCTACCATGTTCGTTTTTATTCATTTTAACTCGTACAAGTATTGTCCTATATCAATATTTGATAATAAACAATAACAAATGTATTACACAGCTAACATAGATTTTGCTATGAATTGTTATTTTATAAATAAAGTAAATAATTGTATAATAAGTAACTTTGATTAAAAAATATTCTCAAAACAGAGAAATATGCTTTCAAAGATAAAAGAAAATTTCGATATTAAAGAATTTTTAGCGAAATTAAAGACAATTCATGCTTTATTAAAATAAAACTTTCTTATCAGCTAATCAAAAATTTCGGTTCAGTGAATCCATAAATAATGCCTGCAGCTAAATACAATAAGACTGATTGTGCTATTTATTTGCTGAGTTAAAAATTGCCAGTCTTTTGAATTTTCACCTCGTTTGATTCAACGCCTTAAGAAATATTTATATATCAAGCATTAATAAATATTGAAGTCCTTTTTTTTTTAACTTTATATCTATATCTATATATTATATATAAACTTCGTTCAGGACAAGTTAATAAAAATATTTTCTGGTTAAAAAATAGAAGAAAGAAATTTCTTGCGTCAAGCATAGATTATGAAACACTTTCCAACATTTTCAGACTGCTTTAACAAAACGTCTTCTTTTAATAAGGCTACCTAAACAGTCATTTGTAATCATTTTAGAAAACGTATAACACATTTAAAAACCAGACTTCAACAATTACCGCCCATAGTCGTAAAAGTATGCCAATTCATTTGTGCAGTTCTGTATATGATCCAAAGATTTGTACAGATTCTACATGGTATGCTAAAATTTAGTTTAATAAGAAAACGCATAACACAGTAGAAAATTCCCCTTTAGCAATTTCTACCAATAGACGGAAACGTGCTTTAATTCTTTCGTACAGCCCTGTACATTACATACAGATTTTTATACACGCCACATATTATGCTGAAATTTAATTCAGGTAAAAACATGCTTAAAACTACTGAAATCACACTTCCAGGCATTACTATTCACAGGCGGCCATGTATCCTTTTCATAGCCCTATATATGATTTTATTTATATGCTACAAACATCTCTTAATATTATACTAAATATAGTTGAAGTTGAAAAATAGTTGAACTTGAAGTTGCATAACCCAAATTTTAAAAAAAGAGCAATTTACACTCATTTTCAGCAGCGCTTACGATTTTTTTTTTTTTTTTTTGTAGCCCTGTATATGTTCATTAGAATTTATGCATACCATGTAGTTACAAAAATTTAGTTAAACTTAAAAACGCATACCATATCTGTAAACGCACTTTCAGCAATCATCCCTAATCGACAAAACTTCGGATACAGTATTTTCTTCGAAATATTTTATGTATCCCTGTAAATGAATGATAAATTCAGTGTACATCATATTCTACTGCAAGCATTTTGTAGTAAACCTCAGCAATGTATATGAATTTTATGATGTTTGAAATAGTGAAGCGTCATTCAAATACACTGCGAATAGTTTTTTCCCGTAGACCAATCGAACTCTTTTGCATAACCCTGTAAATGAACGATGAATGCTTTGCCCCTCCATATTTTACAAAAAGCATGTTTTAGTGCACCTCAGAAATTCAAATCAATTCCATTATGCTTGTAACAGAGTAACATCATTAAAATATGTCGCAAACGATTTTTCTTTATAGGCCAAATATAACGGAAAATTTTTGAGTTCATCTGTATGCGTACTGTAAAAGTGCTACACATAATATATTCTATTGTAACTATCTTCTAGTGCACCGAAATAATGTATACAAATTTCATTATGCTTAAAATATTGTAACGCTACTATAATACACCGCAAAAGATTTCCTCCGTGGACCATAATGTAACAGAATACTTTTGAGTGCCCCTGTAAATGAACTATGAATGATACACTCTTCATTTTCAATACCAAACACGCTACAGTGAACATCAATAACCTATATCAATTACGTGGCAGTTCGAGTATATATACTCGAGTTAGAGCACGGACCAACGGACAGACAAACCCAATTCATAAGTACTTTTCAACTATGGTGGAAAGTGATAAAAAAATAAAAAATATTGTATATAAAAACTTTTTATCCTTATAATAATTCTTATAAATTTTAACTTAATTTAAAAAAGCTTGCACAACACAGACAATCACCTCATCGAGTTCACGGATTAAATTCTAGGATTAGTTAAATCTTGATTAGCATATTAAAATGCAATCGGTCTGCCAAGTCCTATCTTGGTGAAAAACATCTGCAAACCCGATTTTAGCGGCTGACTCGTAGGTTTACCATTATGTTTTCCGGCTCACAGTCCTCCACGTTTGTATGAAAACGTGGGTGCAGGAAAACACAATGGTAAATTTACGAATCAGCCGCTAAAATCGAGTTTTTAGGTGTTTTCCACCAAGATATGACTTGGCAGACCGATTGCGTTTTAATATGCGAATCCAGATTTAACTAATCCTAGAATTTCATCCGTGAACTCGATGAAGTGATTGTCTGTGCTCCCGGCTCCCAGTCAATGTGTTTTTGGAGGTGTTTTAACTCTTTCCAACATAGTTGAAAAATATTTAGAAATTCGGTTTGATTGGCTGTCTGCCTGTCCGTGCTCTAACTTCTATAAAAGTAGTTGGACTGCCATGAAATTTATATATGTTTTTAAGGTTTACTATGACATCTTTGGAATTGGCATTGAAGTGTGTAGCAATAATAATTCGTTCACAGGGGTACTCAGAGAATGCCGATTAAAAATAGTTAGCAGTGTATGCAATACAAACGACTGAAGTTGCACTATTTCACATTTGGGTACAATATATTTTGAGTACAATAGAATATTGTGTGCATAGCATTTATCGTTCATTTACATCGACACACAAAAGAATTCGTTTATAGTACAGTCTATGATCAATAATTGCTGGAAGTGTGTTTTCAATTGCAGTGTGCGGGAACGAGGAGTATGACGAGGATCTATTATTGTAAAACGATTATTTAGGCTAATGACAGAGGAACGTCTTTTTGCACGCTTTTTTCCCTACTTATCATCCCTATACAATGCTAGCGGCATTGTGTAGGGATGATATGAAGGGAAAAAATCGTGAAAAAAGACGTTCTTCTGACATTAGCCTTAATAAGAAAAATATATCTATTTTTCGATCACTTACAGATTAAAAGGATAATTGTAAAATTTAAAAAATGGGGAAAGGAAAAGCTGATAAATTCTTAAGTTTAAGTGATTTTGAATTAAGTTTAAAAAAAAATTGTGATTTTTTTTTTTTTTTTTTTTTTTTTTTTAATTGTTTACAGCTTGAATTAAAAAAAATATTTTTTAATATCAATAAATTAAATGCTTAATCTCAGAATTTCATCAAGATTGAATGCTGTGTTGAAATTTAAGACTGATAGAATTTATTCACTATAGAAAATGTAAGTATATTTACATCCTTATCCTTATAATATTATAAATGTCAATGTGTGTCCGAATGTTTGAATGAAGTCAGCATCTAAACGGATGAATTAATGCTTTTGTATTTTTCTGATATAGATGGATTACAACCCGGAAATGAACATAGGCTATAGTTTATTTAATTTATTCAAATAATTATCTTAATAATTCAAAATTTCATTCTTTTTCATACAGAATCAATTGACATTTTCCCGATAAATTTAACCATCTTTCTTTCTTGTTGCCAAGAAAAACTAAATCTGGAATAATAATTTCTCCTGGACAATTAAAAATTAAAATAAAAAGAATTCAAAAGAAAATAAATATGACGTCATACTTGAAACAAACAAGTTGGAAATTGCTCGTCAAACGTGGCAAATGAGGTGCGTTCGTACTATAACTAGTTTTAAAATTATTTTTTGCACCCCATATTGTACTGAATGTATAATTTTTTGCACTTCATAACGTGCATAGTCTGATACATCATTAAAATGCACTTCCAATAATTTTTTCGGAACACTTTTGACTGTCCCTGTAATTAAACTATACATCCGATTTTCCTAAAATTTGAAATAGCTCAACAAAATTTTGCAACAATTATATCTTTAAAATTTCAGACCATTCGGAAGGCTGTAATATCATTAAAATGCACTTGCAATAATTTTTCCCATTGGCCGTAATGTAAAGAAAAACTTTTGGCTGTCCCTGTAATTAAACTATACATCCGATTTTCCTAAAATTTGAAATGGCTCGACAAAATTTTGCAACAATTATATCTTTAAAATTTCAGATCATTCGGAAGGCTCTAATACCATTAAAATCCACTTGCAATAATTTTTCCCATTGGCCGTAATGTAAAGAAAAACTTTTGACTGTCCCTGTAATTAAACTATACGTCCGATTTTCCTAAAATTTGAAATGGCTCGACAAAATTTTGCAACAATTATATCTTTAAAATTTCAGATCATTCGGAAGGCTCTAATATCATTAAAATCCACTTGCAATAATTTTTCCCATTGGCCGTTAAAGAAAAACTTTTGACTGTCCCTGTAATTAAACTATACATCCGATTTTCATAAAATTTGAAATGGCTCGACAAAATTTTGCAACAATCACATATTTGAAATTTCAGACTATTCGGTTGGGTAGTTTTTGCTCTGTTACATGCGGACAGACGGACGGACAGACGGACAGACTGAACGACGACTATAGGTGCTACGTATTTATATAATTACGAATTAAAAATGGGGTATTTTTTATTATGCATGAAGGATGAATATCGGTTACGTTAATAAGGGGTTTTCTGCCAAAAATGGTGTCATAATTAGAAGGAAAAAGAATGAAAAAAAATAATATTATTAATAAAGTTATTCGATTGGAAAAATATGATGTCAAATTTGAAATAAAACAGGTATTTCCAAATATTCGTTAAAAATACAATGGGCATCAATATCAGTAACTAATGAAAATAGATAAATAATGACGTCATATCAAAACGAATAACAGAAATATTTTTTACAAATGGACCCTATTCTCGCTTTTGATTCGAGGCTATAAAAACCGCTATTTTACCAATTGTGACGTCACAGGAATACTGTCCATACTGATTAAAAAGTTTGAATGTAAGTTGCATACAAATGAGAGTTTTCTTTTCAAAATTCACGTTATGATTATCAGGAGAAGATATTTTTGGTGGAAAAAAGGGGAATTAAAACGGATTAATATATTTTTTGACGCTATTTCCTCATTAAAATTAAAAAGAATTGAATTTCAATTAGTATAAATGGTGCAAAAACTTGATTAAATTAAATTTTCCAAAATTGAAAACATATTTACACACATCGAAACTTCATGAATGAATTTATTCCACAGAAACAAAAATCGTCTGTCGACATATTGACGCAACCAAGGAGTAAATATAACTTCTGTGCATTTAAGTTGATAGTTATTGCCCACTATTCATACGAATTAAAATTAAAATCAAGACTCCCTTATCAGGAGGCCTTGATTAAAATAATCATATACTATTTTAATTGATTAATTTTAAAAGATGGCAGTTAAAACATGTCACAAAGGCGTTTTTAGTAAAAGCTTTTATCGGTTAAAAATGATGTAATATTTTTTCATGGAAAGCATTAATTTTAATACGAAAACATTAACATAGATTTATTTTAATTTCGTCAAAGCGATGTCGTCTTCATTACACCAGCTTCGAAAGTTAAAACGAAATCTTAAAAAATAACAATATACTTTTCAGAAATAAAATTTTGTATCAAAAGTCGCATTCTTTGAAAATGAAATTTTAGCTTACATTTTAAATACATTTTCTTACATGAAATTTAGTATATTTAATAAAAATAATTTTTCAATGTTTTTCTAAATGTACAATAATATTGGATTTCATTAATCGGTTTCCCTTTTTTTTTAAATATATTAAAATACATAGTTTTAAATGATTCATGAAGTGTAAGAATATATATATATTTATTTATTTATTTCGACAAGTAACATTCCGTAGGAAAAACTAACCTAGTGTCGTCATATTTTAAATCATGAAACTAATGCCAGGCGGACGTCTTTTTGCACGCTTTTTTCCTCACGTATATGCCGCTAGCATTGTGTAGAGATAATGCTCAAGGAAAAAAGCGTGCAAAAGATGTTCGTCTGACATTAGTCTTAGCTGCTTTTCTTTCAGAAAATATTAGCATTTTATAGCAGTTTTTATACAAAATGGCGTGATTTGCACAGAATTTAAAATCGCAAATATATAAGTTTAACATCCTTTTACAGTACAATCTCCCATAACACTGGTTTCAATAAAATTTAATAAATGGCACAGGAAAGTCAACTTAAAAAAGTTTAGCAAGTAATTTCAATTTGAGATTAGGCTTTACATGTGACATCATTTACGTGTACACAAGAGCCAAAACCTTAACTAAGCAATAAATTTGCCTTTCACTTCACATCCCTCTAATGTATAAAGGCACCGTGTTTATCGAAAAGCGCAAAGGAAGAAGGGAAAATTTCTTTAGATTTTAAATTATCGAAATCTATAGTTAAAAATCTCTCTGAAACACAATCTATCACTGTTACCCCATTGGAGCATATTCCTGCAAATTTCAAAGCTTTCATAAGCCAAAATTACAACACACAATAGATATGAAAATGTTTATTCATAATTGTGGTGCGTTTACATAAATCGATTTATTCCTCGAAAGCAATAAGTTAACTCTATTGCTTTAATAATAAGTATTTAGGCTCAAGAGTCTTTGGAGCGTGATAAACATTTTGATATTATTGGTAGATCTAGAGCTCATAAAAGTGTGGTACCGTGAAATTAAAATGTAATAAATATTTGAAAGTTAAAGATATTTCCCGTGCTCTTATTATTTATTTTTGAACTTTGATTATTTTTTTACTTTGAACTTTGATTATTTTATCACCACGTTTGATTATTTTTTTAATACCATTTATCTTTTTTTTTCTCTTCCAAAATGTGATTTTTTGGAATATAACCTTATAATGGTGCATGTTGATTTTTCGCTTATTCTAATCATATCAAAGTCACGTCTGAAGTGACCTACTAATAACCACTTTCCTTTAAAATTCTTTATTAATATATATCTTTAAATAATATTTTTTGTCTCGAAAACATAAAATAAATCAATATCCTTGAACGGAATAAATATAAAATAGAATAAATATAAATAATAAAATAGAATAACAGAGATGTAAATTTATTCCTCATTTAATCTTAGAAAAGGTGTATGAAATTTCATGCTCACAAAAGAAATTTAAATGGTCCTATATACATAAACAAAAATAAGCAAATTGGATCATCAGAAGCGTTTCTACTATAAAATGTGATAAAAGGTTAATTATATATGCTTTTAAATATTGAAATTTTTTGCTTAATTGATGAATTTCTTCTTCTTTAAATGTTACGTGAACGCAGTCACGGGTAACAGCTAGTAAAGATAATAACATAGCTACTAACTTTTACGCTTTTCTCCTACCACTATATTTTTTTATATTTCTACTTTTTATAACTGAAAACAAATCGTAAAAGATCACGTGCATATTATGGCAAAGAAGTAAAATCTCATCTGAAACATTGAGCTTTATATGACATGTTACAAAGTACCTTTTTATTGGTTATTTCTTTAACGTTTACCTGCAGTGTATTAATATTCGCGCTCCTTCTCTATTCACAGCCTCTTACTCGTTTAATTAGATTAACTATACCATGTTTCCCAGTAATTATTTCCGGATCAGTAACGCATCATAAGATATAAGCTATTGCTTTAACGCATTCTCTCTTTTAATTAGTTACCTTAAAAATGTCATTGAAACTTTGTTATTTAATTGCATTCAAACAAAATTCAGAATAATTACAGTTAATGACTAACAGACGGAATAAAGTTTTTACTCGTGGTACATTTTGGAAGAAATAGTAACAAAAGATTTGCAAAGATGTTTATTTATTTAAAATAAATCTCTAGAAGTTCAAATTTTATTATAGCTGTTATTAAATGATTAAAAAAGATTCTTACCTCTAAGACTTGATTTAGAGGTTCATTATCTATTTTTATGCTCTTCATTTTTTGCACTATCATCAGTGCAATGTTCGTCGGTGTAATGTTTTTTATTGTCAGTATAATATTTTTTTTTTTTTTACACTTTTCTATACGACCTAACATTCTTTTCTTCACTACGTGGTCAAGAAAATTATTGTAGAACCTCTAGTACTTTAGGACAAAATTTATGAACTATTTTACCCTATTAAGGTTAGTTAGGGTAACTGGACCCACGAGGTAACTGGGCCATAGGCTATTTTATAAAAAACCGTTGATGTATTTTAAGTTTTAGCTTTTATGAACAATGCACCTTAACCCTTACTTCCTAAAACAACGTGTGTCAACTTAATCATAACTCTCTCTTTGCTGTGATAGGCTGTCGAAAATGTACGTTTCTTATTTTAAAAACAACGTCAATTTGGTTGAACTTCCTGGGCTTTTTATTAAAATACTGTAAGTACTTTTATTACACAATCTTTTTTTTTAACGATTAGGCATATAACTGCATTAATAAGGTATCTATACATAATTACTTCATGTTTCAAATGTAAGCCCGGTGTCCCAGTTACCCCATAAATTTTTCAAGAATGAGGTAACTGGGACACGTATCCGAGGTAACTGGACCATGCTGGATCCAGTTACCCCAATAGTTATAAATAATTTTTTTGAGTTTCTCTTGCAACGGGAAGTAAATTTCTCCATTGTTTTTTGCTCACAATAAAGAAAATTATAGAATGCCTTATTAAAATTACGTAATAAAATTTTTAAAAAAAGCATATTGGTGGTATCAAACCAAATTTCTTGACCCCTTGAGAGGCGGCGATGCCGTTATGGCATCACATAATTTTAATTCCTAATTGCCACATTGACACCGAAATTTCATAACAAAAATTTCACTTTTATTAAGTACGCGAAAATATAATTTTACTTGTTTTCAAATAAATTCTCTTGTAAATACTGGTGTCATTAAATTATTTCCACATTTTACGAATGCAAGAATCTTGCCCCTGAAAACGAGATAGCCACTTGAAACTATACGATACACAGGGGTCGCATTTTATAGGGCAACTTTTATTGTTCCTACCACTATTTTGAAAATAATATCTTCATCACACATTTCTGTAGAATATATTAAATAAAATGATCATGAAGGTAACTGATTAAGGGTTCTGGTAGGAACAATAAAATTTTCCCTATATAATGTGACCCCTGGATATAGATGAAGTACTTAAGTACTTATGTAGCCGTTTGTTCATAAATTTACCTTGCAATTTATTTCCTTAAAATACTCACGTGACTGTTATACTTATTACTTACCGGGTGTCCCAAAAAGGACTGACTGATTTTAAAATTCAATAACTTCCAAACGGTGACAGATATTAAAAAAATTCTTGCAGGAGGGTTATGCATAAAGTCAAAAGTTTTATTACAGTGATTTTCGATTTTAGTTCAAATTACAAACAATAGATGGCGCTGTAAGCAATAGTCGCTAAATACAGGCTCGATTTTTGGTCCTTTCTGTTGTTCCATGCAGAAAAAGGAGATGGAAATGTATTATCCGGGCCACGAAGTACCAAAAATCGAGCCGGAATTTAGCCTCTATTGATCGCAGCGCCATCTATTGTTTGTAATTCGAACTAAAATCGAAAATCACTGTAAAAAAACTTTTGACTTTATGCATAACCCTCCTGCAAGAATTTTTTTAATATCTGTCACCGTTTGGAAGTTATTGAATTTTAAAATCAGTCAGTCCTTTTTGGGACACCCGGTATATACTAAAGTACATTAGTACGTACTTAATTTTTTTGTTTTTGGTATAAATAAATTTAATATTGTCCCTTTTAGTGCTTTTTTTTAGACACTTTGACAGCAAAGGTTTCCCTTACAACGCTCTTTATTGACATATAATTTGCATGATCTGGTTGGTTTAAATTTTTTTAAGTTGTTTACACTTTTTCAAACAGGACTTGATATCCCATATGAAAAATTAAACGTGTGTGGAACATAGACCCTCCTGGTCCACTTACCCCATTTTTATGGGGCAACTGGACCCATGAGGAAAGAAAGATGAAATATGCATATTTTTATATTTTTAAATATTCAAATGTAATTTTGAGCATATCTGTCTGATAGAGGGAACCTAACTGAACACATTTACAGAAGTTCATACTTTAATTGAAATGAACATTAGCTTTTTGAAGCTGAATTGTCAGAAGCTCCAGAGTCACATTGTAAAATCATGGCCCAGTTGCCCCAACTAACCTTATATATATTAACCCTAATTATCCTTTATAAATGTGGCAAGTTTGAACTTTCAACATTCCGTAGATTTCGAGAAAAATGGCTGTGGCATACGGACAGACAGAAACACGATTGATCTTATAATGGTTCTGTTTTTAACACTTTCAAACATACTTTAACCCTTTCAAGGGCGGTGGTATGTCTATGAAACCACATAATTTTAATTTCCAATGGCTACAATGGCTCCAGAACTTTGGGTACAAAATTTTTCCGTTTATCATATATGTGAAACATAGTTTTTTTCTTATTTTCAGATAAATTTGTTTGTAAATTCCGATGTCATTCATTAAACTCAACATTTTATCAGTGAAAGTGCTTTGCCCCTGAAAGGGTTAAAAGTGTTTATGAATTCGGTTTATCTGGGCGTTTGTCTGCCTAACCGAGTTCTAAGTTTAATATAGTCGGATTGCTGTTATTGATATATGTTTTTAGGTGCGTTCGTAATTATATAAACACGTAGCACCTATAGTCGCCGTCTGGTCCGTAAGTCTGTCCGCGTATAACAGCGCAAAAACTACGCAATCAGATGGTTTGAAATTTAATATATAGATTCGTTGCAGAAATTTGTCGAGTCATTTCAAATTTTATGGAAATCGAATCAAAACTTAAAAAGATATTAACGAAAGTTTTCTTCATTCTATTAACATCTATCTTACGTAATTAATTCCATGATAGGTAATGATTCTAGGTTGCTATGGTGATGACGTCCTATTTATGATGGAGTCCTATTATTTCCATATTATTGAATTTAATATATAGAATCGTAATAAATTTTGTATTCATGCATTTTTGTATAAGAGTGCAACAGCTATTTCACCACTATCTGAATGTTTATGAAACTAGTTATAGTACGAACTTGTCTCATTTGACACGTTTGACGTGCAATTTCCGACTTGTTACTTTTTAAGTACGTAACCCTAAAAACTCCCTTTTGAATTTTATGTCGAAGAAATAGAACCTCATGTTAAACATTGAACTTTATACGGAATGTTACAAAGTATACCTTTTTATCAGTATTCCGTTAATTTTTTTCCTTCAGTATATTAATATTCTCTCTCCCTCACTTTTCACAGCCTCTTATACTCGTTTAATTAGATTAACTATACCTTGTTTCCTGGTAATTATTTCAGAGTAAGTATCACGTCCTAAGATAAAAGCTATTTAGTATTACTTTAATGCACTCTCCCTTTTAATTAGTCACTTTAAAAAATGTCATTGAAAATTTGTTATCTAATTGCATTCAAACAAAATTCAGAACAATTATCGTTAATGACTAAAAGACGGAATAAAGTTTTTCGTGGATACTTAACTCGTTGTACATTTTGGAAGAAATAGTAACAAAAGATTTGAAAAAAACCTTTGTTTATTTAGAACTAGCTAACTTGCCCGGCGTTGCCCGGGTACGTAAAAAAACAGCACGAATTGCGAAAAACCTCTGAAAATCACAATAAGATATCGCGAAAAAAATTTAAATCGCTGCACAAATTTCGAAAAGAGAAAAAAAAAATTATATATTGTGCTCGAAGATTGAAAGTTGATTCAACTTCTATCAACGTCTTTCACTAATGTGGAAAAATGGTAGAAAATCGCTAAAATACACTAAAAATCACATACAAAATACCCGAAAAATTCGAAAATTGTTATACGAAATCCGAATAAACTTTATTGAAATGAAGGTAGAAATTACTAGAAATATGGCGATATACCGCCAAGTTGGCGATAAACTTGGCGGCGTTTGGCGACAGAATTGTGTCCCTCTACGGTAACCTCCTTATGGAAATGCATTAAATGCTGTTCAATAATTGCATAAAAAATTCGCTAAAAATTCAAAAATCGCTGCACGAATTCCGAATAAACTTTTTTGAAAAGAGAATAAAATTTACTACAATATTGGAAAAAGAAAGAAACCATATTCTTCTCACTTATATGGAAAAATCGCCTCGAAACATAAAAAAGCGCTAAAAATCGCATAAAAAATTAAATAAAAAAAATCTAATCAAAAAATCGAAAATCGGGCTTCGAGGTGCAAAACTTCATATATAGACGTACCTTTTCCCCAAATTTTGTAGCTCTACGTGCAGTGGTCTCTTCAGAACACCGTCGACACACTCACTCACTCACTCACTCACACACAAACTTCTTTCTTTATTATTATAGAAGAAGAAGATAGATAAATGAATAGGAGTTAAATTTTTATCATATCTATCATTAAATGACACAAACTAAGCTAATAATTGCTAAAAATGATAAAAACTATTATGTTGTGGCCATTACAAAACTTTCTTCTATATAAATCACATCAATTAAATCATTTAAATGGTACAAGAAATTACATCAATTTAGCACACTGTAAAAAAACCACTTTAAATTTGCCGGCACAACTCGATCACAGTTGAATGTACTGTATCTTTCTTTGGTTTCCTGACTATTTAAACATGAAAAATACAGTAGTTGCGTAAAATTAACAGTATAATGTACTGGCAATTTTTGACGCATTTGGACCACAGCACAAACTACTGGCGTCCAAATTGCCAGTATATTGTGCTGTTAATTTTACGCAACTACTGTATTTTCCATGTTTAAATAGTCAGGAAACCAAAGAAAGATACAGTACATTCAACTGTGATAGAGTTTGTGCGCGAGATGAACAGTACTTTGTGCTGTAAAAATGTCGTTTTTTTTTTTTTTTACAGTGCACCTATTCATATTCAGAGTATATCTGAAATTGAAGTTTGATGAAAATTCGTGCATTAGTTATTGAGATAGAGCTATAGTGAAACTTCTGAAAAGTGCAGCATAGCAGGTCACCTGTTGAGCGATTTACACCAAAACATAAACAGCACTAATTCATATCGAGGTATACCCGAGTCTGAAGTTTGTTAAAAATCCAAGCATTAGTTCTTGAGATAGAGCTATTGAGGAAATCGCAAAAAATACAGCATAGTAGCGCCACCTGTTGAGTGATTTATACCAAAATGTATGAAACGTCAATTCATGTCAAGGATTAACGGAATTTGAAGTTTGATGGAAATCCATGTATTAGCTCTGGGGATCTAGCTATTGTGGAAATCGTGAAAAATGCTGCATAGCAGCGCCACCTGTTGAGCGATTTACACCAAAACATAAAAATCACTAACTAATATCAAAGTATAGCTGAATCTGAAGTTTGATGAAAGTTCGTGCATTAGTTATTGAGATAGAGCTATACTGGAAATCCAGAAAAATGCTGCATAGCAGCGTCACCTGTTGAGCGATTTACACCAAAGCATAAACAGCCCTAATTCATATCGAGGTATACCTGAATCTGAAGTTTGTTGAAAATCAAAGCGTTAGTTCATGAGATAGAGCTATTGAGTAAATCGCAAAAAATGCAGCATAGCAGCGCCACCTGTTGAGCAATTTACACCAAAATGTATAAAACGTCAATTCATGTCAAGGACTAACTGAATCTGAAGTCTGATGAAAATCCATGCATTAGTTCTGGAGATTGAACTGTTGTGGAAATCGTGAAAAATGCTGCATAGCAGCGCCACCTGTTGAGCGATTTATACCAAAAACTAATCAACGCTAATTTATATCAGGGACTAACCGAATATAAATTTTTATTAAATTCCGCAGCTTAGTTCTTGAGATAGAGCGCCCACAAAATTTGTGTCATATACCAACAGACAAACGAACAGACAGAGTCACAGAGTCACAGACTCACAAACAAACATTTTGTAAAAACATGTTTCTCGGAATCTCTGACCCCTAAAACGTGTAAATCCGTCGAAAACCGAAAGTCGAAAATTCTCACGAAAGCAATACTTTCTTCTTGTAAAGATAGGAGAAAGTAAAAATACACTGAAAAGGCATATAAATACCTTTATTCAGATCGACATATGTTTCATCACTCAAACGGCGACCTTCTTATGATCTTTGTTGCTATAAATATTTTCGCAAAATCTTTTAAAAACAAGAAATTGGTAAATGAAATCACGAGAGGCAATGTATAATGAAAAACGAGGGCAAACATAAAATAAAATAAAATAAAAATTGATATTTGTGAACTTAAATTAATTTCTACTATTGTTTCTTATTCTGCAGAACATTTCTTTCCAAATTTTAGGTAACTCAATGGAGGCTGAATCATTGCAAATATTTTCACTACGTAAAAAGATCTTTATTGAATCCGGGAAATGGATGGTTATATAAAGATGTAGTTTATCCATATGGACATTGCGTTGATACATTTAGATATACAGTGGGCAAAAAAAGTATTTGCATACCAGGTAAATTTGTTGTAGCATATGTATAAATAAATAAAAAGCAACTAAGAATTAAAAATACCAACACTTTTACAAAACAAATAAACATATTTAATATCTAACTTAAATAATTATATTTAAAATATGAAAACATAAAAAAGTAGCATTTGTACTTCCAAAAAAATATTTGCACACTAGCAATAAAAATAGAACTAGAGGAATTATTTATAAGTTAAAAACAGTGCTAATATTTAGTATGTATTCCCTTTGTTTCAATTACAGCTTGTAATCGTCTGGGCATTGATTCTATTAATTTGTGACATGTTTCACTGCTGATTTGTAGCCATTCTTCCCTAAGAGCTTGCTTAAGTTATGATTTGTAAGAAATTTTCTTTTTCCTTATTTTCACATCCAAAATATGCCATAAATTTTCAATCGGATTGAGGTCTGGTGATTGTGGTGGCGTTTTCATTTGATTTTTTACATTATAAAGCAACCATAGCCTCGTAATATATGCAGTGTGTTTCGGATCGTTATCCTGTTGGAAATAATATGAATTAGGAATTCCTAATTTCAGAGCACTATTATATAAATGATCTCGCAATATATTAATGTATTGCTTAGCATCCATATTGCCTTCAATAATGGTCATTTCGCCAACTCCGTTAAAAGACATGCATCCCAAATCATTACATGACCACCGCCATGTTATACAGTTGGTTTCAAGTTTTTAATTTGAAGAGAAATATTTGGCTTTCGCCATACAGTTTTCTTACCATCTGAGTCAAAAATATTGAACTTGCTTTCATCGGAAAAAATAACAGTTTTCCAAAACTCTAGTGGTTTGCTGACATAAGCTTTTGCAAATTCAAGTCTTTTCACCCTATTTATTTCCCTAATAAATTGTTCTTTTTCGAGGGGCTCTTCCTCGAATATTTGCATCATGAAGAATATTTCTAATTGATTGTGGTGTAACTATTGTTCCCGACGTTGAAGCGACATCAACAGCCAATTCTCGAGCACTTAGAAAAGGGTTTTTTGAAGATTCTTTTATGATGGCTCTCCTTTGCCTGGTATTTAGCTTTCTTGGACGCCCAGTTCGCGGTTTATTTATTGTCGAACCAGTTTCTTTTTTCTTCTTAATTACATAACGAACACTAGAAAAGTTTAGATTTAATTTTTTACCTATTTCTCGGTAACTTAATCCAGAATTATGAAGGAATATAATCTTCTCACGGGTAGCAACAGACAGTTCACACGTTTTCGGCGCCATTAGAACAAAAACTCCCCAGAATCCCTGCTCTAGTTAATATATTACGTGACTTTAAAGTGCGGGGCTAATGTACTGCGGGGCTGATATGCTAAACATTTGCATAACGTTCACATTTAATGCCTTTTTTAACAGTCAATGCTTCTTATGCAAATACTTTTTAGGTATGAGAAAATATTAATTTATTTTTTAAAATGTGTAATATTACTGTTTAAGGAAAATGGGTAGTTATTTTTATTTTCTTCTTATTTAAATAAATGAATAATTAAGAGAATAGTATCAAATTTGCTTTCTATGGTTACTTATGCAAAAAATCGTCTGCGTGCAAATACTTTTTTTGCTCACTGTAGATGAAAAAGAACTTCCAGGTTCTTATACGCACATATGTTTATTCGATGTGAGGAAGCGAAGAAGATGCATATTTCAGCGGCGGAAGCAAAGGGGCGAGTGTGAGATATATTGCATGTTTCTCCTTACATACATTCTCGCCAAATAATTCGCCAAAAGGTTACAATTCTCGATACATTTTTCTGATAGGGAGATCTTCATATAAAAATTGGCAGGTTATCGCCTTTATCCTTGAATTCGTTTCAAAATCCCATAAGAATTTTATAATTCTGTACACAGACAATACAAGGGGCTCGTGAAGACAACTTTGGAATTTCGATCGCAGGCTTGTGAACCAAATAAGGATATGATTATACATTTTGCTTAGCTTGCAAGCTGCCTAGATCCAGCGGTCAATTATCGATAACCATATATGGTCATGAAAGGGTTCAAATAAATGAATCGAAATCAAAACCTGACATCTGGTTCTATAGCGGCTAACTTCGGGGGGGTTTTATGTCTATTGCGAATTTTAAAAATAAGGACTGCATTTAAATACAAAGGGTTATGCTAAAGGTTTATTAAGATATCCTTTAATGATTTGAATGGAGTTGGAAGTTAAAATAAAATGGAAGAAGAATTTTAGGATTTAATAAAGGAAAAGGGAGATTATATTAATATATGATTTTTGATATCATACAATTTGTAACGGTTCTTTATTTTATTTTATCTTTGCACTTATTTTTCATTATACATGTGATCTCGTGATTTTATTTATCAATTTCTCCTTTTAAAAATTTTTGCAAAAATATTTGTATCAACAAAGATCTTGAGAATTTCGCCGTCTGAGCAATGAAACATGTGTCGATCTGAAGAAAGGTATTTATATGCCTTTTAAACCTTTATATCCCAAATTATGAATTTAAAAAGCTATCTCCTCGAAACTGTTTTTTCTTGCATTACTATGATACATTAGAAGGTATATACACTAAAAATCAAATATTTTATTTTTTTGTTTTTGTTAATTACGGTTAATTACTTGGTGTGGTACTTCAAAGTACCGTTGAGTCAGTCATAACGCTTTTACGAAAATCGAGACTTAGAAGAAAAAACTATATCCATTTTTTTTTCATTTTAATGTAATTTATCATGCATATATCTAGTGTATATATGTCTATGATGTATATATGACTAAATGATGATGCTGTTGATGCTTTATCAGTGAGCATTTCGCCATCAGAAGAATATTCTACAGTTGTAACACTATCTTCCGATGGAAAGCATATCTGAAAGAAATTTTCAAAACTTTTAATTGTAGAAAACTCAAAAGGATTCATAAAAATGCTAAAATATATTTTTAGATTTTTTTTCCAATTTGTAATTTATTTCAATTACGTTTTTATAAAAATACAATATTTTTCCTAAAAGTAATACAATAAAAATAAGATATTTTTGGCTTTATTATTCATCAATGTTATACATAAATCATGCAACATCTTCCTCTACATTGTATCAATAACCACCTGTCTAGCGCGCACACATCTCTAGTAAATATATACCTTTTATGCATCTTATGTATTCAAACGATAAAAATCTAGGTAAAATCCTGTTCAACGTAATCCCGACGGTACTTAAAAGTATCGCTTTGAAAAATGCTTTGTAAAGTAAACAAAATGAAAATTATTATTTTTTTTAGCATAACATATTCTCAAAGGATCTATTTAAATATATATATATATATGATAGCCATACTTTAAAAACTTAAGACGCTTTCAAGCAAAAGTTAGAGATGCTTTGTAAGAAAAGAAAATGGATGCAAAATTGACCCTCACACGCACCAAAATAGCTTCGTGAACAATTTTCATCTTGCTGAAACTGCTATTGCTATCTAGTTATGGCCAAGGGGTGTATTTACTATTGTTTCCTAAAAGTACCATTGCGAATTCATTCTGTGAGTATGTTTTAATTGGGATAGAAAATTGTGGTACTTTAACCCCTTGAGGGGCGGTGGGATAAAATATATCCCACCTAATTTAAACAAGATTCTCACCAGAAAATTTTAACTAAATTTTATATTTTTATCTTTGTGGAAAATCTATGAAAAATTGCTTTTCCTTATTTAAAAACAAAATTTTTCGATTATTCCGGTGAGAATTCAATATTTAGAGACATTTTTGCTTGCCCCTCAAGGGATTAACACCTTCGGGACGAGCGTCTTTTACTGAATTTTTAATCTATAATCACCGGTTTTTTAAAACAGAAATTTTTGCCTAATTGAATCGGGAAAATGCTCGGATTAAATAGGGCAAATTTTACAATAAAAATTTACTGGTGAGAATAATCCCCGATTCTGAGCATCTTACGTGGCACGAATACCGGTCGCTCGTCCCCAAGGGGTTAAAGTACCGTCGAGGCATAAAGAGTTAAGTATATTTTTTATCACTTTTAGCCATTATTAGCTTAGTTTGGATGATTTTAAGTGGTTTTCATGCATAATTTTTTATCATTAAAAGATTAAAAATGATTCTTATCTCTAAGACGTGATTAGAAGTTCATTATCTGTTTTAATATTCGTCATTTTGGCACTATCTTTATCGCCAGTATACTGTTCTTTTTACGCTTTTCTGAACGATATAAGATCGTTTTATTCATTAAGTTATCAAAAAAATTATACCGCTCATTTCACCTTGCTTATAATAACCAATTAAATAATATATTTCGTTAATTAACAGTTGTAGGAGTGGTGGCATATTATATAGTATACTACTTTCAATTCCAAACTGCCAAATGGCATTCAGAATTTTTTAACAAAATTGTAGGAAATAGATTTTCAAATGTAAGTAAGTACGAGTAATAAGCCTTAATTACGTCCACTAATAACCATATCACAATATATATTCCAAACGGAAGAATCAAAACATATATTAAAATATTTATTTGCTTAAAAGACGTTACTAAAAACACATTAAAAGTAAATTCACTGAGTCGCCTTCAGAATGTATAGCAGAAATTACAAATACAATGCATATGAAAAATGGAAAAAAATCATCGAATACAAATAAGTAAACATATAACGCCCCCTACATTTCCGCTATCGCACTTGTTCCCTCTATGTCACGACTCCACAAGTTGTCCAACCATTCAACTTATATTCGGGATGCAAAAAGATAACCTATCGTTACAAACCCCTGAACCTCTTAAATAAATTTCAATGGAATCTCTTATAAATAATTTTAAATAAAAATTATACCTGTATATTAATCTATTCTCGTTAAAAAGTATGTCAATGCTCTCTATTTGATTCAGCCGTGATAAAGCAGTATTACCTCTGTTATATTTTATGTCCGCCATATGTTCTTTACATCTGATATTGAATTTTCATTGAGTCATACCTATATAATGATTTCTGATCCCCCCCTCCCTAATAAATGGAGTCATATAAACTACAGAGAGTTCATCCCTATTAATAGGATCAATTTTAGTGTTTAAAAGCATCTTTAATTTCGGAGGAGGGTTCGCGATCAAACATAAACCAACATTTCTTAAACTATTTTTTATGTATTCAAAGAAACCCGGGAAATAATTTGCCACAAGCCACAACCCTTTTCATATTAAATTCATTGACAGTTTTATTTTTAGAAGTATCCGTGTACATTTTATCAAAGGAGCCCTGAATCAATTTCTTAATTAACTTTACCTGATACCCATTATCAATAGCAATACATTTAATTTTCTCTAATTCATCCCCCAGATTTATATCAGAAGAAATCCTGAAAGCATGATTAATTAGGAACCTGAAGATGGATAATTTATTATTAAAAATTGATATTGAATTTTCGTTGGGTCATACCTATATAGTGATTTCTGATCCCCCACCCCCCCTCCCTAATAAATGAAATCAGTTAGGGATAAATAATTGTAAATTATCCACCTTCAGGTTCCTAATCAGTCGCGCTTTCAGGATTTCTTCTGATATTAATCTGGGGGATGAATTAGAGAAAATTAAACGTATTGCTATTGATAATGGGTATCAGTTAAAGTTAATTAAGAAATTGATTCAGGGCTCCTTTGATAAAATGTACACGGATACTTCTAAAAATAAAACTGCCAATGACTTTAATATGAAAAGGGTTGTGGCTTGTGGCAAATTATTTCCCGGGTTTCTTTGAATACATAAAAAATAATTTAAGAAATGTTGGTTTATGTTTGATCGCGAACCCTCCTCCGAAATTAAAGGTGCTTTTAAACACTAAAATTGATCCTATTAATATGAATGACCTCTCGGGAGTTTATATGATTCCATTTATTAGGAAGGGGGTAATCAGAAATCATTATATAGGTATGACCCAACGAAAATTCAATGTCAGATGTAAAGAACATATGGCGGACATAAAATATAATAGAGGTATTACTGCTTTATCCCCGCTGAATCAAATAGAGAGCATTAACAAATTTTTTAACAAGAATAGATTAATCTAAAGGTCTAATTTTTATTTACAATTATTTATAAGGGAGTCCATTGAAATTTATTTAAGAGGTTCAGGGGTTTGTAACGATCCTTTATCTTTTCGCATCCCGAATATAAAGGTTGAATGGTTGGACAACTTTTGGAGTCGCGACATAGAAGGAACACGTGCGATAGCGAAAATGTAAGGGGGAGTTCATGGAGGAATGAAGACTATTATAGCTCCTATATTAATATTTATAGCTCCATGGGGGAGTTATATGTTTACTTATTTGTGTTTGATGATTTTTTCCATTTTTCATATGCATTGTATTTGTAATTTCTATTATACATTCTAATGACGACTCGGTGAAGAATTTGAAACATGTCCATATAGGTTTTTAAATTACTTTTAATGTGTTTTTAGTAACGTCTTTTAAGCAAATAAATATGTTAATGTATGTTTTGACTTTTCCATTTGGAATATATATTGTGATAATAGATTTTCAATCAATATACGACCACTTAAAGCTGATGTTTTTACATGTTTGCACATATTGTAATAAACAAAAGCCAGAATTGAAAAAAAAATGTCTGAGAGATTTCGACTATGTTTAATCTAGTGGTGGTGAAAGAAGTATATGTTTCTATTTATGAATTTTTAACAGCTGTATTAAAAAATAATAATTCATATGTGAAGAATTTTTAATCCAAATAATCCATGTGCTTTATTACTTACCCATCATACGTAGTATAGGGTAAGTCTTGTAATCGTTAAAAAAAAAAAAAAAATTGACGGATTTACACGTTTCAGACACTGGAGATTCCGAAAATATATTTTTATTTAAAAAAAAAAAATTGCCGTCCGTCTGTAGGTGTGTGTGTGTCTGTGTGTCTGTAAACGCTCTATCTCCCGAACAAATTGAGATTTATTTTTACTTATGAATTTTTAACAGCTTTATTTTTAAGTAATAATTCATATATGAAGAAGTTTTAATCCAAATAATGCATGTCCTTTATGTATTGACTTTTATAAATTATCTTGTCCAACAAAAAATAATAGAATTCATAAATTATCCTTCAAGTCACGCCTAAATAACAAGACATTTCTTTTTTTAATTGTTTGGTTCATTTTCTTTCATTCATATGTCACTAACTAAATATCCTTCTATATATAAAAAAAAGTTTCGATTTGGAAATGGACCAATGAGAATCTGCGTAGATATTCCGGGTAGATCGGCATCCAATTTGAATGCTTAAGCATGGCCTTTCATCGTTAATATTAAAAAAACTGTTGCATACAAAAATATGAAAATCGGTGGTATTATAGAGAAATGTTTGATAAACACGCTGATGCAGACAGTTTTCAAATCGAAGAATTATTTTAAGAGATATTTAATGCTAAAGTTGGACAAAATCATTCCATTAAAAAAGTTTTATTGGAGCAAACACTATACATGAGAATTTAATCATTTTTAGATCATTTTATACGTTATAAGTTCCTGGTGTGCAGATTGCATTTATTTTAGTTATTTGACTCATTTTTTGAGGTTTTATTTCTATTTTAAATTCAAATTTTCAGCATTTCGAGAGATATTTTTTATAAATTTTAGAAAATGTTATTAATTTAAACTGTTGCCAATTTTATAAACAGCGCAAACAATAATGTTTACTTCAAATTAAAATTTATTTACGCGTGACTATTACAAACAGAAAAAAAAACTTTAAAATTAGAATTAAATGATTACATGTTAAAAGCAGAAAAATTACGTCATAAGAATCATATTTACACTTTAGACCAATGTCAAACGGGCGTCTTTTTTGCTGCTTTTTTGCTTATGTATTATCCATTCATTGTGAATGGATAATACATAAACAAAAAAGCAGCAAAAATGACGCCCGTCTGACATTGGTCTTAATTTTAAAAGAGAAACGAAATCTTATAATAAAAAAAAATCATTATTATGCGTTAAAACTTGTAAATGGAGGAAATTACGTCATATTTAAAATTATTAAAAAATATGGCAAAACAATTTAAATTGAAAAATCTATTTGCGCGAGATATTTTGAGATAATCTTTTGAACTATTATCGTGAATTCGAAGACAGCGCAAATAATATTTCCTTCTAACAACAAAAGTACTTTCACGTGAATATTAATAAGAGAAATAAAACTTTGGTGTAAATTACGTCAGATTTGAAACGATACATTTAAAATGAATTATTTAAAAGAACTATCTTATAGCGCTGTTAAAAAATACCGCGAGACAATGACACTGTTTACTTAATTCATTTTACATTAGCTTATTTTCAAAAGTTAAAGTAAGTGATTTTATTAAATCAAAGGCGAAAACAGACATTGTATCCTTTAACAGCAGTTGATTTGGCCTTAAAGTTCCCGAATCAAAAAGAAATGAATAGCAACCCGTTTGTAGGGAAATCGCCAGTGTTTTTTAAAATATAATTCAATTTTCCGAAATCTTTTCATAGCCGATCAAATTAGCGTGCTTTTTGGATTTTGGTGTGCCTGAACGGGGGTTGGCGAGCGTAGCTCGTAGGGGTCAGAGCCCCCTAGTTTAGAAAAAAAATAAAATTGGTATTTCAACGATTTTTTATTTCTCAATGTAAAATATGAAGTGAAATTATAGTGTTGCCATTGAACTTTAAAATGTTAGGCTCAATTTCAGTATATAGTATAGTATCAGTATACCCCTTATATTAATTTAAATTATGTACACATTTAAGAAACTTTTCCGAAATCAAAACGCTACTTTTATTTTCTTCTCTCTATTGATTAAGCCTGGAAATTTAGCCACTAATGTTTTGTTTTTGTTTTTGTTTTGTTTTGTTTTTTTTTTTTTTTTTTTGGGGGGGGGGGGTGTTGTTGTTGTTGTTGTTTGGAAAGGGGGGGTTCTATACATACAGTACATTTATTATTTCATCAATTTTATTCAATTCTGCTAATTTTTGGCTTTACGTCTTATTAATTCCGTTAAGTATATCATGATTATATTAACTTTAAATCGTTGATTATTGAAAATGAAGTATTTCAAGGAATAAGTTATTTTATTTTCGACCAATACCCTTTCTCTTTTAATTAATCATTTTTAAAATCTCCATTCAAACTTTATTATTAAACTGCATTCAAGTATATTTCAATATAATTATAAATGATGAATAGCAGATTAAAAAAATAATAATAATAATTTGTGGGAGTTTACATCATTGTTTGCTTAAGCAGAAATCGTAACAAAAGCTTTTAAGGAGCTATTCTTTATTTAGATTTAATTTTCATAAATTCGCGTTTTATTGTCTCTTTCATAAATAATGACTGAAAAGATTCTTTTCTTCAAGTAAAGTTATTAGAAGTTCATTGTCTCTTTTTATATTCAATATTCCCACATTTTATTTGCCATACGTATAATGCCCTTTTTTTTCTTTTCAAAATATTTCAGAATTGTATTATATTTTTAGTTGATCAAGAACACATCAAGGCACTTGTTTTATTATTGAAATAAATTAAAAATATTAAAGGCAAGCTTTTTTTAAGTAAATAATAAATCATTGCACACTTTGATGTTATAACTATACAGTAATTGTAAAAAATAACGCGATTCATATGTGATATGCAAGAACGAACGAAAAAAAATGTATGAACAATCAAAAATTTATAGTTGCAAAATTTAGAAAAATAGAGAGACGGGGATAACGAGAGATAATACATGCTTTCATGTATCAGGACTGCCACAGGTGACTCTATTAGCACCACTATTTAAATAAAAGATTTTGTAGTACATTTCTCTTGCAAATGTTCTCGAACAGTATTCAATAATTTTTGTTTTGAGTAAGTGGTGTGAGGTAGAATTTAAAAATAGTCGCTTGTGGCAACCCTGATGTATGCAAAGCACACATATCAATCTATCATGCATACACTTACGTATATTATGAATTCGCTTGTGCATATACTTTTATAATATTGTTCTTTTCGGTGGGTCGGATAACAATGAAGTTTGGGAGCCGCTATACTTACAGCTGCTATTCACTTAGCTTCCGAATTCCCCTCATCAGTGTTAAGTCTTGGGCGTTTTATGCATTCGTATAATTAAAATATCTTCTTGGGAAATTTATATTTTTAACTCCTTTTTAGGATTTCGTTCATCTGACGAAACCCTATTCGTCTCACTCCTCTGTCTGTCTCAGAGCCCGTTCTCAAAAACTATATATGTTCGAGACTTGAAATTTTGGATTCTTATAGCTGAACACCTCACATCAAACGACAAATCACAAGATTTTGAAAAAGTCTTATATTTACCCCTCTAGGCTGTAACTTGTGTATTTTATGCTTTTTTTTTTTTTTTAACTCAGATCCTAATTAAGTTGGAGATGTGAAATTTTGCATACTTATAGCAGAACACTTGCGATCACACGAAAAATCATAAAATTTTCGAAAAGTCTTATATTATTTACCTTTCCGGGTTCTAACTTCTGTATTTTTAGCAATTTTTCTAACCTCTACATTTTTCACCCGGTGTGCACTTTTCTAACTTTTGCCGACACTCCTTTGATCACTCTTTCATATTATGCACCATAGCCGCACATATTTTAGTTCCAATGTTTACCGCAAGGGGGCGCCAACCTATCTTGGGTGCTATGGGCCCGATCCCCTCGGCTAATATTTCTATGGATAGTTTGTAAAACGGAGTTTCGTTCGGATAAAGGTTTGTTTAGAATAGAGTGCACCCCCTGGTGGAGATATGTGAAATTAACAGATTTTGCAAAAGGATAAAATGTTTTGGAAGAAATATTAAACGAAACCCTCTGTGCGATCTGTAATCACACTTACCCACTTGTTTCTATGTACTCTTATTAAAGGATGCCTCTTTTTTTCTTAGTTCTCAAAATATTTCTAACATATAGATTTAATTTTATAGTGTTAAAATCTTACTCACAGTTCGTCAGCTTTTAATGCATAAAATATTAAGTTAAACATAGATTTTAGAAATATTTTGGAAACTAAGAAAAAAAGACATCTTCTAAGAAGAGTACAAAGAAAAAAGCAATTAAAAACATTAATTTCCTGGGGAGATATTTTAAATATGAGGCATTGTTACATAATTTTTTACTTTTAAGTCCCTGAATAATAATTTTTATTTTAGTACATATTCTTGTGTATTTTTTTTATACTGGAAAACATCCCATTACATGATTGCATAACAATATTAACGGGATAAATAAGTTTTAGACGATGATGGGGGTACAAATATACCACGAAATTCTTTACCGTCCCGTATCCCTGATGCTGATTTTTAAGTTTGGTGCTGTCTGTATAAAATTGTTCAATAAAAGTAATTCGATGCAATTTTTTTCGAAATTGGGACTATTGTTTTATATAAACTAGGGGGCTCTGCCCCCTACCAGCTACGCTCGCCAACCCCCGTTCAGATAGCCTAGATCTTAAAAGCACGCTAATTTCATCGGCTTTAAAAAGATTGAATTACAATTAAAAAAACAGCGGCGATCTTCCTGTAACGGGTTTTCATTCATTTTCCTTTTATTGGAGATTTTTAAGGCGAAATCAGCCTCTCTTAGAGATACAATGGCTGTTTTCGTCTTTGATTAAAAAACATGAGTTAAAAATATGAAAATAAGCTAATGTAAAATGAATTAAGTAAACAGAGTCCTTGTCTCTCGGTATTTTTTAAAAACACTATAAAGTTCTTTTAAATAAGACATTTGAAATGTATCATTTTAAATCTGATATAATTTTCACCAAAGTTTTCTTTCTCTTTTTAATATTCACATGAAAATACTTTTGTGGTTAGAAAGGAAATATTATTTGCGCTGTCTTAGAATTCACGATAATAGTTGAAAAGATTACCTCAAAATATGAAATAAATGTCTCACGCAAATATATTTTTAAATTTAAACTGTTTTGCCAACTGTTAATTATTTGGCCTTTTTAAATATGACGCAATTTCTTCCATTTATTACTTTTAACGCATAAGAATGAATTTATTATTTAAAAATTTTTCTTTCTCTTTTAAAATTCACGTGTAACTATAGTATTTTACGTATTATAGTATTATACGTAATTTTCAATATTTTCCTGATTTTTAACACGTAAACAGTTAATTGTAATTTGAAAGTTTTTTTCCTGTTGATAATAGGCACATGAAAATGAATTTTTAATTTGAAGGAAATGTTAATCTTTGCGCTGTTTTTAGGTGCGTTCGTAATTATATAAATACGTAGCACCTATAGTCGTCGTTCAGTCCGTCCGTCCGTCTGTCCGTCCGTCTGTCCGTCCGTCTGTCCGCATGTAACAGAGCAAAAACTACCCAACCGAATGGTCTGAAATTTCAAATATATGATTGTTGCAAAATTTTGTCGAGCCATTTCAAATTTTATGAAAATCGGATGTATAGTTTAATTACAGGGACAGTCAAAAGTTTTTCTTTACATTACGGCCAATGGGAAAAATTATTGAAAGTGCATTTTAATGATATTAGAGCCTTCCGAATGATCTGAAATTTTAAAGATATAACTGTTGCAAAATTTTGTCGAGCCATTTCAAATTTTAGGAAAATCGGATGTATAGTTTAATTACAGGGACAGTCAAAAGTTTTTCTTTACATTACGGCCAATGGGAAAAATTATTGCAAGTGCATTTTAATGATATTACAGCCTTCCGAATGATCTGAAATTTTAAAGATATAACTGTTGCAAAATTTTGTCGAGCCATTTCAAATTTTAGGAAAATCGGATGTATAGTTTAATTACAGGGACAGTTAAAAGTTTTTCTTTACATTACGGCCAATGGGAAAAATTATTGCAAGTGCATTTTAATGATATTAGAGCCTTCCGAATGATCTGAAATTTTAAAGATATAACTGTTGCAAAATTTTGTCGAGCCATTTCAAATTTTAGGAAAATCGGATGCATAGTTTAATTACAGGGACAGTCAAAAGTTTTTCTTTACATTACGGCCAATGGGAAAAATTATTGCAAGTGCATTTTAATGATATTACAGCCTTCCGAATGGTCTGAAATTTTAAAGATATAATTGTTGCAAAGTTTTGTTGAGCTATTTCAAATTTTAGGAAAATCGGATGTATAGTTTAATTACAGGGACAGTCGAAAGTGTTCCGTTACATTACGGGGAATGGGAAAAATTATTGCAAGTGCATTTTAATGATATTACAGCCTTCCGAATGGTCTGAAATTTTAAAGATATAATTGTTGCAAAGTTTTGTTGAGCTATTTCAAATTTTAGGAAAATCGGATGTATAGTTTAATTACAGGGACAGTCAAAAGTGTTCCGTTACATTACGGGGAATGGGAAAAAATTATTGGAAGTGCATTTTAATGATGTATCAGACTATGCGCTTTATGAAGTGCAAAAAAGTATACATTCAGTACAATATGGGGTGCAAAAAATAATTATAAAACTAGTTATAGTACGAACGCACCTCATTTGCCACGTTTGACGAGCAATTTCCAACTTGTTAAAATTGGCAACAGTTTAAAATGATACACTTTTTTAAAATATGTAAAAAATATCTCTCTAAATGCTGAAAATTTGAATTTAAAATGGAAATAAATCCTCAAAAAATGAGTCAAATTAAAAAATTGAATGCAGTCTGCACACCTAGAATTTATAATGTATAAAATAATCTAAAAATTTTTAAATTCTTCTGTATAGTTTTTGCTCCTATAAAAGTTTTTAATGGAACGATTTTGATCAACTTTAACATTAAATATCTCTTAAAATAACAATTCGATTTAAAAACTGTCTGCATCAGCTTGTTTGGCAAACATTTCTCTATAATACCACTAATTTTCATATTTTTGCATGAAACAGTTTTCTTAATATTAACGAAGAAGACCCCCCCGGTCTCAAAAAATACGGATGCCGATCTAGGATCGGGATACCGGGAAGATCCACGAAGATTTTCATTGGTCATTTCCAATCGTTACTTTTTTTTATATAGAGAGAAGGATATGTAGCAAAAATTTAACCTGTACACATTTTTACGGTTGTTATTTTTTTTTAACTCTGTCCCTAGATTTTAGATTCATTACCGACCCTCTTGCTAAAAGTGTACATAAAATCCCTTCAGATGCAGCCACAGAATTTTCTTCAACTTTTTTCTCAAGCAGAAGTATGCTAGAAAAAAATGGGTAACATTTCTTTGACAGGACATTTACTACAGAATTGAAATCAGCATTTAAATATCAATTTCAAGCATTGTGTCTTTTTGGTAGTCTTACCGTCCCCAAGGTTTATTCCTGCACTTTTCGAGGTAAATTAAATTATTTTTGTAATTTAATCCAATGTAAATAACTGTTGCTAAAAATCAATGAACATTGTGACTATCACTTAGTCTTAACATGATTTGCTAAAAATAGGTGGTAATTTTCCTTACCGTCCCTTTTTTTTCGCTTATCATCCTTTTTTTTTCCTTATCGTCCCTTCTTTAACACCCCTTTAAGACAATGTTATACCAAAATTCTGTACTAAAAATACTACATTGTTATTATTTCTTATTTGAATGTTCTGTGTGTACTATGCAAATTCATTGTAAGTTAAAATTTAGAAGAAAATAAAAAGTTAGAGTGGTAAAACGGTAAGGAAAATTTAAATCACAAGTTTAACTTAAACCTCAGTAAAATTTTTAAAAAAATCGTCGCTGCTGACCATTTTTTCTTTATTTTGGATCATTAAGGTATTCGTAAATAAGTTTAAATGTTATTTTATTAAGTTTAATTTCACCAGATTTTTATCCCTGAAAGTTAAAATATTGTGAGAATTCCTGATATACGAAAGCATTCTACGCCCATAAACTTAGAATTAGAGAGGGGAATTCGGAAATTGTTTGACCTGCAGCAGCAGCCCTAGCTGTGCCGCCGATGCGATGCCTGTAAATGTTGTTTTACCTTTCGCTGAGTATATATGCAGTCAAATGGGCGGATGCACAAACATCAAGTACTTGGCTTTTAAACTGATCGTAGAATTCAAAAGTTTAACTTATCAGAAGAAGATGTAATGTAATAATAGTAGGGTATAGCGCCGATTATCGGAACTCCAATTAACTGAACTTCCAATTATCCGAACAGCCTATTTCTCACAATTTTTTTAACCAAACTTCCATTTATCCGAACAGCCTATTTCTCTCAAAAAAAGTTTTTAATGCTGATTTATGGATGAGATTTAAGACGAAAAAGAAATTGAACAAATGAAAACAAATGCTCTGAAAATGATCCAGGCCCATCACATAACGAAGCCTTTGAATGTTTGGAAACAGCTATGATATGGCTCGAACGGCAGAAGAATGTTGATCCTATTCAACTAAGGTATTTAAGAAGAATTCGAGATATGGCAGCATTGGAAAGAACGTCTTCTTTGAAGCAAGCCACAATCGAATGCTTTTTTGCTAAAATTATAATCTCTGGAGTTCAGAAAATGATAAAAAGAGAAAAAGAAAATTTTAAATGATAAAAAAGTAGAAAAACAGTTTTTAAACACGCTAGCACAAACTGGTGCTGCCAGTCCTAAGCCTGGATAAAGTGTGAAGGTTTTAGTATAGTCAGGAACATCCCTTAAATTATCTGTCCATTTATCCGAACAAGGTCGGCCCCGACTTCTTCGGATAATCGGCGCTCTGCTGTAATTAAACTTAGTAAAAATTGATTTGAAAGCGTTGTGTTATCGATTTTATTATTTCTTCTTAAGTAGCTTATGTTTAATATGTTAGCTGCTGATACTAAACGCTCTGAAAAAAACTTAATTTAACAGTTAATTTTTACAAAGTTTTTTGATACACATTAAAAATTATATTACAAATTAGAAAAATGATTACACACTGCACACCGCAAGCTTATTAAGTATGTCTTTGGACCAGATCGTTAAATTACTATCAATATTTTTTGTTTCTATAAAACTTTTTTAACAGAACTATTTTGATTGATTTCGACATTAAATAGCTTTTTAAATAATTCTGCGATTTAAAAATTGTCTACGTCAGTGTGTTCATCGAACCTATCTCTATAAAGCTACCAATTTTCATATTTTTATGGGCAATAGTTTTCTCATAATATAAGAAGAGCAAAACCCAAGTTTAACAGCATAAATATATTCTACACCCTTCAATTAACCTCGGTACAAATTTTTATATAACTAGGGGGCTCGGCCCCCTACGAGCTACGCTCGCCAACCCCCCGTTCAGACACTGCAGTCTCTAAAAGCACGCTAATTTGATCGGCTTTAATTGAATTTTTTTGGAAGATTGAATTATAATTAAAAAAACAAAGGCGATCGCCTTATAAACGGGTTTCTATTCATTTCTCTTTGATTGGGGAATTTTACGGAAAAATCAGCTGCTGTTAAAAGATACAATGGCATTTCAAAATCATCTAATATAAAATGAATTAAGTAAACAGAGTCTTTGTCTCCCGGTATTTTTTAACAAAGCAAAAAGAAAGTCCTTTTAAATAAAACATTTTAAATATATCGTTTTTAATCTGACGTAATTTTCACCAAACTTTTCTTTCCCTTTTTAATATTTACGTGAAAATGCTTTTATTAGAAATGAAATATTATTTGCGCTGTCAAAAAAAAAAAAAAATAGTTGAAAAGTTCATCTCAAAATATCAAGTATTCTCGCGCTATTTTTAAATTTAAACTACTATTTTGCAATATTATTTTTTGTTCATTTTACGTAATAAGTGTAATGTGACGTAAATGTGATGTAATTTCTCCTATTTAAGACTTCTAACGCATGTTAATGAATTTATTACTTTACAATATCCTTTCTCTGTTAAAATTCACGTGTAATTATAGATGAAGTAATTTTCAATAAGTTCCTGCTTTTTATACGTAATTATTTAATTCTAATTTGAAAGTTTTTCTTTTCTGTTTATAATAGTCACGCGTAAATAAATTTTTAATTTGAAGCAAACATTATTGTTTCCGTTGTTTATACAGTTTGGCAACAGGTTAAATTAGTACAATTTTCTGAAATAAGTAAAAAAATATCTCTCGAAATGCTGAAAATTTGAATTTAAAATAGAAATGAAACCTCGAAAAATGAGTCAAATTAAAAAAATAAATTATTTCTGCACACCGGGAAATTATAACGTATAAAATGATCTAAAAAGTATTAAATTCCGATGTATAGTTTTCGCTCCTATAAAACTTTTTTAATGGAACGATTTTGTCCAACTTTAGCATTAAATATCTCTTAAAATAATTCTTCGATTTGAAAACTGTCTACATCAGCGTGTTTATCAAACATTTCTGTATAATACTACCAATTTTCATATTTTTGTATGCATTATTTTTCTTAATATTAACGAAGAAAGACCTCCGGTCACAAAAAATTCAAAACCGGCGGCGGCGGCGGCGGCGGCGGCGGCGGTGACAGCGGGAGTTACTTTTTTTTAGAATAGAGAGAATCGTAAAATTAGTTTCAGAGAAATTAATTATTTTAAAATGAACCTATTTTAGGGACTGTGTCCAAATTGAAGTTCGGTACTCGATAGTTGAAAAGCTCCAGAATTACTAAATCACTTCTATTAAAGTATTACAGTATAACTTCGAAAATCTGGCATCATCGAGACCGAGACTATGCCGGATTTTTGAAGGAATGTCGAAAGTAGTAACTATGAATATTAAAAGTAGTACTATATTCTTGATGGTACCTTTAGCCATAATTTAATTCATTATTGAGTAATAATTATGTAAGAAAAAGAGAAAAATAAATACATAATAAATACATAATAAATACTATTTAAAAAAACTTACTTTATATAGTTTCTATGTTACAGAAAAAAAAGGAAAAAATGTGAAATTATTTCTTCTATTGTAATTTCGGAAACATCAATGTCAATTTTGTTTGCTTCAATTTGTTTAGTCGTTCTTTAACAAGTTTTTGTATTTTATAAAAATATGAAGAATGTCTATTTTGGAAATACAGTCTTGTTTCTCTAAAGTATATATTAATACACCAGTCAAATTTATGCATTTTTCTAGTGACAACCTTTATTCTTCCGGTTGTTAATCCTCGTCTTTTGAGCTGCTACTAGCATTATCGGCGGTTCTATTTAGCACAGCGTCAACGATCTCGCTGTTCGTTAAATTGTTTGTTGTTGATGCATTTTCGTAAATGCTTAGCCAATCTTCTGTATCCATTTTTTCGACACTTAATGCATTTTCAGATTTTGCATGTTCAATCATCTCACAAATTGAGCCTTTTCACGGCAAATTTGAAAGCCTGAAAATTCTTCCTCATCATTGATCTCGCAGTTGCCGAAAATTCTTTCCAACCATATATTGTGCCATGCATTCGCCAAAGTTGTTTCCGTTGCTAAGCAACACTGCAGCTCTCAGAAAATTTGTTCAGAAAATAATCGTATCTGACAAGTGTAAAAAAAAAGTCAAATATTCTTTTTTTGCATTTTTACTTTCGATCTCGAAGTTTTTAATTCATAAAGAATTGCTATTTTTCTTTTCCCATAACTTGAAACTGTAAAAGAAAATGGAAGGGAAAAGATGGTTTCGATGCCATATTTTTGAAGTTTCTGGATTTCTGAATGCCGGATTATTGAAGTCACACTGTATTTCTTGCTAATATGACTATTTCACTCGCTTAATGTGTTTCGACTATTGCCAGCCCAAATGTTTCAATAAAAAGATAAAATATATTTCTGTTAAACTATCGTTTCTGCACATCATAGAGGGCCCCTTAAACCATTATTTTGACTTTTTAAGCACAATTCGAAAACTACTTGTAAGAAAAATTCGAAATTTCGAATTCGCATAAAGCGGGACATAATAAATATAAATCTATCAAAAAAATTGTAGGTTGCAATTCATGTTTTTTTTTTTTATATATATTAATTTCATAATTCATATTATAAAAGTTTTTCAATTACAAATTCAATGTATTTATGTTTGGGTTTTTTAGTATTTTTTTAGTATTATAACAACACAAAAAATGATCGCATTAGGATTATAATTTTACAAGATATTAATAAAAATATGAAAATGTAATTTAACATTAGAAGCTCTAAATTTTGAATGTTTATAATTCAAAAACTTGTCATCCAAATCACTTAAAATTTCGTATCTAGGCATACTTTGAACTAAAGATTTAAAATATATTGTCAAACTTGGACATTGCTATAAAAAAAAAAGAAAATTTGAGTTCGGTTTGATGTGTAGATGGCCCCTTAAGTAAATTTTATATACATCATTTAAAAGTAGACTTTATTTCCAATCTTTTGTATAGTCGTGGGGAAAAAAAGTAAACACCCCCTACTAATTCCTCAACAAATCATCGTAGAAGAAAGTTACTGGTACCGAACGATTGGAAATAAAGTCTACTTTTAAATGATGTATATAAAATTTGCTTAAGGGGCTAACATATTAGAACGAACCCAAACTTCATTTTTTTCAATGACAATACCCAACTTTAACGAGATATTTCAAATCTTCTGTTCAAACCATGCCAAGACACAAATTTCAAATCATTTGAATGGTAAGTTTTTGAATTATAAACGTTCAAAATTTAGTGCTTCTAATGTTAAATTACATTTTCATATTTTTATTAATATCTCCTGAAATTATACTTTTTTGTAGCAATAATACTAAAATACCCAGTCATAAGTACGTTGAATTTACAATTTTTATAATTTTATGATATGAATTATGAAATTAATATTCGAAAAAATTATGAATGGCAACCTACAATTTTTTTGGTGGATTTAGATTTATTAAGTCCTGCTTTATGGAAATCCAAAATTTCATATTTTTCTTCCAAGTAGTTTTCAAATTATGCTTAAAAAACGGCAAAATGATGGTTTAAGGGGTCTACGATAGAAGTCACTAGATATTTAGAAATTTCTTAGGCTATCCTGTAATCTAGCAGTCTTCAATGAAGTGTTTGAGTGGCGCTTAATATGCCTTGATCAAGAAGGGGGCTCTCTCGGTCAATAATCGAGTAGCGAACTTCCATTTCGATACAGCCCCTAAAATACGCTCGTTTTAAAATAATTAATTTTTCGGAAACTTATCGTACGAATTGCCTAAAAATTTGATTTTAGACTAATTAAAGAGTGTAGAGTTCATTTATGCTGTCAGAATTGTGTACTGCTATTGAAAAAAACAAAGTTATGGTTCATTTTAATATGTAGATGGCCCCCTAAGCAAATTTTATGCACATCATTTAAAAGTAGACTTTATTACCATTCGTGTGGTACCAGTAACTTTCTTCTACGCTAATTTTTTGCAGAGTTAGTAAGAGGTGTTTACTTTTTTTCTTCCATGACTGTACCTGGAACTTTCTTCTACTATAATTTGTTCCAGAGTTAGTAGGGGGTGTTTACTTTTTTTTCACGACTGTACCTTTTTTTACATATCCGGCAGTGTGAAAATTGAAAATGTGCGATATTTAGAATTTAAAAAATTGCACTAAAAATTATATTTAATCGTCTGCTGTTGCCACCGTCAAAATGACGTCAGCGTTACGCACGGACTCATTTGTCCTTTATAATATGGATAGGTAGGATACTAGTACAAAAATACATTAAGCTTCATACTTACCCAATCGTATATTAACTAAAATTTGTGGATTTACATTCGGACCTCGTTATCCCGACATCCGGTTTTCACGTCAGTTTTTCAAAGTCCGGATTTTCTAAATATGATTTTAATGTAAATAAACTCCGCATTTTACGTCGTTGAATAATTTTTAACTCCGGATATCCCGACGGTTTAGGAAGATTGTCCATTTTTCATAATCCATCTTATAAGCACGTAAATTAAGCGGTAAGAAATGTCTTGGCCAAACTTTTCATAAAAGTGTCTAAACCCCCATTGAGACAAGTAGGAAATTTTACTTCAATCCTTTATCGGAATAAATAAACCCACACACTATGAATGACCCACTTAAGCTCCAGGTAGACGTATCAGTCTACTCCCGGTCTTTTTTGTGCTGGTCAGGCGACGCTTTCTTGTGGTTACACGGCGTTTTTCATCCGACTAAAACCGAAGCATTGCATTGCATTGAAACGATCAGAAGTTATCAAACATCCATTTCTGAAACAACGAATATTGTTTACAATCCATTGTATAATATTGAAAACAGAATTGTAGGGCGATAATCTAGAGATCCTTAATTCATCAATATTTCATGTAACAATAAAAAAAAACAAGTCATCATAAATCTGATTTTCATCCTTTTCAATTTTTTTGTGTTTATTTTGTTTAATAATAATGTTTTATAGCTTAAAACTGCAAGAACAGTTATGAATTTAAAATTGTCTTAAATTAATTAAAAATACAACTTTTTATAAACACTAGGGGGCTCTGCCCCCTGCAAGCTACGCTCGCCAGCCCCCGTTCAGACACCGCAGAATCTAAAAATCTAAAAATCTAATGGATTTTAAAAATATTAGAGAAGATTAAATTATACTGAAAAAGCTCTGCAGATCTCCCTGTAAACGGGTTTCCATTCAATTCCCTTTGATTGCAAAAATTTAACGGAGAATCAGTTGCTGTTAAGACATCCAATGGTTGTTTTCGATTTTGATTAAAGAGGACCAGCTAAACATTTGAAAAGAAGCTAAAATAAAATGAATTAAGTATTCAGAGTCTTTGTCAACCGATATTTTAAAACAATCTCTATAACAATAGCCTAAATCATGTGACTATCATCAACAGTTCCGGGTGGAACACTTTGCTTTTTATACTCTATGTGCCATTTTTGATACTTTAATGTTATCCAGGCACAAGTGATAAGTCGCCAAATATTATTCTATACCCATCATTTCATCTATATTATAATAGTTCAAGTCATCAAATGCCATAAACAAATACGATCTGATCCCTTCACCTTTCATATGAAGGTTTGGAACAAATGTCATATACGCCCATATTGGCGCGATTTTTTTCCAACGCTAATTTGGGGAAAGCATCAACAGCATAAACAACAACATCCGGCTTACCATATCAAGTAAATAACGATACTTTGGCGCCAGTTAAATACCCGTTGCGTATATGACATTGGCGTCAGAAAAAATCGCACCAATATGGGACCGTATGTGACATCTGTGCCGAAAGAAAAAAAAGCCGGGTGCAAATCTCGCCAATATCTTTTTTTCAACTCGCCAGTTAGCATTTTTTTTATTGTTCGAGTGGTAAATTAAAACATTGATTTGAAGTTGAAATTAAATGTCATGGTTTGTTACATAATTTAATATTTCGCCAGATGTCATATACGGCATGTTTGGCATGTTTTTTTTGTTTTTTTTTTTTTTTTTTAACGAAAAAATGGCGAAAACCTCGTTTTCGAATAGCAGTTACATATGTATTTTTGGTACTACTTAGTTATCCCGTCGACAAAAAATCTATCGCGAACTATAACATTAAATGTCAATAATGGTTGGTCGTAAATTTCACATTCACTTGACTTTTAGCAAGTTACACGTGTTTACGTCATCCAATGATTTTTATTTCGACGTTTTATTTTTATATTTATTAATGTTATACTAATTTATTTGTTCTTTCGTTATTTAAAATAAAAATTTTGTCAATCTGCACAATTTGGCGAGTGGTTTGGCGATTTATATAATTTGCGAAATTGGGTGACGGAATAACTACTACATTGTACCGTATTTTTTAATTGTTTTCTATTATTTTCAAAAGGAAATATCAAAAAAATAATTAATTACTATAGAACAAAATAATTTATATAAATTTAAAAAAGAAATAAAAGTAAATATACATTTATTATTAAATAAACAACAATAGCCGGTTACCATGTCTATCAAAATAATGCCATTTGTGCGCCAATTAGGTACCCCGGTGCTTATATGACATCTGTGCCTAATATTTTTTTTTAAGAAGTGAAAGCCATCAATTTAAATGTTTCATTTTTAAATGAAAGTTTTGTATTTAATAAAATAATAACGAAATACAAAAAAAGCATTGTTCTTAGCATAGATTTAAAGGAGGCCAAACTGTCACCAAATTAATTTAAAATAGTAACCTTTTCTGAATTATGAAAAAAAAAATTCTGTTATGATTAAAATTTGAGTTACCATCATTAGAAAAAATGTATTTAAAATTAGAAAAAAATTAATATCTCGAAAACTAATTCGAATTTTAAAATTCTAATACCAGTTTTGAGATCTGTGGATCATCACGGATTTTTGGTGTTAATTTCATCGCAAAGTATTCCATATTTTAGGAGAAATCGCCGTGAAACAAAATCAGTTGTTTAATCAGTCGATTCAAAGAATCGATACATTTCAGGCGTTTCATATATTCGTTTCATAAATTCGTTTCATTATGGTTATATATATATAGGGTAGATATTTTTCTCCAACTGAGACACTCCACTTATGCCGACACTTTTTTCTGGTCATTAGAGTGCCTGGATAACGAGGTTCGACTGTATAAATTTTTCTGTAGGCGAGACAAATAGAATATTAATTAAAAGCTATTTCATTTTATAACCATGTGATGACCATATCTTTACACTCTTTTATTTAACTCAACCAGGTTTTTAGGTGAGTTCGTAATTATATAAATACGTAGCACCTATAGTCGTCGTTCGGTCCGTCTGTCTGTCTGTCCTTCCGTCCGCATATAACAGAGCAAAAACTACCCAACTGAATGGTTTGAAATTTTAAATATATAATTGTTGCAAATTTCTGTCGAGTCATTTCAAATTTTATGAAAATCGGATGTATAGTTTAATTACAGGGACAGACAAAAGTTTTCCGTTACATTACGGCCAATGGAAAAAAAATTATTTCAAGAGCATTTGAATGATGTTACAGCCTTTCGAACAGAATGAAATGGATATGCACTTATGAAGTGCACTTAAATATACATTCAGTACAATATTTAGTGCAAAAAATATTTATAAAACTAGTTATAGTACGAACGCACCTCATTTGCCACGTTTGACGTGCAATTTCCAACTTGTTGCATGTAAAGATAGATTTTGCAATCGATTTTTAAACCACTTTCTGATATGAGAGAATTATGAAAATCACGTTCGCAGGTGAGTTTCCGATGACAGTACAACATTTTAAGGCTTTTACAACTTAATTGTAAACTAATACATTAATTTTAAGACATTTATCAATAAGTTGAGATATCAATATAGAAATCCTAAAAAGGTATTTAAATAGTGTTTCATTTTAGGTAGCTTTCATTACAAAAAGCTACATATTGCAGCCATTCGGAGGAAAGCGATTTCAAAAAATGTTGGCATATTTTCATCGATCATGGCCCCTAGACCCCGAAACTACACTCCGTTCAAATGTTGATATATATATATATATATATATATATATTTGGAGTGTTCAAAAAGTAACGAGCCGGAGGCCTAGGAACAGAAACTAGTACATGTATGTCAAAAGTATTGGCTCTGGCTGTTGCGGCACTTGTCCCACTAAGACACAAGGCGGTGAATGGCTGTCTCGTAAAATTCCTGAGGTTGCAATGTGAACCAGTTCCGCACGTACTACTTGACGTCGTCGTCCGAAGTAAATCGTTTACCCCTCAGAGCCTTTTTTAGGGGACCGAAAATGGCATAATCGCAGTGAGAGAGGTGTGGACTGTATGGAGGGTGAGCGAGAACCTCCCACTTGAATTTCTGCACGAGTGCCGTAATCGTGTTGGCCGTATGAGGCCTTGCATTGTTGTGGAGCAGAATGACCCCACGGGTGAGCATGCCTGGTCGTTTTCATTTGATCGCTTGGCGAAGGGTGGTCAAGGTTTGGGAGGAATGCTGGGCATTCACTGTTGTCCTGTGCTGCAGGAAGTCTATCAGAAGGGGACCGTCTTGGTCAAAGAAGAACGTCAGCATAACCTTTCCTGCACTTGTGTGGATGGCCTTGAGTTTTCGTCGTAGTGGTGACCCTCGATGTTTCCACTGGAAACTTTGTCGTTTCGATTCTGTTTCGAAGTGATGATACGAAGACTCATATCCAGTCGCTTACAACTCGAATGAGCGTTGGACGACTGATGCATGCTTCTGCTAGCTTCGTAGTCACGTGACTTGCACACGTGACCCTCTAGCGGCGGGCATGTAGGCTTCCGTGCTCTTGTCGGAAACCCTCTTTGTAACTGACGCAACAATATTACCATTCTGTCACCGGTTTGCACTTTCCAGACTCTGGCTCGTTTTTTTTTTTTGAACGTCCCTTATATATATATATCCATATATATATGTATATATATCTGATCTTTGTCACACTGTAACTCTCGTATTTATGAACCGATTTGGATGTAACTTGGTGTATACATAGTATATACCAATGTCTCGACTGAGTTCGTTGGCCAGCTTCGTTCGCCATCTTGTTTCAAAATGGCGGCCATTTAATTTTTTTAGGTAGCTTTCTTTACAAAAAGCTACCTATTGCAGCCGTTCGGACGAAAACGATTTCAAAAAATTTTGGAATATTTTCATCGATCATGACCCCCAGACCCCGAAACCACCCTCCGTTCAAAATTGATATATATATATATATATATATATATATCTGACATATGTCATACTGTAACTCTCGTATTTATGAACCGATTTGGATGTAATTCGGTGTGTACATAGTACATACCAATGTCTCGACCGAGTTCGTTGGCCAGCTTCATCCGCCATTTTGTTTCAAAATGGCGGCCATTTAAAAATTTTTAAAAAATTTAAAATTTGAAATGTGGTACCAAAAAATTAAAAATGAAAAAATATTTTTTTCTTATGTATTTGATGTTTATACAAAGACTCCGTAGCAGTTTTTGTTTTGTCTATATCTTAAAAAATGGCTGAGTTATAGCATTTTGAATTTCTAGCGAAGATGACATTTTGAAACGTCCTGAATTTTGTCACGCGATAAAAGGCGTATTTATGAACCGATTTGGATGTAACTTCGTTTATACATAGTACAGACCAATGTCTCGACCGAGTTCGTTGGCCAGCTTCATCCGCCATTTTGTTTAAAAATGGCGGCCATTTAAAATTTTAAGAAAAATTTAAATTGGAAATGTGGTACCAAAAAATTGAAAATTGAAAAAATATTTTTTTCTTATGTGTTTGACCTTGATAAAAAGATTCGGGAGCAGTTTTTGTTTCGTCTATATCTTAAAAAATGGCTGAGTTATAGCATTTTGAATTTCTGGCGAAGCTGATATTTTGAAACGTCCTGAATTTTGTCACGCGATAAAAGGCGTATTTATGAACCGATTTGGATGTAACTTCGTTTATACATAGTAAAGACCAATGTCTCGACCGAGTTCGTTGGCCAGCTTCCTCCGCATCCTTGTTTAAAAATGGCGGCCATTTAAATTTTTAAGAAAAATTTAAAATTGAAATGTGGTACAAAAAATTGAAAATTGAAAAAATATTTTTTCCTTATGTGTTTGACTTTGATACAAAGATTTGGGAGCAGTTTTTGTTTCGTCTATATCTTAAAAAATGGCTGAGTTATAACATTTTGAATTTCTATTGTGGCTGACATTTTAAAACGACCTGATTTTTGTCTTTCGATAACAGGCGTATTTATGAACCGATTTGGATATTACTTGGTCTGTACATAGTGCATACCAATGTCTCGACCGAGTTCGTTGGACAGCTTCATTCGCCATCTTGTTTCAAAAGGGTTGCGATTTTTTTTTTTAATGTATTTTAAAATTTAAAATGAGGTATTAAAAAATTGGAAAATGAAAAAGATTTTTTTTTATGTGTTTGGCCTTGATACAAAGATTCGGAGCAGTTTTTGTTTCTAAAAATTTGTTCTTTTGTTTATATCTTAAAAAGTGGTTGAATTATAGCACTTTGAATTTCTATCATGGCTAACACTTTGAAACGATCTTGTATTTGTCACGCGATACCACACGTATTCGCCTATTTCAATGGAAGAAGGCATGTGGATAGTATACATCAATATCTCGACCAAGTTCGCTGGCCAGCTTCATCAGCCATCTTGTTTCAAAATGGAGGCCATTAAATTAAAAAAAATTATATTTAAAGTGAGGTGCAAAAAAATTAGAAATTGAAAAAGGTTTCTTTCTTAAGTATTTGACCTTGATATACGGAATCAGGAGCATTTTTTGTTTGCCTTTATCTTAAAAAATGGCTCAGATATAGTAGTTTCAATTCCTAACGTGGTTGACATTTTGAAAAATCTGATTTTTTGCCTGCGACAGCACTCGTATATATCAACCGATTCCGATGTGAGTGAGCATGTGCACAGCAACTACTAAGGTCTCGACCAAGTTCACTGGTTAGCCTCATCCACCATGTTGTCTTAAAATGGCAGGCACTTTAAGAAATCGCCGAATTTGGCAGCCAAATATAAGTTACTTTAATTAAAAGCAGCTGGATAAAGCTGACTAATTTCGCGAAATTCTCATTCATAATGATTTAGTATATAAAAATTAGTATTGAATCTCCTACATTCGGTTTCCACTTAATTGAGCTTCGTGTGTTTGAATAATATAAGTTGGACTTTTTAAAATAAGGAATATGAAAGCTACCTCTTCCTCCCGGCACTGGCCGGAAGGACTTTTTTAATTACAATTTGAAATGTGGTACCAAAAAATTGAAAATTGAAAAATATTTTTTTCTTACGTGTTTGACATTGATACAAAGATTCCGGAACAGTTTTTGTTTCGTCTATATCTAAAAAAAATGACTGAGTTATAGCACTTTGAATTTCTAGCGTGGCTGATATTTTGAAGCGATCTGATTTTTGTCACGCGATAACAGGCATATTTATGAACCGATTTGGATGTACCTTGGTGTATACATAATATACACCAATGTCTCGACCGAGTTCGCTAGCCCACTTCATCCGCCATCTTGTTTTAAAATGGCGGCCATTTAAAAAAAATTAAAAAATTTTAATTTAAAATGAGGTGTTAAAAAAATGGAAAATGAAAAAGATATTTTTCGTATGTGTTTGACCTTAATACAAAGAATCCGGAACAGTTTTTGATTCGTCTATATCTAAAGAAATGGCTGAGTTATAGCATTTTGAATTTCTATTGTGGCTGACATTTTGAAACGACCTGATTTTAGTCACGCGATAACAAGCGTATTTATGAACCCATTTGGATGTAACTTGGTGTGTACATAGTACAGGGGTCCCAAATGATCCACCAACTGAATACCAATAAATTTTAACAGAAAATTTTATGGTAGGTTTGCTCTAGAATTAACTTTCAAAGGTGATTCCGGGGCGGTTTGTAAGAAAAATCTAAAAAGAAAAATTTTCTAAAATAATATTGGTATTCAGTTGGCGGGCCATTTGGGAGCCCTGATAGTACATACCAATGTCTCGACAGAGTTCGCTGGCCACCTTCATTCGTCATCTTGTTTCAAAAGGGCTGCCATTTAAAAAATTTTAAATTTTATATTTAAAATGAGGTATCAAAAAATTGGAAAATGAAAGTGATTTTTTTTTTATGTGTTTGACCTTGATACAAAACTTCCGGAGCAGTTTTTGTTTCGTCTATATCTTAAAAAATGGTTGAAATACAGCACTTTGAATTTCTAGCATGGCTGACATTTTGAAACGATCTGAGATTTTTCACGCGACAACACGCGTATTTATTAACCTATTTCGATGTAAGAAGGCATGTGGATAGTATATAGCAATGTCTCAACGAAGTTCGCTGGCCAGCTCCATCAGCCATCTTGTTTCAAAATGGCGGCCATTAAATTAAAAAAATAATTATATTTGAAGTGAGGTGCAAAAAAATTAGAAATTGAAAAAGGTTTCTTTCTTAAGTATTTGACCTTGATATAAGGATTCCGGAGCATTTTTTGTTTTGTCTTTATCTTAAAAAATGGCTCAGATATAGCAGTTTGAATTTCTAATATGGGTGACATTTTGAAAAATCCGATTTTTTGCCTGCGACAGCACTCGTATATATCAACCGATTCCGATGTGAGTGAGCATGTGCACAGCAATTACTTAGGTCTCGACCAAGTTCACTGGTTAGCCTCATCCACCATGTTTTCTTAAAATGGCAGGCACTTCAAGATATCGCCGAATTTGGCAACCAAATATAAGTTATTTTAAATAAAAGCAGCTTGGATAAAACTGACTCATTTCGCGAAATTCGATTTTAGTATTGATTTAGTATTGATAAAAATTAGTATTGAATCTCCTATAATCGGTTTCCACTAAATTGAGCTTCGTGTGTTTGAATAACATAAGCTGGCTTTTTTAAAAATATAAGGAATATGAAAGCTACCTCTTCCTCCAGGCACTGACCGGAAGGACTTTTTTTTCCTGTTGCCCTATCTTAAAAATAGAACCAGAGAAAAAATTATACATTTTGTAATAAATTCATTTAGTAGTGCTTTCTACCAAACAAAATCAGTGAATTTTTCATAATTGAGTTTTGTGCCCACGCCAAATTAATATATTGTAACGGAATTTTCTAAGAAAAAACATGAAATTCAGTCAAAAAAATAAATGCGTTTTTTCATGATGAACAGTGAATGCTTATAAAAGAATGACTTTTAAAAAACTATTTTTAGGTGCGTTCGTAATTATATAAATACGTTTCACCTATAGTCGTAGTCTGGTCCGGTCTGTCTGTCTATCCGTCTGTTCTCATATAACAGCGCAAAAACTACCTAACCGAATAGTTTGAAATTTAATATATATTAATCGTTGCATAATTTTGTCGAGTCATTTCAAGTTTTATGAAAATCGAATCAAAACTTAAAAAGATATTAATAAAAGCTTTCTTCACTCTATTAAATCCTATCATACGTAATTAATTCAATGATTCTAGTTTATCATGGTGATTACGTCCTATTTAAGATGGAGTCCTGTTATTTCCGTATTACTGAATTTAATATATAGGATCGTAATAAATATTGTATTCATGCATTTTTGCATTAGAGTGCAACAGCTATTGCACCAAGATCTGAATATTTATAAAACTAGTTTTAGTGCGAACGTACCTCATTTGCTAAGTTTGACGTATAATTTCCGACTTGTTATTTTTTATAGTTATTTTACAGTTGAATCTTTTTTTAAAACTTGATAAGTCAGAACTTCATTTGTTTCAGAACCCCAAAACATATCGCACCCGGGGTCATCAAGTCTATTTGAATGGCCTTGATTACAAATATGTTTGAGTGCTGACTGATAGACGGACAAACTAAAACTATTCTAAGTAAACTGAGATTTTCTTTTTCAAGTTATTTAGCGCTGAAGGAAAAAAAAAATGTTCAAAATGATATATATATTTCATATCTTCCGATAAATAAATTGAATTAACCTAGATATGCTTTATTTCTTCTGGCTTTTATCCAGTATTTTTCATTTTTTCAGTAAATAATTTTTAACACTGGAAAAAAGAAAAGAAGTTGCGAATAACGCATAGGTTTTTTGGCAGCATATCAAAGAAAGAAAGAAAGGTTAATTCAATCTTTAAAAGTATGCCCGTCATATACCTTAATGTTAATTAGATTTAGATAACAATTACCTTAATTGCACTACTTAAATTCTTGTTAACAATATGATAAATTATGAAGAAAGGACATATAATTTTTTAATGAATTAATGATTTTTGCATGAAGCAGAGCATAACTAATTAACCCTTTGAAGCACCGCGTTGCATAGCTGCAACATACCCAAAAGTCTATGTTACTTTAATGGGGTGTTACACTAGAACAGGGACGGCGAACCTATGGCACGCGTGCTATAAGTGGCACGCTGCAGATTTCTTTTTGGCATGGCATAGATCTAGGTTCTACATCAAAATATAGTAGAACTCTGCAAAATGCATTAATTAATCTATATGTTGTCTCTGCTCATCTGAATTCGATTAGTTCGGTTGGTTCGTCATTGTCATACAGATTGAAGAAACTGAACTATTAATGTATCTTAATCTAGTTCAATATTGGTTTACAACATTTTAAGAATAAGAGATAATTAGGTGATTTTCACAAAAGAAACATTTAAAGGCATTATAATAAAAAATTCCGATAGTAAATCATAACAATTTGGAATTCAGTTACAAACACTAAAAGTTGTGGATTCTGGCTCTTGCTATTTTGACAATTTTTTCTTCGAGATATTCTTTGCGGAAATAAATATTATGAAAAATTCAAGTAAAAATATCTCTTCAAATGAGTCCAATTAAACTTGCAATCTCTTAAAAATACGAAGCTGATATAAATTATTCGTCATCTAAGATGAGACTACAGAAATAATATTTAAAAAATAAATTTCTAAAGTATATCAAGTATTACCCATATTTTTTTAATGCTAACAACAAAATTTTAGTAATATTGATTCATTATTATTTGATCTATTAAAATTTCATATTTTTGGCACGTCATGATCACGTAAAACGTATTTTTGGGAAATTTTGGCACGTGGATGTGAAAAGGTTCGCCGTTCCTGCACTAGAAGGACCGTGTGGGGTCATTTTGACCCCTACCAAATGAATATATTTCAGTTCGAACCAGAAATTTATTTTATAAAATGTTTTTAAAAGATGCAAAGAAGAAAATAAAGTTAAATATAGAAGTTAAATTATAATTTCAATGTATTTGTGTTTGGGGGTCTCAGTATTATAACCACATAAAAAATTATCACATTAGGTTTATAATTTCAGGGGATATTAATAAAAATATAAAATCTAATTTAACATTAGAAGCTCTAAATTTTGAATGTTTTTAATTCACAAACGTATCGTCAAAATGACTTCAAATTTTGTTTCTAGGCATAGTTTGAACCAAAAATTTAAAATATAATGTCAAAATTTGGTCTTGCCATTGAAAAAAACAAAGTTTGATCTAATTTTAATTTGCAGATAGCTCCCTAAGCAAATTTTATGTACAGTGAAACTTCTTTTGAAGGCCACCCCCATTCAAGGGCCACCTCTATTAATGGCCAATATTTTTAGGAACGAAAATTTTTCCAATAGACATAATGTTAATTTTATTCCTATTAGGGGCAGCACCTATCCCTCATAAAGGCCATTTTTTTTCACATTTTCCTTAAATCCTAATCAGGGGTACTGAATTCCTGAATCAAAAGATAAGAGTTCAGCAAACAACTGCACTTGCAACAAAGATGGCGAGGATGGATGGGGGGGGGGGGGGGGATTTAGTAACACAACGAAGGATCACAAACTTTTCTATAAGTGAGACAAACAGATGTTCCCGACACTTTGTTTGATCTTTCAACCTATAGGTGTTGGGTTGGAGGGGAAATTTGACCCTTTGTTGTGGCTTGTAAGCACACAAAGGATAACAGGTTATCTAGAAAAACTGATTCCACGTTTACTAAAACTGTGAATGCATATTAAAGTACAATTTTTACACCTGTCAGGAAATGCTAACAGAAATAAATAAACTAATATCTCATTCTAAGGCATTAATAAATGATGCAAATTTAAGTAACTTGTTCCATAAAGTAAAAAAATCATTCGAAACCAAAATTGTTTGCGAAAAAATTATGAAAAGTAAATAAACTTCAATAGAAAATTATTTTAATCATTTATGCAGTTTAAAAATGTTAATAAACAGTTTTTTCACCTATATAGGCTTTGATTTCTTTATTTTAGTTATTCTTTTTTTATCACCTCTATTCAAGGGCCACCCCTCATAGGGGCCAATTTTCAATGGAACGACATGTGGCCCTTACAGAGAGGTTTCACTGTACATCATTTAAAAATGGACTTTATTTCCAATACTTTGGTACCAATAACTTTCTTCCATTATAATTTGTTGCAGAGTTAGTCAGGTGTGTTGTCTTTTTTTTCCACTACTGTATCTTGTTTTGTATGAAATGGAATAACATCCCGAAAAGTTTTAGAAAAACACGGTGCTCGCCCAATCGATGGTATCGTATGAACGATAATCGTAGTCCAAAATAGCGTAGAGTAACAGTAGAGCGTCAAGTGCATACTGCTGGCGCGTATAATGGAAACTTCTACCACTTTTTTTTTTAAGTTATAACATTTACAACAAAGGTGAGCATGTCTATTAAATGTTTCATTGTAATGTACTCCAGTTTTCTGAACGTTATTACCGTCAACCCAAGCTCAGTTAGTGTAGAACGCCCTGTATTTTTTATTAAATGGCGTGATTTGAGAAACCATGTTCCATTTCAATTTTTGTTCCTCTTGATGTCTGGTAACAAACCTCTGAGTTTGTCGGAGTATCGGAACTAGAGGCCTGCACGGACCGAAATTTCCAGGTCCGGGCCCGGCCCGACTCATCGAAAAAAATTTCGGCCCGGCCCGGTAAAAAATTTAAAAGTTCGGCCCGGCCCGGAAAAAAAGTTAAAATCTCAGCCCGAGTAAATTTCTACAAAACATTGATTTTTACGCCGATTTGGTTAAAAATTTGTCTCGTGCGAGGAGTTCTGACCAAAAATATTTACCTTAACTTTTTTTTTTCATGTTTATAATCTTCATTTTTATAGAAGTGGCGCAAACTGATATATTTATCTTTTTAATCAATCTCTATTTCTTGTATGTAAATGTTTCAGTTATCAGTAATATCGTTAATCCATATTCCATGTATGTGTTAGAAATCTGAAAAATACTATACAGTATATATTTAAAAAAAAAACGGAATTGCATAGGGGAAAAAAAAAAAAAAAAAAAAAAAAAAAAAAAAAAACGCGTTTCAGATAAGTTTCTTTCTTAGCAAGTTGTAAAAGCATTATATATCCTTTTCTTAAGCATTAATATATTAATTTTGCATGGATCAACACGTTTTTCAGTTTATAAAAGGATTTCGTCATAGGCAGGTTCTTTTTCATACGTTTTATTATATTTTTATTTAGCTATATTTTAATAAGCGTAGAAATCTACCATTCTTTAAAAAGAATAAATTTGAATGTTTAATTGTAGAATAATGGCGATTTAAAAATGTGTGCATTTTTTGCAAAAATTTTTGGGCCAGGCCTAATTTTACTGACCTTTGAACGAATCAGGCCACTCCGAGACAATGATTTACAAACGGGCTGGTCAAAAACTAGGACTGAAAATTTTGGGCCTTGAAGACTAGGAATGAAACCAGTCCCGGCTCTGTACAGAAAAAAAAAGTTAGGCCCGGCCAAATAATTTATTAAAATGCTTCATTTATACTTTATCCAGACTCATATCTAATTCAAATGTCAAAATCTCCAATAATTATAAACCTATTTTTCACATTTTGTCAGTGTGAAAATTTAACAATAGCAGAAAATGCAACCGGTATGCAACAGAAAGAGAAAATACATAAATAATTCAAGATATAGATTTTGTTGTGTGCATTATCATGTAAAGAATCGAAAATGTTTTTATTACTCTCCATACTTTTTTATGTTTTGCAAACAGCTAAAATTGAGGTTATTTATTTGTATTTTTTTTTACTATTACTTTTTTTAACTTTTCGTATTTTGGTTCCTTTATTCAGATAGATTTCTATTTAGTTTATCAGGAAAGTACAAAAAACGTTTGCAATATTTTCTTTTATGTGATCCCGGAAATAATAATTATATACATACTTTAATTTATAAATATGTTTTACTCATTTTTAACACTTTTGAAAAGTGTTTAGAAATTTGGTTTAATTGCCTGTCGGCTGCCTATTAGCGTTCTGACTCACATAAATATCATCGAATTGCCATGTAATCTATATATATATATATACACTGAGGTGACAAAAGTCATGGGATACCCTGATAATAGCGTATCGGTCCACCGTTTGCCAGGAGAAGTGCAGCAACATGACATGGCATGGACTCCACGAGTCGTTAGAAGTCCTCTGGAGAAATATTGAGCCATGCAGCCTCTATATACAACCATAATTCCGAAAGTGTTGCCGGTGGAGGATTTTGTGCACGAACTGACCTCTCGATTATGTCCCATAAATTTCGATGGGATTCATGTTGGGCGATCGCGGTGGGCGAATCATCTGCTGGAATTGTCCAGAATGTTTTTCTAAACTAATCGCGAACAGTTATGACCCGGGGACATGGCGCATTGTCATCCTGGAAAATTCCATCGTTGTTTGGGTACGTGAAAACCATGAATGGTTGCAAGTGGTCTCCGAGTAGCTGAACGTAAACATTTCCAGTTAACGATCGGTTCAGTTTGACCAGCGGACCCAGCCCATTCCATGTAAACACAGCCCACAACATTATGGAGCCAACATCAGCTTGCGCAGTGCCTTGTTGACAACTTGGGTCCATGGCTTCATGGGCTCTGCGCCACACTCGTACCCTTCCATCAGTTCTTACCAATTGAAATTGTGACTCATCTGACCAAGCCACTTCTTTCCAGTCGTCTACGGTCCAACTGATATGGTCGCGAGCCCAGGAGGTCCTCTGTTGGCAATGTCGTATTGTTAGGAATGGCACCCGAGTCGGTCTTCTGCTGACATAGTCCATTAAAGCCAAATTTCGCTGGACTGTCCTAACGGAGACGACCGTCGGACGTCTCACATTCATTCTTGCGATTATTTCACACAGTGTTGCTTGTCTTTTCACACTGACAAGTCTACGCAGACGTCACTGGTCGCGGTTATTAAGTGCCGGTGGTCGACCACTGCGTTGTCCATGATGGGAGGTTAAGCCTGAATTTAGGTATTCTCGGCACACTCTTGACACTGTGGATCTCGGAATGTTGAATTCCGTAACGATTTCCGAAATGGCATGTCCCATGCGTCTAGCTCCAACTAGCATACCACGTTCGAAATCCGTTAATTCTCGTCGTGTGGCCATAATCACATAGTCAACCTTCTCACACGAAGCATTTGAACACAAATGAAAGTCCTGCCCAGGCACTGACCATTTATACAATTTGTAAGCGACACTACTGCCATCTATATATTTGCATATTGCTATCCCATGACTTTTGTCACCTCAGTGTATAAAAGTGAATTGTCTGTGGGTAAAGACAGACTTTTCTTCATGGACACCTACTGCCACCCACATGCGGCTGTAGTGGTTACATAGCTCTTGGTCGCCTGCTGTTAGTAAGACAGTTTGGTCGCGGTGGGTGGAAGTGAGGGATTACAGGGACACTCAAAAGAATTCCATTGCATTACAGCCTATGGGGGGAATCGTTTGAGATAGATTTAATCTTTACCTCCATATATAAAAGGCCCAACCCAAACTACTGAGCCTATAACCATAAAAATTGGGGAGAAAATAGCAGGACGGATTTTTGAAAATCCCCCCCCCCCTAAAGGGATTAAAAGGGGGAGGGGGGGTCGAAACTTTTAGAGCATGTGACCATATCTCAGCAAGCGTTTTAGTTAGGAGCGTGAAATTCCAGAAAATAAATCAACTAAAAAATAATTAAGCACGTATTTCAGCGATTTTAGAAATCCCCCCCCCTCCTAAAAGGGTGTTAAAAGAGCGGTCGAAAATTTTAGAACATTTGCCATATCTCATCAGCCGTTTGAGTTAAAAGCGTGAAATTCTAGAAAATATGTGTACTAAAAAAATAATTAAACATGTGTTTCAGCGTTTTTAGAAATTCCCCCTTAAGGGAGTTAAAAAGGAGTGTTGAAACTCTCAGAACATTTGGCCATATCTCAGCAGCCGTTTTAGGTAGAAGTGTGGAATTCCAGAAAATAAATCCGCTAAAAAATAATTGAAAACATGTTTCAGCTATTTTACAAATTCCCCCACCCTAAGGGGTTTAAAAGGGTGGGGGGGGGGTCGAAAATTTTAGAACATTTGGCATATCTCAGCAGCCTTTTTAGGTAGAAACTTGAAATTCAAGATAAAATACATACTAAAAAAATAGGTAAACACATTTCATCTTTGCTAGATATATTTCGTTTGATTCAAGGTTCTTTTACAGAAATCGACCAACGAAGTGGGCGAAGTCCACTAGTTGATATATATTATTGCGGTTTGACATGGCATGGGAAATAAAATGTGTATCATTTATATAAGGAGTCCATAAAAGAGTTTTAATGGTATATTATAACAGTTTAATTTAGACTACTTACAACAAATAATACATCAAATGGAAGATAAGAACCTAGTTTTTCTTACCAATGTTCAATAGGTGCACCTTTAGTTATCCGGCACACATCCAATCGAAAGTCCAGTTCTTCCCAAATTTCTGTTAACAAGCCCGGAGTAATGGAAGCAATAGCCTCTTCAATTCTGTGTCTCAACTCTAGCAAATCGTTAGCAACTGAAGTTCGAGACTTGCTTTCCGAACAGATTTCTTAGGACTACGCACGTAAAATGCTCTGACATGGTCAACATTCTGTACAGATTTGGTCGTTCCGTGCGTTTCCCTTTACAAACACACCCGGTCGTTTCGAATTCCCTATACCATCGGCGGATGTTTTTGCCATATGGAGGATCACAATTAAACTTTAAACGAAAAGTACGTTGAACTGAAATTACAGATTCACTCTAAGAAAATTACAGATTCACTCTAAGCAAATTGCAGAACACAAAATGCTTTACGCTCAGCAGCCGCCATTTTGCGTATGTAGCACTGCAAGCCAGTCAGTAACAAAGCAGTACTCGCGCATGCGCTTATCTAAAACTGTTACTCTATATTTGTGATTTTATTGTGACAAAAATCGCTTATAACTCGATAAGTCATTTATTTATCAAAATATGTAAAACGTAATTCGGTTCCAAATTGCTTCAATAGTCGAGCCTGCCAATTTTGTGCCTTTACATTTAAAAATTAATCAGAAAATGTGTCAGAAAGTTTCGCGTATGTTGATCAGGCAATTTGAGAACCACCCTAAGAGTTTTGAACACTTTAAGAGCATAGATAGTACATATTCTTAGATATATTTTTATCTTGCAAAAACTGGCGAGTGTTAAGATTTTTAATTGACAGTAATTCCCGCAGCAACGCCTTTTATTTTAAAGAAAAATGTACCATTTTGTTTAAAGTAAACAGCTCAAACTAGTGTGCGTAAATAGTAAACAAAGCTCATAAAAAAAGAAAAATAATAATATTCCAGATTAATAAAATATTGTTATTTGCGCTGTCTTAGAATTCACAAAAATAGTTGAAAAGATCATCTCAAAATATCAAGTAAATGTCTCGCGCAATTTTTAAATTTAAACTGTTTTGCAATATTATTTTATGTTCATTTTAAATCTGACGTAATTTCTCCTATTTAAGACTTCTAACGCATGTTAATGAATTTATTATTTTACAATAGCCTTTCTCTTTTAAAATTCACGTGTAAATATAGTTTTTATGACGTGATTTTCAATAAATTCCTGCTTTTTATACGCAATTATTTAATTCTAATTTGTTTATAATAGTCACGTGTAAATAAATTTTTAATTTGAAGCAAACATTATTGTTTGCGCTGTTTATACAGTTGGCAACAGTTTAAATTAATACCATTTTCTAAAATATGTAAAAAATATCTCTCGAAATGCTGAAAATTTGAATTTAAAATAGAATTAAAACCTCAAAAAATAGAGTAAAATTAAAAAAAAATAAATGCAGTCTGCACACCGGGGATTTCCAACGTATAAAATGATCTAAAAATAATTAAATTTCCCATGTATAAGTTTTTGCTCCTATAAAACTTTTTAATGGAACGATTTTGTCCAACTTTAGCATTAAGTATCTCTTAAAATAATTCTTCGATTTCAAAACTGTATGCATCAGCGTGTTTATCAAACATTTCTCTATAATACCGCTGATTTTCATTTTAGGTAACTTTCATTACAAAAAGCTACCTATTGCAACCGTTCGGAGGAAAGCGATTTCAAAAAATTTTGGTATATTTTCATCAATCATGACCCCCAGACCCCGAAACCACCCTCCGTTCAAAATTGATATATATATATATATATATATATATATATATATATATATCTGACCTTTGTCACACTGTAACTCTCGAATTTATGAACCGATTTGGATGTAATTCGATATGTACAAAGTACATACCAATGTCTCAACCGAGTTCGTTGGCCAGCTTCATCCGCCATTTTGTTTCAAAATGGCGGCCATTTAAAATTTTTTTAAAAATTTTAAATTTGAAATGTGGTACCAAAAAATTGAAAATGGAAAAATATTTTTTTCTTATGTATTTGACCTTTATACAAAGATTCGGGAGCAGTTTTTGTTTCGTCTATATCTTAAAAAATGGCTGAGTTATAGCATTTTGAATTTCTAGCGTGGCTGACATTTTGAAACGTCCTGATATTTGTCACGTGATAACAGGCATATTTATGAACCGATTTGGATGTACCTTGGTGTGTACATAGTACATACAAATATCTCGACCGAGTTCGTTGGCCAGCTACATCCGCCATCTTGTTTCAAAATGGCGGCAATTTAAAAACTTTAAAATTTAAAATGAGATACCAAAAAATTGGAAAATGAAAAAGATTTTTTTCGTATGTGTTTGACCTTAATGCAAAGATTCCGGAACAGTTTTTGTTTCGTCTATATCTTGTTTCAAAAGGGTTGCCATTTAAAAAAAATTAAATTCAAAATTTAAAATGAGGTATTAAAAAATTGGAAAATGAAAAAGATTTTTTTATGTGTTTGGCCTTCATACAAAGATTCCGGAGCAGATTTTGTTTCTGAAAATTTGTTCTTTTGTTTATATTTTAAAAAATGGCTGAGTTATAGCCTTTTGAATTTCTATTGTGGCTGACATTTTAAAACGACCTGATTTTTGTCACGCGATAACAGGCGTATTTATGAACCGATTTGGATGTTACTTGGTCTGTACATAGAACATACCAATGTCTCGATCGAGTTCGTTGGCCAGCTTCATTCGCCATCTTGTTTCAAAAGGGTTGCCATTTAAAAAAAAATTAAATTTAAAATTTAAAATGAGGTATTAAAAAATTGGAAAATGAAAAAGATTTTTTTATGTGTTTGGCCTTGATACAAAGATTCCGGAGCAGATTTTGTTTCTGAAAATTTGTACTTTTGTTTATATCTTAAAAAAGACCTTCCGGCCAGTGCCGGGAGGAAGAGGTAGCTTTCATATTCCTAATTTTTAAAAAGCCAACTTATATTATTCAAACACACGAAGCTCAATTAAGTGGAAACCGAATGTAGGAGATTCAATACTAATTTTTATCAATACTACATCATTACGAATGAGAATTTCGCGAAATTAGTCAGTTTTATCCAAGCTGCTTTTATTTAAAGTCACTTATATTTGGCTGCCAAATTCGGCGATTTCTTAAAGTGCCTGCCATTTTAAGACAACATGGTAGATGAGGCTAACCAGTGAATTTGTTCGAGACCTTAGTAATTGCTGTGCACATGCTCACTCATATCGGAATCGGTTGATATATACGAGTGCTGTCGCAGGCAAAAAATCAGATTTTTCAAAATGTCACCCCCTCTTTAGAAATTGAAACTGCTATATCTGAGCCATTTTTTAAGATAAAGACAAACAAAAAATGCTCCTGAATCCTTATATCAAGGTCAAATACTTAAGAAAGAAACCTTTTTCAATTTCTAATTTTTTTGCACCTCACTTTAAATATAATTTTTTTTTAATTTAATGGCCGCCATTTTGAAACAAGATGGCTGATGAAGCTGGCCAGCGAACTTGGTCGAGATATTAATGTATACTATCCACATGCCTTCTTCCATCGAAATAGGCGAATAAGTATGGTATCGCGTGACAAATACAAGATCGTTTCAAAGTGTTAGCCATGATAGAAATTCAAAGTGCTATAATTCAACCACTTTTTAAGATACAAACAAAACAACAAATTTTCAGAAACAAAAACTGCTCCAGAATCTTTGTATCAAGGCCAAACACATAAAAAAAATCTTTTTCATTTTCCAATTTTTTAATACCTCATTTTAAGTTACATTTTTTTTTAAAAATGGCAACCCTTTTGAAACAAGATGGCGAATGAAGCTGGCCAACGAACTCGGTCGAGACATTGGTCTGTACTATGTACAGACCAAGTTACATTCAAATCGGTTCATAAATACCCCTGTTATCGCGTGACAAAAATCAGGTCGTTTTAAAATGTCATCCACAATAGAAATTCAAAATGTTATAACTCAGCCATTTTTTTTTTATGTAGACAAAACAAAACCTGTTCCGTAATCTTTGTATTAAGGTCAAACACATACAAAAAAAATCTTTTTCATTTTCCAATTTTTTGGTATCTCATTTTAAATTTATTTTTTTTTAATTTTTTTAAATGGTCACCATTTTGAAACAAGATGGCGAATGAAGCTGGTCAACGAACTCGGTTGAGTTATTTCTATGTACTATTTACACACCAAGGTACATCCAAATCGGTTCATAAATACGTCTGTTATCACGTGGCAAAAATCAGGACGTTTCAAAATGTCAGCCACGCTAGAATTCAAAATGCTATAACTCAGCCATTTTTTAAGATATAGACGAAACAAAAACTGCTCCCGAATCTTTTTATCAAGGTCAAACACATAAGAAAAAATTATTTTTTCAATTTTCAATTTTTTGCTACCACATTTCAAATTTGAATTTTTCTTAAAATTTTAAATGACCGCCATTTTTAAACAAGATGGCGGATGAAGCTGGCCAACGAACTCGTTCGAGACATTGGTCTGTACTATGTATAAACGAAGTTACATCCAAATCGGTTCATAAATACGCCTTTTATCGCGTGACAAAATTCAGGACGTTTCAAAATGTCAGCTTCGCTAGAAATTCAAAATGCTATAACTCAGCCATTTTTTAAGATATAGACGAATCAAAAACTGCTACGGAGTCTTTGTATAAAGGTCAAATACATAAGAAAAAAATATTTTTCCATTTTCAATTTTTTGGTACCACATTTCAAATTTTAATTTTTTTTTTTAATTTTAAATGGCCGCCATTTTGAAACAAAATGGCGGATGAAGCTGGCCAACGAACTCGGTCGAGACATTGGTATGTACTATGTACACACCGAATTACATCCAAATCGGTTCATAAATACGAGAGTTACAGTGTGACATATGTCAGATATATATATATATATATATATATATATATATATAAATTTTGAACGGAGGGTGGTTTCGGGGTCTGGGGGTCATGATCGATGAAAATATACCAAAATTTTTTTTAATCGCTTTTCCCCGAACGGCTGCAATAGGTAGCTTTTTGTAAAGAAAGCTACCTAAAATGGTTGAATTATAGCACTTTGAATTTCTAGTATGGCTAACATTTTGAAACGATCTTGCATTTGTCACGCGATAACACACGTATTCGCCTATTTCCATGTAAGAAGGCATGTGGATAGTATACATCAATATCTCGACCAAGTACGCTGGCCAGCATCATCCGCCATCTTGTTTGAAAATGGCGGCCATTAAATAAAAAAAAATTATATTTAAAGTGAGGTGCAAAAAAATTAGAAATTTAAAAAGGTTTCTTTCTTAAGTATCTGACCTTGATATAAGGATTCATGAGCATTTTATTGTTTGTCTTTATCTTAAAAAATGTCTCAGATATAGCAGTTTCAATTTCTAATGTGGGTGACATTTTGAAAAATCTAATTTTTTGCCTGCGACAGCACTCGTATATATCAACCAATTCCGATGTGAGTGAGCATGTGCACAGCAATTACTAAGGTCTCGACCAAGTTCACTGGTTAGCCTCATCCACCATTTTGTCTTAAAATGGCAGGCACTTTAAGAAATCGCCGAATTTGGCAGCCAAATATAAGTTACTTTAAATAAAAGCAGCTTGGATAAAGATGACTAATTTCGCGAAATTCTCATTCTTAATGATTTAGTATTGATAAAAATTAGTATTGAATCTCCTATATTCGGTTTCCACTAAATTGAGCTTCGTGTGTTTGAATAATATAAGTTGGCTTTTTTAAAATAAGGAATTTAAAAGCTACCTCTTCCTCCCGGCACTGGCCGGAAGGACTTTTTTTTTTGTATGCAATATTTTTCTTAATATTAACGAAGAAAGACTTTCGGTCACAAAAAATTCAAAACCGGCGGAGGCGGAGGCGGTTAGTTTCTTTTTTCCAGAATAGAGAGAGAAAGAAACTTTTTAAAAAGGATCTCTAGAATCACCTGAAGTCACATCCTATTTGAAGAAGTTATTTCTGTCATAAAGTATTAGTAGCAATTATGTAGCTTTTTTTTTCTTCTTCAAGCTTCAATCGATATATCTTTCTCAAACGCTCTTATAAAATATGCTCTATTACATTCTACTACAGGGGCATGCAAAGCAGCTGTCCTGCCACACCCCTCCCTTTCTTTTTATTAGGGGATCCCATGGAATTAATCAGGATTTTCATTAAAAGGTGCCAAATGGTTAAAAGTGGCAAAAAAGGATCAAAATTAATTTATTTCCATACATTTAGGAAGGGAATGCGGTCCCCCTTCAAGTCTCTGGTTCCCATATCCTCCTCACCCATGAAAAAAAAAAAAATAATAATAATAATAATAATAATAATAATAATAATAGTAATAAAAACGAACCATGTCATTAGAAAACTAATGAATAAAATTTTATTATAATAATTTTGTATTCTATTGTTTTCAAAAGAAATTCTTTATTGATATTTTTCTGGTAACGAGGCAAGTTGAAACCATTAATTATGACCAATTGGAAGAATTTTCTTTTAGATATCTTATAACATACATAGATAAGCAAAGTAAAAGTTTGCAAACAAATACTCCTGTCTACCAACCCATCATTTTTTCTACTATTATCCTACCAGTACCTTTTCTTAAAGTTGTGACGATCTTTTTGTGATACCCTGTATACAGATGTAAATAGTATACCTGGTACGAAATTTATGCATACATACAATATGTATGAAGCTTAGTACTAGCCACTTCTTCATTATTCGCTCACAATTTTTTCGAATAGATAGGAGGGGACCCACAGAATGGTGCTTGCCCCAGGCCCTAGATACCATAAGTCTGTCCCTGTACGCTAATTTGATCGGCTTTAAAAAAGATTCGGAAAAAAGAATTATAATTTAAAAAAAACAGTGGCTATCTCCCTGTTAACGGGTTGATTTCGTCTTTGATTAAATCAGATCAGTGAAACATGTGAAAATAAGTTAATATAAAATGATTTAAGTAAACAGAGTCTTTGTTTCCCGGTATTTTTTAACAACGCTATAAGAAAGTATTTTTAAATAAGACATTTCAAATGTACCGTTTTAAATCTGATGTAATTTTCACCAAAGTTTTCTTTCTCTTTTTAATATTCACGTGAAAATACTTTTGTTGTTAGAAAGAAAATATTATTTGCGGTATCTTAGAATTCTCAACACAAGAGCAATGAATTCTGTGGAGCAATGCGACTCTTGTAGGCACTTCAATAACATCTGCATTGGTTCATGGTTCAAAATATCTCAATTTGTTGATTTACTGTAAGCAAATAAACCCTATTGATTCACAATGGAAGTCTATGGGAATTTGGCGAAATATTGGAGATATCGCCAAGTTGGCGACAAAATTGGCGGCATTTGGCGACAGAACATGGTCCCCTCCTATGGTAACCCTTCTTATAGGTATGGAGATGCATTAAATGCTGTTCAGCATATATATACACACATATATAGATTAGTTTTAAAGTATTATCTCAAAATATGAAATAAATGTCTCGCGCAAGTATATTTTTAAATTTAAACTGTTAGGCAATATTATGGTTTGGCAATTTTAAATAGGACGTAATTTCCTCCATTTACATCTTTTAACGCATATTAATGAATTTATTGTTTTACAATTTTTTTCTCTTTTAAAATTGACGTGTAAATATAGTTTTTATGACGCAATTATCAATATTTTCCTGCTGCTAATATGTAACCAATTAATTCTCATTTGAAAGTTTTTTTTCTGTTTTAATAGTCACGTGTAAATAAATTTTTTATTTGAAAGAAATATTATTCTTTGCGCTGTTTTTAAATTTGGCAACAATTTAAAATTGAAACCTTTTCCAAAAGTTGTAAAACATATCTCTCGAAATGCTGAAAATTTGAATTTAAAATAGAAATAAAATCTCAAAAAATGAGCCAAATTAAAAAAAATAAATGCAGTCTGCACACCGGGAACTTCTAATTTATAAAATGATCTAAAAATGATTTAATTCCTACGTATAGTTTTTGCTCCTGTAAAACTTTTTAATGGAACGATTTTGACCAATTTTAACATAAAATATCTCTTAAAATATTTCTTCGATTTCAAAACTGTCTGCATCAGCATCTTTATCAAACATTTCTCTACAATACCACTGATTTTCATATTTTTGTATGCAATATTTTTCTTAATATTAACGAATAAAGACCTCCGTTCACAAAAAATTCAAAACAGGCGGCGGCGACAGCGTTAGTTACTTTTTTTTTTTTTTTTTTTAGAATAGAGAGAAACAGCACAAAAGTGTGGGTGAATCTTAAACAATTCCTATACAATTTTCTAACATTAAATAATTTTAACTTTCTAGAACAAACATCGTTAATGCAAATCTTGAAAAAAAATCTCATAATGGAGACACTATAAAGAAACTTTCTTTAAAGAATCGCTTATATCGCCTGAAGTCACATCCATTTGAAGAAGCTTTTTAATATGACATAAATTATTTGTAGTGATTATGAAGAATTTTTTCCCTCCAGTGGCAATTGTTTCAACTTTTTCAAATGGTCTTCTAAAATATAAAGGGTATCTAGGTTGCCTTCAATTCACAGTTTCTGTGAAAACTGTTTATACTTGCATTCCTTGAACAGAATAATTTTTTTTAATTCACATGAAGCAACGAATTTATTTATTTTTAAATCAGTTTGTTTGTAATTTACGGTGGCATTCAATCATTTAAACTTTTAGTTAAAGAATTCCTTTGTCCCTGAAAGGGTAAGGCGGTTCTCTGTTTATTTTTTACATATTTTTATGCTTCAAACTGTGTTTTTTTTTCCACAATGTCTATTTTATTACGAATCGTCATTTTTATTGACTGTAAAAAAATTTTGTGGTTTTTCCTGCACTTTATGATGTAATTTTTTAAGCACCGAACTGTGAAAGCGAATTCAAGTAACAATTGAAGTAAAAATCGAATTCTTTCTGTCATGTTCACCACGCAGCTAATAACAATGCGACTTTCCACAGACTTGAGAAAGTTTACAACACTCTTAACCCCTTGGGGACGAGCGACACGTATACGTGCCGGAAATTAGCCTAAGAATCCTCGTTTATCCTCACCAGTAAAATTTTACTGTAAAATTTGCCTTATTTAATCCGAGCATTTTCCCGATTTGAATAGGCACAAACTTCTGTTTTTTAAAACCGGTAGCAAAGTAATAAACGTTTCGTAAAAGGCTCACGTCGCGAAGGGGTTATAGACAGCAGCTTGTAAATTTTACAGCAATTGTGTTGGCAGCCGGCATGCCAGCACCTTTTGTTGTAAAATACAGAATTTTTGTTGTTGTTGTTTCTGTTTGTTTATTTGTTTTACAGTGTAATAAAATTTCTGCAACTACATTTTTATTAGAAGTAAAAAAGGAGTGCAAAATATATTTCTTTTTTAATAAGAACAGCCCAACGCACAATGTGCGTAAATTGTAAACAATGCCAATATAACTTTTTTAACATTTTTAGGTGCGTTCGTTATTATATAAATACGTAGCACCTATAGTCGTCGTTCAGTCCGTCCAACCGCATATAACAGAGCAAAAACGACTCAACCGAATGTTCTAAAATTTTAAATATATAATTTTTGCAAAAGTTTGTCGAGTCATTTCAAATTTTATGAAAATCGGATGTATAGTTTAATTACAGAGACAGTCAAAAGTTTTCCGTTACGTTACGGCCAATGGGAAAAAATGATTTCGAGTGCATTTGAATGATGTTACAGCCTTTCGAAAAGAATGAAATGGATATGCACTTATGAAGTGTACTAAAATATACATTCAGTACAATATGCGGTACGAAAAATATTTATAAAACTAGTTATAGTAAGAAAGAACCTCATTTGCCACGTTTCACGTGCAATTTCCAACTGGTTTTTAACAATCCAGAACAAACATAGTTAATGTAAACATAAAAGTGTATTATAATAAACACATTAAAAAGAAAACTTTCTTTAATGAATTACCTATATCGCTTGTAGTCGCATCTATTTGAAGAAAGAAGTTTTTTAATATGGCATAAAGTTTTTGTAGCGACTATGATTTTTTTTTTTCCTCAGCGGTAATCTTTTTAACTTTCTCAAACTGTCTTCTAAAATACAAAGAAAAACCGAATAACTTTCAATTCACAGTTTCTATGAAAAGTGTTTTATACTTGCTTTTCATGTAAAGAAGAAGAGATTTTAACACTAAAATAAACGGTCAAGTGCGAGTATTACTCGCGCTCAGAGGGTTCCGTACAATAAATGTATGAATTATGAACTGTATACTTTAAAAAAAAAATCGTTGCTAAAAGAATAAGACTTTTTAAAAAACTATACAACGTAGGGTTGGGTTTAGCTATATATACAAGAAAAGTATAAATGGGTATACCATAAAATTTCAAAGGGATGTGAAGCCTAAATAATATTAAATACTGCTATTCTGTATAACTCTTTTCTTTAATCTTATCCTAATTTGTTTATGTTGAACTTAATTTGGTACTGACAAAAAAAATTGTTCATATTTAAACTTTGTTTGGCATTTCATAAAACTAAATTCAGCGTAGTAATAATCTTTTCTTTTTACAATATAGCTAAAACAAAACCAATTTTCAAAGTTTAAACTTGGAATTGCGCTAAGCGTGCTTCGAAAGGAGGTCCCAAAGTTGCGACGACGCCTTGGTCCGTGCCACGTTTTTCCAGATAGGTTTTTAATTAACTTTTAAACACACGAGAGGCGTATTGAGATATCCACTCAATGCAAACTAGTCGCGAATCCCATAGTATTTGTGTGATTAATTCTAATAAAATTAGTCTGTTTTTAACAATTTCACGTTTATTTCTTTTATACTGCTACTGGGAAGTGCATTATACAAATATATCATTAAAAGTTATTATCTAAGCTTTCAAAGCCGATGGTACATAGAGTACGCCACCCCTGTCATTATGTATGTCCAAACCGTCCGTGTCTTTAAGGGTTAATATCTCGGCTAATTACCGACGATTTTATTTTTCGGAAATCATTATTAACAATGCTTTTATACTTCTTCTACGATAGGTACCTCCAGCGCTCCTCAACACCTTTGTTGAATACCCGAAAATTGAAATTTGTGTGTAACGGAAAAATGCGATTTTCTCAAAAACTATGTGACTTAGGGTAATCACTATAATTTTCCTGCAAGGTTTAAATTAATGTCTACTAACTCTAATTTTTTCATAATTTTAGTTTCAGTAGTTTCGGAAATAGAAGGGGGGCGAGGGACATATTTTTTCACTACAATTTCGACGATATCTTTGAAAATAAAAAATACGTTCGTAAAATTAAAGAAATGAATTTTTTAGTTCAGCGTTACGAATGCTTTCACACAATATCCCACACGACATAAAAATACATTTTTTTTTCAAGTAACTTAATTAGCCCCTCTACATTTTTCCTAAATATGTTTGTGAATGTTTAATTATCTGTAAATATGTGGGGCAATAATCTTTAATTCCCCATATTTGAACTTTCCAAGTTCCATAGTTTACGAGGAAAACGGCTGTGACAGACGAGCAGACAATCACAGGAGTGATCTTATAATGGTTCCGTTTTTACTTTTTAAGTATGTAACCCTAAAAAGCAGATATCCGCTTATTTAAAATCCAAGAGTAGGAAAGTGTAGGTAACCATTCCGGGGCGAACCGCGCCATGTGTATATTTAAAACGCAAGGCTGTTTTTTCAGTCATCTATCTGCCTCTAACTTTCTACTGATTCGATTTTGCTAATTATTTTTTTAATGAAAGCTGTTCATTTGTAGATGTAGATGTGCCTGCAGTAGCTATTTTTAAAAATATTCCCATTTTTATATTTTTATTTTAAATTTTTTTATGAATTTCTTGAAAATGGTGGCAATCGGATTACTTCCATTGTTTCAGATAAAAGACAAATAAAGAAAAATATTCAGACACGTGGCTTTTTGGACGCATTTTTTCATTTACAAGCTATTTTCGGTTTAAAAAAAATTACGCACCCGTACTTTATTTTTTTAAGAGGAAAAAAAAATTTCCTATTTATTACGACATCACGAGAATATTGTCTATTGGGTTTATTTTATTTTTATGCATTATAACTTTATTAGTTTTTTTTATTACAACTAGGGGGCTCTGCCCCCTACGAGCTACGCTCGTCAACCCCCGTTCAGACACCGCAGACTCTAACAGCACGCTAATTTGATCGCCTTTAAAAAGATTTCGGAAGATTGAATTATAATTTGAATCTGACAATTATAATCTGACGTAATTTTCACCAAACTTTTCTTTCTCTTTTTAATATTCACGTCAAAATACTTTTGTTAGAAATGAAATATTATGATCATCTTAAAATGTCAAGTAAATGTCTCGCGCAATTTTTAAATTAAAACTGTTTTGCAATATTATTTTTTGTTCATTTTACGTAATAAGTGTAATATGATGTAATTCTCCTATTTAGGACTTCTAACGCATGTTACTGAATTTATTATTTTACAATATTCTTTCTCATTTAAAATTCACGTGTAACTATAGTTTTTATGACGTAATTTTCAATGAGTTCCTGCTTTTTATATTTTTTGTTTATAATAGTCACGTGTAAAATAAATTTTTAATTTGAAGCAAACATTACTGTTTGCGCTGTTTATACTGTTGGCAACAGTTTAAATTAATACAATTTTCTAAAATTTGTAAAAAATATCTCTCGAAATGCTGAAAATTTGAATTTAAAATAGAAATAAAACCTCGAAAAATTATTCAAATTAAAAAACTAACTGCAATCTGCACACCGGGAAATTCTGACGCATAAAATGATCTAAAAATGATTAAATTCCTATGTACAGTTTTTGCTCCTATAAAACTTTTTTAATGGAACGATTTTGTCCAACTTTAGCATTAAATATGTCTTAAAATAATTCTTCGATTTGAAAACTGTCTGCATCAGCGTGTTTATCAAACATTTTTCTATAATACTACCGATTTTCATATTTTTGTATGCAACAGTTTTTTTTAATATTAACGAAGAAAGACCTCCGGTCACAAAAAATTCAAAACCGGCGGCGGCGGCGGCGGCGGCGGCGGCGGCGGCGGCGGCGGCGGTGACAGCGGTAGTTACTTTTTTTTAGAATAGAGAGATTAAATAGACAAAATATTTTTATGTTAATATATTGTGATTAAGCTAAAAGTATGTTCATAAAGTATGTTTGAAAAGTTGGGTCAGCATGGGGTAATTTTCACTGATTTTTCATTTCTTATTTCTAAAGATTAGAATCGAAGCCTTTATTGATCGTTGAACTATTTCAGAAATTCAATTTTGAGTAAAAAAAAATGTCCTCATTATTTCTATTTGTAGAAATCATTTGCCATTTTTAAATGTACTTTCCTACAATACAAACGTTTTTAACAATAAAATATTCATGCTGTTTGTTTGCATGGAGTCTAATGAAAATGAAGCGCAAATCAACATTCCGTCATTTTTGGCGAGGGTTATATACAAGTTACTTAATATTTATATAACTTTTATATTTATTCTTTAAGCAATTTTTATATTTATTATTTACATATTTTTATGCTACAAGCTGTGGACTTTTCGCAATGTCTATTTTATTAAGAATCGTCAGTTTTAAAACTAAACAGTCCGGGAATTTTACTCAAGTTTTATCAAAATATTTCACATCAGAATTTTCATTTAACTTATTTGTGAGTGATTTCTATTTTATTTATTTTATTAAAAAATTTCTGGTTCAATTGAAATATTTTCATTTAGTACTGGTCAAATGACTGTGCATTGGTGTGTTTAGTATTAATTGACAGATATAGCTCTAACTACGTCTTTTATTAGAAGAAAAACAGTAGTGAAATATGCATTTCTTTTTTTAATAGTAATGGCACGAAACACAATATGGGTGTATGTAAACAATGCCAATATAACTTTTTTTTAACCCGTAAGCACACGGGCTGGGATGAATCTCTCCAAAAATCACATTTTTCCTTTAAAAAAAGTGTGTGTAAAAAAGGATAATTTTTTTAAGAAGGCTTCTGACCTGCCTTGGACCTTTCAAGCTCAAGGTGTAGAAGTGGTGGGTGAAGCAATGTCTTTTCTTTGTTCGCTATGAGGGGGAAAAATAACCTCTTGGGATTAAATAATCCCGCGAGTGTACAAACGTTTCATTTTGATACATTCATATCTTACGGGATAACACACACTAAAATAATTTTAGTGAAAGACTAACATAAAAGCTACTTGAATATATTGATGAAAGAGTATTAAATATAAATAATATCAATTTTGTGAAATAATTAATCTTTTTAGGTATAAAACAAATCGTTTGCATATTTTCTATTTAAAAAAACGTGATTGTTACAGAAAGGCTACTAAATCTGAAAATAAATATGATAAGCATGATTTTTCCCCCCAAAAGAAGTAGTACTGATGCATTTTAGAATATAGAGCAGTAGATTAGTTTTTTAAACGCATTTAGCCAAAAATATCATTTTTTCTCCGTTACAGGAGGTAAAATAGCCTTCAATTGAAGAAAGTCTGGAAAAAAATAAATTTGCCGACGTTAGAATTGAACCAGCCATCTCAGCTCTACAAGACGTGTACGCCAACGACCGCGCTACAGTTGGACAGAGGTGAAACGCTTTGAAGTAAATATGTTTTCTTCAAATGGGCAATGTTAATGGGTTAATTTCTTTAAAAAGCTTTGAATTTTGAAGTTTTCGTCTTTAATGAGATTGTGGCTGGGGTTTTAATACTTTAGTATTAAAACAGGATAAAATAAAATGTATTATAAATATTTTTATGTAGATTGCTAGATGTAAAATATGAATGTTATATTTTTATTCGATAAGATTTTTTCTTTTTTTAGTATAATCTATTTTTTCCCATTTAATATTAAAATTAAATGTGTTCATTTAAAATATAGGAACAGATGTCATAAATTCCCGGGGCCACCATCTTGGAATTTTTCTTGGCGTGAAAACCCCTTTTCCGCCAAGTAGTAAATGTCGCCAAATACCGGTTTATACGCATGTTAGGCTTAACGAAAATAAAACGTAAATAATAAACAAAACTCGCTAAAGTGGCAATCAGTAATCATTGTATGAGCGCTACGCGCTCATTAACCGAAAAAAAAATCACTGTATTCAGCATTTCTCGCTGTGTAGCATTCTTAAAATTCAGCAGTTCTCGCTGTGTAGCCATCTCAAAATGTAAAAAACTCGAAAGACAAACAAATATACATAAAATTATTAACATACCTTAACAGACATCTGCTTTTTTCAAAGCTCAAGCACGAAATACTGTCATAGCATCACCGTCATTTTCAAAAATAGGCTTATGAATACGCATTGACACACTGTAAATAAACCTCCTTTTTTCGTCAAAATTTCCTCAGATTTCTTAATTACCTCAGCAAGAGCGTTTAAACTGACTACAGAAACCATAGTCACTCTAATAAATGCAATAAATTTAACATAAAAACAAAAAGACAAAACAATACAACACGAAATCAAATCACATCCACAATATCCTAGTGGAAAATGACCTTCTCAGGGGTTGCCAGAATACGACACGCCAAACACACACGTCACACAGGGTTCCACATATCGATAAACATCGCCAACATAAAATCGCCAAGAAATCTCAAAACATCTAAGATGGCGGCCATCCGGGAATATAACATATCTAAGCCAAAATATATTTTAAATAATTTATAAGCAACAACTTTATAAATTATGAACGGAATTTCTCTCTCTCTCTCTCTCTCTCTCTCTCTCTCTCTCTCTCTCTTTTTTTTTGGACTTTTTGGAAGCATTCACGGATAAAAAATGTTTTCTAGGAATACGGAAATTATTTGTTAAAAAATGAGAAATACTTTAGTGTATATTGACGAGTTTTTCTGACAGTGTAGTTAATGCAAATATAATAGAGTCTCATAATAAAGATATTATAAAGAAACTTTCTTAAAAGAAATTCTTATCTGAAGTTACATCCATTTGAAGATGTTCCATAATGTGTCATTAAGTATTTGTAGCAATCACGTAGATTTTTTTCCTTAAAGCGGCAATCGATATATCTTAATCAAATCCTCTTCTAAAATACAAAGGAGAACTAGATTATCTCCTATTCACAGTTTCTGAGAGAAGTGTTTTATACTTGTTTTCCGTGTACAAAACAACGAGAGCTTTTAACGCTAAAGAAAAGAGATGGTACTTATTCGCGATATATTTTTTTTTTTGTATTTTTTCGGTACTACAGTAGAACCTCGATTATCCGAAGTAATTGGGACCTACCATCTTTCGGAAAATCGAGATTTTCGGATAATCGAGAATTCTTCAATTTTAAGATTAAGGAGAAATAATGCGCTATTTCTTATTATGGCATAACAAGTGCTTAATAAAAACAAAGCAATAGCAAAATAGAAACAAGAATAAATTACCTTGTTTTAATTTTGAAATTAAATACCTTTTACATAATTCGCAAAAGTTTGAAACAAAATTTTGTTTGTCGTAGTTTCGATTCGATTGCTTTTGCTTTGAAGCTCTATCACGAAGGTTTTAAATATTATTAGTTCATCAGTATTACAGTCTTTCTGCTGCTCCAGCCAAGCCAAACCTTTTGCAAAACATTCAAAAGCTTCAGAATTGCTAATTTGTTCGTTTTCTTCATTCATTTTGTCCGTTCCACTCCGCAGCTTACAGGAGCTCAAGTTAAATACAAAGGAATTCTAAGAAAGGGAATCGAAAATATTTATAAGTACTCGTGTTTCGGAAAGGACCGCTTACACACAAGGAATATGATAGTCTGGAAAAAAAAAAGCTTTCAAAATGAATTTTGCACACAAGAAATGTAATAGTAAAAAAAAAAAAAAACTTTTAAAATGGATTTTGGTTAACCGAGAGTTTCGGATAAAAGAGGTTCGACTGTACTTGGTTATCCCGTCGAGCAAAAATCTATCGCTAAACTATAAGATTAAATGCCAATAATGGTTGGTCGTAAATGTCACATTCACTTGACTTTAAGCAAATTACACGTGTTTCCGTCATCAAGTGATTTTTATTTCGACGTTTTATTTGTATTTTTATTAATGTTATAATAATTTATTTGAACTTTCATTATTTAAAATAAAAAATTAACTTTTAACTTCGAAATCTACCTGCGCCTGTGGGCCGAGCCGCCAGGGGCTTTCTTTAGAATAGAGAGATTTATCATTTTTAACAATGTTATGTATTTATTAAATGTGCATGAAATTGTCATTTTGAACACTATTGGCATTTTACAATAATAACCAAATATGGTGACTGCAACCATTTTTGGCAAGCTATCTACCTGACCTGGATAATACATAAATACCCACACATTTTTTTATTTTTTTTATTCAGTACACACACATTTAATTTATGATTAAATATTTTTAGATTATTTTATTTTATTTATTTATACACACATTTAATTTTATTATTAAACACACATATTTTATTATAAAACATCAGGTTGCCATTCGAAGAACAAATTGCCGGGTTACCACTCTAAGCAAAAAATCGCCATTTGGTGCCAAAAAGAAGCCCTGGCGCATCTACGACATCTGCACCTTTACTTTTTATTTTATACTAAAAAACCTGGACAGTTCGTAACGCCAATTTTATAAAGAACCATGATTTCCGGTTCAGAGTGATACCTATAACAAAATCTTTTATTAGGGGGAAAATCTAGTGCATAATACATTTTTTTTTTTTTTCAATAAGAGCACCACCACAAAACACAGTGAAACGTAAACAATGCTTATATAACAGTTATAAATTTCCAAGTGGGTGAAAAAAGTCAGGGCCAGGATTTGAACCAGGGATGTGTTGGCTGAAGGCGCCAATGCTCTACCAACTGAGCCATTCCGGACGAATCTGGAGGACTAATTCACACAACTAATCTTTAACGATCACAGTATCTAGTCTGATATATGATTCAGCTCAACAGAATAAATCGAAGGTTATTTTTGGAACTGTAGTCCTCCAGATTCGTCCGGGATGGCTCAGTTGGTAGAGCATTTGCGACTTTAGCCAAGACATCCCTTGTTCGAATCCTGAACCGGACTTTCTTCATCCAATTGGAAATTTACAACTGTTACGATTTATTTACCAATTCAACAATTGTGTTAAAAAATTAATCTAAATCTTATATAATTTTTTTACCATTTAGAACAAACTTGGTTATTGCAAACCTAAAAGAGTATCATAATAAACACATTACAGTAGAGTCCCGATTGTCTTCACCTCGGATAAGTAAAAAACTCGGATAAACCGGATTCACACAAATCGTCACCAACTAAGGAGATGAAATATAAATTTTCACTTAATTCATTCATTTTTATGGTACTAGTAACATTTCTTTGATGTACATTTCCGTTACTTTTAAGAAAAACGGGGAATAGAAATTGTTTATTTGAAAAAGCCCTTGATAGCTTTTTGTTTGTTAAATGTCAATTTTGCTGCAGTTTTTTTTTTTTTTTTTTTTTTTTTTTTTTTTGCTGCAGTATTACGCTACTACATAGCTACCAATTTCTAAGATTTTTTTCTTACCACGAAAATTTACCAGTAAATTTTGCCTAATTCAATCGCCGAAATCTAACAATTGTCAACGATTAAATAGGGGAAACTTTGATTCAATATTAGGGGTAAAAAAACCGTACAAATTGGCAGCTATGTGGTTCTAGAAGTGCCATGAAAATTGCAGGTATAGCCTCTTCTTTCTGCTCAAAGTATTAAATAGTTTTTTCAATCGAACTTATACCTTTGGAATGGATCATTTTCTTCTGATGGACTGATGGTTTCCATTATTATGAAACAGCTATTATAAATGAAGTGTTAGGTGAAGATGAAAGAGCAGCCGTAAAAAGTTAGAACTCTGATTTTCTGGTCAGAATGGAAATTCATGGATCAAAATGGAATCAAAATAACCATAATTTTAAAAAAAATTATGGACATTTTTTTTTCCCAGTCTGACCAGAAAATCAGAGTTCTAACTTTTTACGACTGCTCTTTCATCTTCACCTAAACCTTCATTTATAATGGCTGTTTCATAATAATGGAAGCCATCAGTCCATCAGAAGAAAATAACTCTGTTACAGCGGAAACTCGGTTAAGCGGGACTCGGATAATCGGGACTCTACTGTATAAAGAAAACTTTTTTTAAAGGAATCAACTATATCGCCTGAAGTCCCACTGCAATCCATTTGAAGATGTATGTTTCTTCATGTATCAGAAAGCAGTTGTAGCAATTATGTATCTGAAATTATGTTGCCTTCAGGCAGCAATCGGTAAATCTTTCTAAAATGTCTTTGTAAAACATAAAAGAGAAAAGAAATTATATCAGGATTTCCGTGAAAAGTGTTTGATACTTGTTTTTCACGCACTTAAACAAAACAACAGGAGCTTCTAACATTGTGAAAAAAGAATGTGTTTAGCTTTTCGAGCATTTTTGCGTGCTACAAAAAAGTGGAAGCTTGATAACTGTTTTTTAAGAATTGATTTGTTTTTAATTGGCAGTGTTTTTTATTTTTATTTTTTACATTTATTAATTATTACCATTTAATTTTTAGTATTAATTGACTGTGTAAAATAAATAATACTGCACTGAAAACAATCAGACGATATTTTAGTGCCAGAAGGCTCCAAAATTTTATAAAATGCAACGTATTATAACTCGAAGTTTTGTTCCCAGAAGAACGGGATTTTTATTGTTTTACTTGTGAGGACATGGAAATTTTTTTTTCTAAATATAATTTATAGGATCCAGGTACCGTATAGCGTGTAAAGTTTTTAAAAATAATGACAAGACTATTTCCTTAACACAGTCTTTATGTTGCAAAAGTGTTCAGCGTATCTTATTTTGAACACTTTTGCAATTTACATTACCTACGCATCTCCAGCAGGCAAAAAACTAAAACCCGTTTCAATCTTTTTGGGACACCCTGTATAAAGAAAGGGCAGTTGGCGTCACTGTGGGATAAATTACTGTGGGGAAGTAAGAAATATCTATTCGTCTTTATGACTCCTAGAGTACACATAAGTTCAGACGATCTCATTGGTCTATGTTTAACATGTCTGTACCATGTCAAACTATCCAATATGAAATTTCATATGGTATAGTTTGACGATATGATTAGCTATGTTGCCATGGCGATTCCTACAATAACGGCTAAGGCGAAAATGTAATAATAGATTAGTTGGCAGAAGTGTTTATACAGGGTGACAATTATTGAATTATATGAAATTAAACCATCATAACTTCAGAATGGTTTTCGTGATGAAGTTCAAACTTCGTAGTTGGCCTCAGGGCATGATGGGAATTAGTATACACATGCGCACGCAACTTGTTGTTGTTGGCCATTTGCAAGTGAAAATGTCACGGTACAGCGTGCCTGAGCATATATCGCTTGTAAAGGTTTGCTATGTGAGCAATAACAACCCTATTGCTGCTCAAAGGAAGTTTGCGACCGAGTACAAGCTGAAGATAGCCGGTCCAAGTGTGCTAGCATGAAGTCATCGACAGCATCAATGTTCCGACACTTCAGCGGGTCATGCAGGATTTAGCTATTCGTCTGCGCCACATCATAGCCAATGATGGCAGCCATATCAAACAGGTCATAACCTAAATCCGAATATCTATAGTGAAATTTACAAGTTGAATAAAGTTTGTGCAGTCGGTAGTTTTTTAATAATTTACGTTTTATTTCATATAGTTCAATATTTGTCACCCTGTATGTAAAAGTGTTATTTCCTTATACTATTATACTATTGTAGTTGTTTAATTAAAACCTTATTTTTGAGAATATATAAAATCTTTTACCAAGAATATTGAACTTTGTTTTAATGCCTCATTTCTTTCCTTTCAGGTGAAACTTCAAGATGATCTCAGCAATGCCAGCGGTGGCTGTACGCCGCGGTCGCAAGCGTAGCAAAACTTTTGGTCGCTTCAACCTCCCTTCCAGTCACCACTCGAGCACTTCGTCACTTTCCAAAAACAAGGGTAGTACACGACGCCATGGACAGAGTATCAGCACCATCAGCAGCCACTATGGCGGTAGGGCTTTCCAGAGGCGACATGTCAGATATGATTCTGAACTGGACCGACAGCGCCGTCGTTTCCTCATCTACATGGGTACTTTGTTTCTCATCACGGGCCTCTTGCTTGTGTTCATTGGAGTCGGTGCTCAAGTAGCCACGGCCCAGACTGTCGGCTTACTGCTAATTGGAGTTGGTGCCGTGCTCTGTATCATCAAAGTGTTCTGCTCAGAGGCCCACATGACAGATGTACCACAGAAGGTGGCCGTCGTCGAGGACCCCGAATCTAACTCGGGTGGTAACAATGCAGAAGGGGAGGAAGAAGAAGAAGCCACTCCTCTCGCCAACATATCCGAGTTCACTGAGCTACCCGGGTCCGAGTCGGGAGCACAGGACACTGCAAATAACACCACTCACCAACAGAACAACGTTACTCCAACAAGCCCACCTAACAGCATACCAGAAACTCAGGTGTTGATAGGAAATGACGCAGGTGGGCGGTACTAGAACATGCCGATTTCTGACTTAACCGGTATTAGGAAGTATTAAACCTAAAGAGACACACGTTATAAGAGTTGTATATCTTACGAGTGACGCGATTACCGCGGCCGCGCTAACAGGCGCATTTACGCAACGTTTTACTGCTAAAGAAAATTCCTTAGCAAAGAAGACAAAGGCGTAACTTCAATCATGAATCATGCATACGAAGTTCATATTTTCTTTACATTTATTTTAATCTCAGAATATGTTTAGTAAAAATTCGTTGCGTCTTGGTTAAATCTTTGCATAAACTAACTGGACAAGCATTTTCTTTATATTTAAGGCAAATGCAATTGAACGTAAAATTATTCTTCCAACTCTGTCAAATCTCACAAAGCGTTACTAAATATACTCTAACAAAAATGTTTTTATGTTTCAATATTCTTCTTTCTTGTAGAATTAATAACGAAACTATTAAAATAGTTGGTGTAAAAGGCTTTACAGAAACAAGAATCACGGATACTTTCTAAATACTAATTTTCTACTACGTTCCAGGGAAATTTTGCTGTGTTTCTTATGCATGGAATTATATGTTATTTTGCTTAAATTCATAAAGATTGAAAAGTAATTGTTAGAGTCAAACAGCTTCAAAATACTTTTAAAGAGTTGAATCATTTATGCCCTACTTTTAAACTATAAAATAGGTCTCACCATACATAAAGATCTTCATGTCAATTTTAAATCAAAATATTGTTACAGCTTGAACTCAAACACGAGCAAAATCAATGAACGAAAAATAAAATAAAAAATAATACAACATCAGGTTTGTGGAATCAAATATTGAAATATTATTTTTGTGATTTGTAACGCCATGTAACTATTAATGATTGAGGACTTTTTTTAATGGAACCTTACTGCAGTATTATTATGTATTTGAAAATTCGAGCAGTCTTTTAAATATTACACGTCGATATTATTTTGAATATCTCATTAAGAACTATTACAAACTGGAAATTCAAAAGAAAAATTCATTTGCTGAAATATTTTTTTAATATCTAAATACATTTAGAATAACTCTATTCATTTATAGAACAGCGAACTCAGATCTCCATATAAAAAATACAATAGAGATCTTACTACTGTACAACCTTAAGTTTCATTCAGGGTTAACTGCCATTCCTTTACTGTCATAAAATCTTAAACATAATTCAAGGCTACTGTCATTCAATTTTACCTTCCAGTCATACAAACTTTCCTTTAAATTAAAATAGTGAAATAAGAAGTATCGTGGAAATGCAAGATTACAAGTAAATTTTTGGCATTATTCTTGGGTTCATAGATAAACTTCTCAGAATCAACTATCAATTTTAATACGTGTTGGTAAATCAATTTTAATTTTAGAAGACCTTCTAGAAATATTGCATTTAAATCTGTTTGATTTTTATTGTGTTTTTCAAGTTTAGTATACAATGTTGAGTGTCTCAAGAAAAAAATGTTACTTTTTTTAATAGCTTCACTAGCAATATTCACTTGCCTTTGTAACCCTTAGCAGCATCATTTCATATCTTCATCTATCCTTATGCTAATATTATGAGGACCATTTTCCAAAGCAACTCCTGGTGACACTTCTTGGATCTGTTTGCATTTTTCTCACGAAATAATTGATTAAACAACATCTAAATACCCCTTTAATCATAGATCTTTTAGAATTAGATGGTGCATCTGTTCGTGGTTCTTGATTTGAACAAGATCGATGTTTCCTAAACACAGCTGATCGTACTGAAGATGTTTTGTTAGAAGATCTTGCCAATCTTGCCTGTCATTATCGACCTTATATCATTGGTCTAGTCAAGTCACGTGTAGTTGTTAAACAGGAATGGTGTTTGACTGATGCTGATGAAGGGAAAAAAATTGCCATGCTCAGCCTAATTCTAAAAGGTCTATACATGTTGGTGACAGGGAATTGTTAAAAGAGAAAAGATATAAATATTATATTGATAAGTGAATGAAATAACTGTCATATATACCGTCAGCGTTCATTAAAAATGATAAGCTAGGAAACATGGTTCGTACGGATACCGTTATTTCTCCAGGAAAACTACCAGTATCTTTTTATAGAAAAAGAAATCTAGATTAAACGCGCAAAATTTCGCCTTCTTTTAAGAAGAGATTTTCTATAAGAAAATACTGGCGCCAAAAAATTTTCTGGCCTGCAAAATTCAAGGAGGCGTACGAACCATGGAAAAGATATCAAAGCATGGCCATCGCTTTAAGCATGTAGTACTGCTATCATAAGTTTTCCGTTACAGTTGAAGCTTCAGTTTCTTCATGATACGTTATTTCATGTGTATGTATTGGCACCATTATTGGTAGTGTAAGACCTTAGACCATATAGAGCTGGACAGTGCATGTGGACGAGGTCCTTGTTGAACGTTGTTTCCGAACCGCATCTGATAGCATCGTTTGATAGGTCGAAAGTATATTGTTAATCTTGCTTGTCATTATCACGCATAAACCATTGGTTAATCAAGTCACTTATAATTGAGAAGCAAGACTGGTATTTGACAAGTACTCAAATGTAGGCAAAACTTTTACAATGCTCAGTCTAGTTCTGTATAGTCTATGTGTAAGACCAATATTATCTTTCTGTTTAACCCTTTGTGGTCTGGTGACTCTTACAGAAATTTTATTCGGTTACCACCACTTTTTTTAAAAAGAAGTTACCTTGAATTACACAATTTCCAAATTTCTCTAATTAACCGCTTCAATTACCATTTTTTTAAACTGTAAAAAATCATCACAATTTTTGCAATCAGATCACTTGCATTTCGTATCACGAAACTTAGAAAACTGCCAATCATCACATATTATATATAATTTAATTATATATAATTTATTATATTATATAAAAATATTTCTTTCTTTTCAAGCCTAAGGCCGGGTAAAAATGCGATAAAACAGATCGTAGTGACAAACTATGCCACGCCCGTTTTTTCTCGCGATAATAATTAATCGTAATATATACGAACCCGAGAAAGCTCGGGATGATCAGGGAAGCGGTTAAATAAGACAAATTTTATTTTCCTTTATTACTGGTGCCAAAAGCAAATGTTGCAATGAAAAATTATTCCGCGTCAGACTCGGGCTTGGACTGTAAAATGTTTAAAAAAAAGAACCTTCTTGTTTTTAAAAAAGTTGCTGATATCAGCTCATAAAAGTCACCAAGGATTTTTTTTTTTTTTTAGACATAGCTCTTTTAAAAGATTGAAGTCGCCGAGAGTTGCTAAAGGTTGTTGTTCCGTGTAAATAATCAATTCAGGATTTTGCTATGCAAGCACAACTGTATACCCATGTAATTTTTCTTACCACTGGAAAGGTGCTATTCTTCAAAATTCAGCACGAACCTAACATAATTAAATTCAAGAAAGAACAAACTATTGTTCAACTGAAGACATGACCAATGGCACTTTAATAATATTCGTCCAATAAAGGAACTCGTTATTTTGAACCGATATCTGAACTCAAGGTGATTAGCCAATGCAATTAAAATGCCAACGCAATCAAGAATGTACATTGGAAAGATATTTATTGTTGTTTGATGTTGAAGGACATGTAAAGTAATACAAGTTTGTTGAAAAGTGTTAAAAATTATTTCAAAATATGACGAATGAATTTCTGAAAGTTTCCTTCTCGTGGAATTATATTGTTATTTGATTGCTTGTATTTTATCTTTTTGCCTTGGCAACTCAATCTATGTACTATACAGATATGGTATAAATTGTTGAAATTTCGGTATTTTTATCAATAGTGTTTGGGAATATTTATGACGATATTCTATTCGCTTTTGTTTGTGCGCGCAGTAAAAGATTGTAATACTTTTACAAAGGACAAAAAATTGTTCCAACTCTTGATTTAAATACTGGCAGTTTTGTTTACTATTTTAGGGCATTCTTTACTTTTTTAAAACATCCAGGCTTTTATTTTGAAATTTAGTTACTTAACGTCTTAAATATCACTAATTTTATATCCTTTACTGTATTTTACAATTGACAATTTTTGTTTTATACACTTGTATGACTATATCTAGATAAGGTTTCCTATCCAGATAACAATTCTGTCTAAGCTTTATTTTATTATATTTTATTTTAATGACAAGATTTTAGCACAACTTTTACAGGATGATTACGTGTTTTGCTTTAATTCTTATTTTGACGAAGCATGTCTTTAAATGGACCTTGTGCCATTAGGCCCTGTGTAATCAATCAACCAACCTTTCCTATTAAGGGGTCTCAGGACTCTTAAAATTGGAAAAAATGAAAAAAAAAAGACCATTTTCAACATTTAATATCTTAAAATGTATTTGATTTTAAGACACAATTTCAATTGGAACAAAATATATAAGTATGTTCTTTCATTTCATGTATTTAAAAAATTATAATATGGAGAATTAGCATTTACAGAGGGCTCCAAACTGCTAGACATTTGATGAGCAAAACATCGGCATAACAGCTTACGCGCACGATTACAAAATAAGTGTTGCAACTAGAATGAACATTTTGGTGCCTACTTATACTTCAGATTATAATAATTGCCCTGAACCTAAATAAATTTGTATTTAAAGTTTTTTTTTTTTTTTTTTTAATACAAAGTTGCATTTAGCTAATGCAAAATTAACCCGGGAAGAACTCGCTGCATGAGATTTTCTCTCACAGTCGTACTTTTTTAAAACTCTTATTTAAACCATTTTTTATTTTAATTAAAATTTCAAAATGTTATTTCAATTATTTTACCTCTTTTGTGAATAAAAGTACTAAGCCAACCAAAAAAAGTTGATATTATATTAATGTAAAGTAAAAGAAAAGCAATTGGGCATTCTCACTAGCGAGTTCTCCCGGGTTAAAGAAATTTCAACAGTATAATCACCTAACAAAATATTGTTTTGAACAATAAAACGGAAATTTTAGGTTCAGTTTATACAGACTAACATGAAACATATGTTTTGAAAATTTCATGAAAAAATATTCATAAGTTTTTGAGATATCGTGCGCGTTATGCCCAAAAACGTCATTTGGAGAAAAACGGCTTCAAAGTTTCCGAAACGACACTTCAGCTATTGAACGTGTATAAATGGAAAAGCCATAACTTCAGTTCTAATAGGAATTTCAAGGAAACAATTATATCAAAATGTTCAGAAAAAATAGGAGTTTAACATCTAAAAAAATTAAAATTTCGAAAATTTTAAAGCTTTAAGAGTCCTGAGACCCCTTAATTAACAACACTATAATAAACGCAACTGAGTAATCCTATGTTCATTTCATATAATAAAATTTTATCTTTGTTATTACAGCTTTACTTAACCATAGATCATACTTATTTATCCTAAAAAATATAGTCTTAATAATATAATCTGACAAGAAGATGTCACTTAAAATATAAAAATTTAAATGATCTTTAAAAATTAAAGTTTTGGTCATATTTTTAGGAGTTTACATTCCTTTAAGAGTTTTAACCCACAATGATGGTAGGTGCAAAAATTTAAAACAATTCCGTACTTTATGAAAAAAAAGTAATTTTTGCGTCCCGCATGACAAGTTCCTAAACTATTCAATATTGGGACGCCCAACGTGAATCCGGCAACCTGTTAACACTAGTCTTCACTGGCGGAGGTCCATTGAGTTAGTAGCCTTTATACGTTTACTATATATACTTTAATTTAAGGTATTATTATTAATATTATTATTATTACTATTATTATTATTATTATTTTATTTATTTATTTATTTATTTATTTATTTATTTATTTATTTTTATTTCATTTTATTATTTTCTGCTGCTTTTATTTATTTATTTCTTTGTTTCACTTTCATATTTTTATGCTATTGTTATATTTTTATGAAAGTGTTTTGTTTATCTGATATTGCTAAATCTTTCGCTGTTTGTAATTTTAAAAAGTACTGTATCGAAAAATACGAGTTATTAAATAGGAATAACTCATCGCCATTTTAACGGTCTTTTCCTCGAAAAGAAAAAAATAATTAAAAAAAATTACAATATTCAGTATAATTCCATAACTATACGGAAATTTTTTAAACTTTTAAAATACATTTTTTTATTCTTACAGTGAGAATTCTGAATTTTAAAACAATGACAAAGAGAACTTCAAAATTTATAAACATATAAAATCACATTTTTTAAACTGATGTTTCTAATGCAATGTTTGGTTTTTCAGTAATTGTTAATATTTATGTACCTCTTTATGCAGCATGATACCTTAAACCATAAAAATCTCGTTATAGAAAATTTCGTATAAAATGTATTCAATACATCTATTAATAAGAGTAAATTATATGATTTAAGCAAACAATATTGCTTTACCATGCTTTACTAATTTCACGAAGCTAAATAATCCTTAAAAATGGATATTTGCTCAATTATTTTCCCATGAATAACTTTTACGCTGTTGAGAAATGTATAGCGAAAATTTTTACACAAAATAAATTCTCTCATTTACACATGAAATCCTTATATGTTTACTTTTATATATATATATATATATATATATATATATATATAAAGAGGAGGATTTCAATCAATTATTTTGCTATTTAATGTTGTAAATATTTCACTCTGATTTACTGTCAGCTTTAATGAACGCATCCTGCCTAAATTTTGTATTATTATTACACATTTTTTAATTCTATAGATATTAATGGAAAAATTTATTAAGGTTCGATTTTTCTTAACCTCTTCACGACAGCCCTTTACAGAATTATTTTAAAAAATTTTCACCGGTTTTTAAAAATAGAAATTTTTGGCTTACAAAATCGCCAAATTTCTTTGATTAAATAAGTCAAAAATTTCAATAAAAAATTACCAGTAGGAATAATGAACGATTCTGAGCACTTTAAGCGTTACGTATATGTGACGCTGATTACGAAGGGGTTGATTCATAATTTGGCACACAAAGGGATAAAATGTACAATGACATTTTTAAATTTATACCATATCGAATTCAGGAAGTTTGTACAAAAAATGTTTAAAAGTATTATGAATTGATTGTTAAAGAAAAAAAAAAAGATGAATCTTCTTGTTCTATTCAAAAACAGATGTTTATATTTATCTATGTATTACAACGTTATATTAGATTGTTTTTAATGAAATATTCATTGCTATTGTTATACAGTGGTTTTGCAATGTTATTGAGTTGAATATTTTATGAATGCACTGATATTTTGCTTGCTTCGTTTTCTGCCTCAAATGAGCACTCAGATTTACATTTAAAAAGATTTTTTGACACTTTCTAACATAGTTGAAAAGTGTTTATGAATTCGTTTTGTCTGGCCGTCCAGTCGAGCTGTAACTCGGGTTAATATACTCAGATTCACATCATTTTTTTATGTTAATGGGATTTCCTTTAGAATTTTAGCTATCGATAATAAAATATATAGAATTTGTAGTTCGTTGACAAAAGAATTGCATTAATAGGGTTCGCACAGTCTTACAAAGAAATTTTAACAGAATATTTCACTTTATATAACTGCAGAAATACATCTCAAATTCTATTAATAATCGCAGTGGTTGCTAATTTTGTTATCTATACTGATAAAAGAAAGTTTCATTCTCTCTGTATCGCTGTCATCCAAATACTCAAGGCCAGAGGATCCGAGTGTGACGTCATCACTAATCGACAGACTTCTCACTAGCGTTGGAGTTCACACCGGAAATTTTTTAATAGCAATTTTCTTTCATTTTGTTTGTGGAATATCTATCATCTTATAAAATAATAACTATTTAAACTTACTGGAGAGAATTTGGAATCCTCCAATAAAAAATCAACCAGATGCAACAACGCTGTGGCATTTCACATCTGGCGAAATTGTTTTTTAGGGATTCCAAATTCTCACCAAAAATTTAAATGGTTATTATTGTTTTATAAGATGATAGATATTCCACAAATAAAATAACAGAAAATTGCTATTCAAAATTTTCCGGTGTGAATTCCAACACTAGTGAGAAGTCGGTCAATTAGTGATGACGTCACACCCGTGTCCCCTGGCCTTGAGTATTTCGATGGTAGAGTCTTTATGCGTGTTTATTTATTGTATATCATTTGGCATATTTTATTGAAAGTGGTTTGGCGTGAGCAGAGTAGATTTTCTGGCAACCCATTTTTTTTTTTTTTTTTTATTCCATTTTCGCCAACACCGTTCATTTTGACGTGCAGTGTGTGATCATATATTAAAATTTTTGGAGCGTTCCAGTCAAAAAAAAGAAAAAAGAAGAAGAAGAACTACCATTTTTAAAACGTATATTTAAACGTACTACCTATATCAAGGACACGAGTCTCACACGTAGTAGTAGAGCAAGGAGTTAATAATATCTGAGATTGCTGCATAAACTTATTCAGTTATGAAACAGGTCATTCTGAAGGTACTAGTAAATAAAGAATTTAGTTAAAGTTCGCAAGCCATAATTTTACGCCGAAACAGATTAAATCTCAGGTTATTAACCGTTAGGAGCATACTTTTACAATGAATATTTTTCAAAAACAACACTAATCACCTTTATAATTATAATCATAATTTGTCTTTTGTTTTTAAGAAAACACGTTCAAGAGCTAAATAAAATTATTACTCGATGATGTTACTTTGTTTACAGCATTTAAAAATCCAAGGTGCCATTTATGAATTATGCTTCAAAACAACAAAAACTGATTTTCACAAGCAGATGACTCCAGTAAACTTGGAAAAATGTCTTAAACCTAACTGATTTTTATATATAAAAGAAATTTTACCAAACTTGTTGGTTGCCACTTGTGTATGTATTACTAATTTTGCATAAAGGCCTTTCTCTGGAAGTATACAAAATTTGTATTTTATGTAATTGTGTAATTCGTTGTCTAATTTTGCATAAAGGCCTTTCTCTGGAAGTATATAAAATTTGTATTTTATGTCTCTGGAATTATACAAAATTTGTATTTTATGTCTCTGGAATTATACAAAATTCGTATTTTATGTAACCTTAACATTTAAAAAAGAAAAAAAAAGAAAGAAATCTGTTTGGGGACATATATTTTTACCTAAATTACTTTTAAAAAATTACCATATATACAAAAAGGCTGCGTTAATCAGCTGCTTTTTCGTTTTAATTTTGCAGTTCTCAAAATTTTTTAATAAATAATTCTATTCGCATCAGAATTTTATAATAGGAAATGAATGTAAGTCAGTATTTGTTACGCAAATGTTTATGAAAGAATCAAAAACCCCTAGTAAAAAATGATTAAGGTTTATCTGGGAATATCTAAAGTTATAGCATTAACAACGCAAAATAAAATATATTTCGAAATGTCTCCTGCAAAATTTTATATGTAACTGTAACACTTTCGTTTTTTACGGGAGGGAAAAAATATTTTTATGATACCTAAAATATAATTCAAGTCGATACGTCTTTCTCTTGATATTAATTTGAAATTGAAAATCATTGTAAAAACGACAATTAAATCTGACTGTCCATTTTATGCTTGCTCAATGTATCCTGCCAATTTATGCTGAATGTTCTTTTTTTTTTTTTTTTTTTTTTTTTTTTTTTTTTTTTTTAAGTGTTACGCACAATTTGCTCTTGCGCTGTTTGATTTCTTTATGATGATGTCTTCACCCATACCGCACGCAAATCCTATATTTTTTTACCACATTTACTGTTTTGTAAAAGACATATACTGATGTTTTATTCTACCAAAAAATAGTTTCATTTTGATAAAATATGTATACTTATCACATTATGTCTGTCAATATTTTCATCCTTCACAAAAGCACTCGTCACTTATTTAGTGCTGGCTTTTTTATTAATTCAAATCATCTATTAGAATTTTTAGTACTAATTTTTGCTGCATTTTATCTTAAAAGTCTGAAATTTTATGAAATCTAAAATTACAATTAAAAATTTCTGGTAACATTTGAATTTAAAAAAACGTTCTAAATTGACAACATTACTGGCAGTGTTGCCAGATTGGGGACTTTTTTGTCCCCAGATTGTTAATTGTCAACGCTTTTTTGAAGTAGAAATATTCGGGATATTTAAAAATAGATTAAAAATTCTGAAAAATGAGGCGAATTATACTATTTTTATAAAGTGGTGACAGTCAAATAATCTGAATTAAAAAAGTCCCCAATCTGGCGAATGAAACTGTTGCTTAACACATTGTTGACCAGTAATCAACTGGTCAACAATGTGTTAAGCAACAGTTTCATTCGTCTTTTTATGATATGCTACACATGTTTCAATTTTCCGGGCAAAATTGTGAAGAAATTTTAAATTTGCATTACTTAATGAAATTTGCTATCTTCATATTTATAATTCGTAATAAAGTAAGAAATTGATGTGCAATCGTCAAAAAGCACCTCCGACTAACTATACCACAAATCATTGTATCAAAATGTGATTGATGTCAATCGATTAGTAATGACATTCACTTATTAATGCTATTTAAATTTTGCTTAAGCGTCATCTACAGATCATATTCAAAATATTAGAATAATGGAGAAAAAATAATAAGAAAAATTTATTTTTCATTTATTTATTTTTGATACTAAGTAAATGCAATTAAATTTCTTATAAATTAAATCTGGAATGTTTAGATAAGATTTTAACATTTACAAAATATAAAATACAGTACAATAAATTAGGTATACAGCTTTCTGAAATACAGAATAAACAACAGAATAAACTTTAGATTCGTTAAAAAAATTAGAATATTTTATTTTACGCAACAACATTACCTCATGAATATGAAGTAAATGGTAGTTAATATTTTGTAGCATCATTTTTAGCTTTCATTTCATGACAGCGTACAATCGATCTTGCATACTATATACAAGGTGTTTACGAACATTTCTATCAATATTAGCCCAAATAGACTTTATACGTGCCACTAACTCAGTTTTGCTTGAAGGAGGATTTTCTTGGAGTTTTTTCTTCATTATACACCATAAGTTTTCGATAGGATTAAGGTCTGGTGAGTTTGGTGGTCAAGGAAGTACCTTAATGTTGCGTTGGCGGAACCAATTCTTAGTTGACACCGAAATATGCAGTGACTCTAAATCTTGTTGACAGATGAAATCATCTTCAAATAAATCTTCTGTTGATGGAATCATGTAATATTTCAAAATTTCTTGATATACCTGAGAGTTAACCTTTTCGTAGACGATGCATAACTTTCCAGGTCCTTCTGTACTCATGCAACCCCAAACCATGACACTAGTAGCAAATTTTACGGAACGTTTAAGACATTCTTTATCAAATGCTTCTTGATTCATTCTCCAAACTTGAATACCTTAATTATCATATGAAACACAAAACATACTTTCATCACTAAATAATATATTTTTCCAATCTTCTTCGCTCCATAAACGTCTTGATTTACACCAATTCAGTCTTATGCGCTTTTGTAGTCATGAGAGGTTTTGTTTTTGGTACACGAGATTCAAACTTAAATTTATGGAGACGTCTTAATTTTGTCGATGTGGAAACTTCAACTCCTTCTTCTTTCCATTTTCGGTGCAATAATCGCACACTTTTAAAAGGTTTTCTTAACTATACGCTTCAGTTTCCTGTCATCTCTAACAGATGTTTTTGGTTTTCGGCCGCCATTTCTTCGATTATTTTGAAACTTTCCATTTTTTGAATATTGTGTTAGGATTTTACTAACGCTTGATTGCGAACAATGTAAATAATTCGCTATATAACATTGATTTTTACCGTGCCGATACAAATCAACCATACGAAGTTTAATAGATTCAGGAATATTACTCACACGACCCATTTTAAGACGAAAAAGCAAACAAACTGCCAAAAGGAATACTGATTTTAAATAAAATCGTCTGAATTTAATCAATTATTCCACCAGTTATGAATTGGCGATAATTAAAGGAGAATTAATGTGAAATAGTCTAATATTTTGAACCACTTGAATAAATATTCTAATATTTTGACATTTCAAAATAATTTTTTTTCAATTAATATTTTCAAAAATGATATTAATTTTAAGATAATAAATAAGTTTAATCAACACTTTTATATCAACACTTACACAACAATCACTTTTATTAATAAAAATATCGTTTGCATATTTGCATTAAAAGACATTAAATTACCAAACGATATTTTCAATTTGTAAAAAAAAAAGTACTTATTCTAATATTTTGAACATGAGCTGTACATATAGATATTATTCCAAACTCTAAAACGTTCAATATTAGCACCAAACTTTGACATCATATTTGGGGTCTTCGGTAAAATTTCCTTTAGGATATCAAACATAAAGTCATTCGGTCAGTAGTTTAGAAATTATGCAGGTTTAAAGCTTGGAACTCGTAATGTTAAATTAATTTTTAATCTTTCTGAAAAACATAATGCAATGCGAGTAATTTTTTAACTCAAAAACTACAGTGCGGAATAAACTGCAATTTCAGATTTGCACATGTAAAGTTTCTAGAAATCGATTTCGGTTAAAATTTCAAGTTAAAATTAATATTTTTTCCAAAATTATTTCGATAATATATATGAGTCTTATAGAACGTTCTGTTTTTCGTTATTTTTAAATATTTTGTTATTGTAATGCGATTTTGTACTGTTGCCTAGTGTGCAGTCTTTTATTATCGTAGAATTAATAAGTTAGAAAGATTTAACTTTAAATGAGATCATCTGATTATTATCCAATATTGAATCTCTCAACAAATATAAATATTTTAAAATTGATTTTTTTTTTTTAAATATGAACTGTAACCAATGAAATTTTTAACAGAAATCGATTTCTAGAAGCTTCAAATGTGCAAATTCAAAATTACAGCTCATTCGGATAAGTGGTTTTTCAGTTATGCGTAAAAAGCAATCTTTTTTACAGAGATTAAAAATGAATTTGTCATTAACCCTTTAATTCCCATGATAGAATACGTTCTAGAAATTACGTAGTCCAGAGAATTTGGCTTTACACCAGAAAATTTCAATGGTTAATTGCGCTTTATTTAAATACAGAAAGTCTGTTATTATTTAAAGCAAATATTGCTATTTTAATTTTCTGGTGTGAATTAGGTCTATACGAACAAAAAAATCTATTAAATTCAAAACACTGTTGTTTGCATAAATGCAAAACATGCGCACTAAAGGAGTAAAACTTCCGAATTTTAAACCCGCATAATTCCTAAACTACTTGATCGAATATCTTCCCGTTTGTTATCTGAAGGTACATTTAACAGAAGAAACCAAATATAATGTCAAAATTAAATGTTAATATCGAAAATTTTAGTGTTTGGCACAATTTCAATATTTAGCATTAATAAGTAGACATTTTATTAATCGGTTGGTACCAATCACATTTTCAAGCGATGAATTGTAGACGAGTTAGTGTGGGTTATACTTTTATTCCACAACTATACCATGCCTTTAATTAGTCCTCAAGCAAAACCATTAGCCCGGGAACACTCACACTGACCAGGGTTGCATACAATTTTCATGTCACAAACATCTACAATTAAAAATTCTCGCCTTATTTAATTGCAGGCAATTGCTTTAAATTCTGTGATTAAATAAATCGAAAAATACCATTGATGGCAAATAGTGGTGACAAATTTAAAACCCTTACGCACCCAGAATATGTCATACCCTTCGTGAGTGCTCCCTGATTAACCAGTAAAATAACAATAAGAATTATAAAAATGTTTTGGCAATTTTGTTGTTGCATTAATAAACTATATCATCATATTTACATTTCGTATTAGAATAACACATTAATGTATTATATTATGAATAAAAAAGAGTCAATTAGCGAAAAAGTCCAATTTTCATCTCCACAAAAATGGAACACGATTATTGTTTCAACTGATATTAATTCCTCCCTTGCTGGTGTAAGCATATTATTCTCTAACTGAGAAAGGGGAAAGAAGATGGCTGATTAATTGCGATCGAAATTGTAGTATCGTTTATCGATTTTTATGCAAATGAACGAAGTATTTTTCAAAATATGACTGAATAATTTATAGTCCATATAACAAAAGCTATTACTGGGTTAAACAGCTTTGCTTTCTATTAATACAATCAATATGTTGTGTTTAATATTTGAGTAGTTCATTGACCAGCAATTTAATATGAAATCTGGATTTTGAAGCAGCTTTCTTCTAAACGTTGCTGGCTCTTGTCGTTGATTTCCAAGATTTTTTCTTTCAGCTTTATATACCAGTTTTTTCTTAAAATGCAAGGTGTCGATAAAATAATGTCTCGGTTTCAATGGTATATAATAACAGTTCAATTTAGACTATTTACAACAAATCATACATCAAATTGAAGGTAAACTAACCTAGCTTTTCTTACAAATGTTCACTAGGTGCACCTTTAGTTATACGGTACACATCCAACCTAAAGTCAATTCTTAACACACTTCGGTTAACAAATCCGGACTAATGGAAGCAATAGTCTTTTCAATTCTGTGTCTCAACTTTGACAAATCATTAGGTAGCGGCGGAACGTAGACGCGATCTTTTATAAAGCCCCAAAGAAAAAAATCGCATGGCTCTAACGGCTTTTTAATCTTCAGCCCAGCAATAACGCTTTGAGCTTAGGAGTTGGCATTTTGAAGATGTTGCACTGCAAGCAAGTCAATAACAAATCAGTACTCGCGCATGCGCTTATCGAAAACTGTTTGAGTGACTCTTTATTTGTAACCTTGAGCCAATACTCTACAACGCTTACAGTTGATACTATTAAAATTTATAACTGGGACATCCTTTTATGGACACTTTGTATATTTAATGTCATTTTTGTTAAGTCTGACCACTACCCCCTACATACTACATGCCTCTCGCATTTGACTCAAAAATGGAAGTCAGCAAGGTTGATAGATGGCGCTACTGTTTGGGGTATGTTATTGCTGTATTTACATGGATCGCCCCATAGACCTGTCTTTGAAAGCTATTATTTTTTTTATTTTTTGCAGTAATTTGTGATTTTTTTAAACAGAATGTTTACTTTTAATGAAGTTAATATATTCTCTATAAATTGCCATATTGCTGTGTGCCTTACTGCTGTTCATCCAGCAGAATAAAGGAAAATATTTCTTTTCACCATTCCTGTAGAAGACAGTCAACGAGTCTTTTTAACTTTTTTTCATTGTATTTTTAAAAATACAAATAGATATTTTTACTACTATTATTTGCATGTTTCTAATAACATTCCGTTGAATAATAATAAATTAAATTAATGTACAGTTGCTATTAATAAGATGTATTTTTATTAATTTACAATGTCTTAAAAGGAAAAGAGTACCTTAATCTGAAAGAATCTGAAATAATATTGTTATTATTAATAATAAAAATGATAGATCAAAGTATTTCTTTTTATCAAATAATTATGCTAAACCTTTTCTGTATGAAAATGAAAATACAATAACATTCAAAATTATTTAAATTTCTTCCAGCAAAATTATAATGATAATAATAATAAATGATACACGATGAAATCAAATAAGAATTAGTAATGTGATCAAAATAAATATGTATTCATAGCATTGTGTTTTGAAGCAATATAAATATTATGTAATTGAAATATATCAATAATTTCATTCCCGAAAGTACTTGATTATTACTTGTAATAATTAATAATACAAATATAAAATAAATGAAACTAAATTAAATGTTTAAAAAAAAAAAAAAAACTGCAGAATTGACGTTTTGAGGCCTTGACCGGAAGACTTGCTAGTTTTATTATCATAATAAATGTAATTAATATATATAGTATTATTATCACAATATCAATAAATTAATTATTTTATATAGAAAATATAAAATAGGGAATTAAAAAAAATACTATTATCAATTTATTGAGGCAACGTGTGTGTGTATCGTGGGGGGGGGGGGGGGGATAGTAAAAAATATGAAAAAAGTGTCTTGGAACATCAGTGCACAGAATCGTATTTCCAACTTATTAAATTTCTTGAAAGTACTTGATCTATTACTCGTAATAATTAATAATGCAAATATGAAAGAAATGAAACTGAGTTGACTGTTTTAAACACTGCAAGAAAAAAAAAAGAGAGAGAGAGAGAGTTCCAATTTATTAAATTTCCTGAAAGTATTTGATATATTACGCGTAATAATTAATAATGCAAATATGAAAGAGATGAAACTGTGAGTTGACTGTTTTAAACGCTGCAAAAGAGAGAGAGAGAGAGCAGAATTGATGTTTGAGGTCCTGACCCGAAAAAAAGATGAAAAAAGTGTCTTGGAACATCAGTGCAAAGAATCGTATTTCCAATTTATTAAATTTCCTGAAAGTACTTCATATATTACTCGTAATAATTAATAATGCAAATAAAAATGAAACTGTGAGCTAACTGTTTTAAACACTGCAAAAAAAAAAAAAAAAAAAAAAAAGAGAGAGAGAGAAAGAGAGACAGGGAGAAAGAAAAAAAAGCTGCAGAATTGACGTTTGAGGTCCTGACCCGAAGACTTGCTAATTCATTATTACAATAAATGTCACTAATATTTATAATATTATTATCACAGTATCAATAATTTAATTATTTTAGATAGAAAATATTAAATAGGGAATTTCAGTAAAACATTGTAATCAATTTATTTAGGCAACATGCGTGTGTATGTGTGTGTGTGGCAGGGCCGAAACTAAGGGGGGGGGGGGGGGGCATGTGCCCCGGGCGCCAGAATGAAGGGGCGCCAAACGAATTACCTTTAGAATGGATCATTTTATTCTGACGAACTGGTGGCTTTCATTATTATGGAACAGCGATTATAAATGAAGTGTTAGGTGAAGATGAAAGAGCAGTCGTAAAAAGTTAGAACTCTGATTTTCTGGTTAAAATACGAAAAAAAAAAAAAATGGCAAAAAAAATTATGCCCATTTTTTTCCCATTCTGACCAGAAAATCCGAGTTCTAACTTTTTACGACTGCTCTTTCATCTTCACCTAACACTTCATTTATAATGGCTGTTTTATAATAATGGAAGCCATCAGTCCATCAGAATAAAATAACTCTGTGAAAGCGGAAACTCGGTTAGGCAGGACTCGGATAATCGGGACTCTAATGTATATTTCATTTTAAAAATGATCTTTAGAATATTTTTGCTGGTGTTCAGAGGGACCTCCCCCTTGGATCCGCCACTGTAGATTACGTAGTTCAGTATTACATATTTTATGATTACATATTTTAAATTTTGAAATAAGTCGTCTATTATAAAATTAGTAAAATTATCTTTGTAAATATACTTTGTGGAAGAGGGAGGGGGGGGGGCGGTGCGCCAAAATCCATGTTTGCCCCGGGTGCAAAAAAGGCTAATTTCGGCCCTGGTGTGTGTGTGTATGGGGGGGGGGGTAGTCAAAAAGATGAAAAAAAAGTGTCTTGGAGCATCATTGAACAGAATCATATTTCCAACTATTTAAATTTCCTGAAAGTACTTGATGATTACTTATAATAATTAATAATTCAAATATAAAAGAAATGAAACTGTGAGTTAAATGTTTTTTAAACACTTAAAAAAAAAGACTTGCTAGTTTCATTATTATGATAAAGGTAATTAATATTTATAGTATTATTATCACAATATCAATGATTTAATTATTTTAGACAGAAAATATTAAATAGGGAAGTTCAGAAAAATATTGCAATCTATTTATTGAGGCAACTGTATGGTACTAGTACTGGAGTGTCAAGTAATTATGTTATTAGAATTAAATTTTAATTCACAATACAACTGTGAAGTACAACTATGAAGTTAGTTAAATATTGTTGATAGATTAATATAATGTAAAAAAACAGGAATATAATAATTATAATTATTAATTAAAAATTATTTTTTAAGCAATTCCTTAAGATTGTCCTTCACTGACACATTCACCCCATATTAACTTTGTTTATTATTAATATTTTGCCTGAAAGAAATACATGTCTTACTATTTAGTAAAATTTAATTTAATCAAATACTTTTATGTTTTGCAATAACCTTTTTAAACTTGCTCATAGTTTTTGATCCATTGATTAAAATTCATGTAACATTTTATAGTGTTAATAAATATTTTCACTTCATAAACCTTGTTTATTTTATTTTTGATGGAAATCTATTTACAAGTAAATGTAAGTGCTATTAATTTATATATTTTAATTAATTTTAAAAAAGAACATATAATTTAAAATTCATATAATAAAATAAATTATGTGCGTTATTTTATCATTCATCATTTGAAATTGAAGAGAAATTATGAAATAATTTCTCTTTTCAAATATTTTATAGAAAAAATATCATTTAATACAATAATTAAAATAAATACGAAAAGAGAAAAAAAAAAGTGAAATTCTAGGAATAAATAACAAAATTTTTTTAACAAATTTTGCTTTTTAAGCTAATTTATTTTAAAATTTTCTATTTAAATATTCTCAAAACAATTTTTGTTTACGTTATTTATCTAAAATCATGTCAATTGTCACCGATAGATGGCAGAGCATTTTGGGGCTAAGCTGACTTCCAGTTCTTATATGGGGAAAACAGTGAATGCGAGAGGCATTTAGTATGTAGGGGGTAGTGGTCTGACACAATACACAATATACCCAAATATGTGATACAAATGCGTTTATATATATATATATATATATATATATATATATATATATATTCGCGGTTCAGAACACTATCTTAATCAATCAAGTTTGATTATAAAAACATGAGTAAAGCGTGGCCGGTCTACAACATGTTAAAATATCTTTTCTTTTTTCAGTGAATATCCTCGATTCAATGAAATTGTCCAAATTTTTTTAAAGTACTTAAAAAAGCATATAATTTTATTGTGCATAATCTTCAAAGTTTTTTTAATTTATTTAAAGTCTGCTGTAAAATATTAAAATAGACAATAAATGAAAGAATTTTTCCTAAAATATATGCAATATATCTTACATGATAGAATATCCCAAAGAAGTTAGAAATTATCATTGGGAAAATCTTATCTGTTCTATCAAAAGAAACACCATCAACCTTCATTATAACATCATGAAAGGCAAGCCACTTTTCATTATAGAATTTTTTTTTAATGCACACCAAATGTAATATGAGAGTGACATTAACCGGTCCACTTGTTTATAATGCCACAAAATATGTATTGAAGTGAGCTATGTTACAGTGACATGAGATACATTATAATGGCTCAATTACTTTATGTAAGAGTAACTTTATATTTATTATTATTCTGAAACTGGAAAAATAATGAAGAAAATTAAATTTATATTTAAACTAAATATTTGAAAATTATATGTAACCTATTATGTCAAACGAACCAATTGCTGCAGTCATAATATCTGATCTTATTATTTATCTGCTTTATGTACTTTATTGGTATGTTTCATGTATTCTTTATTAATATGTAATTTATTTTTTTATCTTTTTATTGATCTTATTCCTTATGTGCTTTATTTTTATTAAATAAACATCCTCTTTCACATAAAATTATAACAAATCTTTTTACACACACGGGTGTGTGTGTATATCCATGATTAAGCGTTTCTCAAACTCTTTTGTATCAAGTCACAACAGAAAGGAAACTTTTCCCAAAGCACTATATGATTAAACGCAAGCCGACTAAAGTTCCGCAACGCGAAAAAAAAATTTACATGTTATGTATCACATAATATAAACTCATGGTCTCGTAATCTTGTTTCAGACTCTTTTGTTGTTTTAATGATTCCAGTTCATTTGAAATGCTGCGTACTCATCTGGCTTGCTTTAGTCAAAGTGGCATTTCAATTTGCCTTTTTGCACATCAGTACAAATGCTTTATTTTTTTACACTACTACAACACAAACTTGGAAGAAGCTCCTCCAATAGGCATTACTTTTATATGTCGTATTGCTAAAAATGTTGTTTGTTGTATTTATTTATATATTATAAGGAAGTAATATATAAATATTACTTCCTTAATGAATTATGTTCGATTGTTGGGTGAAACTCAGGTGTATTTTTTATTGTTGTTGTTGTTAAATCATTTAGCACATATTATGTAAAAGTAACGCCTTTGAGAGGAAGCAATGTAGAGTGATGTAAAAGTGCACATTTTTCAAACAACTGATTATAAAAGAATAATAAATGTATCAAAATTATTTGCATTTGTTATAAAACCGTAATAATAAAGTAACAAACTGACATAAACATTTGAGAGTAATAATAAAACTACTAAGAATATATATATTTTTTTTTAATCACAAAGAGGTAAATGCGCGCTCTTACACATGAAAGAGAGTGCATACTTTTATCATTTCAAATTTTCGGGGGAAATTCAGCTGCCAACTGAGAGAACTTCAGCTGCCAACTCGAAATACACCAGGGGGTCTTTTTTATACTTATTCAGAGCATCTTCATAATTTTGCCAATCAAAACAAACGTGAAATTATTAGAGTTATGTAAATTTTGAAACGGCAGCAAGCGCAAATTTAAAAAAAAATGATGAAAGCGTTAGAAACTTTAAACTCACCTATTGTGATTGTTTTAATCCAACTATTGCCCACAAAAAATAAATGTGCAATGCTTTTTTATGCACAATTATTTTTCTGGAGCACAAACCAGCGTTGGCCGCACTCAAAACAAAATTGAAATCATTAACGTTCATCGCAACAATATGAGTTTATGGCGAATGCGCACTCTTACACCACTCTATCTAGTAAAATGGCATATGTTTACGCCTTCCATAGTTAACGTGTTTAAATACCATGCAATATTTCTTTACTATATCTTTCAGACAAATATTTTGCATCATTCTTTTGTCCATTTATTAAGATTTCGATTTTGCTTAATCGATTAAATGTAATTAGGCATGATCGTTCCGTGCAAAACAAAGCATTCTATTTTATACAAAACCCTTTTATTTATAAACTCATATTTTTGTACCTTCTTTCTTAAAGTTTTATTAAAGAAGCAAATAAAATTTAAATCCACTTAAAATCAGTGATTTAAAAATGGAGACATTTTACTGATTTCAACATTTAAGAAAAATATAATAACTAACTTCAAAATTCGAAGTTAAATGTAAATGTCTGTGATAAAACAATACGATTTCATGTTTTCAAATATAATGAACCAGTATTAAATAGTTTATCTAAAACCAAAAATAAATGAAATGTTATCGAGTGCTATAAAGTCGTTCATAGTTAATTGAAAGATTTTGTTCGAGTAATAGCAATGTCAAATAAAAGATTCTCACATTAATTCTCCTAGTACCAGGTTTATAATTTTGATGAACATTAATAGTTTTGCATTATTTGAGTCAAAAATTGATTTCTATTAAATATAACTTCCTTTTGAAAGGTGGCATTTGACTTTATTTATTATAAATCTAATCTATTATTTTTCTCTGGTCCTAAACATGATTTTTTTTTTCTGGTCTCAAACAAGAATTATTATTATTTTTTTTTTAATGGGGTCCAAAAGGCCCTAATGGTACTAGAAGTGTTAAGGTGGTCCGGGACACAAAATTTTACTTTCTATAAATACTCATTTTATTCTCTTTTTTCCCGCTGGAATTGTATATATATTTATAAGTTCTTTCTGAAATGTGAATTCTTTTTAAAAAATAATTAATTTTAAACTTTAGGCATGTTTAAAATTTGATATATCTTTTCAATGAATAACTCTTTTTGAATCCTTTTTTCAGTTTTGAGTATAGAAAAAAATAAACATTATCCTCTGTAATTAATTTGCCTATTTCAAAATTATTAATTATGTTTATTATTATTTGTGTAATAATTTGTCTTTGGAATTTAAAAATTATTTGTTTTTAAAAATTTAATTTTTTTTTTTTTTTTTTTTAAGAAAAAAATATCTTTTTTATGAGTACTTTTTACTACAAGAATCATATTTTCAAAATTTTCTCTCAAAACCAAAAGTTCTGAAGACAATTTAAAAAATATAAAACTGAAAAATAATGTTAAACGGCTAATTACAGACGTGTACAATGTACATAGTTATAAGTTTTACTTCGAGGAATGGCATCGCAAATATCGTTTAAAAATATGACACTGTTCACTTTTAATTTTCTGCAAAATGTATACAATTATAAATAAGCATTTTATTTAAAGAAGTGGCATCGCAAACAAATTTTGACTATGTGGCACTATTTATTTTCTTAACTACCTGTACAATACACATAATTATAAATAGAAAATTTATTCTATGGAATGGCACTGCAAACAAAGTTTGAGAATGTGGTACTGCTTATTTTCAATGTATGGCTTTTTCCTTTTAGAGTTTAGAATTTTTATCTTTGGAATTGTTTTTTAAATACCTGAAATAATGTTATTTTCAAATGTTTTATTATACCATGAACATTTAGAATCAAAATAAAATATAATTTTGTTGTATTATCCATGTTATAATTAAGTTTGAGCATATGCCCTCTTTTATTTCATTTAACTGTTTATCGTAAGTTTATTCTTACATGTATCCTTAATCTATCTGAAGTTGCATAATCCATTTCTTGTTTCTTTTTTATTATGGGTGACTTCTTTATAACGTATAAAGAGTTAAAAAGAAGTGTAACGATTCTAAGTATGATTATTTGTGCATGATGATAAGTATAAAGAATTTATTCACCAGCTTGTAGTGCTTTAGTATTTATTTCATGGGCGCCTGCGAAGAGGAACTAGGTAGGGCAACTGCCCTCCTAGGATATTTCAAGTTAAAATAACTATTTATTTATTTTTTTTTTTTTTTTAAGGGAAAAAAAATGAAAAATATTTTTTTTTATTTGCAATTGGGAAGATAGTTAAACACTAAGATAAAAAAGGAACTAACTTTTCGTCAGGGGTGGAGCGAAAAATAAAGATAGTGGTTTCAATTATACATTTTGAAAAAGACGGTAGAATTTTGTTTTCTATTTGTTTGTTGTGTTTTGTTAGAGACTTTTGTTTTTGTTTATAATGTTCTTATTTGTTACATTTCTGTATTACTTTTTATGTTGATGTGTTTAACGATTGTCTTGAGCATTGAGGTTTCGACAAAAAAAAAATGTTAGTTTAGCTTATTTCATATTTATAATCTGCACTTTAAAAAAATGCCGCCTTTCAGTGTTGATTTCAGACATTTTTCTCCGGATGGGATTTCTGTGGCTCCCGGGGGGGGGGGGCGGACATTATAGAGTTCTGGGAGGAAAATTGCACTTTTTGACCATTGAAAACACAAATTGCTCCCCAGGCCACCCCCTGAAATCAACACTGGCCGCCTTTGCTGCGGTCTATAGGTACATCTGTTTCGAAATCTTGCTTCTCCCTTGATTTTGTCCTGCCGGCGCCCATGGTTTATTTGCTTGTCAGTAAAAATTACTGAACTTGGAAAATGGCAGCTACTTTAAGCTCATTGTTCTGGTGCTAAATTTGTTATGGCTGACACGAAATCTATGTAATGTTATAAAAATGTAAATGCATTGGTGAAAGCTATGTATTAGAACTTCCATCACTGCTATGAAAGCAGCATAAGATGAGCAGATAAACCACAATATATCCAAGATGAACATTTTTTTATTATTATTATTACTTGTTGTATTTTCATTCCACTAAAAATTATTAAAGCTTTTTTTTTCATTGAAATAAGTTAATTTAATTTAATTTTAAATTGAATCTCCTGTTCTTGTGCATAAATAATAATCTTTTATTTAAACTAGTATACAGCTATTTAAAATAGTCTTTACAGAGAATAATTTAAATAGTATGCATGTTAATTTATTGCCATAAAATCATTTATTTATTCATTGAACGTCTGCTTATTTATCGCCAAATGTGGAGTTAATATTAATGAATGTTTTCTATTCTTAACTTTTGATTTAAAAGCAATCTTGAAAGACGCAATATGTTAAATTCGCATTCGCATCAACAAAATAATTTTCCTTAGTCAAAGAGCGCGTTCACGGACCCCAACCTGAGTTACATACGGTTATACATGTGTAACCGAAAGCGTTCAGAGACCAATATGACGTTACTTTTTGCGGGTTACCCGTAGCGTTCAGAGCTGGAAATTACCCAGGCTTCGGGTTACCTACAGAATTTTGTTGAGTAAAGTAATCTCGTGCTTGGGAAATCTGATTTATTTCTCATTTTATAGCTTGACTGTGATTGTTTACAGGAATGCTTACGTTTTACTTCGTTTTTTCGCCCACTTTTGGTTAATTAGTGCATAAATCTTACAAAATATAAAAATAAGCACATAATTTGAACTTACCATTTTTCCCACCGAATGAATGCATCTCCGATTCAACTTAAAATGGCTGGCAATATCTCTATCAGACATTGTTGGGACAGCATTTTCTACATAAAGATTAATTCTTGGAACACTTTCCCTTCTAAAAAGAATGTTAATTGGGAAAATGTCATAATTTTCCTCATCTGAGGAATAATAAAAAAATATTTGTGCTATCAAAAGTTTAGCTCCCGCCATGTTTGTAAATGTAAATAAAAAACACTCACAACTTTACCCAAAAGCGTTCAGAGAGCCGTTTTAACCCAACATTACACTTATAAACCAATATGACGTCATTTTCCAATTTCCCGAGTATCCCGTTTTTCGGTCTCTGAACGCGCCCAATATGAAAAAACTTCAAAAAATAAGATTAAGAAAACGCGCTAGTTGGGTTATTGTATTTGGAAAGAATAAAAAACTGTTACATTTTACAATTTAAAATTCCCAAATGTGGAGCTAATATTAAAGGACATTTTCCACTCCTAACTTTTGTATTAAAAGTAATGTTGAAAGGTATCACCTGTCTGTAATATATCAAATTCGTATCAAAAAAATTTTTTTTCTTAGCTAAAATTCAATGAAATTTCAAAAAATAAGATCAAGAAATGAATATGTTAAAAGTAATCCATAAAACATTCTATTATTATTTTAACATTAAAACGATTGTTGTTAAATTAAAATCATTCACACTTCATTGTAGCAAAAATATGCGAAGTTTATAAATCTGAAATTATAATGAATCGCTTTAAAATAGCACGCTAAAAATTTTTTAAATAATTATTGTTTGAAAGAATTCGATGTTCGGCAATACTTGACCGTTCAAAAATAGCCCGAGGCTCCTTTCTTTGAAATTTTTCTGTGCACGGTGTACAATAGATGTAACAACAATTTTGTTTTCTTCTAGAACTAAGCAACAATGACAGAAAAATTTTTGTTCTTTTTAATTTTTCCAAAAATGTCAAGACCAAAACAGTTCTGATCAAAAGCATTTTGTGCAAAATTCATTATTTTTTTTTTTTGTTGTTGTTGTTTGTTTTTTTGTTTTGTTTTGTTTTGTTTTGTTTTTTGTTTTTTAAATAATTACAATGGCTTATTGATTAAATCTGTAATAAATTAAGAAAGCGAGATAATTAACTGAAATATAATTACAGAAGACTTCTCAAAAAGACTAAAGTAAAGCTTGTTTTGTTTTCTTTGTATTTGATAATTATTTCCTTTAATTCATGATTTAAGTCCCAATTTGAAAATAAGATTTGTTAAAAGGTAATATGTGCATATTATTATTATTAATTGCTGTTTACAGTAAATTTATTTCATCTTGGATATTATGTAGTTCAAATTTCTCTGTACATACACTACTATTTTGCTGCTTGAATGAAAACTTTTAAAGTATTTGAGTCTGTAGAACTAAAACATTTAAGGTACTCTACAGCTTACAACATAGAACAGGCCTTATATTTCACACAGCCATTATAAAGAGCATATAATCTATCTTAGAATAGAAACCTAGAAATTGATTTTTGTGCGCCTGTATAAAGCTAAATGTCTTCATATTTTCTTGATATAATTAGAGAAGTAATGCGTGAGTAAATTTTTATTTTACTGTTAAAAACTTTTTGATTTAAAAATATTTAAATGTTAGCATTAATTTTTATAATATATCATACAAATGATTTACCTAATTAGCGTCCAACAGTACCTTTTCATCACTCTAATAGGTATTGTTCATCCGATTGAATTTGTATTTTTAACATCACTTATTAATCAATAGATTATTTACAAGATTTTTTTTCTCTGTATATAATTTTTATATTCGTGCGAAAACTGACAGAATTTGCAACATAAGCAATTGCAGTTTAATTTAAAAAAATTCATAACTTAGCAAAATGTTCTGTAAAATTCAGGGAATATGTTGAGCTGTCCGGAAAGTTCATGCCTATTTTGAAGGGAAATTGAAACGCAGGTGATTTAAATTTTAGGATGCATTTATTAAACTATATAGGTGCCATTTTATTCTACACCCTTCTTGTCCAGAAGTCTCATAATACCTTCTTTCCAAAACATTTGTGATTTGATGGCAATATACTTATTGAGATGCTTTTTTATTAAAGAGCCAGCTCTTTTTTTTTTTTTTTTTTTTTTTTTTTTTTTGGCGAAAAGAATTTTTGGGGAAAAAAACAAAGAGCAGTCGAACGGAGCAATGTCCGGAGACTAGGAAGGGAAGGTCAGAATGTCTCAAACGATCGCAAGGAGTTTGTTTCTGAGTCAAAGTTAGTCCCAAAAGTTTGTTTTTCAACTCACATGATATTTTTAAATTCATCCCGCACCACTTTTTAAAATTAAAAATCTTTCACATATGGTCCGTAAATAGCATCTACAGAAGTAATATTTCCGGAAGCAGTTTTAAACGACACTTTTTCCCTTCCCAATGGCTCACAATATAACAAGACGATTTACCAATAGACTGGGTATTATGTTGTTCTCAACTAGGAAGCCCCTAAACGCTGCTCTACTCTTCAGCAAAAATAACATACTATAAAACATATATATATTTTTTAAATAGTGGTACGAGTAGAATATAAAAATAATTAACAGTGGGTACGAACTTTCCGGCCAACCTAATGTATTAATTAAAATTAAAAAATAAATGAACTGAAAAGTTTTCGAAAGCTAACACTACTCGATAAATAAAATATCAATAAGCAAACATCTGATAAAACACTAAACATTTCCTATTTCATTTTTTAAATATTATAAAGTAATAGAAAACCATATAGAAATCTAAAATCAATTATTTAACCGCAATCGGCGAAGTAAATACAATCAGTAGAACATATATGTATAGTTTTCCAATCGCTTTGAACTTGATTACAAATACAAATTATGAGTTAATCAGGTTATTCTAATATTGTTGAAATGGTACATTAATTCCATTATACCTCAGAATATTGCTCATAAAGCCGCTTTATAATAGCAGATTAACGCAAATAATTTATATACCATCTGAATGAATTACTTTTCTTGTACAGTGTGTTCGAAGCATTATGTATAAAACAAAGAAAATTTTAAAAAGATTTGTAACAACAAAGTATTTTATTCATAGAATATGAAATTATCAACTTTAATTGCTTTTATTGGAGACATCGATTTTTAAACTTCATAAAAGGAATAATTGAAACAATGTTATTAATTATTCATTTTTTTAATCATTCCTCGCTAAAGAATTTCGTATATGAATGAAAATAAATGAAGGATTACAAAATATTTTTTATATGCATTTTAAATCTTATCATAAAATACATAACGTAAACAGATGCACTTTTTTTTCCCATATAGCAAATGTGGATTTTACAATACCATATTTTTTTCCTATTAAATTTTATATATGTTAGTTACGATATGTGTTTAGCGTCGTATTTTATTACTCATTTCTACGTGTATATTTTTATTGTTAAACATCTTTACTTAGTGATCTAACTCTTAGCAAAGCAACGCCTCGTAGACTGTAAATATTTCTATTAGTAAATTTTTTTCCGGTGTACTAGCTCGTGACACTGCAACCTTCACTTATAATTACTGTTATAATAGACAAAGAGAAAGGTAGAACTACTCATCTACCGAAAACAGTTTACATTCAAGCAGCAGTTAATTAATTTGACCGAACTTATGTAAAACAGTGGTTCTCAAATAGCGATTTAGCTAACAGGAATAATACAAATTTATACCTTTTAAATGGCATTTTATTATCAGTAACTGTGTTCTGTACATCGCTTGCTTTAAAGAAGAAAAAAAATCTGTGAATGAAGAAAAATATGTATGTGATATATCGACTAAAATCAGCAAAAGTGGGCAATATCTAGACCAGGCATGAAAGAGTTTCTCCTAAAGGAGAAACTCTACTTTTTATAAATCAACTTTAAACATTCTCAAGGGGTCTCAGGACTCTTAAAGATTCAAAATTTCCGAAATTTTAAATTTCTTTTTAGATGTTAAACCCTATCTTTTCTGAACATTTTGATATACTTGTTTCCTTGAAATTCCCGTTAGAACAGATGTCTTTTAGAATACACCAGCTCAATAGCTGAAGCGGCGTTTACGAAACTTTGAAATAATTTTTCTCTAAATGACGTTTCTGGCCATAACGCGCAGGACATCTCAGAAACTTCTGAATATTTTTTCATGAAATTTTCAAAACATGTGTCTCATATTATTCTATAGAAACTAAACCTAAAATTTCATTTTTATTGTTTAAAAAATATATTTTTTAAAGAGATTATATTGTTGAAATTTTCAAAATTTTGTAATTGCTAAATACAACTTTGTATTAAAAATATAAAAATACTTTAAAGACAAATTTATTTAGATTCATGGTAATTATTATAATCTGAAGTATAATTAAGTTAAAAATTTTTCATTCTAGTTGCAAAATTTATTTTCTAATCTTGTGCGTAAGCTGTTATACCAATTTTCTGGTCGACAAATGTCTGACAGTTTGGAGCCCCCTATAAATACTAATTCTGCACCATGTAATTTTTTAAATACATGAAATGAAAGAACATACTTATATCTTTCATCCAATAAAAATTGAGTTGTTAAATCATATACAGTTTATTAAATGTTGAAAATGGACTTTTTTTTTCTTTTTTTTCTATTTTAAGAGTTCTGAGACCCCTTATTGGCAAAATGCAAACAAAATACTGGAAGCATATGAAAGAAGGGGGGGGGGGGGTGCTCTAGAAAATGTGATGATCAGACATTTTGTCTATTCAAATAGTTGGAGTTTGTTTCTGAATTGATGTGCAAAAGAAATAAAAGTTGTAACTTACATTATAAACATCTGAAAGTCATGTAAATGAAGTTGTTTAAAGTGTTCTTCCAATGTGAATTTTTTTAGACTTAGAAAGGGAAAAGAAGTTTCCATAAGAGACTGTACAAATATTCCGTTATCAACTTTTTTGGTATTTTTGAAATAGCTACCCCTTTTAAGATATCATAAGTTATCATTCCTCGAAGCCAGGAAGTTGAAATCAGCTGATCATCTTTTTATCAGCCAATCACACCTACCCAGTTGACCTCCAACCGCGCCCTCAATCTTCTCAGCTACCAATCACAACTGTCCTTCAACGTATGTTTGACCTCCAATTCCAATGGTTGATTTGTGATGTCATTTGAAACTGCCCTATACATTTACTATTCGCACACTTTCCTCCAATAGCGGATTATATGTGCATATGGCAGAACAATAGGATTGCCGAACATTTTGGGGATTCCGTAATTTGGAATGAAACTATTGTATATTCATTTATTGGCTTTCATAATAGCTTTGAATTTTCTTAAAATCAAAATAGATAACAGACTAAAAAAAAACTGTTTTGATGTAAAGAAAAAGTTAGAAAAAGAAAAGATTGATTTGATCAAAGCAGTTAATGATATCAAAAGACCAACGGCCGCCCTCCTTCTCCCTAAAGTGATAACGTTATATGCGTTTAGCGTTTAGCCCTAAGGTTCTTTTTTGGAATAGAATATCTTTTTCCATTTATACAACTCTTTATGCAAAGATCAATTTCACGTGCAAGACACAATTTCACAATTGAACATGGAGAATATTCTTTTCTTTAAAAGAAGGGGGGCGGGATCTTAAACAACCAAACCATCTAGAATAATGTGCATTTTGAAAAATTAATCACTGTACTTCACATAAATTCGTCAGATATATTTAGATTTACACCTTTAGCAAACTGTCTTCAATTTTCTTTTTGAATTCAATGAATCTATACATTTATTGTTGGTTTAATTTTTTTTTTTCTGTTTTTAATACTTTTTAAGTTATGAAAAGAAAATAACAATCATACGTAGTACAATGATGTTTCATTGTATTGTATAAATAAAAGTTAAAATGTGTCTATAAGTTAGGCGAAATTGTATAAATGGAAAAAAATCTACCTTTTTTCCTATTTCCCACTTCCATGCCTGATCTAGACTGAATATTATGCTTTTAAACCTACGGTTAATTTACTAAATAGCTAACAGAATTAATTAGCATTATATACACACATAAAACACTACTTCAAGATGAAATTGTAGAAAAATAATTATGAACAAATTAAATGAAAGCTGAATAAATAAATTAACCTATTTAATGAAATTTTCTTTTATTTCATCTATTTTCAAAGATTAGGGGTAATTTTCCTTTTATATAAAGTGGCTTATCAGTGGAAAGTTTGAGAACCACTGGCTTATGATGTTTTATAGAAAGTAAATATATTCATATACATATATAAATAGTAATTTGTCTCTTAACACTTAACTGTTTGAAGGAGGCTTTCTTCTTCATGACACAATTTTTAAACTTCGTTATTAATCCATTTGTGCTTCAATGAGTGCTGTTTTATGCTTACATTGCTTTGAATATAAGTATCTTTGTATATCCATACAACACAAATTTTCAAGTGTATCACTTCAAATATTTGTACAACTCTGAATTTTATGGGTTTGTTCAACCTTCAGTAGTGATGTTTCAGTATAAATATATTTGTTTGGATATAAAGTTGTTTTTGAAAAAAAAAAAAAAAAAAAATGTGTGCTTTTTTCTAACATGTGTTTCAGCAAATTCATAATAAAACTAGCACGTTACAGGTTACAGATGATGTTTATACATTTTTGTAACGATTTTAGAAAAATGAATATGCAAAATATTATGTTTTTAACTAATTAAGTAATAATTATCACATTACACAAAATATGAAGAAGCCTGGAGATTAGATAAATAATTAACATTTAATTATACCACAAACCACATCAACAAACGAGCACAACTTACACTTAGACATTCACATTCTAAACTGTATTCTATTTACATAGGTAAATCATTTTCGTGAATTCGGGAGATTATTGTGTAGTGCTGCCATCTGCACATTTTAAACGGAAACACAAATATAAGAATTTTATTTTCTAATACGATCAGTCTATTAACCCTCTCGCTGTGCTGCCCGATCTATGCTAGGGCATGCATTTTCCCGTCAAATGAATACTATTTGGTTGTTCCCACCAGTTCTTTTTTAGCGAAAACTTTGTCTGATTTAATCAGGACATTTTACCCGATTACGACAGTCAAAATTTTCTGCTTTAAAGAACCGGTGATAAACGATTAAAAATTCTGTAAAAGACGCTCATTGCGAAGAATTACCTACGCAGCGAGAGGGTTAACCCTTTTGTTCAACTATCATATAAATTTTGTTTTTCTAGATAAAAGAGCTTTTCTTAAAATATCACGGTTGATTTTGTTCTACTCCTCGACCCATCATCTTGGAGCGTTCACCCAGTGTTTTAGGATGTTCTTATAAAGAGCTAGTTTTAAAATTCCAAATGCACAGAAATCTATAGGAGATACATCGAGAGACTTGGGTGGTATGCATTTAGCTCATTAAAGCCGGTTGGCAAGAATATTTGCCACGTAAACCGTCAAAACTTTTAAATTTCAATACCAGTAATTTAGTTTGGAAATTTTCATATTATCTAATCTCAAATTTTGAGCGAATAAATAATTCAAAATTACAATGTGGCAGAAACTGGTGTCGAAGAATTAAAAGATGTGTAAAAGAAACTCGTCCTTAATGGGTTAAATGGAGTAGCCTCATTTATAGTTTCATTTCTCTTTTTTTTTTTCTAAAAATATATTGGTAGATTTAGAGGTGCATCGTGTTTTACAGGTACACACGTTGAACATCATGTTCTATGTTTTGATTAGCTTTAAATAAGATTTTATAATTATGATCAAGCGTTCCTACAGAGATGTTTAAAGATTTTGCAATTGCAATAGTTCTCTAGAAGTCTGTGGGGGCGGGGGGGGGGGGATTTTCTTTTAACCCTTTAACGGTCGCATTAAATTACGGTTTAAGAATTCAAATTGCTTATTGGCACCACTTTTTTGAAAAAGAAATATTCACCTTATTTAATGACAGGTAAAATGATACCATAATACAACCAATTACACTATTTTATAAAACTGGTAGGAATCAAACAATCTGAGTAAAAGATGCAGCCCGTTAATATCACGGGAGCGAGAATTAAGGGGTTAAAAGATGAGATGCGACTTTAGATATAATATAAGAAAGTATAGGCCGAAATAGTCTTTTAATACCAAAACCGAATTTCGTTAATTTTCCTATTTTCGGTCGAAAACGAAAGTGTCCAAAAAAATTGCCATGACAAGCATATTAAACTATCAAATTTGGTACAATTCTATACCATAGATTCCGAGATATAAATATCACGCAACTCGTTAAAAAATGGCATAGCAACGCACCTATTGAGTGATATGCATCAAAATCTTATCAGCACCAATTTACATTGATGTTTAACCCTCTCGCTGCGTAATTGTTTTATCAAAATAGCTTCAAAAATTGCGTATTTAACCACTTCGCAACGAGCGTCTTTTAAGAATTTTTATTCCTTTGTCACCGGTTTTTCAAAACAAAAATTTTTGTCTAATTTAATCGGGAAAATGCTCCGATTAAATAAGGCAAAATTTACAATAAACAAACAACTGGTGGGAATAATAAAGGAGGGTTAATTAGACGGAAAAAATGCATGCCCGAGAAAATCTCGGGTTTGCAAATTTTGCTACTTTTACGTAGCCCGATGAAATCTCGGGTTGCGCAGCGAGAGGGTTAATGAAATATTGAAATATTGTCCTGTTTCTTTAAATTTGCTATGCTGCTGACGGGAGACGCCCATAAGCGTCTTTTGGATATGTGTGACTCCGCCCACCGGCACTTCTTTTGCATTTCATATATTTGAGATATTTCTCAAAAATATGCACAATATCCGCATTTATACAATTAGTGTACTATTCATATAAATATTTTGATTAGAACAGTGCCATTGTTATGCATATATTCATTTGTAACACGAACACAAAAAATCCTTTTGTGAGCTCCCATGTTCCATTATTTTGAATTAAATAATGGGATATGTGAGAGTCACGCCCGTGGACGGGCCTTCCTATGTAAATGGTGACCTTATCAAAGTATTAACATGGAATTTCAGTGATAGTGAATTTAAAAAAAAGAAAAAATTGTCAACATCGCAAACTGTTAAATATTTAAGACAAAAATGAAACCAACATATATTTTGAATTAATAACCATAAATATAAAGTTTTGTGTCTTTCTATCCTATACATATCGAAATACAAACATAAAGTTTATCGGAAATAAATCATACATTGAAATAATCTTTTCTTGAGTGATCAAAATCAAGATTGATTCAAGTTTATCATGACAAGCAACTCAGCCTATTCCCAGATCGCATTTTTAATTTTCAGAAAATTTGCAGCAGTCTTGCTTTGAAAACCTGCAAAGTTGCAGCAAGCTCAGCATGACAAGACTGTAAGTTCATAACAAGACTGCAGCAAGATAATGCAAACGCCGATGTCACCACACATTGAACTTGCAGCTAACTTGTCGTGCAAGTTAAATTCACGCTGTATCAAATTTATTGCAAATTAACGGCAAAGAAGTAATAAAAAATACTGCAAACATACTTCAAAGTAGTAATCTTTCCACGTCCCACTATAAGTTTAACCCCATCGGAGGGGTCCATAGACCTGATCAGGTCTATTGATGCGAACACACCGTCAGAAGGTACATGCATCGTTTTCATCACCATAACCGAGTTAGGGTAATATTTGTACCTTTCAATACGACCCTTTTTTTTTTTTTTGGTATTTGATAAGTATAGTGTTTAGAAAAAGCGGTGCCAATCGAATAAAATTTCTGCGTACGTGATGATTGTCTATTCTCTCAACAGAGGGATTTTTTGCTTTCGTCACTTTCGTGAATTAGACAGTCTTGCCATCAGTTTCACAACAAACTACTTATGCAAATAGGGTATGGTATAATTTGCGGGAAATTTGCTGCGAATTTCTCAATTCAAATTTGTAACGGCAAGATAACGTCAGAAAAAATCAAACTTGCTGTTAATGTTCGTGCTATCTGGGTTAAGTTTGGTACAATTCTATGCAATAGATACATTGAATATGATACATACCGACACTGTAAAAAAATATATATATATATAACGTTACCTCATAAAATTGGTGGCAACATGCTACCTCCAATTTTATGGGGTAATTTAAGCTGATATATTTGGTGTAATATTGGGTCGATCGGTAAGTCGTGTCGTGTTAGAAAAGTCAATTCGTAGCGAAAAATTCTATCATTTAATTATTAGATATTGATTCCGATATCTAATATCTAATAATTACCGAGCAGAATTTCCCGGTACGAATTGATTTTCCCACCACGACACGACTTTCCGATCGACCCAATATTAGTGTAACGTAACTCCAGTTAAAATACTCAATAGTTAAATTACTCAATAAAGCGGAGGCAGCATATCTGTCACCAATTGTATAGAGTAACGTTACATAATTTTTTTCCAGTGGATAAATATAATACATTGCCTTATAACACCTTATCCATAAAATAAAACACTTTTTGGGGAAAAGGTGACATAGCACCTTCATCCAATAATGAAAACATCTTAACAATTTAAGAAACTTTTTAATTATTATGTATGACTAGCTGATCAGCTCGTCAAAAAGTAGCATGAAATACGGAAAAGCTCAAACATTCGCGATGAAAAATCAAAAAAAAAAATTAATCACTGCATGAATTCCCAATCAACTTAATTGGAAAGAGAACAAAATTTACTATATTGGGCAAGAAGATTGAAACCGAATTCCTTTTACTTACATGGGCAAATCGCAGCGAATCGCGAAAAAAAACCGCTACAATTCGTTTCAAAAATCGCAGAGTACGAAAATTACTATATTGGGCTAATAGATTAAAAGAGGATTTATTTTACTAATGTCGAAAAATCGCCACAAAACACGAAAAAAATCTGAAAATCTCATAAAATCTTTGCTAAAATTTCAAAAATCGCTGTACGAATTTCGAATAAACTTTATTGAAAAGGGGACAAATTTTACTACATAAAGCTAAAAGATTCAAACTGGATTCATTTTACTAATGTAAAAAATCGCCACGAAACGGAAAAAAAATCCTCTAAAAATCGGTTAAAAAATTGCAGAGGACAAAATTTACTACAGTGGATAAAACATTGTTACACGAATTCGTTCACAAATGTAAAAAAAAATATCGACAGTAAACGGGAAAAAAAAGTTTAAAATCGCATTGAATACCCTGACATACAAAATGTGCTATGTTAGGCTAAACGTTTGAAGCAGAATTCATTTTACGAAAGTCAAAAATCGTCATGGAACGTAAAACAAATCTTAAAAGTCGCATTAAAAATCACATTAAAAGTCGAAAAATCTCGGAGAGCATGATTTAGTATAATAAGATAAAAATTTAACATTGAAACCCTTTTACAAAATTCTAAAAATCTACGGGAAACGTAAAAACATATTGGCATAAAAACACATTTAGAATCACTAGAAATTCGAAAATCGTGAAAAAAAAATTACTACATGCAGTAGTTGAGCATGTTGGAGCAGAGAGTGTCGCCAGTATTTTGTCATCATTATTTTTTTAATCTGTTTGGTAGTTCCAGAGATTACCCCCTACAAACAAACGCATAAACATTACTTTTTTATAATATTAGTATAGATAATATAATTCATCATTTGTTTCTGGCTTACATTCCATAAGAGTCATTTTATCTCAATTCAACCAGACCTTGTAACCCGCCCGACAGGGATTTGGATGAAACTCGGTGTATATACTAATTCTATCATGATATGAATACATCACAAATTTTTCCTTCCTAGACTTCATAGTTTGTGAGATATGGGGGGTCTAATTTTTGGATTTTTCTCAAATCGCACATTTCTGAGTCTATTTTTAGAGAGCAGTTCCATTTTCAAAAAATTTTTTCTCTGGATCTAAAATGCGAATCATCTTAAAAATATCACCGCAAATACATCAAAAGATGCAGATTTTAATAAAAAAAAATTTTAAAAATTAATTTTAAATATTTAGGGCCAAAAAATTAAACCAAAGTTGAAAATAATGGTTATTTTTCCAAATTTTTGTGACTTTACCAAAAAGGCTCTACAGAAAAAGGCAAATGAAATTTCCAATTTCTTTTTCTTTTTCTTTTAAATAAAAGTTTACACTTTGGGCTTTCTATTTATGAAGTAAAAATGATGTCTTTCTCATGGCTTATGCAAAATTTTTGATTTATTTTGGGATGCTGTACCTATCAAGAGATAAATATCTTTAACTTTGCTTATGGTACCTAAATAATTGCTGCACATTTTAAATTTAAATTTATTAATCATTTCGATTTATTTTCTAAAATGAACCCTTAAATCAGACTGATTTATTTATTTTTATAACAGTAGAAAATTTGTATAGTATTGGTACATATCACACATTATCTGAAATTGTGTTGTTCTCAATCTTATCGCATGTGTTTGTCACATAAATGTACATCTATCATTGGATTCAGTGGTATAGTATTTCTATAAATACTTTCACAAAGGTAGTATGTAAAGAATATGTACAATATTTAATGGAGGAGGTGTGGATATTGAAATCATAGATTTTTTTCACATTTTACTCAGAAAAAACAAAGCAAAAACTTTACTTTGTAAATAAGAAAAAGAAGCACTTATATTAAATAAATTCAACAAGTCATAGGAACCACAGTAATTATTTAGGTACCATAGTTCATTTTTCTTGAATGGTGCAATTTCCCAAAACAGGGCAAAATTTTTACATAAGCTAGGAGAAAGGCTTCATTTTTATTAAAATTCAAATAATCATTAATTAAATCTAATACATTAAATAAAATTGCTTATAAATATTTTAAAGATTTAGATTGTTGTAATTTTTTTATGTAATAAATAAAGAATTTGTTAAATTATATGCACATTTTTAAAGCTAAAAAATCAGAATAAACATTATATTTAAAAGATTGAAATTCAAAAATATAACTGAGCTAAATATAAATATAGAAATAAATGTACTTTTTCAGTATCACTTAGACTTATTTTGCAACATTCTTTCTTTGTGCAGTTTAAAATTTATATTTATTATGAATAAGCAACACTGAGAACCTTCTAATATATATTTCAGTTTTCCTATCTTACTGCAAATCTAAACATAATAACATAGCAAAACATCGGTATATTAGAAGATCTTCGTGATTTAGTATCTAAAACACTTAATCGGTGGCTATCTCCCCTCCTTCCCCCCACGCCCCAGAACAAAAAAATTAATATCTTAAGGGGAAATTCTCTTCATTTTGGTAAAGGTTTATGAAAATTTGCAATTTTCATATTGCCAGAGCACCCATCACAAAAGACAAAGACTTTCCTTACATCAGGAAATATCTTTTTTTACAAATGATATCACTTCCTTCTGTGTTAAACACACAAGAGTAACATCATGTTGCATATCATAAGATAAAATGTGTATATTGCTTGCTGATAATCTAATACTGAGAGATTGAGTGTACATAACAGTTGGATCGAGTGCAGCTTCTTTGATCTAATGGTAACTTTAAGCCTGACCTTGAATAAGAAAAGTAAAATTTTTGTTGAAATCCTACAAAACGATAGCTTTTTGAGGGCCAAAGTTTTCTTTAGTTTCTTTTAGGAAATTAGATTTAGCTTTCGTTATAAAAGAGTGGAATAACATTTTCCAAATATTTTACTTAGCTTGTCACAAATTCATTTAAAGTAACAGTGCTGCTAATTCTGGATTGAATACCTAGAGTTATAATCCTAGAGTTATAAGTTTTTTTGGAAATTCCTGTGTAAAAAGAGAATACAACTCATATAGATACACATAATATCAATCGCTTTTGTGCATAGTACATTCTTAGCAATGCTAACTACATTTTTTTCCAGTCATGATTCTTCAATATTCATTACAATTATAAAACTTTTCAATTAGTTCAATTGTTTCTGGACCTGTGGCTATGTGGCTTTACCTTTTCTTATTTCTGGCATAGACAAGATTCTCTTTTCTCTCAGAAGTTGTCATGACGGCCTTGCAGCATAATTAGTTACTTCAAATTCATCTATTATTTCTTTTGCAGCACAAGGAAAAATAGATCACCCTTTTATTATGAGAAACAGAAGACTAATAATAATTTGATTAACAGATTCTGAAACACCTGCCTTTACTAAAAAAATTTATCCTGCTTTTGTCAGAATTTGTTTATACAAGGCAGGTGTAGAAATATGTTTCATCCTGTAGAAATGAATTAGGCTTTGTTAAATATAAGGTATTTAAACTATAAAAAAAAATATTTAAAATGATTGAAATTATCCAAGATAATAAGATACAAAGTAAAAAAAAAATGTTAAATACAAATAAAGTATTTTAATTCAAACACACATACACACACAGAAAAAAACATATTGAAAATGTGATTGGTACAAAATCATTATTGCATTTTCTTATTCTATACCAACAAAAGATTTTTTCGTTTACAGTTATATTGTAAAAACAAAATTAAGGGATTATTTAAATTTAAAAAAAGGCTTATAATAAAAGAAAATATATGAATGAATAAATAAAGGAAACATAAGGATTATGCACAAAATTTAATGAAGGGGGATAGACTGCAGTCATAGACCTTTTCCCCCTTTTACTCAGCAGGAAAAAAACAAAGCAAAAACTTTACTTTGCAAAAGAAAGGAAGAAAGAAACATTGAATAATATATTCAACAAGTCTTAGGAACCACAGTAGTTATTTAGGTACCACAGTTAAAATTAGGCAGAGATTTTTTTTCTTGATCGGTGCAGTTTCCCAAAACAGGGCAAAATTTTGCATAAGTCATGAGAAAGACATCATTTTTATTTCATATCTAGAAATCCCAAAGTGTAAACTGTTAGTTAAAACAAAAAGAAATTGGAAATTTTATTTGCCTCTTTGTGTAGAGCCCTTTTCGTAAAGTCACAAAAATTTGGAAAAATAACCATAACTTTCAACTTTGGTTTAATGTTTTAGCCCTAGCTTTTTAAAATTAATTTTTATATTTTTTTATTAAAATCTGCATATTTTGATGTACTTACGGCGATATTTTTATGATGATTCACATTTTAGATCCAGAGAAACAATTTTTTGAAAATGGAACTGCAGTCTAAAAAAACAGACTCAGAAATGTGCGGTTTCAGAAAAATCGAAAAATTGGACCCCCCATATCTCACAAACTATGAGGTCTAGGAAAGAAAATTTTCTGATGTATTCATATCATGATAGAATTAGTATATACACGAAGTTTCATCCAAATCCCTGTCGGTCGGGTTACAAACTATAAAAAAATGGTTGAATTGACATGGAATGACCCATAACGAAGTTTAAACTTTATCAATCCATAAATAAAATTTTAAAATATAAATAAAACACAAAGGGCATAGCCGGATAAGCATTGGAAACATGCCTTTCAACGAAATTTCCTGATTTTTTTCCCAGATGTGGCTACCTATATGACAATATATTTTCCCTAGTATCACTTTATAAAGATTGATATTTTATGAGATAAAAATGTTTTTTCGAATTTTTCAAAAACTGATTTTCTCAAAAACTGCTGCACCGAATTTCATGTCATTAACTGAGATTATACACATACCAAAAATGCATAACTGGGAATTTTTGTATAATTTTCTTTTTATAAAAACTGTGTGAAATAGCGATAAGAATATTTACAAAAATAAAAATCATATCTTGTGGCTGTACGAAAATTACCATTTTCTTGTAAAAAAATTCCTCATATGTACACCTAAATTATATATAAATGACGAAAGTATTAGTAGGGTTTGAAACGTCGCGAAATGTGGCTCCAGCTCGATTGACGTGCCAAGTTTGATATTTTTGTTGTATTCTGAAGGTTTTGACATGTAGATTCCAAATACCTTAGGTGCAGGGGCGTAACTTTCGTGGAGCAGTTGGAGCAAACTGCTCCAGGCGCACGAATCCGAAGGGCGCAGAATTAGAAAGAGCGAAATAAAGATTTGTATAAGTATTCGCATAGTTTTTTCATTATTAATCAGGTATTATAGATGAATCTTGTTACAATCAACATATTCCTATGTCATTTTACCTTGTGTTTAACCTCAACATTTAGATTTTAAACATGTTTTTATACACAGATTAAAAAGAAATTATTCCTATTCGCGAAGTTTTAATTTTAATTCATAGCATACTGCAGCCTCAAGTAACTTCTCCAACACCGTTTCAGCGGGACATTTTTTTTTTTTTTTTTTGTAAGGGACAGTTGAAAATTTTTAAATCTTGAAGTAATCAAAACTTATTTGCAGGGCTCTCGTCGGTCACTTCATTGGCTACTACTATTTCTAAATAATAATCTTCTTTGTATGTTTTGTTGAAAATGTCAAAAATATATCATGATGATTACATTACGAAAATAATGGTAGCCAAAGAAGTCACCGCTGAGAAACCTATATTTACGATGTAACAGAAATGACTTAGCTATTTAGTTATTTTTCGATTAAAAGAATAATTTGATAAATTGAAAAAAATTGACAATTTTACAGGCAAAAAACCTAGAGAACAAAAGTTTTTGTGTTTTGTGGAAACTAAACATGCATCAATATAGATTTCAAAACAATGAGAAGAGTCGGATTTAAACATATTCCACATCAGTCCATGGCGACAAAATTTAGAGGCAGGAGAGTAGGGGCGAGGGGATTAAATTTTGTCCGTATCATTTTTGAAATTTTGAGAACATGGCAAGTCTCAAATACAGAATCGATAAGCATTTTCTTTCAAAAAGTTAAATATCAAATTTAGTGTTCCTTAGGAACTGATTATCGCCTATTCAAATTTGCACCACTTTTTTCGATAAGTATTTTCCCCCATTAAACCTTATTTAGTCGCAGAATTTTAAGATTAAATAAAGCAAAATATATTTTTCGAAAATAGTAATGTGAGTTAGCTTAGACCGTAATCAGGCTCCACCCCCCACCCCCCACACACACACACACCACTACAACCACCATCCGATATCACATGTTAGTAGTCAATGAATTTTTGAATTATACAAAAAAATATCAATCTCTAGTTACGCCACTCCACTTTCAATTTACAAAAAAAAAAAAAAAAAAAATATTGTGTGTTGTGTTCAGTACTGTATAACAATTAGGGTTAAATTGCACCGGAGCCCAGCTCCGGTACTCCTCTGTTTTTAGTAAATATTTAAATATTGGTCGGAATTCACCGGAGCTCATAAATACAGGGCTCCGGAACTCAGTGCAATAGCGCTTCCGAAAAACTGAAGCCTAAATTACCCTTTCCTTCCCTTCCCATCTCCAAGTTTTTGCATTCTTTTTTATCAAAACACTTACGTGTGACATAATGTGCCGCACACATAGAAGATGTAGATAAAACGGACTCAATTTTTATATCAGCTTTTGGGCTTGGACTGACTCAAGCTCAATCTGTCTTATATTCGAAATTTTATATATTCATATATAAAAGAAAACTTTTCTCCTTCAAAATTACGTATTATATTCTATTTCAAATCATTTTAATGCTATTTTGATCAGAATGAAGGGAAAACAGAAATCGTGTTTTTCTAGTCTAGTGATAGCATTAGCAAATTTATGTCGGCGACGCATTGATACGGCGCCAATCAAGAGACTGAACAAGGAATTTGCTTTCAGTACGATTTTTTTTTTTGTGACAGTAGGACAATTTTTTAATTGATTAGTTTTTTATTTATTATTTAGATATATAACCTGAAAGGAATATTTTCTGTTTTTAGCCAACTAGCATCATATTGAGGTTTTGTTTGTTTGAGGTTTATTGTCTTCTATTGCGTACAAGTATAAAAATCACGTTAGAGATTTTTCTATTTATTTTGTACCATGAACGCTGGTCATGCTAAGGCTCTGTTCTACACATTTACGAAGTCACTTTCATTTGTAAGTAGATATAATTGCCATGTATTCTTATTATGATAGAAAGCAATCGAGCAGTTTCCGTTTTTTCTATCAAAGCATCGAATCTTTCCGATAATGGTGTCAAATTTTTAATTTAATCTGATTTTCAGGGACTCATCACAAAAGATTTTTATGCGGAAGTAATCGATTATAGTTCAAGATATGCACCTTTTATAGGAAATTGAAAAACATTGTTCCATTCTTCAGCATATAAATATTAATTTCTGTAAATTTCACTCATTTTTTCATAAAAATGCATAGCATGCGAACTATCCGTTTTTTGTGTTAACATTATTTTCGAATTATAATCCTTACATTTAATCGTAGAATTAACAAAAAGTCGCAATAAACATTATAATTAGGCAAAAATTACTATTCGGAAGGAGTGATAACTAAAAAAAAGAATAGTTGACAGCTAAGTATATGCTGATAGATCTAATTAAAATTTTTATTTTGCTAAAGAAAAAAAATGCTTTAAATTTTGCGAATAATGTACAAAATATAAGTATGCAGATTTGAGTGGCAGGGGCGAGGAGTGGGAACGGTATTGTTGTTAGTACCGGTACCGCAGAATCTTAGGGCTCTGGAATTTTTTTTTTTGTTAGAAATTAAGCCCTGATAACAATGAATAAAAACTTAGATCCTAAATTTTATACAAAGGTGAAATATTTCACCTTGTGTATTTCCACTAGTGTTTTAATGAAAACGTGCACTTTCATTGATAAAGTTTAAATATTTTTTTAATGACATAATTTTCCACAAATTTTCATTCCAGTTCCGAAATTGAAAACATCCCCAGAAAGAAAAACTGAAAATGGTAATGGATACAGGGCTCGCAGCGTTCCTAAAATTTTCGCACTTTGCTATCAGTATTTTAAATAAGAATTCTTCGTGGTAGGTTCCTTTAACATCGGTAATAAAATTATACAATAAAGATTATCGTTTTAAAATAGTGGTAACAAAGGGCAAAAATTTTAGGAACGCTGCGAGCCCTGTGGATATTATTGGTTTCTACTAGCAAGGTGGTAAAATAATGAGTTTCTAAAATGTTGCGCCCTCCATAAATTCAAGGTCTGCGTGTTTGACAACGACAGAATCCGACCGACCCTGCGTGCAGTAGTAGCAGCTCTTCAGAGGTTCACAATCACTTTTCTACCAGAATATTAGTCTATAAAATTTGATCTGTTTTAATCGTGGGATTCTCTTCGATTAAACAAGGATAAATTATTTTATGAAATTACTGATAGTAAAGTGATTGTGAACTCTTTGTCGATCCGCCACTGTCTGCATGGTGAAACATTGTTGTATAGATATAAGATGAACGTGAACAATAAAAATAATTTATATGTAAGAGAAAATGTTCATCAGTTATCATCAAAGAATAGTTGAAGAATAGTTTAGATGCCAAACCCGTCGACCAATTTCTTCGAAAATTAATGCAATTCTTGAGACAGATTTCATAACATACCTGCCAACATCATTAAAAACATACCAAATCGTGCTATGGGAATCTGAAAACGTGAGGAAATTTTAACATACGCGCATACATACACACATACATATTGAATCATTGTAAAACTTGTGAGAACGGAGTCAGAGTATTCGAAATTCTAAAAATTTTTATTTCCATTATTGTCATTTATTTTTATTGTGATTACAATGCTTTCCTATTTCCTTCCTTACATTGTATGTGTTTGGAAAGTAAAAACTGGAATTTTAAGTAATATATAAAGGTGTTAAACAGGTTTCTCGCTGCTGATCGCCACTGCGCCAAAATGTTTCACTTGGCGAGAAAACTAAGGAATGAAATCGCCAAATTACAAGAGATGTTTATTTTTCCTTCGGCAACACTCTCAATGATGTTATTGTCCAATTAAACCTTTTCTTTGTAACTCGTTACTTGTGCTTTGATATTCTTAGTGTTTCATGACGAATCTATTGAAACCATTCTTTAAATTTGACTAGATTTTTTTTTAGCGATTAGTCAAATTGCTCAGATTAGCAGGTGAGAACCTTGGTGTCAACTTTATATTTGTCCATTGGCTAATTTTTTAAACCATTAGCTTTAGAAATAATTCCAATAGTAAACAAGTCTCTATGTTATTCTTCCTCCTCTTAAAAGTAATTTCTGTCAAAATAGTTATTTTTTAAACGGTCCCTGGGTTCTATACGTTATATTTAGAAAATAAAAATTTCTTTACGATAAAAACGTACCGAGATATGATACTTTGAATTTTATGGAATTTTAGTATTTTCCGGCTAAAAACAGAAAAATGTGTTTCCACCTTACGCGAAAAGTTAAAAAAAAAATCTTAACAATAGTGCTTTTCATTAGTAACCTACAATGCTTCGAAACCCTTGAAAAGAAAAACATATAGTAAGGGCGGCAGATTGTACTGGCCCATTGGCGCATTTACAGTGAAAATCAAGTCCAATTCACAGAAAATATTGGTAGGTAGAATTAAAGATTTCATCATTTATTTTTTTATTATTTATATTTAATACGTTAAACCACTTTGACATTCAAATAAAAGTAAGGTTTTAAATCGAATTAAGAATAGAATATAAATTTTAAACTTCAAAAGAAAACTGCGCTGAACTTTTTCGAGTAACAATAACAAGAGGGCGCACAAACTTTATTTGCTCCAGGGCGCTGAATGTCTGGCTACGCCACTGCTTAGGTGCCATTTTTTAAACGCATTTTTGGGGATGATTTTCAAGATGGCGTCCAAGATGGCTGCCATTTACTGACTTCTTTAATATTTGAGGCATATTATTGACCAGTATGTCAAATTATATGTTTTCAGGGTCAAGAAATACAAATATATAATAAAATTAGGAGTAAATCGAGTTTTTCAAGTGTTTTAAGCGATAAGATGGAAATAAAACACAAGAATATACAAGACATTAGATATATTAGCTTTTTATTAACAACAGTTATACACAAGCAAAGTATTTAAATGAAATAACATAAATTAATTGAAGATATTGAACAAAATTATTAAAAACAGCATTTATATGTTTATACAGTACTTGGATGTTATGTATCCTCTTCTGAATCAGTGCTATCGCTGTGATGATATTGATAATCCTTTGTATTGTTGCAGTCACTGCGTTTGCAAAGGGCAGTACAAACCAGAGAATTCTGTAAGAAAGAAAATTTTCCAACTGTACATGTTCTCTTACACTCGCATTTCACAAGTTCAATAACTCCTTTGGGCGCAGGCAACTCCAGGCATTTGACTGGAAAAATTACTCTTTCGCCATTTTATTCCCAACCATTGCCAATAAGTGGGGGTATTGTAGGTCGAGGATTTCTGTAGCCCTTTCCAATGGTGAAAATGAAGTTGGATTTTATAATATGTGGATTCAGTGCTCCAAGTGTTGGTGGTAATTTCTTCCCCTCGAAACTTTTAGTTATGAAAAGTACCATCTTAACTCTGAAATCCTTTAAAAATTATTATTTTTCAAATAAGCTAAGTTGTCGAATTTTTCAAACAATAACAGATTGGATAATGGATCTACATTAGGTTTCCTAAGTTTTTGAAAAGCTGTTATAGTATCATCATCACACTCTAGATTGATATACACTTTTATCCACTTCTGTTTTGAAATACCTACAAAATTTCCTCCCCAGTCTCCACCAGTATATGAATGTAAACCTAGTAAACCTTTGCTTTTATGAGCACCTTTTGCTCGACATCGTTAATTAATATTAATTTTTCTATGTTTGTTGCCTCGAACAGTAACAAAATTGATTTCACTGTTTACTAGATGACTTGAAACCAAGTCAATCAGCTGTATGAAAATGTCAGTATCTTGCGAAAATTCATCGATCTCATAATTATCATGATGGTTCACTATAAAGTACGTGAAGATGTATAATGGTAATAAACAGTGTATAAAAACTACAAAAGCAATATCCCCCCAACTACATGTATGGTGAAAACCCAAATGTCAAAACACAATACCAAAAGACCATCAAGTTCCAACAGCCAATGAAATTAAAGCGGAAGTGAAGTGCCGTGACACAACATATCAACCCAGAAAGTTGAGATGTATGGTACACTAGACAAATCATTAACCAAGGAGTTTTTAAATCTATGGATATGAACAGCTTCAAAAAAGTCTAAATCCAGAAGAGTAATGCATTTCTTGATAATGGTAGCTGAGTCAAAATTGAAATTATGACCCTCCCCCCAGCAATGAGAGGCGATAGAGGATTTCTGCAATTCTTTTTTCTTTACGTAGTTTATGTGTTCTTTGACTCTGTAACGGAGTTTTCGTTTATTCTAACGAAATCTAAATTATCTAAACGAAAACTCCGTTAAGCGACTAAGAAGTCTGAAGTTAATAGTGTTTCCTGGGCTGCTTAGAGACTTCATTTGAACAGTACTTTTCAAAGAAACTTGAAACAATGCGTAATGCTTCTGGTGCACACAAGAAATACCTTTCGAGAGCGTTTTCATTCTGAGTTAAACCAATAAGTCCACCAATGTTCTTCAGTTCTTTGATTTTCTGTTCCAATTTCTGGTCTGAAAATAGTTTCGTAAACGGCACATTGGATTTGGATACTGCAAAACAACCAGATTCAAGAGCATTCCATACTTCTGGATATGTTGTTTTAAAGTCCTTCATCTGTGCTATGCATACTGGATTGAATATGGCATAATGAAATAAGTCATGAACAAAATAATACTTGATTTGTTCCTCTAATGACGCGAGATACATTGTCCAATCTCCTTGACGAGTGGCACGGATGAAAAGCAGCAAAGATCCAAATTGTTTCATATACTGTAGTAAGAATTTTGCCATACCACCACTGCATTGTGTAATATGTGGAAGACAATTTTTTTCAACTACTATTTTGATCTCTTCAAACAAAGTTGTATCTTCAGCTTCACAATTGTGCAATTTCTCACGTAGTGAGTTGCATTTTTCTTGCAAGGAAATAATCTCTGTAGAATGTGGCAGCGTTTCAAAGAGAAGGTCGTAGTATGCCAAAACGATAGTCATGTGAAACCCTATGCCTCTAGTATATTAGTAATTTTGTAGTAAATTTATACATAAATAATAAATAACACAGTTTATGCCTATTTTGATTGTAGATTTGCAGTTTTTGACCCCAAAAACATATAATTTGATATACTGGTCAATAATATGCCACAAATATTAAAAAAGTCAGTAAATTGCAGTCATCTTGGACGCCATCTTGAAAATCACCTCAAAAATGTGTAAGAAAAAAATGGCACCTAAGATATTTGCAATCTACTTGTCAAAAGCTACAAAAATAAATATATATATATATATATATATATATATATCAAACTTGGCACAAAAATCGAGCTGGAAAACATTTCAGACCCTACTATATGTGTTAGATACCACATATAATTATTTACAAAAATACGTGTAAAAATACATAAAATTCGTTTAAAGGCGTTATTTGGGGCGGATCTACTCAAATTCAACATCGGAAGAATTTTTGGAGTAAAGTCGGCAGACAGTCTGTTAACTGCTGTATTTTAAATCTACTAAAAAACAACTTTTCAAAAGTTAAAAAAAAATTAAAAAAAAAAAAAGGTGAAAGTTGTGGCTAAAAAATAGTGTGATATCAAATTTCCAAGCTTACATTACGGTACTTATTTAACAATTTTTGACAAAAATTTACCATATGTAAGTCGAGTACCTATAAGTATGCGTTGATAGAAAGCCTACTAAATACATCATAACGTGTTTCTGAAAATTATTTTTTTTTATTATGCATGATGAGCTTGGCGGCCATCTTTCCATATTTTACACAAATTTCTAAGCACACAAGTTCATTGTTAAGATTGGAAGTTCGAAATTGTTACTAAAGCAAACATTTTATTCTTTTAATTTATGGAAATGAGTGCCTAAAAATTTGTGTCTAAAAATAAAGCTGAAGTAACTTCAGGTTTCATCTTATGATTATTTTTTTTCGGAGGGGGGTTAATTAATTAGTTAAAGCAGTAAAAATCAATTTGTTTTTTCAAAATAAAAAACTTTCTTAATTTATCTGTCTGTAGCTAAAACTAGAAGTTCGAAATTCTTAATAATGTAAATATGTTACGAGCTTGAGTGCTTAGAAATTTGTGTAGAATATGGAAAGATGGCCGCCAAGCTCATCATGCATAATAAAAAAAAAATAATTTTCAGAAACACGTTATGATGTATTTAGTAGGCTTTCTATCAACGCATACTTAGGTACTCGACTTACATATGGTAAATTTTTATCAAAAATTGTTAAATAAGTACCGTAATGTAAGCTTGGAAATTTGATATCACACTATTTTTTAGCCACAACTTTCACCTTTTTTCTTTTCTTTTCTTTTTTTTTTTTTTTTTTTTTTGCTTGGATTTTTTTTTTACTTTTGAAAAGTTGTTTTTTAGTAGATATCAGTTCTTTTTTTTAAACAAATGATATATAAGTGAAATAATTCTACTAGCTCAAATTAAAATTAGTCCTTTTATAGCCTTTATAAGCAGGGAGCAAACACAATATTATACATTTTGTTTACCTATCATTCATTTTTTTACAGTGATTAATAATTTAAAAGTAAGGAAAGTTAATTTCTTCTTTCAAAGTATCAGTCTTTCTCAATTTATATCTCCTTAAAATTTTCTACGAAACATGAAAATTTAGTAAAAAACAGAGTCGAAATAAATTATATATTTACAGTTAGTCTGTCAGTTAATTGTTTTTTCTAACTTTTTTTTGCTGACGGTTTTGCAAAATAAATTTACCTTTACAAATACCTACGGTTAATCCGAGATTGAAAACCCGCAGGCATCTAAAGAATCGAAGATCTGTAAATCTAGCAATTCTAGACATAATAAAGGAACATTTTTGATAAAAAAAATCTAAAAATTTAAAGATATAAACTGTACATATAACATCTTCTTCATTTAGATCGTGTTATAGAGAAGAAAGAATAAATATGTAATTTTACTCAAGTCTGTTTATCCATGCCAATTTGCATAAATGTGAGGATATTAATTTACTATAAAATTTCCCCTAAATTGATTATCTTTAATAGTCTATTATTAAAGCTGCATATACATTACAATTAAATATTTTTCGGTTAAAAATTGCCTGAAATCTATAGTCTTATCGTTCGTCATTTTTTTTTTTTTTTTTTTTTTTTTTTAATGCCCAGACTCTTTTTCTGAACTCTGACAAACGATCACAGACATATTGAAGCTATCCAAATTCTTATATCTTTCTATCGTATTTCCTTTTATGAGGGGGATGTGAGGAAGAGCCCTTAAGAGCTTCGTTTTGTTCTCAGAATTCTGAATTATTCATTCAAAAGATCTACCTACATAAGTCTTGTTGCAGAATTTTCATTAGTTAAGAGTTGCATCAAGTTATACATCATGTGAATCTATTAAATTAATTTTGTGAAATACTAGATGGGAGCCATTGATATTTCCAGACCATTTGCCTACATTTTAAACTTGAGTCATTTACTACTATTCATTAATTTTCTATACAAATTAAAGAAGTCGTTGTTTCCATGCCAACTGTACCTTTCACTATTGCTTGTTTGTTTGTTTGTTTGATTTATTGAACACATACATCATATCACATGCGGATTATGGCGGGATTCGAATCTGCTTCCACCTACGCTCTCAAGCGATTAGCGGCATGGTGTCTTATCCACTCAGCCACAGTGGGCCACTATTGCTTTCTCTAATGCCCAGATACTCAAATTTAACCAACTGCACTTAGAATCATGGTCATAACAGAGAACATTTATATGTTAGAGCAGTGTTGCCAGTGGGCTACTTTTTTTTAATTCAGATTTCTTGATTGCCAGCACTTATTATAAACGGTAAAATTCCCATTGTTTTCGCCTTAATTAATATGTCATTAAATAAGGCACATTTTACAATTTCAAAAAAGTGGTGCCAATCAAGTATCTGAATTAAAAAATGTAGCCCATCTGGCAACACTGTGTTAGAGTGGTGACATATGCACAAGTCGTGTACTCATATTCAATTTTTTGTCCAAAGTACGGTAACTCAGTTTTCAGTAATAGACGAGGAAGATTTCAATTAAACTAACCAGAAAAGTTAACAAAGATTGGCTTCCTGATTTGATTTTATTCAAAATTGTTTTAACCAACCCAAAGTTAATGTCCGGGATCCAGGTAAATTTTTCTCTGTTAGTAAAATTACATTGACCAATCAGTAGCCTTTATCCATGCAGACTTTTCGGTGTTTACTGCAAACATCAAAAAGTTCGGAAAAATGCAGACGTCTGATTGATCAATCTCATCCCGCTAATAGCGAAATATGTATCTTGATCCCGGCCTATTCAACGCCCTTTAAATATTGGAGAAAGCCTTGACACGTGTCAGAAAAACGTCACACAAAGCAGGCAAAACAAAGAAGAAAAATCATTCATTGGCTCGTTCATATTCACGAGCCGATGAATCATTTTGTTTCTTTGCTTTGCCTGCTTTGTGTGATGTTTTCGTGGCGCGAGTCAAGACTTTCTCAAATATTTAGGAGGCTTTGGCTTATTTCACCACCATGAAGTTATGAAAGGAGAGGAACAGACATGTCAATCTTCCCGTGTGAAAATCTAGTTACCAAAAAAAACGAGTTCTTTGCCTCTCTTCTGCCCTTTTCTCTCTTGATTTTGACCGATAGCAGCCCATTTAGCAGTCTCCAGTACAAGATGCCGCTATATACGGTGGACGCAGGAGGGAGGTTGTTAGCGCGACCAATGACATAATAGGCCAGTTCATGATGTTTAAAAGTCACACGGAGTTGGATCGAGGCTAACGAAAAAGACAGGCTACCGCGGTGGGTCCGATTCTTCTTTTTTTACAAACCGCTGCAGTCACGTGATGCTCTTTTCACGCACATTCTTTGGTGCATTCGAGCATCACGTGACTCCAGCGGTCTGTAAAAAAAGAAGAATCGGACCCACCGCGGTAGCCTGTCTTTTTCGTTAGCCTCAGAGTTGGATCATCTTTACACGATGATTAGTACAATGCTGCGCGCCGATTTTTTTTGTGTCCATTGCCGTGTACATATAATCAGCTCTGTGTGACGTTATGAACTGGCCTTATATGTTGTTGGCCACAGTTTAGGAACAGCTACAAATGACTTCATCTATATCTACTCCGAGGTAAACGAAAAAGACAGGCTACCGCTGTTTTACAGCGCCTAGAATATATAGTGTGGAAATCGCCTATCTCAGTAATACTTTAAAAAGTGCTAATATATTGGATCTCTTAAATTTCACATGATGCTGAAATCCAATGAGTCGATAACAGCGATATCTGCAGGATATTTCCTAAAACTTCATGACGATTTGGTAACAGCGTCTAGAATACCTAGTGTGGAAATATTTTATTAAACAACGCTAAAAATTTGTATCCCGTAAATGATCGACGATACTGCTAAAATCCCAAGTGTCGATCGCAGCGAAATCTGCGAGATTTTCGTATTACATTGTATAGACTAGCAATATCTTGCAGTTATAGAAAATATCCTGCAGATGTCGCTGCGATCTGTATATTTCAGCAGCATCGTTGCACATTTAAGGATACAATATTTTAGCACTTTTTTAAGTATTACAGGGATAGCCAATTTCCACACTATATATTCTAGGCGCTATAATTTGGTCTAGAAGCTGTAGCATTTTTTTTTTACATTTTATTAACATACATCTGACCTGTGTGCTTGGCGTCAAGCCCGCTGTAATAATACGATGTTTACTTTGAAAGTTTATCACAGATGTCGCTGCGATAGGCTCCCTGGATTTCAGCGTCAGTGCACATTTAACGGATACAACTTTTTAGCGCTGCTTGGATAGCAAATTTCCACAGTATGTATTCTAGACGCTATAGCGGTGCATCACACGTGTCTCTTTCTTCTTTAAAAAATATCCTGCAGATGTCGCTGCAAATGACTGTTTGGAATTCAGCATCGTTGTACATTTAAGGAATTAACTATTTCCGCGCTTTTTTAAGTATTGTTGCGATAGTCGATTTCTACAACATATAATCTAGGCCTATAACGGAGCTATAGAATCTAGAAGATATAGTTTAAAAATCTGCTTATTAAAAAGGTGCTAAAAAATTGTATCCCATAAATGTTGAACGAGGCTTAACGATGAATGTCGATCACAGCGACATATGGTAATTCCAACGTAACTATTTCAAAAGACATCAAATGAGAAAACGTTTCGCTCAGAGAAGATCTAGAAAATCTTGCTGCTATCGACATTTGTCATTCAGTATTTTTCAATATTTATGGGATTCAATTTTTAGCAATTTTTAAAGTATTACTGGAATAGCCGGTTTCCACACCATGACCATGATCTAGGTAGATTTTTCTTTGTTATCGCAACGAGATTGACCAATCAGAAGCCAGAATTATTGCTAACTTTTCACTGTTTGCAAAAATGAACCTGGCCTATATTTCTAGACGTTATAACTGAGCTCAGGAATAGTACAGAAACCAAACTCCGTATTTTGATACATTAAGGCCGGGATCCAATTAGGAACAAGTGTGTCGCTATAACGAAGTAGCGACATATGGCCAATAAAGGTTTATTGGTAGAAGTGATAAAAACAAATCGTTAAAGGTCTTTGCGAGTGTGTCATTATCGTCAGGCTAATGCATATTGAATTATTTCCCTAGTCTAATAAAGCTCGTCCATGCGCGTATCGTCTAATGGTGGATATTCCAAATATGGGTTCAAGGCTGAAAAAATCACGTGGTACCGGCAATTTACCTAAAAAACTTCTAACTGGTGAGAAGGGAAACAGGAAACTACTACTGCTTTCTCCCGTGAACTGTTTCATTGGCTAGCGGGGATTTACATTACGTCGACGGAGCCTTCCCTTCTTTACGTTAGACGTTTTTGCCTTGACCACGTGATCATAACGTAGATAGAATAGCCTATATTCTTGAAAGTGGATTGCCGTACTATAGCACCTAGAATATATAGTACACCGCCTAGAAGACACAGTGTGGAAAACGGCTATCTATATTATAAAGGACAAACATATCTGTGCGTAACGCATACGTCATTCTGCGAATGGCAACACTCTGAAATTTGAAATGAAATTTTGGTTTTGCAATTTTCTCAACTGCAAATTTTTAAACTTTTAAACATGGCACATTTTAAATTTTTACACCGTCGTATAAGGAAAATTTGCTCTTTTAAATGCAATTTGTTTGAAAGCTGTATCCCAATTTATTTTTGAGATATTAATTTTTTTGTAGTTTTTAATACCATTTTTCTTATCGTGGCAACAAAAGTACCCCATTTCGAAAGTAAACGGAAAATCATGGTATTAGAATAGAAGGTAGGGGAACGCTGTGTGTGAGAATTAACCGCAAGAGAAAAGTTCGATGATGCAGGTGCTGGTCGGGGCGTCATCTATTATCTCCATTTGAAATTAAAAACGAGAACTTTTTTTAAAAAATAATGTAGCGCTTTTTTTTTTCTAATATTACAATTTTTTTATATTATTATTATAAAAATCATAAAACAAACTATTTTAAAATTTGTAAATTATTCATAATACATTTTAAAAACTGAAAATAACTCCCTTTTTCTCAGCTGTATTATTTACATGGAACAAAAAATATTAATTTTTGTTCAAGACAAGTCTAGAATACATTTTTTTTCCCTTTTAAATTTTACTGCATTCAGATTATTTTAATCGAGAGTATCTATATAAAATTATCCTGAATTTGGCATGTAATTTTCATATTTTTTTTGTAGATTTTTTAAAAAATTAAAATAAATGCTGCAATGTTTTTGTTTAATTTATTATTTTATTAAAAAACCATGAAAACAAGAATTCAGATTATGAATTTACTTAATATTCATAATAAATTTGACAAACTGCAAATAACTAAAACTTTTTTTTTTTTTTTCAGTTGTATTTAAAATGAACAAACATCAATTCTTGTGGAAGACAAATCTAGAACACATTTTTTTCTTTTAAATTTTATTGTAGCTATTTGAAGTAATCAAGGGTGTATCTACATAAAAATTGTGTCCTAGATTTGGCATGTAATTTTTGCAAATATTTTATAGATTAACTTTAAAAAAAAAAATAAATAAATAAATAATTACTGCAATGTTTAATTTGTATTTTTTTTTTTAATATATATATAAAAACCATGAAAATAAGAATACAGTTTGTTAATTATTCATAATAGATTTGACAAACTGTAAATACTAACTTCTTTTTAAAAAAACTAAAATAAATGCTGCAATGTTTTATTTGCATTTTATTTTATTAAAACCTCACGAAAACAAGAATTCAGTTTGTTAATTTCATAATAAATTTAACAAACAAATAAGTAAAAACCTTTTTTTTTTTCCCCTCTCAGGTGTATTATTTAAAAAGAGCACAAAATGGATAGAAAATAATTGCTATTCAAAACAAGTCCTAGGCATTTTTTTTTTCAATTTTACTGTACTCGGATTTTTTTAAAAATAATTTAGACAGTATCATGTTAATGCTGAGATTTTATACTTTTACAGTAGAGTCAGTTAGTAGTATAAATATATTTAACAGATTGAAAATGCTCAAATTTTAGTCAATAAATACATGACCTTGGAATGAAGAGAAAATGTGTTATATATTGTTGAATTATTGTACTTTTATTCTTATATTAAATGCAATATAAATAAATACTAATGAAATTAACTGTTTTTCAAAATTAATGCAAATTTATAGTATGAACATAGCTGCCAATTCTTCCGCTTTTTTTTAACACAAAAATTTAAGAGAAATTTTTGCCTTTTTTAATCTTAAATTAAAAAAGGTAAAATTTACTGTAGAATTTTTATGATACAAAAAAGGGTAAGATGTTAGCAAGCAACTATGTATGAATCATTTCGTGTAATCAAATTAGGATAAAGTCAATTTATTGACATTTTTTTCCAAATAAAAAAATTAGCTGATGTTTTTATATTGCAAAGGTATTTCGATAAATTAAAGCTGTGTACATTTAAATAAATATTATATAAGAAAATGTACATTGTCTTTATTTACGAAATAATACGATAGATGGCAGCTCTAGCAAGATTCCAATTGATTTTTTAGAATTGATTAAAAAAATTCATATTGTTAAATATTTATTCAATATATAACAGAATAAAATATTTTATTTACAAAATTGGAGTTTAAATTTCACTAAATACTAGTTGTAATGTATATATATTAATCTTTTATTTACAGAAATTCCGATAGAAAATTCATTGTCATATACAAGACGTCTCCTAAAAGGAAGTTATTTATTTAATGCGTTTATTTCCCAGCTCTTTATTCCGTTTTTTGGCTTTCACATAGCCCGTGTCACATCCATACACAAAACATTTCCGCACCATATCAAATTATAATGTAAAAATATTAATTTATAAAGGAAATATTAACGCATTCGTATTGAAAACAGTGTTAAAGTAATGCAGGTACTGTGTGCAGCGCCGCGATGCGGCCATTTATGCGTTACGGTTAAGTTTGCTTGAAAGATGCCATAAGAGAAATTTCTCCTTCTATAGCTTCCTGCGGAAAATAGTCGAAAATAGGAGATTCTGTATCTTTTTTTGCCATTTTCCCATAAAACCTGAAAAAAATTGAAATTAAAATATGGTCTATTATATTTTATATATCAAGAATATTGTCTGATATTCCGTGTAATGACGTCATATGCATACTTTTCTACAGACGAAGTTTAAGACTGTATTATAAAAGTGGATTGCTTTAGCGGATGCAAATGACGTCATTTTATAAAAAAGCGTGTATTTTAATTCTTAAACCTGAATTATGTTTTGTAGAAGTGCGTCATTTTCACAGCACAGCTGCTTTGAAATTCTTCACAGGTGAAAATGCTTCACTTTTGAGAATAATGTAATCGAAATCACACACTGATAAAACGCAAAGTTTTACAAAAATTTAGAATGTATTTATAAAAGAGAGGTGACATGCAAATAATAGAGCAATTCGACATATGGCAACGAGTCACGTGACGTCCACCTTTTTCTACCTTTTTGACGTCATCACCGCTTGTGAGAGGGATGTTTGGTGTTTTTCTTGGCGACTTTCTGGCAACCTCGTATTACGGCAGTTTGTAAACAAAAAGATTAATAACATCAGTATTACAATTTATAATAAATACTATATAATTTAATATATTGAAGAATATTAATAAAATCAGAATTACAGGTTATCGCCGAAATGTTTATTAAATATATGGTGGATGAAAAAGGTTCCATACGCAGATGTAATAAATAAAATATTTTTTTTACTCAAGATTGTTTATTACGAAGAAAGAGAAAATTTGTAGTTACAAAAAAATCACTATTAATTTGCATACTGCGTACGATTACTTGCATATTTATTAAATGTTCCATTTGAAACACCTATTGTATATACTATATTTATTATATCTATACAATTCGTAAATATTAAGTAATGTGAACAAACTGAATCCCTTTTGTAGTAGATATTTTATTTAAAGTATCACACAGCTGAAAAGTATTTTAAAACTTTTTACCCTTTTTTATGTGTAGTGTGTTTAATTGAATCCCTTTTGTGTGTAATGCGTTTTACTTTGAAGTTCATCATTAATTTTTTTTTTATTAATAGAAAACAAATATACTAAAATCTGCCGAGACAGTATCGCAAGGAACCAAGAAAAAGTTCCGTTTTAAACAGATTTCATTTTTAGCTGCTTGATTTAAAAAAAAAAAAAAAAAAAAAAAAAAAAACTGGAGATCTAATATTTTGGAATACTAACAACTTTAGTTGTACCCCCCCCCCCCCCTCACCAGCATATAGTATTTCATACATTATTTTCAAAAATTAAGCATTTTTTTCTTTAGTAAAAGAAAATAATTAATATAATGTTTTAAATACATCTATCCATATACAATGGCGCACCCAGGATTTTTTTTATGGAGGATGCCGAGCATTGGTGGCGAAACAAAATAAAATTAGTAAGTGCAAAATTTCTCTGCTTATGATTACAGTAGGTAATTTACAAGGAGACACTAATTAATCATCAAATTACTGTAATTAATTCAGTATTTAATAATAATTTATTTATTTTAATGAAAATGAAAATTATTATATTTAAAATTTAATTAAATTAATAATTTAAAAGTACATTAATTTTTGAATGTGTAGAAGTTAAATACTTAAAGAGCCCCTAAACACACATTTATAGAATTTCCGGTACTTTTCGGTTCGCTGAGTGCCAGTGTTATATATACATATATATATATATACATATGTATATATGTGTATATATACAATATATGTATATTTACATACATATATGTGTATATAAATATGTATATATGATACTGGCACTCGGCTAAACGAAAAGTACTGAATTTCCTATTTATATTTATCTGACCGTGAGATATATTGTAGTTTTAAGGGAAATATCCAAAATAGCCTTCACGAAATGAATTATTGGATGCAACTTTTTGGGGTAGTTCATTTAAACTTTATATTTGTCAGTCAGAATTTTTGGGAATTAATAAACTAATAGAGAATTTAATCTGTTTCAGGCATCAGTCAATTCTTGAAAGGCATTGCCTCTAGTCTTGGAAAGGGCAGCCGCCCCTACTGCTACCGTGGCTCAGCCGACTATGGAGACAAGTTGAATTGAACAGATAAAAAAATTCAGTAAATTCATTAAAAACATTGTTACACAATAAAATCTATTTTTCATTTTACAAATTACTTCAGTTTCAGTTACATTAATCTCTTTATGTATATATCATAAAGCAGCCCATTTGATCTTTATTCTGTCATAGTGGATCTTAAGTAAATTTTTAAAATGTGCATAGATGCCAACATTGTAAAGACTGTATCAGGAGTAAACCAGTTAAATTTCAGGAGTTTTGGATACTCTTCAGGAGTAAAATGTTCACATTTCAGGAGTTGCACAGTTTTTTACGAGCTATATTTTTTACAAATATTTTCAGTCCTCTTGCAGCTTTTGCATTTATCAACACAAACATAATTTAAATAAAGGTTACTTAATTTACTTTTACTTTTAATGTATTAGTAATTTTTTATAATAAATTTATAAAAATGGATATTTTTTTATCTCTACGGAGCAAAAAATCTGATGTTAGTGTGAAATCCCGCGACCAATTAACAAAATTCGCGATTTTCCACCGAGATTGACTGACGAAAATCGCGAATTTTTCGCCGCGACTGACGAACGAAAATCGCGATGTTTTGCAGCGACTAGCAGACGAAAATCGCAATGTTTTGCAGCGACTAGCAGACGAAAATCGCGATGTTTTGCCGCGATTCGAGGACGAAAATCGCGATGTTTTGCCGCGATTCGAGGACGAAAATCGCGATGTTTTACCGCGACATGAGGACGAAAATCGCGATGTTTTGCCGCGATTGACGGACGAAAATCGCGATTTTTTGCCGAGAACTCACTGACGGAAATCGCGATTTTTTGCCGCGACTGACTGACGAAAACAGCGATTTTTTGACGCGACTTACTGACGAAAACCGATTTTTTGCAGCGACTCACTGACGAAAACAGCGATATTTTGCCGCGACTCATTGACGAAAACAGCGATTTTTTTGCCGCGATTCATTGACGAAAACAGCGATTTTTGGCCGCGACTCATTGACGAAAACAGCAATTTTTTACCGCGAATGACTAACGGAATTCGAGATTTTTTTGCAATGCAGCGAGTGATTGACAAAATTCGCGATTTTTATCATTGGCCGATTACCGGATTTCAGGATATTTTCCCCCCAACTGATTAACGCAATTCGCGATATTTTGCCGCGGCTGCGATTTTTATCAACGACCTATTGATGAATTTCACGATTATTTGCAGTGACTGATTGACAAAAATTGCAACTTTTTTCAACGATCGGTTGGTGAAATTCGCGATTTTCTGCCACGTGCGATTGTAGAAATTGGCGGTTTTATCGATTAATAGACGATTTTCGAGATATACTTCAACGACCAATTGCCGAAATTTGTGATTTTTTGCCGCGATCGATCGAAGAAATTCGCGATTTTTTTGTCTCAAATTTCCGTATTTTCTACCTTATTACCGTACTTCCGTATTTTATCCTACATTTCCGGAGGAACTCCGGAATTTCCGGAGATATTGGCATCTATGAATGTGTAAGGTTGAAAATGACTTTCGCTGACACAGGTTGTAACGGGAAGTGTTACACAGGGGTGCAGAATACCGTATTTACTTGTGTATACCGCGCATGCGTGTATAACGCACACTACGTACTTTACAAGTAAAATTGGCGATTTTTTTTATCTCGTATATAACGTGCACCATGAAAGATTGAATTAAAGATTGTGCGGAAACGTCAGCTAGGTGTTTTGCGTCCGCCATCAATGCTGCTCCTGGACAGCTTCCGTGGAGTCACGACACCTGGAGTAAAAGCGAAAATTCGTCGCTCAAGTGATTTGGTTGTGATACTAGCTGGGGTGACGAAAGTGCAGCCGCCCTTAGATGTTGTCATCGACCACGAATTTAAGGTTGCATTTCAACATGCCTACAATCGGTGGATGACAACAGCAGATCACAACTTCACTCCAAGTAAAATAATGAAGCGTCTTTCTCAACTGTATGTGAGTGGATATGTGACGCTTGGAAATAATCCATATCAGCCGAGATGACAATAAAGAGCTTCAAAGTGACTGGAATTCCCCTCAGATGGATGGAACTGAAGACGATGTAATTTATGAGGACATTGATTGTGCCAGTGATGACGAGGATAACAGCGGTAGCAGCAATGAGAATTGCTAATTAGCATTTTAAAAAATGTTACTAGCGCTGTAATATAAAAAAGTGCAAGGAGTGAAATAAAGGTGCAGCAATACTTCTATTAAATAATATTTTTCCAGTTTGTAATGTAAATCGTGTAATTAAATACAGAAGTAAAAAATTATTCCGTATATAACGCGCATCCGGGGTTTATTTCCTAAATTTTTTAAAATAAAGTGTGCGTTATACACGAGTAAATACGGTATGTCCGATCCGGCGATCTAGGATCGGAGGAAATTTTTGCCAACTGGGGAAATTCTGCAGAAAAAATATGCAATTGATCTCGATTTTAACAATGAAGTACATAATTCTCTGAGATAGAAAAAATTTCTCTACAAATAAAAAGATCTGTATGGTGACCTTCACAAAATCGAACTCGGGATAATATATACCATATATACTCGTGTGTAAGTTGAGAAAGATTTGAAAAATAAAAAAAATTCTATACCTACGGTAATACAGAATTTATGTAAGCCTATAACATATTGTAAAATTTTGGGGAAATTTTCATATGGATTCGGGGAAATGTTCGGTGTGAAAACATTTTCTTCACCCCTGGTGTTACAAATATTTTAGTAATTTGTAGATGTTTAGGTACAACATTTTCTCACTTTTCGAAACTGCTTCAATGGCATTCTTGCATCGAGTTATGAAAGTGATTTTTAAAATTTTCTGTACCACAACTTGAATTCGGCGTTAAAATTTTTTGAATTGGTAGAAAGCAAATCATGCGCATAAAATTCACACAATTAAAGAAAATCTCTCATTTCATTTGCTGTTGGAGCATATTTTCCATTAGGTAGAAGAATAAAAAAACTTTCAAAATGTTGCAGTGCCAAGTGAAATGTTCATTAAGTTGAGTCAACATTTGATCAACGAATGGAATAAAAATATTTCTCCTGAAATACTCTTTTATAGAATCGGCTGGAACATTGGATCTTTGTTTTTGTTTTGATACAGTTCTTGGCATTTTAAGGTCAATATGAAAGTTACTGTCTTTCAAACAAGCTTCATCAAAAATTTCCTTGAAAGGGCTTTATGAATACGATTTAAGTGAGCCACAACATTGTTAACGAAATTTAAGGCAATTAATAGGTCACTGTCACATTTTTGATATAATTTAGACAACGATAATAGCCCGGGAGGCAGATGAACAGACCATCGCCTTATCCAGTTGAGGGCTGAAATTCCAGAATTAGACAGAACTCAATTCGCAAATTAAAATGCAACTGGTCTGCCTGCAATTTCCTGTAACCAAAGATATGAAAACATAGAAGACTGGGAGCAAGAAAACACAATGGTAAACCTACCAGTCAGCCACTAAAATCAGGTTTGCAGGTGTTTACCACCAAGATATGAGTTGACAAACTCATTGCATTTTAATATGCAAATCGCGTTTCAACTAATCCTGGAATTTCATCCATCAACTCGATGAGGTGAGGGTTTGTGCAGCCACCTTCCGGTCCATAAAGTGTATGTAAATATATTCTGTAAGGTAAATAAAGAAGTTATGAAACCTAATACACATAACGAATTTTTCAAAAGTTTTGCCTTAGAAGCAGGGCTGCGGAGTCTGACCCATTTTTGAGCGAAAGAGTCGGAGTCGGATCTGTTAAAATTCCCGGAGTCGGAGTCATCCATTTTACAAGCAAGTCTGCGTTGTCGGAGTCTGATCTGTTAAAATTCTCACCGACTCCACAGCTCTGTGTAGAAGACTAGTCTCTGTCTTTTCAAGCTGCGATTGTTTCAAGGCTATGAATATATATAATTCTATATATTCTTCATATAATTCTATCATGGTCATGATGACTTCATGGTGTACTACCCACCTAGTTGGACAAACTTTTCGTAGTTTTTGTTTATTAATTTCCGGAGTATGTTTGTCAATATTGTTAAGGAGGAGGTCTTGTCTCTTAGGAGTATTAAAAAAATTGTGTGTCATTTCAATTATGCCAGTAGACCAGGAGTCGGCAGCACAGACAATCACTTCATGGAGTTGGAGGCTCAAATTCCAATATTAGTTAAAAATCGATTCACATATTAAAACGCAACTGGTCTGCCAAGTCATATCTTGATGGAAAATACCTGAAAACCCGATTTTTGCAGCTGACTCGAGGGTTTGCCATTGTGTTTTCCTGCTCCCAGTCCTTCATGTTTTTATACCTTTAGGTGCAGGAAAACACAATAATAAACCTATGAGTCAACCACTAAAATCGGGTCTGAAGGTGGTTTCCACCAAGATATGCTTTGGCAGACAAGTTGAATTTTAATATGCTAATCGAGCTCTGTCTAATCCTGGAATTTCAGCTTCCAGCTCGATGAGATGATTGTCTGTGCTGACGCCTCCCAGTCTACAATGTAGTTTCTTATTTCTATCACAAATGCAGCATTTCCAATTGCTAAATTTAAACTATGTGAGTCACAATGAACATATAAAGCTTGCAGATATATAGCTGATATACGAGACAGTACACAGCCAAACTCTCCGCTCATTGTACACTTAGGTTGAACCTAGGCCAATGAGATTTGGAAGGAGGCAGATGCTGCCCCCCCCCCCACACACACACACACACAAACGAACTTTGATCCGTAAATATTTTTCTAGTGTTTCTCACTTTTTATGGAGGGGGCCAGAGTGCCTGTCCCCCCCCTCTGGGTGCACCACCATCCATATATGCATATGTAAGAAAAATCTAGTAAATATTTTTATAATCATGTGGGTGGGGAATTTTCGGAAAATCTTACTCACCAAGGATCTTTTTCTTTCAACCAGCAAGCAAATTGTTGGTAAAACACTGTTCCTACTGGCTTCGGTACACAGTATTTATAAGCTCCAATATATTCACTCAAAATAAAGAAGTATAGGAGTTGCATTTCGGTGCAAAATAAAATAAGTATTGCTTAGAAGTAGGGATGCACCAGGGCTCAAAATGTACCAGAGCAAACCGGAATGATGTTCCGGTTCGTGAAATTGTAACAAAATTGTTCTGGTTCATGGAGTTAATAAAAAATATTATTACAGTTTCATACATATAGCTTACTATGCTCTCTGTAACTTTTTTCTAATTATTTAGAATTTTGAATGCATTTTTAAAAATTAGTTTTTCTATGGTTAAATATAAATTTGCTATACAGTAAAGTCCTGATTGTCTGAGTTAATATGGACCATTCTCACCTCGGATAAACAAAAAACTCGTATAAACCAGATTTACACAAATCGTCACCAACTCGGGAAATATAAATTTTCACTTAACACTAGAAAGACAGGGAATTTTACTCAAATTTTATAAAAATTCACACCAGAATTTTTATTTTAAATTATTAACTTATTTATTTAACTAGTTTTTTCCTTATTACCTTTGAAACTAGTTTTATAAAGAAATTTCTGGTTCGAACCGAAATATATTCATTTGGTAGCGGTCAAAATGACCACTCACCGTCTTTCTAGTGTTAATTCATTCATTTTTATGGTACTAGTAACATTTCTTTGATGTACATTTCCGTTACTTTTAAGAAAAACGGAGAATGAAATTGTTTATTTGAAAAAGTCCTTTATAGTTTTTTGTTTGTTGAATGCCAATATTGCTGCAGTATTACGCTACTGTATAGCTACTAATTTCTAAGATTTTTTTCTTCCCTCTAAAACTTACCAGTAAATTTTGCCTAATTCAGTCGCCGAAATCTAACAATTGTCTACGATTAAATATGGCAAAAATTTGTATTCAATTTTAGAGGTAACAAAACCGTACAAATTGGCAGCTATATGATTCTATTAGTGAAATGAAAATTGTAGGTGTAGCCTCTTCTTTCTGCTCAAAGTATTAAATAGTTTTTAAAATCGAACTTATACCTTTGGAATAGATTATTTTCTTCTGGCCATTTTTTCCCCCATTCTGACCAGAAAATCAGAGTTCTAACTTTTTACGGCTGCTCTTTCATCTACACCTAACACTTCATTTGTAATAGCTGTTTCATAATAATGGAAGCTCTCAGTCCACCAGAAGAAAATAACTGGGTTAAAGCAGAAACTCGGTTAAGCAGGACTGTACTGTACTTTAAAAAAAAATTAGTCAACGATAATTTTGAAATAGCGTTTCGGCTCGTGAATTTTTCCATTTCAAGCCTTGGGATGCACCGAATATTCGGTATCTATTCAGTATTCATCCATGTTACTGAATATTCATTCAGTTATGCCGAATATCAAAATATTTGTACAAATCGAATATTTTAAAAAAAATTAAACATTTTCAAAAATCTTACACAACTTTTACTTTTAACTGTCAACTTATAAACATATTCAGAATAATTAGAAACAGAATCATATTTAAATAAAAGAGAATCTTTTTACTTTATTTATTTACTATTTGTAAAGTATCACTTGAGAAAATTAACCATTAATGAGGATTTTCATAGGCATTTATGATCTACCAATGCAAGTTCTTGAGCATTGTCTAGTAAATAATCTGTTTTTTGCTTTTTCACAAAAAGAGTGTTTCTAAACAAAATAGAAAAACGTTCAGAGTTTTGATAACAGACATCAAAAAGCGCAATTTTTGTCCAGGAAATCAAAATCACAATTCACTTATTCAGTTATAAATACAGTGTATCTCATCTCACTCAAGGTCAAACATGGATTTTTGTTTGTTCCTTTAACAATAATGAAGATATCAAAACTATATTTTCAACAGACTTGCTTAGGATTTCTGTGAAATATGATATGATAAGAAGTTCTGGATATTGCCACCATTCATATCTAAACAACTATGACCTAGATATTTTTTTATTCAGAATGCAGTTCACAGTAATTATATACTGTGTCGCTGGTCAAAATTCAGTCAATTTCAATCATCACATTTAATAGAAACAAAATTAATATGAAACAAATCTCGCTAAAATACCTACATTGTTGATAAAGCTGTGAATGAAAATTTAATTTCAGCTTGTAGTTACATACCTAGTGTTTTTGATTGATTGTATTGTAATTTTGATGGAATAAATGGATTGAAATGTTTGTTGAAAGATTTTAAGAACAGTCTGTTTGTTTACAATCTCTACAAATGATTGCAAACTCCAGTTACTGATCTAGGATGCATTTAAAAACTTCCTTGCTGAATCAAAGGGAGTAGAAAAGTTATTCTTGCTGAGTTGCCACCATTTCAATAGATGGTTTTAAAATTTAACATTTTAATGCCTTTAAACTTTAAAATGTAAAAGTATTCGTCCAGCCGAATATTCGGTTCACCTGTACACTGAATATGCCAAACATGCCAACCGATGTGAGAAGCGAGTAAAAGAGCATCGATAAAAAATATTATTTTTTTAACCTTTGCCCTTTTTTATAGCCAGGCCCAGGCCGTGATCTGCTTGGTGTGGGAGAGGGGTCTAGTTTGTGTTTAAACAACAATTAAAGGACACTGAATTTTCACATACAGACCTTATGTCTTGGCGTCCTTATGACGTGGAAGACAAAGCCAAACCCCTATTCAACTCGTCTCCATCGTGAAAGGCTACTAGTAATTAATTTTGACTTTGGCAGTTTTAGGATTAATTTGTACCAAACTCTGCCGGCTAGGTAGTCCAATGACAATGCAACCGCTGCTGGCACCAGACCCTTTGACGGGTAACGTCTTATTGAAAATCATAGAAATTATTTATTCTTCATTTTCTATATTGATAAATATTAATTTAAAAGTTATATTACCAAAATGCCGGAAAAGAAAAAAGTGTGAAATTATTATAGAAACAGGAGGGCACAGAAAAGAAAAGATAATGAAAAGCAAGCTCCTTTTATGAAAAGGTTTATTTTTTGTAATCTTCTGCTAATTAATGTGTGCGTTGAATCTTTTATCAACAACAAAAATGAAAGACTAAAAAAAGTGAATTTCTCTAACTAAAAATATAGTCTTAAATCAATCTATGTAATCAAACTTTTTTCTGTAAAGACAGAAGATTTTTCAGAAAATGCTGTCAAAGCTGCAGTTTTGAATCGAATTTTCTAAATTTTAAAAAGTAATACATAAATAAATTCTGAATTTTATTTCAAGAAAAAAAAATATATGAAAAAAGTAAATTTACATTTACAAATATTTTGCTTCCCGGCCATCATAATTTTTTTTTTTTTTTACAAAATATATAGCTAAAGAAATTTGTCAAAATTTAAAAGAAGCATAAAAATATTCGGTACTTTTCAGTTAGGTGGGTGCCAATGTTATATATACATATATATTTATATATAGTATATATACAATATGTGTATATGTATATCTACATATATGTATGTATATAAATATGTATATACATATAACATGTGCGCCGGCTAACCGAAAACTACCAAATATTCTGTTCATTTTTTATTTTAAATTGATTTTTTTCCCATATGTAGATATACAAGGTAGCGATGCGGCTTTTCCATCAATGATCGTCACAGTTACGGTTGCTAGCGATAACCTGACGCTATAAGCTGGTTGTGCTGGAAAATTCAGCACCGTAGGATTTTGGAATAATTTCAGGCCATCCTGATTATCAATAAGGTCAATCGTGTACTACAGATGATGCAGCATCTCGAGCCATGGTGTTGAAATTCAGCAAAAAAAAATTTTTGTTCTTATCACCAAAAATAGAGATTTAATATTTTTTGTGACTTCATATACTTAAACGTGAAAATGTTGAATTCTAGAATTAAAATTTATTTTTGTTTATACTTTTTCAAGTAAATTTTAAATTTACATAAAAATACAATAATTTAACTTAATAATGTAACTTAATCACCAATTAAATATTTTAAATTCTATTTAGAATGAACTTTGAATCTAAAAAAATATTTGATTTGGACATTTCTTTCTAACCTACATACATAGAAAGGGAGGGGGCAAAAGCCTATCTCAAAACCTGTCATGGCCTTAAAAATTAGAATCGTACTTTTGTTGAAAACAAAGTTGTATTTACAATCTATCTCATTGGTAAAAAAAAATTTAATTTATGAAAGTGGCATTTAAAAATAAGAGTTTGAGAACTTAAAGAGGAGAGTTATTGTAAATATGGTTTAAGAGACAGAAATGAAATCAACTTACTGTTTCTTCTCATTTTTTTCAGAGTAACGATCCGGGCAAAACGCCCTAGTGAACGGCCACTTTCCAATGAATTTAATGAAAAAGGCTCTATCCACCAGAGATTTTCACCAGGCTAATTGCTTTTAATGTATGAATATTATTTTTCAATCACGTCAGGTAACAGCAGATTTAAGCTCTCAGCCTCTTCTGTTCATCTTCAGAGAGGTGGTTCATCTGATTTTCACCAGGCTAATTGATTTTAACGTATGAATATTATTTTTCAATCACGTCAGGTAACAGCAGATTTAAGCTCTTAGCCTCTTCTGTTCATCTTCAGAGAGGGAACTTAATCTTTTCTACAATACCATGAAAGCTTCAACTACTTCTTGGCTTTAGATGAACTGCAACACAATCTTCCAAAACTATGATATCCTATTAGAGAGAGATAAATTAATGATCAATTTAACACCTTGGGGATGAGCATCACATATACGTGACTCATAAATTGCTCAGAATCCTTGATTATTCCCACCAGTTATTTTTTATTGTAAATTTTGCTTTATTTTGTCAGGGCATTTTCTCAATTCAATTAGGCAAAATTTTCTGTTTTAAAAAACCAGTGATAACCCAGATAGCATGAACATTAGCAGCAAGTTAGATTTTTTCTGACATTATCTTGTTGTGACAAATTTGAATTGAGAAATTCACAGTAAATCTTCTGCAGGGTATACCATCACCCACTTACATGAGTAGTTTGTTGTGAAACTGATGGCAAGACAGCCTTTAATTCACAAAAGTGACGAAAGCAAAAATCCCTCTGTTGAGAGAATAGATTATTCGCAGATACACAGAAATTTTATTCGTTTGGCACTGCTTTTATTAAACGCTATACTTATGAAATACCAAAAAAGGATTGAATTGAAAGATTAAAAATTCTGCATGAAAGATTAAAAATTCTGTAAAAGACATTTATCGCAAAGGGGTTAAATATACAATAGTTATGTCAAACCCTTACCGTAGAATGGTATACAAACACTGCATCGCATAGTTATAATAAGTCTACTAGATGAATTACTTACCCATAGTCAGGCAACATCACAATTTTTTTTGCATTACTGTAACTAAAATTCAGCCTCCTATAAGCATTTAAAAGTTAATCAAATAAAAATTGGGAGTAAAAAAAAAATAATCTGCCTATTATATGAAAGTCATCTCACTATACATTCAGGCTGTAACTTCTTAGAAATGCTACATAAAATTCAAATACAAATAAAAGCAAGTATTGTTGAAATAGTAAGAATACACATGCATTTTTCCCACGTTTCATAGCTCATGCATCAGCTTGGATTACACATATAAAATTTGACCACTCATAAAAGTAAAAAACACTGACGATACATATACAATAGCATTTATCAGGGACATACTCAAGAAGAAGGGAACTGAGAGGCTACAGTAGCCTTACCTCCCTCCCCCTCAAAATCTGTATTTTTTACATAATTTTGTACACAAGACCATTTCCCAGCTCAACTCTCCACTTTCTCGGAACAAAATCCTAGATACCCTACTGACATTTTTGTGTATTAGAATTCTGAAGCATGGAGAGAATTGCGACCCGTCCCTTAATCTCTGAGAAAAGTATGAAGTTTTTTAAAAAGCACTGAGAGGTTGAAAAAATATAAAAGGTTGTTAATGATTGCGATTAAACTGATTATTGCAATTACATCCACCTCATTTTTAGCCGTTTATTCCCTAACATTGCTTCCCATATCCACTGAAAACATTCAGTTTTGTAAGTTATTGATATTTAACAACAATAAAAGAGTTCAACTCAAGAACATAACTTATATTTTGGTGTGGGGGTTAGCGTTCAGTTACAACGACTTTCTTTTAAATAAAAGTACATGAATACATATTTTCACAGATGTGCTTTTGATACCTGTAAAATTCGATAAGTCTTTTATTTTCAAAGAACCAACTTTTTTTGAAAAAGTTATGCACTTTTCATTCCTTCTCCACCCTAAAAAAATTTTGTGTACATGTCATTGATCAGAAGATATATCCTACCTCTAATATATGTTAATATTACTCTGCATATGACTACAAGTTTTTTAATCATAATATTAAATTCGTAAAATTACACTGAGCAAAAGCAGTAGAAGTAACAGGATCATATCTAACACGAAAATTTTTTTAATATTGACGTAACCAAAAAAAAAAAAAATTATACGAGATACCAAATAAAGACTAGTCTGAAAGAAAATGAAACATAAAAAATATACAAAACACTTACTTAGTATATGTTTCTCCGTTTATATTTATTTTTCCATACGCTAGACGATAACAACAATACACGTTTTGCAAAAAATGACACTTCACACTTCGGCTCTTCGGCATTTTCTTTAAAAAAAAAAGTTGTGCAGAAGCACTTGACAATCGCATAATGGGCGAAAAAGAAGCCAATATGGTAAGCCTGAATTCACTCAAAAGATGCCAAGAATATGTGCAGTTGAGTGCGCAGTTGGCAGAATTTGTGTTCTACCTTTTTTGCGTCATATCAAAATGCCCTATTGTATATTACGGATTTCAGTATTACATATTTTAAATTTTAAAATAATTCGGCTATTAGAAAATTAGCAAAATCCTCTTTGTAAATCATGAAAGACGGTAGTATTTCGAGTGACGCAGCCTTAAGCCTAAAATCGTATCGTATCGTATCGTTAAAATCGTATCGTATCGTATCATAGAATTCGTAGATGGCGGAACTCATATATACAGCTAACTCGACATCAAAGAAAATGCGAAAAGCCGCCTTTTAATAACTCAGCAGATATACGTCTTATTGTTCTGAATTTTCTAGAACAGTCTTATATCTGCAGTCTAATCGTATACTGAAATTTTTACATTTCTACGTGCAGTATATTTTGAGATCTAAATAGTCATTTTTAAAGTGAAAACGTTGGTATAATATCGAGGAAGTTCCTAATTTGAAAATCTCGAAAACGGTTCTAACGATTATTTTTAAATTGATACATAATATAAATGTGATTAAGGCGAGGTGAATAACACTTTTCTTTTTTCTGGGAAAACTCTCGTTCGTTAAATAATTCGATTTTTTTTTCTCTCGAAAATGACACGGGCGATTTTTTAAAAATCAAATAAATATATTTCAGATGAACCAAATAACAATTTACTTGTTTCCAGCAAGACTCTTGTTCGTTTTATAATGCGCATGAAAAATCGGACTATATTTCTTCGCCATTCTATGGAAATTTCACCGAAAATGCATGACACTGTATTCATACACATGCTTTCTTTTTAACCACTTTTGGGGAGAAAAATTTTGTCTTCCCACGGCTGAGTGGTTGAGGGCCATCGTCTACTGATCTTAACATAGGCAGTTCGATACTCGCTGGTGCGTGTGAAGTTTTTTTTTTTTTTTAAAGACTGTTAGTTGACCATTATTCTCAGTTCCTTTGTAATTTTTTAATTGCTATTAAGTTAAATAAAATTACAATTATAATGACGCCAATTTGATGATGATTATTTCTTGGCAATTTTTCAACAATAAAAATATTACCATAAATTTTATAAATATATTTAATTTCAATCACTTTACAAAAAATATACATTAATACAGTAAACTCTGTGTAAGGCGGAATCGATCGGGACCAAGAAAATTTTCCGCAATAGACAATATTCCGCCTTAGACAAATTTTACTCTATGTCTATGGATTCGTAGGGACTTGAAATTCTTTCCGAGTTAGACAGATTTCCGTCTTACACAGAGTCCGCCTTACAGAGAGTTTACTGTAATTATTATTTGAATATAAATCACACGATCAGAAACGTAAAAAAATAATTCATTTCAGCTCTTCTTTTTATAATATCATTTTTTATTATTATGACGGTCAATCAATATATAATCACTGACATCCATAATATTATTATTATTATAATTATTATTTTCCTTGCATAAAAACTATTGTGATGTAATAATTATTTTATAATAAATAATTTAGTTGAAATGTTTTATTTATAAATAACAATGAAGTTTTACATAATAAGCATATCAGAATTCTGGTGTCGCCATCTTTTGACGCAATTGCGTACCACATTTCAGGGTCGTACTGGCATAACTGAGAGGGCGGTGGCAAAATGGATAAAAAGGGCGCCGATTGCCTTACAAAAGGGCGCAAATGCTTATATATACATACATACACATACTATATAAATTATGTATAAAAAATCACTTTAAAAATATATACGAGTATATTGCTATAGCGAAAACTTTATTCCTAAAATAATTATGTCACCCAAATTAGTATTTTACACTATAGAAATGTAATATGCACAAAAATAGTTCCCCGGAAGGCATTGCAGTTAAAAAAAAAAAATCTGATGTTAGACCAGTGTTGCCAATTTAGAGGTATTTTTTTCCTCCACACTTTTCTAAGAAAGCTATCTCTGTTTTCGAATTTCGCTCACCTTATCTAATGAGTTAATTCAAACTTTACCCCGAATATTTGAATAAAAATCTCCATACGATTATCTCCAAATGGAAAATAAAATATTAAAATAAAACAAATAAAAACAATTTCGTTGGGTCAAAACTCAAAAGTGCAAAACATTATTTAATACAATTCAATAATATTTTATATAATACAATCTCTAGAATACAAATACTAATTATGGTGTATAAAATTTCAGGAAAGTTATTTTTGTTTAGTTCAAGAGTGACGTCTGTTTTACGTGAATTATTTTTAAAATATGTTTTATTTCTTTATTTTTTCAACATTCAAAAGATATCATAGATTTTTTTTTTTTTTTTAATTATGGCCATTTTTTTTTTTCCATTCTGATCAGAAACAAAATTATGGCCATTTTTTTTTCATCCTGACCAGAAAAAAAAAAAAAAAAAATATGACCATTTTTTTTTTCCTTTTCTGACCAGAAAATCAGAGTTCTAACTTTTTACGACAGATCTTTCATCTTCACCTAACACTTCATTTATAACGGTTGTTTCAAAATAATGCATGGCACCAGTCCATCAGTTCAGAAGAAAATGATCCATTCCAAAGGTATAAGTTCGATTGAAAAAAACTATTTAATACTTTGAGCAGAAAGAAGAGGCTACACCTGCAATTTTTATGACACTAATAGAATCCCATAGCTGCCAATGTGTACAGTTTAGTTACCTCTAAAATTTAACACAAATTTTTGCCATATTTAATCGTTGACAATTGTTAGACTTTTTAAACTGAAATTCCGGAAGTGACAGCCGATTGTTCCCTTGCGACGACATTCCTCTGGCTTCAACTCGTAAAACTTGGCTAAAAGTGCTATCTTTGACAACATTTTCTGAATGAATCTTTGCCTTTATAAGAAAATGGGAAACTAATTTCCTGGTATCTGAACAAAATGGGCAAATTTTATATTTTTACGAATATTAATGCAAATTTTTTGTATTTACGAATGAAAATGACTTCGCGAAAGTATCAGAAAAGTAGTTAGTTTGGATTTGGGAATAGCTTTCAATATAAAAAATTCTCATAACGAGGATGTGATCGCCCCCCCCCCCCCACCCCAAAAAAGGAAATCCATGACCCCCTCTAAATGATGAGCTGAATCCGTCCTTGGCTTTGTCGAATATTGATTGATTAAAATCTCGGAAACGGAATCGAAAAAAAATCCGCTTTATACAGGATCTTTATGCCATATCATCTTTAGATTCTTCTATGTTTTGTCATACGCCAGACAGAATGATTTTAACAATACCGTGCAAAACACAGATGCGAGAAAAATCGACAAACAAAATCTTTATTTGGCGCCCGAGGCACATGCCCCCTCTGCCCCCCTTAATTTCGGCCCTGCTTTCAAATCAGCAAACTTACAAAGGCTGTGCCCAATAATGGAGTTGTTTCTGTTTTTCAAAGATCTTGTTCTTTTTTACCGCGATTCATGTGTGTACGCAGGGTAGGGGGGGGGGGGCAGAAAATCTTTGGAAAAGTAATACATTCTTTAAAAGTATTACGCTGAATGTAATTATTTTGAAAAGTAGTATTACTTGAATTTTATTGCATGATAGTTTTGTTTTAAAGGTTTTCATTAAATTTCATTGTAACTGCTGGCTGCTGGCTGAAAATACCAATTATTTTTTATTGCCCACCAGAAACTTTTTAATCGAACTGTCTTTTATATTTTTTGAGAAAAACAAAAGATCTTTCAGAAAAGGCTGCCGAATGTGGCGTTTTGAACCGAATTTCCGGACGCGACAGTGGAGGAAGAGAAAGAAAACTGTTGTCATGAGACAACAATTAATTTTAACTCAAGATGTAATTAATTTAAAGAACAGAATCTATTGTATAGCAAATCACTTCAATAACCAAGCCTGCAAGTCTCATTCTTTTATGTGGAGTTTCGCCGAATATTCGGTTTCATTTTCGTTTTCAGCCCAAAATCCTAGTTTCGGCGAAAATACTGCCGTATATTCGGTATTACTATAACTGCCCCTCCCTAGCGTCCCCCAAACGGCACTCCCATCCAAAGAGCCGTACATACTATATATTCACATACAAGGAGATAAATCTAGAAGGTATTACTAATATTGATTAAATTCGTTATTTTTAAATTAAATTATTTTTTAATATATTTTTTATGTTTATAGCACCTTATATTTAATTAATTTTATTTCAATCAAATTATTTTGTTAATTATGTACTGCCGTTTCTACGCAAAACATTATTCAGATAACATGCGTATATGTATGTTTATGTTACTTACTTTGAATTTATTTTTAAAACAATTTCGCTTACGTTTTCAGTCGATACTAGGAATGTAACCGAAATTCAGTTTCTTTCGAACACTATTTTTATGTTTGTAAATCAGCAGAAATTTTCGCATTATTGAACGTTAAAATTTTTTTTTTTTTTTTTTTTGAGATCCGCTTTAAGGATTTACATCTACATTTATAATCATAACTTATAAATTTCGCAAAATCGAGTTTTTATTTTAGCGGCTTTATCAACGGAATTGAGACTTCTTTATATGGTCAGAATATGGAATAGACAATTCTATGTAAGTAAAAAAAAAATAAAAAAAAATACAATAAGCATTCTATTATAATTATAACATAAAATTGAAACTAGTTTTTTTTTTTTCTCAAAATTGCATTTTTTAATAGATGACCACGGCACGATTACTTTAATAATACTGAATTGTTTTTCACTTCTAATTTTGTCAGCTTTTTCCTTCTATATATAAAAAAAAGTTTCGAATTGGAAATGGACCAATGAAAATCTGCGTAGATATTCCCGGTAGATCGGCATCCAATTTGAATGCTTAAGCATGGCCTTTCTTCGTTAATATTAAAAAAAACTGTTGCAAACAAAAATATGAAAATCAGTGGTATTACAGAGAAATGTTTGATAAACACGCTGATGCAGACAGTTTTCAAATCAAAGAATTATTTTAAGAGATATTTAATGCCAAATTCCGAAAAATCTTTCCATTAAAAAAGTTTTATTGGAGCAAAAACTACATGAGAATTTAATCAATTTTAGATCATTTTATACGTTATAAGTTCCCGGTGTGCAGATTGAATTTATTTTTTTTATTTGACTCATTTTTTGAGGTTTTATTTCTATTTTAAATTCAAATTTTCAGCTTTTCGAGAGATATTTTTTATATATTTTAGAAAATGTTATTAATTTAAACTGTTGCCAATTGTATAAACAGCGAAACAATAATGTTTATTTCAAATTAAAAATTTATTTACACGTGACTATTGTAAACAGAAATAAAAACTTTAAAATTAGAATTAAATGATCACATGTTAAAAGCAGGAAAATTACGTCCTAAGAACCATATTCACACTTGAATTTTAAAAGAGAAACAAAATGTTAAATAAAAAAAATTATGCGCTAAAACTTGTAAAGGGGAGAAATTACATTATTTAAAATGACCAAAAAATATGGTAAAAACATTTAAATTAAAAAATATATTTGCGCGAGATATTTTGAGATAATCTTTTCAACTATTATCGTGAATTCAAAGACAGCGCAAATATTTCCTTCTAACAACTAAAGTATTTTCACCTGAATATTAATAAGAGAAATAAAACTTTGGTGTAAATTACGTCAGATTTAAAACGATACATTTAAAATGAATTATTTAAAAGAACTATCTTATATCGCTGTTAAAAAATACCGGGAGACAAGGACACTGTTTACTTAATTCCTTTTACATTAGCTTATTTTCAAATGTTTAACTAATTTTTTAATTAACGAATAGAAACCCGTTTACAGGAAAATCACTACTGTTTTTTTTCTTTTGTTTTTTTTAAATTCAATATTTTTAAAGCCGATCAAATTAGCGTGCTTTTTGGATTTTGGTGTGCCTGAACGGGGGTTGGCGAGCGTAGCTCGTAGGGGGCAGACCCCCTAGTTTCTTATATAATTATGCAGTGCATTAAGGATTTTTTTTTTTTTTTTTTTTTTTTTTTTGTCAATCATCAAAAATCAGCCTTTTTGTAGCAGCCTTAATCAGCAGCCTTAAGCCTAAAATCGTATCGTATCGTATCGTTAAAATCGTATCGTATCGTATCATAGAATTCGTAGATGGCGGAACTCATATATACAGCTAACTCGACATCAAAGAAAATGCGAAAAGCCGCCTTTTAATAACTCAGCAGATATACGTCTTATTGTTCTGAATTTTCTAGAACAGTCTTATATCTGCAGTCTAATCGTATACTGAAATTTTTACATTTCTACGTGCAGTATATTTTGAGATCTAAATAGTCATTTTTAAAGTGAAAACGTTGGTATAATATCGAGGAAGTTCCTAATTTGAAAATCTCGAAAACGGTTCTAACGATTATTTTTAAATTGATACATAATATAAATGTGATTAAGGCGAGGTGAATAACACTTTTCTTTTTTCTGGGAAAACTCTCGTTCGTTAAATAATTCGATTTTTTTTTCTCTCGAAAATGACACGGGCGATTTTTTAAAAATCAAATAAATATGTTTCAGATGAACCAAATAACAATTTACTTGTTTCCAGCAAGACTCTTGTTCGTTTTATAATGCGCATGAAAAATCGGACTATATTTCTTCGCCATTCTATGGAAATTTCACCGAAAATGCATGACGCTGTATTCATACACATGCTTTCTTTTTAACCACTTTTGGGGAGAAAAATTTTGTCTTCCCACGGCTGAGTGGTTGAGGGCCATCGTCTACTGATCTTAACATAGGCAGTTCGATACTCGCTGGTGCGTGTGAAGTTTTTTTTTTTTTTAAAGTCTGTTAGTTGACCATTATTCTCAGTTCCTTTGTAATTTTTTAATTGCTATTAAGTTAAATAAAATTACAATTATAATGACGCCAATTTGATGATGATTATTTCTTGGCAATTTTTCAACAATAAAAATATTACCATAAATTTTATAAATATATTTAATTTCAATCACTTTACAAAAAATATACATTAATACAGTAAACTCTGTGTAAGGCGGAATCGATCGGGACCAAGAAAATTTTCCGCAATAGACAATATTCCGCCTTAGACAAATTTTACTCTATGTCTATGGATTCGTAGGGACTTGAAATTCTTTTCGAGTTAGACAGATTTCCGTCTTACACAGAGTCCGCCTTACAGAGAGTTTACTGTAATTATTATTTGAATATAAATCACACGATCAGAAACGTAAAAAAATAATTCATTTCAGCTCTTCTTTTTATAATATCATTTTTTTATTATTATGACGGTCAATCAATATATAATCACTGACATCCATAATATTATTATTATTATAATTATTATTTTCCTTGCATAAAAACTATTGTGATGTAATAATTATTTTATAATAAATAATTTAGTTGAAATGTTTTATTTATAAATAACAATGAAGTTTTACATAAAAGCATATCAGAATTCTGGTGTCGCCATCTTTTGACGCAATTGCGTACCACATTTCAGGGTCGTACTGGCATAACTGAGAGGGCGGTGGCAAAATGGATAAAAAGGGCGCCGATTGCCTTACAAAAGGGCGCAAATGCTTATATATACATACATACACATACTATATAAATTATGTATAAAAAATCACTTTAAAAATATATACGAGTATATTGCTATAGCGAAAACTTTATTCCTAAAATAATTATGTCACCCAAATTAGTATTTTACACTATAGAAATGTAATATGCACAAAAATAGTTCCCCGGAAGGCATTGCAGTTAAAAAAAAAAATCTGATGTTAGACCAGTGTTGCCAATTTAGAGGTATTTTTTTCCTCCACACTTTTCTAAGAAAGCTATCTCTGTTTTCGAATTTCGCTCACCTTATCTAATGAGTTAATTCAAACTTTACCCCGAATATTTGAATAAAAATCTCCATACGATTATCTCCAAATGGAAAATAAAATATTAAAATAAAACAAATAAAAACAATTTCGTTGGGTCAAAACTCAAAAGTGCAAAACATTATTTAATACAATTCAATAATATTTTATATAATACAATCTCTAGAATACAAATACTAATTATGGTGTATAAAATTTCAGGAAAGTTATTTTTGTTTAGTTCAAGAGTGACGTCTGTTTTACGTGAATTATTTTTAAAATATGTTTTATTTCTTTATTTTTTCAACATTCAAAAGATATCATAGATTTTTTTTTTTTTAATTATGGCCATTTTTTTTTCCATTCTGATCAGAAACAAAATTATGGCCATTTTTTTTTCATCCTGACCAGAAAAAAAAAAAAAAATATGACCATTTTTTTTCCTTTTCTGACCAGAAAATCAGAGTTCTAACTTTTTACGACAGATCTTTCATCTTCACCTAACACTTCATTTATAACGGTTGTTTCAAAATAATGGATGGCACCAGTCCATCAGTTCAGAAGAAAATGATCCATTCCAAAGGTATAAGTTCGATTGAAAAAAACTATTTAATACTTTGAGCAGAAAGAAGAGGCTACACCTGCAATTTTTATGACACTAATAGAATCCCATAGCTGCCAATGTGTACAGTTTAGTTACCTCTAAAATTTAACACAAATTTTTGCCATATTTAATCGTTGACAATTGTTAGACTTTTTAAACTGAAATTCCGGAAGTGACAGCCGATTGTTCCCTTGCGACGACATTCCTCTGGCTTCAACTCGTAAAACTTGGCTAAAAGTGCTATCTTTGACAACATTTTCTGAATGAATCTTTGCCTTTATAAGAAAATGGGAAACTAATTTCCTGGTATCTGAACAAAATGGGCAAATTTTATATTTTTACGAATATTAATGCAATTTTTTTGTATTTACGAATGAAAATGACTTCGCGAAAGTATCAGAAAAGTAGTTAGTTTGGATTTGGGAATAGCTTTCAATATAAAAAATTCTCATAACGAGGATGTGATCGCCCCCCCCCCCCCCAAAAAAGGAAATCCATGACCCCCTCTAAATGATGAGCTGAATCCGTCCTTGGCTTTGTCGAATATTGATTGATTAAAATCTCGGAAACGGAATCGAAAAAAAATCCGCTTTATACAGGATCTTTATGCCATATCATCTTTAGATTCTTCTATGTTTTGTCATACGCCAGACAGAATGATTTTAACAATACCGTGCAAAACACAGATGCGAGAAAAATCGACAAACAAAATCTTTATTTGGCGCCCGGGGCACATGCCCCCTCTGCCCCCCTTAATTTCGGCCCTGCTTTCAAATCAGCAAACTTACAAAGGCTGTGCCCAATAATGGAGTTGTTTCTGTTTTTCAAAGATCTTGTTCTTTTTTACCGCGATTCATGTGTGTACGCAGGGTAGGGGGGGGGGGGGGGGCAGAAAATCTTTGGAAAAGTAATACATTCTTTAAAAGTATTACGCTGAATGTAATTATTTTGAAAAGTAGTATTACTTGAATTTTATTGCATGATAGTTTTGTTTTAAAGGTTTTCATTAAATTTCATTGTAACTGCTGGCTGCTGGCTGAAAATACCAATTACTTTTTATTGCCCACCAGAAACTTTTTAATCGAGCTGTCTTTTATATTTTTTGAGAAAAACAAAAGATCTTTCAGAAAAGGCTGCCGAATGTGGCGTTTTGAACCGAATTTCCGGACGCGACAGTGGAGGAAGAGAAAGAAAACTGTTGTCATGAGACAACAATCAATTTTAACTCAAGATGTAATTAATTTAAAGAACAGAATCTATTGTATTGCAAATCACTTCAATAACCAAGCCTGCAAGTCTCATTCTTTTATGTGGAGTTTCGCCGAATATTCGGTTTCATTTTCGTTTTCAGCCCAAAATCCTAGTTTCGGCGAAAATACTGCCGTATATTCGGTATTACTATAACTGCCCCTCCCTAGCGTCCCCCAAACGGCACTCCCATCCAAAGAGCCGTACATACTATATATTCACATACAAGGAGATAAATCTAGAAGGTATTACTAATATTGATTAAATTCGTTATTTTTAAATTAAATTATTTTTTAATATATTTTTTATGTTTATAGCACCTTATATTTAATTAATTTTATTTCAATCAAATTATTTTGTTAATTATGTACTGCCGTTTCTACGCAAAACATTATTCAGATAACATGCGTATATGTATGTTTATGTTACTTACTTTGAATTTATTTTTAAAACAATTTCGCTTACGTTTTCAGTCGATACTAGGAATGTAACCGAAATTCAGTTTCTTTCGAACACTATTTTTATGTTTGTAAATCAGCAGAAATTTTCGCATTATTGAACGTTAAAAAAATTTTTTTTTTTTTGAGATCCGCTTTAAGGATTTACATCTACATTTATAATCATAACTTATAAATTTCGCAAAATCGAGTTTTTATTTTAGCGGCTTTATCAACGGAATTGAGACTTCTTTATATGGTCAGAATATGGAATAGACAATTCTATGTAAGTAAAAAAAAAATAAAAAAATACAATAAGCATTCTATTATAATTATAACATAAAATTGAAACTAGTTTTTTTTTTCTCAAAATTGCATTTTTTAATAGATGACCACGGCACGATTACTTTAATAATACTGAATTGTTTTTCACTTCTAATTTTGTCAGCTTTTTCCTTCTATATATAAAAAAAAGTTTCGAATTGGAAATGGACCAATGAAAATCTGCGTAGATATTCCCGGTAGATCGGCATCCAATTTGAATGCTTAAGCATGGCCTTTCTTCGTTAATATTAAAAAAAACTGTTGCAAACAAAAATATGAAAATCAGTGGTATTACAGAGAAATGTTTGATAAACACGCTGATGCAGACAGTTTTCAAATCAAAGAATTATTTTAAGAGATATTTAATGCCAAATTTGGAAAAATCTTTCCATTAAAAAAGTTTTATTGGAGCAAAAACTACATGAGAATTTAATCAATTTTAGATCATTTTATACGTTATAAGTTCCCGGTGTGCAGATTGAATTTATTTTTTTTATTTGACTCATTTTTTGAGATTTTATTTCTATTTTAAATTCAAATTTTCAGCTTTTCGAGAGATATTTTTTATATATTTTAGAAAATGTTATTAATTTAAACTGTTGCCAATTGTATAAACAGCGAAACAATAATGTTTATTTCAAATTAAAAATTTATTTACACGTGACTATTGTAAACAGAAATAAAAACTTTAAAATTAGAATTAAATGATCACATGTTAAAAGCAGGAAAATTACGTCCTAAGAACCATATTCACACTTGAATTTTAAAAGAGAAACAAAATGTTAAATAAAAAAAATTATGCGCTAAAACTTGTAAAGGGGAGAAATTACATTATTTAAAATGACCAAAAAATATGGTAAAAACATTTAAATTAAAAAATATATTTGCGCGAGATATTTTGAGATAATCTTTTCAACTATTATCGCGAATTCAAAGACAGCGCAAATATTTCCTTCTAACAACTAAAGTATTTTCACCTGAATATTAATAAGAGAAATAAAACTTTGGTGTAAATTACGTCAGATTTAAAACGATACATTTAAAATGAATTATTTAAAAGAACTATCTTATATCGCTGTTAAAAAATACCGGGAGACAAGGGCACTGTTTACTTAATTCCTTTTACATTAGCTTATTTTCAAATGTTTAACTAATTTTTTAATTAACGAATAGAAACCCGTTTACAGGAAAATCACTACTGTTTTTTTTCTTTTGTTTTTTTTAAATTCAATATTTTTAAAGCCGATCAAATTACCGTGCTTTTTGGATTTTGGTGTGCCTGAACGGGGGTTGGCGAGCGTAGCTCGTAGGGGGCAGACCCCCCTAGTTTCTTATATAATTATGCAGTGCATTAAGGATTTTTTTTTTTTTTTTTTTTTTTTGTCAATCATCAAAAATCAGCCTTTTTCTACGATAAAAGTTGAATACCCTCTTCAAATAATCAGCATTAAAGAAAAAAAAAAAGAGAGAGAGAGAGCTTTTCATAATTTCCACCTTTTGTCTCGTCTAGTCACTAAAATAAGTCATATTTAATTAAAAATTACTGTTTATTTTAATTTCAGATAAGCCAATTTTAAACTACAATGGTCGTTGCAACTCACACGCAAAAAACACCAACAGCACGTCGTGTCGCGCATGTGTCGTGTGTTAATAAGTATTTCATGGGAAAATACCTCCACATCCGCCGATTTCTATTTTCTCCAGAAAGATAGAGAGCTCCAGAATACGGTATAATAATTTAAAAAAAAGTGTCACACCTGGTATTACTACAGAAACCACTGGGTATCTATAGAACCGATTTGAAATCCCCTCCGAAATGGTAATTTGTCTTCTTAGGAATTCCCACGTTAATGACTAACAGCATTGAAAACTGAACCCAAATACATCTGCACTTCTCTTTACTTATATTTATCCATTCTTTTGTAAAAGGACTTTTACAATTTTAGTGGTTTATCTATTTATTTTAATTACATATGTATTTTTCAATTTATATATTCGGGTGGTGTTTGAAGTTTAAAGAGGTTAAGCAGATCCGGTTTAAAAAAAAAATAAATAACGTTTTTACATATTGGCTTTTTCGGATGCTAAAAATATTATCGAATTTTTAAATAGATATGAAAAATTAACATTTTCTTCTTTCAAAAGCAAAATTTACATAAGTTTCCATTGCAAAATCTTGTGAAGAATTAGTCTTGGCGCCCTTGGCGGTCTAACACTTATATTATCATTGAGAAATTATGGAATGCTCCACTTTAGTAGAACTAAGGGCATCAATTTGTGTGTGTATTTGTGGGGAGTGTGCGTGTGTGTGGAGGGAGGGGGTTTTGCTATTACAAAAACACGATACTAAGAGTGTGGTTATTTTTAAGGCTCATTCAAAAGGAAAAAAAATCAGACTTTGTTATCGGCTCGGTTAACAAAAACCTCGATTAATCGAAGCTCGGTTAATCCAGGTTCTACTATAATTCAATCTTCCGTAATCTTTTTAAAGCAGATCAAATTAATGGACTTTAGCACGAAGTCACATAGCTGATAACTGCCATGCTTGTTGGCCACCTTTTTTTCAAAAAGTTTGCTTCACCTTATTCAATTAATGAGATATCTCCGATAAAATAAGTCACATTTTCCCGTTCTAAAATACTGGTATCCAAAAATCGTAGCATGTAACTGACACTACAAGTACTCATGGAACTAGACTATTTTAAGTCTGATTTTTATTATAGACTATATAAAATTATTAAAAATATATATTATGATAGGAACTAGCGGGCTTCGTCCGCTATTTACGTTATGGATATAAAAATCATGTTTGTTTTTTTTTAGGGAAAAAGAAATAAAAACCTATTTGACGATAGGTTTATAAAGACACATTTTGTATTTGTTATATTTCCGGGGATGAGGAGGGGGGGGGGACTATTTTTTATTAAATATCGCAATTAGTCTACATGGCAGATATAATTATGATAGACACTAGTGGGCTTCGCCCCTCTATGGCGCCTTATGGGTCCAGCTTCCATAACTCAGAAACCACCTTTCGGACATCAATGCAACAGATTCCAAACGTTATAATTAACTTAATAATCACCCTATATAGCATTAAAGTAAATTTATGAGTACTGCATACTATTTTTTTATCCTAATTTCTGAAGAGAAAAAATTATTTCGGTTCCATTCTTAGGTACTGGTCTGAAAAATTTTGAAAAAGGGGGGAAGGAGGGGACATGAGACTGCTGTTTGTGAAACAACACAACGGGGTCTGGCTTATTCAACTTGGTTTTTGGTGACTTCAATTGGAAGGTGGTTTGTTTAAAAGAATGCGTTCCCTGCCCCATGAAAATTGGAACTATTGGTGCACCATCTATGTAAGGATTTAATAATTATAAATTAACATTTTGGATTTATTAATTTAAGGACAAAGTGTTTTTAAAGGAATATCAAATGAAACCCTCTGTGCGATCAGCGATTATACTTACCCACTTGTTTTTATATACAAACTGCTATAAGGAAAATTGTAATAAAATAGTAAAAATTAAATCTGCATTAAATTCCATAAGTATCTTTTTTTTAATAATTTTATCACTAACCTCAAAAAAGTAATGATATCAATGCAAAAACCCTTGACGGGTTAAAAGTTTCTGACGCAGCAATTTATCTTATGCTCTAAGAATTTTAAATATGGAACTTAAAAATACTGATATCAAATTTTGAGTGACGTTATGCTATTTCTTAAAAAATATATTTGTATTTATTTCATCATTTTATTTTTGTTTTATTTATAATCGCATGTGCAAAAGTTATGTTCAACATGAAAAGCTGCATAAAATTTTATTCGCTGTTGCTTTATCATTTACATCTCTCATAAATTCAAAATATGAGTTTTAAAAGATATGATATAAAATTTAAGTGACGCCTTGATGTGACTTTAAAAGGTTTGTTTTAAAATTCAATTTAAATTATTTTTGACTTGGTTAAAATATTTTTTTACATCTACACAATACTTTTAATTTTCCAATTCACTGTTAAATATATCACTTTCATTGAATCTATACTATGCATTGAAATGTATTTATTTCAATAAATTGATTTATCTTTTGTGTCACGCTATTCAAAATTGTGAGTAAGATTTATGTAAATGGTTTCTTTGCGTCAAACTATCCTTTTTCATACATTTCATGTAGTTTGGACACAATGACGCAAAGAAACCATTTACATAAATCTTACTCACAATTTTGAATAGCGTGACACAAAAGATAAATCAATTTATTGAAATAAATACATTTCAATGCATAGTATAGATTCAATGAAAGTGATATATTTAACAGTGAATTGGAAAATTAAAAGTATTGTGTAGATGTAAAAAAAATATTTTAACCAAGTCAAAAATAATTTAAATTGAATTTTAAAAAACAAACCTTTTAAAGTCACATCAAGGCGTCACTTAAATTTTATATCATATCTTTTAAAACTCATATTTTGAATTTATGAGAGATGTAAATGATAAAGCAACAGCGAATAAAATTTTATGCAGCTTTTCATGTTGAACATAACTTTTGCACATGCGATTATAAATAAAACAAAAATAAAATGATGAAATAAATACAAATATATTTTTTAAGAAATAGCATAACGTCACTCAAAATTTGATATCAGTATTTTTAAGTTCCATATTTAAAATTCTTAGAGCATAAGATAAATTGCTGCGTCAGAAACTTTTAACCCGTCAAGGGTTTTTGCATTGTATATTTTACGGAACAGGGGGGGTGGGGGGGGGGCGCCAACCGCCAAAGTCCATGTTTGCCCCGGGTGCAAAAAAAGGCTAGTTTCGGCCCTGCTCAAAATGTTCACAAAACTCTATAGATAATAAATAAAAGCAATGCATACCAATTAGAGACCTGAAATACTCTTTAAAAATGTTTTTTAAAGATGTTATGCACTTTCTTAATGCTTTACTACGAGAAAGCTGAGTAGAGATGATCTAGTCCGTTTTACGTCATAAAAGTCATGAACAAGCTTTGTGTGTTATTGATCACGGCTGAAGTAGATCACGTGATGCTTTTCACGAATATTTTGGGCTTCGTCTGAGTGAACATGGACATGTATTCCTTTTAAGAAAGCCATGTTTTGGAAGGGTAAAGAAATGTAGTCGTTGGTGTTATTTGTTTTGAACCATAAAATATGAAATAGTTAAATGGACTTTACCCACGAAAGGCAACAGCCACGCCTCTGCGGGGAAAAGCCCTCCGAAAAGGACTGTTTATTGGACGAAGGGGGGGGGGGGTGTTAAAATGTCCTTCCTTCTGTTTACTCGCGGCTGACGTCACATGGATAAAGTCCATTATTTAAAATCTCCTTTCTTCGATAAGACTTACTCTATAAAAACTCCTTGCGTGCATGCTGCCTGATTTAAGTACCTTGAACAGACTCTTTGTTTATATGTGAGTGTGTTTCAGAAATTTGCTAAAGTAAAAAATCTTGCTTCAGGGTCTCCTGCTTCAAAAAAAAAAAAAAAAAAAAAAAAAACTAGCATAATTTGAACGTGATATTTAGTTTACTTCTATGCAAACACTCACGGATGATACTCACTCCATACATTTCCATCTACTTTGCGATTAGACGACCCGATCAACGATTGTGAACGTAGCTGTAGTCGGCCACTACGTACCGGTTTGTAACCATCCAACCAATCAACAAAATTTTTGTTTACACTTATCTGTCATAAATTTTAAACATTTTAAAATCTAAAATTTTAATCAGTCGTACTGTCATTCTTTTCAAGTGCTTTATAGAAATGCAGATTACAAAAATTTGATTCATAAAGCCGAGTCATGATTGCTTACATTTTCTTGTTTCTGTTTTATTGCACATTTGTTCAATGTGTCCTCTTTTTGTATGGATATTTAGTGCCTGTTTTTGAAAATTTTGGCCTTAAAATTCAAATAAGGAAATTGAAATATAGAATAGAATACCTTGTTATTTGTTTATTTATTAGTTTAGTCTGTTTACCCTATCTCGAAGATCAATTATATCATGTATTCATGGTACAATTTTCTTGTATGGTCTATGTAATTATCGAGCAATATTTAAAGTATAGTGTTAGTGATATAAACAATTGTCAAAAGGTTGAAGTTAGTATTGGTGCTTTTTGGGCTCATCAGGCGTTTGATTTTTACTACAAAATCGTTTTAGAAAGTTTAAATGACAGAATGTTAACATTTGAAAGAAAACATGATGTTACTTTCCATGTGAAAAAGCTTATACTTGTAGCACCACTGTCCTGTGATATTACTGGTACTCTTGACAGGAAAGACGACTTTATTGAGTATATTGGAGATTTACCAATAGATGAATGTGACCAAGCTGCAAATGTTAACCGAAAATATATAAATCCCGTTTATAAAATACATGTAACTAATAAAAAAGGTATTACTGATGATAAGAAGTATGACAGTAACGATGGTGTGTATGTGGTTGCGGAATTTCCAAGCTCACTGGGGACATTATTTAAAACTGAAAGAAATTTTAAAAGGGAAATTTGGAATTACCACAGAAAGTGTTTTATGGAAACATTAAAAAGTTTAACTAAAAATACTCCTTGTATTATTGTGGATTATGATGACACTAATTCAGAATCTCTTAGCCATGTTTTAATGAATGCTGTAGAAGGAAGCGGAGTTCCTCACATTTTAATAGAAAAAAATCAGTATTTTTAACCATAAAAAATGAAATTAAAACTATAACAGTATTTTATTTGTTGGTTAAAAAAAAAGTATTTTTCCAGTATAGGGACTTTGGTGTTTTTTTAAAAAGCTTATCACAGTTCTGTCTTCAGAAAGTGAGATTTGTTGCCTAAAACAGTTATAAGTGATTCCATTAAGATGACATTAATTCAGAATCTCTTAGCCATGTTTTAATGACTGCTGTAGAAAGAAGCGGAGTTCCTCACATTTTAATAGAAATAAATCAGTATTTTTAACCATAGAAAATGAAATAAGTCTATAACAGTGTTTTGTTTGTTGGTTAAATAAAAAGTATTTTTCCAGTATAGGGACTTTGGTGTTTTTTAAAAAGCTTATCACAGTTCTGTCTTCAGAAAGTGAGATTTGTTGCCAAAAAACAGCTATAAGAGATTCCATTGAGATGACATTAATTCAGAATCTCTTAGCCATGTTTTAATGACTGCTGTAGAAAGAAGCGGAGTTCCTCACATTTTAATAGAAATAAATCAGTATTTTTAACCATAGAAAATGAAATAAAATCTATAACAGTGTTTTGTTTGTTGGTTAAATAAAAAGTATTTTTCCAGTATAGGGACTTTGGTGTTTTTTAAAAAGCTTATCACAGTTCTGTCTTCAGAAAGTGAGATTTGTTGCCAAAAAACAGCTATAAGAGATTCCATTAAGATGACACTAATTCAGAATCTCTTAGCCATGTTTTAAGGAATGCTGTAGAAGGAAGCGGAGTTCCTCACATTTTAATAGAAAAAAATCAGTATTTTTAACCATAGAAAATGAAATAAAATCTATAACAGTATTTTATTTGTTGGTTTAAAAAAAAAAAAAAGTATTTTTCCAATATAGGGACTTTGGTGTTTTTTAAAAAGCTTATCATAATTCTGTCTTCAGAAAGTGAGATTTGTTGCCAAAAAACAGCTTTTCAACAAACCTGATGAACTTTTATGCTTGTTTATGTATAAGGATGTGAGTTTCAAAACTCTCCTTACCCATAAAATCAAATTTTGGGTAAACATGAAAAACTTCTGACTGCATTCATTGGTTTTCTTTGTAAACCAAGATTTTACAATGGCAGAAATACAGGATAAAACTAGATTTTTTGCAGATTGTTGAGCTTTTTCGGTGCCGGTTTACCAACAAAAAAGATTGATAGAGAAAACACAATTTTTTAAATTTTGAATAAGACTAGTTTTGAAATTCACGTCCTCATATGCATTATCTGTATAAAAAAAATTATTTATATAATTATTGTTTTTTTTTTAATGTACAATTAACTTCTAGGAATAGCTGCTGTATTCGCCTGGAGTCTTCCATCTTGTTTCTTTGGTTGGTCATTTATAACCACTTTATGCTTAATTTTAATTAGATAATCAGCACTCCAAACATTATTTGTAAGAAAGGAAAAAAAAATTAGGGGAGTGGGAGAGGAAATTCGTAATCAGGAAATGGTAAATGCATAAATTTTAAAACAGTAGAGTAATGTAAAAAATATATATTCTGAAATTACAGCCAAAAAAGAATCTGAGATTAAACATTTTTAAAAACAACAACAAAAATAAATAAATAAATCCAAATGAAAAAATTTTAAATCGGCAAAAAAGTGGCCGCCATCTCCGGGCGAATACGGCAGTATAGCCAACTTCTACTTGTATATAAAAATAGATAAGTAGAGCTTTTTTATATTAAATAAGGTGCATGAATATTGAAACAATCACTTGTGCAGAAAAGCTATATGAAACAGTGAATAATGTTGCCAGGAAATATGCATGGAAAATTGTCTTATCTCACCAAGGCAATTTTCTCTTACCCAGCAAGGCCCTTATACTGGAAAAATACCAAAAAAGCATTATGATTAATTAGATCATATGTAACTTATGAAAGAAATACTTTTGAGATTAATTTCTGTGTATACAAAATTTTCTCTTTATTGAGTACCATTTGTGGATAACTCAAGTACCATGCTAGTGATTATAGGGAGCTTGAAGTATACCTACTGTTCCTCTTAAACATTTTCTAAAGAGTCCTGCACCCTACCTCAGGTTTCTTTTCTTGCTTATGTCAAACCTATGGGCAGGGTTGCTATTTTGTCTACATTTTTGTAAAAAGTCCGGAAGAAATTGGACATAAATGAAAATCTGCTGATTTTATATATACAGTAGACTCCTTCAAATCCACACAGCTTGGGACCAGAGGTTGTGTAGATTTTAGAATTTTGCAAATTTCTGGTTGTTGCTTTGTTTACATTTGTTAAACAGTAATTTGAATGTAATAATGAAATCAAAATCATAATGAAGGTTTGCAGTATAGTAAAATTTTAAAATTAAAGTAATAAATTAAAATGATAAAAAGTAAAATAATTTAAAATTGATTAAATTAATAAAGGTAAAGGTCAATTAAATAATTAATAATATATAATTAAATATGTTTAATAAAGATGAGATACATTCTCATTGAATTATCAATCATAAAGTAAGGAAGTTTTATTTCAGGTTTAGTCAATCATAATCAAAAGAGCTTGATTAATACATAAACATATTTGGTAAAAAGATTAGTGATTACCAGTAATGTCAGCAATATCTTGATTTTTTTCAGAAATAAATTTATATTTCCTTCATGAAAAACCACGAGTTCAGGAATATTATCGAAAATTAATTAACATACGGAATGATATAAAACTAAAAAGTTCTGTAATTTTGTCCTTACATCTGAACTGAAAATTTCATTGTTTACATCTGTGATGATGTGCGGATTTTAGGGTTGCAGATTTGAGGGAGTCTACTGTATATGATATATAAATTTATTGCTATGATGTAATAGTATTATATTCCTAGATTATTTATTAATAATAAAAAATATTTTTTTTAATTAATCATTTAATTAAAATAGAATGACTGCATATTAATCATAATCTAATAAATCCACAAAGAAAATGTTAATTACATGTTGGTACACGTCAGCTCACATTTTATCATACATGCTGCATTTAAAGTACATGGGCGAGGGACTTTCTAATAACCAAGAAGAAATAGCAAGGAAATGGGTGAATGACATTGATAACATTTTTTGCCATTGATTGTTAAATTTTCTAAGGCATCTTCATTTCCTGATACATATTTTTCTGATGCAATCATAAATAATCAATCACCAGTAGAATGGTGAAAATCACTGAAAAGGTACAGTGATTTAGAAAATATTTCAAATTCTGCATGTCATCTTTTTCATTGCATAGCCTCATCAGCAAGTATTGAACATATTTTTTCGAATTTTTCAGCATGATTCAAAACAAACTTAGAAATAGACTTGGATTACAAACTGCTACAAAATTGGTATGGCTTGTAAAATGTTAAATTATAAAGACAAACAACTTGCTCCATTCCTGGTTTTTGTGCTTTTACTATTTTAACTAAAAGAAATTTTTTATCATTATATTTTTCTACCTTATTCATGTTCCCTCCCATAGTAAAATGTGTATATGGGTCATTCCAGATTCTTTGTCATGTGTGGGACAGCTGTTCTACATATTTTTGCTGTTTTAACAATGTTATTATTATCCTCAAATTAAAACAACCATGCTAATATGAAAATCTAGAGTTTTTTGTTATTTTTAATATATACGTTATGTTTTAACAACTTATAAGTTAATAGATGTAGCTATTTATGTAAGTGTCTCATACAGGACATTTTGTCAGTTTTTCATGGAATGGTCCTAAGACGGGCAGAGTACTTAGGTCTAGGATTTAAAATGTGGAGATTTTTATTATCTATTATTATTTATTATTAAAAACGGGCAGCTTACTAAGGTCTAGGGTTTAAAATGTGGAGATTTTTTTATCTATTATTATTAATTATTATTAAAAATGGGCAGCTTACTAAGGTCTAGGGTTTAAAATGTGGAGATTTTTAAACCTATTATAGGGCCCATTCCATATCACATGTGGAGCAGCTTTTCTACATATTGCTGCTGTTTTAACAATGCTATTGTATCCTCAAACTAAAACAACTATGATAATATAAAAATATAGGGGTATTTTTGTTTGTTAATTTTGATACATAGTTTATATTTTAACAATGTATAAGTCAGGGCCGAAACTAGCCTTTTTTGCACACGGGGCTAACATGAATTTCCCCCCCCCCCCTTTCTTCCTCAAAGTATATTTATAAAGAGAATTTTACTAATTGTCTAATGGCCGACGTATTTTAAAATTTAAAATATGTAATATTGAACTACAAAAATTGAATGTGACGTTTGTTGCAATTATAGTTCATTCACATAAAAGAATTCGCATGTATTACCGGCTATTTACAGTGTTTACTTATACAGTAGAGTTCCGATTATCCAAGTCCCGCTTAACCAAGTTTCCGCTTTAACCGAGTTATTTTCTTTTGATGGACTGATGGCTTTCATTATTATGAAACAGCCATTATAAATGGAATGTTAGGTGAAGATGAAAGAGCAGTCGTAAAAAGTTAGAACTCTGATTTTCTGGTCAGAATGGGGAAAAAAATAACCATAATTAAAAAAAAAAAATATGGACTTTTTTTTTCCCCATTCTGACCAGAAAATCAGAGTTCTAACTTTTTATGACTGCTCTTTCAACTTCACCTAAACCTTCATTTATAATGGCTGTTTCATAATAATGAAAGCCATCACTCCATCAGAAGAAAATGATCGATTCCAAAGGTATAATCTTTCATTTGACGCCCCTTGCCTCTGGCGCCCAGGGCACAGGCCCCCTCTGCCCCCCCTTAGTTTCGACCCAGGTATAAGTTAATAAATATAGGTATTTATGTAAGCATCACGTGCGGGACATTTTGTCCATTTCTCATGGAATGGCCCATATACTAAATGTTTTTATGCATATATTAAATTATTAATGTCATTACATCACAGGTTTCATTTCAATGTAACATTTTCTTAATTAACATCAACTTGTTATTTCATCATGTAACTTTTTTTTATATAAGATTTAAGGCTGTCAAACATTAAAAAAAAAATTATGTCTATTTTTAATTTTGTAAACTGGTTATTAATTGCAATGAAATTGCTATGTGACAGATAAACAAGTTAAAATTTACTGCAAATGTATATGTTTTATAATTGCTGTTTAATACATTCTAACATGATATTGATATGCATTTTATTTATAAACATGTTTGCATAAAAAAGCTTCTAGATGATCTCAACTTAGTTTTCCATTTCTGCACAAAATATTTCACATACTGTTATGTATATGATATAAAAGCTGCTTCTTGAATGGTAAGAATCAATATATTTATTTGTTATTATTAAATTCTGAATTTTTAATTTAGAATTTTCAATTTATTAAAAGTGGACAAAATGACATTTTGTCTGGGACGGTTTTTTTCCAGAGCGGAAAAAACTGGACAGACAACCCTGCCTATGGGAGTATGACACACTCTTATTTTTAAAATTAATATTTTTAACTTCTTTCCTGTATGTACTGTTCCTAAAGGGTCTCTCCCTTTCTTTAGTTCTCAAGATATTTCTAAAATATATGCTTAACTTTTTTTAAATGTTAAAATTTTACTCAGTTTCAATAAGATTTTAACACATACAATTATAAATGAAATATGTATTTTAGGAATATTTTGACAACTATAAAAGATAGAGACATTCTTTAAGAACAGTACTTAGAAAAAAGAAATTAAAAATATTAATTTCCTTTGGAGATATTTTAAAATAGTACAATTATACATAACACATCCATAGGTTTAACATTAGTGAGGGGAATTTGAGATCTTGCTGACCTTTGTATTTTTAGAAGTGAAAATACACCTTGCCTTTTTTCCAGCATTTAACTTTTCAGCTTGTAATATTTTCAAAGTATTTTGCTTTTTATTTTTTTAATGTTTAAAAAACATATAGAGACCAGCAATTAGACAACATATCACTCACTCACAAGAAAAGTGACACAACTCAAAAATACAACATTTTCACAGTCCAGTCAAAGAAGAAAGTATTGCAATCAAAATTGTTTTCGATGTATTTACATGTTTTAGGGGTCAGAGATCCCAAAAAGCATGTTTATACACAAAATGTCCTTCTGTCCGGGACCCATGTCCATCTGTATGTCGGCTTTGTATCATCGAAAAGTGTATGAAGTTATGTATGGAATTGAACCAAATTTTTTGTGTATGTTTTTGGCTATGGCCAGCAGCTCCTCGTTGAATTTGTATATTATCTGCCAGAAGAAGTTGCTGTAATTGCGATTTTTATGCCATTTTCATTATTGTAACTATCAAACAGTGTTTGAAGTTATGCATAGAACTGAACCAAATTTTTTGTGTGTGTTTTTAGGTATGGCCAGCTATAGGTCACAACTGGGAAATTTCATTTGCGGCCACTGGCCGGTAGAACTAGTTTTTTAAGTGGCCACTTTTTTAAAACTAGTGGTTTTTTTTGTTTTTTTTTTTTAAATACTAAACAGTAAAATTTCTATAAGTATTCATCTAAAACTGAATAACTCAAATAAATATGTTAATATCACTATATTGGAACCAAACAAAGTAGAATCTTTGATTAAATGCAAGAAAATTTTATTCTCTCCTTGTAAAAAAGTGGCCAGAAGGTGGCCACTGATAGACAATTTTTCACTTGCCACTTTTTCTCATTTACTGGCCCTGTGGCCGGTGGCTAGTGCTAATTTTGACCTTTATGGCCAGCATATCCTCATTGAATTTCATGTGTGGGAACAATCTAGCAAAAAGGGGCATTGTAACAGTATTTTTTCTCGATTTTTTATAGTTCTTATTGTACATCAGCTGTTCATACAGGAAGGAGCAATTCGCATCCAGCTAACCAAGCAATTCTCAAGCAGCTGATGTACAACAGAATAAAGAAAAATATTGATTTATATAATATTATGATCGAGACTCATTTTTACTCTGATTATTAGTAAAATGAAGCAGAAACTTTAAATGAAAACCAAAGTTGTGTAGTATTGAAGTAACGCTGAAGGATTAACATGTGTAAAAAACTTTAAAATATTAGCATGTATGAGAAAGAAGGAAGTTTTGGGATTGGTACATCCAACTAGTTTTTAATTTACCAGTGCTGTAGTAACCAGTCTGCAAAGTCAAAGATGCTTTGAAAGGTTTTGATGGGGCTAATTCACAGCTTGTCTTTTTCTTTAACTTTAAGAATATATAAATATAAGCAAAAGTAGAGAAAAGGTATTCCCCTGTCATAAACTTTTGATAATGAAGTTTAAAAAAAATGTTAAATGTAATACAGATGGTATTGAAAGATTATAAAGTCTACAGGGGGCTAAAGAAGTGGATGGCTCAGCCCACATTATCCCCATCTGGTTACAATCCTATTTTATACTGTAACATAAAACTGTAGCATTTAACTCTGCATGCAACTGTAAATGCATAAAGCCCTTAAGAATCGTGACAAAGAAGAGATAGGGAGGATTGAGTAAAATTTATCACCACATAGCATAATCTAGTGGTTTTCTGGATAACTGTATGACACTTTTCCTGTAGTAAGACAGACCTAAGTCAGAGCTATTAGTGGAATGAAACAAAAAATGATTTTTTTAGATTTGTGCCCTTTTTTTTTTTTTTGTAAGTGAGCGATATACTTTCTTCGAGATTAAGTTGTGCATTATTCTAAAATTTAATATGTAGTTATGTACACTGTAAGTATAAATAACCTAGCGTGACAGCTAAGGAAAGTACTCTTTTAATAAGTGCACCCTGCCTTTTTTATAAAAGAAATGTGAACATTAGCTTGAAGAACTTGCATACAAGAATTCTATTATGTAATTTTTTTTTTCTTCAGTATTTATTATTTCTTTTTTGATGCATATATTTTTTTAGTGTTTACCTGTACACTGATATTGATAACTACTGTTTTGTTGAAATCACCATTTAATTTGTCATCTGATATGAGAACAGTGTCTGCAGCTATGATTGTTAACAAATATAAATTTCATTTAATACAGGTCATGCATATCCATGGCATGAGAATTTATTTTTGGGACCTCTGGCTTGGGAAATCAGAACATTAGCTCTGTGCTACTGTGATCCCTTTTCTGTCATTTTTCACTTTAAAAAATACATATGTATGTGTACAGTCGTGGAAAAAAAAAAAGTAAACACCCCCTACTAACTCCTCAACAAATTATCGTAGAAGAAAGTTATTGGTACCGAACGATTGGAAATAAAGTCTACTTTTAAATAATGTATATAAAATTTGCTTAGGGGGGGGGGGGGGACCTACATATTAAAACGAACCATAACTTTGTTTTTTTTCAATAGCAGTACCCAATTCTGACAGCATAAATGAACTCTACACCCTTCAATTAGCCTAAAAACGAATTTTTATGCAATTCGTACCATAAGTTTCCGAGAAATTAATTATTTTAAAACGAGCGTATTTTAAGGGCTGTATCCAAATTGAAGTTCCGTACTGGATTGTTAAGCGAGAGAGCCGCTTCCTTGATCAAGGCACCTTAAGCGCCACTCAAGGAGTCAATGAAGCGTGTTAGATTACAGTACGGGCAGAATAAATTTCAAAATGTCTACTCACTTCCATCATAGACGGCCCCTTAAACCATCATTTTGCCGTTTTTTAAGCATAATTTGAAAACTACTTGGAAGAAAAATGCGAAATTTTTGAATTTCCATAAAGCAGGACTTAATAAATCTAAATCCATCAAAAAAATTGTAGGTTGCAATTAATAATTTTTTCGAATATTAATTTCATAATTCATATCATAAAATTATAAAAATTGCAGATTCAGCTTATTTATGTTTGGGTATATTAGTATTATTACCACAAAAAAAAAATAGCACATTAGGAGCATAATTTCGGTAGATATCAATAAAAATAAGAAAATATAATTTAACATTAGAAGCACTAAATTTTGAATGTTTATAATTCAAAAACTTATCATTCAAATGACTTGAAATTTGGTGTCTTGGCATAGTTTGAACCGAAGATTTGAAATATCTCGTTAAAATTGGTTATTGCCATTGAAAAAAATGAAGTTAGGATTCGTTTTAATATGTAGATGACCCCCTAAGAAAATTTTATATACATCACTTAAAAGTAGACTTTATTTCCAATCGTTCGGTACCAGTAACTTTCTTCTATGATGATTTGTTGAGGAGTTAGTAAGGGGTGTTTACTTTTTTTTTTCCACGACTGTACATAAATGCATCATATATGGATACTTATTTATTTTATAACTTTCTTTGTATGTATTATATTATTCATATATACTTTGTAAATATTGTATAATAAACGCAATTGTGTTTCTACTAAGAAACAGTAATTATTCATCGTGATTTTTTTTCTGTCATTTTTTACTTTAAAAAATACATGTATGTGTATATAACTGTACCATATATGGATATTTATTTATTTTATAACTTTTTTTTTGTATTATTAGCCCCCCGGTACGGTATGCTATTTCTTTCTCCCAGCTTATTTTGTTTCGTCCTCAAAAAATAACGTTACCTTACAGAAGCCAGCCGTAAAATAAAGCAGTACGATTAAATACTCTATAGCAATTTTTTAAACTTCTCAGCATCGCACATTTTCAATTTTTATACCGTCGTATTGGAAAAAAAAATACTTTTAAATGCAGTTTGTTTGAAAATTGCATCTCCATTTATTTTTGAAATATTAATTTTTTTTTTTTTTGTAGTTTTTGGAGCCATTTGCTTAATATTGGCAACGGAAGTACTTCATTTCTGTAGAAAGAAAAGAAAAAATAGTTGTAAAATATTAATTATATATTTTTGTTGCCATTTTTTCATAACAACCGAAAGAAAATGTAATTAAAATATGTGCTATTTTGAAAAAAATATAAAGGAATGATTTCTGTTAAAACAATGGAGCTATTATAAACTATATTTAATTTTAAGTATCTATGAATCATGAGATAGCCGTTTTTGTGTGTGTGTGTGTGTGTGTGTGTGTTTTTTTTTTTTTTTTTTTTTTTTTTTTTTTGTCAATTTTCTTGAATGACGGCATCTTTTTGCTGCATTTGTGCATTATTTCGCGATACTGATGTGCTATGCATGCTTTATTCTAGATGTTTAAGAGTAGATCGTAAATGTGGAATTCTTAAGCGGATGCGAATGACGTCATTTTATATAAAATAAAATATGTGCTTTAAGTCTTAAAATTGAAATATGTTTTGTACTGCAGTAGAGTCCCGCTTAACCGAGTTATTTTCTTCTGATGGATTGGTGGCTTCTATTATTATGAAAAAAAATTATGGCCATTTTTTCCCACCATTCTGACCAGAAAATCAGAGTTCTAACTTTTTACAGCTGCTCTTTCATCTTCACCTAACGCTTCATTTATAATGGCTGTTTCATAATAATAGAAGCCATCAGTCCATCAGAAAAAAATGGAAATGCCGGGGCGACACTAAATTCTGAAAAAGCAGAATTCCTGTTCTCCAGTATTATTCATTTTTTCTTTATAAATACAAAGGGATGAGATAAACCCGGGCTTCCCGGGTTACAGAATGTAGGTGAAAACCATCATATATATTATTTTTGGTGTTAACATCCTTTTTTCTCTTCACATACAGTGGCGTAGCTACATATTCAGCGCCCTGGAGCAAGTAAAATTTGTGCGCCCTATTGTCACTCGAAAAAGTTCTCTGCATTTTTGTTTTAAAGTTTAAAATTTATATAAGGAGAAGGGGGCTAGTGTGGACAACTTGAATAATTCTGTTGTTTTTCAGTTAAAGTTGCTCTGTAATTTTTTATAGATTGACAACACTGATATACACTTCCATGTGTAATTACATGAGAATACATTTCATAGTTCATTTGCAATTTATAAAAAAAGGTTTTTATGGTGTAAAAGTAAATTCATGGTTTGTTTTTTAATTACTAATTTAGATTATTTATATTCATTATTTCAAATGAAAGGGGATATTATATTATAAATGAATCTAGTCAGTATATTTTTTGATATTCACTTTTGCTCTGCATGGTTTACATTTACCAGTGTTAGTCCTAAAAAAAATAAATGGCACCATGGGGCTAGTGTGGACACGTGGTGGTGGGGCTACTGTGGGCATGTCCACACTAGCCTCATTCAGCTTTCAGTTGTAAAAACATTATTTAGGTATATAAATATATCACATTTTCTGCTATTTGTATACTAAATTAGATTCATTTGTGAAGTTATAACTGAATTTAAGTATAGAATACACACACACATAGTAGAATTTAGTTTGATAAAAAAAAAATTTATTTAAATTACTAATGCTAGTCCATTATAATAGCATAGGTAGGATGCATCCTAGAATAAATTATAAGGATTATTTTCTTGTTGGTGCTCCAACTGAAAGTCTAGATTTTTCTTGAAAAAGTAGATGTATGATGAAAGAACTATTTCCAGCTGTTTTACACCATATACAGGAACACACAAAATCTGATATTGACCACCCTGTTTTTTTGCTTCTCGATAATCATAATTCATGCATTTCTCTTGTAGCAATTACACATATGTGAAGGAAAATTACATTATGTTACTGTCTTTCCCATCACATTCTTCCCATAAACTTCAACCCCTAGATGTTGCAATTTATGGTGCATTCAAAGGAATGTGTAAAGTTGCATTTAATGACTGGATGTTAAATTGTCCCGGCAAAACAGTATCAGTCTGATATTCCTTCCTTAGCAGCAAAAGCATATCTAAATTATTTACACTAAGTAATATTATATCAAGATTTGCAAAAACCTGGAATTATCCCATTAAATTGATTAGCCTTTTGAGATGATTACTTTTATTTGGAGCTATATTATCGACCGTCAATGCCCAGATACTACAAAAGATTAGGTAAGCACACGAGAAGACAGTGGAAACAGCCTTTTGACATGGAAGTTGATGAATTAGAAATTGAAGAAATAGAAATGAGTGAAAAAAAAAACAATCAAGCCAGGAGATTTTGCATTGGCTCAAGTTTCTTTAATTTGCAAGATGTCCAGCTGCAGCAGATTTTATAAATATGTAGCAGTCATTCAAAGTCTGTTTCTGTTGTCGAGTATGAAACAGTGCCTCAAGAGTATTAGCTCTATGAAAAACCACTTTATTTATATTGAAAATGATGTTTCACAAATAAACATCATTGGAAAACTCTCACAGCCAGACGTTATTCAAGAAGCCATCATGCTTATTATGCAGTTTCCTGGCTGTGTAAACATTAATGAAAAACATTTAGTTGCTTTGACAAATGCTTTAACCTTGTAAACAAATTTAAGATTTTAAGATAGGTAAATACATCCATACCTTTTTATTTTGACCAGTGTTTTGTACTTTTATAATGTATTTAATTTTGTCTTTGAAATAGATTCATAACATACTCAACTGCAGTCCTCAGTAATAACAAAAAAATATTATGTATAACATTAATTAAGTTATATTTTATTACGATTAATATATTTACTATATTGTTTAGGTTCAAATTTATTTTATAATGGTTTTGCAAACACTTATAAGCGTTCTATTACATTGTCTAAATCAGTATTCTAGCTTGTCCACACTAGCCCCATGTGGTGGGGCTAGTGTGGACAAAAAAAACTTTTTTTTTTTAATATATTGATAAAAAACTGTATTGCCAAATAATTTAATATATTAACCAAATCAAAGATAAAATAGTAAATTCTTGTAAAAAAATACTTGAAGTGTGAAAAATGATATTTAGTACACTTTTTTGCGAAATTTATAAAAAGTGTCCACACTAGACCCCTTCTCCCTACTATTCTTAATTCGATTTAAAACCTTACTTTTATTTGAAAGTCAAAGTAATTCAACAACGTGCTAAATACGAATTACATAGCTGGCAACTTGTACGGATTTTTCATATCACAAAAATTGAATAGTAAATTTTAGCTAATCGAATCACCGATTTTCAAGAATTTTTAATGTTTAGATAAGACGAAAATTTCTACTAAATTTTAGTGGTAAGGAAAATCCGTACAAGTTGGCAGCTATAAAATAATTAAAAATAAATAATGAATAACGAAAAAAATTATTATGTAAGTACGGAGTACCTACCAATATTTGCTGCGAATAGGGCGGAATTTTAGTTTTGAATGCGCCAACAGACCAGTACAATCTGCCACCCTTAATATCTGTTTTTCTTTTCAAGAGTTTCGAATATTGTAGAATACTAATAAAGCAAAACACTATTGTCGAGATTTTTTTTTTTTTAACTTTTCGTATATGGATGAAATGCGTTTTTCTGTTTTTAGTGCAGAAAATACTAAAATTCAAAATATCATAACTCGGTAAGTTTTGGTCATACAAAAAAGAATGTATTATTTTACCTGTTAAAGTAAGGAGTAGATTTTTGTAAATTTAACGTATAGAATCCAGAAACGGAAGAAAAATGTGAATCTCGTAACTTTAAAAAAATAACTATTTTGTTTTGACATAAATTATATTTAAGAGGATGAAGAATAACTCTGAAACTTTTTACTACTGGAACTATAATTCTACAGTTAATGGTTTAGAATATTAACCAATGAACAGCGATAAAAGATACCACCGGGTTCTCACTAGCTTTTGACTGCTCTGAGCAATTTGGCTAATCGCTAATGAAAAACTAGCCAAATTCAAATAACAGTAGTAGTAGATTTATCGTAAAACACTAAGAATATCAAAACACAAATAATGAGTTACACAGAAAAGGTCTAATTGTACAATAATATCATGTCGCTGAAACAAAAAAGAAACATCTCTTGCAATTTGGCCATTTCAATCTTTAATTTTCTGGTCTTTTGAAACGTTTTGGCGCAGTACTGATCGGCAACGTGAACCCTGATTGACACTCTTATATATTACTCAAGATTGCAGTTTTTACTTTCCGTATACATACAATGTAGGGAAGGAAATAGTAATCGCAATAAAAATGATATATTTTACATTTTCAAATACTCCGAGCCCGTTGTCACAATTTTTACAATGATTCAATATGTATGCGTGTATGTTAGAATTTACTCACGTTTTTAGATTCCCAGAGCACGATTTGGTGTGTTTTTGATGATGTCGGCTGAAACGTTATAAATCTGTCCTTAATTTTCGAAGAATTCGGCCGAATGGTTTGGTATCTAAACTTTTTATCAACCATTCTGCTAACATAACTGATGAACATTTTCTCTTATGTCTCAATTAAATTATTTTTATTGCTCATGTTCAGCTTATATCTATACAACAACGTTTCACTTACGTACACTGTGTCGGCTCGATAAAAGGTTCACAATCACTTTACTATACCAGTAATTTCAGAAAAATATATATATATCCTTGTTTAATAGTAAAATAATTTTTTTGTAACGCTGGGGTGTAGGGGGAGGGAGGAGAGGAGATGTGTACATTTGGGGAGTTAGGGGTTAATTAATTTATTTATATTAGTGAGAAACAAATGTTGCAGATTATTTTTTTAAAACTAAAGTTTGAAAGATTTTATTTTATGTAAGCTGGAGAGGTGGGTGCAAAGGGAGAAGTGGAAATTTCGGGGCTCAGGGGATTATTTTATATGATTTATTATTATTGTCAATAAAGAGCATTAAATAGGGAGGGTGGAAGATTATTTTATATAAAATTAAAGAATTTAGAATGTTTAATTTGTTTTTGTTTGTACTAGGAATGAGGAGGGAGAAGAAAAGGAAATTTGTAGTTTTGGATTTAATATAGATGGATGTAATTACTTTTATTGGTGAGCGATGTTTGTTTGTTTTTATGCATAAAAAGGAGTAATATTTCTTGCTATTTTTCTTAAGAAAGTAATTTTTTTATATAATAAAATTTAACATAGCTTTTTATATCTCTGAAACAAACCAACAGAAATACTTTTTAAAACATGCGTGTTGTACATTACTTCCATATCTTACCAAAGAGTGGTTAAAAAAATCTCAGCACAGTACTCTTTAAAATTGAAGTATGAGGCATACGTTTTTGAGGGGAGGGAGAGGGAGAAATTGAAGGTGAATGGAAATCATGACTATGAATTCTTTGTGTTGGTCTTTAAATTTGTTGTTGTTGTTGTTGCTTTATCTTTTTTATCAGTAACCTCAAAAAAGTAATGATATCAATACAAAAAACCCTTAACGGGTTAAAAGTTTGTGACACAGCATTTTATCTTATGATCTAAGAATTTTAAATATGGAACTTAAAAATAATGATATCAAATTTTGAGTGACACTATGCTATTAATTAAAATCTCTCTATATGTATATTATTTATTTCATCATTTTATTTTTGCTTTATTTATAATCACATGTGCAAAAATTATGTTCAGTATAAAAAGATGTGTAAAAGTTTGCTCATTGATGCTTTATCATTCACATCTCTCATAAATTCAAAATATGAGTTTTAAAAGATATGATATCAAAATTTGAATGACGCCTTGATGTGGCTTTAAACGATTTGTTTTAAAATTTAACTTTAATTATTTTGGGTTTGGCTAAGATATATTCACACATCTAAACAATACTTTTAATTTTCCAATACACTGTTAAATATATCACTTTCACTAAACTTATATAATGCTTTAAAATGTATTTTTTTTAATAAATTTATTTATCCTTTGTGCCATGCTATTAACAATTAAAAATAAAATTTATGTAAATAGTTTTTTTTTTTTTTGCGTCATTGTATCCAAACTAAGTGAAATGCATTCAAATGGATAATATGAGGCAAAAAAATTCTACGATTAAAACAGATCAAACTTTATACACCAATATTCTGGTAGAAAAGTGATTGTGAAACCCTGAAGAGTCGCTACTGCACGTAGGATCGGACTCGGTTCCTGTGAAATAAGCGCACCTTGTATTTTTGGAGAGTTCAACATTTTAGAAACTCATTATTTTACCACCTTGCTAGTAGAAACCAACAATACCATTCCAGTTTTTCTTTCTGTAGATGCTTACAATTTCAGAACTGGATCCAGAATTGAAAGCGTCTTTACAGAAAAAAAAGAAAGAAAATCGAAAAAAAAAAAGTGTAAAATAATCGTTTAGACATCGGCAACATATATTCCACGATAAAAAAGAAAAATAAATAAGTTTAAAGAAATTGAAGTGTAAATGAGAAATTTGTAAAGAACGCTACGATTGGTTTAACATTAGCTTGAGAATGACTAGTGTAGGATTCTAAGTATACAGAATTTTAGTACTAAATAAGAATGTTCTGATTAATTAAACCTATTTTATTTATTTATTTATTTATTTTTTTTTTTTTTTCAGCGGGAGGATAAAACGTCTTAATGCTGCTAGTAATACTAAGAAACATGTAAATATTATTAATTTGATTTTAAAGCCAAATATCTTTAAAATAGATTTTTATATAGTAAACTCTTTCTAAAGCTCTGTGCAAGACATATTTTCGTCTTATGCTGAATGCTCTGTAAACCCTAGCAAAAGGGTATAGTCGAAGGGGCGCAAAAGAACCTTCAAATTGGCTGGAAAGTCATGGGGCAGATCATGTCGCCATTGGTAACGGACAGAATTACAGAATATGCATTAGATTTTTAAAGATTTAAATGATCCTCTGAAACAAAGAATCTGACAAGAAAAAAATTATTCTACTTTAGAAAGAGAAACAAAAATCATTAATAAAAAATTCTTCAAAAAAGTATTTTTCTTTTTATTAAATTATTAAATAATTTGAGAATGTTCAAATCTAATGCTTGTAGCAAATTTTTCAAATATTAGCTTCACTTGATGGAGGGCGCACCAACCCACACATCGATTGCCCGGCGGGGCAGTCTGAGCCTGCCAGAATATGACTAATTTAGTAAAATCCCATTTTTCCTTTTTTTTATGTATAGGCCTTGTTTCAGCATAAGCAAAATGAAAATTATGTCATTAGAAAAATGTTTTAAGCTTTATGAATGACAGTGCACGTTTCCTTTAAAACTCGAGGTCTTTATCGACAGTGAAAATATTTCCCTTTTGAATAAATTAGGATATAAATTTTTATTCATTTTTATACTGTTTTGAAAATGCTGAATATACTTTTCGAAAATAGTTGTGTAACTTTACATAGGCGATAATCAGATCCTAAGGAACACTGATTTTTTTTTCTCTTTTTGAAGGAAAAGGCTTGTCAATTCTGCATTTGAGATTTGCATATTTTCTAAATCTCAAAAACAATACGCGCAAAATTTTATTTGTCGCTCCCCCCCCCCCCCCCTATCTAAATTTTGTCACCGTGGACTGGAGCGGAATATGCCTAAATCTGACTCTTATTATTGTTTTGTAATCTGTATTGATGCATGTTTAGTTTCTACAAAACAAAACAAAATTTTTGTTCTCATGGAATTTTTTGTTTGTAAAATGGTCAATAACTTTCTTCAACTCGTCAAACTATCTTTTTTTTTCTTTTTTTTAAACATATTAAATTAACTAAACAGCTAAGGCATTGCTGTTACATCGTTAATATATGTTTTCTAGCAGTGACCTCTCTGGCTGCCATTATTTCCGTACAGTAATCATCATGATAAATTTCTGAAACATTTTCGAGATAAATGTATCAGAAAGTATGGTATGAATTAAAATTAAAACTTCGCGAATAGAATTAATTTCTTTTAACCGTGTATAATAACATGTTTTAAATGGAAATAGTTGACCTTAAACACAGTAAAAAGTAACACACAAAGACACAGTAGTAAAAAAAATAGTGAGGTTAAAACAAAGTAAAATATCATAGGAATATGCCAATTGCAACAAGATTGATCTATAATATTTGATTAATAATGAAAAAATGTGCAAATATTTTTACAAATTTTTATTTCGCTCTTTCTAATTTTGCGCCCTTAGTATTCGTGCGCCTGGAGCAGTTTGCTCCAACTGCTCCACAGTAGCTACGCCCCTGTTCACATACTAAAGGCATGACGTAATACTGGCGAATGAGGTATTTTTAGAAAGGTTCTGCAAGTGGTTTTTGACATAGTATAGACGTTAGGTAGAGAGGCTTCTATTATCTCATTTTGCACAAGAAGGAAACGCAACAGAGGTCAAAGATGCTCTTTGTGTGACTATATTACTCACTGTAATTAAACTACTTCGGTGACCTTGCCACCAACTTTAGGCTGCACACAGACGCGTATTTTGCCATCCTTCTCCAGTTTTCCTCGAAGTCTTTTGTTCAGGACTATTCTGCGGTTTATTCACAAAAGAATGAGGGGAATCAACAATGGGTCAGGAGATAAGGAACTCATAGCTACTTGCAGGAAAGGTTAATCTTTTACAGGACATCAGTCCCTTTCCTTTTAAAGTCATTAAAAATCAAAGACACCACGTGACCACAAGAAACGACCCCGTCACTAATAACAGTTAGAAGGATAGTGCGTTCGCAGCCTTAAGCTGCACACAGACGTGTGTTTTGCTAGACTTCTCCTGTTTTCGTGGAAATCTTTTCTTCTGAACCCATCTGCGGTTTATTCACAAAAGAATGAGAGGAATGAACAATGAGTCAGGAGATAAGGAGCTCGACTCTACTTGAAGGAAAGATTCCTCTTTTGCTGGACATCAGTCCCTTTCCTTCTTAAGTCATTAAAAATCAAAAACACCGCGTGGCCACAACAATCGATGCCAACACTGATAATAGTTAGAAGGATAGTTCGTACGCAGCCTAAGAGTTAGGGAAATTTTTTTTTCTACCGATCAAGTTACAACTTACTGACCGGATATCAATGATTGGCCGGCACCGGATTAATGGTTGAGAAATAAAGCATTTCTGTTTTGGGGGGAAGAGAGAGTGAATGAGATGCTACACACTAAAAAGATTTAAATTTGATTGCATCTTGAAATAAAAATTTTGAAGATCACTGCCATTTATTGTTCTTGTAAAGGTCTCAATAAATCACAATCCTAAAGTAAGTTAATATAAATTTCGCGTTAATTTATCTGAAATTCCCATGTATAATACACAATCGTATATCCTGTTAAAAGAGCGACTAATGAATGTTTTTAATAACTTGCACAAGAAGTACAAACATTATAACAATCGTACGTACAAAAATCAAATATTGGGAAAGCTGTTAATATAATTAAAATGCACAAATTAATAGATAAAGGCAAATGCCCCAAAACTGATCTTATTTATGTTTAAATAACAATTATCGCTGGAAAATATGGTTATAATTTCATATTTTAAGAAAAATCCGTGCCGGCTCGGCCTACAGGCACAGGTAGAATCGAAGTTAAGTACTAATTTTACCAACAAGATCTGGTTTTATCAGAATCATGTTAACCCCTTGAGGGGCGGTGGGATCTCACCTAATTTTAATTCAGATTTGCACCAGAAAATTTTAATTTAATTTCCCTTTTTTAACTTTGGTGAAAAGGAGCTGAAAAATGGCTTTCCTCATTTTAAAATAAATTTTTTCCTAATTTCCGGTGGGAATTCAACATTACAGAAACACAATTGTTTGCCCCTCAAATGGTTAATACGATAATTTTTTCTTCAACCCCTATCTTTTTTTTCATCTCTAAGATTTGGTGCTATCAAAAACTTGCCATTGTAAAAGTTGTAGATAATATTAACCCATTATCCGCTGGTGTTGCGTTCACGCAACGGTCAAAATAATTGTTCATGCTTAAATTAATTACTTTCCTACCACTATTTTAAAAAAAATGCTTCATTTATAGGCAGAAATTTTGATATTTTACTAAAGCCAAAATTACCTTTCTGAATTTGTGGTGGCAAACGACTTTAAACAAGAAATATGAAATTTCCTACATTATAGTTTTGGCGGTTAATGTGTTAAGAAGATTTATAATAAATTTAAATGCATTTGATATCCTGTGAATTGACGAAGTTATGAATTTTTTTCTTCTTTGTCGCTTCTAAATGTATAGCGCGCCAAAATATGCTTTTTTCATAATAAAAACAGAAATTTATTTACCATAGTAAAAAAAACACTCATTTCAGTACATATTAGCTAATATAATGAATGTAAGTGTACTATTAAGATTTTAAGAGCATATGAGTAGAAACGAAAACATTCAGCGAATGCTTAAAAACTGTACTTTGAAGTAAATTCATTTTCTGCAACTTATACCCGTTTTCCCCGCGTTCTTTTCCCCGTTTTCTTCAACCACTTTTCCCTGCGCAACAGGTGATCAACCGTGTTATTTCGAATGGAAAATTTTCAATGACATCGAAAGATTTCGAACCGCCTTAGCTATAGCGCTATAAATCTATAGCTTCGAACTTTTACGCTTTTATGAACTTGTTCTGAACGAGAAAAAATATTTTAACACAATTAAGGCTCCTGTCCCTGCCGGCAAAGGCACTCACGAGCTAATGCTAATCCTATGGGGTGTGATTTTTCTAATATCTCGTTTGCATTTCTCATTTTTAAATACTGTTTTTTGCATTGGATAACCGAGATTCGTCTCTACATCGCACCTTTTTTACTTTTTCAATTTTGGTTGCAGATATTTTTTAGAATGACACTTTCATTTTCAGAACCGGTTTTGAAAGTGGAAGTAACTTTATAAAAAAAAATATCTGCGATCAAAATCGAAAAAGTGACAATATAGAGACGGACCTCCGCTATCCAATGCAAAAAAATTATTTAAAAATGTTGAAATGCAAACGAGATATTAGATAAATCCCTCCCCATAGGATTAGCATTAGCTCGTGAGTGTTTTCCCCGGCAGGGACAGGAGCCTTAATAAAATGTTCTTTGTTTCTATCTGTCTCATTATTTGATTTTATTTATAAAGTAAAATTTCTTTTTCAAAATGTTTATTTAACCTTTAATTAACCTGTAAAAATTGATAGCTATAGTAATTCTCTACTTTAGATAAAAATAATCTAGAAACAAGGAAGAAGCCAGATTATTTACTACTATTATTACTAAATCCGTAATTCTGTGCAACTTTTGGTGTTAAAGTTAAATCTCTCTATTCTAAAAAAAAAAAAAAAGTAACTAACGCTGTCGCCGCCGCCACCGGTTTTGAATTTTTTTATGAACAGAGGTCTTTCTTCGTTAATATTGAGAAAAATATTGCATACAAAAATATAAAAATCGGTTGTATTATAGAGAAATGCTTGATAAACATGCTGATGCAGACAGTTTTCAAATCGAAGAATTATTTTAAGAGATATTTAATGCTAAAGTTGGACAAAATCGTTCCATTAAAAAAGTTTTATAGGAGCAAAAACCATACATGGGAATTTAATCATTTTATACGTTTGAAGTTCCCGGTGTGCAGACTGCATTTTTTTTTAAATTTGACTCATTTTTTGATGTTTTATTTCTATTTTAAATTCAAATTTTCAGCATTTCGAGAGATATTTTTTACATATTTTAGAAAATGGTATTAATTTAAACTGTTGCCAACTGTATAAACAGCGCAAACAACAATGTATGCTTGAAATTAAAAAATTATTTACCCGTGACTATTATAAACAGAAAAAAAACCCTTCAAATTAGAATTAAATAATTATGTATAAAAAGCAGTAACTTATTGAAAATTAAGTCATAAAAACTATATTTACACGTGAATTTTAAAAGAGAAAGGATATTATAAAATAATAAATTCATTAACATGAGTTAGAAGTCTTAAATAGGAGAAATTACGTCACATTACACTTATTACGTAAAATGAACAAAATATTGCAAAACAGTTTAAATTTAAAAATTGCGCGAGACATTTATTTGATATTTTGAGATGATCTTTTCAACTATTTTTGTTAGGACAGCGCAAATAATATTTCATTTCTAACAAAAGTATTTTCCCGTGAATATTAAAAAAGGGAAAGAAAAGTTTGGTGAAAATGACGTCAGATTAAAAACAATACATTTAAAATGTCTTATTTAAAAAACTTTCTTTTCGGTTTTTTTAAAAAATACCGGGAGGCAAAGTCTTTGTTTACTTAATTCATTTTATATTAGCTTATTTCGAAATGTTTAACTGATTTTATTTAATCAAAGACGGAAACAGCCATTGTATCTTTTATCAGCAGCTGTTTTGGCCTTAAAATTTCCCAATCAAAGAGAAATGAATAGAAACCCGTTTATAGGGAGATCGTCACTGTTTTTTAAATTATAATTCGATCTTCCGAAATATTTTTAAAACCGATCAAATTAGCGTGCTTTTAGAGTCTGCGGTGTCTGAACGGGGGTTGACGATCTTAGCTCGTAGGGGGCATAGCCCCCTAGTATTACGTGAAATTGTAAATAAATAAATTTTCTTGTGACTAAAGAAGAAAATAAGAATTTTGCAGTTCCGCAGTGCTTTATACCCTTGAGGGGCAAGTAATTGTGTTTCTGTAATGTCGAATTCACACCGGAATCTGCAAAAACGTTTATTGCAAAATAGGAAAAAGTAATTCTACGCAAGATTCTTCTACATAAGGTTGTTCCATTTGAAGGATAGCCAATCAGAGTAGAGCAGGACTGAAACGTCACGTGGCGGACAAGATCGGAGAGAGACCGGCTGTGACAATGTAAATAGATGAGTAAAAGAACGGAATATGAAGTAAATAATTTTTTAAAAAATAGATCCTCGAAAGTAAAGTGAACGAAATCACTTTCCTTAAAATAATTTGTTCGAACACTGATTGGAGTTAGTTAAATATAACATACATAATGGTTAAATAATATCGCGATACATTTGTTTCATTCAAACACTTCAATAAATTCGCGAAAAAAATTAAATTTTTAATGCGTAAAAGTACAAATGAAAACTTTTAAACTATTGTAAAATAAAATGAATGGATGAATTATATGATGACACAGCAGTAATAATAAAAAGACTAGAATTATCAAACAGAATAAATTAAACAAAACTCACTTCAAAACTTTTAACAATAATCCATTGTCCGATTGCTAGATATAAGTTTTCAAAAAATTTCGAATGTCACTATGCTTGTTCAGGATCAAAATCAATATGATTCAAATATCTGCAACAATATATATACACAGGGCTTAGTTTCTAGCAAAAAAAAAAGTACCGGAGCTCTAATATTTTGCAGTAATAACAACAAAGTTTATAATCCCCCTGCCCCCCCCCCCCCCCCCACATACGCATATTTATATTTCATACACTATTTCAAATTTTAAAGCAATTTCGTCTTCCTCAAAAAGAAATTTATATTTTTGACATATCTTTAGGCATTAATATCTAATAAATTCTAATAAATGAACAGAGCAAAAACATTAAAATCAGGAGTGGGAAATTTTCAGAAAATCCTACTCGTCAGGGACTTCTTTGTATTGGTGCGCAGTATTTATAAACTCTGGTCTGTTCTGACTAATATTTAAATTTTCACTAAAAATAAAGAAGTACTGGATCTGCGCTCCTGTGATTGGAGCAAATTAAGCACCGTGCAGAGCTAGAAAATTAATCAGAGAGAATATTTTAAAAACACGAACAAAAAGCAGCGAATAAAAACGGCAGAAACAGTTGCGACTAATTCTGACATTCCTCGTCGCCATTCTGAAACCATTGAAAGAAAAAACCTACACAGGACACACTATGTCACATACGTAAGCGCTTTGGTAGGAAAGAACGCAAAATATTAGAGATGGGAAAAAAAGAAATAAAAATTTAGGCTTTGATTTGTTAGAAACACTATTTCCGCTAAATTCCGGAGTGAGCGCCGGGGAATTCAGACCAATATTTAAATTTCCACTAAAAACAAAGAAGTAGCGGAGCTGAGAATCAAACAGATACGATACTATCTTAACGATAATAGATTAACGATAATATCTAACGCAAATTAAGCACTGCTTATAGGCTAATACTTCAACCCTACATTAATTTTCATCTTAAATTTCTTCTTCATTTTATTAATCAGAGTAACACGAATATATATTTAATAAAATAAATATCATCGTTAATCTGTTTGCGAATCGCCGAGTTAGTTATAGATACGAAATGCATGTTGCTGCATCAGCAGCTGATGTACAACAAAACTACGAAAAATCGCACAAAAATCGTTATCACAGCGCTCCCTTCCAGGGTTACATATCCATTTTCAACTACAATCTGGCGTCAATAGTAAAAAGTATGCGTATGAAGTTTGGTTCAAATCTATGCCTAACTTTGTATGCTTTCCGGTGAATCAATAATGAAAATGAACAAAAATCGCTATTACAGCGCCCCCTCCCGGCGGAATAGAACCCAAATTTAACCTTGACATGCTGGCCATAGTCAAAAATACATAACTTCGTATACTTTCCGATGATATAATGAGACATACACATATACGAACAGACGGATATTTTGTAAAAACATGTTTTTCGGGATCTCTGACATTTAAAACGTGTAAATCCGTCGAAAACTGGAAGTCGGACAAAAATTCGACTACAATACGATCTTCTGTTATAGATAAAATAAAGTAAAAAAAGATAATTCGAAAGCAAATATTTTAATAGAGGAATTTTTTTTAAAGGTAAAAAAAATCCCTATAACAAAAGAAAATTTTTTAATTTTTTATGCAATTTTTGACGTTTTCTTTTTTAAATTTTTGCGGCGATTTTTCCATATGAGTAAAAGGAATCCGGCTTTATTTTTTTAGCCCACTATTGCATTAAATCTTGTCATTTTTTTTCAATAAAGTTTATTCGGAGTTCGTACAGAGATTTTCGCATTTTTCTCGAATTTTTTATGCGATTTTTAGAATTTTGAGATTTGTAAAAGGAACTCGGTTACCAACTTTTAGCGAAATATAATAAATTTTCTCCTCTGCGAGTTTCGAACTCCCCCCCCCCCCTCCCCCACTTCATGGCGATTTGTCTGCATTTGTGAAAGAAATCTGATTTTAATCTTTTATTTTAATACAGTAAATGCTGTCCTCTTTTTTTTTTCTTTCACTAAAGTTTATTCTGAATTTCTCGCGATTCTTTTATGCAGTTCTTAGAGATTTTCGCGTTCTGCAGGAATTTTTTGACGCTCGTAAAAGGAATTCGGTTTTGAAATTGTAGCTTAGTATAGTAAATTTTGTCCTTTGCGATTTTCCAGAATAATAATCGCCAGTTAACAAAATGCCCGGATTTTGAAGAATTCGGAATTTCGACTTCCGGATTTGAGACTCTGTACTGTTATGTATTGTAGACTCTGTATTGATAAATCTGTATACGTGTTCTCCGAGAGTTATTAGAACACCTTGAAATAGTGCATTCACTAGGTTTTTTTATTTTAAGAAGGCTGTTAAAATAATATAAAAATTAAAATCATTCACAGAAAAAAAAATCCAACGCAGAACAGCATACAGAATACTATTGAAACGAGCGAAGCGAGGCGAATCTGTCCGCCACGTGACGTAATGCGCGAGCAGTTAAGGAATCTTTACAGTTGGCGCATCGCACGAATGGTACCCCCCTGATTCTACGTACGATTTATTTCCAACAAAGTTGTAAAAGTAAAATTTAATAAAATTTTTCTGGTGCATATCTTCATTTATCGTAGGTGGGATAAAATATATCCCACCACCCCTCAAGGGGTTATACAACCTGGCCCTGGGTTTGAAATCTATTAGGGGTGTACACATTTCTTACCTAAGTAATTTAATCGAATGATGACCAGCAGAAATCCAAGAATTTATAAATGTGGCCCTCGATCGTGAAAGACCTTACTTTAAATTGTCAGAATTTAGGATTTGCGATGACATTAAAATAAAATTTGGATACTTCTAAGTTATCATATAGATGAAAGTCGCTAATTTTTAGAAAAGCAATTAACCAGAGCTAATCGAGAATTTAAAAATTTAATAAACTAAAATTATGACTTCTTTTATATTTCAAGTTCTGACACACCAACTTAAAGATATTCTCGAAATCATAAATGACTACTTTCTGATACATAGATAAGCAATTTTTATTGAAAAATCCGAAATTCTATTTTAAACATAAAAAAAAATTGAATAGTGTTTTTCATTTTAGAAAATCTATATATACTAGCCGCCCTTCGCAACCAGTTTGGTCTCCCTTAAAATTTCTGTTTGGGATAGCATGATAAGCATTGTATCATGTTACTTTTATGCATAATTTAATTTACTTGAACTCCCTTAAATAAATATAAATAAAAATGCAAATGTTCGTTTGGGCAAAATCTCTAATCTCGGAAAGTTCTTCACCGATTGCTTTGAAATTCACGGATTGAGTTGCATTTGAATACGAGCGTGTTGTTATATACCTATTATGAACTTCGCTCCCCCAATCTGCCACCCCCCCCCCCCACGAGAGTGCGTCTTTTTAATTTTTTCCGACACCCATCATGTGATATATCATTAGAAAGCGCTTTGACCACTCTTTCATATTATGCACCTCCCCTCCCTTCCGTCCCTTTCCCCCTGAGCGGCACATTTTTACATATCTATATAAATGTAAATGTTCGTTTGTACAAAATCGCTAATCTCAGAAAGTTCTTCACCGACTGTTTTGAACTTCACAGATTGCGTTGTATTCGAATACGAGCATGTTGTTATATACCTATTATGAACCTCGCTCTCCCCTCCCCCAATTTGCAACCCCCCACGAGGGGCCACTTTTTAATTTTTTTTTCGACACCCATCATGTGATATATCATTAGAAAGCGCTTTGACCACTCTTTCATATTATGAACCTCCCCTCCCTCTTCACTCACTTTCTCCCCAGGAGGCACATTTTTATATAAATAAAAATGTAAATGTTCATTTGTAGAAAATCTTAACGCTCTGAAAGTTCTTCATCGATGGCTTTGAAATTCACGGATTGCGTTGCATTTGAATGCGCGCATGTTTTAATATACCAATTATGAACCTGACTTCCCCCTCTCCCCAATTTTTCCCCATCCGGAGGCAGTTTTTTATATTTTTTCGACACATTATGTGGTATATCGTTGGAAATCCCTTTGACCGCTCTTTCATATTATGCACCTCCCGTCCCCGCCTAAGTTTGCCCCGTGAGGGGGGCACATTACTGAAATATTTCGTAAGTATTTTTTATGTTTTTACTTTCTTTTTTAGTTCGTGTTTTTCCTTTTTAGCTCAAAGGCTATTAAAGTCTGAGAGCTAATGTGCCCGCAGTTTCTGTATGTACGTATTTATGTATATGTGTAAGTAACGCGATAACTCTTGATAGAAATATCCAATTTGCTTCAAATTTTGTAAATATGTACATTCTGATAAGGCACTTTACCGATTAGTTTTGAGGGTTAAGTATAAAGGGAGATAACGGAGAGCTAATCCCATCCTTAATTTAGATAAATCAGTTTTTCATGCAGAATTATCTGATTTGCGTAAAATTTTGTAAATTGGTTCATTCTGATAAGGCGCTTCCCTGATTAGTTTTGGGAGTTCATTGTTTAAGTGTAAAGGGAGGAACGGGAGTAATCTCCCCTTAATTTAGGTAAATGTGTTTTTCATGCAGAATTATCCGATTTGCTTTAAATTTTGTAAATAGGTTTATTCTGATAAGATGCTTCACTGATTAGGTTTGGTGTTTTATTGGTTAAGTGTAAGGAGTGAAAACGGGGCTAATTCCACCTGTTAATTTAGATAAATATGTTTTTCATGTAGAATTATTTTATTTGCTTCAAATTTTGTGAAAGGGTTCATTCAGATAAGGCGCTTCCCTGATTACATTTGGGGATTCATTGATTAAATATAAAGGGGGGACGGGATCTAATCCCCTTAATTTAGATAAATGTTTTTTTTCATGCAAAAGTATCCGATTTGCTTCAAATTAGGTATACCGGTTTGTTCTGATAAGGCGCTTCCCTGATTAGATTTGGAGGTTCATTGGTTAAGTATAAAGGGGCGGAAATGATCGATAATCGCCCCTTAATTTATTTTTCAAGGGGCATTATTCTTTGAAATAAGAGTATAATAAATAATATACAATTAGTGTGAATAGCCTATGAGCTCAATGCCATCAGTTTAGCTGGACACTTTTCTTTTTAATTCACTCGATTTACCAGGGATGCCACCGCACGTACTGGAATTGACAATCGGCGTGCCAATTATGATGCTATGAAATATCCACCAGCCAAAGCTTTGCAACGGCACGCGGCTTGCTGTCAAAAAATAACGAGCAACGTCGTAAAAGCAACAATCTTGGCAGGAGGTGAAGGTGTCCTCATTTCTCGCATTCCTTTGATTTTAATAGGTGTGCCATTTCAATTTTAGATATTATCAATTTGATTGGCGTTTGCAAACAACAGCAACAAAGCTTAGGGCCAAACTTTAGAATCCTGCAGTTTATATCTAGACACGGATTGCTTCTCAGCCGGACAATTATATGTTTCGTGTTCTAGAATTGGCAAACCAGACAATCTCTATATCTGCACAGACAATGTAACAACAAAAAATATTGTATACCCACAAGCATTGTCAAATTAAACATATTAGAAATGTGCACTTTCTCTTTTCTTTCTTTTCCATTTAGCCAGACTGAGCCACAGCAACGCGTGGCCGAGTACAGCTATATAATTAATATTATCCCTTAAACTAATGTTAGTTTTTGTTGCATTGAAATATCTCGAATTGTTGATTTTCTGTAAGCAAGTAAAGCCTATTGGTTTACAATGGAAGTCTATGAGAATTTGGCGAAATAGTAGATATCGCCAAGTTGGCGTCACTTTTGGCGACTCATTTTGATCGCCAAATTTGGCGATATACCGCCAAGTTGGCGACAAACTTGGTGACATTTGGCGACAGAACAGGGTTCCCCCTATGGTAACCCCCCTTATAGGTATGGCGATGCATTAAATACTGTTCAATAACCAATGATATACGTTTCATTCGGGCGTTGCCCTTAAACAATCAACAAATAATCGCGATTTCTGTGCCACATACGATAACGTATTAAATAATATAGAATAATCGCGATTTCTGTGCCACGTACGATAGCATAATATGTAGATAGATTAAGCTAAATAATGGTATAAAAAGTGATAAAATATTTTTATTTAGATTGACGAACGTTTCATCGCACAAATGGTGACATTTTCAATATTATTCATGATACAAATATTTTTCTTTCAATTAATCAATATTTTATCGCTTTTTATAGCATTATTTAGCTTAATATTTGTAAGTGATTATTATACATGTTGTTATATATATAGATATTACGCTATCCTACGTGGCACAGAAATCGCGATTATTTGTTAATTGTTTAATGGCAACGCCGGAATGAAACGCATCTCATTGGTTATTGAACAGCATTTAATGCATCACCATACCTAAAAGGGGGGAGCTGTTTTGTCGCCAATGTGTCGATATATCGGCAAATTTAGCGACCAAAATTAGTCACCAACTTGGCAATATCGCTAATATTTTGCCAAATTCCCATGGACTCCCATTGTAAAACAATAGGGTTTACTTGCTTACAGAAAATCAACAAATTGGGGTATTTTAATGCAACAAAAACTAAGATTAGCTTAAGGGATTATATTAATTATATTTAAGGGAATCCAAGTAATTTAATTATGAATAAAAGTAACATGATATAATGCTTAGCATGCTTTCCCAAACACAAATTTTAAGGGAGACAAAACTGGTCGCCGAGGGAGGCTAGTGTTCTTCAATCGGCAATCTATTACAATTCAAAATGGATGGCCGTTTCTTCCACTAGGCAAAACTACGCAGACACCTAAGGCTGAAAAATGACATATAATTTTAGAGTAACATAGGCAAGGGCGGTTTTATTAGCCAACGCGCCTTGAGCGATTTTTTTTTCTGCACTCCGACAATTGATACCGTCTTTAACCCCTTAACGGTCGCATTAAATTATGGTTTAAAAATTCAAATTGCTTATTGGCACCACTTTTTTGAAAAAGAAATATTCACCTTATTTAATGACAGGTAAAATGATACCATATTAAAGCTAATTACACTATTTTATAAAACTGGTGGGAATCAAACAATCTGAATAAAAGACACAGCCCGTGAATATCACGGGAGCGAGAATTAAGGGGCTAAAAAAAGAAGTTTTACTTATACACTGTTAAAAATATCGTGAAAAATTACCTCTGTTTTTAAAGGCTATCTATTTTCTGACCAATGAGAACGCTGCATAAACACCTTTGGAGCGTTCTCATTGGTCAGAAAATAGATAGCCTTTAAAAACAGAGGTAATTTTTCACGATATTTTTAACAGTGTAGACCGGGAGACGGCTTCACAGATGATCACCTCATCGAGTTCACGGATGAAATTCATGGATTAGTTAAATCTCGATTAGCATATTAAAATACATCTGGTCTGCCAAGTCATATCTTGGTGGAAGCACTTGAAAACCCGATTTTAGTGTATCCAAACAGCGCGATAAAGTTGTATCCCTTGAATGTGCAATGACGCTGAAATGCAGAGAGTCGATCGCAGCGACATCTGCGTTATATTTTCAGATTTCAAAGTAAGCATAGTATTATTATAGCGTCTACACCAAATCGTCTTGGAGTTTTAGAAAATATCCTGCATATGTCGCTGTGATCGACTGATTGTATTTCAGCATCGTTTGACATTTAAAGGATCCAATATTTTAGCACTTTTTTAAGTATTACTACAGCGTCTAGAATACCTGGTGTGGAAATATGCTATCCAAACAACACTAAAAATTTGTATCCTTTAAATGTGCGACGATATTGCTAAAATCCCAAGTGTCGATCGCAGCGACATCTGCGAGATTTTCGTATTACATTATATGGACTGGCAATATCATGCAGTTGTAGAAAATATCCTGTAGATGTCGCTGCGATCTGTATATTTCAACAGCATCGTTGCACATTTAAGAGATACAATATTTTAGCACTTTTTTAAGTACTTTAGCACTTCAGACCAGATGCTGAAATCATCAAGGTTAGCTGGGTGAAAAAGTTCGACCAGAATCGTCCGGGATAGCTCAGATGGCAGAGCACTGGCGGCTTCAGCCAGGGAGGTCCCGGGTTCGAATCCTGGTCCGGACATTTTTCGCCCAGTTGGAAATTTACATCTAATATACTTTTTTAAGTATTGCAGAGATAGCCAATTTCCACACATATATTCTAGGCAGTATAGCGCCTAGAATATATCGTGTGGAAATCGGCTATTCCTGTAATACTTAAAAAAAAAGTTAAAATATTGTATCCTTTAAATGTGCAACGATGCTGCTGAAATATGAAGATCGCAGCGACATCTGCAGGATATTTTCTACAACTGCATATTGCTAGTCTGTACAATGTAATACGATTATACCGCAGATGTCGCTGCGATCGAAACTTGGGATTTTATCAGTATCGTTGCATATTTAAGGGATAAAATGTTTTAGCACTGTTTGAATAGCATATTTCCACACTAGGTATCCTAGACGCTGTACTATGAGCTTGTTCAGCAACCACGACAACCTCGCCCGGGCGCGAAGGAGACTGACGCATATGAAGTAGGATTTATTTTAAACATACAGTTACGGTGAACTTGGGAGCTAAATACTCAGCAGCATGAACATAGAATCCTATTTTATGTTCATGCTCAGCAGCTTTGTATTACTCTCAGAGTAAAGATAATAAGAGATTATATGACAAGTCTGTTGTATTATCCAACATTTTTATTAGATAAATAAAGGCAGTGCTCCGCAGAGTGCTTTTACAACATATGCACAGAACGAATGTTCAGTTCCAAAGTTTTTGTCCAATATATTGTAGAGTTTGGTGATAGACTAGTCTCTTCCTTCGCTTGTGTTTTTTTACAATTATAACTTTCCTTTTGATGCATTTTCTGATAGAAATTTTGTTGAGTGCTTTGTAATTGTTGAATATTTGCTAAATAAATTATGTCCTTTTGGCATTAAACTGCATGTTAAAGCACATATTTTTCTTTTTCACTGTATTTAAAGATAAAACTTTTTTAATCTTTATTTTATAACGCTGGAAATTGCTTTTTTAATTTATGCATGGCACATTATTTTTCTTGAAATTTGTTTACACTTGAGAAAAACATTAGGGAGAGAACTGCTTGTTAAGTTATTTGAACCCCACCACTGTTTTTTTTTTATGGTGTATTTTTTTATTTATTTATTTTTTTTTTTTGTGGAGCTGTTCCAGCTCCAGCGAATCAGTCAACCTACCAAAACAAGTGAAAACATAAACAAAAAAAGCCCAAGAACCGGATTTTTTGTGGGTCAAGTTAGCGAAGACCGGGCTTAAAATTTGCTGCTGATCGGATTTATATCAGATTACATGATACTTTCCATGAATGTTTTGTATTTTGCCTGAGTGCATACAGACATGTATTCCTATTACGAGAGACATTGTTTGGAAAGGTAAGAATATTTAGTCATTGGTTTCACCTGTTTTGGACCATAAAATTACGAAATAATTAAATTATTTCGAAATTCCTTAATTCTTTAGACCTACTCCATGAAGGATATTTCCCTGCGGCGGGCGCACCGATCTGCGTCTGCGAACAAGCTCCATGGGTTAGACGAACCGATCACACAGGCGACTAGACTCTGGCCGTCCACAAAACGCAAGTCTTCTCTGATTGGCCCGTAAGACAGACCATTTCTATCAAAAAATCTAAGCGAATCTCATTCATTGCGCATGCGCTAAAAATGTTTACGGAGCGGAGACTAGCGTCTCGGTGTAGCTCCGCTCCCTATGGTGATTTTTCTCCTACCTCTTGGCTGAGGAATTGGCGCTAGTTATTTCTGAGGTTGCAGTATTTCAGACGAAGCACAAGCGCTCGCTCGCGCTGTCGTTGAAAAGTCTGTTTAGGTTAGATGTTTTTTTGAGCGAAGATGGCGATGGCATATAATACAGCGATAATTTCATACTCACAAATTTTCACTACTACAATTCTACACATTCTACTATTTCTATACTACAATTCTACACTCATTATTTATTTATCAATCAGTTGATTGTGTTAAAAATAGTTAAAATGCTATAATTTAACCTTCCGTAATTGGGTAATCTTTTTAAAACAGGGCAAATTAGCATGTTTTTAGATAAACAGAAAAACAATTGTATGCAGCATGATCTTTGTAGGTTGGAAGATAGGATTTTAATTTCTTGTGCATTATTAAACACTAGAAAAATTCTTTCCTAAAATTTTATCAAAATATTATGTGAACCGTGGTACCTACAAATAAAAATTCAATAAAATCGCATATTTCTTACAGTAAACACTTCTCAAAAATGATACCATTTTCAGGCATGAAAGCGTTCCTCCTAAAGGTGGAATTCCACCTTTTTAAAAATAATTTTTGGTCATTTTCTGGATTGATGCAAAAATGCAAAGAAAATATTGGAAGCATATAAGGTGGGGGCAGGGGCGGCGCCAGAACTTGCCCGACGGGGGGGGGGGGGGGGACAGTATCCCCGACAGGGGGGCCGAATTCAAAATATATATTAGAGGTTTCCACGAGCCCTGGCCTGTTCCGAAGCCCGAACTCGGTAAAAGTTTCTTTCATTAAACTCGGGCTTTCGTTAATTTTATCTGAAAACTCGGTACGGGCTCGGGCTAAATTTTAGCTTTTGAAAAGTTGGTCCAGGCCTGAACTTCATTATCCCCGGGATACGTCCGGGTCTTGCATTTTTTCTGTAGATTCGGGCCGGACTGGGACTGTATTTATACTTCAGAATTTTTTTGGAGCAAATGAACAATAAAACATTTCTTTGTTTCTTTTTTCCCCCTTTTTTAAATAACAGGTGGAATATGTTGATCAATCACGTGAAAAACATAAAAATTTCGCGTTCGGATTTGGCACATCCCGAAACGCGCAGATCTGTAACACTCACACTGCTATTTAAATTAGAGATAAATTGCAGAGGGCCAAACGATTTTTACTCGAAACATAAATTTCGAAGCTTGACAAAGAATATTGTAGATAAATAAAGTGAAAAAAAAAGCTCTTAAGGTTATTTTTGAAACACCTCACTAGTCACCTAATCTTTATAGGCGGATGAATCCACAACAGAAAGGGTTTCCACACTTTTGAGCATTAACCGAAAGGAAAAACTCTGCTTCGTACTCTTTTTCCATACAGCAACCTCCCAATAAGCGGTCATTCAATATTATAGATTTTACGTGCACATATATGGCATATACACACAGAGATGTAAATTTTCCGGAAAAGTTGAAGTGGCGGAAAAAAACCGGGTTTTTTCCAGTTTTTTTCTGGAAAAATTGATTTCCTATAAATGCTTCTAAAAAATAAGTTATATTTTCTTAAAAAGTATACAATAATAAACTTTTTCAATATTTTGTACAATAAAAAAAAATATTTTCCCTTTACATGCGAATGTTATTAAAAAAAAGAAAGTGAGAGAAAAAAAGCCAGTTTCTAAAAGTTTATCCTTTCAATCTCAGAATTCTGACAGTAGCTTTCTTTGCTTAATTTAACACCAGTGTTTGTAATATATCATGTGTCTGTTGAAATGATTTTTCAGTAACACTTGTTTAATTGTATCAGTAGAGTTAATTTAAAGAACAAACAAAAAAATGTTTAGTTTCAACCAATATCACTGTAGTTTTAAACTGTATTGTACATCTTTTCTACATAGTACTGGCTTTCAAATAAATAAAGGATGCCAGTGAAAAAGAAACAAACTATAGTAGTTCTGGTATTATTATAAATACTATTAGCATTTTGAAATTTTGCATTGTTTAAAAATTGGTATTATTTTACAATATCACTCCCCCCCCCCCACCCCCCCCCTTTATAGTTATAATTGTCATTTTCTGTATATGTAGTTTTGGTAAAGCTTTCCAGACTAAACCCAAACTATATTTTAGTAAGATTTAGATCCCTAATATTGAAAGCGGTATTTTTTTTTAATGAAACTTTTAAAGCAGGTGGATTTTTCCGTATGTTTTAAAATTATTTTCAACTAGATTTTTCACAGAGATTTGCTTACATTTTCTTTGCAAAGTTTGTATGGATTTGTGTTTTTTGAAAATACATTTAGACAATCTCTACAACTCTAAGAATCTATATTTCAAGAAAAGAAAAAAAAAAACTGATACATAATTTCAACTGCATGTTATTATCAAAAGAAATTCTTCTAACAATAGTGAAAAATTACAGCCGTGCGAATAAAAATAAATGCATGTTTCAAATTTTACATTCAATTTTCCATCTTACCATTTTCATTTATTGGTATAATATTGAAATACTTTTGCACATGAATTTTCATTTTAAACGAGAGAAGTTGTATTTAATTATCTTACCAAGGGTTTGCTTGGATTTTTTTTCACACGATTATGTTTTTGCGAAATTGTGAACTTTTATAAAAACTTGTGAACTTGTAAAAAATGTGAATGAAATGTAAAAAATGTAATCGGAATTTTGTAAACTGGAAATTATCATATTTAAGATCTTATTCAGACATTATTGTCCGTTGTACATATAAACAGTTAGATAATAGATTCACTGGTTAATGCAACTATTATACAACAGGTTTTTTTTAATTCTAAAATCATTACGTTTGTGAAGGATTTAATTTGGAGATTGAAGGATCCTTTAAGGGTTTTCTCAAATCCAAAAGGGCAATTGATTAATCAAAAAATGGAAAAAACAGTTCAATTCCAAACGCTTCCATGACAGGCTTTCCAATTTTATACCTTTCCGTTAAAAAATGTATTTGTAAATGTGTCAAAACGTTTTGCGCTTGTTGAGCAGAGCAGTTAAGAACAGCCCTTTCTAAAGAGATCCCTGCTTACAGATAAGATGTTAAGGTTTTCATGAGGGACACTAAACATGAAAAAAATATAAATAAAACTATCAGAATGTAGCAATTATAAAATTTTGACTACATTATTTTATAAATGAAATTTCAACTTTTCAAATTTGGAAAAATTGAAAAACAGACCTTTGGAGAAAACTGAAAAAACGGGTTTTTTCCCAACTTTTCCGGGTTTTTTTTTTCGAGCATTCCCATCTCTATAATACACAGCAGTATGTGAAAGACAAAGTATGGAGCAGTTCTCCGGTTATGAGTTGAACCAAAGAGTCGCGCATCAGGAAAAGGTAGGTAACTATTTTTTTTCGAAACGCGGTTCATGTTCCGGCCAGTTTGAGCATGTATTTTAATGCCGGAGGTAACTGAAAATAATCAGTTGACAAATCCCTATCAAAAACGCATAAAGTGACCAAAATTTATTTTAAAATAAAATTATTTAAATTTGTTAGTGAAAGTGTCATCGTGAAAACTAGCAGTTAAACGTTACACCTAACTAGGGTCCTTCCCGGGTAATAAATAAAATTTGAAGCCCTGTAAATTTTATTTAAAACAAAGCTGCAACCCAAACCGAACCCAACCAAAAATATTCTGTCTACCTGCAACCCGATCGAACGCGAAATACTTAATTCCAATCCCAACCTGAAACCCGAAATCAGAGAAAATTGATACATATTATAATGTAATTATAATATATAGTTTGCAATCATATCTCCAATATTAATGTCATCTTTTATGTGGAAAAATAAACATGCAAGGAGTCATTCATATTCAAATACGTAGTTTTTCATCTGAAATAGATTCCTGCGCAGTTTGGGTTATACCCGACCCAAACGTTCAACTTAAAGTCAATCCGAAACCTAACAAAACATTTCCGTTGACGCAAAACCCGACCTGAACCCGACAACAATTTTTCTATTGACCCTAAACCGAAACACTTCAACTCGAACACGACTCGAAACAAAAAAGATCTATAATTTAATACAGTTATGAAAAAATAGTCAGCAATCATATCTGTAATATCAATTCTATCTTTTATGTAGAAAATAAACACGTAAAGCGACTTATTCAAATTTAAATATATAATTTTTCATGTCAAACAATAACTTAGACATTCTTTTTGTAAAATTGAGGTAATTCCAGCTTGGCTCGTAAGTAGTGTTGTCAGGTCAAACAGCGGGACAGAGGGAGGATTAAATTTAAAAAATCAAAAAACCTGACTGCGTAAAAAGCGAACTAATTATTTCTCATCAATATTAAACTATTTTTTTTATATTACTTACCTATTTTTTTTATTCACTTGTGTTGGTGACTTTCAAGTTGTGTTTGATTGTTAGTTCCTATCTATAAACACTGTTTTGATGAGGCCTATAGATATCTATGATGGTTAGAGTTGCAGTAAAGCTAGAGATCCTACCTACACAACTTCCAGGTTGTGTCCTATTTAAACGGAGCCTCTGACTGTAAAATAGTCAATGAAACGTCGTCTTCATTTTGAAAGATCAATCCAATGATATGCCACTCAATATGGTGCGTAATTTTTTTTTTTCGTGTATACCGCCATTTTGTATTTTACGTTCGCCATTTTTAATTTTTTAAATCGAATCTAGCCTATAACCATCGGACGGTTAAGACGAATCGATAGAGACCTTATTCATTAAAATCCATCCAGCCGTTGGGGAGGTTTCGAGGGTATAAAAAATCCACATACCCAGATAAGCGTGAAACACATAAACCTTCTTGGCAGTCAGATAAAAAAAACCGGACAGACGCTTGAAAATCGAGACATTTTAAGCACTGCAATAAAACCTGTTAAAACGGAACCAGTGTAATGGAATAACGCTTTAAACTGAAAATTTTCGCAATATCGCCTAAAACAGGCTAAGATTGTCTAAATTTGAAAGTTCTTCCAATTCTTTGTCGTTCTATCCAGGCTCGGACTGGCCCGCCGGCCCATCGGCCCGAGGGCCGGTGCGCCCTCGTCCAGGGAAAACTTCTCGCCACTAAGTGCCTAAGTCGCTCCAATATTCTTTCCCTCGTCTACACACATATAGTATGTATTTTGAATAAAAAAATTGTTTCATCTAACCATTCCTATCGTTAAATAAAGCGATGATTACTACTCATATATTATGATAGGTTTTTTGAATAAAAAAAAACGCTGGCCACGGGATCCTCCAACTTGTTGAGTACTATCCCTGGGCTATTCCCCTGCATTACAGAAACTTAAATATTATATTTCCATTGATATCCAATTATGATAAGAATTTTGCAAATCATGGGAAGAGTGCTAAAAAGAGTAAATTTACTCCATTATTTTAGTGATTTGAGATGAATAAAGCGATTTTTTTTTTTCGTGTACTTTTTCTTGTAGAAACCTTTTAATAGTGAAATATTAATTCCGCATTTTGTGAATACATAAAGTAATTTTTAAGTATACAAAATGCCTCTTCCTACAAAATACCTGACTCGCAAAAGTCATTACTTTCAGATTGTAACAGAAATTGAATTTATCTCATTTTTAACTGACTGAAAACTAATTCATATTACGTTAACACGTTCACCCGGCGCGGTGGGTCACACTCGACAGTCTCAGAGCTCGCAAGTCTCCGGCCTTTTGGATACCAGTATTTTACTACAGAAAATGTTGTTTTATTTAATTATAACAATTGGGCGATTTAAAGGAACAACATTTTCTCCAAAATAACAGTGGTGTGCAAAAATTTGGAGACTTGACAACTCTGAGACAGTCGAGTGTGACTCAACCGCGCCGGCGTGAACGTGTTAAAGAAGTATACTTAAAAAAAGGTTGAAGCCCTTAACAGCACCACAGAAACTCTGACGCCTAGTGCAAAAAAACTTGTTAGTTTTTCTACCAATTTTCAGTGCATCAATGTTGATAAGTGGAATAAAAATGGTTAACTCTTACTAATTCCTCTAAAAATAATCATAAAAAATCTGTAGGAACAAATCGACTGGAAATAATGTCTACTGTATTGTTATGTATAAATAATGTTTCCGAAGTCGTCTACATTCTGAAAATTGTACCAACTTTGAATTTTCAAACAACAACACTCATTTTTGACACTTCATTTAAGTTTCTTGGATCGAGACAGCCAGGAAAAAGGCATTGTTCAAACACATCATGTTAAATCTTGATAGCATTAGAAAAGCTCAAATTTTAGATGCTAAACCCATTTGAGAAACATTGATTTATATCTTTCATAAAATTCATCTGATCGATTTTTTATTAATTTATAAAAGAGATATACTGAATAGACCGAAACATATTACAGGCTTTTTTCTTTATTGAAAAACATTTTTTTTAACTATGAAAACTATTAATAAATTAATATTTAAAAAAATATGAACTATGAGTGTCATGTTTCCTCTAAGTCCACACAACTTTGAAGAAATCCTTTACTATTTATATGCTTCCACCACCGATATGATTACGTGATATCGGAGATCACTATTAATCTCCCAACACATTAGCTGTATACTCCAAGAGCTTCATGGCCTAATCACGCTCTATCCAAGAGCTACTCTCGAACAACTCACACCTTGAGTTCCAGACATCAACTGTGCTCTGCTAGAAAGTGACCACCCACTTTCAGCTATACCCTTAACTGATCTCCCTCAGCTATATCACTCCTCTCCCAAAAAACATAAACGGGGTTTTTCTTCTGCCATCAGGGTCCCCTTCCCTTCCTCCAATCTATCGAACCTCCCCTGTCACCTTCCGTGACGTCCGTTATTTCGTTATCTGGTGAAATCCTTTTGTCTGCCTTATCTCAGGTATGCATTTGAATAGCAGGAACACCACTCTATTCATAAACTACATTCCTTCAACTACTCTATCTAACTCACTAGCTTGGATTAAAAGAAAAAAAATGTTACTTTAAAATTCCTTGTACACAGACAATATACAAGCAAGAAAATAATATATAACCATAGTTCTAATAGTATATGTTCCTCAGAACCTGACAATGAACTACATTAATTTTTGCATACAACAAACCACAATGTTAAAAACTACAATGTGTAAGTTTACAGCTCATTTGAATTTCGAATTCGTTTCGAGATAGAGACATTTTTCTTTCTATAATCTAAGGGAAGCGTCTTCTTTTATCGTAGGAGCCGCAGAAAAAAATCGGAGTATCATACCGGAAACACTTTGTAAGATTTTCTTTTAAATGTAAAGTAAGTTTATTTTAAATTTAAAATTCCTTTACAATTTTACTGGTGACTAATTGAATGATTTCGGTACTTTTTCTTGTAAGATCTCCATTTTATTTTCCGAAATTTTTGAATAAACTCCTAACAGGTATTGTTTTATAACTGTATTAAGATTTAAGAAAATTATATAAACTATATCTCTTTCCTGGCTGGCAAGGAATTCAAATAGGGCGTCAAAAGTCGATGTTACCATCTGAAAAATCAACGTTCGCGCCTTTTATATGTAGACTATCTTCAAAGCAAAATTTATGACTAGCATTTAATAGTAGATATTATTCCCAGTCAATTATTACCTACGTCTTTTTTATACGACCATTTGCAGGAGAGTTGGTAGGGAGTGATAACTTTTTTTTCACAGAATTCTTATAAGGGTGTATTGACAAAAGAATAAAATAATAAAGCCCTAGCCTTGATATCAGTCATCTACTCTACTACAAGCTAATCTCTGTTCAACATGTGCTAGAAATTTTAGATATTACATGATTCGTTTTAGGAAACTGCGTAACATTGTGTAGATTTGGTGGTTTAAACATGCACGGGGAAAATAGCGAAGTCTTCTATCTAGACTCAGAGATGTAATATTAAGCCATTTTCATACTTTGTGCTATGTGAATGTGTTGAACCTTGTCAAAAGCCAAATAAAAACAACCAAGTAAAATTGACGTGAGTTCGTTAACATTTTTGCGCCCTCTGAAAATCCAAGGTCTGCGCCCTTTTCCCTGGCCCAGTCCGACCCTGGTTCTATCTTAACAGGTTGGTGTATTAAATAGCTTCCTTTCATCGTATTGAGTGTAAGTGAATTATACTTTATCCATAAAGGAATGGTGTGAAATTAATTAGTCGAACTAGAGTTTTCTAAATAATTAACGGTAATTTTATGACAATAATGCTCACTTTACAAATACCGCGTTTTTTTATTTTTTTCATTATTTTGCCTTTCAGCCGTTTAAGAAAAAGTGCAATTATTACATACACTCCCAAGAAAACATTTCGTCAAACGTAAAAAGCACAGGCAGCACGCGCCTGTGGTTGGAACAGTTTTTTCTGTTATTTGAAGAAAATTCCGTGTTTTGACTGGAGAACTAAATAAACAATTAAATTTAAAAAATCAAAAAACCCGACTGCGTAAAAAGCGAACTAATTAATTATTTCTCATCAATGTAAAACAATTTTTTTTTTAAATTCCTACTATTATACTGACACTCTCGCTATATATATCTTGTTCAAATTTTCAATCGTTAATAAAATACTTATTATTCATCGAATCAAGCTCAAATAAATTTTTTTAAACTTGTACTGGATGACACTTGATGTTAGTCCAGTTTTTTTTCAAACATTAATTCATTAATTAAATTTAATTAATTAATTTTCAATAATCGAGAGAGCCTCCTTCTTGATCAAGGTTTTTTAAGACCGAGAGAGCCCTCTTCTTGATCAAGGCTTTTTAAGTGCCACTCAAAAGGAAAGAAGAATGGGAGAAAAAAAATTCTCTTATTGACCTAAATAGAAATTGACTTAAAATATATTTTTTTTATATTACTTACCTATTTTTTTTATTTAATTGTATTGATGACTTTTAAGTTGTGTTTAACTGTTAGTTCCTATCTATAAACACTGTTTTGATGAGGTCTATAGATGTCTATGATGGTTAGAGTTGCAGTAAAGCTAGAGATCCACAATACATACACAACTTCCAGGTTGTATAATATTTTAACGGAGTTTCTGACTATAAAATAGTCAATGAAACATCGTCTTCATTTTGAAAGACCTAGCCACTCAATAGGGTGCGTAATTTTTTTTTCGTCTCTACCGCCATTTTGTATTTTACGGCCGCCATTTTGAATTTATAAAAACAAAACCTAGCCTATAACCATCGGGGCGTTAAGACGAATCGATAGAGACCTCATTCATTAAAATCCATCCAGCTGTTGGGATGTTTCGAGGGTATAAAGAAATCCACATACACAGATACGCGTGAAGCACATAATCCTTCTTTTCAGTCGGGTAAAAAAAAAAATGAGCTTCAGTTCGCGAACTTTTCGTGTTTCGGAGGAAAAGAGACATGCGTAAAAAATCAGTTTCTGATACAAAAAAGTAACACGTGGCACAGTTACGGGAACACCCCTGTGATTTGACGAAAATCCAACTTCAGATAATTTTTACGTTAAGGCTGTTCTCAACTGCTCTACTCAACAAGCGCAAAACGTTTTGACACATTTACAAATTCATTTTTTTACGAAAAGATATAAAAGTGAAAAGCCTGACCAGGGAAGCGATTTAGAATGGAACTGTGTTTTCCATTTTTGGAGCCATCAATTACCTATTGAGTTAGAAGCGATTTGGATCACGAGACAAACACGTTTTTCATCCTTTCTTGACTAATTTTTCTCGTTTCGTGCGGAAATTCGGTTCAAAACACCCACTTTGACACTCTTTTCTGAAAGATCTATTGCGTTTGCAAAAAAACGGATAAAACAGCTCGATGACATAGTTTCGGAACATCAACACCTGCTAGTTTCATGCATTTCCAAAAAAAAAAAAAAAAAAAAAAAAATTAAAATTTATGTCAGAAAGTTGCCCTTTTGGATTTGAGAACAATAGGCAAATCAAAACAGGAATTTTCGCGTTTTAATAATAATAATAAAAGCAATTGAAGAAACACCTTCAACTCACGTATTTTTTTTAGAATATTGATCGAAACCAGACAGCATGATACTCTAACTTCTGATAAGATGTCGCTTACAGTAGCGACTCGATAAAATAATATCTACCCGATGATTACTTTACCGTCATAAAAATCAGCGCGTGAAAATAATTTCTTTACTCAGAAGGAAAACGAAAATCATTTTAGGTAAAAATCAACAACATTTTATTTCCGCTTTTGTGCCGAGAAGTATTTCGACACATCTTCAACGCACGCTCATAATTTACAGACTGCCACAGAGAGAGGGCGCGGGGGGGGGAAACATATTTTCTTTTCATTTAATCATGTACATCTCTGCATTGTGCCGCCCTCTGTCTGTGAATATTAATAAACATTAATCAAATTCACGACAAAGATACAGAATTTAAATTTGAGATTAAAACTGAAATACAAAATTCTGAAGAAAAATGTAAGTTAAAAGAAAACTTGCAAAATAGCTTTAGAATGTAAAAGTTCATTAATATCAGCTCAATCATAAAACAAAGTCTTGTTGATGCTATAAAAAAATCTTTAAATTCATGCTTATTTTGAAACAGCCAAAGTTTAGAGGTCTGCACGGGCCGGGCTCGGGCCTATTTTCATTCATGGCACTTGGGCCGGGTCGGGCCTAACTTCTTTTTTTCGTACCGAGATAAGGCAGGTTTCATTCTTCCTAGGTCTTCATAAGCCGATATTTTTAGTCCCGTCTCGATCCATCCTGTATGAAATCATTGTCTCGGTATGGCTTGGCCCGTGCAAAAATCAGTAAAATTTGGCCCAGGCCAAAAATTTTTGCAAAAAGTGTATATATTTTTAAATCGACATTATTCTACAATTAAACATTAAAATTTATTCGTTTTAAAGAATAGTAGATTTCTAGGCAATAATATTAAAATACAGTAAAACGTGTGAAAAAGAACTAGCCTATGACGTAATCCTGTCTTATATGGAAAAATTTATTGATCCATGCAAAATGAATATAATAATATGTGAGAAAAGAATATAATACATTTACACCTGCTAAGAAGGGAACTTGTTTAAATCGCTTTTTTTTTTCTATGCGATGTCTTAGAAGATTTTACTGTATAGCATTTTTCAGATTTTTAAGTCTCCAATACATAATTTTTTGATTAACGATATTAATTATAGCTGAAACATTAACATACAAATAGAGATTTAAAAAATCGCAATAATATATCGCAATTAAATATATCGCAACCTTCTTTAAAAATGAAAATTATAAACATGAAAAAAGAGCTAAAATAAGTATTTTTGGTCCGAACTCCTTTTTAACAAAATCGACCTAAAATTCCGTCGGACTTGGGCCGAAATTTTAAATATTTTTCGGGCCAGTCTCGGACCGAACTTTTAATTTTTATACCGAGTCGGGCCATTACTGTTTTTTGTACGGCCGAACTTTTCTTTCTACGAGTCGGGCTGGGCCCGAACCTGGAAATTTCGGCCCATACAGAACTCTACAAAGTATAACTAAGTTATTAATTAAAATTGTTCAGTCTAACAATACAATCAAGTTTAAATTATCAAGTAAGTCGATATTCTGTTTTACACGATTTTTTTTTAATTTCTAAATACGAACCTACGACTCTAAACACGAATTGTTAATTACAACCCTGCACGATTCGAGTTATGCCCGACCCGAAATCGACAAAATATTTTTTTCAAACCTGCAACTTGATCCTAAGCATGAAATGAAAAAAAAAAAAAATCAATCCTAAATGTAAAACAATTCTGGAAAATAGTTTGCAATCATATGTCTAAAATCAATTTTATATTTCAAAAAATGAATAGGGGAGATGGGGGCACATGTGAACACGGGGCACATGTGAACATCGCAGTTTTTCGATAGTTATTATAAGTTTTTTAATTTGAAAAAAATTACTGAAGATGATAGCACCTGTAGACATATGGTAAAATTTTTTTGAAGCTCTATGACATTTTGTTTCTCCTCTGTAGCCAAAACACTGTTTTTAGATCTCAAAAGTAAAATCTTTGTTCCAAGTTAATAAGCGAATAACTTTATTTATTTATTCATTCATTTGAATTTGAGTGTTTTAACATATACTATGAATTCTAGTAAACATTTTTGATACAGCTCTTTTTCTTCTAAAATTGAGAAATGTTAATGATTTATCAATTTAACAAAAGCAGCAATGTGGGGCACTTGTGAACAGACTAGTTGGGGCAGATATGAACAGTTCATAAATGCCCCAATAATCATTCTGTGATTCTGTTTCTTTCAGTTAACTTAATGAGAAATAATGTAAGTTCCATTATCTACAATTTTCCTGAAATAGAAGATATTTTCCTCACACAAAGTTTATTTAGTATTGAAACTTCCACAAACACATCTTTCAGCAAATACATAAAGAGCAACAAGCTCGTTTACGTTCAATTGTACTTTAAATAAATTTAATGTTTTCTAAAATGCAGTAAGTGTTATATATTATTTTACTAAACGGTTTACAACAATATTTTTTATGCATTGTTAATACAAAAATATTAACTTGAACAACTTTGCAAATTTTTCTGTTACATTTGTTCTAACCTTGCAATGATGGCTTACTTCCATCTCTAAAACAGTTATGTATATGATGCTTTGAATGGAGCTATCCATTCAAAATACCATATCCATAAATACCAGTAAACTGATAACTACCGTAAAATCCCGATTGTACCCCCCCCCCTCTTTCAAAAACAAAAGAAGTTGGGGGGGGGGGGGCGTTATAGTCGAGATTTTTTTAATCATTAAAAATCCTTCTTTATCTATAATTTACAAGTAAATAAGGCAAATACAGGAGTGAGAATCTTTCGTATTTCGGCAGATTTCCGTTAAATAGTATGTAAATGGCCCCTCCCCAAAATTTCCCCCAAATAAAAAACCTTAAGCAAAATTTAAAAGTTTTAATTTCTTTATTTAAATTGCTTCTTTATTTTTTTATTTTATTGCAACAATATTTAATGAATCATCTAAGCCTCTCCCCTCCAAATGTACTTATTTTCATTTTATAATCTTTTGCTTAAACATATCACCCAGAAACTAGATATATATATATATATATATATATTTTTTTTTTTTTATGGTGAATTTAAAAGGTAATATCACTAATGATTACGATGAAAAATGAATAACAGAATAAAAAGCATGTTAAAGGATATTTTTTCCTTGCGTTCACATGTGCCCTACGTGTGTTCACAACTACCCCGCTGATGGGGCACATGTGAACAATTTTTTGAATTTATAAAACTATTAAAAAATGTAAGAAAAACTATACAGGTGATTTTTAAAAAATTACCATGTGTAAAAGAATGTTCTGTTTACTGTATTAAGTAGTTTTTGTTTATAGAAATTAACCCAGTTATGAGGAAAAGCTATATTTATGCGAACTGTTCACATGTGCCTCCATCTCCCCTACATACATTTACTTATTCATATACAAGTATTTTTTTTTTTTTTTTATAATTTGAAACAATAATCTGGACTTTTCTTTGGGTTGGGTTAATTTTTGACGGCCGATTATCTACTCGAGGGATATAAGCCCGAGGGGGAAGTGCCCTTCGTGGGGGGGGGGGGGGCTTTCTAAAGGAACCTAATCCGTATTTACGCATGGAAATCCAAGGTTCAAAGAAAACCACGAAAACTCCGAACGATTGGGCCGACGGGCGCGATTGGGTTCGAACCCAGCACCTCCCGTCTACCAGCTTCGAGAGCACAGAACCTCTCGGCCACTGGTAGGGCGGACTTTTCTTTGGGAAAATTTGGCGTACTCGAATCGACTCCCAAGAAACAAAAACTCTAATCTGAGATGACCCGAAAATGGAAGCACGAGTCAACCCGATCCACAGCAAAATTTTAGAGCCAATGGCCAACACGATCGGGTAGAATCGGGTTAACTGAACCGATGCAAGATTTTAGTATTTGCTATATACACATCTTCCCGTAGTTTACAATGACGTTATGTATGTATATAATTATTTTCTTATTTATACCTTCCATTTCTCTTTCATATATTAAATAGAGATTAATATCTATAAAATGAGACTCTACTCACTGTATATTGAAATTAATGAACAAAGAAGGAATTTTTAGTTTGATACTAGGTTTGCTTGAATAATTATACAAAATTCTCTTTTTATTTACTCATTCATTTATAAAAAATACTTACCCTACGCTTTTTAATAAGAAGATCGATGCGAGCAGATGAATTTAAACTTCCTGTCTCCTCTTGAAATCGTATTTCTTATAGGCGCGTGAGTTTGCGGTCAATCGAATAAACAACAGGAGTGCATATGAATGAGCTCTAGGCAAAATGTATAAAGTTTTCGGTAACATCCGGCCGTTGTGCGACAGCCTTTAACCGACATGTGGTTCAAGCCAATCCGATTTTCGAAGAAAAAAAAATCAGCGCCTTGCTATTCCGTGGGTCGCATTTTCTATAAACTAACCTAAGATATTTTTTAAAAATTAACCTGCACCCGAATCGACACGACACGACTCATGTCGTGTGCAGGAAAAATCGGATTACCCGACCCGATGCAGGACTCAAGACTCAAGTCAAAAAAATTTCCCCGACGACGATTAAATTTGACCCCGACGTGGGGCCAGGTGTGCCCGACGGGGGGGGGGGCATATGCCCCCCCGGACCCCCTCTTGCGCCGCCCTTGGATGGGGGAGGGGGGGAGGAATCTTGAAAATTTAATAATCAGACATATTGTCTAACTAAAATCCTTGGAGTTTTTTCTGAATTGCTGTGCAAAAGATCTATCAAATCAAAGGGACGTTTATATTATAATCATATGAAAGTCGTGTAAATAAATTTGATTAAAGTATCTTTCCAGAGAGTGAAAGTTTTTTAGACTTTAAAAGAAAAAGGAAGTTTCATAATGTTCTTTTAGGAATAGAATATTTTCTTCTATTTATGCAACACTTTTGATTTAAAAGTTTAAATTTGTTTTTAATGCTTTCTAAGCTATGAAAAGAAAATAACAACGTACAATTATATTTAATTTTATCCCATAAATAACTGTTAAAATGTGTCTAAATTTTAAAAGTTTGGCGCCATCATATGGACCGAAAAGATTTTCCTCCTTTTTTCCTATTTCCCACTTTCATGCCTGCATTTTAAGCTCTTGGATATCAACCCCCCTCCTCCCCCAAAATGCAATTTTATTCTTTAGATTGACATTGATACCTGAATTTTGCAGGCAGGTACATTTTGAATAGTAAACCTGTTTAAGTGTTACTTTATTGAAAACTTTAAGAGAAGATAATCTAACACCCCCCCCCCCCCTCCTTGATTAAAAAAAAAGTTTTGGTGGTACGACTTCGAATAATCAAAGGTATTTTAAATTTTGTATGCAGGTAAATCCTTAATAGTATATATGCTAAGAAAATTTGAAGGGTCATAAACAAAAGTGTTACTTTTTTATCAGGGGAGGGGAGGGGAAAAACATTCTTTGGACCCCACTCATTAAAATTTCAATTGGAGTATTTTCGCCACACAATTAAGGTTACTTGTTCATTCATAATTTCTAGTGTCTATGACTGTTTTAATTCTGAAACAAAGGTATATATATATATTTAGAATTTTTCAAATTTAAGTATGATTCTATTCAGAATGTGCCTGCCTACAAAATGCAAGTATTTATGACCATTAGAAGACACATTATCAAAAATGTTATTTTTTCGTGAGGAAGGGGGGGGGGGGAAGGGAGGCGAAACCCTTTGGAATCCACAAGTTGAAATTTCCGAAATCGGAATATATAATAAGCATTATCACTATTCAGGTTCTATCTGTGTTCAAAATTTCTAGTAAATTGTTTTCGATATAACATTTTTGCTTCTCAAAACTAGCAACACTTCGCCAAACTAGCAATACTTCGCCAAATCTAGCTTCGATTGGACTTAGTTGAATCCAGTCACTACGATCTCCATAGGGAGCGGAGCTACACCGAGACGCTAGTGGAGCGGAGCCGCAATGTTTACATTTTGTCTCGACGAAGCAGAGTTATCTGCTTAAATTTGAAATTTATTTGTTGTCGTCCATTATTTAGATATTTTGATTCTGTAATTAAAACTTTTTAAATCCATTATTATATTCTAAGTAAAAGAAGAGTCCTCATTAAGTGTGCAGTTATTTAAAGTTTTGTAATTTTGAAATATGTAACTGTTACGTGTTAGAGGAATAGAATTATTGTTTATCTAGCCAGTAAAAATAAAGATGGATATTTTATTCTAATTCAGTTTCTGATATAACCGGCCAGCTGGTGTTACTTTTAGAAGCAGGAAGTGTAATTTTATTCTTCTGCTTTAAAAGCGTATGCCTGCAGGCCAAACTCAATTTGAACAACTGGCAATAAAATTTCATTTATGGATTATCCAAAAACAAATCGCGGAACTTCACTTGAATAACGATCAGGTAAACATTATATTTTTAATAAACCCAATTATCTTTTTTTTAATGTCTAGTGTAATTGTAAACGTCAATTACTTCTTATATATAAATAAGGTGTATAATGCATTACTTTTTCTAGAGTAATTTTATGACAAAAAGTTATCTAAATATAATATAGTTTATGTATTATATTTCCATTAATAGTTAACAAAATTAAATAAGTTTATTATAATGCTAAGTATAGTGCTTTTTTTTTTTTTCAATTCTCTAACAACCCCTTAGAGGTTTAGATATGGAAAACTGGTATCATATATTTACACCTTCTAAAACTAAACTTTGTAGTTTTACAGAAAATCGTTTTATTATGCTCAATGTCCATTTGTGATTGCAGAAGGGGGTGGATTGTGTGCGGAGGTAAAATTACATAATCCTTCGCACATCCTACATCTTCATCCTTAGTGGTTTTATGCTTATATGCATGGTTTTACTTTTGCATGCAGACGTAAGTGCTGTAACTTCATGTTGCAGTAAAATCATGCAAATTTTCTTTTTCTGCAAAATTTTCTTTTGTTGAGATCAGGGCTTAATTTGTGCCGGAGTCCAGCTCCGGTACTTCTCTGTTTTTAGTAGGTAAATATTTAAATATTGGTTAGAATACATTGGAGCTCATAAATACAGGGCCCTGGTGCCCAGTGCAGTAGCACTTCAGAAAGACCGAAGCCTAAATTACCCTTTCCTTTCCTTCCTATCTCCAAGCTTTTGCATTCTTTTATAAATACTTATATGTGACATTATGTGTCGCACACGTAGAAGATGGAGATAAAACGGACACAATTTTTGGGCTTGAATTGACTTGAGCTCAATCTGTCTCTGTCTTATATTCAAAATTTCATTTATTTATATATATATATAAACTTTCCCCCTTCAAAATTACATATTGTAATTCTATTTCAAATCATTTTCATGCTATTTTGATCAGAATGAAGGGAAAATAAAACTGTGTTTTTCTATTCCAGTGATTATTTACAAATTTATGTCGGCACCACTCAAGAGACTGAACAATAATTTGCTTTCAGTTCGATTTTCTTTTGTGACAGTAGGATAATTTTTAATTGGCTGTTTTAAGATATCTAACCTGAAAAGGATATTTTCTACTTTAAGCCAACAAGCATCAGCTTCATGTTTTGTTTGTTTGAGGTTTTTTGCCTTCTATTGCATATGAGTATAAAAATCACGTTAGTGGTTTTTCTATTTATTTTGTATCATGTACACTAAGGCTCTTCTCTACACATTTACAAAGTCACTTTCATTTGTAAGTAGATATAATTGCCATGTATTGTTATTCTGATACAAAGCCATAGAGCAGTGTTTCTCTTTTTTCTATAAAAGCATCAAATCTTTCCAATAATGGTGTCAAATTTAATCTGATTTTCAGGGACTTGTCACAAGAGAATGTTATGCAGAAGGAATCGATTATAGTTTAAGATATGCATCTTTTAATGGGAAATTGAAAAACATTGTTCCATTCTTCACCATATAAATATTAATTTCTGTAAATTTCATTCATTTTTTCATAAAAATGCATAGCTGCGAACTATCTCCCTTTTTTGTGTTAACACTATTTCTGAGTCGTAAGGTGTGATTAAAAACGTGATTTTTTTTTTGTAAAAATGAGATATTTTAAAATTTAAATGATATTTTTATGATTTTTTTCCCTACATTAAAATACTAATTAACTACCAAGTATTTTAGGCTTCTAAATCAATAGGGTTCGTACGGTCCTTGAAAGTCCTTAAAAGTGCTTACATTTTTCAAGTAGAATTTTTAGTGCTTAAAAGTACTTATTTTCATGCAAAATCTGCAATAAGTCCTTAAAAGGGCTTGATTACATTTTGGTGTAAATCACCTGACAGGTGGTGCACTACTATGCTGCCTTTTTTATGATTTTCGCAATAGCGCTTACCTTAAGACCTAATGCATGAATTTTCCTCAAACTTCAGATTCAAGTATACCTTGATAAATATTGGTGCTGATTATGTTTTGCTGAAAATTGCCAACAGGTGGCACTGCTATACTGAATGTTTCAAGATTTTCACAATGACATCTGTAAAAGTATTGCACAGATTTTCTTCAAACTTTGGATTCAGTTAGACGTTGACATAAGTTGTTGCTGATTAGGTTTTGGTGTAAATCTCCCACTGGGGGGGTGCTGCACTTTGCAGGATTTACACAAATTTAGCAATAGTCATATCTCAAGAACTAATGCACAGAATTTCATATCTTTAGAATCCTCATGATGGGCATAGATTGTCATTTAATTTTTGCACTCTGATAGTGAATTCTGAAGTATTAATATATATGAAATAGAAGAAAGTTTTGAGATTGGCACATCCGACTAGTTTTTTCTTCTGCTGTATTTGTTATTTTAAAATTTTCTAAATTTCTATTGCCATGCGACATGCTGAAATTAACTCCTTCCTGGCCATTTGAGGGTTTGAAACTTGTATTTACAAAAATGAAACTCTTTATTAAAAATGCATATTACAATTTATTAGTTTATTTAATTTTACAGGTCCTTACATTTTTTTGGTTTTGGACCTTAAAAGTCCTTGACTTTTATTTAAAGAAATGTGTATGAACCCTGATCAATAGAATCTCTAATTGCCAACATAATCTATATTTTTATGTTTTAATTAATAAAGTAATTATTAGTTAGTAATTACAGAAATTACAAAAAATTGCAAATTCTGTTTGTTTCTCAATCAGCCTGTTTTTTTTTCATGCTTTTTGCAATAAACCTATGCTGTTTTGACAAACAGAAAATGATCAGCGATTTCGTCCAAATGACATGTTGTACCCGACCAGAACCTGAAAATTCCATTTGAAGTCAACCCAATCTGAAACTGACAAAATGATTTACGCATGCCAATAACATGATCTGAAACTGAAATGAAGAACCCCAAATGAAAGGAAATTAATTCATCTGTTAATGCAATTATAAAAAGTAGTTACAATTATATCTAATACCAATTTTATATTGAAAAATGGACATATCGCTCACCTGGAAGAAAAGTGACACATCTCGACAAAAGTAAATTTCACAGGAGAGGCAAAAGGGGGGAGGGAGAAAACTTGCATGATTTTACTCTAAAATGAAATTATAGCACTTAGCTCTGCATACAGGAATAAAAACATGCATAAAATCTTTAAGAATGAAGACATAGAATGAGGTTTGGAGAGTTGGGTCATTTTACCTCCCCACACAATCCACCCCTCTTCTGTGGTCACAAATGGACATATAGCGTAATAAAGTGATTTTCCGTACAACTACACTTATGAAACTTTTTGTGTAGCAAGACGCACCTATAACAGGCCTATTAGTTGAATAAAATGCAAAATGAATTTTTGCAATGTGTGTTATTTTCCTTGCGGGTGAGTGATATTTAAATGTAGTCAGATTTCTGAATAATGGAAACTATGGGATCGTTGAATAATTCCATGCATGGATTGAATTGTCCCTATTTCTTTTTTTGATGGGAAGAGGGGGGTAGACTAATTTTTTTTGCTGTGAGTGGGGTTCAATCTAGAGTGTTTCTTGCATGTTCGATTTAGGTTTTTGCAAGTCGAGTCATTGGGATTTTCAGAAGAAGAAAAAATTAAAATAAGCAGAACTATGTTTCAAATCAATTGAGTTTATTGTCTTGAATTTGTGTTTGCTATAATTAATGCCTTAATTTTCTTCGTATATTAGTACATGTTTTATTAATTATTAAGGGGGATATTTTAAAACTCTAAATGACATGACAGATTATGCAAAATGGCTGAAGCATTAAAGTATTGCTACTAATTTATTTAACTTTAAAAAAAGGTTTTCTTTAATGATCTTTAAATGAACTATTACTTTTATTTAAATTCAGATTAAGGTTGATGTGCATCATGTTTGTGTCAGGTTGCATATTGAGAAAAAAGATTTTGTTTTTTTCGCGTGAGGTGCAGGTTAAATTCAAATATATTTTTTGGTTCAACCTGGATATAACCCATCCACACAGTGTTCTATAGTTAGTGTTGCCAGGTCTCCTGCATAAATCGGGGGTCCAAATGCTCTGGACACCAGAATTTTAAAGTATTTTTCTTATTATATAATGGTAGAATTATCTGCAATTAAAGATAGCTAAATAAACAGTAAGTAATTAGTGACATCTAGAGCATTTGGAGTCCTGATTTACCCGCGACACTTGGCAACACTTTCTACAATTGAATCAGTTTGCTATTTGGAGGTATTTGTTACTTGATATGAGTGTTTAGAATTGAAAAGTGTTCACTAAATGCAAATTGGTTAATGTCCGTTATAGAGGTTTTATTACGTATAAATTTTTTACCTGAAAAAATATTTTGGCCTTTCTTTTGAAAATAGGTTCAACCGAACACCACCTGCAAGAATTTAAACTGAAACTGACCTGAAACCGAAAAAAATTAAATTGAACCCAACACGAAATGAGAAAATATCGCTGCAATATCACTTGACCGAGGGTCAGGTTGTTTTGGGGGTAAAATCGGTTTATCCAACCCATTGAAAGACTTATTGTAGTACTACCAAGGTATTGAATGATTATGCATAATTTTAGTATAAAAAAGAAGCAGAAACTTAAAATGCTAATAAAAATTTATAGAAGTCTTTTTGGCAGATTTAATTTATGCAACTGAGAGTCTAAGGTTTTGAAAACTTTATTTTAAGGGTGTATTTTTTGCAAACATCCCATGGAAAAGCACCAATAAAATCTTCAGATAAAGTAGATTTTTAAAGTTTTCCCAACATTACATATAAAAGATGTGTTAATGGAAATAATTAGAAAAAACATGTAAGATTTTTTTTCTTAAATCAAATATATTAGTACCATTTGATTAATGCTTCAAAAGATCCACTTAATCATTTGTTTAAAATTGGAAAATACATTTTTTTACAATTAAAAAGTAACTAGTAATATATATGAATAAAATTAACAAATTAATTGTTACAAACATTTTAAAAACTTAATACTATAAACTGAATTCATCTGGTGTATAGTTCTGCTTCTGCTTATTTTCATTAATTTATTTGTTAAAATCCAAACATTGTGACTTGCTGAATCTGATCTGCAAAAAACATTCTAGAGCGACCCCGATGCACAACAAAAAAATTACAGTCACCACAACCTTAATAAAAAGAAAATTGGGGGCAACCCAATCTGATACAAGACATTATTCAATGATCCTGTAGTTTCTGCTATTCAGAAATTTGACTACATATTACAGAACATAGATATGCAATATTAACCAAACTTTATTTAAAGCTCTTTAAAACTGTATTATAAATAATATTTATATTTTAGAGATTTTTTTTTAAATGATAGTCTCATTTTTTATCTTTGGTGTTTTGTTTGAAAATAGTGAAATATATTACCTTTATACAGATAATATAAGGCTGTTAAAAATATTTTTGTACTTAGCTTTTTTTTCCTAATGCGTTTTTACAAGTTAGTCTATTTTTTGTATTTGTGAGTTCGAATTTCTTTTACTGTAAAAATTGTAAAACTTTTAAGTAATATAACATCAAAACACTAATTTGAAAACTATCCTAACTATGTTTCGTTATTTCATTAATAGATGGCGCTTGTATCATTTGGTTTAAAATAGCACCAGAGGGCGCTGCTATATGTAAACAATGTTTGTTTACATTTATAGATTTCAAAATGTTCTCATTTGTTAGTTGATTTATAAGCATTTATTTTAAAGAATTAAAAAAGAAATTGTATTATTTATTTACAATAAGAATTTTAATAATGTATTGCTGTTTTATTTCATTATATCTTTTTTTAAATGACAGTTGCTCAGCAATTTCAGCTTTTCAAAGGTAAATAACTGAAATTGTATTAAGAATTTTGTTTGCCTTATTTTAAGCCTAATTTTTTAAAACATTCAACTTTTATAACATTTACACAACAACAAACATTTATAAAATATAGGTTGCTTAAAATCCCATTGTTTACTCAATGTTTTCTTTAAAATTTTTAGCAATAACTTTCACTAATTTCTGTGTTATAAAACGTTTATTAACCAGTAATAATTTCTTGTTAACTCGTGGTTTTGTGTATATATATGTGTGTGTTTGATCCTTCTCAAAGTTTTTATTTTATCCCACTCTTTTTTAAACAAACAAAAAAACATACAAACTTTAAAATCTTGTAAACTTTTCCCCTTCCTCTTATTTTTGATTTTGTAGCAATAAGAAACAAATTGGGGTTAATATTAATCCCAAATTAGCTCTACTGGTAGTTTAAAAAATACAACTAAAAAATCATTTCAACTGAAACATGGTATATTACAAATACATGTGTTAAATTAAGGGGAAGCTACTCTCAAAGTTCTGAAACTGAAATGTTAAACATTTTAAAAGCTGGCCTTTTTTTCTTTTCTTTCTTGTAATAAAACCTATTAAAGTATCCTTAAATGAATTTTTGGAACAGATGTATTATAATCCTGCATCCACCATCTTGGATTTTTTTCTTGCATGTAACTTCTTTTTTGCCAAGTAGTAAATGTCACCAATGGTTAAATATTGTTGAAAGATTAATATAATAATGAAATAAAACTGGAATATAATAATTATAACTATTAATTAAAAACAATTTTTAATTCACGCCAAGAAAAAAAATCCAAGATGAAAGATGTGGGATTTTAATAGATCTGACTTAAAAAGCACCTTCATTCCCACTGTTACGGCGTAAATAACCTCAAATTTATTTGTTTATAATTTAACTCTGTTTATCTTTCATGTTGTAAAGCATAATTATAAAAGTGATTTCTTTTGACAGAAAAAATCTAATCTGTTTATCTAAATTGTTTATAATCCTGAATCAATATTTATGAGTAACATTATGATTTCAAGGTCATGTAATATAGATTTATTTACTTTATAATAATTTTGAATTGATGGTGATTTATTAGTTTTATAATTACTTGGATGTCATTTAAATGAATATTATAGCTATTTAGAAGATTTATAACTGCATATTGTAATTTTTATTTTGATGTTTATTTTATATAATATGTATCATTTTTAAAATGGTCAGTCTTGACTCTGTAACCAAGCAGAGAACATGTAACATGTCCTGACTCTGTAATCAGAGATGCCAATTGTTAAATCATGGCTCTGTTTAATACAGAGTGTATAGTGGAAGTCCTGACTCTGCAACCAAGCAGAGAACATTTTTTTTTGTATTGGCTCTGTTAAATACGGAGAATTACTATTATGGAACAATTATTAACTTCTAATGATGAATAGAATTTACATACTATTTCAGTTTTATTTAATAAACTATTTATTCTAATTGCTCTCCCATCTCACTTGGATTTAAAATTTATTTGTCAGACGAATTTCGGCGCCAACATTTATTTTTGGTGCCTCGTAACCCGCGAAACATTTTTTTTGAAAGAATAGTGAGCAGTTTGTCAAAGTGATTTGTGATTAACAAGTGTGATTTATCTTTCAACCTGCGATTAGTGTGGAATTATTATTGTGCCATTTGGATTACGACATGCCATCTACATTACCTGGAATTAACAGGTAAGAAAATATTTTTTTCATTTTCTATGAATGGTTTATGTTTTAAAATAAGAATTATTCTTTATTTAAAATGGAAAATCTTGAAAAGCTGAAAGCAAAACGTTCTGTTGAACGAACGAGTTTCACGAAATTAATTACAAAATTAGAAACATTATTAAATGATGACATTGATAATACGAAAACCGATGAATTATTAGAGCTTCAAGAAATATTTCTCTTAAAAGAAACGGCTTTCCAAAGTTTGAATCGTGATATTGAAGCTCAAATATCCGACTTAAAAGAATATGAAAAGGACATTGCTAATAGTGAAAAGTACACTGACCAATTGATCAGTGCTAAATTTAAAATTAAAAATAGATTAAGAAAATGTAAAAAGGATAATGTTTCTATGATAGCAACTAGTCGTGTAAATTCATTGAATGGTTCTGCTAGTGGAACAGAAACGAGTTCTGCCATGAAATTGCCTAAATTAAATGTTCCAAAATTTTCTGGTGAAATCGAAGAATGGGTCGAATTTTTTAACTGTTTTGAAACATCGATACACCAGAATAAATCACTATCTAAGATAGAAAAATTCGCTTATCTAAAATCCTTGTTATGTAATCGGGCCTATAATGTGGTAGAAGGGTTTCCTTTGACAGAACAAAATTATGATACTTGTATTGATTTATTAAAGGACCGTTTTGGTAAGGTTGATGTTATTATTAATAAACACATGACTAATTTATTAAATATGGAACCAGTTAAAAATTGTTCAAATTTAAATGCATTAAGAAGATTGCATGACATGTGCGAAGTTAATATTAGAAGTTTAAGAAATTTGGGGGTAACATCCAGTTCTTATGGACAATTGCTAAATCCTATTTTGCTAAAGCTATTGCCCCATGAATTAGTGATTGAATATCATAGAAAACGTGATACTAGCAAAGAGTCAGATGTAACCGATCTAATTGCCTTTCTGAAATGTGAAATAGAATGTAGAGAAAAGGCTTTGTCAATGACAAGTTCTAAAAATGATGCATCCTCTTCTTTTGTACATAAAAATAAAACTGAATTTCGTGAAAAGAAAACATCAAATAAATATCAACATGCTAATACCTTAAATGCCACTATTAAAGTTTTTTGTGTATTTTGCAAAGGTAATGATCATTTATCTTCCGAGTGTAAAAATTTAGCTGATGATAAGAAAAGATTAATGTTACGTAAGGAGGGTAGATGTTACAAATGCTTTTTGAAATCGCATTTATCTTCGCAATGCCGCATAAAATTAAAGCCATGTCTAAATTGTAAAAGCACTGAACATAACAAATTATTTTGCTTTAAGAAAAGTTTGAAACCGGAAATTAATGAAAATCAAAATCAAACAGTTGTATCTAATTCTCATTGTAATTTTAGAAATTCTAAGCATGCTGTTTTATTGCAAACATGTTGTGTAACTGCTCAAGGTAATTCTAAATCAAAGGTAGTTCGATTATTACTTGATTCTGCAAGCGAAAAAAGCTTCATAACAAAAGCATTAGCTCGTGAATTAAATTTGCCTGTTTTAAGAAAAGAACATTTAACTGTATTCGCTTTTGGCATGGATCAAGGTCGCGAAGAAGAATATGATGTTTTTAAAATTAAATTGCGAAGTAAAATGAATTATCATCGTTTTATAGATGTTGAGGTGCTAGCTACCGATTTGATAAGTGCAACAACATTGAAGGTTCCCAATTCTGACCCTCTAGTTATAAAATACATTGAAAGTAAAAGATGGAGGTTAGCCGACCCTACGCCCGAGGAATCCGAAGTACAAATTTTACTTGGAGCTGATTATTTCTGGAATGTTCAGAGAGGTGTCATTGAAGAAATTAATGACCATTTATATGTAGCTAATACACTTTTTGGGTACACAATAGTGGGAAAAATAAACTCTAAAGGTAACGAAACAGTTAATGCTCATCTTGTATCTGTTAATGAAATAGAAAATTTTGATTTGCAAAAGTTTTGGAAACTAGAGTCTTTGGGTATTTGTGATAGTAAAAATGAATTATTTTCACAAAAGGATTTAGATGCTCTTGATTTATTTAATGATAATTTAAATTTTGTAAATGGAAGATATGAAACTAAACTTTTGTGGAAAGTAAATAAAAATGAATTGGAATCCAATTTTGATGTAGCTAAACATAGACTTTGGGGATTAAAATCAAAATTGTGCAAAAATGAATGGTTACTTAAGGAATATGAGAAAATATTAAATGAACAATGTGGTTTGGGTATAATTGAAGAATGTGAGTTTAATAAAGATGAAATAAACACGTATTACATGCCTCACAGACCAGTAATAAGGGAAGATAAATCGACAACTAAAGTAAGAATTGTTTTTGATGCGTCATCCAAAGATAAGGGGGCAAAATCGTTAAACGAGTGCTTATTTCCTGGGCCCAATCTAAATCCTAACATATTGGACATTATTTTAAAATTCCGTCTCCACAAAATTGCTTTCTTGGCCGATATAGAAAAGGCATTCTTGCAAATCCAGATACAACAAGAAGATAGAAATTTTTTGAGGTTCCTGTGGTTTGACAATATCACTAGTAACAATCCCATTTTGAAGGTTTTTCGCATGACCCGTGTAACTTTTGGTGTAACAACTTCACCCTTTTTCCTTTCTGCAACCATCAAACATCACATTGAGGGGTATAAAGATTTGTTTGGAAAAATAGTTAATATGCTGGATACTTCCTTATACGTTGATGACCTGTTTCATGGAGCTGATTCAGTAAATGAAGCTTTTGTTTTATCAAACGGTGCAGAGAAGATATTGAGTGAGGCCAATATGAAACTCAGAAAATTTAAAACCAATTCTTCCGATTTAAAATTTTTATGGAAGGAACATGGAATAAACTTTGAGGAAGACACTCTTGAACAAAATCTTTCGAAGGTATTAGGAATTATATGGATAACAGAAAGTGACACCTTGAAAATAGTCATACAACCACTTTTGGTAGAATTTGACCATAAAATTATTACCAAACGTATTGTTTTACAAACTGTGGCAAAAATTTATGATCCTATTGGACTCATTTCCCCTTTCGTGATAAGAATTAAATTTTTAATGCAAGAACTCTGGGAACATGGAATTGACTGGGATTCTACATTACCAGATTCTTTAAGTGGAAAATTCAGAAAATGGCATAATGAAATAAAAGACTTGGTAAATTTTGAAATTCTTAGAAAATATTTTGTAACTATCCCAAAATTAAATCCTGAAACCGCTCAACTTTTCATATTTTCTGATGCTAGTTTAAAGGGGTATGGGTCAGTGGCTTATTTACGTGATTCTTCTTCTTGTGAAACTTCATTTGTAATAGCAAAGTCGAGAGTAGCGCCTCTCAAGAAAATTACATTGCCGCGCATCGAACTTCTTGGAGCACTTACGGCTGCAAGATTAGCGAATTATTTAAAGGAAATATTTAAAATTGTGAATGAAAATATATTTTGTCTAAGTGACTCCCAAATTACCTTGCACTGGATTAAAGGAAGTGCTAACAACTGGAAGCCCTTTGTGGCAAACCGCGTACGCGAAATTCAGGAACTTGTTGCTCCTGTACAATGGAAATTTTGTAAAGGAAAGGAAAATCCTGCAGATGTTCTCTCTCGTGGTTGCTCTGCATCTGAATTGATTAATAACGAGGTATGGTTACATGGTCCTAGCTGGCTGAAGGAAGAATCGTTACCAGTATTTCCCCCTGAAACTCAACCTAATCTACCTATGTAACTCCTTTGGAACGTTGGAAATTGCTACAAAAGATTTTCCAAAGTTTTTGGAAAAGGTGGTCGTCAGACTATCTCTCACAATTGCAGCAACGTACAAAGTGGTTTAGAAGCAACCCGAACTTAAAAATCAATGACTTGGTGTTGATAAAGGAAGAAAACCAGCCCCCATTAAGGTGGAAATTGGGCAGAATAATTGAACTATTTCCTGGTGATGATAATATTGTTCGTGTTGTCAAATTAAAGACTTCTACTGGTGAACTGAAACGCCCTATCACAAAATTGTCTCCTCTACCGATGGACATTTAATATAATAGAATTTTACTTTATTTTAACTAACTTTATTATTATTATTATTATTTTTCTATGTCTAATTTTTGTAACTTTCTGAACTATTTTGTATATTAATGTCTTTTTCTATTTTTAGTTGTTCCAGAAACTGTTTTTATAGAAGTAGTAGGATTTAATTGCATTTCATTTTAGTTATACTTAACATTTAAGGTAATATTTTAAATTTGTATTTAATATTTGATTATTTAGTATGTGATAGTGGAAATTTGGTAAGTTATAATTGTTCGATGAACTCCGTTCATGGAGGCGGAGGATGTTACGGCGTAAATAACCTCAAATTTATTTGTTTATAATTTAACTCTGTTTATCTTTCATGTTGTAAAGCATAATTATAAAAGTGATTTCTTTTGACAGAAAAAATCTAATCTGTTTATCTAAATTGTTTATAATCCTGAATCAATATTTATGAGTAACATTATGATTTCAAGGTCATGTAATATAGATTTATTTACTTTATAATAATTTTGAATTGATGGTGATTTATTAGTTTTATAATTACTTGGATGTCATTTAAATGAATATTATAGCTATTTAGAAGATTTATAACTGCATATTGTAATTTTTATTTTGATGTTTATTTTATATAATATGTATCATTTTTAAAATGGTCAGTCTTGACTCTGTAACCAAGCAGAGAACATGTAACATGTCCTGACTCTGTAATCAGAGATGCCAATTGTTAAATCATGGCTCTGTTTAATACAGAGTGTATAGTGGAAGTCCTGACTCTGCAACCAAGCAGAGAACATTTTTTTTTGTATTGGCTCTGTTAAATACGGAGAATTACTATTATGGAACAATTATTAACTTCTAATGATGAATAGAATTTACATACTATTTCAGTTTTATTTAATAAACTATTTATTCTAATTGCTCTCCCATCTCACTTGGATTTAAAATTTATTTGTCAGACGAATTTCGGCGCCAACACCCACAATGGAAAAAAAATTGCAACTCTCTAGAAGACTAAATTTATACATTAGTTTAACTTTAAATTAAGAGCTTTTTAATGGAAAAATTGCTATTATTACAATAAGCAAGTTTTAAAATCGCAGTTTAAAAAGCATTAACAACACAATATATTTTGATATATTTTATTTGATATATTTTGATAAATTTGCTACTAATAAGTATGTGATCACTTCTCATATTTAAAGAAATATTCTTTTACTTTTTTCATGCGAGAGTAAATGAAATTTTACAGTTTAAAAAAGAGTAAGCCCGAGCCTGATGGCTGGCATAAAATCGACCTAAAACAAACGACTTTGGTCATCTGAATGTTAAATTTACAATGGTTGCTTATGCTTTTTATTGCGTTGGTTTTTAGATGCTACAAATTTACTAAAATCTAATTTATAATCATATAAAGCAATGATTTTTTTTCTAAATTTATGAGTAGTAAAGATTCTAAATCCTTCCCAGGTGAGGGTGATGGTGAAGATCCTGGTTGTGCCACTCTAGAGAGAAAAAAATAAAAATAAAAGTGCCCAGTTAAACTGATGGCATTGAGCTCACGGGCTATTCACACTAACTGTATATTATACTCTTATTTCAAAGAATAATCCCCCCTCAAAAAATAAATGAAGGGGGATTAGTCCCCGTTTCCCCCCTTTATACTTAACCAATGCAGGGTGTCTACAGAATCTGGAAATCAGGGAATCATGGAGGTTTATCACTCTGGAAAAATCAGGGAACTTTGTAAAAATACTGGAAAATCAGGGAAATTTGTCTATATTGTGAAAATATTTGCATTTTCACCTTGCCAATGAGACTTATTCGTCTATTTTATGTACCATATTTTTTCACATAGTGATTAATCTTTCCCAATATTTTTTAAAAGATGCACATGGTATAAGTTTTTGATATTTAACGTAAATTAAGGTCATCAGATGTCCTGATTTTCTGTACATAGCACTTATATTGAAGGCAATTTACACATTTTTAATTAAATGATACATTAGCATAACCTGAGTTGTACGAAGAATTGGCATACATGAAAAAATACTGTATGTGTATTGTTAATAATGGAAATCAGGGAAGTTTGATAAAAATAGTCAGGGAAATCATGGAAAAATCAGGGAACTTTTTTTTAGAATTTCTGTAGACACCCTGCAATGAACATTCAATTGAAATCAGAAAGCTCCTTAACATAATAAACTGGTATACCAAATTTGAAGCAAATCAGATAATTCTGAATGAAAAAACATTTACTTATTGTTACTAAATTTGTTACATTTTACTATTATTTACTTATTGTTACTAGCAAGCAACAAAAGAATTAAGATTTTAACCTTTTTGAGCTGAGGAAGGAGGACAAAGAAGGAAAGCAAACATTTCATGTGGGGGGGAGGAGGGTGGAGAGATTTCCCTTAAGATTATGAAAAAGCATATGGAAATCCATCAAAAATGTCAAAAGATTCAAAATTATCTCCCTTTGATTTTTAAATCAATTTTTTCCAGAAAAAGGGGGTGGGGGAGTATATTTGGGAATGGAAAAGATCATCAAAAGTACTTAAAAGTAGGTGGGGTCTTACTTTCGAGGAGGGGGGTGGGGAGTGGTTCAATTGAGATTTTATGGTATCCAAAAAGAATATTCTGATAATTTTGCCAAGTTGAAATTTTTCAAAGGAAAATCTTTAAAATGTTGGATTATCTTACTTAATCTTATGTTAAATAATTTTTTATTTTTAAGTTATGCTCATTAGATAAGGAAGGAATGCAATGCATACAGTGTACTCAATCCAAGCTATTTTTAGGTGCCATGGTGATTATTCTATTAAATCCTATATATACGTAATTAATTCGATGATATCCCATGATAGGTAATGATTCTAGGTTGCCATGGTAATTACGCCCTGTTAAAGATGGAGTCCTGTTATTTCTGTATGGCTGAATTTAACATATATAATCGTAATAAATTTTGTATTCATGTATTTTTGCATAAGGGTGCAAAAGTTATTGCACCAAGATCTAAATATTAATAAAATTAGTTATAGTACGAATGCATCTCATTTGCCAAGTTTGGCATACAATTTAATTTTCAACTTGTTTAACCTTTAAATGCAAAATTAGAGCAGCAAAAAAATCTCCATCTGGAAGAATAAGCCTTTTATTTATTTTTTTTTTTTTTTGGGGGGGGGGGGTAGCAAAATAAATTAGGATTCCAGAGTATACTCCAATATAGGCACTTCAGAAAACCTTATCGGTTCTCTGAAGTGCCTATAAAATATAGCAGGATATTGAGAATCATTTTCAAAAATTAGGCACCAATATGTTGATAAAAATAAATAAAAACATTCAAATTATTAAAAAAAAAGTAACAAAACAGGTAATGATAAAAGAAAGTCTGAAGCCCAGTGAGAGGGGTGTAGGGAGGCTGTTATTCTACTCTAAATGACATTTCTGAATTTATCTCACTTTTAAATGTGCGGGTTAGGTTGGGTTAGGAATTTTAGTTCTGGCAATGCAGGAGACTGGGGTGGTGAATATCTTGACTAATTTGTGTACCCTTCTACAGTAATTGAACAGTGCACATTACGTGACTTTTACCATAAAACCTGCCATCTTCATATCATTAGCATTGCCGTCCCTGCATCTCATGCCTGGTTTTAAATCTGTAAAATTCTTTATTTTCTTTTTACTTGATTTGTGATTTTGTTGTAATATTTAAATCACCAGCTAAATTACTTCACATCCGCAGTCGAAAAATGTATCTTTTTTTTTTTTTTTTTCCTCCAACATACACTGTACAAAATCCTTTTTATTTTATTTATTTTGCTCTCTCTTTTTTTTTTTTTCATTATATACACATGTGATTCAGGAGTGAGGGAGAAAAGCCAAACTGCAAAAGAGAAAATCTATTGCTTTCCTCCCACATATTTAGAAATCCCCTCCCCCCTTCGGGGGGAAAGGTTGGAGCAAAACTTTCAAAGAAGATAAAGATTTTAGATAAGTGAGACATATTGAATTATGTAGAAGTACGATAGTTACTTCTTTATCCTCTGCTGTTAACGGGATACAACTAAATAATGTTATCTGTATTAAATACCTAATATTACAAGTTAATTTTTTTAGTATAAACCTGTCTATACATAATTTTACGACAGGTAATTACGCCGCAATATAAATTAATTATGCGGCAATTTGAGATGTTAGATAAACCATCTTACTGCAAAATGAGAAATAGGGCAGAATTAAAAAAATAATAATTTTTAAGATTTTAAACTTCGCTGGGTGGGATGTCAGAAGGGAAAGAAGAACTTTTGGTGAAAGGAGTGTAATTTACATAATTGATTATTTACTTATTGTTACTAGCAAGCAACAAAAGAATTAAGATTTTAACCTTTTTGAGCTGAGGAAGGAGGACAAAGAAGGAAAGCAAACATTTCATGTGTGGGTGGGGGGGGGGGAGGAGAGATTTCCCTTAAGATTATGAAAAAGCATATGGAAATCCATCAAAAATGTCAAAAGATTCAAAATTATCTCCCTCTGATTTTTAAATCAATTTTTTCCAGAAAAAAGGGGGGGGGAGTATATTTGGGAATGGAAAAGATCATCAAAACTACTTAAAAGTAGGTGGGGTCTTACTTTCGAGGAGGGGGGGGGGGTTCAATTGAGATTTTATGGTATCCAAAAAGAATATTCTGATAATTTTGCCAAGTTGAAATTTTTCAAAGGAAAATCTTTAAAATGTTGGATTATCTTACTTAATCTTATGTTTAATAGTTTTTTATTTTTAAGTTATGTTCATTAGATAAGGAAGGAATGCAATGCATACAGTGTACTCAATCCAAGCTATTTTTAGGTGCCATGGTGATTATTCTATTAAATCCTATATATACGTAATTAATTCGATGATATCCCATGATAGGTAATGATTCTAGGTTGCCATGGTAATTACGTCCTGTTATTTCTGTATGGCTGAATTTAACATATATAATCGTAATAAATTTTGTATTCATGTATTTTTGCATAAGGGTGAAAAAGTTATTGCACCAAGATCTAAATATTTATAAAATTAGTTATAGTACGAATGCATCTCATTTGCCAAGTTTGGCATACAATTTAATTTCCAACTTGTTTAACCTTTAAATGCAAAATTAGAGCATCAAAAAAATCTCCATCTGGAAGAATAAACCTTTTATTTATTTATTTTTTTTTCTGGGGGCGGTGGGGGGGGGGGGGGGTAGCAAAATAAATTAGGATTCCAGAGTATACTCCAATATAGGCATTTCAGAAAACCTTATTGGTTCTCTGAAGTGCCTATAAAATACAGCAGGATATTGAGAATCATTTTCAAAAATTAGACACCAATATGTTGGTAAAAATAAATAAAAACATTCAAATTATAAAAAAAAAAAAGTAACGAAACAGGTAATGATAAAAGAAAGTCTGAAACCCAGAGAGAGGGGTGTAGGGAGGCTGTTATTCTACTCTAAATGACATTTCTGAATTTATCTCACTTTTAAATGTGTGGGTTAGGTTGGGTTAGGAATTTTAGTTTTGGCAATGCAGGAGACTGGGATGGTGAATATCTTGACTAATTTGTGTACCCTTCTACAGTAATTGAACAGTGCACATTACGTGACTTTTACCATAAAATCTTGAAAAAGCTGTAGGAACACAAATGGAAAAAGCATTCGTGAAAGTACCAATAGCTGTCCCACAGCAACAGCAAGAAGCTGTTTGTGACTCACCTTGCACATCTTTATATTTCATCTAAAATCTTATGCTTTTTATTGACCCCTCCACCCCTATTTGGACATCAAAATTCTGTGAGATTTTCTTGCAATTAAATCATATACCAAAAAGTAATTTTAAAAAATATAAACAAGACTTTTCATGAGAGACACCTGTCTGAAGATGCATATAAAATCTAGAAACTTGAACCTGCTAGTTAAATTGGGATTTCTTTGAAAATTTGGAGCAATAACTAGGTGGACATCTCTGGTGAACAGAGCCCTTCTCACTGAAAAGTGGCCGTGCACTAGAGTATCTTTCCTGGACAATTGCTCTGAAATTATTATAAGAAAAGTGAAGAATTGAATTTTCATCTTTTAAACTGTCCTTTAATAATTGAAAATGTAGCTATCTTCATTGAAGTACGAATTCCTATTGTGAAGCAAAGAAACCAGATGAACTTGGTTTCTAGTTGAAATGTCAAAAATCCAAAAGAATCACACCAACCCAATGCCTAATCTGAAAGCATTTTCAGTGGCTACAGAAGAACCCTCATAGGAAAAAATCATAGGCAAGGATTTACTGTGCAAGCATGCAATCTTCAAATTTACGGATAAGCTCTGTCATTCTATAAACAAACTAGCAGAACTACCTAGCTTTGCCATTATTAAGCATGATTGCCTTACAGATAAAATAAATAAAAATGCAATAATATAGCAATCACAATAACAGAATTTCTTCACATTGTTAAAAGTAAGGATCAGCTGAAACAGAAACCAAATTTAGGTAATCTTCCTACTTTCACCCGAAAACGAAAATGTCCAAAAAAGAATTTTTTAAGTAATTAATACATACATATCTATTTATATAAAATCCAAGTCTCTGCGTGTCCCTCACAATTCTAGTTGGACAGTCTCATTGATCGCGGCCATGTGATCCTTCCTATGGAGACATCGATATCAGCTTCAACAATGAGTAATTGTTGACAAGTACTAATAGCAGGGTTACCACAATAGTGCCAATTTTGACCAACTTGCCAAAATATCGCCAAATTTGGTGACAAAAGTAAGTTGCATAAATGAAGCCGATAGCTGGCTAATTTGGCGAAATTCCCATTGAAAAGCCTTAATTGTTCATAATTAACCTCACTGTAATTTAATTTAAATTCTATGCATTTAAGGTTTTTTTTTTTCAAAATCTATGGGTCAGAATTTAAATTGTAATATACGAAAATGTATGTCTTTACAAAAAGTTTAAATATTAAATTTTCGATAAAGTACTGGAAGACTAAAAATTTAAGAATAAAATAAATGTAAAATAAGACTAAAAAACAGCTGTATGACTAGGAAATTAGAAATAAAGTAAATTTTTAAAAAAATGCTTTTGTTAACATTTACAAAAATGTAGAATATATATATATTTAAATGCACTAAAGGGTAGAAAATAATTTTTGGCTGGAAAGGAAATTGTTTTATTGTCTCGTGTCCAAGGGAAAAAAAAATTAAAATGGGGGTGCCAAATTTATTTATATAATATCACAAAAAATTTTAATTAAAGAAAAGTTAAATTGTATTTCAGTATATATATATATATATATATATATATATATATATTTGAAAAAATGGAACAGATGTCATATTCGCGCGATTTTTTTCTGTCGCCAATATCATATAGGCAACAGGTACTTAACTTGCGTCAAAGTGTCGTTATTTTGTTTGATGTGGTAACCCGGATTATGTTGTTGATGTTTTTGCCAAATTGGCAACCGAAAAAAATCGCGCCAATATGGGGCGAATATGACATCTGTACCGAAAAAAATATATATACTCGTATATATCTATATATTTTGTACATTTTTGTGAATGTTAATGAAAGCATGTCTTTTTTTTAATTATTATTATTACTTTTATTTTATTTGAAAGGAATAACTAATGAAGACGTGATTTTTTTGAAGAGATTTATAAGCAATCTGTGTTTTTATTTTTCATTCACTTAATAAGAACTTCATTTACAAACAATTATTTTCTCAGTACGGCCATTTTTTTCATTTCCAGCTTCAGGAAATTTGGTTCAAAATGCCCACTTTGACAGCATTTTTTGAAATATATTCTGCCTTTATCAAAAAATCAACCAATAAAGCACATTGTATAGTTTCTGAATAAGAGAACCTGCCAATTGGATGCGTTTGAGAGCAAAAATAAATTTAAAAATGAGTCAGAAAATAAGCATTTGGATTTGCACCCTTAACACGATAATTTTTTCGTTAACCCCCATTTTTGTTTAATTTGTTTTTGCTGTAAGAGTTGGTCCTATCAAACACCTGTCAATATGAAAGCTGTAGATAATATTGAGTGGATGTATAATAAACTTAAGTGGATTGGATATCCTGCGAATTGACAACATTATGCATTTTTTCCTTCTTCAACCCCCCCCCCCCCCCATTTTTTTTTTCATTAAGAATTGATCCTATCAAAAACTTGTCAATATAAAAGTTGTAGATAATATTAAGAAGATTTATAATAAGTTTAAGTGAATTTGATATCTTAAGAATTGGCAAAGTTATGAATTTTATCTCACTAAAACCCCATTTTTTCACTTCTTGAGCCCAATTTTAACTTTACCAAAAATCTGTGATACCTAAGTTTTCGGCACTTTTCCTAAAAGTAATAATAACTTAAACTGATTTGACATATACAGGCAAAGTTCTTTAATCCGCACAAGTTGGGACCAAAGGTTGTGCAGATTATGGAATATTGTGGATTATGGATTATATATCATTTTCTTATTTCTGGACACTATTTTAATTCCATATTCAGTATAATATGAAAAAAAAACATGAAATATAATAATTAATTTAATATGCTATAATCAAAAAATGCATTTTTCAAATTCTTGCATTAAAAAATTTATTATATTAACTTTTATATATTTAAATTTTTCAGATATTTCTTTTAAAAAGTCATTTTTGGATCAAGAATTTGTAAATTTGTTTAATTGTTTACATTCATTAAGTAATGCGAATTGTGGATCCTTGACTTTATTATAATTAAGAAGTTATGGGTGTTTTTGGTTTTCACAAAACTCCTCCCTATTTCCACCCACTTGTCTATTAACGAGATTTTCCAGCCCTTGATTTTATGTGTCCGTTTGAAAAAGATTTGTGCAGAATTATAGAAGTTATGGTGTCCATAAAAAAGTTATATATATTATATAATATTACAATTCATCATCTTTTTTTAATAAAAATTATATATATATACATATATATAAAGTTCTGAACTGGGGGTGGTTTTGAGTTTTAGGGGTCATGATCGGCATAGATCTGCAAAATTTTTTCAGAAATTCTAACATAAGGGAGATTGCAATAGGTAGTATTTCTTATGAAATGTACCTAAAAACTTCACGGGGGCTTGTACCTGATCCCAGGATCTTAAACGGAATGTAGTTGGGTATAAGAAAATTTTTTAGTAGTTCATAAAGTTTCCAGAGAACTTAAGAATTATGTTAAAGAAAATTGTAAGAGAATCAGATCATTTTTAAAGAAGCTACACCAAAGGTTACATGCAAACAAAACGACTTGCAATAGGATGACGACATACTTGCAATAGATCTAAAAATAGTCATGCATTTGTAATGCTTGCAAGTAGTTACTCCTGTTTGAAAAATGCTAAAAAGCACATCGATTACAAATGATTTCAATGAATGATAAGCCAATAGAAAGCTTATATATCAAATACTAAGGACATTTAAATCACAGCCAATGTGGTTTTTATTTATTTACAATCTTGCTTTGCACTCAGTGGTTCAGCACTTTGATATTTTTACATTTGTTTAGTCATTCCTTTAGACACAACTTCACAGAAAAAATTACTTTTTAATATGATGCTAGTACATGCTTTTATTAAACCATTAATGCAACTTAATATTTTTTTTTCTGTGTAAAATTCATTAAATTTTTTATTCTTATTTAACTACTACTATGTATAATATCATTAATTATTGTTTGTTTTTTTGTGTCTAGAAAAGTTTTATTCTAATATAAATTTTATGTAAAATAAATAAATATATTTTTTTAATTTATCATTATGATTTATAAAGCTTTCATTTTTTAAATTACTGTGATGATGATGAAAATAAAAATATTTAACTAATTTAATTATATACAGAATAAAATTCTTCTTACTATTCGAAATAAATATATATATAATTTTTTTTTTTTTTTTTTAACTGTTCACTAAACCTTAATAGTTAAAGCAATTCATTCAACTAATATCCTGTGGTGACAGAATGCTGTTTATTTCATTCAATAGTGAAAATATTGCTACCAAAAATTATTAATTTCTTATAAAAAGAAATTTTCAATTTTTTTCTTGCAGCATTATTTTAAATTTGTGATCGCTTATGCAGATTTTGAATATTTTTATTAATTAAATACAATAAAAAAAAATCCCTCACCTGTAGTAAAGATCTGCACGGGCCGGCCCGAAGCCTGATCCCGGTCCATACTTTTTTCTGAAGGCTCGGGCCGGGCCTGACTTATTTTTTCTGTACAGAGCCGGGACTGGTTTCATTCCTAGCCTTCACAGCCTAAAATTTTCAGTCCTATTTTTGACCCAGCCTAAACTCATTGTTTCAGCATGGCCTGGTCCATTCAAAGGTCAGTAAAATTAGACCTGGCCCAAAAAATGCATGCATTTTTAAATCGCCATTATTCTACACTTAAACATTAAAATTTATTATTTTGAAAGAGTAATATATTTCTACGCTTATTAAAGTATAGCTAAATTAAAATCTAGTAAAACGTGTGAAAAAGAGCATGCATATGACGGAACTCTCTTTTAAACTGAAAAACATGTTGATCCATGCAAATTTGATATACTAATACGTAAGAAAAGAATATATAATAATATTTAAACTTGCTAAGAAGGGAACTTGTCATAACGCACTTTTTTCCCTTGCAATTCCACCTTAAAAGATTTTGCTGCATTTCATTTTTCTGATTTTTAACATACATGGAATAACAGTATTAATGATAACTGAAGCATTTACATATAAGAAGTAGAGATTTCTTTAAAAAAATAAACATTGCAGCCTGCGGCACTTCTATAAAAATTAAGATTATAAACATGAAAAAAAAAGTTAAGATAAATATTTCTGATAAGAGTTCCTCGTATGAGATAAATTTTTAACCAAATCGATGTAAAAATCAATGTTTTGTAGAAATTCACTTGGGCCGGGCCGAAATTTTAGGTTTTTTATCTGGCTGGGCTCGGGTCGAAATTTTTATTTTTTTATCGGGCCGAGCCAATTTTTTTTTTTCTATGAGTCGGCCCGGGCCTGGAAATTTCGGCCCGTGCAGGCCTCTAATCTGTAGATTTTTTATTTTCCCAGAAAAAATAATTCAGGTATATGATTTATTCACATATAAATTAAAAATAGGAAGCTGAATTTTATTAGCCATCGGCCAATTTTGTTCATATTGCTGTAGAAGGAGTGCTTTCAGGACAGATGGGGGGAGGGGGGAATCCTGATCAAGCATGAACAAATTTGTATTATTTTACACTACAATACACTTACAGATAAAATGAATGAAACTTGGTAATGGCTGTAAAAATAAACTAAATGTATGCTAAACTGAGGACTGTTAATCAATGAATTGAAACAACTTGTAAAATAAATAGTACATTATCTTAGATGAATATATTAATTGACGGCTGCCTTTCAATTATTATGTTTAAAGTTCATATTTAGAAAAAAAAAAAAGAATAGCAACATTTAAATGAATTTGTCATGCTTTATACATTTTCATAAAATTTACTGTGATTTAAAAATTTTTTTAACAATAACTCTTAGAATTAATAAGAATAATAGCATGAAATATTGAACATAATACATTTTTGTATGGACATCATAAAAATAGTTGGCATTGTGTTATCAATCAATATTGAAGTATCTAAGTATTAACTGGATAATTTTTAATTAAAAAATATTAAATATATTTCATTTAGATATTGTGCTCTTGAGTAAAACATGCCAATGAAGTAATTTTTTTTCTCCAAAATATACTTAGCTTTGCAACAACAATGAGAAAGGTGTATGTGGGGGAGCTGGATGGTTTTTCTCAAAGCACCTAAAAAGCTGATAAGATGTATAAAAAAATAATTATGTTGAGATGAACTGATGATTTCTAAAAGCTAATATAAAATTTATTATTTGGTGATATAGCAAGTTAGAAAAGATAAAATTTGAAAAATAGTTTCTTGTAGTATTCACACTTTACTTTACATGTTTATTTATTAAAAAATGAAAATATTAAACACATAAGAATCGCTTTTAATTTAGGTGCTACAAATAACTCTAATTTTAGAATTCCTTATGCATCCTAATGTGTAACACTTTTCAGATAAAGGTATAAAATAAAAATATATGAAATACAAATTAAAAATTTTTTAATAGAGTTATTCAAAAAATGTAGAAATAAAATAACTTTTCAAATCCCAAATAAACTTAATTATCAAAATATTAACTTATTGTTACATGTTCATTGGTGACACTTACTGTATAATAAATAAAACCAGGGCAGCAGCAAGAGTGGTGTAGATGACGTCTAGGCTAACAGCAAGCACAGCTTTTGCACCAACCTCTGGATATATTGTTGCGATGTGGAAAACCATAGTAGTAAAGCACTCTAGCAAGTTACACTTGCAGACAGAAAATCAAAATTAAGTCCTGCCTGCGAGTGTATCCAGCTGTCATAAAAACTTTACACTATCTTTTTTCCATCCTTCATTACTCCATTCGTTGACTTCCAAAAGTTGACCCATATCTTCAGTGATAGTAAGTATAGTATGATACACATTTTAAATTAATATTTTGATATTAAATTCATTTGTGTTTTGGAAAGTTATATTAACTGTACATTTTTAGACAACAACCATATTAAAATGTCCTTTATTTTTCAGTAAATAAATTCATTTTATACCGCTGTCTGAAGAGTTTCATAAATTAAAAATTCATTAGGAATTCCAAAATTAATAAAGAGTTATCAATAACTACTAATTTAAAATGAAGTAAATTGAAATGAGTGTAATATTTTCATTGATTAAAAAAAGTTATGAATAACATTATGAATATATTTAATTTTGTTGTTAAAATAAATAAATACTCTTTTAGTTCCATATGTACATTAAGAGATCCCAGAAAGATATTTTCATTCAATGCTACTGATTTAAATCTGAGGTATACATTGAAGTAACTTTAATTCAATTTAAGTAAACTATTCATTCAAAATAATTTGATAATTTAGAAAAGATTTATTACAAGTGAAGATAGATTTACATAAGTAACTTTGCAAGTTGCAACATTTTCAAATGTGCAAAATAAAAAAGAATAGGAAGCAATTTTTTTTCTACTAACATAAACAAACATATATTTAATACGATTTTATATTATTATACTACATTTAATAGGATTTTAATAGATTTTATTCAGAATGCACGCATAAAATTACTTCATTTATATCTAAACATAAATTATCATAGCAATTTCAAAATAATAATATAATACAATACTTGTACTAGAATACAATATTGCTGAAACAATAATATATTATATAAATATCCAGGGGTGGGGAATTTTTAGAAAATTTTTCCAGCCAAGTATTTGTTTTACCTGTATCAAGATGCAATGTAGTACAGTTGAAACTTGTTATGAAAAAATGTACATGACTTCAAAAATACGTATCCATATTAATTCTGGGGGGGGGGGGGGGGGGCAGAGGGAGCATGTGCCCCGGCCACCAGAACGAAGGGGCGCCAAATGAAGGATTATACCTTTGGAATGGATCATTTTCTTCTGATGGACGGATGTCTTCTATTAAATTATGAAACAGCCATTATAAATGAAGTGTTAGGTTAAGATGAAAGAGCAGTCGTAAAAAGTTAGAACTCTGATTTTCTGGTCCGAATGGGAAGAAAAAAAATGGCCATAATTTTTTTTTTTTTTTTTTTTTTTTGAAAAAAAAAAATTACGGCCATTTTTTTTCTTCCCATTCTGACCAGAAAATCAGAGTTCTAACTTTTTACGGCTGCTCTTTCATCTTAACCTAACACTTCATTTATAATGGCTGTTTCATAATTTAATAGAAGACATCCGTCCATCAGAAGAAAATAACTCGGTGAAAGCGGAAACTCGGTTAAGCAAGACTCGGATAATCGGGACTCTTACTGTATATTTCATTTTAAAAATGATCTTTAGAATATTTTTGTTGGTGTTCAGAGGGGAGTCATGACCCCCGTGACCTTCCCTTTGGATCCGTCATTGTAGATTACGTAGTATTACATATTTTAAATTTTAAAATAAGTTGGCGATTAGAAAATTAGTAAAATTCTCTTTGTGTAAATATATTTTGCAGAAGAGGAGGGGGTGCCAAAATCCATGCTTGCCCCGGGTGCAAAAAAAGCTAGTTTCGGTCCTGTTTTTCATTTCAAAACAGGACCCTTCACAAAAATTTTTATGTTAAAAAGGACCCTTCACAAAACTTACCACCTTAAAACAGGACTCGTCACAAATTTCTTTCTATTAACAATAGGACTTTTACAAAAATTTTTCATCTCTAAACTGAATCTTTCACAAATTAAATCATTTAAAAGTAAAATCTGACCTGTCACTTTTACATAAAAAAAAAAAAAAATATGTGTATTTTACTTACACATATCTTCTTAAAAATGTATAAAGAAGAACCTGAATATAACAGTAATTTCAAATTCACAAAATTATGACTAGAGTTTTCACAAATCTAAAAAGTTTTTCACAAAAACAGGACCCTGGGAAAAAAGTCTGGACAGAACCTGGAAAGTGAGTTTTTTTTTTTTTTTTTTGTCAGAAAACAGCTATAAAAACAATCCCGATGAACTTTTATGCTTGTTTATGTATAAAGACATGTAAGTTTCAAAACTATGATTGGCATGGTTTAAACCAATTGGGTGTTTTGTCAAAAAATAAATTGTTTTTTTTAGAACTAATCTAATATAATATTTTCTCTTTTTTGTAATAAGTATTTTAAATTATTGATAAAAGTAATTTCTACTTTTAACACTTCATCTCAGCAGTCAACATGAGACATAATGAGTCTAGGTCATATTTCTATGCATCTAAATTGAAAATTAGCATGTCCTGATAAACATGTATGTTACCCTAAAGATTTATCTTAAAGCATTTGAAATTAGAAAAGATAAAATATATAAATAATGTTCAATATTTAACATAAAATATTTTCATTTAAAAAATGTAAATTTTTTTTCAGCAGTTAATAACAAAATACAATGATCTTTAAGATTTTGGTCAAGTTCGAAAAGAAAAATTTCTGGATTGGGGGAGATTATCCTTAAAGAATTTAAAAGAGTAACTTAAGATATGAAGTTGAATAACACAGCTTCCAAAAATTGAGTGCTAGTTATATAGCATTTCAATAATACCAATCAATCTTTTCTGTTACTTGCTAAATCTAATGGTAAAAAATGTTGACTCGGGCACTTGGAGTTATCACTCAAAAAACAAAAAAACCAGAACCAGAAGTACTTAGATACAAAAAAAAAAAAAAAAAAAAAAAAAAATAACAACCACAGAATAATGTATTATATTCATGAAACTGCATCAAATATTTATCGAATATTACATTATTAATCAAAAGATTCTTCATACGATTTCCAAAGTAACAATGTTTCACTGTTTAGAGCAGTTTATTCTTTGAACATAAAACATAGCTGTTAGTACTAATAATGTTTAAATTAGAAATGTTTTCAATTTTCTACATAATTGACTGTAACTATTTAATTTGAATATTTTCAAACAGACTTAGATAAAATGTAAAATTGTCTGCGAACTCAAATAATTTCTTAAAAATTTTCTGCAAAAAAACACCGCGCCCCTCCTGAGTCCTATATCACCGCTAACAGCAAAAATGAAAAGTTTTACGCGAGTGGAGTGCCACTAAGCAACACCACTAAAAGAAAAATATTAATTTACAAGCATTATTAAAACTCACTCAAAAATTGTTGTATTGAATGGTATGCTTAATACAGAAAAATACATATGAAAAATTAAAAAATATATATCTATTAAACTGTGAGATATTTTAATCATTAATTTATGTAAAGATATCAATTTATGATTGCTCAACAAAACTGTTATTTTATTAATCCGTAAAATAACTGAAATATGAATAAATGAAATGTTAAAATAAAAAAGTTATTAGTCCATGAATGGAAGAGATGAACTCTTACTCATCAGTTTATCTACTGTTTTTGAGACAAACCATTCCTTAATATTGTGACTCTTTCTTCTTAAAAATTTTAAAAACTTTTTTTTCCCCTCCAGTTGAAAAATAGTCTGCAGACCTTCTGTGCGAGTGTGCAACGTGCATCACATCGATTCTCCGCCCGGAGTCTTGATTTTTTTTTTTTTTTTTTTTTTTTTTTTATAAAGAAAATTGTAAAAAAAAAAAAAAAAAAAACATCAAAACTGTCTGCAAACTTTGAAAATTTTCTGCGAACAGCGTTCGCGTGTTTGTCTATATTATCTGACTCTGTTTTCAAATGAAGTTATATTACTTATATAATGTCCAACAATATTTATTTTATCTACAAATATGCATCTGTATGCAATAGGAAATGATATTTTAAAAAACCCGATTTAAACCAAAAAAGCCTGGTTTAAACCAAATAAACCGGTCTTTTTGGTAAAAAAAGAAATAAAACCCCCTGGTTTTTTGCCAACCCTGCGCCTTATCCAGAAAATCAAATTTTGGGAAATCAAGAAAAACCTCTGACTGCTTTCATTGTAAACCAAGATTTTACAATGGCAGAAATACAGGATAAAACTAGTTTTTTGCAGATTGTTGTGCTTTTTCGGTGCAGGTTTACCAACAGAAAAGATTGATCGAGAAAACACAATTTTTTAAATCTTGAATAAGGAGAGTTTTGAAACTCACGTCCTCACAACCTGTATAAAAAAAATTTTATTTATATAATAACTGTTTTTTTAAATGTACAGTTAACTTCTATTTGTATTTAAAAATAGATAAGTAGTTTCCAGGGATCTGTTTAGGAAAATTCTGGGTCCTTTAAAGGACCCTTCACAAAACTTTTTATTCCAAAACAGGACCCTGCACAAAATTTTTTGTTTTAGAAATAGACCTTTTACAAAATTTTCACACCTTCAAATTGAACCTACTTGTAAAATAACAGCTGAATTCATGAAATAACATATTACTTAGCTTTTTGTATATGAAGGATAAAACTTGAATATAAAGATAGTTTCAAAATTTTGACTAGAATTTTCACAAATATAAGAAAAACTTCACAATTGCACAAAAACAGGACCCTATAAAAAATGTCTGGACTGACCACTGGCTTCTTTATATTAAATAAGGTGCATGGATATTGAAACAATCGTTTGTGTAGGAACAGTATATGAAACAGTGAATAATGTTGCCTGGAAATATGCATGGACATTTTCCTTATCTCGTCAAGGCAAGTTTCTCTAACTCGGCAAGGCCCCTATACTGGAAAAATACCAAAAAAGTATATTATGATTTTAATTTAAATAGATCATGTAGCTTATGAAAGAAATACTTTTGAGATTAATTTCTGTGTATACAAAATTTTCCCTTTATTGAGTAATCATTGGTGGATAACTCATGTACCATGCTAGTGATTATAGGGAGTTTGAAGTATACAGTGTGACATAAAAAATCCGGCATCAAAGTCGTCTTTTCAATCCTTTTTTCTTACACTTCTAATTTATGGGAGGAAGAAAAATAGTGGGATTAACACGTGTATTTTTCTTCTCTGGAGTTTTGGAAGTTTTTATCTTATAATATAATCAAAATATTCCAAGAGCTTTTAAACATTTTAAGGAAGGTATTTGAGGCACCCTGAAAATTTGTGCAACACTTCTTTTGTAATGCCTGAATACAAAATCGAATGTCTGGCGGAAGGATCGTGGCCCAAAACCTGTGCCAGACAAAAAATGGCACTTGACACGTGTCTGGCGCAGTTTTTGTGCCGACTAAAGTGTCTGTCATTTTCAAAATATTTTTTTCTAAGCATAAATATTACTGTGCCTCAAATACCTTTTTTGGGTAGTCAAAAAATGGCACTTGACACGTATCTGGCACAGTTTTTGGGCCGACTAAAGTGTCTGTCATTTTCAAAATATTTTTTTCTAAGTATAAATATTATTCTGTTTCAATCTCAGCGTGCCTCAAATACCTTTTTTGGGTAGTGTCAAAAAATGGCACTTGACACGTGTCTGGCACAGGTTTTGGGCCACGATCCTTCAGCCAGACATTCGATTTTGTATTCAGGCATTACAAAAGAAGTGTTGCACAAATTTTCAGGGTGCCTCAAACAGTGGTGTAGTCGTAAAAAAAACAGAGGGTATACGCTTTAAGCATAGGGTATACGCTCAAGACGGAGCGTATACCCTAGAGTGTATATACTATAGCTTTCTTGGGAAACAGAGGGTATACGCTGTTCCTTAAAAAAATCCAGAAGGTATACGGCGTATACCCCCGTATACCCTCCACTACATCCCTGGCCTCAAATACCTACTCAAAAATGTTCAACAGCTCTCCTACTAAAAAGTTGTGTGCGTATGTGTGTATGTAAATTTTATCTTAAAAACGGCTCTAACGATTTTGACTAAATTTTGTATTTTACCATTTTCAGGCACGAGAAGACCATTAGGCTAGGTCATGTGTTCGAGAAAATTCGATTAGTGGGTCATAATGGGTCAGGGTCAAGCTAATTATATCTAAAAAATGGCTCAATCGATTTTGACTAATTTTTATAACCAACCATTTTTGGGCATGAAAAAACTATTAGGCTAGGTCACATGTTTGAGAAATTTCGATTAGTGGGTCACTTCGGGTCAAGCTAATTTTATTTAAAAAAACAGCTCTAACGATTTTGACTAAATTTTGTAATCAACTGTTTTGGATTATAAGAAGACCAATGGGCTAAGTCACATGTTAGAGGAAATTTGATTAGTGGGTCACTGTGGGTCAAGCTAAGGTTATCTAGAAAACAGCTCTAACAATTTTGACGAAATTTTGTATTTCTATCGTTTTTGAGCACGAGAATACCATTAGACTAGGTTGTATGTTCAAGAAAATTCGATTAGTGGGTCACAGTGGGTCAGGTGTCAAGTTAATTGAATCTAAAAAAAGCTCAAAACATTTTGACAAAATTTTGTAATATACCGTTTCTGGGCATGAGATGACCATTGGGCTAAGTCACATGTTTGAAAAAATTCTATTAGTGGGTCATTTTTGGGTCACTGTGAACCAAGATAATTGTATCTAAAAAACGATTTTGACAAAATTTTGTATTTTACCGTTTCTGGGCATGAGAAGACCATTCGGCTAAGTCACATGTTCGAGAAAATTCGATTTGTGGGTCATTTTTAGGTCACTGTGGGTCAAGCTAATTGTATCTAAAAAAAGGGCTCAAAACATTCTGACAAAATTTTGTATTATATCGTTTCTGAGCATTAGAAGACCATTGGGCTAAGTCACATATTTGAGAAAATTCTATTAGTGGGTCACTGTGGGTCAAGATGATTGTATCTAAAAAATGATTCAAACAATTTTGACAAAAAATTGTATTATACTGTTTCTGGACATGAGAAAACCATTGGGCCAAGTCGCATATTCGAGAAAATTCGATTAGTGGGTCATTTTTGGGTCAAGCTAATTGTATTTAAAAAAACGGTTCAAAACATTCTGACAAAATTTTGTATTATATCGTTTCTGAGCATGAGAAGACCATTGGGCTAAGTCACATATTTGAGAAAATTCTATTAGTGGGCATTTTTTGGGTCACTGTGGGTCAAGATAAGTGTATCTAAAAAAATGACTCAAACGATTTTGACAAAAAATTGTATTATACCGTTTCTGGACCATTGAGAGAAACATTGGGCTAAGTCGCATGTTCGAGAAAATTCGATTAGTGGGTCATAATGGGTCAGGTGTCAAACTAATTGAATCTAAAAAGAGGCTCAAAACATTTTGACAAAATTTTGTAATATACTGCTTCTGGTCATGAGATGACCACTGGGCTAAGTCACATGTTCGAGAAAATTCCATTTTGGGGTCACTGTGGGTCAAGCTAATTGTATCTAAATAACGTCACGAACAATTTTGATAAAATTTTGTATTATACTGTTTCTGGGCATGAGAAGACAATTAGACTAAGCCACATGTTCGAGAAAATTCGATTACTGGGTCATTGTGGGTCAATCTAATTGTAATCCAAAAAATGGCTCAACCGATTTTGACAAAAATTTTTATTGCATCGTTTCCCAGCATGAGAAGACCATTGGGATAGGTCATATATTTGATAAATTTAGACTAGTGGATCACTTTGGGTTATTGTGGGTCAAGCTAATTTTATCTATAAAACGACTTTAATGATTTTGGCTAAATTTTGTATTCTATCGTTTTCAGGTTCCAAAAGAGCATTGGTTAGGTCGCATATTCGAAAAAATTCAGTTAGTGGGTCATTTTGGGTCACTATGTCTCAGGATCATGCCAATTGTATCTAAACAGCAAGAATCATACAGTGAAAATAAAATATCGAATTGAACACAAGACTAATTTTGACCAAGCTTAGCTCGGTCATCCCTGCTAGTTTATTTATTTATTAGAGCTAGTATAAAGTCTTTTTCATGTTGCTTCTAAAATAAAGCATTTAAATTTGTCTATCGCATGAAAAAGGATTTGATAAGAAAGTTAGAAAGGCTTTGTGATAACATGTTGAGTACGGAATCAGATCACCGCCAGTTTGACATTAAAAAACAGAAGCTAAAAATACTGAAATGTTATAGAAAAAGTGACGCTTGAAGGTTTATAGAGAAAAAGCACTCATGAGGGGAAAATTTTCACTGATTATTTTATTTTATTTTTAAATAGAAAATTTTAATTAAAGTAAGATTGTTTTTCTTTTTAATCACATAATTATCACTTATTGGTTATGAATTAAATTTAAACTAAAGGCGTGATTAAAAATATTGGAAGTGCTTTTGATATTCTTTCAGAAATGCGGAATTTTCAAAAATCTGGCTTAGTCTCGGTGATGCTGGATTTTTGATGTTATACTGTACCTACTGTTCCTGTTAAACATTTTCTAAAGAAACTTGCATCCTACCTCAGGTTTCTCATCTTGCTTATGTCAAACCTATGAGAGTATGACACATATTTTTAATTTTCCTGTATGCAGGGGTGCAGAAAATGTTTCTACTCCGAAAAGTTACAGCAGAGTGGGAGTAGGGGTGGGGTGGGGGTGGGTCTCCCAGCACCCTGTTTTCTTCGCGGCCGTTTGACGAAATTTGCGTTTTTTTTTTTACGATCGTTTGACGAAATTTGCGTTTTATAACAAATTTTTGACCAAATTTGCGGTTATTTCGCGATTTTTTGACGAGTTTGCAGTTATTTCGCCTTCCTTTTGACGAAATTCGCGATTATTTTGCCCTCTTTTGAAGAAATTCGCAGTTGTTTTGCCATCTTTTGATGAAATTAGCAATTGTTTTGTGATCGTTTGACAGCATTTTTGGTTCTTTCGTGACATTTTGACGAAATTTGCTATGTTTTAACAACATTTGCGGTTATTTCACCTTTTTGTCGAAATGCACGGCTGTTTCACGATCTTTTAATGAAATTTGCATTCAGTTCGCAATCTTTTGATGAAATTTGCGGATTTTTTTCGCGTTCCTATGACAAAATTCACGGTTATTTTGCTATGTTTTGACGAAAATGGCGTTTATTTCACCATGTTTTGACAAAAATCGAGGTTATTTTGCCCCTTTTGACGAAATTCGCAGTTGTTTCGCAATATTTTGTCAAAATTGGCAGATCATTCTCACTTTTTTGACAAAATTTCGAAATCGAAATGTATATATTTGTATATGTTTCTGCAAAATTTCCGTAAATAGTTAAAATTTCCCTCGATCCTAGATCGCCGGATCGGACATACTCTGCATCCCTGCCTGTATGTAGTACTGTTCCTAAAGAGTGTCTCCCTTTCTTTAGTTGTCATTTCTAAAATATATGCTTAACTTAATTTTAACTGCTAAAATTTTACTCAATTTCGGTAAGATTTTTACACATACAATTATAAATGAAGTAATTATGTATTTTAGAAGTATTTCGACAACTACAAAAAATAGAGACTTTCTTTATAAACAGTACATAGAAAAAAGTTAAAAAAATTAATTTTCTTCGGAGATATTTTAAAGTAGCATAAAACTATAGCATTTAACTCTGTATGCAACTGTAAAAGCATAAAACCCTTAAGAATCATTAAAAAGAAGAAAGGGAGGATGGAGTAAAATGTATTACTACATAGCATAATCTAGCGGTCTTCTAGATAGCTGCTTTTACGACACTTTTCCTGTAGCAAGACAGACCTAAGTCAGAGCTGTTAGTGGAATAAAACGTAAAATGAATTTTTTAGATATGTGCCATTTTTCTTGCGGATGAGCGATATACTTTCTTTGGGATTAAGTTGTTTATTATTCTAAAATTTAATATGTAGTAATGTACACTGTAAGTATAAATAATCTAGGGTCAGTGATGGAAATTGGAAAATAAAAGGTTGGTATCAAATGACGACTACTGTAAAAATCTTAGGCGTCAAATTAAAATTTTTAATTAAAAAAAATGTTAAGTATAATTTTTTGCATTAATTTTTCAACGAATACCTGCTTTTTCTATTTTATTATGCGTATGTAAAAATTTTCAGGATGTATACACGTGTATATAGCAGTTTTTAAGAACAAATACCTGACTTTTCTATTCTATGTATGTGTATGTAAAAATAAAAATTGCAATTTCTAAAATTAATTTTTAACATTACTGTAATATTGTATGCTACTTTTTAGAAAAGCACAAATACTTGTTTTTATTTAAAATTATTGAAGTTCTTAATCTCCAAGATTATATAATAATTGAACTGTAAAACTGTTGCATTGGACGACTATCAACCACTAATTTTGAACACTGTCTGGAGCCACGGTCGGCAACAGGCAGACCACGGAAGGTCAAAGTGTGGAACACCAAAAATTTTCCATTTGAATAAATAATTTACTAATATTTACATATAATAGATATGTTTGAGCGATAGCCTTATCAATGTTTCTTATATTTTACAAGTAATAGCGCTATTAATAAGATTTTTTAATAGTGATTCTTCGTTGCTATGATGTGAAATGCAAAATGCTGCGTTGGAGCGCAGGCGTGGCAGTGGAAGACATTTCCTTGCAAATGCATAAAACTGAATCCCCTGAAGACTTTTTGGGGTAAGCATATCTCAGAAAAGTATGAAACTAGCTAAAAACTAGCTATTAATGTGACTACTATGTTTGGTTCCACATATGTATGTGAAACAACTTTCTCCAAAATGAATTTTTGGAAGAACAAATATCGTTAGAGATTAACACGTTGAATGCCAAGTCCATTTTTCCTGTATTTCCATTTGGGCCACAAAATAAGATTCCCGTTACACAATCTTTAAATGTCAGTCACTGATGACTGATGCGGCCTAAATGGAAAGTTGTGTCAGTCACCAGTGACTGACGTGGCATCCAATGTGTTAACGGCAGGGATGTAGTGGAGGGTATACGGGGGTATACACCGTATACCCTCTGGATTTTTTTAAGGAACACCGTATACCCTCTGTTTCTCAAAAAATCTATAGTAAATACACTCTAGGGTATACGCTCGGCCTTGAGCGTATACCCTCTGCTTAGAGAGTATACCCTCTGTTTTTTTTACGACTACACCACTGGTTAACGGATGCCCACCTTGAAGGCACTCTTTACATTAGTTGTTCACTACGCGAACCAAACTATAAAAACTGGCTCAAGACCACAAGTATAATGTTTTGCATTAATTTTTCAGTGAATACCTGCCTTTTCTATTTTAGATATTATGCGTATGTAAAAATTTTCAGAACATATACACGTGTATGTAGCAATTTTTAAGAATGAATACCTGACTTTTCTATTCTATGTATGTGTATGTAAAAATAAAAATTTAAAAGTAAAGTACTTATATTACTTATGCGTTTTTTTTTCTGACCTCAATAAAATTTTTCAAACATATATGGACCCCACTTGAAATTACTTGCCGAATGCCGACACCTGGTCTAGGGTGACAACTAAGGAAAGTGCCCTTTTAATAAATACAACCTGCCTTTTTTATAAAAGAAATCTGAACCTTAGGTTGAAGAACCTGCAAGCAATAATGCCATTATGTAAATTTTTTTTTCAGTATTTATTATTTCCCTTTTGATACATATTTTTTTAGTGTTTACCTGTGCACTAATGTTGATAACTACTGCTTTTTTCAAATCTCTATTTAATTTGGCATCTGATATCAGAACAGTGTCTGCAGCTATGATTGTTAACAAATGTACATTTCATTTAATACAGTTCATGCTTATCCATAACATGAGAATGAGAATTTATTTTTGGGACCTCTGGCTTAAAAATCAAAACTTTAGATCTGTGCTACAGAATCATGATCCTTTTTCTGTTATTTTTCGCTTAAAAAATACACTATATAAATGTATAATATATGGATATTTATTTCATAGCTTTCTTTGTGTTATATTGTTCATTTCTTCTTCATAAATATTGTATAATAAACTCAATTGTGTTTCTACTATGAAACAGTAATTCATCATGATCCTTTTTCTGTCATTTTTCACTTAAAAAAATACATGTATGTGTGTATAAATGTATCGTATATTTTACAACTTTCTTTGTATTATATTATTCATTTCTTCTTTGTAAATATTGCATAATAAACTCAATTGTGTTTCTAAAAGATACAGTATTACTCATTGTGATCCTTTTACTGTCTTTTTTCACAAAAAAATACATGAATGTGTAAATAAAATGTATAGATATTTAGTTATTTTATATCTTTCTTTCCATTATATTATTCATTTCTTCTTTATAAATACTAAGGGTAGAGGTGAAAATTAGCAGTCACCACATGCCGATTAAAGTTGTGAAGGTGGCGGTTAAAAAATCAGCCATCGATTGCTACTCGCCAAGTGGCAATGGATGGCTGATTTTGGATTATGATATGGCTGATTTTTTAATTTGAGTAGCGATTAAAAAATCTGTTATCGATCGCCAAGTGAAATACAGTTTTTTTTAAAATGGCAATATGCATCTCTTCTTTGATTACATCTAATTAGCAAACTGGTTAATTCTTTTTGCTACCAAATGCAAGCAGATTTCAATATTTTGGCTTTTCGCCATGTGCTTGCTCTTCAGTTGGATTATTTTTTCAAGAAATACAGTTTTATTCTGCAAAATATATAGCCATCAGCTTTGATTCCACATGCATTTCAAATAATTTATTCTTTTTTTTCACCGGATGAAAGTGGATTTTAAGGACATTGCAATATATTCATTATTTCCGACTTCTGCCACATGCTCAGCAGTTAGATTATTTTTCTTCAAGAAATACTGTTTAATCCTGCGAAATAAATACACTCACCAGCTTAGATTTCAACTGTACGTAATGTGTGTAGTAAGTATGTTAACACATTTACTTATTACATAGAATCCAAATAACATTTTATTGTATACACCTCGCTGTTGGAATTTTGATTTAGTTGTTTTATATATATATATATATATATATAATTTGATTGATAATTGTGTTTATGAACATATACAAATAATCCAAAAATATATTCTAAAAAAATTAATGTGATAACAGATTTTGTGATTTTAAAGTAATTTTCTTGAATTTTGACTGCTTTCCTATTTTTATCATGAATAGTTGGCTGGTATAAAATTCTGATTTATAGAAAAATATGTATATATACAACGATTATAGTTTATCTAGACGTTGAAACATTATAGTGGCCACTAATGAAACTGATTCTACTGGCCACTGGCTACTAACTCAGTTTTCACCTATAACTAAGGGATAAACACAGGCTTCCCTTGTTGTAGTAAATATAGGTCATAATCACGGTATATATTACTTCTGTTGGTTAATTTTCTTAAGTGATACTTAATAAACAGCAAATAATGTAAAAACTTTCTCTTTTATTTAAATATGATTATGTTTCTAATTATCTTTGTAAGTTGACAGTTAAAAGTAGAACTTGTGTAAGGTTTTTAAAAATATGCTTTAAAAGATTTTTTTAAGATTTCAGCCGAATATTTTGATATTCGGCCAAACCGAATATTCGGCAACATGGCCGATTAGATACCGAATATTCGGTGCCTCCCTAATATTTGATTATTCATTTTCAAAATATCACTGTGCAAGATAATTTTGATGTTTCGAGTCAAAACAAGTATAAACGAAACTTTCAACTGCTATTGACTGTGTTGTTCTGTAGATAAAGAAATTTTGTCACAGGTAGTGACTTTTGTAGCCAAATAAGAAAACAAATATATTTTCCAAGCGTTATGTTTGAAGTTTTTATTTTTAAATGTAGAACTAATAAAAATATTGTCTTAGATTGTCTTTGAAATATTATCTTTGAATTAATTGCCTCACATAATTTTATGTGAAACAATTAATTCAAAACAGCCATTTAAAGATAAACTGTCTAATTTAGATAATCAGATATATACAGCTTCATTAGAAAATAATCTTTTAGGTAGATTTCGTAAGAAATACTACTTATTGCAGTCGTTACCATGGTGCGACTTTTGAAAAATTCCTTCATAACTTTTCATTATAGGACCACAGGAACCCAAAACCACCCCCACCTAAAAAGTTTATATATATATATATATATATGTATGTACTAAATTTTGTCCGCACAATAAAAGTCGCAATTATGCACGGATCGCCTTCAAACTCGCCAAACACTTTGATATGGCTAATATCTCGGCAGGGATTGAAAATGGGCGAAATCGGCCCAACGGGGTGGAAATGAGGAGGGTTCAAAATTTTGAATACTGTCTTAACATGATTCTGATAAAACCAGCTTTTACACAACAATGACAGGAAAAAAATAAACATTTTTCTTTATAGCAGTTGCCAACAATTAAAAAAAAACAATAAATTTCTCACCACAACAATTACTTTTGTATTGTAAGATTTTCACGTGAAAAAATAAATAAATAGTTTGACAAATTGAAAACAAATTGAATATTACGTCATAAGTTTTCTAGAGCATGTTTTCCACATGAAAACTCAAAATAAAATAAATAGTTTGACGAATTAAAAAAATATGTATATTGCGTCATATTGGAAATATAATGGACCTCAGCAGGTGAATATGTAACGTCATGTGAGTTTGAAGAAACGTATTACAACATGATAAAAACCCGACCATGGAAATATTAACATATTTTAACACTTAAAGGTTCTCTGAATTTTTTGTATCTATTTTAAAACCTATTCCATATACATGCGCGTGTGTACTCGTGTATATTATAATTTTCTCAAAAAAGTTTAGCTCCCTACAGCTCATTCTTAGTAAAGAAACTGGGTTATCTCTAATCTTGATTTAAGTTTTGTTGGTGAATTTAGTACTTAACTTCGAAATCTACCTTCGCCTGTAGGCCAAGCCGGCAGGGATTTTTTGATTTGTTTTAGTTGAGTCTAAACTGTACAACATGTTAGGGAATAAAAAATAAAACAAGCTTACATTTATGTTAAAATTCTTCAATTAGAAAAAACTATTTTGTAGTTATTAGAATATTGTTTGATTAAGTTTTCATGTTAAGTGCAATGTTTTAATTTCTAATTTATATTATGCATGAAAATATTTATTGTCAGCAGTGAGTTGACTATTTTGAAAATATCAGATATTTTTGATATTTTCGAAAATATCAGATATTTTTGATATTTTCGAAAATATCATGATATTTAGGAACCCTGGTAACACTATTTCTTCCTTATGTCTGTTTCCTAAAATCTGTTTAATTTTAGTCTAAAATTTTTTTTCAATGACAAATTCATCACTCAAACCATTTATTTAACCTTTTGAAGACTGGTGTTTTAAACATTGGTGCTGAGACATTCTTTGAGATACACTTCTTTTCTCCACAGTTATTAGGGTTGCCATTTCCCGTAAGTTGTACGTTTTTTAGAACTTTTTAGGCCTATCGTACAGTGTACGTTTAAAATTTCCACGTACGATGATTTCTTCAGTTTTTTTTTTTTTTTACCGCATCTTACTTTTGATAATTTAAAGATTCTTTTTTACAAAATTTTACTATTTGTCATAAAAAAAAGTTCTACAATTGTGCGTCAAATGTAAAAATAGCTTATTCTTGATCAGGATTACAAAATTCTTGGGAGAGTGGAGTGATATTAATTGCGCATTCACAAACTCTTGGGTAGGATTAAATCATCTGAACTTTGCATTATTATAGAGAATAAGCATCTGCATTATAAAATTTTTAATTTAGTATATCTGTACCTTAAGTTTTAATATCTTGTTTGATTTATTATTTTCGTTTATGCTTAAATACAAAAATTAATTTTTGTAAGATGTCCATTACTAAAATTTTCAGGATCATCATTGAATTGTAGGATTTTTGACTTACTTTTATTCTTGCAATTCAATTAATCTTTCATTCATAATGTGATATATGGCTGCAAATTTAGTTAAACAATGTTAATAGAATAATGGGTACTTCTTAGTTATCCCGTCGACCAATTTCGCCAAATTATACACATTGACATAATTTTTATTTTAAATAAAGAAAGAACAAATAAATTAGTAAAACATTAATAAAAATACAAATAAAACGTAGAATTAATGGTTTTATTGGCATTTAATCTTACAATTTGGCGACAGTAATTTGGTCGACGGGATAACTAAGAAGTACCGAATAATGTAATACATATAAAGCTGGAAAATAATTATTAAATGATAATTAATAACCCCTTTTCAAACAAATTTGTTTCTGAAAACATTACTGGCACATTCAACATACTTTAGTATGGTATAAAAAAGGACGATAGCACAATAAAACCAAAACTAACTAGCCTCAATCAAATTCTTCCATTTTTGTCTGAGATAAATCTGGCAATACTAGCAGTTATTGCCAATCATGCCAACCCAAAACAAAGATTAACAGTAACTGTAAAACGAAATGAAGCATTTGATCTACTTTAAGATCATTATTGTCTTTTATGAAGGGATGCCTTCTTAATGATACTTAAACCACATGTCCTGAAAAGGTTAAATGAATATTTAGTTTCAAGATTTTAGATAGTGGTGCATCAAGTACTTAGTCATTTACAATTCAGCCGAATACCAAATAATAGTGTGTAAAAAAAAACAAAAAAACATGCATGCATACAAGCGATTTTAGATGATGAGTTCTGAACAGTGACCTGGAGCCGAACAATTTTTGATGCTCCAGCTCCAGCTCCAAGTCGGCTCTGACTTCGCACTTTTGAGATGCAGATTCTAATTTAAACATTTAATTTTTTGCTCACAAATTTTTTCTTCCTTTACCTTCATTAAAGATCTGACAAAATGCATTTTTCTTCTCATCAAACTTGAAATGCTTGTTCAGAAAATATGACATCTTTTAGCTTTTGCTTTTAAAATAAAAAGTTTGATGGAATTTTAAACACAAAAATCTTAAATTTCTTCTACACTTTTCAAGCAACCAAAATTGTACAACTACATACGTAAACAACAGGCGGTCATATTTTTCAAATAGTGTTGTCACTTAGCTCAAGTAGAAAGTAGAAGTAAAGTAGTGCTACCATGTTTTGAGAAGTTTTCCATCTCTAATAAAAAAAAAAAAAATGATATAATTCAAATACTGAATAATGATGTACTTAAAATATTTTAAGTGTGGAAATTTAAAGAACTGAAAAAAAAAAAAAAAAGATTTTTAAAAGAATATTAAAAACTAAAGGAGCCCTGGAGCAGGGGAAAATTTAGAGCTCCGGCTCCGGGCGTCTGGTTCTGAAGAAAAATGTTCCAAATGCACTACACAACAATTATAAGAGTTCTTAATTTTATGTAGGTGATCCTGAGGAAAAAGAAAAAACAGTTTCCTCTTTTTCCGTGATTTAAAGCCGAGCCTGCATCACACAATTGTGCAGATCCTCCCTTGATACAACCTGAGATCAGAATTTTTTTTTCAATCAAATATGATCCTATTAATTAGGTAGGTTAGGGTTAAAAACAAAGACTTTCAATTTCTACCAAAACTCTTTAGGTCTTAAAGGGCTATAGTAAAAATTTTCACAGCCATCTTTTCCTTAAAATCAAAAATTATTGCAATAAAGTAAAAAAAAAAAAAAAAAACTACTACAAATATATCGTTTTGCAAAAAGATAATATCTGGCAAAGTAAGAATAAGATTTTATGAGTAATACTTCCATGTAAAGATTGCTAGGAACGAAAAGGCAACATTTTCAAGAACTTGTATACCCAGTAGCAGAAACAGTGCAGCATGGCAGCAGGCGCTGCAGATTAATCCACCAGCTTGAAATGCTGGGTTTAAAAAATAGCTGAAATTTACTTTGTCTCTAGATTTATGGTATTTTCAGTGATGGAACAGCATGGACCTCATTTTACAACAGAAAAAAGCCATTTTAGAGCAGCAAAAACGCTCATTTTGGAGCAGAAAATAACTATTTTGGAGCAGCAAAAAGCCACTTTGGAACAGAAAATAACTATTTTAGAGCAGCAAAAAGGCTCATTTTGGAGTATCAAAACATCATTTTGGTATTCTTTGACGAAATTAATGTTTTTCCTGCAATTCTTTGACGAAAGTCGCGTTTTTTTCTGTGATTCTTTGACGAAAGTCGCGTTTTTTCCCACAACTCTTTCACAAAATTTGCATTCTTTCACAATCCTTTGATGAAATTCGCATTTTTTCAGACCCTTTGCTGAAATCAGCGGGTTTTTCGAAATCTTTTGCCGAAATTTGCAGTTTTTCGCGATCTTTTGAGGAAATTTGTGCTTTTTCCTGCGATCTTTTAATGAAATTCGCGTGAATCTTTTAACCCTGTTTTGTTCGTTTTTTGATGAAATTAGCGATCCTTTGACAAAATTCACGTTTTTTTCGCGATCCTTTGATGAAATTTGTGTTTTTTTTTAGTGATATTTTAACGAAAGTTGCATTTTTTCACGATCTTTTGACAGTGTTTTGTTCGTTTTTTGACGAAGTTAGCCTACCCTTTGGCAAAATTCACGTTTTTTTTTTCATGATCCTTTGACGCAATTCGCGAGTTTTTGACGAAATTGGCGTTTTATTCGCAAACTTCTGATAAAATTTGCGGGATTTTTTACCGCGTTATTTTAACGAAAATGCGTTTTTTCACGATCTTTTGACCCCGTTTTGTTCGTTTTTTGACAAAATTAGCAATCCTTTGACAAAATTCACGTTTTTTTCGCGATATTTTAACGAAAGTTGCGTTTTTTCACGATCTTTTGACAGTGTTTTGTTCGGTTTTTTACGAAGTTAGCTATCCTTTGGCAAAATTCACGTTTTTTTTTCCGTGATCCTTTGACGCAATTCGCGGGTTTTTGACGAAATTGGCGTTTTATTCGCACTCTTTTGATGAAATTTGCGAGATTTTTTACTGCGTTATTTTAACAAAAATGTGTTTTTTCCCGATCTTTTGACCCTGTTTTGTTCGTTTTTTGACGCGATTAGCGATTGTTTGACAAAATTCACGTTTTTTTCTCGCGATCCTTTGACAAAATTTGCTTGTTTTTTGTGATCTTTTGACGAAATTCGCGTGTTTTTTGCGACCTTTTAACGAAAGTAGCATTTTTTCGCGATCTTTTAACGAAAGTAGCATTTTTTCGCGATCTTTTGATATAGTTAGCGCTCTTTTTACAAAATTCACGTTTTTTTCACGATCCTTTGACGAAATTCGCATGTTTTTCACGATCTTTAGACGAATTTAGCGTGTTTTTTGCGATTTTTTGACGAAAATTTCATGTTTTTCACGATCTTTAGTCGAAATTTGAGGCCTTTTGATGAAATTTGCGTTTTTTTTCTCTATTTTTTAAAATAAATTAGCATTTTTTTAACGATCTTTTGTTCATTTTTTGACGAAATTAGCGATCTTTAGACAAAATTCACGTTTTTCTCGCGATTCTTTCACAAAGTTCATGTATTTTTCGCGATCTTTTGACAAAATTCGCGTGTTTTTCCCTATCTTTCGACAAAATTTTGCGTTTTATTCACGATCTTTTAACGAAATCACGTTTTTTCACGATCTTTTGACCACGTTTTGTTCATTTTTTGACGAAATTAGCGGTATTTTGTTAAAATTCACTTTTTTTCGTGATCATTTGAGAAACATCGCATGTTTTTCGCGATCTTTTGACCAAATTCGCATGTTTTTCGCAATCTTTTGGCAAAATTCGGGTGGAAAATTATCGATTTGGCTCAAGAATTATTATTGAATTGGCGCAGTTAGGCGCAATTTTGTTGAAAAATGATCGTTTTGGCGCAGCTGTTCCATCACTGGTATTTTTTGTATCCTTTCATTATATTTTCTTTATAAATGGAAATTTTGTTTATTTTATGGGTTTATATTATTTCTTACGATGATAGTAAGCTTAGTCTAGCATTGTTAGGTTGCAGATCAATTTTAATTTGCTGCAGACTGACACAGAAAATTCTGCTTCTGGGCTTGTATAAAGAACATTGCAGAATGTGTAACAAAAATTCCATAGTGGAATGTTCAAATTTGGGATGTTCTAAATTGCTTTGAAAACTAATGAAGGTGCTAATGATTCCCTTTTCGGAACAACTTATTCTTTCAGTAACTGTGATTGATCTATTATACTTGTTAAGTTCAGATTGATGTTTTACATGAAAAACAGTTTTTAGCATCTTCAAAATGTAATTTTTACCATAAAGTTTTTTTAATACTTTTTGTACAATGTGGCCAAAAAGATAAATTTCTCCTTTTTTAACACATACTAAAGAAGAAGAAGAAAAAAAAAAATTAAGTGAAATGTTATAAAACAATAGCTTCAAGAAAAGTTTGTCTTTTCCCTTGAATTTTTTGGGTTCACAAATTCATGTCTCTCCTAAATAATTTGCACAAGAAAAAAACACATAACATAACATATGAACACAAAGGCCTCATTACAGTAAATTACTTTTGAAATATGGCAACCCTAAGATTTCTCCGGAGAGAGTTGATGGTTAAACTCCTTGTTTTCTAAGCTGCTTTCTAATTGGACCGAATTGGAAGCTTGTTTTTTTTTGTAAAAGGCTTTCTTATTGGACAAAGAGGAGAATCAAGGAACATTTTGAATTTGTTTGGAAAAACGTTGATATTGCTGCAGTGGATTTTCCGTTGAAAAGTTGTCACTCTGTGTCGCAGTCGCGTGTTTTTATTATTTGTTTTCTCAATCTTGTATATTTTGAAACAAGTACTTATCTGGATAAATGCTTGATAGGTGAGAATAAATATTCGATCAGTTATTTTTCTTTTATTTTTACCTCTATTTTTGAGCATTGATTGAATTATGTACGAAAGAAAGGTTGATTGTTCCAAGCTATGAATGACTAAAAGTGACAGATTGAGTGATGCTTTTGAATGACATCCTAGAGCACAAGGTAAAATTATGAATAAAAAAACGGGGGGTTCAGGGGGGCGGTAGCCCCCCTGATAAAAAAACAACAACATTGTTTTGCTCCCATTACTGTTAACAAACGCTCTTTTTTAATAATTTGGGTAAGTGAAAGTTTTGTTTTTAGGTATATTTTATAAAATGTATTTTTAAAAATATGAAATGTATCTTTTTTTAAATGTATTTCGAAAAAATTTGAAATTTTATGTATTATTTTTACTCAAAAATACAGGTTAAAATAAGAGAAAAATGACTGATCGAATATCTATTTTCACATTTTAAGCATTTGTCTAGATAGGTACTTGTTTCAAAACATACGAGATACGAGAAGAGAAAACAAATAATAATTTTGCGTACTCTCTCCCGGATGTTGCAGCGCTCCGGGAGTTAGTACGCGAAAATGCGCCAATTTGGCGATTTTTGAAAATTGTGCCAAGAAGGAGAGTAAACTGCGATCGCACCCAAATATCAATACAACATTATATATTAAAAAATTCTATATATTATATCAGGAGGTTCTACAGTATTTCTATAGTTTCTGAGTATCTTTAAATTTTAAATGATGTCAGTAAATTATTTTATCTTTCAGCTTATTGGCTGCACACATGAAGTCTCCCTCATTATATCTGTTTCTTACATGCACTGTTAACATCAGACATTAAGAACAATTTGCTACCAAATACCAAACACAGCGGTAGAATTCACATAAAAAAGTCACTGGTCCCAAGGACCAGTAAGCATAAGAATTTACTGGTCTATAGTAATCATCACTGGCCTGCTACAAAAAATTCTGGAACAACTTGCGTTTATTCACCCGGAGTCTGCCATCTTGTTTCTTTGTTGGTCATTTATAACTACTTCATGCTTAATTTTTGAAAATTTAGAGATACATAAACAACAACAAAAATAAATAGGGACTCCAGGCGAATACGCAAGTAGCCCCAGGAACAACTTGCGTATTCGCCCAGAGTCCGCTATCTTTTTTAAAATAAAATAAAATTATACGATTTGTGTTCTTTCTCAGGGACAGGAAAGTTTATGTTTACCTGTCAGAGAGGGGAGAAAGTTACTGGTCCTGCGGACCATTAAAATTTTTAAATTAGTAGTTTGATTGAATTTTTGGTGGTTTTGGACAAGTAGAGTACCAAGGATTTTGAACGCTAAAACACATAAGTGTTATTAATGCCACAAACCTAAATAAAAAACTTAATAGAATTTAAACAACAGAACAAAACACAAAGACGTAAACTTTAGAACCTTTAATAAAAATTTTAATAAACACTGAAATACAGAATGTTTCATGGAAATTAATCATAAGCCACTTTTAAGCCATTCACAGTTAATACAGGACCATGAAAAGAAAAAAGTATTATTGTTAGTCAACGCTCATACTTTCAACAGCAGGCTCCTCTGTTTTTGGCTGACTTTCTGAATCTTCAGGTTTAGCTGCAGGAGCACTATCACCAGATGGAGCTCCACCACGTCGGGTTCTTTCATCATTTTTAATTGCTTCAAGATAAGGTTCAACAGCATCATCTTCAAAAACAGTGAAATCCATGTCTTTACCTACAATAGCCACAGATGCATTCTTATTATTCAATTCCACTTCATTTGGTAGACATTCACGGAGAGCCCTTAGACCATGTCTTACTAATTCATCCAAAGAACACGTTTTGAATTCATCTAGATACTTTTCTAAGTAGGTTCGAGCTGACTGAGATCTTGCCCCTATGGCCATTGCTTTTGTATCGAAATAATTAGCAGAAGGGCAGGTTTGATATACATGCGGACCTAAATCATCATAACCAGCAACAAGTAAGCCAACTCCATATGGTCTCCTGTCATAACGCTGGGTGCAAATCTGCATTTTATTTCCCAGACGGGAAACTAATCTATTAATAGGTAAAGCCGCATCACGGGCAAAACGGTTGCTTAAGCATTCGGTGCGCATATATTTACTTAATAACCTTGCATCGGCTGTTAAACCAGCTATGGCAATGCCACAGTGGTTATCAATTGGAATAATTTTCTTCTGATGGGCAGATAATTCAGATGAAGCTCTCTTCAATGCAACCAAAACAGCATGAGTTTCGTTCTTTAAACCAACAGTAGCAGATCCCTGCTTAACTGCTTCCATAGCATATTCAACCTGATGAAGTCGACCCTGAGGACTCCAAACAGTAACATCATTATCATATTGGTTCCGGAACATAATGTAAAATAGAGAAAGAAGATTTACAACAAATTACACTGATGTTTATAAATATTGGCCGGGTAACGAAAAACGCTCTGACATGCAAGTTTTCTACACAGTTTGGTTTGCAGTGAGCACGTTCAGTGGACCTGAGACCGGTGAGATCGGTTACGATATCGTCTGTTCATTAAGAACCCCCCCCCCCCCTCCCTATCAACTTAATATTATCTTGAAAAGGGGGTCTTGGTCTGATCCTACCCCAAAAATTTTTTTTGCTAACATGAAACCTTGCATGAAACTCAGCAACAATAATAAGAATAATCCATCTTGGAAGGCATTAACCTGAAATCCAATCCGAACACAAAATCTCCTTTGTGCTCAAGTAATCCGATTGTCAATCGTAAACAGTCACAGATTGCATAAAGATCTCGAGCTGTTGAACAGGAACAGGGATTTTGTGTTTACATTCTGCGTTAGCGAACACGTTTCCTATACGTGTAAACTCAATAATTATTTTATTGTATGTATAGTCTGTTATTTTTCTTGTTTTCTCTAAAATAATTTTATTGATTTCTGTGCTAATTCGTATCTTTTTATTTTGTTAAATATACATCGATCTCAAAATTCTACAAAATGTAGAAACATTTTAATTTAATGTTCTTTTTTCTTGCAGAAATTAAGCATGATCTTTTTGAAACACAATATCCATAAAGGCGAAATTATATTATTAATAAGCATTTGTTATATTAGACATACAGATCTTACTATTATAAATTTAAGGAACTTTAAAAAATAGTATTGTCAGATTGTGATTGTGCAGTGAAGAGGGAGTTCTAAATGAGAGCCTATTACACAAAGCATCCTTATGAGCGCTCCTTTTTAAATAAATTTCTTATGTATAAAAGAATTTCATCCAATAACAACGGTTAATAAAGGGTAAATATAACACTATTTCAATTTTGTTTCAAATAATTTTTGTACAAATTAGGATGCAGTATGTTACTAATTTAATCTGTCTAAAAAATTAAGAAAACCCATTTTCTTCAAATCATTTTTCATAGCTGTCTAGCAGACAAGTTATGGAAATAAATGCTTTAAGAATTATTTTTAATTTACTAGTTTCAAAATAATAATGAATTTAGATATTCCCAGTAGTGCTTATATGAAACGAAATTGCTGTGAAAATTTTACGTTGCAAATTTTATTTATTTGCAAACATAAAAAGGCACAGATGACATATATGCAGCACATTGGCGCGATTTTTTTTTAATGCCAATTTGCCGAATACCAGTTACGTATGTATTTTTGAAAAGGGAATAACAATAAATAAAAAAAAGTTTAATTAATAACAATAGAACAAAACAATTTATGTAAGTTTAAAAAAGAAAATAAAAGTAAATAAACAATTTATTAATAAACAAACAACAACATCTGGCTTACCATATCATATCAAGCAAAATAACGGCACTTTGTCGCCAGTTAAGGACCCCGGTGCGTATATGACATTGGCGTCAGAAAAAAATCACGCTAAAGTGGTGTGTAATATGATATCTGTGCCCATAAAAATGCTGCAAAACTCATCAAGGACGAGTGACTTTTTAGGTAGTCTTTGAAAATCGCAAATTATAGAGGTATGCCAAAAACGTTTTTTTATTTGGTAGTTAGCTATATTTTTCAACTTTCTTAATTACTGTGATGTAAACATGGCATGAAGTTCTACTTTATATTAAACTTTCATCTCTTGTTTATATTTCTTAATTTTATAGGAAAAATATATGAAAATGCATTATAGTAACCAACTATTTTTGAGTTTCGTAAATTGTCATAAAAATTTTCAACTGTATGTTCCATTTTACTGGCTGGTGAAATAAATCCTTGGCTGGTAAGATTTTCTAGAAATTCCCCACCCCTGTTCATGAGTGTATGCTAGGGATGCACCGAATATTCGGTATATATTCGCTATTCGGCCATGTTACCGAATATTCGGTTTGGCCGAAAATCAAACTATTCGGTATACTGAATATTCGGCTTGGCCGAATAGCAAACTATTTGGTCTGCCGAAAATTCGGTTAAGCCGAATACTTAAAAAAAACTTTTAAAGCATATTTTTAAAAACCTTATACCATTTATCTACATTTAACAGTCAACTTATAAAGATATTCAGAATAATTAGAAACAGAATCATATATTTAAATAAAAGAGAATGTTTTTGCATTATTCATTTGCTGTTTGTTAGGCATTATTTAAGAAAATTAACCAATCATGAGGATTTTCATAGGAATTAATTATGTACAAATGTAAGTTCCTGAACAATGTCCAGTAAATAATCTGTTTCTTGCTAAGATTTTAAGAACATTTATAATTTCTGAAAATGATCGCCTACTCCAGACACCGATCTAGGATGCATTTCAAAACTTCCTTGCTTAATCAAAGGGAGTAGAACAGTTATTCTTGCTGAGTTGCCACCATATAAAATTTGAATACATTGTATTATTTATTTATTTTTATGTTAGTCTCTTCCTGACAAACAATATAGGGTCCTGTACAATTTTTTCACAATATTTCTTTTATTTTAAAATGTTTGTTTTAGAATTAAAGAAAATTTTATTAATTTGTTTTAATTCACAGAAGAAGCCATGAAATTTAAAATTTTATTAATTAAAAAAGTTTTATAACCATCCTCTTCTTAAATAACTCAAAGCAGATTTTTTTTCAGCATAAAGTTTACTTGAAAAAAAGCTCTTGATTAACAAAATGAAAGTTTCTGTTTTAATATTATGTCAAACTGTTTTAAAATTTAACATTTTAATGCCTTTAAACTTTGAAATATAAAATTATTTGACAAGCCGAATTTTCGGTATTCGGCCGAATAGTTACTATTCAGCCTAGCAGTTACTATTCGGCTAGCCGAATATTCGGTTCACCTGTAGGCCGAATGCCAAAATCATTATTCGGTGCATCCCTAGTGTATGCCTTGGTTATTTGTGATTTTTTTTTCATTCTATTTCTTTTTGCGAAGGCATGATGGTCGAGGGTTTTTTATTCATTGTGTAAACTCTGCAAACTTGTCTGCTCCAAAAAGGAAGGATGATGCAAGATATTAGGGAATAGGGATACGCCGGATGTGGATTTTTGCCTACGGGTCATTCCATGTGAAATCAACCAATTTAAAGAAAAGTTGTTGCACCATAGTCACAGATTTTTTTAAAATTTTTAGTACAGACAGATGTAGTAGTGAAACCATCAAATCTAAAATTTTAAGATAATTTGTACAATATTGACTGAGATATAGCCTTTTGAAAATTGATCATTTTTACCAAGTGGCGGCCATCTTGGATGCTATCCCTATGTCTATAAATGTCCATAACTTGACAACTAATGACTCAAATTTTATATTTCTGGTACCAATTTAAAGCTATTTGTATAAAGAATGCATATATGATATTAAAACAATAGTAATTTTTTATTTTAATACTGTTTATTACATTCAAACTGAAAATATCACCCTCAAAAAATGACTTACTGTAATGGGCCATAAAAAAAAAATGACCCATCATAATTTTTTTTCAAACTTGCTAAAAACATTGCTCCATATGTGTACTTTAAATAGAAAAAAAATTGGAGAGGTAAAATTTTTCGTTTAAAAAAAAAATAGCTTTTTCACATAGGATGTCACTTACTAAGCAGTGACTATCTTAAAACATGTAAATATCCCTGATTTAAGAAATAATGGTCAAAACTAAATATTTTTCAATCCCTGAATTAATGTAAAACTATAATGAAATATAATCTCACAAGTTTTTTGTAGGACCACCCTTCAATTGCTCCTCCCCCCCCCCCCCCAAAAAAAAAGAAGTCATTGCTAAAAATGTATAATTGAAAAAATTTAACACTGAAGAAAATAAGAAAATAAATAAAGAATATAATGTATAATTGTGAAAAACCTTTAAATGCAATATATATAAATGAGATTTTACTGCATGTGTATATGTGGAATCTATTCAAAACATTTTCCATGCAAGAAATTCAATTTTTATACCTAAATTTCTATTTCTTACTTTAAAAATTGCTCACTTAAAAAGTTTTACATTTGTATGCGACTTTATAGAAAAATTCTGCTGTATGCATGTATTTACATCATTCAAGTTGCATTAAATATTCAGATATAAATATGTCTGTTTATGTATTTTCTATTTCAATAAATTTACATACTAAGAATGACAGAATTCATGAAATGAATGCTAATCTTGCATAATCTATTTTCCTTATTATTTGAATTCAAAACATGATGTAATAATGCATCATCTTCTATCCTGATGTAATATTGCATCATGTTATATGTTTATGCAATTTTATCATAATGTATCCAACAAATCTTTTGTTGAAAATTTTTGAAACCTTTTGTGAGTAAGCTTATTATAAACTGCATTATATATAAAATTTTAAATAAAAAAAATATTTGACATAATTTATGAATTATTGCATCATGTTGTATGCTGATGCAATTTTGGGAAAAGATTGCTGCTGTATCGTCATCTGTTTTCTAATTGGTTGTAATTAAAGTATGATGAAATATTACATCATAATGTACAAAAAAATTTGACTATCCCTTTTAAACATCATTTCTGTTGATGTTTTCAATATAGTATGCACTGGCATAGAATAGTTATTTTGTGCTTAAGATTCTACAGTGGACATGGAGTGTTTTGTATGCAAGAAATTTGGTGTTTCATTGAGTACTGATCTGATTCCTGTTCTTCAATTGTCTTCACGTGATTTGCAGTTATTAAAAAAAAGATTGCATTATGTAATCCCAGATGAAAAATGCTTTGTTTATGGAAATAGTATATGCAAGGTTCACAAGGATAAATATCTAAAATGGTATATTTTAAGACAGAGACAGTGTTGTGATCCATTTAATAAACATCCAAATAGCATCAGAGCAAAATCACTAAAAACACTATCATTAGATATGTCTAAAACAAATCCAGCTATCCTCATTCCAGGAAAAAAATTGTGTGTTTCCTGTTATTCATCAGTAAATATGAAAAAAATGTCTATTGTTGACAGGATAACCACCTCAGGAACAGAAAGCTCTTCTGATTCAGATTTTAATGAACCCACAGTAGTAATAGAACAATTAAACAAAAGTTGTGAATTGTTAGAGTTATCGCCAATAAAGGTAAGTAGGCGTACCTCAAAGAGAAAACTTAATTACATGCAAAAGAAAGTTTCAAAAATAACTAAGTGTGTTGCAACTAAAGCAGCTACAGTATTAGGTGTTGAAACCATAAATAAGCCTAGTAAAGACACAACTTGTCCTGACTGCACATCTATGATGGATAAATTATTGGAAAAGTTTACAGACGCATGTTTTAAAGAAAAAGTTCAAATTCTAACACTAGTTCCAGATTCATGGACAATACAGCAAACAATGACTTATTTTAATACTACACAGTATCTTGTAAAAAAGGCAAGGAAGTTTAAAACAACAGGAGGGATGTCATCGATGCCTAGTGGAAGAAAAAGTGTTAAACTGAGTCCAGACGTTATAGAAAAAGTTATTAATTTTTATTTTGATGATAATAACAGCCGCATATGTCCTGGAAAAAAAGATTTCATATCTGTTCCAACTGAAAACGGCAGAATATTAAAACAAAAGAGATTGATTTTGCACAATTTAAAGGACTTATATATTGCATTTAAAGAACAACATGACTTAAAAATTGGATTGTCTAAGTTTTGCTCACTACGTCCAAGAGAATGTGTTACTGCTGGAAGCAAAGGTATTCATTCTGTCTGTGTGTATGTATACCATCAAAATATTAAACTTATGCTTCATGCTATTCATATTCATATCAATGACTACATATCACTGCTAAAAAAACTTGTTTGTTGCATTGAATCTGAAGAGTGCATGTTGCACAGGTGTGATAAATGTCCATCTCCTGAAATTTTAAAGAAAGATTTAATGGGTTTAGATGAATTGGAAATGAGTAATGATATTATTTATAAACAGTGGGTAAAGACTGATGGAGCAGAATTAAAAAAAGTGATTATGCCTGTTGATGAATTTGTTGATGATTTAATTACAAAACTCCTTGCTTTATGTTCACACCACTTTTTTGCAAAATCACAAAGTTTATATTTCAAGAAAACAAAGGATGAATTGAATACAGAAACTGCTATTATTTCAGCTGATTTTTCTGAAAACTATACTTGCATTGTGCAAGATGCTATTCAAAATATCCATTGGCAAAAAGAACAGGTTACAGTTCACCCCTTTCTTGCTTATATAAGGGACAGTATCACTGATACTGTGAAATCTATTCCTATGTGTGCAATAAGCGAGCATTTAGTTCATGACACTACTACATTTTGGGCTTTTCAAAAAGTAATTGTCAATTATTTAATTTCACAAATTCCACAGATTAAATAAATAAAATATTTTAGTGATGGATCATCAGCCCAATACAAAAATTATAACAATTTTATTAATCTCTGCCATCATGAAGAAGACCATGGTGTAAAAGCTGAATGGCATTTTTTTGCCTCTTGCCACGGAAAAGGAGCTTGTTATGGAATAGGCGGCACCATAAAACGCATGGCCACCAAAGCAAGTCTTCAGCGTCCATTCAAAGATGGTATCTTAAATGCATTTGATCTGTATACATTTGCAAAAGAATATGTTAAAGGAATTGAAAGTTTTTTAATAACAAAATCTGAAATTGAAATTGCCAATAATCAGTTAGCAGATAAGTATGCAAAGGCAGATACAATCGTAGGAACAAGGGTTAATCACAGCTTTGTGCCAATAAATAAAGGCCAAATACTGGTTTCCAGGGTATCAGGCTCCTCAACAAATTTTATTGCTACTGTGAGATTTAGTGAAACCGACAAACCACAAACATTTAAAAGTGAACAATATGTTGCATGTGTATATGGTGTTAATTGGTGGATTGGTAAGATTTTAGATTACTGCGAGGAATTCAATGACTATAAAATTATGTTCATGCATCCTCATGGTCCTAGTTCATCATATTCATGGCCAAAATCTTCAGATGTTTGTTGGATTCCATATGAGCATATAATGAAAGTAGTGTCTACCCCAATGACTGCTACAGGAAGAACATATACTGTTGCTCCAGAGGAGCATACAGCAATTCAACTCTTATTCTTAAACTTCAAGACAGATTAAATCCTTGGTAATTTCCAACAACATATTATCAAGTTCCTTTCAACAATATATTATAAAGTTATATCCATGTAAGTATCCTGTTCTTATTTTATGTAAATATGTTTCATATAAGTTTTATCTAAGTCTTGCTTTTATACATATTTGATGTTTTTGTTGTACATTTGTATCACACAAGATTTGTGTACTCATTTTGTCAAGATTTGTTCATTTAAATTGAAATTGGCAGTGAACTGAATAACTAATGTCAACTCATTAATATTAATTTTTAATCTTTTATTTGAATTCAACTGATTTACAGCTAGTATTTCTGCCATATTTAAAAAAAAATGTTTTATGGCTCTTTTTCCTTCTAAATATTTTCCATTATGTATATTTTTTTGAGAATTATACATTATTATCATTTTATATGAAATAAAAAGTATTGAAATGAAAAATTACTGTTATCTTAATATGTATGTGTTTTTAGTATAATTAACTGCTGATTGGTATTTCTAAATTGAATTATTTATATATTGATGCTCATACATTAATTCATATGCCAGAAATTTTTTTTTTTAACCATTATTTGTTAAACCAAAGATACTTTAATGTAAAGATACTTTTATGTAAACCAAAGATACGTGTTTTAAGATAGTCACTGTTAGGTAAATGACATCCTATGTGTAAAAAGCTATTTTTCTTTAATGAAAAATTTTACCTCTCCAATTTTTTTTCTGTTTAAAGTATACATATGGAGCAATGTTTTTAGCAAGTTTGAAAAAAATTTATGATGGGCCATTTTTTTTATGGCCCATTACAGTAAGCCAATTTTTGAGGGTGATATTTTCTGTTTAAATGTAATAAACAGTATTAAAATAAAAATTTACCATTGTTTTAATATCATATATGCATTCTTTATATAAATAGCTTTAAATTGGTACCAGATATATAAAATTTGAATCATTAGTTGTCAAGTTATGGACATTTATAGACATTGGGATAGCATCCAAGATGACCGCCATTTGGTAAAAATGACCATTTTTTAAAAGGGTATATCTCAGTGAATATTGCGCAAATTAGTTTTAAATTTCAGATTTGAGGGTTTCACTACTATGTCTGTCTACAAAAAAAATTTAAAAAAAATCTGTGACTATGCTGCAACACCCATTGGTTGAATTCGTGTGGAATGACCCCTACCGAATAGCTGGCACAAAATTTTACTGAATATTTGGTATCTGGCCAAATAATTTCTTTTTTTAAATTTCAGTAATATCTTTAGTTTATGCTTGTTTAAAGAAGAAAAACTTTGAATTATTATAATTTTATGCCATGCAAATATTAACAGATTTTATCTTATTTATTGAAGTAAAAGTTACTAAAAATAAATGCATACTAAAAATTATTATGATTTTATGCCTTGCAAATATTAATAGGTTTTATCTCATTTATTGAAACACACGTAAAAGTTACTAAAAACAAATGCTTAGGTACTAATAATTAAATATTGAAGTTTAATCGTGTTTTGCCAGTTGGCAAAGCATTGGCAGCTTTAGCCAAGAGATCTCTTGTTCTAATTCTGTTCCAGACATTATTTGCCCATTTAAAAAATTACAACTCATATGAATTATTTACCAATTAGCATATTTAATTGTGTTAAAGTCAATGTCTACATTGTCATTTATTAGTGATCATCTGTGCCATAGTATGTCTTAAAAATAAGTAATGTAGTTTCAAAATGTGTTGTAATTTTATCTACAAAAATACACAGTTACTCACATATATTATTAAATTTTTGTATATTTTTTAGCATACACTACAAACGTGTGAAGAATGAAGAATTTAAAATTATTGGAGTTTAGCATCAAGTTACAGGATATAGAAGCTGATTGTTTTTGTCAGGATCATAGTGATAATCTGTATTTAATATCTAAAAATAAATTATATAGTTTATCAAGTAAGTCAAATGAAGTAAGTATATATTAATTTAATCACTAGATTATTAGGTATTCTATACTTTTCCAGTATTGAGGCCTTGGCATTTAAAAAAAAAGCTTGGTTCAATTCAGGCTTCAGAAAGTGAGATTTGTGGCCAAATGATTACAAACAACTTACGAAAACAAAGCTGATGAACTTTTATGTCTGTTTATTATATGTATTTATGTATATATAAACATTTTATTTATTATATTATGTGTATTAGTTTTTTATATACAAATTACTTCTTTATTTTGTATAAATTCTGGAAAAATTGCTTGTGTATATATGAAACAATGAATTGGTATAGGTTGCCAAAAAATATGTTGTCGAATTTCCGTCTCTCGCCAAGGCTCCCTATACTGGAAAAGTACCAATCATTTTCATCTATAAATTATTTTTATTTTTTTAAAAATAGAGTACTAATTATTATAAAAGGGCAATTCCATGGTAACAGACTAACAGTCATAGAGGAAAAAATGGCCATATCTTATTTAAAAAATAATTATTATAAAATTCAGAGATGGCTACGGTTAGCATATGATATTAGAAGATAAATAAATATAGTTATTATGAATAAATTATTTAATTTAAATAATTATGATTAAAAAAGTAGCATTGTAACAGACAAACATGAATTACCATGCTTTTTGGGTACCTTAATGTTTATCTATATTACTTATAAAATAACGTACAATTTATTATAACAAAAATGTATTTTCATTCTGAGAGAGTTCAGAAATATGTCTTTCACAAAATTTGACTATTGCCGCAATATAAATATGAAAAATATGTAATCTTACCTGTAACAGACCAACATCAAATATGTAACAGACAAACAAGTAAACACATAAAAATGAGCTATGCTGATTATAATGGATTTTATTGAATTGTCAGCTGTAGTAATGAATGAAATGTATTATTCACAGATTATACATGCTTAGACAATTTGAAAAAAGCATTTGATATCTAGAATTTAATTGAGGTTCATTTAAAAATCCAACAATTGAAGTAATGTCTACATGCATAATATCTTCATTTTCTGGAAAAACAAACATATTGTTTCCACTTTTTTTTGTAAATGATACAACTGATGTTGAGTCATTTATTAAATTTGTTACTTGACCAATAAAATCTTTGGTCCGAGAAGAATTTTCTAGTGGAAATCTCACGACTACCCAACATCCAATGGATACTTTTTTATCTTCCTCAGTTTGATGATTGCTTACCCTGCTTTCCTTGCTATTCTGAATAATGGTACCACTAACTTTAAAATGAAAAATGGTACCTTCCTTTTTAGATGTATTACTAATTTCTACTGTACCTTTTTTCAGACTACGAATACAATGCATTTTATGAGTATCTGGTATAGGCAAAACATCTGTAAAACGCAAATCTAAATCGGGTACACAGCTCTCAATTTCTGATTTACCTACAAATATAATAGTAGTTTTTACGAGATTCTGGGCAGCAGCTGCAAATTCCTTAGCATCATGAATTGTAATCTTCCTAGATTTAATATTATTCCACACAAGGTGCTTTATCATTCCACCTATACCGTCGACTGCTCCCTTCCCATGGGAAGTTGCGAAAAAATTCCAATTACATTTAACACCATTGTCATCTTGAAAGCAAGTCATATTGTATAGTGTAAATCTTTGTTTAAAATGTTGACTGGCACCATCTGAAAACATTTCCACTTCATTTATAGTGGGACTTCTATCTTTGGAGTGCTCAATAATTTTTTTGTTAAACACATGAACAGCATATTTATCGTGTGACAAGTAATCGGTATCAGAAATGATTGCATATGAATATGACTGGTTCTTGTGCCAAATGACGCATGTGAAAATTGCTACTTGGTTTTTTGCCCAATGTGCGCTTTGAATTTCGTCTTGATATGAAATAGTAAAGTTTTCTGCAAAATCAATTTGCATCAGTATACAGTTATCTTTGTCAGATTTTTGCATTGTGTTAAAGAATTCATGTTGTTCTTCCTTGATAAAAGTATGTGCCATGTAAGCAGGTAGTTTATCCATTATTTTCTTTATTACTTCATCGGCAGTACCTTCATTCTTAAATTTCATTAATCTTTTCTCTTCATTCTGGTACCATTCATTCCAGGAAACATCATAATCCTGTAAACCGATTTCATCAGAAATTTGTAATATCTTTAGCAATCGTTCTTCAGTTATACAGCCTTTATTACAATTATTCATCATGCATGCTTCATTTTGAAGGTTACATACTAACTGGAAAATAATATTCTTCGGTTTCTGATAAGGTGATATGTTGCATAAACTTTCTATGAGATAATTAAAATTGGCATGTATCTGACAAACACACACATTCGCAGGAGTTTCTGCCATTAACAAAACATTCTGTGGACGTAAATTTGCAAACGATGATTTTCCTATTTTAATTGTAGGGTTTTCTTTTTTAAAAACTTGATGTACTTCGTTTACGGTCATATACAGGTGGCGCTTTTGGACTTTAATTGTTGAATTAGTTTCACTATCCAGCATTTTAAGTACATCTTTTTTCCCTGGGGATATGTCATCACGGCAGTAAAATTTCAAAACACTGTCTTTAAGTTCTTTTGACAGAGCATTATGAGAAGAAATAACTTTTACAGTGTCTTCACATAAGGGCTTAAACTGATTTGATAAACGTTTTACTACAGCACATTTTTTTCTTGGACTTTTTGGCAGTGCATTTTTTGCTTTAGAAACTGCACGTGAAAGTGCTGCAGCAGTAGCATAAGCCTTCTGTGGGCTTTTCATTGCAGCATAAATTGATTCTTCACTTCTTTTCTTTCTTAATAACTGCATTGCTATTTTTGATTTTTTCCTATCTTCTTCCAGCTGCTTTTTTGTTCTTGCGCTCCTCTTAATTTTATGTCTCCCTCTATCTTTTTGTTTTAATTCTTCTTTTTTTTCATAATTCATTCGCTGCCGGTACTGTCTCATTCTTTCTTTTTCTGGAATTGGAGCCATCATAAATATCCTGCAAATTAAATAAATAAAATTAATATTTTTATTTGTAAAAGTATATGTTAATAAAATATATCCTAAATGTATCCTAAATATATTCTATCTAAAAGCATGAGTTAGAAATTAGAACAGAAAATTTTTAGCTTATTGCGTATATATTTATAGGAGTGGGGGGATGTACATTTGATTTTTGAAATACAAACTAAAATTATTAATATATTGTAAAATAGATAACATTAGATAAAAATTTATCTTAATTGAATTTAATAAGTATATTGCATCAGTTAGTCTGTTACATAAATTGGAGTCATCGTAAGTATTCTGAAAATTAAATAAATAAAATTAGTATTTTCATTTGTAAAAGTGTGTTAATAAAATATATCCTAAATGTAGCCTAAATATATTCTATCTAAAAGCAATGAGTGAGAAATTAAAAATAGAAATTTTTAGCTTCTTGCATTCATTATTTATTAAATATATGTATACATATAGATTTCATTTGTTAAATACAAACTAAAATTATTAATATTATATTAGTAAAATAAAATTAGACAACATTAGATAAAAATTTATCCTTATTTAATTGGATTTAACACATATAATTGCATCAGTTAGTCTGTTACATAAAAAATTGTTAGTCTGTGACACACATATAAGTTAGTCTGTTACTCTTATTAATGAAAAACTATGATAAGCAGAACAGTAATAGTTTAAATAATGTGTTCTTAAACTAAAAAATAATACCTATGCTAAGTTTAAAGCTGATAGAATAAAAAAATATTTTTTTATTAAAACTATTAACACATTTTTGTAACAGACAAACATATTGCATACCTTTCATAAAAGACCTAAAGTGCAGCTCACAATTCCAAACAACCTTCCAGAATGAATTCTTTTGGGAGAATAAGAGCTCTGGAATGTGGAAAATCAGGTTTACTCCTCCTCTAAGCTGATTGCATACTGGTCAGACAAGATAGAAAAAGAGTTCTCTCAGATACTGGTGTAGAAAAGTAGTTAGACCTTAACTAAATTGACTGCAGCATTTTGACTATTCAAAATTTTATAAAATGCATTGCAAATATAAAAAATATAAGTTTAATACTTTCAGAAAATATATACATATTGCCTATTTGATGCAAAAAATAAAATACTAAAAATGGTAACATTGGCATGGAATTGCCCCAAAGTGATTTGATTTTTCATAAAATGTAAATGTATCAGCAGAGTTTCCCCCAGACAGCTTCAGAAGTGTGCTGCACTTTGCCTGTCCTTTCGTGTACCCCTTCTTGTCCCTCATTAAAAAAAGTGCTCTTTTTGCATTAAAAAATTTCCTTACATAGTGAAAACAGACTCAGTGTTGTCTTGAAAAGAGTGCTCTGATTTTTAAATATTGAAAGTGGCTTTAAAAACCAAAAGAATGCCTTTAACAATAAAAAAAAAAAAAGTGCCCTTAAGAATCCAAGAAGTACCTTTTTCTTACCAGCAGCATCCTGTCCTTTTTTTAAACCTGTGGGAAACTCTGGTACCATTAATGGGCCACGTGCCTGTAATGCGTATTTTACTTTGACAGATAAAAAACAAGAATAGATGTCACATTCACAAGCAAGTAAATTGACAGATGATTGATTGAAATTGTCGTTTTATTACTTGGCACTTTAGCTGCTTGTGACTGTGATATATAATCTTCTTTTACCAGAGCCTGATTAACCTCTGAAGCTATGAGAAGCACAGTGTCATTTCAGGGGCTCCTTTCATTCAAGAAGAGTTTTTTAAATTCAACATACCGGGAAACTCACCAATGCTATAAGCATTATTCCAAATAGTGGCTCAGTTGAGTTTACATATATTTCATTAAACAACTTTTTTTTTGTGTTCCCCTTACACAAAAATTAGATACAAACAAGAAAAATATGCTAAAATGATTTTGCATGATATTAGTATAAAAAATGTAGGATAAAAAGGTTGAATTCAGAATGTATGCACAACAGAAAACTTCACTATTGTGAAACATTTCTTTCAAATTTGGTAACAGCTTAAATTATTAATATTTTATGCTGTGCATACAAGCGAAATTCAATATTACTTAAAATCAGTATGCAAAATAAAACATATAAAATAAATTTTGAAGAGGCCCTCTGCTTCCGTAATTTCAGGACCCTTCAAAATTTTCTAACGGAAGCACCTGCTTCTTGGTCTATTCGGTAATCAGGGCCTGTGTTTTACACTTGTTGAAGCAGGTGGCACATTACGTGTACTTTTGACAAAAGTATTCCCTGTTTTTTGGCTAACAAACACTGTCAATTAAAAACTAACATTTGATACCACTGATTGAAATAGCGATAGCAATATAGGGTAGATTTGCCAGTAATGGACACCCTTAAGGAATTTCTTTTTAAATTATTTTTTATTAATAGTTATAATTATTATATTCCAGTCTTTTCAATATTATATTAACCTATCAACAATATTTAACCATTTTTGTAATCTCATTTCCCATGAATACATATTAATGAAACAAAATAGTTATTTTCAAATAAATTTAATATCTAGGATACCAGTAATTAATAAAATATTTGTGATAATCATTTACTGTTTGCATCAAATATTGTAATTATCAGAAGATCGATATTTTAATTATTTTAGATGGATAGTTTAAAATACTAAATATTAGGCAATTGCAGCTTTCAAATTATTGAAACAGTGGGTGATTTAAAAGGTAATTAAAAAAAAAAGTTTTGGAATACAGTACAGGACCTATTATCCGGAATCCTCAAGATCGAAGGCTTTCCGGATTTCGGAATTTTCCAGATTTCGGGTCCTCTCGAATTCCGTCAAAAAATCGCGGGAAAAACGCTAACTTCGTCAAAGAATCGCGAAAAAACAAATATTTCTTCCAAGGACCACAAAAAAATGCAAATTGTGTCAAAATATAGCAAAAAAAAAAAAAAAAAAAAAACAAATTTCTTCAAAGGATCGAAAAAGCTCCCGCAATTTCGTCAAAAGATCGCGAAAAAAATCTGCAAATTTCGTCATAAGACCGCGAAAAACCCGCAAATGTCGTCAAAAGATCACGAAAAAAAAACGCAAATTTCATCAAAAGATTGCAAAAAAAAAAAAAAAAACGAAATTTCGTAAAAGGATCGTGAAAAACATGCAAATTTAGTCAAAATATCGCGGTGAAAAAATGCAAATTTCATCAACATATCGCGAAAACGCAAATTTCGTCAAAAGATAGCGAAAAAAAATTCTTCAAAGGATCACAAAAAAAAACTCTTAATTTCATCAAAAGATTGCATAAAAACGCGAATTTCGTTAAAGGATCGAGGGGAAAAAGCGCATAATTAGTGTCGAGGTGTCCCAACCTCCTTCTTTAAACTTTCAAAAAATTTCTGTGAATTTCAGATTTTTTTTTTTTTTTTTTTTTTTTGTTGTTGTTACTCAGAATCACCCCTGATTCAAGTAACACAATTGTGTAGCCATAATATTTTGTCAAAGTGAAATATCTGACGATAAAAAAAAAAAAAAATCATAATATAAATTAATTTTAAACTAAAATTTGACAGATAAATGACTTTTTTCTAATTTCAGGGGGGGGGGGGCACCGTGATCCCCCATCGCTGATGTAACATATTTTAGTGGTTACACATTGCAACACAATAGACAAAAAAAAAAAAAAAAAAAAAAAAAAAAAATAGGAATCTATAAAATTTTCGAATATTTTCAGGAATTACAAAATTTTAGTAAAAATTTACAAATTTAGAAAATTTTAACATTTTTTTCTTCTGGATTTCGGGTCCCTCCGGATTTTGGAATTCCGGATAATAGGTCCTGTACTGTATTAGTGTTTAGTTTTGTCTCACTACTTTTAACAATTAATCTTCCAGAGACTACTTGATATATCATTTATAATAATTAATATTACAAATATGAAAGAAATGATTTTGTGAGTTGAATATTTTAAATACTAAATAAAATAATTTCAAAATAAAACTGTAGAACTGATGTTTGAGGCCACTGATCTGCAGATTTACTAATTTCATGAATATTACCTATAACCAGGAGTGCCATTTCAGAAATTTCTTGAGGGGGGGGCAAACATTTCTTTGGATTTTGTTGAATATATCAGAGGAGCACTATACATTGCATTATTGAAAATAAGCATTATTGATACAATTTGATTATCACACATCTTTTAAAAATTAGCCAAAGTACTCATTAATAATAAGTGCATCTCACTTTGAGAATCTTCTAATAACAAAGTTTTAGAAAATATTATTAATAAATTGTCAATTTCTGTCCTTAAACTGCTTTTTTAAGGATAACATTTTATTTTTGAAAACTGACGCTATTTTGGCTTTTGTGCAATTTCAGAAAAACAAAATTGAGCAATATGAGATGACAGATACATTTTGAAATATCAAATTCCTTGAGAGGGGCAATTGCCCCCCCCCCCCCCCCCTAGCCTCCTCCAAATGGCACTCCTGCCTATAACTTTCATTAATATTACATTTTTTTTTTTTTGGGGGGGGGGGTCAAAGATGAATAAAAAAGCATTTAAGACAGAAAATAGAATTTTAATAGCGTCTGTAACTTAATTGTTTTTATTTAAACGGAGAGGGGTTAAGCCCTATGAGCCTGAGCCCCTCTTTGACTGTGGCTCTTAAACAATATTTTCTGCTTCCTGGCTGGTATGATTTTCAGATTATAAAAGTATAAGGTACACTTACATTTAAAAAAAAAAAAAAAGGATAAAATATTGAAATTTTATTAATCACATAAAATAACTTAAAAGCAGCTATTTATAAAAGTTTTGGTGTTATTACATTTTGGTAAGTATAATTTAAAAATTAAATTTGATTATTTAGGTTTGCAGTTAAGTCAAAATATTTTATGCACTATAAACATTACTGAAATTGCATTTTTAGTAATGTCTACATGGGGTGTCCATTACTGGAAAATGACTAATTAACCATCCCAGTAATGGACACTTCTTAAAACCTTAAAAATAAATGAAATTTTGTAAATGGTCGTTAGTATATAAAATTCTAAGTTTTCTATTGCTACTCAAACAAAAATATTCAAATTTTGCAAGAAAATAAATAATATATAAATTAATTTAAACAAAGCCAGCTCTTAGCCTCTTCATTAAGATTTTCACAGAGAAACTTTGAAACAGTATTTTCCCCTTCCTGATTGGTTTGATTAAAAGTGTCAACAATAACCCAGTTTTATAAAACATGCAAGGGGGAATTATAAAAAAAATAATTAAAGCTAAATATTTATTAGTTATTTTTTTATGAATCAAAAACATCAAGGGGTGTCCATTACTGGCACATCTACCCTATGTGATAGTTCGTGGATCTTTAGAAATTTGAGAATTACAAAAGTCATCTCTTAATGTTTTATTTTTGCCCCCCCCCCCCTTTAATTCTAGAATAGTACATGATTATGTGCTTATTTCAATAAAAAAATTTATTTTTAAATGTTGTTGTTTTAATTGGAAATTTCTTTGTACATAATGTTATTGATGAATCTAAGTTACACCTATAAGTATTTAAATAAAGACTTATTAAAATCATTATATGTAACTCTTTCAGCTAATTAGTCTTACTTATTGTTTATTTCATAATTTGGTACTCATTGAAGTGCACCAAGCAAAACTTCTTATGCATTCATCCCAATCTGACAATGAAATGAACATGATTTCTCCACAATAACTTCATAAATTATTATGTAATTTCTAATTTATCAGATCTCAATAAAACTGGAGAAATCTTAATAAAACAAAAGTAATATCATGGTCTGTTTTTTGAAATTTAATCTGTGGTTTGAACAATTAAAGATCAAATTTCTAATACAAATCCTAGGGGCAATCCTGTGTTTTTGGGATATGTTATAGCGAGTCTAGAAGATAAGTCTCTTCTAGATGCAATACATATGCCATAAGTATCCATTGATCACAGAGACTTTCACTTGATAAAGCATGGACATTGGAGAAACAACTTGGAATAACATATGTCGGCTTTTCACGCATATGAAAACTGACTTATCCATTATTGGCTCCATCCTTTTATGCTGGTGAATTGCTGAAAACTCGAAGAAGTAGTTGGTTTCATGACATTTACGGTTACAGTGTCTTTTAAATTTACAATAAACTTCCTATGACTATTTTTTTAAATTGTAATTGTGCATGCAATGTGTCAAAAACTTAGGTGATATTTTATGTTCTATTTTTATGTATGCTGTATTTTCTTTTGAATTTGATATTATCTAATAATTCAGCTAATTTGCAACTGTGGTATGGTTTCTCTGAATTTCATACACACAGGCTAACCTTCTGTGTTTCAGTTATGAATATTTAATTCAGCCTAGTATATTACCCAGACTTTGTTAAATTTCAGTATCAAATTAAATTATAAGTTTGTCATGTATATGCTTAGACAGGGGTGGAGAATTATATAATTCTAATTGCTACTGGCGAGTGAATTTCTGACAAGATAAATGAACACAGGTTTTGAAAATGTCTCTGATGCAAATATTAATGATTTTAAAGAAAGCATTCTTTATAATGGAATATTACTTTCAAAAAGTCTAATAACAGGAAACCTTCAAAAGGATACCATGGTGCCTGTGGGTGCCGCATTGGATAACCTTGATATATATGAAAATATCAGATATAAAGAATGTCTGAGAAAGCTCTTTATTATTCTAAACATTAATAACAAAAATACTAAAAGGTGAAATGAAATGCAGTTTGCTGCAAAAGAATGAAGAAATCTAAGAGTTTTTTTCAGTACCTTCAATGTAGCTGTACGTTAGTAGGGCAAAGAATGTCAAGCCTGAACTCGATTTCCCTCCAAGTGTTTTTTAACATTTGCGGTGTAACAGTGAGGATTGCTAATTGTATCCTTTTATTTTCTAAATTAACTCTTATTTATTGAATAATTAATAATTTAATAAATAAGCTCTTAGATTTCTTCATTCTTTTGCAGAAAACTGCATTCCATTTCACCTGTTAGTAATTTTGCTATTCATGTTTAGAATGATAAAGACCTTTCTCAGACATGCTGTACCTAAAAATGTCAGATATTTTTCATATTCTCGAAAATGTCACAATTTTTACAAACCCTGGTTGGTGGACAATCTAAGAAAACATACTAAAAGTAAAAAATCTATTAAAGTTTTCAATCAAAAACTAATTTGATTTGTGCATTGTACATCGGGCAGTTTATCAGCATCTTCCTAGGTAGCCTGAATTGATTCGCCTGGTGTTAAAAGAAAAAAATCCCTGCCGGCTCGGCCTACAGGTGCAGGTAGATTTCGAAGTTAAAAGTTAAATTTTTATTTTAAATAACGAAAGAACAAATAAATTAGTACAATATTAATACAAATAAAACGTCAAAATAAAAATCACTTGATGACCTAAACACCTGTAATTTGCTTAAAGTCAAGTGAATGTGACATTTACGATCAACCATTATTGGCATTTAATCTTATAGTTTGGCGATAGATTTTTGGTCGATGGGATGACCAAGTAGTACCAATATTAGTTTTTGTTGCATTAGAATATCTCAATTTGTTGATTTTCTGTAAGCAAGTAAACCTATTGGTTTACAATGGAAATCTATGGGAATATCGCCAAGTTGGCGGTATTTGGCGACAGAACAGGGTCCCCCTACGGTAACCCACCTTATATGTATGAATATACGATAGCGTAATATATATATATACAGTATGGAACCATTTATCCAGAAACCAGTTAACTGGAAAACCAGTTATCTGGAATGATATTTCTAATAGACTGATTTCAGACTCTTTGCAGAAAAGGTTTCATACACTGCCAGTTTGACATAGGCTTTGCTTGAAACAATTGTATAATTTGATGACAACATCTAGCATTTGAAAAGAAAACATATTTAGTTGTATTTTAGATGTTTTAATTTTTATGCAGCGGAAACAGAAGAATTTTTGTTCCCAAGGGATTCCCATAAATTACCTTCTTTTAAACTCTGGTTAACTTTTTATCTTTCTTGCATTGATTTTTAATCCAAGTAATCTAATAATTTAAAATCATAAATAATGCCACAACCACACATATTCCACAAAACTTATCAAATGGATGCTGCTTTAATGTACAACCAGTTATCCGGAATACATCTGACCCCAAGCATTCCGGATAAATGGTTCTGTACTGTATATATTTATTTTTTACGTGGAAATGTTGCAATAGAAAAGTAATTGCTGTGGTAAGAATCTTATTGTTTTTCTTTTAATTGTTGGCAACTGCTATAATGAAAATTTTTTTAATTTTTCTGTCATTTTTCTATAAGAACTCGCTTTATCAGAATCATGTTAAGGCGGTTTTCAAAATTTTTAACCCACTCCCATTTCTACTGCCTTGGCCCGATTTTTCTCATCTGCAATCCCTGTCAAGATATTAGCCATCTCAATGTGTTTGGCGAGTTTGAAGACGATCCGTGCATAATTGTGACTTTTATCGTGCAGACAAAATTACTACACACACACACACACACACACACACACACACATATATATATATATATAAACTTTTTAGGTTGGTATGGTTTTGGGTTCCTGGAGTTATATAATGAAAAGTTATGAAGGAATTTTTCAAAAGTAGCACCATGGTAATAACTGCAATAGGTAGTATTTCTTATGAAATCTACCTAAAAGAAGAAGACCAAATTGGTTAATGTTGCTGTAATGTCTCAGTGAAAGTTCACAAAAGTTTATATATGGATAGAAATTATCATAGAATTTAATTTTTTTTTTAGCAAATATTGAAAAACGATAGTTTTCTTTAAATTTTATTAAAATTTTCGTTTTAATATTCATTATTAGCTTTCATTATGTGATGGATTCGACTTGGACAAAAGTGAAATGAAGTTCATCGGTTTAGAGTACATTAATGATGGTGAACTGTTTTTAGTATCTGCTTCAGGAGAGTTGTTCATCTATGATTTGTATGAAAAAGAGGTAATTTTTTATTTATATTATGTTTGCATATCTGATTTAACAAGTTGGTAATTGCACGTCAAACGTGGCAAATGAGGTGCATTCATACTATAAGTAGTTTTATAAATATTTTTTGCACCACATATTGTACTGAATGTATATTTTAGTGAACTTCATAACTGCATATCAATTTTATTCTGTTCGAAAGGCTGTAACATCATTAAAATTCACTTGAAATAATTTTTTCCCATTGGCTGTATTGTAATGAAAAAATTTTGACTATCGCTGTAATTAAACTATACGTCCAATTTTCCTAAAATTTGAAATGACTCAACAAAATTATGCAACAATTATATATTTTAAATTTCAAACAATTCGGATGTGTAGTTTTTGTGCTGTTATATGCGGACAGACTGACTGAACGGCGACTATAGGTGCTACATATTTATATAACTACAAACGCACCTAGAAACTGCAGGCATTGAAACATATATCAAAATCATTTATTTTTTACATTGACCATATATGAGTTTCTGTCAATTGTCACAATGAAAACGGTATAAAGAGTAATGGGTAACCATTTTTTTTCTTTAAAAGAAATATTTATATACATCTTCACACATTTTCCATTACTAAGTCAAACTTCTTGTATTATAGATTTTTATCTATCATTGAAGTGTTTTCTTCTTTTCATTTATTTATCTTTTCATATCTTATGTGTAATTTTTGGTTTATTTTGGAAATGTCTTGATATGGTTATAAGTAGGGATTGACCGAAGCAGCAATTTTGCCGAATACCGAATACCGAAGCTTCGCTCAAAGTGTACACCGAATATTCGGTATTCGGCAACCGAATACTTAAAAATTTTTAATACACATTTTTGCATATATTAGCTTTTTTAATAAAGTTTAATTAACATTAAATTCTTAATAATTTAATTCAGTTACATTTTTATTCTTACATCTAATTACACAAAAAAATTAATGACTTCTTTCCACTCACAAATTCATTAACCCATCACTTATTTTTTATTATTTTATCACTAGTTAATACCCAAAATAACCTATGAAAATATTAAAATATACAGGCTATTATTAAGGATAAGAATTGTCAGAAAAACAAAAGTTCATTCAAATAAAAAGAAACAATGTTGTCAAAGCTGATTTACTGATTGTCTAATTACAGTAGAACCTCGATTATCCGGGACCGACGATCTTTCGGAAAATTAAAATTTTCGGATAATCGAGAATGCTTCAATTTTAAGATCAAGAACAAATATATGCGGTCTTTCTTATTATGATAACAAGTGCTTAATACAAGAATAAATTTCCTGAATTTTAAATTTTAAATTAAGTACCTTTTGCATGTTTCACAAAGTTTTGTTTGTTGATTTTCAGCTCTATCACGAATTTTTTTTTTTTAATACTATTACTTCAACAGTATCACAGTCTTTCTGCTGCTCCAGCTATGCTAAACCTATTGTGAAACATTCAAAAGTTTCAGAATTGCTAATTTGTTCGTTTTCTTCGCCTGCTAGACTACAGTCACACATTCCGGTTGTCCTTCCTCTTACTGTGTTCTAGTTCACTCCACAGTTTACGGGTGCTCAAATTAAATCCAAAGAAATTCTAAGAAACGGGATCCGAAATATTTATCTGTACTCATGGTTCGGGAAGGACAGCTTGCACACAAGGAATGTGATAGTAAAAAAAAAAAGGTTTTAGAAATGGATTTCGGTTAACTAAGAACTTCGGTTAAAAGAGTTTCGGATAAAAGAGGTTCTACTGTATAAACATATTGAATAGGAATGTTTTCAAATACAAAAGGTATATCAATATGTACATTTAACTCTATTTTCTGTCAAATTACAGATATACATATTTATATTTTCATTGATATTTTAACATTGTGGTGATGAAGATAACAAATTTAAGCGATTTTTAATTTAATGATTATAAAAGCTATAGGATACGCATAGTGGTATACTTATTTGATGTGTGTATTTTCTTTAATATACACCTTAGATATACAGAGATTATTTCTGATATACTTATTTGATGTGTATATTAAAGAAAATTCACATTAAATAAATTTAAATTTAGGAAACTAATGTAGAAATAATTAAAATTAAATGATAAGGAAAAAATGCTCATCTTCCTTAATTTTTTTTTTTTTTTTTGACTTGTTTTTTATTGGGCAGCTGAACTATGAACACATGCACACAATATTAAAACTCATTATTAAGCCTATTCTACTTCTAAGTAAAAGATAATTTTTACTTCTAAGAAAATACTTATCCACAATTATTCGGCCGAATACTCGGTTTACATGCCGAACCACCGAATACTGAATCGACTATTCGGTATTCGGTCAATCCCTAGTTATAAGGAGCTAAATTTTGTTATCTTAGCCAACAAAATTGGATGAAATAACATATCTTCATTATGAATTAAACCTGCAAGCTCCTCTGATGATTCTGTAGGTTATTCATGGTTTCTTAATGTACAATTCTGGTTTCCACTGTTCATATTTTACTCATCTTCAGCATTCTATTATCTTTTTCATACATTGTGATTTCATTTTAACTATATATATATATATATATACACAATATAACCTCAAAAACCCGGCATCGTCAGGACCGAAACTAAGCCATATTTTTGAAAATTCCAGATATCTGAAAGAATATCAAAAGTACTTTCGATATTCTTAATGATACCTTTATTCATAATTTTATCCATAGCCAAGTGATACTTATGTGAGAAAATTTAATATTAAAAAAAAAAAAAAAAACCTTTCTTCATTTTCTATGTTACAAAAAAATTCTAATAAACAGTGAAGTCACTTCTTATCATGTAATTTCCGAAACATCAATGTCAATTTAATTTACCTTAATTCTTTTGGTTGTTCTTTAATCATTTGAAGGGTGATGATCATGCGGCGTGACCACCTAATTTTAATTCTGAAACTGAGAATCCGCACCAAGAATATTTTAATAAAATTTTGCTTTTACAATGAAAGTGTGAAAAAGCAGATTTGTGTTTTCTAAGAAATTTGTTCGTAAAATTTGGTGTCAGTCAATTATTTCATCATTTTATGAACAGAATTTCTCTGTCCCTCAAAGGGTTAACACATTTTTTTTGGATTTTATGCAACTGAAGAATATAGATTTTGGAAATATAGTCTTGTTTCTCTAAAGCAGATGTTTATTTTCCAGTGATACCTTTTCTTTTGCCGGCTGCTTGTCCTCATTCCTGTGAGCTGCTACCAGAGTTATCAGCAGTTCTATTTAGCACAGCGTCAGCAAACTCGCTGCCCACTAATCTGTCACTTTCAATCTTGAATTTTTAAATTTGAAAACAATTGCTATTTTTCTTTTTCCCGTAGGTTGGAAGTGTAAAAAAAAAAGTGTGTGTGTGTGGGGGGGGGAGGTAACTTCGATGCCGGATTTTTTAGGTTACACTGTATATAAAAACTGTACAAGCTGTCTAATGTATTTAAATAAGAAAATACATTTAAAAAGGAAATAGAATTGGTTGACAAAGAATATAATCCTAAGATTAAGATATTTTCTTTCAGGTTTTTTTTTATTGATGAATAATTTTTGAACATTTTAATATGGCTTAGACAATTGGGAATTGCCAGATGATGAACTCTCTGTCGTTAAATACTTTTAAGGCAAATATATAATTCGTATTGTGATGTTTATTCATAAAAACCTGTGATAAAGTAATGTATTTTATTGGTGAATAATTTTTGAGCATTTTAATATGGCCTAGACAGTTGGGAATTGCCAGATGTTGAACGCTCTGTGGTTAAATACTTATAAGGCAAATATATAATTCATGTTGTGATGTTTATTCATAAAAGCCTGTGTTAAAGTAATGTATTCTTGATTCCGAAATAATGCTGAAGACAAAGAATGTAAATATATGCACTAAACCTGATTTCAAGATTCTTGCATTCCTATAAAACTGCTGTTTGATTTATAAACTTCTGGTGTACATCCATTGATTTCTGTGAATCATATTTAATTGAAATTATATAGTACCAGCTTAAAGTTTCAGTAGTGCTTAAATATTATCAATTTAATGCTCTTTATGTCACGAAATATTATTTTATTTGGGAATTTCCTCTGTATTCAGTAAGATAGCTATACAGCAATACCTCGACTTATGTCAGCAATTCATTCCAAGACTACCGACGTAAGTCGAGGTACATTTAGATGAGCAAAAAGGGATAAGTAATAAAAATTCACCAAAATCTAATGAACATATTCTATTGAATTTAGGGATTATGTTATATCCATTTAACATTAGCAAAAAAAAAAAAAAGCGTTTGCAATACAAAAATTTGGAATAAACCAGTAAGTTGTTAACTTACATACTTACAATTTATTGTTTTTCTAGCTGCTCGAGTCTTTGAGCATGTGATAAAAATCTTGCAATGATGTTTGAACCTCTCTGTAACAGCAGAATGAGTTTTCTAAGTTTTTTCTAGTTGTTGCTACACTTTGCTCATCTGAATCAGTATTTTCAAGAACTGTCATTCCAGCTTCAATAAGGTTTAGTCCTTTGGTTAATTTTGAAACCGTCATAATCTCCCCCTTCCCCGTAGGATCAAAATTTTCATCTATTTCTTCAACATTACTTTGTTTCTTTAATTTGATAAGTTCGTCAATGGTTAATTCTGGGTCAGGGGAATTGATGAGTTCAACAACATCTTCAGCATTCATATCTAATTGAGTTCTCTTCCATTTCCAATGATTTCATCAATTAAGAGAGATACAGAATCACAATTTTCCGATGTATTCCTAGTCTCTGCGAAGGAAAAGGGCAAATTCTTTTCCAGGCATCTCTTATTGTTTTTTGCTGAACTTCGCCTCATGAATCTCCTATGACTGTGACTGCATCTGAAATGTTGAACTTCTTCAAAAAAGTTCAAAGTGCAAGTAAATTAAAGAATTTTTTTTTTCCAGGACGGACGACGTAAATACGGGGTGGCGTAAGTCGGGGTACTACTGTACTTTTAATTAATATGCATTTAGAATTGCCATTCCTATCTCCTGTCCAAGTTAACTTCTGTGTTGGACCAGTGCAAACATTGAGCAAACAACAACAAAAAAAAAATAAATTTTATTAGTCGAGTATTGGAGTATACATTTGGCCCCATTAACTGCTTTTCCTTGGTCCCGCATGATTTTGCACCGCCCTTGCTTCCATTTATTTGAAATATTTGTAATGGTGTCTTTGTATTTTGTGTCAACATTTGCACTTGGTGTGAAGTGTGTCTGTCTAACAAAAAAGTATTCCTAAATATTGTATAGTACAGTAGACTCCCTCAAATCCACACAATTTAAAACCAGATAACGACAATTTGAATGTAGTTAAGCATTGGAAATTATAATGAATGCTTACAATAAAGTAAAATATTAAAGTAATTTAATAATTAATAATTACATAAAATAATTATGTAAAATAATAAAAATATAAAAAAAATTAAAATATTAAAAATAAATTGATTTTTTTCTCTGCAATACCAGTATTGCTGTCACTGTTCATGTAAAAATAATTTATTTATTTTTTATCTTTATGTCATACAGCATTCTAGGACTTATTCCATATGATTGTACCAAAAAATGAGTAGATGAAGCAGAATCAAGCTTTTTTATGTTATCTACTTTTTGAATTATTGTCAAACTAATATGTTTTCTTTTCCTGTTTATTTATTTATTTTTTTCATTAGAAATATTGGAATTAGCCATATTAGCCAGGATTACGTACAAAATCACGAAAAAAGAAAAATCATTTGGGGAGAGTGGGACACTTTTTACAAAAATAAGAAAATCAACTTTGTTTAACAACAACAACAAAAAAAAAAATCGATATATAGAATACAAAATGAAACCCTTTCTAATGTCCTTGAACAATATAGAAACATAATTTGCAGAAATAATTTTAAAATTAAAGAAATTATAAATTTCAAAATGTGTCCCATACCTCATCACTAACTGAGAGGTGTGGGACAGATATAAACCAATGGCTGAAATAAGGCACAAATAGTTTAGTGTCGGCTATATATACAGTCTAACAAAAATTGTAGGTTGATAATGTCTGTGCTACAATATCAAATTCCAGTACCTTCATCACTGGAAGGAAAATTCAGGATTGTCAGTCAGAAATGACATTAAAAAATCCTCAGTTCAATTCATCTTCGTTTTGAAGTGAATGAATATATTTATAATGTTATAATTAATATACTACCCTTTAAAAATATTTGCATATTAGCAATTTACATTCATTTTATTAAAAAGAATGAATTAGACATATCCCATTCTTCCCTTTGCTGGCATGTCCTATTCCTCCCTCTACTGGCATGTCCCATTCCTCTCTCTACCTTCTTTTATATTAAACTTCTTGTATAAACAAAAATGCTGCTTTTAGGCATAGTTTGAATTATGGATTATATACAGTATAATGTTCCATAAATAGGGAAACTATTACATCTATGCATAAACAAGTCATTAATATATAGAAAGCATAAAAAGTAATATGAAGCAAACTTACTTTTGATTCTTGAAATAATCTTTTTCTTTATACAATCGCAAGCTTATGCAGATAGCTACTTTTTTCAACTGAAGATTGGGGTACCATTGCTTCATCTAATGTGTGATTGATGAAATGTTTAGAATGATACATAAAGAGAAAAACCTTTTGTCCCATTCCACCCCATTCTCTCCTATAGATTAAAACCGAAACTGAATTAACAAAAATGTATTATCTTTTAAAATAAGTCCCAAAATTTTTGTAAAAGTTTATCAATGTATGTATATATATATATATTTCCTTTTTAAAAAGTAATTATATGTTTTTCCAGATTTCCAGATATCAAGAGTTGGACAAAACAATAAAAACATTTTCTTGGAGTCCAGATTTTTTTGTACTGGTTCTTTTAACAGGTTAGTATAAAAATTTGTTACGTTCTTCAGTATGTTTTCGAAATAATTTGCATATCCACACTCACAATCTGTACATCATGCACAGATTGTGAAAAAAAGTTCAAATTTTTTAAATGTGAACCATTGACTGTTACATATTTGCAAAAGTCCCCACTACCTTCGGCAGTGTTCATTGGATGTGCTACGCACATTCCAGTTTAGGCTTTTTTTGGAAGGGAGGGGAAGCAAAAGATTAGCAAAAAGTTATCGATTTTTACATCTCAGTGTGTCCCCTTTTCTGATCTATGAATGGAATGTTACATCCCAACCTGCCATTACATCAACAAAGCAAAATATTGTAAACATAATTAACTCTTTTTTTGCGAGAAATACCACAATAAATAACGAAGCCTGCTAAAGTTAGGTTTAGCAGGTTTGATTTTCTAAACAAACCACTCGTTGCCATCGGCAAAAGAGAAATAACTGCTTTTTGCCACTATATGCATTAGCATTTTATCATATTAAAATATTATAATCAAAAGTAACTCATTTTTTGCAAGAAATTGCAAAATATTTCAAACCACAACAAATAATGAAGCCGGCTAAAGTTAGGTTTAGCACTAGCAGGTTTTATTTTCTAATCAAACCACTTGTTGTCATTGGCAAAAGAAAAATAACTGCTTTTTTGCCGCCACATACCTTAGCATTTATATGTATATATATATATAGATAGATAGATAGATTAATACAATACAAATAATCACAATGTCTCCATTGCTATCATTTGTGTTGCATTTACTTCATTTAAAATATCAATCTTTCACTCATTTTGTTTAAAATACATAATTTTCATTTAAAATTAATACATTAAAAGTACATATATTACACACATTTAAAGTACTTGCCTTTCACCCATTTCATTTAAAAAATCAAAAGAAATAATATCATAAACAGAATCCTTTTATGACATCAAAGCATTGTTTTTACTTTACGTACACAAAAAATAGAAGCTGCTATTGCCGAGATTTGCATCAGGCTCCTGATCATGTTATGAAATTCATTTTAGTTTATCATGACCATTTTACGAAATAAAAAATAGAAATCTTACAGTATGTTACTTTTGACGACTGTTCAACACCATACACAAAGTTTATATTGGTACTGGCTTAGGTGGAAAAACCCGGATGAGTAAGGAACTGAATGATAAATACAAGAATGTGACTGTAGAAACTATAATCAGGTATTTGAGACTATGTGACCATGTCAGAAAAAAACAAAAGTATCTGAAAAAAGGAATTGTAGTCAGACCAGATTTATAGTGAAAGGAATTCTCCATCACAAGTTTATCTGATAGATATGCAATAGAATCCTGATTGTGTTATTAAATTCAGTTTAATATGTCATGACCATCGTACAAAATTAGGCCTTTGCTTAATAAAAAAACTGATGAAGGGGCATATACATCTTTTGTATATTTTAATAACTTTTGGAGCTGCAAATATATGACACGCTTTCTTTAGTTGGGGGACAAGGACTCAGAAAAGTTTTTAAAAAAGTGTACTATGAAGATGTGCAAATCAGTCAGATCTACTTTGTCATTCAAAATGCCACAATTCAACCTTGCAGTAACAAGAGAGTTTATGATTTCATAATTTTGGAAAAAATTCTGAGTAATAAATTCCACTTTTACTTTGAACATTCTCCTTTATAAATAAATTAATCATTTTATATTTTTATAAATAAATTTATTATACTTTATATTATATTTTGATTTATAATAAATAAATTTATTAATACAATGGAACCCGGTTAATACGCGATCCCGCTTAATACGCGGATTTTTTCCGATCCCTTGAAAATCGCCCATAAGACTAATGCAAAAATATCACATTTAAGACGCGAACGGTTATGACGCGATCCCGCTTAATACGCGATAGATTTTCGGTCCTTTGTGGCAAAAAATCACATTTAAAACGCGAATTCATTGGTGAAGATGCGAATTCCTTCTCTCTTCTCTAGTGTTTCCAATTTAGCGGATTTTTTTTATTCAGATAAAAAACACTGTTTCTGTAAACTAATATTTGCTTTATTTAATAACAGATTAATTAAAGCGAACATTACTAATCATCGAAAATAGTGATTAGATATTTTAATTAAAAAACCCTCTAAATTAGCAACACTACAATTCTTCGTTGATACCGTGTCCTAACATTCTTTGTCTCTCGCTTTGTGTAGTTTTTTTTATTGTAGAGAGAGATACATAGAGGAACTCATGATGCTCAGATACGTCATAAAATTATTGTGATTAAAGATGATTATACCTGTTGTTAGTGAGTTTTTAAATGTACATTATATCACTACTATGTTTTATAATGCATGTTATAGACCAAATAAAAAAAAAATGCAATTTAACAAATTACAACGACATTTGGAAAATGATTTTTTCAAAGACTAAAATTTAAGACATAAAAAATCGCACAGAGTTGATCATACATTACGTACGCCATGGATTACATTTTTCGGTACTGTAAATTTTTAAACTTCTACGAAGCTGGTCATACATTACATACGCCATGGATTAAACATTAATATTCCTGGACCAATTTTAAATGAAATTTCATTCTTAAACTTCTAAACATCCCACAATATTACTTTTTACACCGTTGTATAGAGAAAAAAATGTGCTTTTAAATGCAATTTGTTTGAAAGCTGTATCTCAATTTTTTCCTGAGTTATTAATTTTTTTCTTGTAGTTTTTATTACTTTTTTGTCATAGTGGCAACAGAAGTATCCATCTCTGTTGAAAGTAAAGGGAAAATACAGATTACTGTATAGACCAATCAGAAAATGAATAAAATGCGGATTCAACTAATAAAAAGCTTCAGATATGTTTTTGATTTCCTACTCTGACGAGGACAATAACCATTTTTCCAAATGGTTAAAAAAGAAACTCGCAAAGGTGTTATTTAATTCTTTTTATAATTTCTTTACTTTTGCTATGCTAACAATATTTGTTACACAAAAATTAATAAGGATAGTTTTTTCTTTCATTAAAAAGAAGGACAGATTATATTGGTACTTATTATTACAAGTATTAAATATGTTTTGCCAACTGGATTGTGCTTCACAATTTAATATTTTTATTCTTTCTGTAAAAAAATAAAAAATAAAATATATTCTAGCAGAAAAATTATTTTTGCTGTATTATCTTTGGTTGTCACGTATTAAGGCTGGTCTCAAAGAAGCGCAAAACATTTTGACACATTTACAAATTCATTTTTTAGTGGAAAGATATAAATTGGAAAGCCTGACTATGGAAGCGATTCGGAATTTAACTGTGTTTTCCATTTTTTGATCAATAAATTACCTATTGAGTTATAAGCAATTTTGATCACGTGACGAAGACGTTTTTCAACCTTTTCTAAGTGGTTATTCTTCTTTCACGCGGAAATTCGGTTTAAAACGACCACTTTGACATTATTTTCTGAAAGATCTATGCGTTAAAAAACAAACAGAAAAAACAGTTTGATCACATAGTTTCTGAACAACAACACCTGCTACTTTCATGCATTTCCGAACAAAAATGAATTAAATCTTATGTTATAAAGTTGCGCTTTTGGATTTGAGAACAGCCTTAAAGATAATAAAGCCATGTTTGAATCCATATTTATTTTCAGTTATTATTCCAGTCGGTCCTATAAAAAGATACACTGAGTGAAGTTGAATATAATTAAATTTAAATCTAAATATACATATGACACAATTTTCAACCATAAACATATAAATGAAAGCCCTAAAGTTCATTTAAAGATTAGATGTGTAAATAAGCCCAGTTCCTGCAACATTATCCAAATCATGTTTAATACGTGATCCCGCTTAATATACGACTTTGGCCCACTCACTTGAAATGCGTCTTAAACGATTTCGACTGTATATGTTTTTTTAAATATCTGATATATAAAAATGAAAATTTGTCTGTCTGTCTGTAATTCTATACAAACCCACTGTTTGGAAGCCAGAATTGTGAAATGTTAAGCACATGTGTATTAAATCACCACTGAGGCAACTAAAGTAATCCAGAATCAAAACAATTTATAATTAATTTTCAATTAATAAAACAATACCAATTTAAAACACTTTTCTATCAAATTTAAACGTTTTTCTTTATAGCTGTTGCCAACAATTAAAAATCCACAATAAAACTCTTACCACAACAATTACTTTTCTATTGCAAGATTTCCACATGAAAAATGAAAATGAAATAATTTTTACCTTAGTTTGATTCATTATTAGTGATTCATATATATTTTTATGAAATAAAAAATAGTTTGACAAATTAAAAAGTGAATATTACGTCAGATTGGAAATATAATGGACATCAGCAGGTGAATATATAATGTCCTATGATTTTGAAAAAAACGTATTGAAACATGATAAAAACCCGATTATGGAAATAATGACATATTTTAACATCTGAATTTGTTTTCACCATTTTTAAATCTCTTCCATATATACATATGTGTGTGTGTATGCATGCATATTAGAATTTCCACAAAGGTTTAGGTTGTTTGAGCTCATTCTTAGTAAAGAACTGAAATAAAAATTTCAGATTTTTTTTCAAAATAAAATTCATAGAATTTTTTATACTTGCCATTTTTCTATAATCATGAAAAAATTATTAAATAACAAAATACGGTACTTTTCGGTTAGCCGGGCGCCAGTGTTATATATACACATATATATATACATATATATATATACACATATGTATATTATATTTGTGATTTCAAATTTGTTATACATACATATATGTATACGTACATATATATGTATGTGTGTATATATACAATATATATATATATATATATATATAAATATATATGTACATATACATATATGTATGTATATATAACACTGGCGCCCGGCTAACCGAAAAGTACCCAAAATAATTTGAAACAACTTTTCATCAAAAGGTTTTAATCTCAGTTTCGATCCAGATCACAGATTATGTTTACTAAGTAAGTAGGTAATCTGTCATCCGGATTAAATGAAAAAAAAGAGTGACAATTAAATAAATTAACACAATCATTGATTTTTCAAAACAAACGTTCTTAAAATTCCGGGCAATGTCGGGTACTTTAGCTTAGCTAGTCATTTAATATTAATAAGTGAGTATTTATTATTAATAAGTAATTTTATAACAAATTTGTTAATAAATTAATTAAATGCAACAGCTACATAAAAAAAGAAAAAACTAGATTTTATTTGTTTTCAAAATTGTGTAACTATTCTATTTTTATTTTTTGATGAACAATTAATTTATAGCTTAGATACTGTAAAAAATACCTATTGAAATCTTGAGAAACTTTGATAAGTGCTAGGATTTACTAGACTTTGGCCTTTTACTGTAACATATATACAGGGGTTGGACAAAAATATGGAAACACCTAAAAAAAACATATTATCATGCCCTGAAAATCCCTTCTTACGGATCTCCCTTCTTATTGTTTTGGTGCTGACATGCTTTTTTCTTATAAATTCTGATAAAATCTTGATTAAGTTACCTTGGATAAATAATATCCCATAACTCTTCAAAATGTTAATCATTAAATATTATTAGTATTATATAAATTATTAAATAAAAAGGTATTAAACATTAAAGCAACCTAATATTTTAAACACCAATTAAAATCTTAATATTTTAGATATATGATTTCATAGAATGACACGCAATACCTTCATCCGTATAATATAAAAAGAAATGAGAAAATTTGACATTTCTTCTTCCACTAGGCTGTTTAAATATGTAACGATTTTGCACATAAACTTTTCACTGAAATTTCAAAAATATACTATGATTTGTTACTTTCGCTTTATACTCATGAAAGAAGTAAGATTTTAAAGCTTTTATAATACAGTATCAACATTTACATATTTAAGCATGAAATATTAGGCATTGCTCATTTGTGAACAACACTTTAAAATACCCCTAAAGAGTACAGAGCAGAGAGTAGTTTAAAATGCACTTAAAGAACTATTATTTTTATATGTGTGCTTTTAGGTGTTAAAGTATATTCTGAACACAGGATTATGCATGTTATAGTCTGAAAGTTGAAAAGAAGTATTGGAAAAATATGTTAAATATGTAAAGGAAAATGTCATGAATTTTTATGTAATTTTGTATAAACCACAAGCAATTTATTTCTTAAACTTGTTTAAAAAGTATTTGTCATTAGAATAAGGATCTTTACTACTACAGTGAAACCCCGATTTAATGTAACGTGTATTTAACGATTTCCCTCCTATACTGTCATTATTCATTAGTCCCAATTAATTTCTTATACTCGTAATGTTAAAAAATCCCAGATTTAACGTTATCACTTACAAATACTTCCTGCATTTAACGTTTTTTTCAGCAGAAAAACACTCCATGAAAATTTTCTAAAATAGAAGTTGTGTTGAAAAAACAAAACAAAAAAATAATAAGCATTCAAAATCAATACGTGCAAAAATCTGAATCCCCTCTCTCTCTCTCTTTTACATATTTTTTTTTTACATATATACATATATTTTTTTACATATTTTTTTTATAGTATTGTACAGGTGGCGTTAGTGGGAAAATACAACAGCGCCACCCACAGGATCAGGTAGAATCAACATGTACGTTCAAGCATGCATTTCATGAGGTGTTTCCATATTTTTGTCCAACCCCTGTATATGTGTGTATGTTAAAGTCAACTTTGAATATTTCCTACAGATATATATCAAGGTTGATTGCATATAATTTCTCATTTTTTCCCCCCTGATAATTAATGCTATTTGTATTATAATATAAAATTTCACTATATCTGACTTACTGTGATATTATTGTAAATAAATTAAAGTGTATCGCTTTATTAACAAGTGATAATATTATGTTGGCTCACTTTGAAAAAAGTCCATCTTCAACTCAGTTATTGTTTTGTCGTTTAGTTGTATTTTAATGGTGTATATCACTGATTACTTTTATATACAGGTTTCTAATGATTCTAATCTTCTAATGTACAGCCACAGAGCTTATCTTCTAATGCTGGGGCTGGCCAAAAGGAGGTTTTTATAAAGGAGTGGTCTGTTTTATTTGTCATTTTCTGTAACTTTTTAAAACTTTTCTCCAAAACATTAGGTTGGATTTACTAAAATGAAATAGACTCCTCACTGCTTCATTATTGATTTTTTTTTTCCTGCGTTATCTCTATTTTTTACCTTAAATTCTGTAGCATAAGTAATACAATTTTTCGCATCCATTTGTTAAACAGCACAAGGTATAGCACGATGTTATCACATTTAATCCTTTTCTTAAAAAAAATACTCTCTTCAGGTGTGTTCACTAATGGCTGAATCAGAATGGAAAGAAATAGTCATCAAACATTTTACAAAGTAAGTACTCTCAGCTTTGTCCAGACCATGGGTGCAAGTCTTCAGTCTCTGGACTGATTTTAGTCTTGGGGATGATTTTGACTAATGGTAAATTATACTTTATTGTCCCCAAATTCATGAGCTATACTGTAAGGGAAGGTAAAGTACACATAAAGAAGCAATTTTGGTACAGCAATGTGGGGTCGGAAATGAAAAGTTTTGGCAAAAAACAAGAAATGCAAAGGAAATGAAAATGAACATTTTATTGACACAGCAAGTGCTTGAATGTGCTACTGGCAGCATATAGCAAGTGATTGGCATACTTTTTCGCAGATTCCAAGTGTTTCATGAACATTTGCAGCAACGACTGAAAGTCATGCAATGAGGTCCTCATCAGACTCAATGGGTGTCTCATAGATGAGATATCTGGGGGGACCTTCAAAAGGGTACGCCAATCACTTTCTAGATGCTGCCAGGTATGTATGAATGTTGGTGATGGCACATTTGAGCACTTACTGTAATGGTTTTGTCAATAAAATGCTTGTTCTCATTTCCTCCACATTTCTTGTTTTTCGCCAAAACTTTTCATTTCCGACCCCACATTGCAATACCAAAATTGCTTCTTTATGTGTACTTTATCTTCCCTTACAGTTTGGCCCATGAATTCGGGGACACCCTATAGAGGAGATCTAAGCTGGCATTCGTGATCGTTAAATGAAAAACCACAACAACTCAGGTAGGTGGTGATGTAAAAAAACTTTTAGCACCACATCCAGAGGCAAGCGTCAGTGCAAAAGTGACCTGACATTGCAGCTAAAATTCATGTGCTTGGCGTGATACAATATCACCAATATACAAGTTCAAGTATTTTGCACCATGCACAAGGGAAAAACAAAACATTGGCTGTCAAACAATTAGCCAAACCATGCGGTGAACTTATACGTATTTGAATTGCATAGGGGTACTATATTTTGAGGTTACAACATTCTTGTGGTATGGGAAATGAAAAAAAGGAAACCGCACTTTGGATATAAGAAAAGAGCGTTTTTAAGTTATAATGGAAAATGTTTTCGATTATAGACAAAGGCTGGGGAAATCTTTCAAATCATTAGCTGATAGGCATGTGATTGCGGTTGTAGACAAAATGTGAACACAAAGTTCAGTCTGAAATGCAGATTTCAGCTGTTACAACAGCGCGAGAATAAATGTAATGATTAGAATGCAAGTTAAGTGACTTCTGATGATGCGCCAGTTACATTACCAAATATGGGTAGCTGAGAAATTAAAATGTTTTTGTATTAACTGACAGCCATAACATTTTTCTAAAGGCAAAATATATGTGAGAAAATATCTCAAAGTAGAATAGGAAGACTGAATTACTGGTTTTATTTTATTAAAGCAAATGAGTAATTAATGAAATAGTTTAATTTAAATGTGAGAGAGGCTATTTGTACAACTGATATACTTTTTAAATATTAGATTTAATTTAGGAACCGCACTGGGATGAAATAGTACATTAAAGTAAATAAAGTATTAAATTGAATTTTAAATTGAAACTGCGGGGGTAGGGGGGGGGGGAACTAGAACGAAAACATGTATAACAGGATAATCGTTATACACCCTGTATAGTGAAATAATTAGAATTTTACAAACAAAAACTTTTCATCACTTTCTTTTATTGTAAAAGATTAAATTGTTAGCTATAATGCAAGACAAATTGCAGTCTTCTGGCCTATCTCCTTTAGTTATACCTAATACTCAGAAACATTTTCAGTCTTGGCTTAGGATGAATTTCTTGCACCCATGGTCCGTATGTTATGGAATCTGAGTGAACAGGTTTGAGCTTTTTGTAGGTTTATGTAATGTATGTTGAATAGGTACAATTACAAAATATCTTATGTTGGTGAGGTCCTTTCTATTGGTTGAATTTTTCAGCTCAGAAAAATTGCCTAATTAAAAATGCAGTCTCCTTCAGCAAGGTCAAGCAAAATCTGCTGCAAAGGGCCAAGATCATCTGAATTCATAATATTGGGGAAAATGCTGACAAAATATTTCCTGTTTGATAAAACTTATATGTATGCTATTTAATATTCAAGGAACTACTCTTTCTACCCAATTAAACTGCAAGTTTTAATACATGTTAACAAAATGTAACATTCTTATGAATGAGCCTGTGTAGAAAAATAAGAATAGCAGGAAAAAACAGAAATCAAAACTGAGAAAGTTTTAGAAACATGTGTTAGTTTATACTTTTCTGCTATTTATCAGCTGCTTAAAAAAAACTTTTGCAGATAATATGCAGCATACTATAAGCCACACATAGAAAATTTGAACTTTTTAAGCAGATAATCGTCAGATTGTTAGTAGGAAATTATATTATTTAACTATGTAACATATTTCTTTTAAATGTAATCTTTAAGGCATTTATTAAATATTAGAATCAGATTGTAAGGTTTCTTTTTTTTTCTTTTAAAGGTGACAATACTTTAATTTTAATTGCACGAACATTGGCTCAAATAGTTGAGAAAAGCCTTTGCCCAGAAGAATTTGGAGAAAGTAAGTTATTTTAAACTATCTTTCATGTAAGTGCTATGTTTTATTTTATTTTACATTACACAGTGTATTATAATGCATGATTTTTTTTTTTTTTTTACATATCTATACAAATATTATAAAAAAGATACTGGATTTGTTTGTTTGGTCATCTCTGCAATTTTCAAACTGAAAAAAACAAAAAAGTAGCAAATTGATAATGGCAGTTTCTGTATAAACGAGGCTATTTTTTATGCTGGCACTCCTCCCTTCAAGAGGGAGTCAAGGCAAAAAAACATTCTAAAATAACAATATCTTTAAAATTCTTAAATATCTTGAAAATTGACATATTTTGTTGGTTATTTTTAAGATGTAAATGCTCACTAAGAACAGTTTATTTATTTATTTTTTTTATTTAAAAGGCTGATGTAAGTAGGAAATGTTCTAAAATTGCAATTACCCTAAAACTACCAAATCGACTAAAAAAAAAAACCCCTCTAAATATTATAATAGTGACTACCTCTGGTTAAACATTAGGGCAGGGACGACGAACCTATGGCACGCATGCCATAAGTGGCATGCAGCAGATTATTTTTGGCACTGCATAGATTCAGGCTCTACATCAAAATATAGTAGAATTTCACAAAATGCATTAATTAACTGTTTATCTGAATTCGGTTGGTTGTCATTCTCATACAGATTGAAGAAACAGAAATATAACATAATGTATCCCAATCTAGCTCAATATTGGCTCACAAAATTTTAAGAAAAAGAGAGAATTGGGAGATATTCGCAAAAGAAAGATTAGAAGCATTAACGCATTAGAAGCAAAAATGACGATGGGAAAATTATCACAACTTGAAATTCAATTCCAGATACTATAGTAGCTGTAGATTCTGGTGCTTGCTATTTTGACTTTTTTTTTTTTTTTTTGAGACATTCTTTTTGGAAATAAATAATATGAAAAATTCAACTTAAAAAAATAGTCTTGTCAAATGAGTCCATGTCAACTTGCATTCTCTTAAAAATAACTAAGTACGAAGCTGATATAAGTTATTTGACATCAAAGATGAGACAACAAAAATAATATTTTAAAAATAAATTTAAGTATTGCATCAAATATTACCCATATTTTTTTAATATTGAAAACAAAATTTTAAGTAATTTTGATTCATTATTATTTGATCCACTAAATTTTTTTTATTGTTGGCATGTCATGACCACGTAAAATATATTTTTGGAAATATTTGGCACGTGGATGTGAAAAGGTTCGCCAACCCTGCATTAGGGTAATGTTTATCTTGAGATCTCTGTCTGCCAGGTGTAGAGGTGTGCCAAAGAAGAACAATGTTCTAAAATTTCAGTTTCTTAGAAATTGTTAGGGCTAGATACTTGAAATTTGATATATTTAATGGTTGTTACTTTTAAGATATAAAAGCTCACACAGAAGAGTTTTTCAATTGTCTCCTTCTGTACTGTATAAAAGATGCTTTACTGTATCTGTTGACAGTAACTAATTTTTGCTAAAAATGCATTTAAGAAAATGATTTGATTATTTTTTTCATTTTCTTTTTCCCCTCTTTTCTTTAGGTAAACCCATAACTGTTGGATGGGGATCTAAAGAAACTCAGTTTCATGGTTCAGAAGGAAAGGAAGCTGCAAAGCTTAAAAAAATTGTATGTAGCAATTGTTAGAAAAATTAATTTCTCAAATAATTTTTTTAAAAAATTAGGGACTTGTTTTTTGCTTTAATTTTTTTCTTCTTATTAGCATTGATGTGTTTGCTTATGTAAATATGTTATCTTGACTGGTTTATTTAGATTTTAAGGTTTATTAAAAATTAAAATATATTTAATTAAAGTTATTATTATTTGCTAACCAGCTGACCCAGCTAGCATTGTCTGGGCCTGCGAATAACCTTAAATATATCTAAAATCAGTGTTGAATTATTTAAGCAAAAATCTTTCTAAACTATGCAGTGCTGTGTGCCCCACTGCCTTCAGTAGTGTATACCCTTGATTTTGTATAATTTTTTACTTTCAAATGAAAATCTATCCAAAATAAAACTCAGAGTTGGGGCACCACTGCCTTCTGCAGTATCGCACGCTCCGGTCTGTTTTGATTTTGATTTTATATTTTTAAATGAAAAACCGAGATAATAACCTTAAATTTATCTAAAATCAGTGTTAAATGAATTTATGTATCTAAACGACAATTTTTCAAATGAACCTAATAGTCAATAGAAAGATATAGTAACCGTTTGCAAGTTTTAGAGTTTTTTAATAATTTATTTTTTAATGCTTTTTTATTTATCACAGCATGTTTATTTTGATAACTGTGTTCTTTATTTAAATCGGTTGCCAGTTGATTAATGGGCTCACCTAAAATTTTATCTTTCTTAATAACAATGAAAAAAAAAAAAAAAAAAATATAATACTAGATGGTACCCGTCAAGATTTGACGGTAAATAACTTGAATGCTTCATTTGAAAAATTCTTGAATTCTTAAAGAATTGCTTTTAAATTAATTATTGAAATTGTGACAAATTTCTATATTCCATAAGTGATTCCTATTTTTTTAAAGCGACAGTACAGTCAGCCAAACCTATTCAATGAAGTCACAGAATTTTAACTTTATAATTTACAACTAATTATGCTTCTTTTAACCAGAAATTTAACTAAAAATAGTGGGTAGAGCATTTATTTTTATTTACTATGGTCTCATTTTTTCGAAAAAATAACAGTATTTATTTTTATTTATTTATGATTTTTTTTTTTTTTTTTAACTACATGACCATTAAAAGCTGCCATGAATTTTATTTTTATCAATCTCATTCTCTAAAAGCCCAAATTTGAAACTTGGTGCAGCATATAATTTTTATTACTTGAATTTTATTTTACATTGTTATTTGTGGGAAAAGGGCACTTTTAGATTCCGAAGGGCATGTTTTGGATTCTTAAGGGCATTTCTTGAAATTTTTAAAGGCATTCTTTTGATTCTTAAAACTACCTTTTAATATTTAATAGACAGAAAACTATTTTAAAGACAGCAATAAGTCAATTTTTACTATGCAAGTAAATTTTTTAATAAACAAAGGAGTAAATGCACTTTTTTCAGGTGGGGGCAACAAGGGAGCTAATTTTTTAAATGAGGGGCAAGAGGGGTGCTATTTTGTAAATATAAGGGCAGGCAGGGTGCCAGGGTTGCCGGCTTTTAGCCAGGCCAAAAAAAGCCGGCCGGCTTTTTTTGGTCTTAGCCGCTTAAAAAAAGCCGGCTTTAATTAAAAAAAGCCAGCTTTTATTTTTCAAAAAGGTGGTTTATAGATAATTCATATACACTTTGGATTAATTTATTTTTAATACACTTATAAATATTTTCTATGAAAAAAATATTAACTTCTATTAAATTTTGTCAAATAAATAAGACCTTATAACTGCTAGAATGCAACTGTGAAAGCATTATGTCTGAAAAAAAATTATGAATATTCAGAAGAATACATTAAATTAAGACTCTAAAGTATTGGTTTGGAATTCTTTATCATGGCTCTACACATACCACACATTTTAAAGTTTATATGAAAGAATAAGAAAATGTCACACATTAAAATATAAACATTCTTACATCTGATATTTACTTTTAAAATTGATTAAAGCTAAATAGCTTATATGTATTTAATAACTGAAATTATCTTATATAAAACTTGAGCAATAATAAATAAATAAGCAATCATTATATAAAAAATACTTATAAAAATGATATATGTAAAAAGTCTTTCTGCTACTAAGCTGTTATGTAACTTATTCCAGATATGTCCATATGGACAGATTAAAATAGTAGAATGAACAATGTTGAAAGAGAAATTAGAAAGGATATAACATTTGAGGAAATTTTAGTACATGTAAGTGCATAAAATAAAGAGAACAATTAAAAAAAAAATTCCCCAAATTAAACTTGTTGAATTAGAATTTTGAAAAGCAACTTACTATTTAAAATAGTGCATATAAATTAATGCATATGTTATTCATAATATTGCTTTAACAGAGAAAAATAATGTTTTTATTAAATGACTTTATATGCAATATTAAATAAATGTTTATGAGAAATAAAATAATACTTGTATTATTAATATCCCTTAAAATTAGTTAATAAAATGTATAACTAAGCAACCATTGTCCCTTTTAATTATATAAAGCAATAAAAATTAAAAAAAAGATTGTTAAGGTCAGTGTAAACCTGTAAACCAGACAAAGCAATTGGTATGACCTTTTATTCCAATGTTAATGTCTTCATTATTGATAAATATTGGGTTATATTGATTTCTACCTCAACTAAATGTCTTTAAAACAAATTAAAAAACACATAAAAATGTGTTATATATAATTAAAATGCTTCATTGTATAAAAGCCAATTTTGGCCAAAAAAGGCCAATTTTGGCCAAAAAAAGTCGGTTAAAACCAATAAAAGCCACCGGCGTGGCTTTTTTTAATTTTAGCCGGCTTTTTTGCAACCCTGCAGGGTGCAGCACCCTCCTGAAACTGTTTAGGAGAAACTCTGATATATATATATATATATATATATATATATATATATATATATATAATGAAATAAGAATATACTTTATTTTTTACATGAATCTAATGTCAAATTCAAAAGTTCATACTTTTTTTAAAAATGTAATAGTAATCTGCATCCAAAACCTCAGAATGGTAATTTATCTAAATATGAATCCATGTCACATCATTATTGCTACATGAATAATTAATAGTATGATTATGTATATAATCCTGTACAGAGTAGATATTTTCATTAACAATAATAGCTATGTTTGCACGTTAGTTGTCACTTGAGCAATTATAAATACGAGGTGGATCCCGTCGAATTTCGACGAAAGAAAACGTTTACAAAGGAACTGTTGCATTAAATTAATAATACATCGACAATTAAATAATTATAATAAAAAATCCATCTTACACTTATTAATTTAACTCTCCAAAGAAATATTTTAACCTAAGAGTAATAAAATACTTTTTTCATAAACTTCAACTATTAAAATTATTGAAAAATTAAACTTTATTCATATACGTAATAAGTACTAACATATAATCAAGATAAGTAATTTTGATTAAGTTATCAATTATTGCTTGGTATTATGGAATGAAAAATCAGCAAAAATGATTTCACCTTGATATAATCATAGAATTTTTCTCCCTTTAAATCAAAATCGAATCAAGTCATTTTTCACGTTTTACACTCATATTAACCATTTTAAAACATTTTAAAGCGGAATAGGTTATTAATAAATATATTTTCAAGCTTGAAGTCACGTTTGTCAACTATTACAACTTTCCATGTGAAAATTTCCACTCATGATTTGAGGTCTTAGTATAATCTCTGTACCTGCGCATAAAAAATCCAGAATTTTGTAACTTTTACACGTATTCAAGGGGAAATATCTCGTTTTATCAAATAAAATTATCGTGTTCTTTTAAATATGACGTCATTTTCAGTCGCTGAAATATTTTGCCTATTGTCTCAAACTCAATATCAGCGGAATGAAAAAAAATATTTTTAATTGTAATGAGAAAATGGCATCAGTAAGGGTATAATCAATAAAGATAACTAAACCAATTTTAATAGAAATGAAGTACTTCATTGCCACGATTAGAAAATTAGTATTAAAAACTATACAAAAATTATTATCGCAAAAATAAATTGATATACAGCTTTCAAACAAATTGCATTTAAAAGTAAATTTTTTTCTTTATAAGACGGTGTAAAAATTAAAAATGTGGGATGTTTAGAAGTTTAAAAATTAGCAGTAGTGAAAATTGCAAAACCTAAATTTCATTTTAGATTTCAAAGTGTTGCCATTCGCAGAATGACGTATGCGTTACGCACAGATATGTTTGTTCTTTATAATATAGATAGAAAAGACTAAAACAGAAATTTTTTTAAATTTTGAATTTCAGTGTAACAGATTGTTTCTCAAAATCATAGGTAAAATTTAAAAACTTTGACTCAGTTAAGAAGTTACTCCTAAAGTTTATAATATACTTCTAAAATTTTCAAAAGAGAGTGAAATTACTCCTCAAAATAATTTTCTTGATTAATGCTGACAGGTACTTTATGCAGGTGCATAAATTTTACCAGTGTTGTAGTCATAAAAAAAAAAAAACCCCACTAAAGGCGCAGTGTATACGCTCTCGTTTTATTCAGAAGACAGGGTGCATACAGAGCTTCTTTAAAAAATCCAAAAGGTATATGCCATATACCCTCTACTACACCCCTGGATATTACATTATTCATTAAATGAAACTCTCCTAAATCAAAAAATCTAAATAGTTAATTTTAAGTAGAAAAATATTTTCAGAATAACAGAAATTATAAATTTTAGGTTTTACTGTTTAACTTGTAATTTAAAGTTTAAGTATAGATACTAGGGACATTTTGTTTTGTTTAGAGTCCTAGTACTATTATTAATTTCAGTTTTCACATTTTAACTTGTAATTTAAAATTTATAGATACTAGGGGCATTTTGCTTCGTTTGGAGCCCTACTACTATCTTGTGGATCGATCAAGCCCCGATTACACATTTTAAAAATAGATTATTATAGATTAACCCTTAACTGCTGTTAGCGGTCTCACAAACTCATGCTTTTTTTCAATTTTCACAGTTTAACTTGTAATTTAAAGTTTAATTATAGATACTAGGGACATTTTGTTTCGTTTGGAGCCCCAGAACTATCGCTGGAAATGTTGAATAGGTTAATTTTAATTATATTAATCCTTTAGAAAAGTTTGGTATAGAAACAGTATCCTATGAGTTAATAGGTATTTAATCATCTTTTAATCAAGTGGTCTCACAGACTCTGGTTTCAGTTTTTTTTTCTTTTCTTCCTGGCTTCCGCTAGAGTCTCGGCTTATGGGACATAGGTAGGGACCCACAGAAACGCTATTGTTATTTTAGGTTTGTACTTTGTTTTTTTAGAAAGTTCTGAATTTTCTCTATTTATTAGAGATCTACCAAATATTCAGTATGCATTGGTATATTCAACCATACTATTAAATATTCGGTTTGGCTAAATATAAAAATGTTCACTCTGGCTGAATATCAAAGTATTTGGTCAAACTGGTTACTTAAAAAACCTTTAAAAAATATATAATTACTAATGACAACATTCATGAAAATTGATGATGGATAAATGCAAGTTAATTATTGTTGTCCGTAATAATCTCTTATCTTGCTTTTTTACAAACAGGGTGTTAGAGTAGAGTCCCGATTATCTGAGTCCGATTTAACTGAGTTTCCGCTTTAACTGAGTTATTTTCTTCTGATGGTATAAATGAAGTGTTAGGTGACGATGAAAGATTAGCTGTAAAAAGTTAGAAATCTGATTTTCTGGTCAGAATGGGGTAAAAAATGGCCATAATTTTTTTAATTCCAAAGGTATAAATTTGATTGAAAAAAATTATTTATTACTTTGATCAGAAAGAAGAGGCTATACCTGCAATTTTCATGACACTAATAGAATCACATACCTGTCAATTTGTACAGTTTTGTTACATCTAAAATTTAATAAAATTTTTTGTCATATTTAATCGTTGACAATTGTTAGCTTTCGGCGATTGAATTAGACAAAATTTACTGGTAAGTTTTCGCGGTAAGAAAAAATCTTAGAAATTGCTGGCTATGCAGTAGCGTTAGCTGCCAAAAAAAAAGAAAAAGCAGCAAAATTGACATTCAAGAAATAAAAAACTATCAAGCACTTTTTCAAATAAACAATTTTATTCTCATTTTTCTTATTAAAAGTAACGGAAATGTAGATTAAAGAAATGTTACTAGTACCCTAAAAATTAATGAATTAAGTGAAAATTTATATTTCATCTTCTTAGTTGGTGACGATTTGTGTAAATCTGGTTTAACTTGGATAATCGGGACTCTACTGTACTAAACAAAATAGAGCAAACTTTAAGGGATAATAATAGGCATCAAGACAAAGAGCTTTTGTACTGGAAACCAGGATCTCAATTCTTATTAAGTTAAAAATATATTGTATCTTACTTCAGGTCGAACTTGGATTTTAGTTTGTTACTTTAAAATACAGAATATATTGTAATGATATTTTCAACAAGCTTATTTTGATTTCTGTGAAATAGGATGACATGATGAGAAGTTCTTGGTATTACCATCATTCATATCCAAACAACATTGAGTTAGACATTCCATTATTCAGAATAGAGGTGACAATTACATATACTATGTCTGTCACTGGTCAAAATTTAGTCACTTCTAATGATGTCATCGCATTTCATATAAACCAATTTAATATGATAAAAATTTCACTAAAATATCTTCATTATTATTAAAATTGTGAATGAAAATTCTGTTTCAGTTTGTAGTAACACAGCATGCATTTTTTGACTGAATTCATTGTGTTTTTGATGAATTAAGTAAACTACAATGCTAGTTTCTTGCACACACAAAAAAAAAAAATGTTTATCTTTACTACACTATTTTCCCTGAAAGTTTGTTCCAAGCTTTTAGAACATCCTGTATGTTTACCACCTTTGAAAATGCTTGTCCAGTTTCAGACACTGCTCCCTGTTTGCATTTAAAAACTTTCTTGCTAAACCAAAAAGATGAGGAAAGTTATTCCTGCTGAGTTGGCATCATTTGAATAGATTGTATTAATTTTTTACTTTAGTCCTTTCCCGGCAAATAAACACTATATGACTTTAAAACTTTCCTTTTAATTCTTTTGAAATTCTTGTTTGATTTTAAAATATTTGTTTTAGAATATAAGAAAATTTTATTCATTTATTTTAATTTGAGAGAAAAGCCATCACGTTTAAAGTTTTAAGACAACACTCTTCTAAAAGCATAGATTATTTTTTTTATTTTTTTATTTTTTTTAAGTATAAAGTTTACTTATAAAAAGGTCTTGTACATAAAACTAGAAGTATTTGTATTAAATAATATATAAAAATGTATTAAAATTTAACTTTTTAATTCCTTTGGGATGAGTGTCATGTATATGTGATGCATAAGCCACTCAGAATCCTTGGTTTATTCCCACCAGTTATTTTTTAATTATAAATTCAATCTTATTTAATCAGAGCATTTCTGAGATTCAAATGCACAAACATTTCTATTTTTAAAAGCTGGTGGTAAAAGATTAAAAATTTTGTAAAGGGCGCTTCCCAAAGGGGTTAAATATACCTTTATACCCTGAAATATAAAAGAGTATTCAGCTGAAATCACTATTTGGTGCATCTCTATATTTGTCAGTTAAAGATTATTTTTCAGTTTATTTGAGATTGCTGTTTTAAAATCAGGTTCTCCCCTCTAGCCTTTGAGGTTGGTACCATCATAATAAAATAATAAGGATAATAAAACTATTTATTTATAAGGATTAAAAAAAAAAATGCATTCAAATATCTTATCATTGTTATTATTATGATTCAATAGGATAGTCATCGGCTTTTGGAAAAGATTTCAATACCAAATAATCCCTTGATTTTAATGTTGAATTAGATTTTGCCTACCACACATTGAAAATTTTAATAACTCAAATTCATTAATATGTTATTGAATTAAAAAAAAAATTAATATGCTTCTATTATTAGTAAATTATATTTTATTTTGTAAAGGAACCAAAGCCAGCTCTTGCATATGATGATGGTTTACCAAGAATTAGTTGGAGATCCAAAGAAGACATCTACTACTTTGTTACATCTAGCATTCATCCTAATAAAGGTATTAAATCAAGAAATAAAACTTCTTTTAATCCTTATTATCATATTAACTGGCTTACTCAGCATTGCCTGAGCCTGTGATTATAACCGTAAATATACCTAAAATCAGTGTTGAATGCTGACCTATTTTCCTGAAGTGATTTAGTGTTGGGGATCTTCTTTGCCTTCAGTAGCATACATCTGGCATGCTATGTATGTACCAGTTTGTTTTTGCAAACAAACCTCGAATTTGTATGATTTTATAATTTTAAATGAAAATCTATCTAAATGAACTTAGGTTGCAGCTCCCGTTGCCTTCGGCAGTGTGCATATAGGCATGCTAAATACACTGTGGTCTGTTTTTCCAAATAACAATTCATTTTCGGACTTTTTCAGAAATCTTTTTTTATTCTTTTCATATGTTCAAGTTATTCTGTTCTATTATAATGTATATTGTTTAATTGCAACCCTCTATATTGAACTTACAATTACCAGATTACTACATTTTACTCTAGTTTGTCTTTCAAATTTATTTTATTATATTTCGGCTGTTTTTACTGAAAGTTGTTTAAAATGCTTCAAAATCTTCTGATTATTCATCCTAAATCTTCTTATTTTCACTGAAATTTATTTAGTAGCTATATTACAGTCAGCAAAAAAGACAAAAACCCCCCAAAAACAAACAAAAAAACCCCCAGAGGATATACTCTATAGGAGGAGAAGTACATGCTGTGAGAAACAAGAGGTATAAAAACATCCTGAGCATATACCACTGAGTTCTTTCCACTACAGCTGTAGTTGGTACGTAAGGATTTGTATGATTTCACATTTTTAACACAGCGGGGATGGGGAGGGGGAAATAAAATAAAAACACCACTAAATCTCTTGCCATATTTTGAAACACAAAATGATGTTTCTGATGGTAGGAAAAATTAATGGGTCACTGCCACTAGAGAGCACTGTATTTTGTATTATTTAGGGATTTTTTTCAGGAACTATTGGTCTAAATTGAAAGTGTAATATATCTAAATATCAGAAATTAAATTTTAGAGTTCCTATTGTCTTTGGCAGTGTACAACAATGCAATCTATGTATGCCGACAGCATGGTCCCCAACACTAGATTTGTTTGGAAAGATTTTCATGAAAAATATTAAAATATACAAATTCGAGTTTCATTTTTGTTTTGAAAGACTTCCATTTTTTTAAAAATTCAGAATAGTAAAATCCATCTCATATGTTGTTATTTATAATAAAAAAAATTTTTTTTTTCATAGGTTTTCGTCAGCTTCGTATTTGGAGTAAAGAAGGAATTTTGCAAAGTACTAGTGAAATAAAAGATGGTTTAGAAGAACCTGTAGCTTGGAGGTAAGTACTAAATATTAATCAGTCATTTATAGTTAAGTAAATAAAAACAAAAGAACTTGGTCTGTCTGTCAGTGTTAGTAACATAAAAAGCTGTGATCCCTTGCCTTTCATCTCTTTCAGTTTGAAAATTTACTGGATAAAACTCTTATCTTTCAGTCATAGTTAGGATGATATTTTAAAAGAATCAAAATTTTGACTTAAGAAGATTTCTACTAGTGGTTGGGATAAACAACAAATTTGCTATTTTAAACAAATTTTCAGGGACATGAAAATCAAGAAATCTCATCATGAGAGAAAATTTATGATTATTATTGTTATTTCTATGAGAATTGAGATTTTCAAATGAGAAATTAATCTTGAAGTGTTTTCACAGTTTTAGCATCAAGCTCTAGCAAGCTCGTACTCTGATTATAAATTTTGCAGGCTCGGACTCTAAAAAACTCCCAAACTTATCTCTAACTACTGGCCACATTAAATTCTACTAAATGTAAAATCAGAGATTTTAGCAAGGTTTCTTATTATTCTTACTTCTTCAGGAAGGTTGAACAGTATTTCATGCAGCACTGGTGGTACATCAGATGAAAGCCATAAAGTTATCGGAGTATATTTTAAAACTCATAAATTTTTGAGAGATAAAATTACTTAAAATATAGACCTTTTTTATTGAAATAAACATATAAAACACTTAACTGTAATGTAAATGTTTCAGTTGAATTCATCAACCCTCCTCAGTACAATTTACGACAAATCATTATAGATGACAAAAATCAACTTATCTAGGTGAAACTACATTGAAATATATATTATAGTTAATTATAAGTTTAATATTTTGTACAAAAGATTAGAGTGTTCAGAGGGAATATTTCCTGCTTCACTAATTAGATTAGCAGCTGAATTTGTATGCCAAGATTCTGGAAAAATTCGGCTTCTAAAAATATTACAGTTTCGCTCAATAATCACAGTTTTTGTAAAGTCGGGTTAATGGCCTGTTTCAATTGCATGTGAAAGGAATTTTGAGTTAAGGTTCTTAGATTTAAATGCATTTTCTGGAATCTTGGCATATGAATTCAGCTGTTAATCGAATTAACGAAGCTGGAAATATTTCATCAAATACACAGTTCTTTTGTAAAAAAAGTATTAACCTTATGATTAACTAATACATATTTTGATGTAATTTCACATAACTTGAATTTTGTCATATAACGTGATGTGCTGTAAATTGTACTAATGGAGTGTGATGAATTCAACAAAAACATTTACATTGTTTTTTAAGTGTTTTAAATGCTTTCTTTAATAAAAAGTGTCTGTATTTTAAGTTATTTTATCTCTTAATTTATATTAATCAGACATAATGTTACTTCTTTTTGCATAATACAATTTCAAAGTGTATAAATAAATGCTAGAACAAATATATAAAGAAAATAAATAATTTATTTTGTTACAATTTTATAATGCCTGAAAAAAACTAGAAGAAATATACAGTGCGGCGCAAAAGTTTATGCACAAGCTAAATATTTTTATAAAATGAAAAATATACATCTGAATGCTTTGAAATTTTTACTGTATCTAAACAAATTGATTACAAATTCATGTTTCGAATTCGGAAACAATCCATTGTAAGGAAAATAATAAATTATAAAATATTGGAAATTGTGATGTCGCAAAAGTTTATGCACAAAAACGAGATATGTACATTTCACAAGGCCAAAAGTCCTTTAGTAGTTTATGGTGCTTCCATTGAACCTGATGAGATCGAATACTCGATTTTCCATTGATAACACGAGAATATGGAAGGTTTTGGGAGCGAGTTTGTACCAGGCTTCCTTGATCGCTGATTTGAGCTTTTGCATTGAGTAATACTGCTTCTCATTCTTGTAGCCGTTATATAAGAGGATTCCCCATATGCTCTCTATAGGATTGAGATCTGGGCTGAGTGCTGGCCAGTTCATCATACTGATATTCTGAGATCTAAGCCATTCTTTTGTGAAACGGGATGTGAGTATTGATGTGTTGTCTTGCTGAAAGGTCCTGTCCATTTGGGACAACTTGGGGGTCCTCCAACCTCCAAATGGTCACAAATGCTCCACCAGAGTTTCCTGATACTTTTGTGAATGTTGTTAACTGGTTTAATACACATTACCTCTTATTGCTTACCACTTGAGGACAAGTTTTGTGTTCTAATAACAGAAAACTTGTTCTTTCTAGTTACTACTAACGCAGCTTGGGAACTAAGGACAAGATTAATAATATAATAGCAAATCGGGGCCGAAACTAGCCTTTTTTGTATCCGGGGCAAACATGTATTTTGCCCCCCCCCCCCCCCCACTTCCTCTGCTAAGGAAATAAGAGAATTTTACTAATTTTTTAACAGCCGACTTATTTTTTAATTAAAAATATGTAATCATAAAAGATGTAATACTGAACTACATAATCTGTTTTGTCAAATATTGATTCATTAAAACCTTGAAAACGGAATTAAAAAAAATTCTTCTTTATAGGATCCTTATGTCATATCATCTTTAGATTCTTGTATGTTTTAGCATACCCCAGACGGGATGATTTTAACAATACCATGTCAAACATAGACGGGAGAAAACTTGACAAACAAAATCTTCATTTGGCGCCTCCTTCGCCTTCCCTTCTGGTGCCCAGGGTACGTGCTCTCTTTCCCCTCCCCTTTAGTTTCGGCTGTATAATATGGCATTGTAATTTCTGACCATATATATTGTCAGATAATCATAATATCCAGCATACTGACCAGAAACAGCATGTGGGCCAGATATCAATTGTATCCCTCCCTTGTTATAGATACAGAGTTAGTTTAGAAAAAGAATATTGAGATATGCCACCTGATTTTAAACCTGACTCTTGCTTACATGTGCTACAACATATTTCTCATGTTTCCCCCTTCCCCCTATTCTTAAAAGTATTTAATCTCTAAATAAATTTATCTTTTATAGACCAAGAGGAAATATTGCATGCAGTCAGCAAGATACAAACAAGCACAAGATTGTATTTTATGAAAAAAATGGCTTACAACATGGAGAGTTTGTATTGCCATTCAAGCCGAATACTTATAGAGTAAGTTAAATTGTGTTTGTAGTGATCATTAAAAAATAAAATAAAATATCAGAGTCATTCTATGTCAAATCAACACAGAAAAAGGCAACTTTTTCCCTTACTTTCTCCAAATTCCACACAACTGAATTTAAAAAAAAAAAAAAAAAAAAAAAAAAAAAATCTTTATTACATGTGATCACATTTGAATGAAATAGAAATATATAAAGTAGCAATTTTTAAAATCTTTTCCAAGCTTTACTTTTAAACCTGAATTTCTAAATGTAAAACCAATAATTATGTGGGACAATATTAAATTAGAACAACCATTGAGAAGTAAACTGTCTAATTTAGATAACCAGTTATTTACAGATTCATTAGAAATAACCTTTTTTGGTTTTGGTTTAGTTCGCTTTAAGTTGCGAGACAGGTTAAGTAATGGAAAAAGCATACAATTTTACATTTATGTTACAATTTTTCAGTGAAAAATTATTTTGCATTTGAAATTTTGTTGTTTAAACCATAAAATTTTCTTGATACTTGATGCTGAATCCTATAGTCCTAAATCGTTTAACTTTCAGAAAATTATTTCTGTTTTCTATTAATTGATCAATTTTTATTTATTTATTTATTTATTTATTTATTTATTTATTTATTTATTTGTAAGTGAAAGCAAAAGAAAGAAAGAACAAGAAGGAAAAATCATGCATCAAGCATAGATTATGAAACACTTCCCAACAAATTCAGAATAATGTAACAAAACTTCATAGTTTATTAAGTTGAAATATTATAACTACGTGCATGCCAAAATTTATTTCAGTTAAGAAATACCTGCAGTGATCTTTCACTTATGCGCGACAAAAGGGGACAATGAAATTTTCGCGCATAAGTGAAAAACCATAAAATAAGCTTAAACACGAAAAGTTAACATAACTAATACAAATACACTACTAATACACTAATAAATAACTACGCACATAATTTGCGTCTATATATTATAATTTAATAAGAATGTAAAAATTCAAAGTTGTTACATATGTACAAAACTTTTCTTAAATTACATTTTTTTTTTACAAAGAAGTCATCAATAAAGGTTTGTTTTTGTTTTCGGGAACTGACGATGAAAGTCGTAGTAATGGAACCATAGAATGGCGTAGTAATGAAAACTTAAAGCTTGTTCCGAGAGCAGTGCTTGCCGTCCACACCGATTGGCTGCAACTTTTAGTGACGTCAACAATTTCTTAGGAAACCCGTTCTCCCCTTTCGATGTCAATCACAAGCGAAAAAGAACGCTTTCTTGGAAGAATCCAAACAATGGATTAAGGGTATGTGAATGCATTCCAAGAGACAGAACAGGAAGGGTACATTCTTGCAATAAGCAAAATGTGGCGGTTTTACTAAAACTTAAAAAAAAAAATTTGCGCATAAGTGAAAAGTGCATTTTAGGTTTCGCGTATAAATGAATAAGTGTTAGCATTGTTTCCCTATTTCGCTGGCCGGGCCCGCAGGAAAAACGCGTATAAGTGAAAAACGCATATAACTGGTGCCATTAAATTTACGATAAGGATTTAGATTAGCAGAGTTTAAATAATACACAATGAAAGCTAAAGCTAAATGTCCCTATTTAGTTTTGAAAAAGACAAAAGACGTATGGTGACGAAATGAAAACAAATTAAGTTTAAAAACAAACTAAACGTTTATTAAATAAATAAAATATAAAACAATAAGTTTAAATATATATCAAAAAGTAAACAAATCTTTAAATTCTATTAAGTACACTAAGCTGTCAAATTATATATATCCAGAAAAACATATTTGACAATAATAAAAGTAAAACTGACCTCACAGCACATGAAGAAATAAAAAGGGTAATCACTGACTGGCATTCCCTAAAAGTTCCGTGTTGTTCAAATACACTTACGAACTGCCGACAAACTAAACCGAACTATTATGACTAATATATCCATGTTGAATAACACCGGGAAAACACTTCTTTATAGATGAAATCACATTATGGAAAAACATCGAGAAGAACGCTTAATGTAGATAACAGATGAATAAAACAACTTTGGGCTTCACTTTAACATTCGCCATTCATGACTCACAAATCGGCGTTTCCTTGTTGACACGATAAAACAGAGTCCATACTTATAAGCAGAGTCGAAGTTAAATACTATCGAACTCGTATCAATAAACTCGTAAATGGCTGACGTACGTTAAAGCAGAAACAAGTAAAATATCAATTAGTTGAAAGTAAACAGAACCTCAAAAAGACATCTTCTGCCATCGTAAAACACTCTCAAAACTCCGGAAAGACAAACATTGTTAGTGGAAGAAAAGGAGGTAAAGAGAAAGAAAATTGTATCTGTATTTATATCAGCCAGGCGTTCAAATAACATCTCATTACGCAATTTAAAGAGCAGCAGCAGACTGTTCCAGAATGAAAATATGACGAAAGATCGCGCAGCCAATGTGCCATAGACTAAAGCGAATGACGCCATCTGGCGGCGGTCGTGAAACTATTATCTGTGGTGGTCATTTGAACGAAACGCGTGCTCTTGATTGCATGCAAGCTGATAGCTGAAAAACGAAAGTACGGCCGGCAAAGAAAGTAAACAAAATAAAGGGATTTAAAGACAGGAAAATAGAGGTGGATAAAAGGTAAGTGAAGAAATAATTGACTTTATATTATTAATAAAAGATATTTAAAGGGTGTAAAATAAAGAAATATAGTGAAATGTAGAGAAGATATTTCTGGGCAGTGTCAAGATAGGAATAAGGTATTTTACATTTATCAATAACAAAGGTTGTGTATAAGTGAGGGATCACTGTATATATTTTAGTTCAAAGTTCCCCTTCAGCGATTTCTGCTAATAAGAAGAATGGTACGTGAATTCTTTTGTGCAGCCCTGTATATCAGGTATAGAATTTATATACAATGAGTAAAATGCAAAAAAAAAATTAATTTAAAAGCGCATGCCAAAATTGAAAACGCACTTCCTTCAATTATTACTCAAAGACTGATTTCTTTTGTGTGTCCTATAGATGAATGACAAATGCTATGAATATCGTATTCTATTGTAATAATCTTGTAGTGAAATTCAGTTATTTATATTAGTTTAAATACATTTGAAACAGCGTAATGTCATTAAAATAACAATTTTTCCCCTTATACCATAATGTAATGGAATTCTTTTGTGTGGCCCTGTAAATGAACTATTAATTCCACATACTTCATATGCAATACCAAACATGGTTAGGTGACCCTAAATAAGGTTTACCAATTGCATGAAAATCTGAGTATATTTACAGGAGTTAGAGCGTAGACAGACAAACCGAATGCATAAACACTTATCAACTTTCTTGGAAAGTGTTAAAAAGACATTTAGAATATTGTGTTATTAAGTTTTCATGCTACCTGCAATATGTACACTAAAAGAGGATTGTTTTTGTACTTGATTAAATAATAATTGGCTTAATTTTAAATAATAAAATGTAAATATTTGATAATAATTAATTAGGATATAATATTAAGATATATAAACATAAAAATAAAAATACCATTATGGAGGGTTGAGGTCGGGAATGCTAAAAAAAGTTTAAAACTTTGTATGTTTTTATGTGTGTGAGCGTGTATAAGTGTATGTATATATGCTTATATATTGTATGGACATATAATTAAAAAAAAATAAAATAAATAAATACGGGGTAGCATGCATTTAACACAATAAATTTCAACATATTGCATCATCATTTAAGGATATATTTTTCTATCTCAATATTCCTTATTGCTTTTTAAATTTTCAAATTTATTTACATAATACAAGGCTAAATTTTACTATCTCAAATATTCCTCATCTTTTTAAATGTCATTTATATTCTCATTTTTTTATATTACAATTTTTTGTCTTTAAAATGTTAATTTTAATCAATTGCTCTTTTATTTATTTTATAATTTTTAATATCCTGTATGAGGTGTATCTTTCTTTGGATATCTTAGCTTTTTATTATCTATTTTCTGTAATGTTTGCGTTATAAGGAGCTAAATTTTGTCATTTTAGGCTTAATGCTGACAAAATTGGATGAAATAACGCATCTTCTATGAATGAACTCACATTCATAGTTTCATTCATCATAGTTTCATAGTTTCATTCATAGTTTCTTATATTACATACTGGTTTCATATGTTCATTTCTGAATCATCTTTAGAACTTTATCAATTTCTTCATATATTTGTGATTTCAAATTTATTATATATATATATATATATTTGTAGGTTAAAGATTTGTTGTGGAACTTTGATGGTTCAGTACTATTGATAACTGCAGAGCTAATTGAACAGCCATCATTTTTTCTAAGTAATGATTTGAAGTTATTTTATTGTCAATTTTAATGTTTTCTAAAATAATTCTTTTGTAAGTGAACATTGCTAAAATCTATAAATTAAGCTCTTTCTAAGTTAATGATACTCTTGTTTCAGTAATGCTATGGACGTGTGGGAATTACCACTGGTATTTGAAACAAAGTTTTACTTTAGAAAATAGTGGTTCTGAGAAGTCACTTATTACTAAATGGAATTTCTTACATCCTCACGAGTTTGTGTGCTTGAATCAAACATCTCGACAATTTTTTGAAGCAAAATGGGCCTTGACTATTTCTTCTAGTGTCAGTGAGTGTAAAGATTCAATTGTGACATCTATAGATAACGGTATGTAGTGTTATTGTACAATAACACATTATTTTATTACATCTTTTTAATTGTATGAATTGCTATGACATTATACTTTTAAATGTTTTTTTTTTTTTTTTTTTTTTCAAATGAACCTGAAGTTGGGGGCCCCACTGCCTTCGGTAGCGTACATTGGGCTAGATTTTTTTTCTTCAACCAAACCACAAATTTGTATGATTTTAAATGGATTTTGTATGAATTAAGATTTTTGAATGAAAGATTTTCCAAATAAAGTAAGGGGATCCCAATATAGTTCCGAAGGAAACCTAAATAATAAAAAACAACCCCCTCCTCACATTTCTTTAAGACATAAAATGATATCTCCAATTCTTCATCCAAAATTTCCAAATCACAATTCTTTTGAAACCTGAACTGAAACTCAAATCAAAAGTAAGTAGAAGCACTGATTCAGTTAAATGAATTCTGGGAAATCACTGAGAAACTAGTTGGATGTGGCAATTCTAAAACTTTCTTCTTTCTCATGCATATTAATACTTCAAAATTCGCTATCACAGTGCCAAAATTAAATGACAATCCATGCCTATCATGTGGATTGTAACGGTATAGGTTCATTGAATGTGTTCATTTGAAAAGAAGATAATAACATTGCATTTTTCAAACAAATTATTGAATATCGGCACTCCTCTTGGATGTCTGCAACCAAAATTCCCTACCCAAACAGCATAAAAGCTACACCTGTCACATTGTATACACCCAAGTCTAATAAGGGTCTTTTTATGTCAAAGTGTAACAAAATATGAAGTTTGATTAAATTCCGTGCATTAGTTTTTGAGATACAACTATTGCAAAAATCATAAAAAATGCAGCATAACAGTGCC